>OW028577.1:18970253-20260253 GCA_932294295.1 Alitta virens
GTGCGAGTTCCATGCACTTTCACTGTTACAAAAAAAGAAATTAACAAGTAGATTCGAGACATTGGGATATCATCAACACAAAAAGTTAATGCATGTCAAGTCACACCCTTACATGCCTTGCATTTGGGACAGTATAATGTTTCTGATCAGAAGAATGGAATGGAGATTTCAAAGACAACTATAATTTGATATCCGTATCTCTCATTCTCATAATGGTTTGGTTTCAGAATTCGCTATGGCGTTGACATTTAATTTAACTAATGGTCTTGTTCTACGTACGGTTCAGTTGTGAACAATCGGAACTAACAAATGAGAGATATACGATGGTGAAAACACCATATTAACTTATTATTTAGTCCTACATGTTTATAAAAAGTGTGAAGGGTAATGACTTTAATTAAGGAGACAAATTTCCTCTTCTGGAAGTTCAGGTTTCAGTAAAATTTAATCAACGCTATTCCGAAAGAAAATTTCTCCACTCTCCCATATGACATTCTAAATTACCAACTGTGGCAATCCCGGGGCTTTAAGGACACTGTGTGTGTGTAACATAAAAAAAAAAACCCCTGATGGTGACAGCCTGTGAAAATAGCGAAGGTATCACTTACATGGTAACATGAACTTGGGTCACCTTTGTCCAAATAAGTGTATTGGGAAGCTCAGTTTACATTTGGTGATTCGTCCAAAGGCAGCAAACCATCAGATATAGGGCTTGTTTCTCCTTGTTTTTTATTTATTTTTTATTTAATCTTTATTTCTTTCACGTGATTACCACACAATAAAATTGTCACCTAGTTGATGCTCCACTTGTTAGTAGTGTTAGTAGCTTGCAGTTTACATTATTTAGCAAGAGGTAGGGTACATAAAAATATCAAATTACATTTGAGCTATATATCATTATGTTATGCAATTTAGAATCTTTCAGTATTCTTTATATAATATTGAGTAAACTCGAAGATTTTGACATTAATATTTTCTGTAAGTCGATCATGCCCATTTAAGATCACAGTAATAATATCATTGTCATTCATATTTTGAAGACTGTTATATGGGATTGTACTTGCTATATAAATATGAAAAAATGGGCACTGAATATCAGTCTCAGGTGCAATGCCACAGTATGAACTAGTTGGATCATGCTAATCCAGTAGCATCTAAGCACAGACTTGTATGGTAAACCTTTGCAGCATGGCACCCTTCCCTGCAAATCTTTTTTCTTTTCTAACTATGGGGGCAATTTAGATAGTGTTTAAACAAGTTGACTGATGCAATATTTCTGGCATCTACAGGTAAATCATTTCAAAATTTTATCACAGATGTTGAAAAATAGTTTTTGAACCTCGAGAGTAAAGAATTGTAAAATTTCCTGTATTTCTCAAATTATGAAGTATATTTTGGACAATTATGATGTATATTTTGGACAATTATGATGCATATTTTGGACAATTACCATGTATATTTTGGACAATTATAATAGTTTGGACAATTATAATGTATATTTTGGACAGGTTGAGGCACCAGTTCAAGTAAATATGATGGACATAGGCTATTTTTCATTTTAAAAAAGGTCAATAGTTGAGGGTTTTGTCGCCTAATACAAAGCGGTTCCCATCCCACTTCAGTTAATAATTCTGCAGGGTTAGTCAGTCGCAAGGCTCCTGTACATCTTGTGCCTGCTTTTTTCTTTGTAATCTTTCCAACTTCTTAGATATTGTGTCTGACAAATTTGCATAAATGATGTCAGTGATATGTATTATTCGCTTTAGTGAATTCAATGTTCTAGTTAATTTATTAGTAATATTCTAAACATGATTTTTCCATTCGAGTCTACTATCTAAGGATAATCCTAAATTATCCTTGGGCGTTTCTTCTTTCTATTGCAATATCATTTAATGATAGGACTGCTAATGCAAGAAGGTGGTGTTTCAGTGTAAAATACATATAATATTATTTGGTTTTTTTTTTCAGCATAAAAAAAGCCTCCTGAGACTAGCTGGATCATTTTCTGTAGAAAGTATACAGAGAGCAATGAACTTTTTCAATGGAAATTTGAAATATCTCACAATTGTCTTGGCATTCCAGACAGTCATGAAATATTTCTTAGGAGTTTCATGGTAGTTCATAGGAAGATCTATTGAAATTAATATTTACCATATTTCTACAAATCAACATGCATATCAATCATTTAAAAGTTTTAATGACAATGGTAGATTCAAAAATTGTTTTCTTTCTGATGAATTCCATTGCATAAAATCAGGAGATAAGGTGTCCAACCATCAAGATTCTTTATAGCGAATTAGAAATGCTTTGGCCGCCCCTTTATTCCGTCACTCACAAAGTGCTGATCGAAGGGCCAGGCCATGGCTTGCCTTGCAATGTGTCACACACTACCATGCTAATGTAGTCATAGGGGTCAATGCCCTTCTGAGCGTTTTCCTTGACAAAAACTACAGCATTTTCCTCATCGTGGTGCTATGTCTCAACAAGATCAATGTTCTATGAAAGTGCCACAAAATACAAGGTGCTAAGGACCACCACATGAGCCATGTAATTCGAGGGCAGGGGATTTCTGGTGACAGATATCTTATCTATATCCCAAGTCAGAATTGCATAGGGGTAAATTGGACGATAGCAGATAGCAACTGTCATGGTGATGCCTGCATAAATCGACCTCTGTCGTGTTTCTGGTCGCTTTGCCTCACACATATGGAAGGATTCCAGCTACTTACTGATTAGAGCAAGAGCGGGATTGATGCAAGGATCACCTCTGCGAGTCCGCATACCTATCATCAGCGATATCATGCATGTAGTCACTATCACTAAGCCGCACATATTGCATGGGCTGAAATCTTGCAGAAGCGCAAATTACCAATTGGAAGCACCAGAATACATCATGAATGAGCAGACCAGAAAGTGCAAGCGACAACAAACAACAAGAGCAGTAGAAAACCACTTACAGACCACTTTAAGTAGTAGTAGTAGTAGTAGTAGTAGTAGTAGTAGTAGTAGTAGTAGTAGTAGTAGTAGTAGTAGTAGTAGTAGTAGTAGTAGTAGTAGTAGTAGTAGTAGCGATTCAACAAGATTGGTTTGAAAGGTGAGGCTCCATTGTTTACATGAGATTATGTATGCTTCCAGCCAACAATCAGTAAAGATTATAAGAAAGATTATACCATTGGCAAACACACATTTTGGCCAGAAACTTTATTTTATGAATGCCTTAGTAACCGCATTGATAAAATAGCCTAGCGCACTTCAAGATATGCATTCTTGCTAACAGTATGTTGGAGCCAAAAATTCTTTAAATTCACTGCTACTAATGCTGAGAAGTCATTCCAGATGATCTGACTGCCCTGCAGACATCAAAGGCCATCTGCTCCAATCCTGTCACAAGGTCTTCAGACAAAAACGGAAGCAGCAGCTTGCCATTTTATGACAAGGATTGGCCATTAGCTACAGTTCCTATTTGTGAGACAGGCAGTTGGTGCATTTGCTGAAGCCTACAGGCAACTAGGTCCTTAATCTGCGCCATCTAAGGATAACTACATATGCGTTGCACGCTGGGGAAGGCAAACAAATTTGGCCTACTTCCCAAAATGTTTATGGTTAGTTGACCTTATTTGTAGGTCAAGGTCACGGCTAACCGTGTTTGTTGATTGCGCTGTGACTCAAGCAAGCTCAGCTAAGCGTGTGGATAGATCCTCTAGTGGCTGCGTGGCAGGAATGCCATTAATAATGTGAACATCAGCATATAGGTGCTTCAAAGCATAAAGACCCAATGCGGTACTTAAAACAAATCCCATACGGCAAACACGCCCCCACAACTGCCAGAAGTTGCATGTTTTGCATACACCAAAGAGACTAAAAGTGTGTTAAAAGCACCACCAACACTTTCCATAATAAAACTTTGAAACAGCAAGTCAGAATTCGTGGAAACATTTTGATGTGCTTTGCCAATGGATGTAATGGCTCAGCTGTACGACAACTGTACAACAACTGGTCATACAAAATGTGCATGTCGACTTAGAAATCTCTACATTTGAAAGGAGTGGGGAGTCTCAGCCATATTTCTTTGTACGTTGTTTTTGTGTGGGTTTTTTGTCTGGTATTGTGTTTTTTGTTCCCTGATTTCGTCTTTGTTTCGTAAACGTTCAACGTGATTACGAGTGTTAATATATCATAGCCTGCACTTTATTGGCATAAACATCCCCCACTTACAATCCATGGTTCTTGGTGATAACACATTTTATGGCAACCATAAATTCAACACATGCAATATGAAAGGGCTGCCTGTGACGTCAACGTGTTGAGTGAGTCTTATATCACTTTTGACCTGATCAAAATGATCTGAAGTATTTCTGACCCAGCATAATAGAAAATATCAGTCTATAAAACCAGCTTTATGAGATAACTCTGAACTTTTGCATAAATTTAGTTTCACCTGTCAGTCTACTTCACTATCTTAAGTATCCGAAGCCTTGTTTGGAAGAACCTGTTTTAATTTTCCAGCAAATGACACCATTCACATTAGCACACTCCTAATGCTGTGCATCAAATGACAGGATAAAACTGAAGTGTCTCACCCAAGCAATTACAAATTAAACACCGTCATTTTCTTTGTGTCAGATTAACAAATGAAGTAGGTTGACAAATCTCTTTTAATGCCCTGATTTTAATTAGTGTCCCTAATTGCAAATAGTTTTTAGAGTTCCAATTGTCGTGAGGCTTCAAAATAAAGGGGATCGTATTTAGTTGTGTCAGTCTACAATATATATATATTCATTTCAAAAATGTAAATTTACTAACAACTTAAGCACGGTGAAGGCCATATTTTAAGACCTTAAATTGTTTGTAATGTATTAGAGGACACTATTTACAATGTAATACATATTCCAAGGCATAACTGATGTTTTGACGAGGAACAATTTCAAAAGAAAGGGCAATTGTTGTTATTAATTTATTAATGATTTTTCAGGAGAGTACAAGCTGACTTTGAAGTACCTAAATCCAAAATAATAAGATATTTTTACCCATGTTGTGTATTTCATTATGATTATTGATTACTTGCTAACATTGTTATACAACAAGGTTTTTTTTCTGTTTCAAATTTAATATTGTTTTACCTCATTTTTAATTGGCAATTGTCACATATTTACGGTTTATATATAAAACATCTATACTGTAAAATCCGGACGACTGCCCATAAGATGTATCTATTATTCTATTACATGGACTGGTAATTATTTTATGTTGCAGTACGGATTCGTTAACCATGCTCTGGAGCTACTCATCATCCGAAGATTTGGGGAAGAGGCCTGGGAAGAAGTCAGGTGTGTCAATTCAATTTTCTTCCTTACTCATCTCTGTAATTCACAGCAACGCCCCTTGAAATTGCCTGATAGTAAAGAATGCCCTGTGTTAAGTAGAACTAGCAGGTTTGCCCCTCTGCTGCTCTCTCCAACCGTACTAAATGAGTTATCCAAATCTGGTCCAACCACTCGGCCTAATTAGATTGTGCGATGTGAGACGAATTGTCTGCTGCTTTTCAGGAACTTGTCAGAGGCCCGAGTGGCTAGTCCATTCATCGTCCGAATGCTCTATGATGACAACATGACCTACAACATTGTGGATGCAGCCTCAGAGGTCACCAAACTCCCCTGCAATGAGATATGGGAGATGTTCGGCGAGATGTTCTTCGACTTCTGCGAAGAGTCGGGTTACGATAAGATCATCCGGGTTCTTGGCGGAACTTTGAAGGACTTTCTGCAAAACCTAGATGCCCTCCACGACCACTTGTCCACCATCTACCCAGGAATGAGAGCACCGTCTTTCAGGGTCTCAGAGAGGTCGGATGGGGTCCTCATTCTGCATTACTTCTCTGAGCGGCAGGGGCTTGAGTATGTTGTGATAGGGCTGGTCAAAACTGTTGCAAGAAAACTCCATAACCAAAATGTAGAGGTGGCCATTTGGAACACACAAGGAGACCATGTGCAATTCCTAGTTTATGAAAAACCCAACAAGGAACTTCATGCCAAAGAGATATTCAACAACACCGAAGAGAAGGTAATTGATGACGTGGAGTTGCTAAGTAATGAACCACGTATCGGCCCAAGCACTTTTTGCAAGGCATTTCCATTTCACATGATGCTCAACAGAGACTTGAAGATTGTGCAAGCTGGCCACACTGTTGCTAGAATAATAAAAGAGATTGAAGACCCCACATACAACTTTAGAGATATTTTCCAAGTGGTTCGTCCTCAAATAGACCTTATTTTTGAAAATATCATAATGCACACCAATGCAGTATTTGTAGTCAGAGCGAAGGATCGCATTCGGCTATCACCTCGTAGATCAGTGGGTAATGCCCAAGCTGCCATGTTGGGGAGTAAGCTGACTGTTCCTAATCCGTTGGAAGACGGTGACATAGTGCATCGCAAGCGGATGTGTCTGAAAGGCCAAATGGTATATCTTCTCGAAACCGACCGCATCCTGTACTTGTGTTCCCCCAGTGTAGGCAATTTGGAGGACCTGATGGAAAGGGGATTGTATTTGAGTGACATTCCAATGCACGACTCGACCAGGGACTTAGTCCTGCTGAGTGAGCAGTTCAGGGCAGAGTATGAACTGACACAGAAGCTGGAGGTCATGAATGACAAGCTGCAGCAGACCTACAGGGAGTTGGAGATTGAAAAACAGTTAACGGACAAATTGCTATATTCCATCCTGCCTCCGGCCATGGCCAACAAACTACGGATGAACAAGCCGGTTGAAGCCGTTAAATACGACTCGGTGTCCATCTTGTTTTCGGGCATTTGTGACTTCAATTCCTACTGCGCCCACAATCCTGCCATCAAGGTCGTGAACTTGCTGAATGAGATCTACACCAGATTTGATGCCCTGGCGGACCCTCGCATCTACAACGTTTATAAGGTAACCATGGTAACATTTCCTCACTGATTCAGTCAACAGCGACCTTCTGTGCAGGATGCGCTTGTCTTTCATCATTCTTGCAACGCTGTCCCATTACTCAAGAATATAGATTGCCCTTCACTTGCGCTCTCTTCTCTCAATTTTCTTTACATCCGCCTCACTGAGGCTTTACAATGACCCTCCTGATTGCCTTATAACGATGGGCAGCTTTGTAGCGACTTAACAAAGTGCCTTGCAATTAATCAGAATCTTCTACCTCGATAGCCAAACTAATAGTGTTTTACACCTAATTCCTGTCTTTCGCCCAGGGCAACTTGGAGCTCATTGCAATGGAGTGTTGTCCTCTACTTTCAAGTGAAGATTGCTTTCCAAAATTGAGTAGAACAAGAGGCATGCTATCATTTACTGAATCAAATCAATCACTATCATCTGAATTTGTACGATGCCCAATTAATTATGTACTACATTGTAAAATTGCTTATTGAGTTCAAATTACTGCATTTCATTTACAGGTGGAGACTGTAGGAGACAAGTACATGTTAGCCAGTGGCATGCCAGAGAAATCTACCATCCATGCCAAAAACATTGCGTTAGTAGCCCTGGACATGCTGGACATCGTTCGGGAAATTACGGTGGACAGCGAGTCTGTTCGGGTATGACGTCAACAAGCGCAATCCTTCAATTTCATTTAATTACATTCGGCATAATCAGCTAATCAGTTTATCAGGAAACCAAGCCCTAAGACCTTGATTGGTTTTCCAAATCGATCGCTAATTCCAAGAGCATTGCGTTGAATCGGTATGTTGTGTTTCAGGTGACAATTGGAATCCATTCTGGAGAAGTGGTCGCTGGGGTCGTGGGTCAGAAACTGCCTCATTACGCAGTGTTTGGCAGCACCGTCTGCCTGGCAAGCCGCATGGAAAGCAATGGACTCTCCGATTGCATCAACATTTCACAAGCAACCTACGAGTAAGTTACATGCTATTTTCTACACTAAACTGCTGACCTATCTCAACAGTCTGGCGAGGAAAGTGTCTCCTTTCAAAATCGTCCTTAGTGCATATTTTAGAAAACGTCAGGTCTTAAAACGAAGTTTCACTGTGCACAGTTTCATTGTTAGAATAAACAAAGTGTCCATCAAATCCATTACACCACAAAGTGCACTTTTGATGGCCGAGGTTGTGTGGATGAAAGAAACCTTGGGACACGAAACATAATACAACGGAAGCTGCATTGTTGAACGTGGCCCGTTGCAGAATGTGAAACCAGAAGCCATTCTACATCATGATATCCTTGCATTTCTGTTTAATTGAACCTTCCTCAAGAAGCCTGGCTACATCATGCCAATTATTAGATGGCTTCTCCGTGTATTTGATCCACCTAATTATTTCACATCCAATGTCTGAACGATAATGCAATTATTAACATTACCTTCCCGTGCAGCAGCTTATCACGATCTCAGCCTGTTTGTTTAAATTGCACTCCATTGACAAACAGGAAGTTGTATTAGGTTTCGTAATTTTAAATTTTATGGAACGCTTGACTGTGATTGTATGCTCATACAAATCTTAAAGAATTATGATTTAGATTTTGTCCATATTATGTGTTAGTGCTGCTGGAAGTAGAGTAAAACATTTAGGAAGTGGCTGCATTTTGCTGACTGTAGCTAGACTCTACCTGAAGCTATAGCAATCCAGACCTATCCACATCAATCACCAAATATCATTTGGATGGCTCAGCCTTGCCCCCATACAAGGATAAAGAAAGTACAATAATGAGGAAAATAATGAAAAAGGATATTACTTTACTTTCGAATTTTAAGTACCATTATTAATATGATTTCATGGTTCAGCATTCCAGAGGATAGATTAGGATAGATGGCTAGCTAAGTGCAGTTCCTAACAATCCACTTTCAAAATGTTGTACTGTATAGCAGCCAGATTCTCCACCTTATTAATGAAGCTGTCACCCTGCCAATCTTCCAGTCTATTGATGACCAAGGACTGCCAAGATGACCAGTTTGCCTTCAAGGACCGTGGCGAGGTGGTTGTCAAGGGCCATACTGTGCCCGTCAGGTGCTACTTGCTCAGCAGAAATCTACGAAAACTGCCCATGGTCCAGATGCTACTGGAGACAGACATCACTCTGCTTCCCAGGTCACCGAGTCCCTCTTCACCTGGAGATATGCCTGGAGGTGAGAAATTGGATCATAAAGTAGTTATTGGGCATAAATGTTTCTTGGCAAAACCTGGCTTGGTTTGAATACACATGCAAATACAGGAAGTTGTGGGAGTAGTGGTGGGGTTGTGATTGGCAATCGTGTTAACCGCCAAAGGGTCAATCATGTCAGGATTTCTAAGAGGAAGGGATGGTTAAAAAACATCATATATAATGGCACAACAGTCTGGTAAATTACCTACACATGCATATGTCAAGATATAAAAACAGAAAAGGAAAAGTCAAATTTTATGGAGAGTATTGATAACCTTTAGAAAATTTATAGCTGCAGGAAAAAGGTAACTACTAGATTGATTGGGCCATAAATATTAACTTACAATACTTAACTAGCTAAGCAGTTCTAATTAATAGAGGAAGCAACTAAAAACCTGGACCCGAAAATTAGCAAGTTGGTAATAAATTGTTACAATGCCCCATTATAACCCAACTAGCTAATAATATATTGATATAACAGCACTTCAACAGAATGCTCCAAGTAATGCCATTTTCAGGTAAATGCATTGTTCGCCATCATTTATAGAAATGTTAATGGTATAACAATAAGATGCTGTTTTAATAATGAACAAGTAATCTGAAAGAAAAAATGCTACAGATTCGTAACCATTACACGAGAATGTATACTATGAATGATAGTTGTGGTTGGTCAATGTGTAGATTAAGCAAAATCAAATAATCTTTTACCTATTCTATAAACTATTGGGACTTTCTCGTTTATGCTAATAGAATTACTGGGAATTACTCAAAATTAACTTGTTTGTTTTCTCTTTTAATTATATTTCCTTTTTCTAAGAGGAACAACAATATTGTTACTTAAAAATAACGAAATTCTATTAAGGCTCGGAGTCCACACAATGTTACATATTTAGCCCACGGGTGGGGTATTTTACTTGCCTAGGCATAGACACCGAGTACAAGGCACCTCCTGGTAGCTTTGAGGTATCATTGGTCAATCAGCTACTTTGTTACAGCTGTTTTACTCACTTTTATCTGCACATGTCAAATAAATGCAGTAAACTGAATAATCTCCAACAACTGCAATTTTTTATTATGGGGGGAAAAGTTTGACGACAATCCTAAAAAGTAGGTTTATGTAATCACTAGGCAATACCCACTAAACCAGCATTACTTGCAGCACTACTGCAGCTTCAACGCCGAGTATGATATATTCAAGACAATTTGGCTGCAGTTTCAGGGAAGCTGGGTTTTTTCTAGGCAACAGCAGACCTAGGACCAACAATCCTTAATCAGCAGACACGCCCATGGGATTGTCACAAGCAGGGTGGAATCAATGTTTCATTTCAGACCAACTTCACCGTCGTGTCTTGACAGACAATAAGCAATCTATATACATGCACTTTCTGATGACTTAGCCCTTTTTCTTCCACGTATTTGAGTCTACCCAGAACATTTTTTGTCCTTTATGTTTTCGTTTTATAATATCATGGTGACATTGTTACAGCCTTGCAAATTATGGTGCTTCTCATGGGGAGGTTTAAGTGCAAAAACAATCAAATACTTCAAAACTGGAGAAAGCTGCTGTCAGCCAAAACCAAATAACAGGAAATGATACGTCCAAGAAAATTTCACCACATTTACCTGCCGGTTCACATTAAACCAATAAGTCAGACAAAAACACATTAGTGCTAAATGCATGGCGGGATTCTTAGCATATTCTCTAATATATAAGGCTATCCATGCCCTGAATTGGCTGTGCTTTTTGCTTGCAGAACTGAACGAGTTTCGCATCAGACGCAACAACAGCCTTCGCCGGCACAACCCGAGCCCCACCTGCTTGGGCATCCATCGCCCCAGCATCCCCCGGCTACAGGTGCCCGGCCAGCTACTGGACACCGATGATGACTCGACAACTCAGACCCTGGTGTCAGCTGCCTACAGCCTGTCCAATATGTTGAGAGAGAGGGCCCCAAGCGAAAGGCGGGGGTCAGTCATATGATTCACTTCCGTGTCACATCCAATTACCAGCATTAGGCCTAAACTTTATTACTTCCGGTTGCCAGAACAAGGCTGCCATTAAGTGATTGGCCACTTATTCTGTCAGCCTTTAATCGCTCTTGTTTCCTCCCACAGTCCACTTGCTGCTGCTCTGGAGTAGACAGATAGACAGAAAACTCCATGGACTCATATTCACTTGTATTAATAATGACATGTTACATCCGGAGCATCCACCATATTATTTAGCTCAATTTAATTAGTTGCTTCAGTGTACTGTCATTTCTCTATATTAATTACTAAGTACAGAAGATAACTGTATCGCGGTTTCTTTGCTGAGATTGAATTCATTCCTGTCAATTTCACGCACACACGATAAAATTCCCAATAATGTTTCTTGGCTAATCATGTAAATGTTAAGAGCTGCAGTATACAAGTTTTTACATGTAAGGAAACTGTGATATTAAACGTTGTTGTCATTGATGTGTTGAGTTTGTCATGGACTCGAGTTTGCTGGACGTGTCTGGATTCCTCAGTGTTCAGCATGATAATGTTTACCTCAAGGATCTATGGTGATCCCTGCAATTATATAGCCATCAGGCTGGAATCACACAGTGGTAACTGTCCTAAGGTTTTTTTTTCACAGACGAACAGGAAAATACGGCAACTTAGACAAACTTTTCACTACGCAAAGTCTGCACCTTAGACTGACTGCTTTTATTACCTCAAGTCTCCAATTTATCTCCTAAAAAAAGTGGTAATAAACACGATATTACCTCAGAGCTTGCATGCCTAAGCGTTAATGTTATGTATGCTATTGGATTGCTGGATTTGTCAGGAAACTAAGCCTGGTCAATTACAGTTTTTCAATTTTCGTACCAAGCCTACCAAAACCTCCTTTTTCAAATTACACCATCATGCAGTATTATTACATTCTTCGAATAACGCAATCATGCAATATTGGGCAAAATTGGTAGAAGCATAACCACAATTCTGTAACCGTTATCCTAATGCACATACAAACACTGCCATTATCTAAAAATAAAATTCTTTAAAAAAAATAAAGAATATATATCTGGCAATGTGTTTACAATGATAGTAGTACACGATGTCAATGTACAGGAGACATGGCACTAAGCAGAGAAATGTTAGTGTTGAATTAATATATAGAAATGGATAACAAGTAAAGCTCTCTTTAAACAGAGACCTGTACCAGACTTGATAGTAGTAGATATTAATGACATGTATACATATTATTAATAAAAATATAAAAATTTTCCCCGGGCTGGACTTGAACTGCTGCTCTTTAAAAACAAAAATCTCATGTTTATCAGGTCAATTATGACTAAAACTTCAATTTATGAACATTGGAACTGTTAACCAAGGATTTTATTCCAAATTGGCTAAAACTATGATCACTGTATAGGTCACTTGTGTTAATTATCAATATTTTGTGATCGTCAGGATAGAAGAAACTTGGAGAAAATATGTTTTCTTCATCTGACATTATTTACAAAATAATTACATAATATATGCAATCTGAATATTTGTGTTTCATATCTTTCAAAGAAATTCATACATTTTTTAAAAAATTTCACAAAAGCAACCTGTTATAACATGTATGTATGTAACAGATCCCAATCTCCTATCAGTTATTGATCTACTTTATGGCGCTGAACTGAGTATCCGTTCGTTAAATCATTCATAGTTATATCGTGTAGGAATACCGTTCCAGACTTAATACTCTACTAATTTGTGTCAAAAGAGAATCATGATTTGAGTTTACACCAGAAATATTTAGGTACAAGTTTCTAAAATTATAGCTCTAACTGACATATTATACAAAACAAGAGGTTGTGTTATCTGGTGCATATCTGGTGCACCATGCGGATGATTCCGGGATAGCAGTGTGAAATATTGGATTGCTCGGGGATTAAGGGATTAGCAGACATCAGATGATCGGTGATGAGGAGGCGGAGGCAACTGGAAGCGGCCATTGTCCATCATGACACTATGCAGTCACAATCACCACACGGTAAGTCTTTAATAACACTTTAACACGCAGCAGGATCTGAATCTCTATTTTGAGTTTTTGATCTAACGGGATTACAGTGTGGTCATCAATACATCACGGCGATTACAGCAATTTTGGGTATATTAGCAATAACATATAATCTAAAAATTCAGATAGCGCAAGAATAACCAGAATAACTGTTGAGTCAATTAAGTGCAATTAAACGTAATGTCTTATAGAAAAGTCTCAACCACACCATGGTATTACAGCTGTACATTGTAATACACGTAAGGACAAAAACTGTTGATTGGGATTGTAAGGATCTCAATATTGAACCTGATTATAACAAATCATAAGCTGTCCTCATAATAATCGGGAATATTTTACTGAGATCTATAATACCAACGCAGAAACTGCAACCTTTAAGCATTAGCCTATGTACAGCGCTATGAGACAGCTGAAAGGCCAAGGTGGCAAGAAATTATGTCAGAATGGTGGCAAGAAAATTAATTATGTCAGAATAAGATAAATCTCACGATTTTGGCGGTCTCAAATTGGTTCTATTCTTATCAGCATCAAAGGGAAGTGTGTTAACGTTACTGTAATAAAACCAACGTCTTTAAAAGAGCAAAACTTTCAAGAGGAGGGTAATCAGTGTAATCACTGTCATCTCAGCCCAAATTTCCTGCAGCTGTAATGCACCCATTCATAATGGGCTGGAAGCTAATGAGGGCCATCGCTCAAAGTAATTAAAAACTAAGAACATGCAGTAAAAAAGTGGTTCATAAAGAGCAGACAACATAACAAGGAGCATCACATGTCATATAATCAACAGTTTAGTCAATCTGGCAAAAGTGCTGATATAAGCTTCAATATATTGGCGATGATATTATACATCTTAAATTTCAACATGCAAGACCAAGCAATAAGATTTAGTTACTAGACAAATCAGTTTTTATACTGAAGGGTCTCATACATCCAAACAAAATGAGAGTCTTGAAGTGCAAGTGACAATTACAAGGCAGCTCGATCTGTTTAAACTTCTAATTTTAGCCACTTTCGTTGTGGTTATGTCGTCTCAATGCTACTGAGTCTAAAGCTTAGCCAGCTTATAAAACCAGCTGGAGTCCACACCATGTTTCACATTTATATTACTTGCCTCAGCGTAGACACAGAGTACAAGGCACTTCCAATTTAACCACAACTAATACTTCCAGAGGGATTCAACTAGGTACTGCCCAAATGATGCAATTGGGGGATCTGGAATATGCCATCTGCATGCCCAGACACTCACAACTTGAAGAATTTCCTCAGTGGAAATATCATTATTAAAATCGATAATACTTGGTCTACAGGAGGTCGTTGAGTTTAGCAATAGTTGGCTCGCGGTATCAGATGTGCATTTTGCGTCTAAACAATGGATGGTCGTCCAAGGATGGAGATGTTTTTCACTGGTGATTGATTCGCGGATTCAGCAGCAGCTGGGGAGAATGGATGAGGATGCTGAGACGAAGGGCGTGTCCCTGGACTCCTGAGGAGCTGCTGAGATTGCGTGATGATGGGAATGCGGCTGCAGGGTTACCACAGGGATAAGCTCTCTGTCCTCCATTCTAATCACTCCTCGTGACGAAATCGTGCCACCCATTAACACCATATTCTCCTACACCAATAAAAGACTCAAGGTCTGAAAATGTGTTTTCATGACAACAGCAGCTGCATGAGTAGCAGCAGCAACAGGCTTTTAAGCACCCAAGCTAAATAAACCAATAAAATTCATAACTGATTGTTTTTAATCTTCACGGTCTCATTAGGGGGGGGGGGGACCTGGCTTAGTCGCACTGGACTTCCAACTACTGGGTCCTGGGTTCAATACCCGGTCGAGCCCAAGTTGGATGGCAGTTTCTTCCATCTATAATTAGAGAATTACATATATAAAGCGTGAATTTACTGATGCTCATTTTCTTCAACTGAGTTATGGCCTTGCCAGGCCTCCCTGGGTGTTCTCGCGTGTATGAAGCGATTATGAAAGTATACAAAACAAGATTGATGAAAGAAAAGGTTTTAAAGTATAAAATGAGCTTATTTTTATCAAAAACATTTTTGTTAGTAATAAAACAAATGGGTTGGCTAATATTCCTCTCAAAAGATACAGAAGCCATGGATAAATTATGTATTTCAAAGAGCAGTAAACAAGATACCCATTCTATGTTTTTAGAAATACCACCTGTTGAAAGCTAAATTTAGTCCATGAGGACCATGATATATTCTTTTTTTCTTCTTTCTTTTTTTCCTTTTTTTTTTTGGCAAAAAAAGATACTTTTGAAGATGAAATATGACGCAGGACCTCTACAGGGTTGACAGGAGCACTCGGGCTAAGACATTAAGTCAGGGCCATTTGGTCAAGGTGGTCAGCTTAAGAGCCAGGTCACGATGGCAGGGAAGCACTTTGAACAGCAAGAGTCTTAATAAATGTGGAAAGCATACCAAGGGTATATTACTCATTCTCTGAGCAAGATATGTGCCTAAAACAAAAAGATACCACCCAGCAGAAAAAAAATTGAATTGAAAGTATCCTTCGTGTCATGGTACTTTCAAATCTTAATTAGGTATGGTACCATAATTGACAAAGATCATATGCAGCTGCAAGCATACACACAGACGTAATAATAGTCCTAAATTATCTTTATGAATATTTTTTCTTGTTTCCTCAAGAACGATAGATAATACGGATCTAAATATAACACATGCACACTTATCACACCTTCAGGTCATTTTCACCTCGGCCTCTGCATTGTGTTACTGATCATACAGATGTGTTACAGAGGTGTAGTAACTAGAAAATCTCTTATTTGTGAACTTTTCTGCAACTAGAGACACCATGCAAGCGGACAGAAATCTGACTTTTATGGTATGTGTCACTCAGAACAAGACCTGCAGCATGCACCCTCTCAATAATTCAGACACTGATATTGTCTGACATTATAAGATCAAAAATATCACAATGACCAATTGCATATACCCCTGACTAAATGTTACAAAACTTTAAAATACCTCATAAGCATTTGAGTAACCTAGAGCTATCCCAAAAGAGGAGATGCCTAATGCTAGATTTTAGGCCGCACCCTGTACACATTGAGTATTTAGTGGAATAGAGACTTACATAAATAGTGTGTACTCAACATCGTCATATATCTTTTACTAAGAAAAAATATCTTGCCACTTTTCAACCTTCAATAAATTAAAAAAAACAAAAAACAGTATTCTCAGCACAAGTTGAGACATTTCACTTGCAATGCAATTCTGATGACAGAGCGGATTAATTATCAATAGCGATTCTTCGAACAACTTCATCTGAGCAAGTGCCAACTTTTGCTGGAGCCAAGAATCTATTAGAGCATGACAGGAAAGCCTCGCTAGAGACTAGATGCATGGGGAAGTTGGTTGTCATCCCAGTTTAAGGGCCCAATAAGGGGTCAGTCAGGAAGCTGCTGTGTGTGTGCCAAATAAAGTGACCTTGACCCTTCTTTACAAAAGGATCTTGGTATGGAACCATGGAATGCTGAGGAGCTCCAGTTGACTGGCACCCGAACCTCCTGGCTCGCTGACTTGTTCGTCCATCGATTTTCCTGCTGGTAATTATCCAGGCTAGCAGGGGAAGCGGCCGTGCCCCACGACGGAGCAAAGTAAGCTAGCAGATGTGCGCAGTGCGGCCAACGTTTGTGGGCGCCAGAACCAGCCTGGGCAGCCAGCGAGCAAGATGCCAGCTTCAGAAAGGGAGGAGGCCGGAGCTTGATTACTCATGCTGCTACAAGTTCCTGTGGTCTTGCACATGATTGGCAAAACTGCTAACACGCCACTCCCACTGCACATATGCCACTCAGTTGCTTCGCTGCCATTCGTGTTGTTATCAATACTAACTGCTGCGCTGCTTGCCTGGACTCCTGCCATGCTCGTGTCACCAGGGATGGTCTTCACATGTTTGGGCAATTGGATGTTACGCAAGAGGCTCTATGCCTCCAGCTTCTGTCAGCCATGTAGCCTCTGTGGACTTACCGTTCTGCAGTGATTTGACTAAGGCATCGCCAGGCGGCAACATGGTATGTAGTGTCATGTACTTTGTATACTTTGTTCTCTACTACTCTCAGATGCTGCAAGTAAACTGCTACAATGCCTATAACCCGATAGAGTTGAGAGTCTTGCCTCAATGTGTTGTTGTTTCAAGTGTGCATTCACACGTCACATTTCATCCCTGTGTAAAAGTGCACAAAAAAAAAAATGAAAAAAGCAGTTTGTGCAGTGCCCAGGGAGCTCGATCAATGACAGTGTACACAGTTGGTGTGAGCTCTTCCCAAGTAAAAGGTGCACTGATTTAACACTGATTTCACAGCAACTTCTTGACAGTTGCCACTCTGCGGCAGCAGGGGGACCATATATCATCTTGCAATGCACCCCAGCATCTCAGTGACCAGACAACCATAAACACGTGGTCTCACCGGTCCGTTTGCACATCGATTTGCACTCAACCGACCACAGCTGATCGATTGGGGTTCGAACCAAAGCAAATGGGGCCATTGGACTCCCTGATAAACCATATACAACAACACTTACTCCACTGCCATAAACACGACTAATTTCAACTTTCCATCACTGATATGACGGATGTCTTTCACAAGAATAATACCTGATGTTTGTAACCGCATCTCTAGCTCTGAATAGCCTGTCTTTCCTCAAAAGCAAACAAAATCAGGAGTACAAAAGGTAATCCTATACAATACACTGTACAATACACATAACTTGTTAACTATACCATGTAGAATATATTGAAATCATAGCCATAGACAGTCACTGACACATAGATTTGAATGTAACCACATAATTTTGAGTTTGAGTTTGTTTATTTGCACCAAACAAAGTGAGTACATTTTGTAAATTATAGTAAACATAGTAACAATATATAACATATCAGATTGGTACTATCACCCGATAGGGTGGGTGCTCCCTTTTATAAAAGTTTAATCAAAATAAAATAGTTAATAATTATGTATTAACATAGAAGAAAATACAGAAAAGAAAAAGAAATACAATTCAATACAGCAAAAATAATTATCGAACATTTGACATTCATATCAATCAATTTCAATATAAGTAAATATATGTCACACCAATTATTTCAATACATGTACATACTTTAGTAGGAAGTTATACAAGAATGTGTGTAAGTTTTAGAAAACAGTTTTTTAGTTTTAGCTGATTTTAGAGTATTTGATAAATGTAACCAAAGATGAGGTGCTCTACCCAAAAAACTTTTATTATATATTTCTAAACTATGAACAGGTGTAAGCAGTGAGTTTCTATTGCGAGTAATTCGATCATGTGTTTGTATCTCATATAAATTAGTAATACGAAGTGGGAGATAATCATTTACATATCTATATGAAATATTTAAAAGTGACAAATTCATCAAATCTTCAAAATTCAATAGTCTAGCCTTTTTTATAAATGGTTTCACAGATGTTCTTCTATTGAGATTAAAAATGGCCCTAATTGCATGATTTTGCTTTACTTTTACTTTATTTCGATTACTTGAAGTTAACATAGATCCCCAAACACACACGGCATAATTCAAATGACTCTGTATATTTGCTAAATATATTATACGCTTTAAATAAAAAGGAACAATATTTTTTACCATATTTAAACTGTGAATTCCTGCAGTCAGTTTAGATAACATATGTTTAACATGGCTGTTCCAGTCAAGATTTTCATCAATAACTACCCCCAAAAATTTTGTATCTCTAACATTCCTTATTTCTTTGCCCCCAATCTCAATCTTGTTGTTACAATTTATTTTCTTACTTTTCATTCTGAACAAGATATAATTAGACTTTTCTACATTAAGGGATAAGGAGTTACTTACGAACCATAAATTTAATCTTTTAAGATCTTCATTTACTTTTTTAAATAGGAATTTAATATTTCTACCTGATGCAAAAACTGTTGTGTCATCTGCAAATGATACACAGGAACAAAATTTTAAACATTTGATCAAATCATTTGCAAGGACAATATACAATAAAGGGCCTAATACAGAGTCCTGTGGAATACCAAAATCAACTGTGTACTGATCTGAAAGGGTATTTTTAAATTTTACTTGCAGTTTCCTATTACTTAAATAACTTTTTAACAAATTGAAAACTGTACCTCTAATGCCATAATTCTGTAATTTATATAATAATGTTTCGTGTTTAATACTATCAAAAGCCTTAGTCATATCTAAAAATATTCCTATTGTAAACATTCCCTTATTAAAACTATGTAATATGTTACCAGTTAAATCCATAATAGCATCTGTTGTATTTCTTTGTCTCCTAAACCCATATTGCCCCTCGTATAGAATTTTATGCTTTGTGAAAAAATTTTACTAATCTAATGCTAACTAATTTTTCTAAAATTTTTGAAATTACTGGTAGTAGTGATATTGGCCTGTAATTACAAATTTCATGAATGTCTTTTGTTTTATATAGTGGTCTAATAATAGCTAATTTCATACTATTTGGAAATTCACCAGATATTAAAGACTTATTAAATATAATCCACAATGCTTTAAGAATACTGGGATATATACCTTTAAGAATATTATTTGATACATTGTCATACCCTTTACTGTTTTTAGATTTTAAATTCTTAATTATCTTTTCTATTTCATTCTGGGTTGTTGGAAATAAAAAGCAATTTGAATTAACTCTCTCTGTAATGTTTGAATATGGATCACCAGAGCCACCTTCATGGCTTAAGTTTTCTGACAATTTTTTACCTATTTCACTGTAGTATTTGGCGAAAGCATTGCTAATTGTTTTCTCATCTGTTTCTTTAATACCATTTACAATTATTTCCTCACTAATATCCTTCTTATTTCTTATCTTTCCCGTAATTCTGTTCAATGTTGCCCACAACTTTTTGGAGTCTCTTTGTGTATCAGAGATTATCTCATTATAATATCTAAATTTTGCCTTTCTCCTTAATATATTATACATATTTCTATATTCTCTATAGAGTTTATATACTGGACTGTCACGTGGTTTATGTAATACTTTTTTGAACAACTTATAACATTTCACACTTGAAGTTCTTAATCCTGTTGTAAACCATGGACAAGGCAATTCACTGTGTTTGTTTGTTTTACCTAGGTTCACTGTTTTCAAGGGAGCATAATGCTCAATCACTTCATTAATCTCTTTGTTAAGAACATCAGTTGCTTCATTTATAGAAAACTGTTCAAGATAGGACCAGTCCTTATTGTACAGTGCACCCCTGACATTACGAATAACACCATCATTAATTTTCCTAGTTGTGAATATTTTAGCAGATTTGTGTGCAATACTATTATCCTTGATTGTGGCTATACATAAAAACAGTTACTACAATATGAGACCTCACATTATGACATATTTCAACATCAATATAAATGTTATCTATCAGCGTAGATGTAGAATGGGTCACACGTGTTGGTTTATATATTACTGGCATCAGATTATATGACATATTCATATCAAAAAATTCCATGGTTTTATTGTGCATATTTATTTTTAGGTAGTCTAAATTTTGATCTGTACCAATAATTACTCTCTTGTGTTCATTCTTAATCTTGATTATTACATTTTCATATGTAGTCAAAAACTCAGTCTCATTAGTACCAGGAACCCTGTATATTTCACCTATTACAATATTTGGCTTATTATTCCGTGGTACTTCAATAAAAATTGATTCAAATTTTCCTTCATGAAAAATAACAAGATCATTCCTTACATAATATTTCAGATCAGACTTTACCATTATCGAAACACCTCCTTTTGATTTCTTTTTTCTGTATTCACTGAGGAGGTCATAATTGTGAAAATTAAATCTGTCAAAATTATTTACATTGAGAAAAGTTTCACAGAGTAAAATTACATTTGGTAATATGCATTTACCCTTTAATTTGTCTAATAATCCAAGGAAGTCATCATACTTATTTGGGATACTATGAATATTAAAATGAGCTACAGTAAAGGAACTTCCTGTTTCAGGATAATCACAATTGTCATCTAAATTCAAGTATGTGCAGTCAGTATATAATGCATCCTCTACATCTATTAACTTTGCAAAATTAAATTTTTCATCATTTTCAAGGCTATTCAAGTCAGTCATGTATTAATGTTTTGAAAATCAATATCAATAAACCAACTATGCATATTATGAAACCTCAGCATTGTGCAATCCACATAAAACACCCAAAGGTTTGTTGGCACTTTAACATAAATCAGTTCTATTTGTTAGAATTGGCATAAGATTGTGTAAGTGTTTGATTACATAAGCTGTAGACATTATATAATAAGTTTGTAACAGTCATTACTTGATATTATAAAAGCCGTTACGATGAAGAAGGCATTAGTAAAATCCAGAAAATGATTATTACGAACAGTGTCAATTTAACTGTTAAAAAGGTTACTGGTCAGCTTAAAGTGAAGAGTATGGTGAACATTCCGTAGTTAATTAATTGTGGTATTCACATCAACAGAAATATCCGCATGCAGATATGATTTGCAACTGTGCTGTAACCAACTTATCTAGGTCACAAGATGGTTATATAATTTCCCATAAAACTATTCATTAGGCTATAGTCTATGAGGGGAGGGGATGTACTATTGATTGTCTGCTATGAGAATTTCTCTGTGTTAAGGGAACTGGAATAGAATTGGCATGAGCTACATTTAGTTAGTGAATCAGTCATCAGGTGACAAGCTTGTGTGGCTCCACAGTAAAGCATATATTGCATAGCTTTATTTAATTATGTAGAGCAACTGTTGCAGCGTTACTATCACAGGTTTGAAGTGGATTTGCACGAGTGTGCAGGCCCTTTTAAAACAAATACAGCAGCCAGACATCCAAACCAACCAAAAACACATAAATAAAACAAAGTTAACAGTATATAATCCATTCACCAGAGAAATGCAAAAAAACACTAAAACAAAACAACAACAAAAAACTGAAAACACAAAAACACTCGTCACATGTTCAGTCGTAATGCTAACATTTCTACGCTACCTGAACATCGATTCACTGACTACATTTTGCTCTCATAATGTATAGATCAGCTCTAGCCACACTTTGCAGTTATGAACAGTAAAATACAGGTGCGACGTGCTTGAAAGTAGGGGTGGGCTTCCAACCACTGGGTCCCGGGTTCATTTTCTGTTTCCACCCACAAGTACTACATGGGTTTTATAATGTTTCCTTATTACAATAATTGCCAATTACAAGTTAAGTCTTAATTCACCCACCCACACCCATGTTTGAAGGCATATCCTACATTGTATGAGACTGCATAGAGTAATTGATAGTATTACATTTTCTGCCAAGGTTGAACATTTCTCCTATTTCCACCCACAAGTACTACATGGGTTTTAGGACATGTAGGCCCTACTTAATTTAATGGTAATCCCCAGACAACACAACACATTTCAGATTTCCATGCAGAATGGAGAGTGTTGCAAACTCACCTGAAGGTAAATTTAGCCCTATTTAACACTTTTAGACACCATCATAACAGGAACTTTCAAATTTTGGCTTGATTGAATATACTTGTTTATGCATTAGTTTGAATTAAGATATCATATATAACTGACAATAAATGCAGAGTGATGGAGAGTGATGTCAACTTAATTGAAATTTGTTTACATTTATGCATAACTCAAAATTCTGACGTGATGGGAGAAATTCCGACTTCAGATTTAGAATCAGCATTTCTGATTTAGTAAAAATCACCAGTTATTGTTAACGTTCTCTCCTATACCAGTGTGATGCATGGTTATATGATTAGCAGGTGTTTGTTTCTATGATAAATATGGAAACCTAGGAAATACAAGTGTTAAAAATAGTACATAATAGTGCACTTGTGGTCACTGGTTGATGATTATACGAAGATCAGCAGTCATCAACACAGATAAGCACCAATACTGGGATAAAAAGAGGATCTATTCTTGTAAGACAAGACAAACAGGTCAGTTATTCACGAGTAGCAAAGTCACTAGCTGAGTGCACTGTAGAAGCAATGGAGTAGTAATCTGAGGCTAATCTATCACAACACCTGTTTACAAGTGGCTGCATCCTGCTGAATGCTGCAATAATGATTGATGTCTCCAGCCACAAGGGAACATCATGATTACACTACACCTGGCACCCGAGACAATAACTAGCTACTCCTGGAATTCTTGGCTTCAGCTCTGCTGATGCTGCATGTCTTTGTTAAACCGATAAAAATGGCACCATTATTGTCAGTGTTTCAAACTACAAGAAGAGTTAATATGTCATTCTGTATAGGGATTGACCTGTATTTTTGTTCTCCATGAACGCTGACCATTGACAAATCCAATTTCAAGACGATCAACTCACGCAAGTCCACCTCAACGCGGAATTTTAAGCATAAAAAAAAATAAGATAAAAGCTTATCATTTGATGCAATATGTCTCTTGCTTATACTGATAAAAATGGCAGCAGCAGTATCAGCGTTTCAAACTACGCGGAGAGATAATGTGACATTCTGTATTGGGACTACTCCTAGTTACTCCTACTAGTTCAATCCGATATTAGACCATACAGGCATTTCCTTTCCTGCCTTATTAATTATGGACAGAGTCAGCAATTAGATTTCTCCTACGTGACGCTATTCTTAGTATCAAACATTTAATTCCACCTTTGAATCCCCACTCATTGTGAATTGCAAGTGCGAATACACGCAGAGGTCCAAAAGATGACTGAAAAAATGTGACCTATTGATGTTGGTTTTCAGCAGGGTTTCTTCCCAAAAACTTTCAATAGGCACATGCCTATTGTTAGGAATCAACAAAGACAAAACTATTCCTTGGTGGAATATGCAAAACATTTCCAACTAACCAGAATGGTCCACTAAAGTTATTTAGCAATCCCCTTACTAGCCCGTTTACTATATCGTATATCCATTCCCAGACCATATATCCTTGATGACAACTACCACCATAAATTCAATTCATCTAAGTTAACTGATTGAACCTACTAAAGTATAATTGTCATCAAAAAGTGACCAAATCTAATTCTACCATTCTGCTGAATGTGTCTTTGGCCTTGAGTACTAATTCCAATTTTACAATTAAGTGAATCACGGTTAAATACGTTGTCATGGAGATACTTTGGGAGCTAAAACTGTCGTCATAATTGTAATCATACTTCTATCCGTACATTAACTTACATAGTACTAATATGGTTAATTTGTATATAGCTGTCCAGCTATTATCTTAACCCATATGGCGTGTGATGCTCACTTACTGGTGATGCAATTAATGTATTTGAAAAAGACAGCAATAAATATATATAGGAGCTATAATACTACTCGAAGTACTTTAAACATTGCATGTTGAACGCTGTATCTCCTTATGGAAAACATACAAAATAGAATTTCAAGCATAAACCTGTCAGTATATAGATGAATCTTTATGTTTCAGTATGGTTTCATGCACTGCGCCCTGGCTGAGATGATAACCAAGGTTCATGGTGAAGAAACTTGGAAAAACATTATGTAAGTCTAGATTTACTCCCCTGTTATAAATTGCCTCATTTTCTTTATTCCTAAAAATTCTGATCTTCAGCTCAAGTGTGAAGGAGACTCAAGACGATCCAGCTTCGTTGCAATTTTTTCATAATGGCAGCAGTTAAGAGATATTTTATCTGTTCAGTTTGATGAAATTTCTGCATTTCCAGTTCAAGCTAATTCTTAATCTCTATAATCTCTAGTGTACTGAATTTTTGTCTACTCGGTGTAATATTATTATTTAGCAATCCCATTAAGAAAATGAATGGCCAGCATGATTGCTTCAACTACCAAGAGAAGTCTCCTTTTTTTACAATGCAAGAATGGAAGGACAATTAAGATATAAGCTTTAACTAGACCTCATTTAAGTGTGTCAATTAAACTCTATTGTGTTCGACTCTGCTAAAGTGATGAGTCATCTGTGTGTGAATGATTTGCTTTTTTTTTTAAGTGGATAAAAAAACCAATTCTATTCAAATTGCATTTAACGTTAAAATTTAACAGATTGGATTGGATTGGTTGTGAGTAGAGAAATTCAACGATGGCCATGTATTGTAGTTTGCAGTGTGGTATATCCTGTGGCTTGGTGTATCTATTTCACAAATCTAAAAAAATTCCCAGCAGGAGTAAATTGCCATATCAGTAGGAGTAAATGCTTGGCCCGTTGATCACAAGATGACTGATGGGCCAGCGATGTCTTGCCAAGCGAGATATATTTGCTGACCATTACTAGTCCGTGTAATTAATGACCCCAGGGTCAACAAAATCAGGCTCACGTGTCAGCCCAGTTTGGCCTGTTTGATAATAAGATTGATGTTTGCCTTTCATGCCAAGCTGAAACTCAACCTGCGCAGTAGAGTAGTGACTGGTTTGGTGCATGAGGGTGTGCTGTGTGCAATGGGCTGCTCTTTATACCTGTAAAATCGGCAAAAACAAAAAAAAAAGAGAAAGAAGGAACATAAGGCACATGGCATTATCACCTGGATCACTTGCATCATTATGGAGGTGCATCAAAAAGACATGGACTTGTCTCTTGTAACGAAGGCCAGTCACGAAATCGTAACCTTCAACTTCAAATGATCACTAACCTCGTTGTTTTTCAATGTGTTGCTGCAAAAACCTGTGTCAAAACAGGCTGAGTTGCATGATAATCTGTTGTTCTTGTCTGTCCATGATGCCGAAATGAGTTTAGATTTTTTTTTGCCGCCAGGATTAATAACCAAATTCATAAATTATCCAAAGCCGCTGGCGTTGATGAACCAAAATATTAATATTAGCGAATCTGATTAGTTAAATTTTGATGTGCTTATGAAGCTAAGAAATGCATTATACCATTTTGTAAGCTAACCTTGGTTGTTCTAATGACCGAATATTAAATGAGGTTGACAACAGTGTGAACAGGGTTGGGATGAGCTAGCAGGCAGCTGCTGCATCAGTAATTCAATTGAGGGTGTCAGAGAAGCCAGTGAGTGGATCCCTCCACAAAGTCACAGCAGCACCTGGCACTTTAGCAAGGCAATTTCCTCAAGCATGGCTATCAGCATTCTGTCCCCCTATCTCATTGCATGCTTCTTCTTGTGAAGATGTCATGCAGCTAGGCAATGGCTCAGGAATCAATATTTGGTCTGGGGGATGGTCAGTCCAGTGTCCAGTATCCTAACAGCCAACTCTGGTCATCTGGTCATCCTTCCTAAGGCAGCAGCAGCAGCAGCAGCAGCAGCTGGGAATAACGTGGTCAGCATGCGATCTACTGGTGTCCTACCTACCAGCTTGTGCTGCAGCATTTTAGCAAGAAAAACAATCAGGCACATTTCACGCCCCGAGTAAACCCATTCCCTCGATGGCATTATTACAAGCTTCCTTATCAGTAATCAGTTAATCCCATCAAGTGAGTGCCTAGTTATCAACGACATTCTCATAAGCTATAATTGTAAGATAAGGTTATTGCTAAGCGACTGGCAATTTATCTTAATCTTCTGTTGTGTTTCATTTTACATCCAAAGAGTAGACGTCGATCCTACTTTCTTGAAAAGGCATCCTACATTTCTACCAGGTAACACAATGATATCACCTTAGTAGGCCTATGTACCTGAATTAGTTATTCAACAAAACATTTTCTAAGTGTCATATGCAGCATAACCCACTGGTTACTGACCCCCACCTGCTGAACAGGTGTTCTCAACCTAAGAGGACAGAGTTTAATATTCCAGGTCACCAATTACCCCGACAGATCATTCACTTCTGACGGGTTCACTAATTAACTGACGGTAGTCTGGAAGTTAGGTGGCTGGCAGGCAACAGGTGTCAAGCTATACCACTTATATATGATATAACTGGCAATGACTAAAGCACATAGGTCAAAGGTATACAATAGACGTCTATTTTGCTTTCGCCAAAACCCGTCATAAAACCCCAACTTTTTTTATATCTGGCCTCTAGACCAATGACTCTAAACTGATATGGTTTGTCAAAATGCCAGATATATATTACGAACACGTTTTTTGGGTGAAACCAATAAGGTCAAGGACCCAGGCGGGGTAGTTTTGATGACTCTTTGATTCTATTGGTTGTTCAATTATGAATAACCCATCGGGGGCCTCTTCACTATTTTAATGTATTCGACCCAGAAAGGCTCCTGCACAACTAACCTAGGCAGTATTCAGCTTAATTTGGGTTAAAATCCTTGGTTACAACTTCCAAAGTTTATAAATTAAAGATTTAGGCATAATTGAACTTGTAACTATGGAGTATTACTGCAGTAAAGAAAGTAAACACATGGCTTGTTCACTGCTCAGGCGAGCTATTTATAGAACACAGAGCCTACACTTTAAAAAAAAAAGATTTCTTAACCAGATTTGGTGGTGCAGTGCATAAGGCGTTTGACATTGATACTGTACTGACAGTGGTTCGAATCCAGCTCAGAAATTTATTTATTTAAAAAAAAAAGAATCTATTGATATCTGGCAACGTGAACAATATTAGCAGTAGACATGGACCATTCAACACTAACTTATCTGCTTAGTTGCCATCATGGAGCCATCAGAAGGTTCTCCATGATCCCAATATCATGTACATTGACAGCTACTGCTAATATTGTTCACGTTGCCAGATATCTATTCTTTTTTTTTAAAGAATTTTCTTGTTATAAGCTAACCTTAGTAACACACTACACAGACACATGACTCAGTGGCAAGTAAAATACATCGACAGCTTAACAAATGACAAATGTTTAAATGTTTCCATTACTTTTGGCTATAAGGCGATCGTACAGAATGAGACATTTATGATATGGATGAGCATAGCTACATTGTGTAAATGAGCAATTATTCATAATTCAGTCAAATACAATCGATACTCGTATTACACATGAATAATAAGGATACATCATGAAATTTTTTATTGAGTTCGACTGTGAAGAACATTTTCAAGGGGCCATTATAAAATGTGTTACAAGGGCCATTATGGACGAAATATCGAGTATATTATGCCAATAGGTGAAAAGCGTCAGATGTCATGCCGTATTTGATGAGTGGTGTATGATATATTACCTGAATCAATAATATAAAAAATCACTGGTTTTATGAAATCTGATATTTATTTAGATTTATGGAGATGGAGATTTAAGAAGCTTATGTTATTTTACTTACCAAAACTGTGAAAGATTTCCTATGTCAGTGGGTGCGTAATCCAGTAGATAATTTAAACATAAAAAATCTTTATGCTGATGCAGCCATACAAGAGTAAAGTGAGCAGCTGTTTCCTGTGCAGAATTGTGAAGGATTGCTCGATTAATTTTCCGAGAAGGCTCTGCCATCCCACATGCATTATTAAACATGATACGGCGTTGCAAACTTCGTCGGGTGCATCATAACTTAATCAAATAATGTCTTGGTATACACAACAATACTGTTTAAAGGGGACGTCTGTTCGAGTGTCTCTTTTTTTAAAACTAAGGCACTACTATGTGTGACTTAATGGATGTAAGTGTCACTATATTGTCAAGTTATGACATAGGAGACCTTCTAACATAAGCAAAATAATATACACAAAACAAAGCATTTTAAACATGTAGACAGTTGTTTACCACAACCTGATATCAAAGGTATAGTATAGTTTTGTAAATTGCCACATTTTTATGAAATTTAATGATATGTATTGTCCTGTCTCTAGGCACTGCCACGCCCTTCATCCGATTGTACACAAAAGCTGACACAATCTGAGCATCATTACAATTTAGTATCCATTTAATATCCACTTTTTATAATCTAGAGTGGAATATTTATGTATGTTTTAGTTGCTATAGATAATTGCATAGGCTGTCTTCATACTAATAGTAGCTCTCCTTTTTATCTTGTTCTAAATTGTACTTTGATTAGGTATTACAGCAACAGTCATAATAATGTCATTGTATTTTAATGAAGATGTTATTTTGACTATAAATAAAATGTTACTGCTACTACCACTAGAAATGCTGTCGCCACCATTTTAACGAGGATTATAGAGCTTACACGGACTGCTCAGCATTATGGCCAGCTCAGACAGGGCTTGGGCAATGTCTATTAGGAGGAATTGTCGGTGTAGTTGTAGCCATCAGGGGCTCAATGTGGCCAAAGTTGTAGACAAGCTACACTCTTGTGATTTCTTTCTGGATGAAAAGAAGGAAGAGTGCCCACTGCTGCGTGTAAATGGGACTTTGCACATTATCAGTCTTCCACAGGCTACAGCTTGTAGGCCAAGCTGCATGGCTGCCTCAAATCTTTGCAATGCATGTTGTATTGCAAGTTAAATTGATCCTCAAAAGGACCAATCAAGTTTATTACAACAGATACATTTACAGTGTACAGATATATTATTTCAAAAATATGCAATTAGTTCATGCTCTCTTCATCTCTATGGTGGTCACCAAGGAAGCAGGGCTCCAGCCTCTTTTGATGGTCACCATCACAAATACAACATGTATTCCGTTGTCGTCTTATTCTGATGTTCCAGTCATGTGATGCTCAGGCAATTTGCCTAACAAGTCACCACACTTCCATAAAGAACAGTGTTTTCTACGAGTAGCTCTGCATTATTCTTGAACAGCCACCTGCTCTCTGTTTAACAGAACAAGCCAGAATCGCACAAGCTGTTGTGAAGCAAATAATGCTCATTCACTGATATTTATGAAGGTTCATCGATCGTGGAAATGGCAATATGTCAGGAATCTGGGGCAATAAGAAAGGGGGAATGGAGTGGCAGATGCTTAGAGGAGAATAGCACGGGGAACAATTTGCATGGAGCCAATAAATGAAGAATCCAACAGTGGGTTTCCCCAATCCACAACGAACGTCATCTTAGCCCAAATGCCATAATCATGATGATGACAGACCCATTTCACAAACCACCCATTGCCTATCATCTTTAATGAATCGACAAGGTGCCTTACAAGCCATTACTCCCAGCTCACAGCTTCAGATTTCCACCCTTCCCAATGGTGATAAAATTATGTCCCTTAATTTCTCATGAGCTACTGGGATTCTTTTACATCTGGGTTGAGAAATGGGATCCCATTTAGGAACAGTCGATTCTCACTGCCTTCATACAGAGCCTAGGGTATTCGGAGAATTACTCCATCTTTGACACTGGGGAAACCCACATTGGGGCATGTGTTGAAATATGGAAATGTAATTCATTTCTTACGGTAGTTATTTTGACATTTATTTGACATAACTGACATAACCGCATTAGATTAAAGTTACAGTAAACGCTGGAGAAAGCTTGTTCATTGTCTCAATGTTATCTGTAACATACATGTATGGTTCAATGTTTATTTATAAAATGCAATGAACGTTTTCTATAGGCTAGTTGTTACAACTACATTATTGTATTTATTTGACCAAGATCCAAAACAAACAGCTGGGTAAGGCATGGCCTGCCCAGCTTCCATCATCAACAAACACTATACTATGAAAGCAACAAAGCTATTGCAGCAGCCACTGCTTGACCTTGTATATCAACCAAGTGCTAGTGACAAGCACATGCCATGCACCCTCCTTCCCTGTCAACACAGCAACCCAGTGGCGTATTTTTATGAAGGCCATGCCTTCCCCCCTTAGCATTGACCAAAATAAATCAAGAGAAAATTAAGGCAGCGTGCGCCTCGGATGATAGTCCACGAAAAGCCATTTTGTGGTTGGAATAATTAATTTTACTGACATATTGGGGCACAAAAGAATTATATGTCATATGTTAGGAAATATGCAGGTACATTCACAAATTGGGACAGCACCTGCCCACTCCCGCCTGTCAATCAAAGTGAAAATTAACAAAAACCCTTTGCGTAGCCTTTGCACGGCCCTGCAAGGAGGTATACAGTTAGTTTCATTAAAAAAAGACCTGTCAGTTTGAACCTAGACAAAGCTAGATAACTTCTGCTATACAATGCTACCTTCCACTAAACGGAACTCCCTGGCTATAGTTGGCTACTCAAAGCCAGATCTAAGAGTACATACAGCACTATTTGTATGGTAAGTTGAGAGTTACGCATATTTGCATTTCTTGTTGAAAAGATGCATGTCTATTGCGCATACTTATTTACTCATGATATATTGGGTATATTTCTTACATTCATGAAGGTTATTTTTCAGTGGTGGTAGGTGTAAGCCAACTATAAGCTAGCAGTGGACCACCCTCCTCCCTGAATAAAAATGTTAGGCATAATGCCTGTCGAATGGGGTAAAACTCCTTTAAACTGGATATTTTTTGTTTATCACATTATGGCCGAGGAGCCCACAACTGCTCATTTATGCTAAACTACAAACAGCTAGCAAATAACTGGTTAGGTTATCTACCATGCTATATGGAATTTCATGTGAGAAATCTGACGGTGAAACATTGTTCTGGGAGCGTATTCCCTGGATTCAGCACCAATGATACTTGACCGGATTTGGCACAAATATTTTTGCTATTAGACAAAAGACCAAAAAATATAAAGGATGTAAATGTGTTATTTGTAGCAAAAATCGATTTGAATTACTGTCAGACTCGATTATGAATCAAAAAGGATTGTTTTCCTAAATAACCAAGATATCCAGCAGTGTACAATACCTTTGATAAATTGTGCTGTCTGACCTTGGCAACAGTTTTACCTGTCCCAGACAGCGGGACAGGCGCTTATGTCAAGATCTGTGAGGAAAAAGTCGCATTTTAAATTTTCTGACCAGTATAGATCATGGTGGGACACAAGATTATGAAGAAAATGTCTAGTGAATTACGGAAAAAAAGCACTTCTTAAAAGCCCAGAATTTTCTTTTTGCAGTAAAATTTTAAAACCTTCGCTAGGCCTAATCGGCCTCCCCTTACCAAATTTCTAGATACGCCCCTGCAGCAACCCTCAATCTTCTCTCCTCACAGCCTGTTTTCTTGCCTCTTCCAAGCCCTATCTAGTCACTCAAGAGCATTCCAGGCAGACAGCATCCTGTCTTACTATCAATTTACTCCAAGACCCCTCTCGTTAGGCTAAGCCAAGGTGTCCCTGCACTGAATCCTCTACAAGCCTCTCCACTGAAGGGCTATCCTTTTCAGACAAAGTGTGTCTCTTATAAATCTGTAACACCCTTCTGAGACTTCTCAACACTTCAGTTTTGTCAAATTCACCAAGAATGACAATTGCCCCATAGACTTGATGTGATACCCACGTGATGTTTATTGACGAAAATATAACACACTGCGGTAAATAATGTCACATGTCTATTATCAAGTTAAACGTGTAAAAAATAGAGTAAAATATAGTGATTTTTCATTCACATACAAGTGCAAAGTTATATCCTTGTGATATCTTGCATATTAATTTTGTGATACGTTAACTTTCCTTTATATCACCAGTTTTGCCCAGGTGGACAGAGCTTTTTCTGTCAACAACGACCATTAGGGACTCAGAAAATTACAAAATGATACACTAGCCATATGTATGCATTGTAAATATAACATAAACACCTCATCTACACAGCATCAACTGTTGCATGACAAGTCCCAGGGAAGAACAACTTCACCTGTTTCAAGCTGGGATCAGACTGCTCTCTCCCAATCGATAGACAGATGCACTCATGTCATCAGTTTTTCCTGCTGTTCTTGCTGAATACGCAATGTTTTTCAAATGGTTGAGCCTATATTGGATGAGGACGTAAAGCCATTCCACCACCCACCTAACACCAGAATATTTTTCAAATTGGTCTGTAATATCTTTTCCACTTTGGAAATGCGAACAACTCTGTTGTTTAACCCGATCATTCATATTTTTAAATATTATGTATTGGTCAGTTCCATTCCACAGCTAATATCAATATCACATCCTGTGATTTGCTGAAGTCCAATGAAATTCACAAAGCTATATATAGTGAGGTACAAAAATACCCTCATCACCTATGGAAAACAGTCTATCGTATATGCTATTATATATCTGAATTTATTAACTGATAATATCATAGAAAGAATATACAAACACCTCCTATAAACAATATAATTGATTTAATATTATGACATTTAAGGGTAACATCTGAACAGGTTTCCACTGAGTAAGGAGATTCAAAACATGATTCCTTTGTTGCTTGTGATGTAATATCTTGTATAAGTTATGCATTGTCTTACAAACGGTAATGCAAATGAACAAAGTAAAAAAACGTATAATAACGAGAGACAACGGGCAAAAAAGAAAGGTATATGGTTAGGTAAAGGTATTGGAGAATGAATCTTTTGAGGATTATGACATGCAAAACGTATTCTTTGCAGCAGATGATTGGGTACTTCACTGTAACTTGACTATCCATGGTTGTTGTATGCTTGCTCTGTACTCAACTCTAATTGTTTATTTCAGGCAAATGGCAGGGATCGAGTTGGGGGGCGGCTCCTTCTTGATTCACAAACATTACAGTGATTCTGTTACCAACCGGATTCTCCATGCATCCACCTCTATTCTCAGTAAGTATTGTATGTTTTTCTATCTGGGTATTACATCAATCGATAAACAGCTGATACTAGTTTCAATTGACACTTGATACAACTTGCACCACTCGCCTGCCAATATGTATGCAATCACATCACCTCTACCTATCAGTGATATTGATTAGTATGGATACCTAAGATTTATGAAATGTCAAATGACAATTGTATAGTGCATAGTGATGCCATAGTTACAGTTACAATATAACACAGCTTGACAACCGTGATCAATTAGCTGTGAGGGACTGAAGACTTACACATTGACATGTACATGAACTCATAAAAATGTAACTTTTAACTATCAGATCTACAATAAGACTAGCCATTCAATTTATCAGCTGATTAGATGTAATTACCCAAACATTTCCAAAATAGATTATCAAATACAATCTGAAGGACTATTTCCAGAGTTTGTCCAAGTTTAAGCACAAAAACTGAGATTCCACACTTGGCGAAACTACGGTGATTGATAATAGTCTATACTCTCTTTTTAGAATCACAGTCCTGTTATACTTAGGTAGTTTTTTCCCCAGTTTTGCAGTGACTTAAAAGGAGTTTCTGGTCACCTCAATGGTGCAAAAAAAAAATACCATTCAGTGAGACTTCGGTTTAATGTGTCCTTGCGTGGTTTAGTCTATAAATCTTAACATTGACAATACAACCATACATAATTTATACTGAAACATTGGTTGTGATTTATATCAAACCTTGGTTCTATTACAGTATTGTTTGCAGAGATACACGTAAGGTGTCATAATGAAATGAAAACCATTTATTAAAATAATACAAAAGGACTTAGAAGGTGTATTGAGGGGTTTGATTTCACTTAGCTGTGTTAGAATAATATACATCGCAGTCTCCATATGATCGACACTGAATGGAGCAACAATCAGGGCAATTAGTCAGAGGACGACGGCGAAAATATCATATGCAATTTGTGCAGATTCCAATTAACGCGTGCTTTGTGTCTTGCTTTCAAAATGAATGACCCAATTTGACTTATTGTCCGAATACCATGGCAACCGTCGTTTTTCTCCTGTCATATTTCAATAATTCATGCAATGAATGAATCGCCATGTCGGTGTTACTTGTTGCCTTCCTAGAAATGAGGCAAACAGCCGCGTGTTGTCCGGGGCTTGGCATTCTGCATTTCCACTAACAATGCGATGATCGTAGAAGTTGCGAAACGAGCAAGAAATAAGAACTTTACTTTCGTTGGAAATGGTAATATAGTATAATCCAAAATAAATGTCCACTCGTTTTTTTGTCTTATTTTTACATATTTTACATATTTGTCATGAGGAAGAACAAAAAAGATATAAATGTTACCCAAGAAGTCAAACCCCAACTTTCTAGTCAATAATAATGTAAACTCCTCTCCCTGCAAATTAACTTCCCTACCTTTGCGATGATAATTTTTTGTCATTATCTCATCATTATAGCTATTGTTTATGGTCACAAAATGGCAGCAGATATTACAACGGAGAATATAGGAAACTTGAAGTTATTTCTTTCCCAGAAGTGTTTTTCTTTTTTTTCAGCTAGAAGGTTGGGATTTTGAATTGTTGCAATATATATAGATTTTTTTTTTTTTTAGATTTTGTATTTAATTAAATGTATACCACTCTTTTGTATGATTAAAGATATATATATATATATATGTCAATTTTGTGCAGTTTCATGCCATTTGTGGCAAAATATGACCGAAAAACAGGTGGACATTTATTTTGAATAGCAGCAGGCAACAGCAGTCATCCAATACACAAGAGTGGATCTACAATAGATGTGAATATCTGTGACAGAAGCAGTGTGCTCCCACAACACAGGCCAACTGCCCATTCAACCACAGCTTGTGGAAACCATAGAGGGACAGTCCAAGTCCAGGCACAATGTATAATAAGCAGTGACTGGATGCGAGTTGGGTACTGAGTGAGGAATCTGAAGATAGCCTTGGCCATCTGTGGTCCCACATCAGAAGTCGACTGCCCATTCAACCAAGCTAGTGGAAACCATATAGTCCCAGTCCAGGTATAACAAGCAGTGATCAATGCCAAGTCTTGTACGTCTGCTTTTGAGCTTCTGAGACCGGCACTTTTTTTCTGCCCTGCCCAGCATCATCAGGCTTGTTCGGATGAGCCAGTTGTCCACTAAGCCTCGATCTGAAACAACCAATCACAGAGGGGACTGCGGTTCACAGAAGAATCACGTAGCACCAATAGATGACACCAATGATGTCTTGAGGCAGTCCATCAACCTATATATGCCCGGCAAGGAATCATCAATAAGGTGTGGTAAAGAAGCCACTAGCTATGGCTGCTGCTGATTAATCTCACCTGTTACAGATCAAAGGCCTGGTCACCTCTGCTATTGTAGCTGTCTGCACTCCTGTGTGTGTGTGTCTGTACCAGCCCTGTGGGGATAACTGCTCAGGGCAATAGTGAGTGAGATTAGGATGAGAAGACCAGACTTGTCGCCTGCTAAGCCTGACCTATATTGTGACAAAGAAATACGATACTGTTCACGCAAGACGTTTGTTTTTCTCTTATGGATAGCATTTTATGACCAATTAGCCTTGCTGGTGTCTGCAGCCCAAGCCTGTGTCAACATCACGACTGCAGCTTCTATTCTCCATCACCCACTTGTTGGTCACCTGCACTTCCTAGCAACCACGAACATGATTCAGTTTGCCATGCTCTCTTACAATGAGCTTCATAAACTGCTACTTTCACACGTTCGAGTTTTGCGCCTTAAATCACTTTTCTTTTTATCCCACAAGTGTCCAAACATTGCTGGAGAGATGACATTAAAAGTGGCATTCAGGGGCTGAGACTATTACAAGAAAGCAGAAAAAAGGACAGGAGGGAACCAAGGACTGATTTTGGTCGTTTATGAACAACTAATTATCTCTCATCAGTGCACTGTAGCAGAAATACTCGATATCAAAATAAGTGTTGATTCTTTTGCTTTTTTTTTATCATATCAAGTCTTTACAAACAGTTAAGACCTTTTTCATTGTCACCATTTATACAGTCTGACAAGAAACACAAAAGCAATAGGATTGCATTGAGGACAGATAATGAGTGTCATTTGGAAAAGGGCATTCCCGGAGATCTGAGGACAAAGACTCATTGTCACCAGTCCCTAGGTGGCAATTTCTTGTGAGGCACGAACCTTTAAGGGCCTGCCAGCCTATATAAAAGCGCTTTCAGGCGACCTGTAATGGGATGCCTTTGTTTCTTGGGCTGACTGAAGAGCAAATTGAGGACCGCTGCTTCAGCAATAGCATCAGTCCAAGATGCAGTTTCCAAGGGATGCAGTTGCAATTTGCCTGCCTGCAGGATATGATGACAGCTTAGGTGCCAAAAATAACTGAACTAAATCCAAAAATAGGTATTCTTTTTCTCAAGAAAGCATCTAAATTGGGAAGAAAGATGGGCTGGGGCAACTGATGTGTCATGAAAATTGGCAAATAATGGAATTCGTGCTTCATAAAATCGTGATGTGAATAGATACAGCTGTACTGCTTGACACCCAATGCCTTACACACTACATAATTCAAATAAGTGTCAAATGTCAAAAGATCTTCGTGGGTTTAGCTTTCTTATCAACATCACTATATACAGTCACTCATGCTGAGAGCATTAGTGAAGACTAGAAAAGCTTACTTACAAGCAGCTACAGCTGTGTTTGGAATTCACTGCCATAATATAATAATATGGTATAATAATAATAATAGCTTCATATATATCATGGTATTGTAAATGTGAATATTGGCCAGGAAAGCTGACTTAAAGCCACTGTCACACGGGCCGGTTTTGCCGTAGTGAACCCGTAGTATTACGTAATAGTTATGTAACAGCTCTTTCCGCCGGTTTGGCGACAGGTTCTGGGAGCAAAAAGGGGCGGGGCAGCACCCGCCGGGCGCTACGGGTTACCCACCGGGTCACCCGCCGGGTTCCACGGGTCACCCGCCGGCTTCCACGGGTGCCTCGGCGGGTTCCACGGGTGCCTCGGCGGGTTCCACGGCGGGTTCCACGGGTGCCTCGGCGGGTTCTACGGGTGACTCGGCGTGTTCTACGGGTTACTCGGCGGGTTCTACGGGTTACTCGGCGGGTTGTAGGAGTAAGCCGGCGAGTAGTAGGAGTAACTCACAGCTTCCAGGAGTATACTTTAAAAGGCTGCTGCTCCCCTAATATTACTCCGATTTTCGTTAAATAAGAACTAAATTGTAGGATAATTTATACTGATTCCATACCTGTTTTCGGATCGAAAATATACCAAATATTAAGCGAGTTATTTGTCTGAGAAGGTATTTAGGTTGGCGGAGGCAAACAGTGGTGCTCTCGCAGACGTCCGCGTCGGGACTGTATCAATGCAGAGCGCTTCTTTAAAAGGCTGCTGCTCCCCTAATATTAGTCCAATTTTCGTCAAATAAGACTGGATTGTAGTATAATTCATACTGACTCCATAGGTGTTTTCGGATTGAAAATAGACCAAATATTAAGCGAGATATTCGTCTGAGAAGGCGGTTGTCTGGTGGCGGCTGCTGCTCCTTTAATATTAATCCGATTAGCGTCAAATAAATATTGAATTATAGAAGAGTTCATACTTATTCCACACAGAATTTCAGATTGAAAATAGACCAAATATTAAGTGTGATATTCGTCTGAGAAGGCAGCAAGGTGCTCTGTGTATGTTTATGACTTGAATGGTGTGGTCAATATTTTTTACCATTATATATACATTGTTTGGATGAGCTTTATTGCAATTAATTTCTACTCATTCTGCCAACTGGCCAATGGGAAGGACTTTTCCTTTGGTTTTGTAAAGTCAATTAACCTATATATGTAATAACAATCTGGCGTGACCGTTATGTCAATTGCTATTAACATTTTGAATAATACAAAGAATGGGGTAAGTCATGCTTTTTCATCATTGATCACAAGCATTAATTGAAATTCTGAATTTCAACTGATTCCTGTTTATTATGCATATTAAAGAGGGAGATTGTTTTGATCATGGATGGAACATGCAATATCAATATTAATTCCAGTTGGATTATTTTCAGAAACAACAACAAGAACGAAATATTGATAATTTATATAAAATGAAATAAATATCTAAAATGATTACTCTAAACTAGAGTATATCTATCTATAGATAGTTGTTATAGCTCCATAGACATCTTTATCAAGTCGGAATTTTATTGGCAACAAGCAAACAAACATTGTTTTATTTTCGTTTTTTATTGATTACGAATCAATGAATTATTGATAGTAACATATTATTAGGTGAAGATCTTATAACTATCTGTCTATCTACATATCTATACTCTATGAGGTATTACTAACTTTATTAACAAGAATATTCTTGTTTGTGCCTAGTATACTCCATTAATTTTCCCCACCTTAACTATTATATAAATTCTACACATTTCCCTGAATAATTCAGTCTTTATTTGACGAAAATCGGATATGTAGATAGACAGATAGTTTAGAGAGACAGATAGATGTATATGCTTATTATATAATATAGAATATCTAGCTTAATATTTGGTCCATATAAGTACATAAAAGATAGCAAATAAAATCACAGATCAAATCACAAATACTAATTACAATATCAATATTAGATTTAAATTTTACAAAAATATACACAAATACTGATCAAAATATCACAATAAGATTCAAATTAACACAAAAAGATAAGAATGTTCACATGTATAAAAAAAAAATAACAATATACAAATATAATCATTGCCTGGTAATTACAATAGAATACATTGTTTTTAATTAATGAAAGCAATTACATCTGTTTGTAATTGTGAATGACAATCAAGACAATGTCATATTACTGTGTCATCTTTGAACAAACTATGAAATGACAGGTCAAAGAACCCCAATTTAGGCAATTAGGCAATTGACACATGTATTGAGCATTTGCTGTTGACATAACGGTCATGGCAGTTGGCAGAATGAGTAGAAATGAATTGCAATAAAGCTCATCCAAACAATGTATATATATTATGGTAAAAAATATTGACCACACCATTCAAGTCATGACCATACACAGAGCACCTGGCCGCCGTCAGAGAACTGCATTCTCAGATGAATATCTCGTTTAATATTTGGTCTATTTTCAATCCGAAAACATGATGGAATCAGTATGAACTATGCTACAATACAGTTTTAATTTGACGAAAATCAGACTAATATTAGGGGAGCAGCAGCCTTTTAAATAAGCGCTCAGCCCTTCCTGCATTGATACAGTCAGGGCGCGGACGTCTGCGAGAGCACCACTGTTTGCCTCCGCCAACCTAGCTACTTTCTCAGACGAATATCTCGCTTAATATTTGGTCTATTTTCAATCCGAAAACACGTATGGAATCAGTATGATTTATACTACAATTCAGTCCTGATTTGATGAAAATCGGATTAATATAAATGGAGCAGCAGCCGCCGCAAGACAACTGCCTTCTCAGACAAATATCTCGCTTAATATTCGGTTTTTATTTAATCCAAAAATACGTATGGAATCAGTATGAGCTATACTGCTATTCAGTCTTTATTTGAGGAAAATCGGCCTAATATTAGGGGAGCAGCAGCCTTTTAAAAAGTATATACAACTGCCTACGCTGACGCTGGTAGCAAAAAGCCGGCGGGTTACCCGTGAAAGCCGACGGGTTAACCGTGAAAGCCGCCGGGTTACCCGTAGAACCCCTCAACAAGCCGCCGGGGTGAAATTAGGGCCGGATAATTCGCCGGCTTCCACGGGCCACCCGCCGGCTTCCACGTGTCACCCGCCGGCTTCTACGGGTCACCCGCCGGCTTCCACGGGTATTTTATTTATTTGTTACACCCGTGAGATTTCTACGGTTGTGCCATGCAAGCATGGCACAACCGGCTACCGGGGCCGGGTTTCGCGGCTTGGTCAAGGGTCCCACGGGTGCTTGCCGGGCTTCCCGGGTATCCACGGGTGGCCGTATTGGGGCCGCAGGGTTGGAGCCGGGTAGCGATTTCCGCAACTATTACGTAATACTACGGGTTCACTACGGCAAAACCGGCCCGTGTGACAGTGGCTTAAGGGGTGTTCACACCGACATGAGTGGGGATGGCGATTGAGCACGGATGACGAAAAATTGTTAATTGTGCTTATCCTTGTTCATATGTAATTTAATCAGCGGACATTCGACGAGTAAAATTGTTTACCTTTTTATGGGAGTCATACAGTCTATGGAGTCATAGCGTTTGGCGAGTGATCTACGGACAACCGTGACCATTTGCGGCCACTCATGCTTACTCACGCGTAGGCAGGGGAGGCTGTCCAATCATGTATACTCACCATCCACTCGCGCTCGGCGGACCTCCGTGGCCCGCCCGTCGTTCTTCCGTCGACCGTCGAAGATGGCACTCACTGAGCGGCCAACGGACTTCGCCAAGCGGTTTACAGATGCCCCGCAAATGTTCGTCAAAAGAATTTATACGTGATTAAAAGAGGCACGCGTGAGAACGAGAGCACGTAAAGTTCATCTTGGACGTCCGTGGTCACTCGTCTCTTACTTGTGATAGCGTGAACTGGGCTTTATGAGCAGCTATTTGGACTTCATGAACATTGGATTGGGTCAGACTCTTTAGATCTGACACCGAAGATAGGGAAGTTTCGTTCAAGCGAAAAATGCACGGAAAGTGTCCTCGAGTTCTGTGCACAGAGCATCTCAGGCAGCCTTCCTCAACCATGGTCTTGGGGCTATCTTTTCCTAAGACACATCCAGTATGTCGTGGTAATGTGCCACAATATAGCCCCAAGAAAGTCTCGGCTAACACAGAGGCAGTCTCTATTTGTGCACTATAAACATACTTCAGTCCACATCAACTGCCACAGTATACTGCTGCAAGAAGTAATATCATATGGAGGACCTTGTATTTGACTGACCTTTCTTTTAGTTCTTTAAATTTTTAAATGCAACCTTTAGGTTTCTCGGATGTAAATGGTGCATCTCCCAGAGACACAAAAGGCCAAAGGAAAACTCAACTGAGCTTTCCAGTTTAATTTTAGACTCCCCGCAATTAGCAACAATGAAGCAAAAATTGATGACAAACAGCAACTATTTCCAGATCCTAGTAGAATTTAGATATCATTACATTTGCTAATGGAAATACTGGGAGTAATTGGATGACAATGAGCTGCTTGGTGGCTGTTTGGCGTTGTAGGATATCTCATTTGCATTTTTGCCTGTTTCAAAGTGTTCGTGTTCAGAAATAGCCCTCTCAAGGTCACACGGAGTACCTCAAGGCGAAACTCCGCGCTCCATTCTGTGCACATAATTTAGCCATTAGTCTCATGAGTGTCTCATTAACCCTTGAGGCACTGATGTACCCAAATGGTACCCATTGTGAATTTACTGGATAAGTCTCACTTATTCTAAGACATATGGACGTGCTCGTTAGAGCAGTAGAAGCAGTAGAAGCAGTAGTAGCTAACCACGGTACGGTTGTTCTTACACCAGAGATATAGAAAGTAAGAATGTGATTTATCGTAATATTTCACCATTACACCAAAGAGTCACTTGTTGGTGTTGGTTCGAGGGTAACACCATGCTAACACCGTTACAATATCACTTGTACTGCCGCATTTATCTGAACATAATACATCGTAAAAAACGACGATCTTTCTTGGGAGGTGTGAAACATCTGCTTAGTCTGCTCTGTTGTGGACTCCTAACTGCGAATGACATTTTCACAAGTCTAATCCAGTTGAGCTGTCTAAAGGAGCGTTCACACTTTCACGGAGGGGCCTTGCGAGTGAGCGCGGATGACCAAATATTTTTACACTTGCTTATCCTTGTTCACGTAAGTCAATCGTCGAGCATTTTACGCGTGCTAACTCGCGGGTATGTAAGGGAGGCTGTCTATTCATGTATACTGGCCATCCACTCATGTTCCCTCTTGTACAGCTCGTGGAATGCTTGGCGAACCTCAGTGGCTTACCCGTCGTTTTCCGTTGACCGTCCATCCTGGCACCGTGCCCATCCTTGTCAAACCGTAGCCCTCTCCTCATTCACTCTTGAACCACTCACACGAGCGATCTAACGAGTGCCTCATGGATGCCTCACGGATGCTTGGCGGAACAATTTATACGTGAGTAACGAGGGGTCTATGGACGTTTTGACAAATGCTCGTCGAAAATATTTATACTTGATTAACAGAGCCACGAGTGAGCACGTATAGTCCCTTCTGACGTCCGTGGTCACTAAGCTCTCTTACTCATGATAGAGTGAACTGGGCTTAAGACTAGCAAAGACGTCAATTACTTCTCTGCTGTGCATCGTATATCCTCTGTAAATGCAATGCACGATGCCCTAATCAAATTTGAAGCTAATATACATAAATGTAGGACCACTATGGTTTACGTTTCTTAATTAGAAGATACTTCAGGCAGTCACAATAAAAGATTTCAAAGCATGGCTCAAGTACATTGACGTCATATGGGATGTCATATCGGTGTCTATGTCGAGGGGTAATTGTTAAATTGTATCAGCTTATCATTACACCTGCCTCTGACTTACATATGCACGTAATGAAAGCACACAAGACTAAATCGCAATCAGCCACAAGTAGTACAATGTTGCTTTTTTTTTCAACCACAAAATATTCCTATTTCCACACAATATTTGTTAATTTAAATTCGGTAGATCTCAAAACGTGACCAGGGCCTCACGTGTCAAAAAGACAATGCTGCAGAAGAAGGAAAACCCTCATGGCTCACCCCATTGTTCAGATTTATGACAAGTTCTCTTCAGTGAGAAATTCATAATGATGTCTGCAATTCATTGAACAGTAGCTGAAATGTCTGGCTCCTGAAAGAAAGAAATAATAATGGCAGCTGTCAAATGTAATCAGTGCGCAATGACTTAATTTATGGCATTTCAGTTTAATTTGACGCTAATTAAGTAATAAAAGTCATTAGGATATCTAACCAACATGCCATTCTCTTTCTGCCGAGGACACGTTACAATATCAATATAACACAGCTGTGAATGTTAGAGACACCATGAACTGTAGGTGGTAACACAGAGAAATTAGGTCTAATTTCTCCAAGGTATTACGAAGCCAAGCTAAACTTAAATTTCACTAAAACTATGAGATATTGGAAAGATGATACTTATTTAAAAATACCAAATGTCAGCAGATATATATAGTTCGGATGCTGCATGTCCACAAATCAGCGTTCCTATAATTCTGAGGTGGTCGTGATCTTACAATCCTTGGAACATGGATTATTTCAGTGTTGGTCATCAAGCTATCAGGCACCGACTACCCATAAAGCATGACAGCCGAGATATCTAGATTCTACCCCATGAGACTACACTAGTTTTTTTTTTCTCCCATGGTGAGAATGGGCTTCATAGAGAACAGAGTGACCGCTCTGAGTTATGTCTTGTGTGTGGCCACTTGTCATGGTTTCATCACACTTTCGCCTGATATCAACAGGGCAGTCTTGAGTGGCCGCCTTACTTTCTTACCCTTGCCAAAGACCGCCATAAAATATAGTAATCAGAATATCTGTTATATATTGTCCGTTAAGAACAATGGAAGCCACAATAAATCGTGTTTTTATAATGGGTTGGAATCCTTGGTTTTATATCAAGTTAGAATTAATTAGGAAACGTTTTGTCCTGTCTACTGTCGCCATGCTACTGGAACAGTTCAGTCAGCTTATAAGACCTGCCAACTGAACAGCTCCTATCATGAATGACTTCCCGAGCTCTGATGAGATCAAGCTCATAAAGAGTGTCTGGGCCTGGAATCGAAACCAAAACCTTCAGAAGAGCTACCTTGATCTAAACCACTAACAATATTTTCTGCATATAACAATCACTTTGTGACTCATCCCAGATCTTAATTAAAATTGTGATGGTCTTTAAATTGGTAGCAGAAGTGGTGTTTCACTGAACAAAATACATATTAAGCAGCGATTATCTGAAGTAAGATATGTCTATGCGTTCTACAATGATTTGGTTTACCCTTGATAGCATGTGAAGTGATCAGCTTGATGCTGCTCCAGTGAAACTCAGGTCTGCTGGTTTGGGATGTGTTGTGTTTGAGACAAATTAGTCGGATAGATATTTGCTTAGCAGCTGCAGACAGCAGAAATCTTTTTTGACGGTTAAAATCCGTGATTATGTGCGCGTCATTGACGATCTGGAGTGCGCTAATGACGTCATTTTACGAAACGTCTGGCAAGCTCATCGTAAAGGTCCTGTTGACTTTTTACCTTTTACAAGTTGTTTGTTTTGTCATTTTCTTAATTTAAATCTGGGAATGGCCCCAGAAGGTCTGTACAGGTCACTACAGCTGTATCTTGATTAAGCCAGTTTACAAGGGCTACAAATCTTACTAAATTAAATGTAAAGGCAATAAATGCACGATTCTTACGATCTGCAGGAAAGACTTGAGAGAGCAAATGAGTTCTTCTGATAAGGCAGGCCCTTTGATAATGGCAGACTTCCTTTGTCAATGATTGATCTGTGAATTCTAAGAACGAGAAATCCATGTTCTTGCATGTTTCTAGCCAGTCAGAACTACTAATCTACCAGCTCAATACATCAAGGTCGACCTACAGTTCAAAGAAAGTAAAACAAGCTGGAAGCAAAGAGCAAGAAATGGCTCAGCAAGTAATCACACTGTCCTTGTGTCCAGGTGACTCTAGTGACCTCTGGCTAATGTTCTATTTCAAACGACCTTCAGTAATGTTCTAGAAGTATGCCCCCAAATTTACATTGCTAATTTGATCTGTCCATAGCTCGCTCGGGTGGGGGCCTAGCTCAGTGGTAGCACACTGGGCTTCAAACCACTGGGTCCCAGGTCCAATTCCCAGTTGAGCCTAAGTGGAATGGCTGTTTCATCCTTCGTCTCATTTCCATGGTCCCTGCCTGTCCTAATTAGCCCATCAGGTGCAGAAATATAGGACATAAAAGCCCCTATCCATCCACCCACCATACCTAGCTCTACATAGTTAGAAAGTGACACAAAAAAATTTTCCTGCCAGATACGAAAAATAGCACTCAAGGTGGCTAGCCTTTGGGAGGTGTCCTGGTGCAACCAGAAATGGCGACAGCAGCCTCGGGTAAGTGTCGCACCCACAGGAAAGCATGGTGATACTAGGTGCACAGGCAGGGCTTTATAAATGGGCCTGCTTTCTCGCCATGGTGTCCTTTAACCCACCATGAAACCTTTCAGCTATTGGACATTGCTCACTGTCAGGCTTCTTGGCATGTAGCCTAGAATGCATAAAAGCACTCCCATCAAAACTGCACTAACGGCCACCTGGAACGTCCAACACCCCAAGAGTCTAGGGGAGGGTGGGGACGGGGTAACTTAAAGTGACTTTTTCTGTAATTTCAATATGTATACCGGCCCAAATAATGCCATTTGGTCTGCCATGAAAGGGGAATCAAGTATTTCTGAAATCTAGATAGTGCTACACCCCTGTACATATGCCTTAAAGTTTTTTGAACGTTGATATCATTTCGTAAATCTTTTAAATGACAAAGACACATATCATAAATCACACAACACTATTAGATTACCCTTTTAAAGAGCTACACAATGGGTACCAACATTGAGTTAGATTTGTAACTTATTAAACTCATTATCAAAGGGTTTATTGCGGAAAAAAATGGTAAAATCGAATGATCCTGGTAAAACCTCCGTGTGAGTAACATTATCAGAATAATTTTTTTTAGGTATATTTTGAAGTTTTCGGCATATTTACCCGAAGGCACATTCTTGTAATTTGGTTTCAAACAAATATGGGCAGCCATAATTATTTTTGACAAGATATACAATTGCCATTTCCTTTTGACAACCCTTCGCTATTACTCCCTCTGCTTATCATCCCAGACTCTTCTTGATTATTTGTATTACAACTTATATTACAGGTTAAGCCTCAATGCGTATTAATTTGCGAAGAGAGAACCTCTAGAGGTCTGTAATCTTAATATACTCAGTCAAACTGTCCACAAATCGGAGTCATCTCTATTTCATTCCTTGACCATGGAATATATCGTATTTGTGATATTATTATGTATGGGACAAAATTTATTTTCATGGTGATGCATACAATAAAACTAATGTTGGTAACATCCTGATTGGGCTGATCGTTTGGCATGTCTAAACTGCTTTTTTTTTTATTCCTTGATCATGAAAACCTAATTGTAGGCACTAAATTCATCGTATTATCTTTCATAGTTAGGAAATACATGTGTGAAAAAACGTATCTTCATTAATTGCAGCCCTAATCATAAAATCATGAAGGAAAGTGATTCTGGGATGTACTCAATCGGTAACTAATAATATTTGGATGTCCCACACACACTGTCAATCATTCAAACTTTGCCAAATTGAGCAAAAATATAGGCCATTTTGACATGGAAATTAGGGGATGTAGAACCTACAACTATAATTAAGCGCGGGAACAGCCAGATGAAAATCAGCATAAAGAAAGATTAAAAACACAGTACTTAAAAAAAACTAATATTAAAGAATTGATCAATGACCTATTGCCTGCTTTAAACACAAAATGACTAATATTCTTAAAATAATATAGAATTCCATCTGACCATGCAGGACCTCCCAGTCTCATTGCATGCATTAATGCAACATTCAATTTGCCACCATTGATAGTGACATGGTTTCCAACAGGTAGTTGCCCAGGCTCAAAGGCTTATTAATAGTCCAATGACAAAATGTAAAGATTTAAATATGAAAGGAGCCATAAACTACTTCTACAAAGTCTTAGGATTACATGCTCGACTTGCACACCACCATCAGATGTCTAATTTCAAATAGAAAAACATCATGGATGAATATAATAACTTGAGACTAGGCAACTACCTGTTGACTCAAATCACCAAAATACCGATGAGATACACTAAATATTGATGAATTGGCCACACCTAAAACTCAATGAAGGTATGTCCTGATGATATTCGTCTTGAAGGTAATTTTATACAGAACTCAAAAAAATATATTTGTATGTATAACATCATTCCTGTATCTTAGGATGGCTATCGACTGCAGCCATATCTGTATGAAATGTGCATGCATGTTGCAGTACTGTGTCTGCAGAAATTCCAGATCAACCAATTAAATGAGGCATTTTCCAAAAGTAGACCCATAAGCAGCATTTAGCAGCAAAAGTTAGTGATATTTTGTTTAAGTCAAGCCACCACATTTATTATGATAAGCAGCAAAGTCAAGTCTGATTTGAAAATTAAACTCAGCTAAAAAGACTGAATTAAATGTATTTTCTGGATGAGCCACTACACTGAATATGATGAAAAGGACTGTAGTTTGCAAATAGAAAATGACAGATTACCCTACCCTGGTCATAATTTCGAATTTCCATATATTGATGAACAGAAGTTTGTACGAAATCAGATCAGGTACATTTTCACTTCCATAGGTTATCATTTTTTTAAACTCGTGTGTCTTTCATGAAACTGTAAAGCATTTAGTCAGCTTCTGGTTCAGAAGCAGCATAATTTGCAACAAGCAGCAGTTAGTCATGAAATAATGACTTAGTGAAGTTAGCAACAAAATTTTGGCAGAGTCAATCAGAATTTGAAATTCAACTGACTTACAGATCTATCCAAAAGGTCAGCCAAGAATTCTGTGTCAGTCTCGTTACGTACCTAGCATTTAATCGATGATGCAAAGGCCAGGGATTCCACTTGCCCTTTCTAAATCACTTATACTTTCAACAAACTGCAGACACCATTCTCTAAGAGCTTCAAATATGTCCTTTAAAAAAAGAAAAAGGAAAGAATCCTTTAAAAAAAACGTAGGAAATTTAAACACGTAAAAAAAAATCTCAAAGGAAAACAAATTCAGATTCACACAGAATCATCAAACAAGGCAGAGAAAGCTAACTACGAAGGGATTTCTCACTTCTGTGTCGAGTGGCAGAGAGTAAAAGAAGCTGTCAGTTGGCTTTTGTTGAGTTGACAACCTCTCCTTTTCCTTCAAGGGTATTTGGTGGGGGTTTATGACAGGTACCAGAGTGAGCCGGGTTGACCTTGTCTGCTAACGACGTCAACCTAAGACCTGGTAATTTTGTGTACATGGCCACTTTCTTTCCCAAGGGCCTATCTGTCAACTGTCTAGCCACATTACACTGCACTTGTCCTAAGTCAAAGAGAAGGATGACTGGTGCTCTGCTTAAAGCTGATACCTTTGCTTTTGAAATTTCAATAGAGGGAATACCTGTAAAAGAAACCATGAGGTATAATCTGCAAGTCAACTTTTAATTCTGATATCACTTCATTGCCACATGCATACACAATTTACACTTCGAACACCTGTCCATTTTATAAGTCGCAATCTAACAAGAAACTAGGTAAGCACAAAGTGACAAGCAATCAGGTTATTAAAAATAACATTTATACATGTTCACCATATGGTAGAGTGTAATCCCCATTTAGCAATAGCTCAAGGGACTTAACTGCATTAGTTGCATGAGCCAAGCGGCATTTTGTTTAGTGTACCTAAATCTTGTTACTGCGTTCAGCTGTAATGTCACTTTGGTGCCAAAAAAGGGACAGTAGAATAGAATGGAATAGAATAGAATAATCTTTATTTAAAGTCGTCATGAGACAACAATAAAATTTGCTATTGATCGACTGTATTTGTGCAAAAATAAAAATGTGCAGGTCCCATTTCGAAAGTAAAAGTTGCTTGTCTGCACTTTCTGGACAGGAAGTTTCACAGAGGGCAAGAAAGACCATAAATGTCAGTGCTGTCTGGTGAAGGCTCATAGTTGATCTGTTTCTTTGTTGCAGATACAAGCAAGGACGAGCTGTTGGAAGAGTTTGGTCAGCACTTCCTGCAGTATTGCATAGACTGTGGCTACGACAGGCTGCTCAGGGTGTTAGGTGGCAACCTGCACGACTTCCTCTGCAACCTGGATGCCTTGCACGATCATCTCAGCTCCATCTATCCAGGACTACGGGCCCCTAGCTTCCGTTGCAGCCATGGAGACGATGGCACCATCACCTTGCACTATCACAGTGACCGCTCGGGCTTCGAAGGCCTGGTCATTGGCATCATCAGAGCAGTCGCAAAGGAGTTCTTCGATTCCAAAGTCAAAATCACGATAGTTAACAAACAAGGCAAGCAAAATGGTCACACAGTCTTCTCCATCAAGGAAGACGCTTTTCAAAGCTTGCTAATACGAAAGAGGAGTAGCTCGTTAGTGTCTCATTTGCATAAAGCAAAGGCCAGTTCGAACCCTAGGGATTTACCATTGAGTGTCAGTAACTTCTGCAAGGCCTTTCCCTTCCATATTATTATTGACCGCCACATGGAGATAGTTCAAGCTGGAGTATCATTGTTGAGAGTTGTGCGTCCAAAACGTACACCGCGAAACACCTTTCCCTTCACCGAAGTCTTCGACATTGTCCGTCCTGTGATAAATGTGACATTTGACTCAATCCTTGATCATATCAGCACTGTGTTTATTGTTGTGACTCGACCTGGCGTCCTAGTGACGTCACAATGTCATGAAGTGTACGTCCAAGAACAAACAATGAAGCTGAAAGGGCAAATGGTTTTTGTACCCGAGACCGACAGTATTCTTTACTTGTGCTCACCACGCGTCTGTGACATTGACGACCTGCGACTGCGTGGACTCTATCTCAGCGACATCCCCATCCATGACTCAACACGTGACCTCATCCTCATTGCGCAGGCGCGAAGGGCCGAGCACGAACTCGTAGAAAAACTTGAAGAAACTTCTAACAACTTGAAAAAACTGCAGACTCGTTTGCAAGAGGACTCGAAACGAACAGACGAACTGCTCTACTCCATCCTGCCATACTCCGTGGCAGAGAAACTGCGCCTCAACCAAACAGTAGAAGCTGAGAAGTACGATTTGGTCACCATAATGTTTAGTGATATTGTTGGATTCACTGCGATGTGTAGTGATGCCAAGGTCGTCCCTATGGACGTGGTTCGCTTATTAAATAAGCTCTACACCCAGTTTGACGTTCTGAGCGGAGTCCACGAGGTCTACAAGGTAAGACCCACACCAGGCCATCTGCCTTAACTAAATTATCAGAGCCAGCAGCTTGAGTTGCAGAGTAGCTGATACTACGCAATTAATTTTTGATTTCTGGTTTTTCCTTTATGCACAGCTGGCTATTCCTCCAGCACAGTTGTACTTGTACAGTCAAATCGATGTATATATATACAATTTTAAATTGAATTTCTTCACAAGACCATTTTAACATATACATACATTCGACACACAACCAACATTCATTCAGCACATTCATACAATTAACATAAATACAATTTACAATTTTAAATTGAAAGCATAGTCATAGATAAGACACCCACAGCTACATATAGATACTGTTGGAATTGGCATCAAAATCTGAATAATTCTTGTTGGAACTGTATGTTCTTGTTATTTATTTTAAAGTATGTTGTTTATTTAGATGACTACTTAATTTGAAATTACCACCTAACGTTCAGCCAACAAACATCTAATAGCCTGGATAACAACACAGTTTTCTCCTAGTTCTTGACCTGCTGAGCTCTTGTGTAGATCATTATCCTGCCATCCCTCCGCAAATTTTATCCCCTACAGACACATTGTTTATGGGCAGTCATGTCTGCCCCAGATCCATCAGGTCATTGCCAGCTGACCATAAAAGAGCAATAACCCATGTGGGTGCAATGACCAGCTCCTTTCATGCATTCCTGGGAGAGACATCAGCTTCTCATTGAAACCATGTAGGATTTGCAGTCAGTTGCCTTAGTTTGTATATGATTAGCGCTACAACGAATTGGATTCTTTAAGCCACCATTAGCCATTCGGTTAGATTTACAAATTGCGCGCATGTATGAATAGCCACTAATTTGAGATAATGAGCATTTGCATTGAGCCTTTCTCGGAACCGTATTGCTCGACAACAGACTTCTTATTTTTAGGGAGTTATATCCACAGGCTGTGTTGCTCTTGTAGTAAGTAAAAAAAAAAACGCAAATGTCGAAATAATACGTTTGTAAAGTTAAACTAGAGCCCAGGGGTTTTCAGATCCAGCTGACCCATTCAGCATGAAACATGAACTCGACCCCTCAACGGCCAACTAATTTCAGGCTTTGTACCCTTAGCTTATACCTCCACATCTCACGACAAGTATACCTGTATGCATGAAATTTAGCTTTTAATCTATAGTATTACCATTTCAGTACTTAAATTTGACATTTATTTCATGCTTTATATGATATAAATGGAAAATATGGAAAAATGCTCAAATTGTGTGGTTTGCTACATTACCTAAACCATGGACTGTATATTTACAACAATAAATCATCTATAAAATTGCAGAAATAAAGTTCATTAAAATTGATACATTTATTATCATATTCTTTGTATGTAAATCATCATATCAATATATTTTTTTAAGTCCATAAATTATTGGCAACAAAATATGATATTTTACCCTTTTGGCAACTATTTATAGGCAATTCAATTATAATTTATGCAATATAGTGCAATGCAAAATTATATACCTATATATATATATACTCATCCCTCCCCCCATAAATCAGGTTATAGTCAACATTTTACTCTTAGGCCAATATTTAGAGAGAGGTCAATTCTGATCTATTTACCATTCCTAAACAATTTGCCAAATATGTTAATTTCTTAAAAAGATTTACTGATAATTAATGTAAAACATATTGATAATATCAGTTAGTAACCAAGACAACAACTGATAGCTATATAAATTATTTTAGGGCACCAAAAGGTAAAAGCACAAATGATTAATAAGCACATGCATGATAAATATGTAAGAATCTAATTAATTTCTATAAATAAATAATACATTCTGTACAGTTATATACAATCAAGGACTTTAGGGTGGTTTCCACATCCATCTACCATACATACTTCAGAGTGGTTTAGTCCAATCTCTCATTCATTCACAGCACCAGCTCGTGTGGTTACTAATCCCTCAATATATGTTTCAACATTATATTTTACCTGAAGGTGGTTTAGTCCATTTCCTCATTTGTTCATAACTGTTCTGTGAGACATGTGTAGTGCTCATCGTATTACTGGCAAGTAGCCAGTCAAATGCTACATTCTTTCAAATTGTTTGTTATGGCTTAATAAATACTTCACTGTACATCTAGTAGTGTGTATTTTCGCTGATATAATAAGTACTTAACATGCTAAAAGTAAGTCTTATTTGTGTAGATATAAGATATTAAGCCAATGTGGAGTGAGACTTGACAAATTTATTTTTTATAGATATGACAACCATTGCTCATTGAATTTAAATATCCCGCCGTTGAGTGCCACTGACTGCAATGCTAAATTGATAAGCTATCTACACCATCTAAGTTGAGCCAACCCTGGTCAATTAGGCCCATGCCACTTGGTTGTAACCCCTTCAAAATGACTAGAAGGAATTTGAAATATTCTTCCAGTTTGGGAACCATTTGGTCAACTGAACATTTCACCTTTCCATCTCACCCATTGCAAAGACCAAGCTATGCTACAAGCAGCTCTAGCTGGATCAAAAAAGCTCGAATTGTATCAAAATGCTCATCTATGTGGCGACTATACAAGAGCAAATGCATTCTGTCTTCAAACAAGAAATCATGTATCAAATAAGAACAGTTCATTGACCTTGATTTCCTGTTCAGATAACCGCAAGGCTGATGGAAGTCACCATGAGATGTTTTGGTAGTAAAGAGTCCATTAAGCTTAAAATTATTAAATAACTGAACCTAGTTTAGGATAGACGGTCGAAACAGAGGAACTAAAGAACAGTTTTTGACTAGACTTTGTAGAGCATCACTGTATATCAATGTTGGCGGATAGTTCACTGTTCAATGTCTGGTGGGCGATGTGATCCAGCACTCTGACGTCATTCCGCCATACTTTATGTAAGCTGTGGTTTATGGGCACCAAACCCTAAATTAGCAGCATAAGCCCTACTCTGAGGAGATGGTGCCAGGCCTATTGATGGGCGTAGGGTAAGAACAGTGGCTAGGGCCTGAAAGATGAAAGATAGTGCCTGCTCCAAATTATTGCAATAAGCTTATTATTTCAATTCCATTTATTTGGCCTTGTTCATTTTGTACAGATTAAAACCTGCTATAATAATACTATAATAATTCTGTGTAAAAAGGCTGGCAGACGCCTATTGGTGTATTGGCAAATTTCCCAAATACAAAAGTTAGTACGATTTTGGGCCACCGGCCAGAGATAGACGTAATGATGAGATGACAGGCGCGGAATCCGCACCATGTTACATATGTACTCCATGGGTTGGGTCTTTCACTTGCCTCACCGTAGACACTGAGTAGTACAAGGGAAATCCATGCAGCTGGGATGTAGGGCGTGGTGTGTGCCTGGGCCTGGAATCAGAGTAATGTATGAGCAATATAAGAAACAATCCCTTTGGCGATAGATTGGATATAAAGAAAATGTTCATGCTCGTTTTAAAGTTTGATAGGAAAGGACGCTGCCAAACGTCTTAATAATTGATGAGGACTACATCGAAGCCAAAGGGAGACATAGGGCTGACCACAGCACAGGAGATCTGAACGGTCAGTGACTCCTGGAAATTGCGGTCATCGTGCACTCCACTGAGCTCATGAGATTTACATTGATTAGTCCGAGAACTCGGGCAGGAACTAGCAGGACAGGATACAGGCATCACAGCAATCAGTGCGTGTCTAAGAGGCTTCCATGAAAGGTCTTTTCTGCCCTAACACTCCTCAGTAGGGTACATGGCCTGCAATCTTCTCATTGCCTCAACTGTCTCTCAATTGAGGCAACTTTCGAAACTTCCAGAAGATATAAAGGTGTTGAATTAATATAGTGAGCAATAAATACACAATGGACACATACATTTGTAGTTACAATATGCCCAAAAGTGCTTCACACTGAAATTTACTATAGGTTATCAGCATTAAGCGGGCTTATGTAACATGAATGTACACAACTGACAGGGCTGACTTCTTATGAGCAACTTACTTTTCTTTGTACTTGCAAGTAGTTTATTTGATGATTGGACTAAGCAAAATTTCTCCAGATATACGCCAATGGCGTCCACCTAATCATTATCACATTTATAAATGGATTTGTTTATAAAACATGAATACACGATTTGTTGCCAAGCAGCCACGTTCTATGCAGGAGAAACCGTAACAGCCTCTCAATATTGCATTACTTACGTTTTATGTGAGACAAAAACAGACACAATAACATTTTATAGCGCATTTTCTACACGCAAATCTAATACCAACAAGGTGTTTTGATTAATTTGCATTTTGTTTTGATGTTTTCTTCCAATAACCGTGGCTGAATTTACCAGCTATTTCGGATATGCACATCTGCTGAAACATATCACAAAAAACTTCGATTTCTGCACATATTTATGGGATGCATAACCTAGTTCGATGATGCCTATCTTGGAATTGCTTTACAAAAAAAAAAGGGAACAACAAAAGTATACCACAGCATTGACATTGCAGCATGTAAGCTAGACACTATAATAGAAAGGTCGTGTGTCTATTTTTAACCTATAGATCGGCGAGATCAAAGATAATATCATTGTCTTTATAATCGTGTGCCAGAATACCTGCTTGGAGCGAAACAGCCCATTAGACAAAGCAATAGTTGGCGTTAAGTCAACAAATAAGGCTTCCTTTTACTTGGATCTGAGTGACTCTTGTGTCAGCTTACTCTGTGTTCACTGAATGCCAGCATCCTGAAAGAGGACACATAATCAGTTGTGACACTCTTCTATGATTTCCACACATGCGAGTATACTGTACAACACACCCTCATGTCACTATGCTGACTAGTCACGCAAATACACAGTGGCCATTTTAACATCCCTGAGAAACAACTGGGTGTCTTGTCACCACTACATTTTTGTCACTACTAGTTGTCTGTCGCCACTAGGTTTCTGTCACTACTGGGTGTCTGTCGCCACTAGGTTTCTGTCACCACTAGGTGTCTGTCGCCACTAGGTTGCTGTCACCACTAGGTGTCTGTCGCCACTAGGTTGCTGTCACCACTAGGTGTCTGTCGCCACTATTTGTCAGTCACTGTTGGTGCTTGCCACAGCAGATGTCAAAATGTATCCTTCACTCTACATAAGCCATGACAACTGTCTGTCACCATTAGGTGTCTGTCATATGACAGGTGTCTATTACTGTTGGTGCCTGTCACAGCAGATGTCAGAATTGCTCTCTCCTCCACACTCTGCGAAGGGTTTACGTGTGGACCCTCCCGATTGTGGACACTGCAATCAATCATGTGCGATAATTTCAGTGGAGAGGCTTTTACCTTGATATTCTGCGCAAATTTGTGAAGTAGTAGTAGTAGCCAATTTGTAATTATTTATAACCCACATTACTCCATAATATCCAAATATATAGCCTCAAAGTTCATGTACATCCTTTTCATGATTTCGTTCTTCTTTTGCAGTACAACTTACATGACTTTTACTTAAAATCTGTTATGTCCTTTTTTGGCCTATATAATAACTTTTTCATTGTTGAAATTGTAAATGATGACGTCATAATTCTCTTCTTGCAGGTGGAAACAATCGGAGACGCTTACATGGTTGTAGGAGGTGTCCCAGATTTCTACGAAGGTCATTGTGATCACGTGACAGCCATGGCGTTCGACATGATGCATGTGGCGCATGCTGTGTTGTCGCCCGTCGACCAACTTCCCATCAAGGTAATCGCTGGATCGAGTTGCTCTTGTTAATTGCAGCATTTTGCAGAATGAGCTCAAATGTAGGAAAAAACTTAAAAAAATGTCGGCCTATAAAGTTTTTGTCCATCACTTATTCGTTCATGTGCAGTTTTGTCCAGTTGTCTCTTTTCATGTGCAGTTCTAGCTACAAGTCCCCTGTCCACAGGACAGGGTTACAAGGTCCTTGATGAGAAAATATTGAATTTTCGGATTTTGTGGCAACTAGCCTTTTAATAAGTGTTTGCCACACGAAATGCACCTGCTCTAGGGTTACACATACCTTTTTTCTATTGTTTCACGCTCAGATATGGTTGATTTCTTCCAATTATCATCGATTTCTGCACTTATTTTGAACTAGATTTTATGACAGCATGATGAGAAAAATGGCTGCCTAGTTCTGCCAAATCTCACAAGAGGGCGCCGACGACGTTTCAATGCCCCTAGTGGCACACAGAATAGCGCTGGCAAGTCCGTAGGTTTTCTCAATTTCACAATTAAAATACGTTAATAAACTATTCCACACGACTCCACTGTTCTATGGGTCTAATGAAGCTAAAGTATTCAATATTTATCTGCACCATTGCATCTGGGTGGCGCTGTGATGTCGCCGGAGCCCTCTAGTGAGTTTTAGTGGAACTAGATAGCAATAACATGGTCGATTCGTCATAGCACGATTCGTCTTCGTGAAAACTGGATGGTTCATCACTCAAAAAAAGATCGGTTCCTCACCGGCAGTTAACATATTTTATATAGTAGCAGTGACCATACACTGTGTACCGGCTGAATCGACCAATTTTCGGGTGACAAATTGACCAATTTCGGGTGACGAACGGACCAGTTTTCGTTGGGTTGAATCGAGCAGTGACGAATCGACCTGCTACCGGTGGAAGCATGAACGAAGCGAACGTGAATTTGAAAATGCTCTTGAAAAGGATGTTTTCAGTGGCCTTTTCAGTAAAATATGCGTGCAAGTAGTAAACGGAGTAGTTCTCCTGTACATAATGATGAAATAAGGTATGCTAACGTGTTTATTGAGAAAAATGTGTCGTAAATGTGAATGTCCAAGAATTCCTATAGCAGTCGTTCCGACCCTACATCGCATCTAATACAATGTAGGTCGGTTCTGGCTAGTGCAGTTCATGTTTTGTCCAGATTTTTTGGTCTCTTTTCAAAAATGGTCCAGCAGCAGATTTAAAAGGTCGCAGAGTAGAGCATTGAAGGATTACATTGGCTTCTTTAACAGGGTAGCACATCAAGGAAAGCCAATCATTCAAGGCGGCTTTCAGGGCGGATGTTGTTGTTTAGGCTATTTCCTGTTGGCGGAAAGACCGAATGGTCCCATTTTTCCTGCATGCCCCACACAATGGCCCTACATACTGACTTGAACAGCCTTATATGACCATTTGTGTGTCGTGTCATCCTGCTGACCTGCTTGGTATTAACCACATAGCCCACTGACCCAATATGTGGCTAATGCAGCTTGTTTCTAAACACCAAAATAGGTAACATCTGCATAATTGGGTAGAGCAATTGGTCGAGATAGCCCAAACGGCATGGTCATATCTGCTTGCTGATATGGCCGCACCATTCTCAGAGCTCTCTAGGTGCGGTCATAATATTGCGTGATAGGATTCTGCGATTCTGGTATGTATGTAGATCGCCTGGTCATCCAGCTAGAGCTGGTCACAGCCACATAGTATCACGAAAAAAACATAATGCTGTAGCTGGCATATTTTTCAGACACCTACTTACTAGGCATGTGATAGAGTTTCTTTATAGTCTGGGCGCTTATGAAATTCCGTAAATATTTTTTGTTAGAGCATGGTTTCATACATCGTTTTAAAGCTGGCAATGCCCAGAAAAAGAAAATCCATGTTGCAAATTTTTTTTAATAAGTTTCTGTTGCCATGGCATCAGATTGTGTTTTTATTCAATTGAAACCACAAAGCATTCAATCTCCCAACAGCTGTATTAACAATTATACCAGATATGGATTGCACAGGGTAAGTTCTATCTTTTGCATACAATAGTATTTAGATATACTCCTTTGCATATTACCTAATAAGTGCATTTGACATATTTCCATTAAAAAATGGCATGTATTGTAACGAAAAAGATTTAAAACAAACGGTAAAGGTTTCACACAAAAATTCCCTGCAAAGTATAATAAAAGAAAAATCTTTACATAACATTTACCATAGAAGTTAGTTGCCATAGATACAAATTGGTGTGAAGTGCATATTTTAATCTGCCTCGGAATATGAATAGCTTGCAGAAGACATCTGTTATAGTAGCCAATGTGTTTGGTGTTCGTAAAGATATGCAACACTAAAGTAAAGCAGCAGGTTATATACACCAAAACCTTTGGAAGATTCTCAGTTACAAGAAATAAAGCATAAATTCTCAAATTTTGAAAAAACTATAACTGTCTCCATGACAACAAAGTTGATAAAGTTACTAAATTGAAACAGCATACGTTTTGCATCAGATTTCACAAAGCATCTCATTTGTTTTCAAATTTTCAGGAAGCCTTAACAGTAGTCTTTAGATTATCTTATTTTCTTGTACTTTTTGGGAACACTTAATTGGGAAATGGTTACCAAGGCAACTGCTTTGGTATATATTTTATAGCAAAGTGGTACATATGACTTATAGTGTTATCATATTTACTACTGGAATTTAAAAGGTCTAACTCTGGTCAGAATAGAGTTAACTCCTTATCAACTACCCTAAATCAACTGGTTACCATGGAAACATCCATTGTGAATAACAAACAGAAATTCAAGTTTATTTAAGCCCAGTTTAATGTAATTAACGCAATAATGACCAAGCATATGGTTCTTGGGTTTTGTAATTGTACTTATACAAATGTATTGCCTGAAAAAAGGGATCTGGCTACTATTTCAATAAATATTTTTATGGTTACAGATCTGCTTTAATGCTTTGTGACCGGTCTTATGTACTATTTATATATGGATAAAAACCAGACATCACTGACCACATAATTTCTAAACTAATATCAGGTTTTTGAAACAGGGGTGTCACACAATAACATGTGTTAATCAGGCAACACACAGTCATGCAAATTAGATTATACACATACATCCAAATAAGGAAACTGTGATGAAATGTGAACCTTTAACAGAAATGTATTGTTGTGACAATGCAAGTCACTGACTCTACTTCACATCTTTGGACTTCCCATTTAGCTGCTTGCAAGAAATAGTGAGAAGTCCACATTTCTATAGACACTTGAGTGTTATTTGTCTTGGTGGCACAAAATTACTGGCGTACATAGTGACAATGAAGAAATCAGGCTTGAACCTCTAGTTTACAATTTTGTGTTGATTTTGTATATTTTGCGGAAACACTGTTATACTTACTGCAAATTTCAATATACATCCTGAAATTACCTTAGTATCAGAACAATAAAAAATTGCCCCCAGTGCAATAATGTATATATCATGTATTATATGTACGAGGCTTAGCCCATATCATTTTGTGGCATACGCATTCATAAAGTCTTAAGCCCTGAAAATCGTATTTTCATCATTTTGATCAATTAGTAAATAATTCATTTTCCTTAGATGAGGAAACAAGTGTTTTTGTGGATTTTCCAAGATGTTTGGTTTACACCAGGTCGTCTCTGCTCATTTTTACAACCATTTAGTCATATCCTCAATCACTCAATCTTAGTGTAAGACTTGAATTGACATAACTTGGTCGAACTAGTTTCAGTTACCCTAACCACTAACTGTTAACCACAGCACCTTGGTGCCAATTCTTAATTCTGGACTCATCTCACTAGCTCACTGTTTACCGGCTTTTGAAGAATCATAATTATCATTTAGTTGAAAGTTTATTGCATTGTCTTTTGTTTTTTAATTACTAAAGAATATATTTTTGGGTTCTTGACACAAATTTGTACTCGTAAACGAACATTTTAACAGAAAAAGCGTTGCCATGGCAACCAAACCTCACGTGAAAAATATAGAGATAAGCGTTTGCCAGCCAAAAGTTGTCCGTATGGTAGATCTGTATGACAAGTTTTTTCGTAATTTCAAATTATAGTCTGAATTATATCAATATTTGTAGTAAACATCAAATGAAGATAACTCATTCAATTTTATTTTATGGATGCAGTTTCTACCAAGCAGCCTGTAGTAACATAATTTCGACCAATGATTATTCTTATGACTTAAAGTTATGTTACTAGCACTTTATTTTACAATTCCCATAAAAGAACTTCTCTCACCATCTGTATGTTAAACAAATTCACCACTCCTTTTATCTTCGGGTTCTAATTGAGAACTAAATCACAATTCATTTGAAAATATAGCTCTGTCCTGGAAGCCATAAAAGAAAGGCAGCTGAAATCAGGACAGATGCTAAACATTACTCTTTCATTTCGTTGATTGCTTTCATATTACATGGATTCAGTATGTTGGGGGGCCAGCAGACTGTGATAAACACTTGGGCATGAATAGCAAATGTGACAGTGTCGTCTCAGAAACAATTACACGATGACGTCAATGACCTCGACATTGCACTGGAAAAAGAAACAATGTTGGCAATTATGAAAGACTGCGCTTTATTAATGGCGACAATGACAGTTGCAGATAATATTTCACGTCATTATGCGGTTTTTGCAATGCTCTATGACTGACAGTGAGAGAGATGTAAACGGGCCGTGATTCATTCATAATTGGCGTTATTAACACAGTTCAGCCAAAAAAAGATGCTTTGCATCGATTGACTGCATAAATAAGTGCAAACAGTCAGTATCTTTTAAAAACCATGTTCATGTGACCAGGTGCGCAGATGGTAATCTAGGTCAGCTCTGGTTTCACAAAGTCTGGCCCATCACAACACATGACAGAAACTGTAAATCTATGCGATTGACATAGCTATCGTGAAAAATGTCGATCTAAATCTGTTAGCACATAACACATTCATTCATTCCTACATTTTGCATGACCCTGGTTGCATGTTTGGCAAAATGTTGCTTTAAAGTGACTTCTTCGTTTATATTAGATATCTATACATCATCTTCAAAACGTACTTAGCACATTTGGCCATGTATGGCTCTGCTGGCAATTCTATAGGATGTTTAGTAACCGGTTACTTTGGAGTAAAGTTTTGAGTTAGATTGTCCTTCATCACGGCAATTTACGCTTCTTTGATATCAGCTAACCTGCAGAAGGTTCAACGGATCCCTGGCCTCAGTAGTAGATCATATCCTTTAATCGAAGGCCGAATCCTCCAGTTAATTTGAATTCTTCGTGCCAAATAACAACGTTTAATGAAGGAGATCTTTTTTAAACAGTCTTTCAATAGAAGGACCGGACCTTGCTACTGGCTATTTTTATCTAATCTCCATCAATCCCTCGGCTGCTGAGAACGGGGCGATTTACACGTCTTGATAACAGTGCAGCAGAAAATTACACGAAGAGCTTTATTGCATAGGTGAACGTCGTTCATTATCTCTGGTGGTGACAGCCATAGTTTAGGTTACAGCAACACAATAAAAAAACTAGATAAAAAAAAAAACAGCAACAATTATTAGACAGACATTACTGAAGATATACTGGATATAACACTCTATAGTTGAGACCTAGTTCATTCTTCTTCTTTTTTCTCTCACATGAATAAAATTGTCCCACGTTGCTATTTGTTCATAGTAAATTGTGGTTGAAGCACTGATCTGCACTTCTGACAATGGCGACTTCGACTCTTGTTATGAGCACTGTGGTTACTCAGTTATTGTTTACAACCCAGCAAAACAATGAATTACCATTATATTATAAGCCCATACTCGACACACATTTGCCCAACGGGTGGGGTATTTTACTCGTCCTTGCATAGTCACCAAGTAAACGGCGCTGCCTTAATTGGCTTGTATTCCAACATCCCAGTAAGATGCTAAACATTGTGACACTCATATGCATAGTCAAAAAGTTTTTCTTAACACAGCCATACAGAAATTGGTTTTTTATGTAAACAACACAATTGATGACATCAGAAAAGTAACTAACGACTATGGAAACTTATTAATGTCACTGAGGATTGAGTATGATATATGCTGCCATCCGCTGAATCACAACCTTCCACAACCTGCATAAAACATGACCCGGATTGTTGTCAGTGATGGCTGATGACAGTGATGCTGCTTGATGGCTATTTGCATTATATTGCATCAGATGGACCTGTGATGTTGTCAGGTTGCAAGTGTGCAAATGCTTTTACCTTATCTATCAACCCTAATCTATCAAACCTCAATTTTCAGATGCATCCATGCATGCAAGGATGTATGTATGTATATGTGTATGTATGTTAGGATGTATGTATACATGTATGTATCTTATCTATCGATCTATATCTATATTGTGTGACATTTGCTGTGGTGCTATGGATGCATGTATTACCCCAGTTTCTGTTGTTTTCTGTTACAGATAAGGATTGGCATCCACTCTGGGCCTTGTGTGGCAGGGGTGGTGGGCCAGAAAATGCCACGTTACTGCCTCTTTGGTCAGACGGTCACCGTGGCCAGTTTGATGGAAAACTCAAGCCTGCCTGGCAAGATCAACATCAGCCAAGCAGCTCTCAAGTAAGCCCATATTTCCTCTAGCACCCAGAAAGTGCATGTGATGACACCTTGCAATTTATTGGAGTAGGAGTGACCAAACTTTCCTTGTAAGCCTTTTACATCAATTGACAACTGCTGATAAAAGGGACAAGCATACACTTAAAGCACCTTGTCTGCAATCAACAAGGCTATTTGGTCTCAATGGATCTAGAAGGAGTCTAGACAGCCCTCACTGGAAGAATTCAAAGACACTATAATTCCACAAGACATCTCTATAGTCACAACAATTAGACAGCACTTCAGGCTACAGTCTGCATCCTCGCTGTCCTTTCTAGCAGCCATTTTCTTAGTATTTTAAATCCCTTGTTGATGAAAACAACACAGTAATAAGCCACTAGATAGACTTGATTTGTGAATTCTAATTAGCTCATAATCTAATTCAGTCATATTTAACGATTGTAGTGGCTTTTAATGAATAATCTTGTCTTTTCAATCTATTCAAACCTACAGAGTCATTTAAAGTGACAAGATTCCATTTAAATCGATAATTTCCAAGGCCAATGAAAACGTGCATATATTTAATCTAGAACAGTTACTGTCCTTGAAGAAGCTCTCTTTATCATCCAAGCCACAAAGACTGATAGTCTTGGGCCAATGCCTCCTGGTGCTTCACATCTACTATAATAACTTTATATTTGGCAATTGAAAAAAACCTTGGTGCTGCAGTTCAGCTTCATAGTCACATCAAGGCTGCTGCGAATCAAGTAAATAACATCATATGTTACAAAATAAGAAGTAGATCTGCTCTGCCTACTGAGAGCTTTTTAAAGTGACTAAGGACACTCATACATGTCTGTTGGTAAAATGAATGCTGAATAGCAATTATCTTTACTCATTCTGACAAGGTGAGACCATCCTAGATGCAAATTTTACTAATGAATATGATTTGGCTTTGTTGTATGGATCTTGGAGTTCGTCATGTTTATAAACTAGAATCATTACATTTGCCTATAAAATATCTTAGCAGAAGGTTTATCGAAAAGACAGCTAAAAATACACATTGTCATATGCACAAGCATTTCGTTTGGTCATTTCGCTAGGTCATTAGGCAAATACGAGAACTGATGCCCATCATCTTGGTGTTGCTGCAGCAGCAGGACCAACTGATGAATAGCTCTGATGGATACAGCCCGGCTCATCCATGCTCATTACACACATATACAGAATAAGCCCATCTGCAGATGGAAAAGTCCAGATAGGTGTGTCCTCTGCAGTCAGACCTTAGGAATTTGCATTTAGACGTCAACCAGGCTATATATGCCAAATATAGAAGAACTGAGGTTTGCATAAGGTTATAAACCGGATGCATACTGCAGTATCCTGCCTTTGCTTTTACTTTTATTGCATTGGTATGATATGACACTTGTGTGCATTCGTTCATATGTTTTTGGCGATATCAAAAACACCAAAGGCAAAATCAAGCCAAAACTTAAAAGACAGACCCCACCTGTTAGATTCATGTCTCATGGCAAGCGATTCTGACAGAAAATTCAAAAGACGTTTTCGCGACTTGAACTTAAAAGCCCGTCTAACTGTGAAAAAGTGCTGCTTCCTTAATGGAGCTGTCATTTTTGTCAGAGTTTATCAGCTCAAACTTGGAAAGCTAATGCCATTTTGAGTTGTGGAATCAGGGAGTGTAATTAGAATGAAATGAGGCAACTGTGTGAGGAGAGACTGAGAGTCCACAGGGGTCATTCATATAAACAACAATAAATGTCAGCATGAATCTGCTGAATTCATGGTCCCTGTTGGCTCCAAAGAGGAAAACACACACGTCTTTTCGGGATTGGTAGAGTCTGGCAAACCATCATAACTAATGCCTAGTTGAAAGTGACAACAAAGTCACTCACCATGCTCACATGTCTGTGAAAGAGTTAACAAGTCGTAAGTGAGATTATCAGGTATAATTTCTAATGACTCTTAATCCATGACATGCACTAAAACTGTAAAAACAACAAGACTACTACAACATTTATGCTCCACCAAATTTCACCTTAGTTTCACTGCGTGTTATCCCAATATTTCACGACATTTCATGTCAGTTTAAAATCCATTACCTCTACATTTTAGCGCATGTAAGTCTATTCTATAATTGCATTAAGTCTTAATTAACCTGGATGTTACCTTCCCTCAGGTACTTGACAAGCCCGGATGACTACAACTGTGAAGAGAACACCACCAGAGCTGACCTGCCAGTGACCTGTTACTTCATCAAGAGAAAGCAGGAGGTCATTCGCCCAATCTCGGTTGACCTGGGACTTCCTGAACCCCGGGGCATGTTCAGGACCCCCAACCCTTCACCAGCACCCTCTCCAGTGACCTCCAACTGCCCTTCACCTTGTGACCACCCGACGCCATCCACGTCTCCCCAAAAGCTCAATTCTCCGGAGAACACGCTGCCCAAGTTTAAGGTAATTATCAGGGTCAAATGCCAACCTATTGCCAACGTGTGGGCCAACAGGATTAGCTGGGCCAGACACACAAAGGCTCAGATTCTTTGCATAGGACCAGTCGGTGCCAGACAGAATTTCCTTCAACAGACTCTACAGGGAAGGAGAATTTTCACTGTCTTTTTGTACCTTAAGATATATTTGGGTGCTTCTGCCTTAAGATCCGTGTACATATCACAATATGATTTCAAAGCAGATAAATCATAAAATGTAAAATTACAACTGTCCTTATTGAGTAAAATATTTAAAAGAACACAAATGATTCAGGATGACACAGATGTTTTCATATTTCAGGCATACTTTAGAACTGTTATTGCTTTTTTTCGACCGAACATGAGTTAAAAATAATTAAAACAAAGTAAACTCAGAACATTCATCAAAGAAATTAAACACAACACATTCGGGAAGAAGCAAACAGCAATTTCAGAGCTAGATGTAATATCTTGAGTAGTTTGGTAGTATTGAATAGATGGGGCCAGTTCCAATATGAAAAGGTCAGAGCGGCCCTTTTAACATCCTAAGATCAATCTCTTCCCTTGGTATTTTTCATAAGAACTCTTTTTTCTTCAGACTACAATCTTTTATCATCTGTGGTATGTTGGTTTCCACAGTGGATGTTGCAGGCTATTGCTGGCTGCTTTATGGGCTCCAGACTAGCAGAAAGTTTGCAGAGTCTGTTCGTCATGCTTCCTGGCAAATACCAAGAAACTGCTTTCGTGAGCTACATCAAGTGATGCGGCTCCCCCTGCCTCCCTACTCATCATCCACTGTGCTTTGCCTGCAGCCTGCAGGACCATCACCTGCGTCATGCAGCAGCTTCTCAGAGCAGCACACAATATGCAGTGTATACCAGGCAAACAAGATGACAAGACGGACCTCTGGGGCCAACAGAATCAGAAGTACCAATGCCACAAACAACAGCACAACCATGACCTTCAATAATAATGCATGACTACACAGCACTCGAGCCAAGGTTGAATAGATAGCATAGATTATCCAATGAATAGACGTGCCCAGATCATTGTTGGGAATCTTGTCTATTCAGCTCTTTCCCTGATATTTATCTCCAGCCATGCAATTCAGTTAATGGTGATGTTGAAAAAAAGTATTTCAATCAAACTAGATGTCAGAGAATATCAGTATTGGTGGAATTTGACGTAAAGTTGTGCAATCAGAATATCAGTATTGGAAAATAAATTGTGCACACGTCTAAATCAGTGGCTATCTATAATTCTGAAATGATAAGTTTCCTCCCTTTGTTGTTTTTGTTGTTGTTTGGCATCTTAGAAAACCTCTCGTATACACCTTGGCGGTTTTTTGCTAAGCTGAGCGCACTTGCAGTGTCTGGCTATCCTGTTAATGAGCAATGTTTGCAACATCTAGACTGTCCCTTAATCTTACTCCATCACACAGGAAGCTCTAGGGATCATTAAACAAGCAGGCTCAGCTTAGATGACCATTGGTTAAGCGGCTTTGAGCCCACAAAAAAGTGTGATTGAAAGGGCAGATCACAAGCAGCTGACCTGGCTTTCTAGCTGTTATGTTGACCAGCAAAAAAATAAAAATCGTTAGGTTGATTAGTCTGAAAAGTACAACAAAAAGAAAGACTTATTAAGGGTGCACAGCTGGTCCCTGGCTGGCCGTGGCTGCATCTTAGCCACAGAAAGGTATCAGAAAGAACCTCAGAAGATGAACTCGTTAGCTCATGACCCTTGGCATCCTCCCTCCTCAGCAACTTATCAAAGATGAGGGCAGATGCAATAAAGTAGGCACCATCATTGGCCCCACCACACAACCAAGTGCGAGATGCCACGTGAATCTGTCCCTGATTGTCCTATAATGTTGTTTATGGCATCCACCAGCTGCAATCCCTGCCAGCCATAGACATACACCAAGCTTGAGCTACTCAATCACTCAAATGGCTGGTGATCTAACAGCCAATAATGCTGCTGTTGTAACCTGTACACGGTCCTGTTAATAGTCACTCCTTCTTGGGCTGATCCCCTTCGGTCCTCCAGAGCCTTTTCTAGGAGCTTAGCTGTAAACAATATAAAAATTTCTTCAGTTTAAAGAACAAGGCGTTGGTTAGCCTACATATAGCAAAACAGAGGCTTGTTACATGTCACCAAAAAGTCAAACATAGGCTTGCCAGAATATCATGTTGCAGAGTACCGTAGCCAATATGACCTGGCACAATTTTTACCCTCGTATGAAAATGCCCTGGTCAGCAAAAAGTCCAAAGCGTGATCAAGGATGACTGCAATGTGATTTCACTGAGCCTTTTAGTATTCCTTGGACAACCGAAGTTTTTTTTCCTTGCAGTCTCAAATGAGATAAAGTGAACCCCCTCTTGTATGTCGTTTCAGATGCCCGCCATCCACATCTGTGATGCGGACGAGGACGCCAAGTTCAGAGCAACGTTGAAACTGAAGATGGCGCAGATGTCGTCCTCAATAAATGGAAGTGCAGACGTGAGTCGTTCCTTCCCCTCCAGTCCCAGCCGATCCCTTGCCAACTCCTTCCAAACAGATGACAGACTCTACTATGACGCCAGCTACCCCTACTCCCAGGGCAGCATGACATCACACAATCCCTTCTGCTTAGCAGACGACGTCACTGGTACGCAGCCTACACCAATCATTAGCATCTCTCGTTCAAGCTCTGACCGCGAGGGGGAGCAGATAGGCCTTTTTCGTCCGTCTGACCCTTTCAATGGCCAAATGTTTCCAGAAGGGGCCAATGATGATGAAAAAAGAGAGAATAGTGACATTAGGGCGTTTGCGAATGACAAAAATGTATGCAGGCCTACTGTCTGTGAGGGAATACCCCGATGGCCAGTGCGTGAAAACACTCCAGGGGGTTGTGATTCGGACAAGGGAAGTCGTTTGCAGCTCAGCATCGCTCAAACTTCGCCTCCTGCAGGAGACAACTGTGACAACAGCCAAGATTACCTGGATGCCAACAGAGGTCGCTCAAGACTATGCAAGACGCCTTCCGGTAACGAGAACAGACCTCAGCATGAAGGAAATGAAAGAGAGAGGCGAGGAAGGGCTAGAAGTTGCATTGGTGTTCCCATTGACCATTACGAACAAGAGGGTTATTCTCTTGATCATCCTCATAGCAACACTTGGGACCCTAGCCCTTTTAACTTTGATATTAATAAAATTAAAGAAAATGGACGCCTAGTTATATATTTCAAGAACACCCGTCAGAGGTCTCTGTCACCAAGACATAGGGTACGACCTGTGACCGGAAGTGACAGGGCCTTTGCAGGACCTCGGCGTGCTTCAGACTTTAATCCCTGGCCAAGCAGCAAAGGTTGGCCCATAAATAAGTTCCCTGACATTTCGTGGGACAAGGATAGAAACTGCCAGTCTTAGCCGGCTTGTCCATGCTGTGGTCTTGTGATAACTCACCCTCTTGTACATTCCACACGATGGAGACACTGTCCTGTTGGTTACAGGAATACACTAAAGAGGGCCAGATACTATGCTGAAACCTATTGCCATGACCATGTTGTTGTAATATTTTCCTCTGCTCACTTTCACACCCTAGGTACTTCCAAATCCAGAGAAAAAAACAACTTATAAATATAATAAATGTTGACATTTCCATACAGTTGAGAATTTTTACTTATATATGATGGTAATATCATCTGAATGAACTAAACAAATTATAATACTGACTATCGTACTAATTAACTGGAGATTGAGTTATGAAGCTGGCATTAAAGTGGACGACATATAAGATATTCATAACACTGTCTAAACATTTTTACTCTCTTTGTTGACTCGATAGTGTGGGCACTACACTGTGTCAAATATTTATATTTGAAGGTCTGCTTTATAAGCCATCTACTGTCTGTTTCCATGCATTGTCTGTTCCCTTACATCTGTTTATGAAAATAAGTTGCTAATTTTTGATGGTTGATTGGTGTGTACTGGTGTCATGTTACATAATTATTACTGTAAATGTCAATTTGTCAACAATAAAGTTTCACCTTTCAAATAAAATTATTCTTAATTCCACTGCATATATAATATATAACTCTGGAATACAACATTATATTAATATATGCGGTGACTTATTTTCTCCTTATATAACATATTACAGTAATTTCAAAATAAAAATTAATAATTTTTTATTAGAGTTGAGTTAGGAGACTCCCTCTTAGGCAGTTACTTTCTGTCTGATGTCCTTTGAAAGCATATGATGAATTCCTCACATTTGGTACAAAATGTCTGGTAAGGCCTGACACATTAAATTTAATGGCTACTGTTGATCAATTTGAGAGATGGAGTTTTAATTAAATGATCAGAAGGTATAACCCAGCTGTTGAAAGAGAGGAACCATTAATAACATTTTCAAGATGTAGCCAAGCAAGCATGATCATAATTTACGTCTATTTGCGTCTGAGTTCGCAGAAGGTCAAGAATCTGAAGAAGACATACAAGGGACGTTTTGTCTCTGCTCGGGACCCTTTAATCTTTAGGGTCCCTGGAAACTGAAGTGACCTACTTTAACGATATCGCTATGCATGTACAACATATTGCTGACCAAAAATAAAAGTGTTCATCACTCTAGATTGCTTCATAAATGTTCAGCGTATATCTTAAGTTTGGCGGTTTTGTATTCCTTGAACAATATTGAGCAACTTTAAATCGATGACAATAGGTCAAAAGTGGCTGAGTTAGTTGTGCAAAAAGTTTTATGAGTTGCTCAAATGAGAAGCTGTAGACACCAGTTTCTTCCGAAAGGCGCTACAATCCGGTGCAAAGCACCCGTCTTTCTCATAACCGACTTGCCGCTCCCCTGAAATCGGGGAGGGAAATGCTTCCGCGTGTCGTCTGCACATGAAGTATTGCGATTCCTACGCCTAATTTCTTTTTTACAAGGAGCTACTTACTGTGAAACTGATGCAAATGTTTTCTTTTGGTCAATATTATGTCAGCATAACCAAATTGTACAACTTTACGTCAAATTCCACCAACTGCAGCAGGCACTATTTTCGTGAATGTCACTGAACAAGCGTTGTAACTTTGATTACAGTTAACAAATCATTCAAGATCACCTCAATATTATGATGAAGTAGTCCTACTTTTTCATTTCGCCGGAACTTGCAAATGATGTTGTTTATAATAGATTAGGCACTAACGTTTAATTAATCTACCCTTATATTGAATAGTAGTTTTGATAATACTTCCGACATTTCCTCTTTTGAAGGTAATTTTCTTGTTTAGAGGTGTAACCTGTATCAGTGAGGCACAACACCTGAATGATCTCCAAAAGATGAAACATCAGAATAAATAGGTACAAAAGTAATAAGTTCACGAGCTTGTCACTGGGTTGCACGGGGATATAACACAATAAATAAGACAGGAAGAACACTGGGTTTTGCGCACCATGTAGAGGTATATCTTTAACAACAGTACGCCATAAATTGACAGCTATTGACTGCCATCAAAAAGAACACGCATGATCATCACGCAAAGCAGGTTCCCAAACCATGAATCCAAGATCGATCACTTCTGAGTGGCTTCAAATGTAGTCTTCTTCACCAAATTGACCTGCATGCAATAGACAGGCTCCGGTAAAAGCAAACAAGGGAAAAACTCGTAGAGGGACAGTTTTACGCACCTCTGAACAGCATGGTCACAGCTAGGAATATTTAGAGGAATATTTAGAGAAATATTGTAGGGTGTTTTCTGACGGACTAAATATCTGACAGCCTAATAACACTAACAGGGCTAACATGTTCAGAACTAATGCAGTAGTTGCTGAACTCGGCAGTAGAAACAACAAAAGCTACATAGGATTGGGAGAGAGAAATGCCTAGAAATTTGATTTATGTTACCTGAACACTGCCACCAATAACAGTATAGAATGAGAGCAGCTTTTCTCAAATATGAAACTTATCAAGACAGTACTTTCAAATTTGATAATTCGCCTGAACAGTGCAATATTTGCAAATTTCAAATCAAGGCAGAAAGGGACGTGAACTTTTTTAGGAAACTTCTATCTATCTATCTATCTATCTATCTATCTATCTGACTATTAGCTATCAGGGTCGTAGCCAGACTTCAAAAATAGAGGAGGCGAAATCCTACTTTCATGGCCACAAGTTCAATAAGCTTATAACTTCCAAACTAATTGCAAGCAAGAGATGTACACTCAATAGTTGTCCTTTAGTTTATGTACAAAGGCAAGTCACAAATGTTATATTAAAAGTCAATCGAACACAAATTTATTGCAAATTTTGCCAAAAAATATGTTAATTTGCCTCCTCTGCCTCAGCCTGGCTACGGGCCTGGCTATAGAAGTTGACAGAAGCAGCTGGCTTAGCATGTTCAGATCGCAGTCAGGTATAGTCAACCGTTTTTTTATGAAATTAACTTTAGGTACATCTGAACAGTGGTTTACAAGCTCCATTATGCACTCCTTCAAGGCAGGAGTACATGGCTGGGAGCTGATTTAGGTCGCCTGCTTGAAATTTCAGTTATTGTTCAGATCCTCTTGTTCCAATGGACCTTACAGTTTAGTACCTTTGTACAATTCTTGTGATTTTAATTAGCGGGCGAGCACCGCGAGCGTGTATAGAGTCTGAGAGAATATGTACATTCATCAGGAAGCAGATTGTGTGGCAGATGTTTGATCATAATACAGTTTTATAGGTATTCAAGTGACACTTCAACTATGTATAATATGAGCTAAGTAGGACCATCCAAAATCCATCTTCATTACCAGCATTTCATATAATTAATGGCAGGCTAGTAAGTTGAATGAAAATCGGGCATGTCATAAACTTTAAAGGGCGGTGGAGTTGGTGGAATAATTGTTTTATGTCCTGAACCTGATGGGCTACATGCACTCTAAAAAAATGTGCCATGTTGACGCAAACTGGGTTTATCAGATTGTCACAAATTTATACAAAACCCTACAAGGTCCCACGTGGGACCCACCATGTGCAAAGGTATTTGGGAAGAACCCTATACTATATGGTATTTCAAGGGACCTTGAGTTTTTGAAATACCTTTTATATATTAAAAGACTCCTGCTAGCTAAAAGAAAAAACAACCAAGCAATCGCCTTGAAGTTATGCAGGATGTGCCCAGGGTATTTTCATAAGCAACTGTATCAATCAGTTATACTTAACCACCAATAGCTGATAGATTTCAATGGAATCTAAGCCCATTGATTAAAGGCCAGCTAACAGAAACTATAAACAGAACTGCTGCTTTATTCTGATCCGATCCCTGAATCAGGAACAATGTTTCCGTGCTTTTGTGGTCAGCATGGCAGCTTTCTGTGTGGGTCACCAGAGTTCGATTCTCATTCCTTCTCCAATAGGTTATTACAATATGTCATGATCCGTCTTTAGAATACTCTGTATAAGAAGTGAACTCACACGTGCAGACAAAGCCGAAATTGGTAGTTTCTCGAACAAGTTACAGACGACAGCACGTCACAGATTAAACAGATCCAGCACTCTTGTAATATAGGACGCACTATAGGCATGCTGGGGGGAGTAGGCGGATTGTCACAAACAGAAAAAAAATTGCCCACAATTAAATGACATAATACTGGCCGATTATGATACGATACAAAAATCTTTATTGACAAGTCCAATATACACAACTAAAAAAAAAAGCACAATACATGGACCCAGCCCAAGTGGGCTTATTTATCATTGGACATCGCGAAAATGGCAAATAGGTTCATTTTGCTTGTTTGCTTGAGTGACACGTACTGGGTCTTAATTCTTTTAGCACAGTTCTTTGACTTGAGCTAGTCTTGTGGAGGATTGCAACTGTCGCCACCTAATAACTGGCAAAAGTCATTAATTGCGGGACCACAATTTGTGTGATGAAAGACGGCGCTTGTCCGGTGCGTTTTCTGTGAACTCACGCAAAGCATCAAGGGATAAGGTAAAAAAAGGATCGTTGAATAAGCGTCGCAATGCCATTAACAGGCTTGTTCCGTGACATTCACGAAAATACCTTCTGCAGTTGGTGGAATTCCAAGTTTTTCAATTTCATAACGTTAGTAAAGTACAAGTCAAAAGAAATTGTCTGAACCAGTTTCACAGCGAGTGGCTTCTTGGAAGAAAGAAATAAGGCGTATAATCACACTACTTTGTGTGCAGACGCCGCGCAGAAGCATTTCTCTTCCCAATTTCAGGGGAGCGGCAAATCGGTTATGAGAAAGGCTGGTGCTTCGCACCGGATCGTAGCCCCGCATTTCCAGAAAAAAACGGCCGGACAAAGGTACTATTTTTGTAAATTTTTCATTAATCATGAGGAAATGTTGTTCAGGCGTTATTCAGTGGGAATTTTATTATCCACTAGGGGCATTGAAGTTTGCGCTTCTATCCACAGAATTCCCAGTGCGCCGGTAATTCTGGGGTAGGCACGGCAATATCGGGAATTCGGAAGGCGGCGTTAGCCTGAAAAAAAGAAAAGAAAGTATAACGCGGCGTTTACAATGTGAAGTAAATGTAGTGGCGCTTCTTGGTCATCTTCTTTGATCACTAGCAGCGACAAGTACGCCACCTCGTGTGTTTCATAAATTCACAAGGTGGCGCCAGTGGTACGTAAGAGCCGGTGGCCGGTGGTAGTGAAATTTCACTCTTTATTACAAATTTGTGCTATACTTATGAAGTAATATGCAGTTATAAGGCACGCAAAGTTATCTTTATATCTTCTACGGGTTTTATATTGCCTCAAAGAGAGAAATCATGTTCTGGTTCTTTGTAGACATTGTTATGAAACTCTTCATGTAACGTCTCCCATGTCCTTGGACTGTCAGCTTCAGTACACACCACTCACTACTGCGATTCACGGTAATAATGTCTTCGAATGACAACCAGGGCGGCTCCAGGAGCGTCATCTGGCCACCACCCGCACCAGACAGGACCCAAGAATGGCAGCAGCAACATCAACACTATGGACAGTCATATGGGCAACAGCAAGCCCAGGCTGTAAGGATGCATTTTAATTGTGTAGTACGCACAAAGGTCCCAATGGCATGCACGATTTTATTAATTGTCCAAATTGATATAGATCCCTCACCTCAAAAGTTAAAAGCCGCGCTCCAAGTGATGCAGTCAGTGACATAAGTAATATGGATGAGTAACACTTAATTATATGCTCACAGTCATCAAAATATGAGTACTTTTATACAGGTTTCTCACTTTAGCGGTTATTGAGAGGGTCAAAACATTCTGACATTGAGAGGTAGAGTAGATCTACCTAATAACGTGGTGGGCCTAATAACGTGACTGCCCTCAACCCTAATAAACAACTGGCTGTCAAGGCACATAAATGGAAAAGCAAATCGAATTTTTGACTTTAGCTATGTAGTGACTGAAAATTAAATACAAGCAGCTGTGGATTAAGGTTGCAGGTTTTCACGGAATTAGGTTTAGGTAACTAACACTAGGAGATAAGTGACATATCTGTTGTTATCATTTAGAATGTTTTGTAACTGGTCCTGGTACTCCTGGACATTATTATTATAGGAAGTCAGCTGTTGGCCACAACTTTGCTGTGGAGCATTGCAATGCAGTTTTCCTTTGGTGATCCAAATTAGATTTTTTTTGGATAGATTCCACACCCAAAATATTCAAACTTGCATGGTATCGTGGCTTAATCATATACATATAAACCCTTTGAAGCTCTTAAGAGTACCATAGGCTTTGTTGATGTCTCGATCAGGTTTTATATTGTAAGGTCACACCAAGGCAAAATAATACTAAAATGCATGTATGTGCAGCAGTTCAATTATCAAGAATTTCTGAGGTTTTACACTTTTGTTTAATTCGCTACAGCTCAGTGGGCTGTTGCGAATCATTACGATCGGTTTGAGCAGATATAATGAAGAGTATAAATGTATCATCATTAGCTGTAGGCTGAGCATTGAAAAGGGAAAAAGTTAAAATGAAGGCTTGGCAGGTACCTTTTGTGGGACTTTCTCAGATGGAGAGGTTATTAACTCAAACTGTCCAACCTTCATATTTTGATTTGTGGCCAGGAAGTTGCTTTTGTGTTCTATCTATCTTTCTTTCTTTTTCTGCCTATCTTTGTCATTTGTAACCGGTTAGTTCACCTAGTGTCATAGCCTAGTGCAATTAGTTATCCCTAGTGCAATAAGTTATCACTTCGAAGTTAAACAGCAATTGACACAATTAAATTGGAATAACATCTTTGTATTCCACTGTGATGTGTACACTATAATTCAACTGTAAATTATAAATTAATTTAAATGTCATTAAGTGTTGTCTCTGTCTATTGTTACCACTTGTTGTGTGAATAATTCAACTTCATGTTCTTTCAACACACTCTCCATCACATACTCACTATAATATGGACCTCAGTGTAAAAGTTTGACTAGGCCTGTGAACTTATTATAAATTAATGGATAAATAGTGGTTGGTGACGTGCCAAAAGATTGTCAGCCAGAACTTGCTTATTGCCTCATTATAGGCACTTGCTACAGTATATGAGCACTGTTTGCTCATTATACTGTGCCCGCCTAGTGAATCTCCCAACCCATGGGTTCTAGTTTTGGATAATTATGTGAATTGTTTCAGAAACTGAAGTTGACCCCTGAGGAAATGGCAGTTTTAAAGTCATGCAGCAGAGAAAGTTTTTGGTACAGATGTAAGTTACTAATATTATTGATCATTTGAGTATGCAGCTGGGTGGTCCATTGGTAAGATGCTTGCCTGCTCCTCTGAAGGACCCAGGTTCAATCTCTGTGTCTGTGCTGAGGCAAATAAAAGATCGCACCGATGGGTAAATGTGTAACATGGGTTGACTCCTCTCTCTCACCAATCAACTCTCGATAGACTTGCCTTAGAGGGCTGTTTTTTCCATATATATATATATCTATCGATCTATCCATCTAAGAACTTGTGATAACAGCCAAGGATGTCTAATAAGGATCATGTTGGTTGGTATTGTATTTAATATTTGTATGTGAATGTTTTATTTACAGGTGTGCCCCTTGCATTTGGAGCAATAGTGGCAACGCAAACACTGACAATTAGGGGTAAGTAACTGACAGGCCATTCCAAGAAAAGCGATTGTTTTATTTTGTCAAATAGCTCAATTGCATTTTGCTTATTTGCCAGGTATATTAAAACCTCATCCCAAGTATGGCAGTTTATTCAAGAATATGGGTAAGAATTTACATTATAATACATTATAAATAACCAGTAAATTTTGACTTGTTTAATGATTTGTTATTTATATATTTACAGTATAGCGTTGCATTACATTTCAGCTGCTGGATTAATTGCCTATTTTGTTGGGAAAGTGTCCTATCAAGGAGAATGCCGACGGAAAATCATGATGCTTGAGAACAGTCCATTAGCTGAAGCAATGAGAAGAGGCAAGAGGGGACGAGAGCTGTTTCAAGAAATGTATGTTATATGAAAAAAACATTTGATTGTATCATCCAAAGTACTGATTGCATAAAATTTTCATTAATCCTTCTAATTTGCATTTCGCTAGGGCTATGTTACCATCCAGCGGAAGTGGAGAGATGCCAGCCTCAGGACCTAATGCACAAGACTTAAGCCCCCAGATGCGTGATGCCGCCAGCCATCTGGACATTGACACCGATTCACGAAAATATACTGAGCTTGATGACGGCTTGAGACCTACCTTAGACAGTAAGTCAGAAATACACGAGATTTCATGATAAAAATAAATCTGCTAAATTCTGTGTCCAGCCATTTCAAGCTGAAAACTTGGCCAAGCCGTAAGCAGCCAAATAGAAACGGCTTTAGCTGGCTAGCCGGCCATTTATATCTGCAGCCAGCCAATCACAGCAATAAATGGCTCAGGGGGTCTAGCCAATCACAGCAATAAATGGCTCAGGGGGTCTACACACATTTTGTTATTTTTAGGTACAGAGAGAAAACAAAGGGATGAAACCCGCGGTCAAAGTTACACAAATTATGCAGACCTTCGTGCACAAAATCGTATGGACTATGAGCGCAAGGTGACATCCAGTTCTGCACCAAGTAGCCAACCTCGATCTCCTCCTAACGTCTCGTTATATAATGAAAGACCACTCCCCCCACCTCCTCCATCCTCTGATATGTATAGCAGTGGTCTGGGCACGGGGTCGTCAAATGAAGGATCAAAGGAGTCATTTAGAGGCAAGTATTTTATGCAGATATCCTGAACTTTCATGGAGTTTAAAACGTCATGTGTAGCATGGGAATTATTTTTGCTATTTATCTGCTCCAGTTGTCAACTAGAGCACATAAGATGTGCAACAAAGGCGGCTGGAGACTGCTTGTATACATGCTCGACGTCCGTACCATTTGACAGCTGACATTATCAAAGCGAACGTTCGCTAACCATGACGACCAGAGCGCATAACTTCGTCAAAAGTTGATGAAATTTCTCAAAGTATACATTAAATAAAAGCCAGAACGTCATAGAATACCTTTCTGAACAAATACGGTATGCACTCCCTCTCGAAACCGCAAAATTCGCCGTGTTATGCGGCAATTTCCACAGGCATTTGGTTCTGTTGTAGCAGTGACCTACATAGCCGTGTAGACACGTCACTGCGCATGCGCGAATACATTTAAGTAAGGAAAGAGGCCTCCAATGGGTTTTCAAAATTGAACGCTCAATCAACGCTTTGACACTGCAAGAATTCCCCGCCGGGGGCTCCTGCCCGAACATGCACGAAGCCATACAACAAACTTCAGTCATTTCTGTTGGAGTTCTCAATCTTGTTCATCCGAGAGGCACAGCGGGAAAAATGCATGTTTTTACCGGCCATTTGTACCAACTTCTGGACGAAATGCTACCAAAAGGTATACAGCTCTGAAGCAAGTCGTCAACTGCCTGCTGACAAAACGCAAAGTCTGTAGGGTCATTTTTGTGGTGTTAATCGCGGCACACAGAGACAATTGTTTCGTGCCCATTGACTTAACATACGTTTTCAAATTTGCCGCCGACCTAGTTGTAAAAGCGAATACAATGCCTTGCCACGCTGGCTTCCGTGGAGCGATGCATACAAAGGAGTGCCGCCTTTGAATTAATATATGAAGTGGACCCAAACGAATAAGTTGCAGTTATAGAAGTAATAACATTTTAAAGGTATTACTCCGTTTTCCATTTCAGCCCAGACACGTAACAAATATGGTGACGTCATAGAATAGATTTCAAATTACAACCTTTGCTGTGCAGATAATGGAAAGTTTTTAAATTAACATGCAACTGTATTGTCTGTTATTGTTAAATAAATGTAATCATTATACCGATGTTGTTTGTGTTGAATGAGTCAGAAGTTGATTGCACAACCTGACATATATTATCAGGTTTAAATATTGTGAGGTCATGCAAGAAGAGGTATTAATGCAGTTTTCAAGTTGTAGTCTGTCCTGTGAGATTACACAAGTGAATGAGATTTAACTGCCCTGTCAAGAGCTATGCACCTGACTAAAGTTGACCCACCTGACGAAAGTTCACCCCACTCGTTCAGTTCTGAGAATGAACTAGTCAGTGATGGAAGTGGAAATTTGTGGTCGGGGGAACTCGTACCCCAGTGGCTGGCCACACAGGATCTGCTTAGCACAAAATTTTTAATTACAAGTAACTTCAAAATTATATTTATTCAAATATTCAATATAACATGAATATTAAATATCTTTAATTTATTCTATGGTATGATAAACTTGGATGATGAAGGCAAAGTCTGGTCATTCGGTGGCAGTGTCATGGGTTGGCAGTCAATTCACCTGGACATATGGCCCCAACCATGGAAGGTTAGCTGGCCATTTTATGGACAAGTTTGGCCCCAAACTAAAATCCAAGGATACTGGTTCTTTTCCATGAAGCACCAGCCAACGGGAGCTTGGTACCTTCACCTGTAAGGTTGGCCCAAGAAAGGAAGTTAGCCCCTTCACCAGAGAGATTTGCCGAGGAAGATATTATTAGATCCAGGTTGCGGAATGCTGGTACTTGGTACACGAATAGTTGGCCCTGGTCAAGCTCCCTTCCCCCTCTGTCAAATTTATGATGGTCCCTTCAGCAGTGGGTGCCTTATCATCCAGTGTCATAGCCAATATTGTTTTTAGCCACATGCAGCATGTTCAATATGCCAGTAGCCACTGTTTTTGCTACTGTATATAGTGTCAATAGCCCAATGTATCTATGGCCACTTCACCTGAACCTCAGTTCACTGGGTTAACTTCAGACTATCTGAACCTAGGACCAACATTTCTAAGGCTCTACCTTTAAAAAGCAAAAAATAATGTTGAGTAAAAAAAAAGAAAAAAATTAAATAGGAATGTCATAGTGGGATCTGTAGCATTGCAGAGCCCCCCGTTTTTCAGTCAAGGGAACTCTATCCCCCAAGTTTCTGCTGACACCTGAGGGTGAATAATTCCCGAGGCTGCCGAGCGTGCTCGCATACAAGGTCCGAGACCGGACTGACAAATAACAATTCAAACTATTATATGTATTTCTTATTTTCATGGAAAAATACACAAATTAATTTCAGTTGTGAACAGTGAATGAACCCTAACTTCTAAAATCTAATACACTAATTAAAAGTCAATACTACAACATCATCAATACTATACAATAGGAGTTCACTCCTGACCTGCAAATTATCGCGTGGACAAGTTTTGAGCTTTACTAGTTAGAGCGAACTTCCGAATTCATACGATAAATGAAAATGATTTGTCTGTAATATGTACAATGTGACATCTGCAGGTAAATTCTGCAATGAAAAAATGAAATTTCTAGGAATAATCAATTTCGTCACTATTTAAATCTAATTTCACTGAACCCGTGAAATGTTTCTTCCTGCCATTGTATTCCATTGGGAATTTGAACTAATAAACTAACTTCACAAACAAACAAAAGTTGAGTTATTGACCTCGCCACCATTACTTTCTGGTAACAAACCGCAGTATCGGGAGGCTGGTAATTTTGTTTACCTCATTTTTAATGTTTCTAATGTAGAAGATCAACTGATTATTCCTTGAGAATTGAATGATCTTTTTTGCACCTAGCAGTCAATAACATCTGTGAGGAAATGAAGCACCCTACCCTTAAAAAATATGAAATATTTACATCATATATTTACCGTTTGCTATACATACATTAAAAAGCAATCACTAAGTGGCACAACTGTAGCGGATGATCAAGACTGCAAAAACAATTACATGTTGCACTCGCATGTGCAAAAAGAAAAAGACTGTCAGTGGCTACTAACTGCACAACAAAGAATATTGTATGCCAATGCATTATATACAGAATTACATTAAGGTAGCACATATAAATAACAATAGCATAGAAAGTTCCTGACTACAGTCTTGATATGCTGCACAGTTCCTGTATTCTATGTACAAAAAGTATTCCTGATAGGGAGTGCTGGAAATATGACACAGAGAAGAGATCTTCATCGTTTACTGCCACGTCTTGTTGACCTGGTTGCCTGAAAATTAAAATACAAAGAAAACATCAACGTCGGCATATGAGATCTGTGACTCGACAGTGAGGAATGAACTCAAAATAATTCTCAAATGCAACCAAACTTTATCACTTAAGTTCCTCAAAAACTTACCGCCGCAGGCTGAGCCTTAGCAGTCTGTTTTTGTGAAGTGGCTTTATTATTTGAAGCTGCTGCTCGGCTGTTAGACCTCGGAGTGGACTTCAGACTTTCCGGGGTCCCACTGTCTCCATCAGAGGTGCCATTTTGAAAATTACCACCTCTTCGCCTGCAGGGAAAAGGCAAAAAGTGTAAGTTGAAAAGTATTTTGATATTAGACTGAACAATACTATTTCCTTCTGATGTTTGCATAAATTTAGTGAAATAAGTTCCTGCAAAAACTTACACATTAGCCCTTGTTTTAGTAGAAGGTTTATCGGGACTGCTGCTATTGGATTTTGAGATTCTGCCACCTCTCTTAGGCGTAGGTGGACTGGAAGCCTTGGACGACGTGGAACTCGGTGATGCAGCTCTGCTATTCTCCTTCTTTGCTACACGGCCACGTTTTGCTGGCATAGGACTGTCTGGTTCCGAACGTTTTCGGCGACCTCTAGTGTTTGTTGTACTGCTGCTTTCATCACTGTCATAACTTGGGCTCTGGGCCGGGGAGCTTTTGGCTTTGTTATTTGCTTGCCTGTTAAAAAGCAATTAAATAATCATGAAACTCTGCATCCCATTATAAACATTGTGGGGAAGATTGCTGCATAAAAGACGATGTAAAAGAGAATTATAAATGCTACTCATCTCTAGTAACTAGTACATACCTGGCCCCTCTTTTAGTAGGTTTTTTCTCAGGACTGTCTTCCATTTCATCACCAGATCCAGCAGTTTTCCGAGATTTTGCAGGCGGTTCTTCACCCCTACTTTTAGATCTTGAATTTGTCCGAGACGACCGAACAACAAAGTCTGTTATTTTTCCATGGTTCTTTTTTACTGATTGCGATGAAGTATTAGATGATGGGGATGAGGCTTCAGAGGGTGGAGTGTCTTCACGACTTCTGCGTCCTTTTGTTTGCCTGAAGATTTCATAAATTGTGTTTAGCAAAAATTCACATTGTCTGCAGTATATGACAGCATCATGGCCAGGCTGAATGAGGACTCATTAAGGAGGCATTCACAATCTTAAGAGTTCTGAGTGCATAACTTCGAATAATACCAACTGTTTTTAAATCTGAATTAATTTCCTGAAATTTATTGGATTCTCAATGCGACTTTGATTTGCCTGATCTTATTTTTAGGAATATATCCATGGAAGAGGTTTTTTCAAATTTTAAGGTAATTAAAAGCGGTCTGAAGACATATATACTAGGAAGATGATACTTACTGCTTGCTATCTTGCTTTGTGGAGGCCTTGGCAGCTGCAGGTGCAGCCTTGGTAGCGGCTTTCCCTCGTTTGTTGCCAATGGCAGCAAAAGATTTACCCTCTGATTTCGGCGATGGACTGGATGCTGGGCTGCTTTTTTCACTTGCAGAGGGAGAACTACTTTTCTTCTCTTCCTCATGAGATGATTTGGACGGTGGGGTGACAGGTGGCACTTGTGACTTTTTGGCCTATGAAATTATGAAGTCGTGAATTATGATCAACTGAATGCATGCCAACAGCAAAATAACCAGCAAAACCAACTGAGCAATTAAATCACAATCTTACCTTTACTGGGGCTATTACTAACTCCTGTGGCAGGTAATTCTTTGTATTTGAGTAATTCTGTCAAATGGAAAATAAAAACTTAATTTATCTTTCAACATGGCAATCAATTCTGAATGTTCAGGTCTTTCCTCTACTCATAAATCAATCCACTGATAATAACAGGAACAGAGGGCTGCAATTAACCAACATGTTTCAGATTACAAACCTGGTCAGGATCAGTGAAGAGTTTTCCAGGCAGAAGAGGTTCTGCAGGGAAGTCCTTCAAAATGAAGTTGGCAGTTTTGGTCATCATTAGTCCCAAAGCCAAGTCACAAACAGCGTACATTTTCTGGAAAAATTAAATAAACGTACAGAAGTTGAGCAAGCATTCTAAATTCTTATTTTATGGTTTTTATATAGTGTGGATGGTTTTTGAAAAAGTGGGACAGTAGTCTTCCACAAAAAGAAGAACCGTGTCAAAATACAATCTGGACAGACATCAAACAGTGGGCAAACCAAGATGAGCCGTTTTGCCTTTAAACACTTTCGCAACAGTTCTATTTTCAAAGCACAGCTGACTGAAATTACGTTTTCTAACAAAACTGGACACACTTGTCTGTACTTTGTTGGAGAAATTGTTGTCATCAGTCATAATAACAAATCTGAGGTTGTTTTAATCTTTGTTGTTGTTAAATTAGCCCTGCTGACTGTGCCATTTTCGTGAATAACGCATTCTGGGACGATTATAAAAATGAACATGAGGTGCTCGCAATGACACTTTAAACAAACTACGTCACTTAAACTGTTGTGATGTCATCAGTATCTATTTTCCCATAATTTTCAGTGCAAAATGGCGATGAAGTTCACTGACCAAAAATCGATGATGTCATCCTTTTTGGAGGACAAGTAATAATTGTCAGATCATGGCCTTCATGTCTGTTCAAAATTAGGACTATAAAGTCATAACGAGTGGACAGGGAAGGTCAGTTTAGCGCTGCATTGTGATGTCATCATTATATTTTGACTGGGAAAGTTTTTAGTGGGCAATCGGTCCATGCTCTACAGAGGATAGATACGCCATCTAGGGCAAATCAATCAACGGGGCAAAAAAACCTAGAAACAAACCAAGCCAAGATCATCTTTGGCTCCAATACATCTACTGTTGCAATATGAGCAAAAGAACACAGGATCAGAAGAACTTATGAGACAAATAGAAGAGACAAGGACCATTGAGAAATATAACGCAACAAAAAACAACAGACTGCCCGCTTTTGAAAAGAAATGGAGAGCATAAAAACTATATATATAACTACATTTAAACAAATTTTATAACATAATTACTATGTATTGTGTGACTGACAATAAAAAAGAAAAAAAATCTTCCACAACACAAAAGCCGGGGGAGGGGCAGTAGTTAGGTGGTATTTTTTTATCTAAAAAAAATCCAGAGGCAGCGGAGTCTGTGAGCAGGGAAAAGTGGGGACGGAGGAAAGAACCCCCAAAATGTTTCAGCTCTTAGTAGCAAAGTTTATCTGTCAGTGAACAAGTTCCAAACAACAAACCTTATTAGCAATGTCATCGTCAGGACATTGCTTGTCCTTCGTCTGTTTGATGTTCTCGATTAATCGTCTGAAGAAGCTGTAGCTGTAGTTGTCGTTCTTGGTGATCAATGGTTCCATAATAAACCAAAGACATCTGAAAGAAAGTGGAACAACACAAAATAATTAGTCAGGATACATACATACATGCTCTGAAATTTTGTAGACATAATTGTTTTGTTATAGGAGAGATGTCTCATTAGCTGTACGTACTCTCGGACGTTTTTCAGGGTGTTGACATCATTATTGTCCTTCAGCTCTGGATCGTGAGCCAGAAGGTGAATTGCATATGGAAGCACATAATCAGGTAGAAGGCTAAATAGTTTTGCTGCAAGAAAATTAACCAGTCATTAATTGTAAAACAAAGAATAGTAATATGATTCAGTGGCTTGAAAACAGGCAGTTTCTGTGGATATAATCACGAGATATATTGGACAGCAGAGGGATCCATCAGTTAGCGTAAGGCAGGCGCTTTAATCATTTAACAAAACGGCTTCAAATGACTGTTTATGTCACCTTTGTTGTTAGGATGCTGTCTCAGGTATTCCCTTCTCTTGTTGATGTTGGTGATCAAGTTTTGCTTGATCTCGTTCTTGCGCTCTTTTAGTGGGTCGTTTGCTGCCAGAGCGAAGACACTCATGTATTTCAGAGGCAGGCGAAGGGAAAGGAGTCCCTTGTGTAATTTCTGAGAGAATTTGACACGTACTTGGTAGCAAGGGTCCTGTAACAAAAAACACCTTAATTATCATGATTTCATATTTTGTTCATTATTTTAGAAAATGCAAATGAGGAAGTTTCATTTCTTTGTATCCTTATACTTTGATCCTATCAAAGGAATAGCACAACAAATACATACATTTAGCAGAAGAGCAGTTGCCTGGAAGTGCTCATTTGTTACCAATTCAGCAAAACAAGGATCTTGAGCCATATTCAATACGCAACATGCTGCCTGTAAACGTAGTCTGGCCATTTCTGCTTTGCTGAAAAACAAAAACAAGAGGGGAATTGAAATTAAGAACTAGAGCATATAAATGTGCAAATGGCGCGCAGTATAATGCTGTATGATTTATATATATATAGATATAACAAGATTGAACTTCACATTGAAAACTGTACATTATTATGTTGCTATTGTATTGTAACAAAGCTTTATCGTAGCTGGAACCTAGTTTTATTGACTACTTTTCTATTATTCTTTTTTTTTGTTATTGTATGTCATTTACTTTGTATTTTCTGTTTACATATGACACATATGTCATGAATGACATGGAGCTGTCGAAGAAAAGATATATGATATCCAGTATGTTTTTGATACTGCTCCAAGAGCTCTACAGTCAAAACGGCCTATTGCCTGAACGGCCCCCAGCCTAAACGGCCCCTAACCTAAACGGACCCTTACCATAACAGCCCCCTATATATATATATGTATGTATAGTTAATAGTAATATCTAGATCCAGTATCATTAGTAGGTTTTGTGCAATGAATGAGCTGACAATTTCAAATCAAGGTTATTTATTCGTAAATTAATATATATAAGCAAAAATAAATACACATAAGAACATTAAAAAACATTAAATGGACAATGACATTTTTCTAAAACAAGTCTCCACCTCCTGTGTTGCATTAATTGCAATTGATCCCATGATGAAATAATAAATGGACTATGCTACCTTTTGAATTATAATGACAGATTATGCTACCTTTTGAAGTATAATGACAGATAATGTCTTGTAGGATTGCAATAAATACATAATTATAAAAATAATGTCAGAACGTTTTTTTGTGATTGTCAGTGACCTATATTGTCCTTAGCTTAGTTAGATCTAATTACTTTATCTGGATAAAATTATTATATAAATTGGATTAATTAATGATGCAGAAGGTTACTCCCTTCATATTGGCTGGGGAGGCCGTTTCGGTGACGTGTTAATGGCGGACCGCTTGCCCTTCTTGTAGCCTCGGCGAAAAATCAAAACAACCTTATTAACATAACGGAGACACCAGCACCAAACTGCAACAAATGCTTTTATTGGTGGCAACCTCTAGAACAATACTGGTATTGGACGCTGAAAAACGAACTTTAAAAAGCAAGGGAGGCCGTTTAGGCTAGGGACCGTTTTGGTGGGGGCCGTTCCGGCAATAGGCCGTTTTGACTGCACACCCTCCAAGCAAGCTAATCACTGATTGGCCGTTATATTTTGGGACTACCCATTTCGACCAATGACAGCGCATAACACAAAGTAATCAAAATGGCGGTTGTCACTGATAATCACGACGATCTTAGCTACGTTTTGAAGGCAAATTTTGCCGTTTTCAGAGGAAGTGGATACGGTATTTGTTCAGAAAGGTTTTCTATGCCTTTCTGGCTTTTATTTAATGTTTACTTTGAGAAATTTGATCACAACTTTTGACGAAGTTATGCGCTCCGGTTCGCTTTGATAATGTCACTGTCAGCCTCTCGCCCAACATGCACGAAGCTGTACAAACGCACTTCGGTCATTTCCGTCGAAGTTCGCCATCTTGTGGCCGGAAACAGCCGAGGTACTGGCGGAGGCAACAAACAACGATTTCAAGAAATGTATGGAACACATAAAACAAAACAGGAGTGGAAAACACTCCAAAGGCAGTACACTATAGACGGACAAGGTGGCAGGGCGCTACGACGTGTAGAAGTATACTATATGTACACGCTTGAATGTATACCCGAACTGGCCTCATTGGATTAACATGCAAGTTCGAATTTGCTGCTCGGAAAATGGCAAACCGGACGCATTACGCGGAAACATCTCCTCAAAGCAACGTAAAATTGGCGCTGCGCGCCAATAATTATGTGTACAAGACACGATGCTATTTCTGAATACATCATAACAACAGTACATACTTTATTTTCCCTCTTTCCATCAGGTCTCCCTCGTGAATGATCATGGTGTGCAACAGACGTAGCGTAGACATAGCCGATTTACTTCCGCTGGAGCTCTGTCCCAACAGCCATCGAACCATCATCTTCATAGCTTGCATCTGAACGAAGCAAGAGATTATTATATTTAGCAATCGCTTTCAACATACAGATTTGTTAGTTGCACTTACCAAGTTGCTGCCTGGCAGACACAAAGGTTTTGAAAATTATTTTTCTTTATCAAGAATTGCCTTAGATCTTGCACTTTCCATATCTATCGATCTATTGATAGATCTATTCTTTGCCTGTACACATAAAGCACAACCTCACCTTGGCATTGGTTTCCTCGGATACATGTCTGTCTTCATACCAACTGTCACCTGACATTCGCGACTGACCCTTAAGAGACAGAAAATGCATAAAATACTAAGTTAAATTTTCAACTATCTAGTCACTAACTGCAAACAAAATATGCACATGAAAATAAACTTTCAGCAAATTCAATTACCCGATCTTGCATCAATAAGTCCTTGACAATAAAGGTATGGACTATATCTCGCACAGATGTTCCAAATTGACCAGGACATAACTGCGAAATATGTCCCACTGCCACTAAAGTAGATATGAAGTACGGCGAGTCAAGATGCATGTTCTGCTCCAAATGCTGAAAATATGACATGACCATTATACACTCTAGAAAAGACAATTGCAAAAAAATGAATCCAAAATATTGTGGGGAGAAAAGATGTACACCGTAGCACATAAAAGACAATAGGATTACATCACCTCATAATTGTTACACGTATGGATGTCACAAAATAGGTGATGTCATCAAACAATACCTATCTGCTACGGTTTCAGTGACCTCTGGTGGTACTTTTCCTCCCCATTAATTCTCGTGGATTGAGGATGGTCCTTACCTTGAACACTAGTAGAAAGATATCGTCTTTGTTTTTGCACAGTTTGTCAATGCATCGGATTGCATGCTTGGCTTGTTTTGGTGTGCCAAACTTCACCATTTTTTGTAAAATCGGTAGAAGACTCCTGCAAATCATAAGTGGATTCAGTTGAATATTTACCCTAAAATGGTGCAACTCAAGGCAAAAAATTTTGATTTATATATTGATACACAGTAACCTGTCATTAAAACATATACGTACGCGTGCACAGACTGGAAATTTGTCTCCAATCGGAGGCCTACATTTGCGAACACCTGCAGAGCAGTATCGGCTGAAAAGGAATTCGATAAATAAGTAAGTGTACTCATTATATAATTATATTATCAATACAATTAAGGAGAGCAGCACTTGATACTTACAGACCACATCATCATCATTTTTGATGAAGCGCATAAGATATTCAAACACATCATTGCTCTGGAAACTGCCGGGAAATACTGAGGACAGCATCTGAAAACAGCACACAACATATTTGCGTTGGGGTAATAGAAAGATTGTAAGATAATTTAATATGTCATTCATTTCATGAAAATTATTAACCGAGTTGATTATACTTACCAAGAGAAGTTTCGTGCCCTTTTCTACAGCATCAGGTACTTCATTAATCATCTCACTTGTACCAGCGATGGTTTCTTCCAGAATTTTTAGAAGGGCTTTAATTGCATTGCTGTCAATCATCACTGGTGCTATTCTTTCCAGGAGCGTTTTTGCATTACCGTACAAATAATTCTGAGGGATGGGAGGGGTGATCTTTTTGTTTTTCAATGTCTCTTTCTGAAATAGAAATACAATGCAATAAATGATTCATTATCAGACCAGGATGTGCTCTTCTCAAATCACAAGCAAGGTAAATTAATTCAGTCGATAGCAATCTCAACTACTCACCACATACTCCCCAGCCTTTTTGCAATTGCAATCGGGACTAACCAATCTTCCAATCAAACTTCTCATGCGAGGTTCCTCAGCAATTGCCATGTTGAACTTTTTCAAGTACTCTAGAGCTTTCTGTGGGTCTGGTAGGTTCTCTGCAAAGATTATAACACATAAGATCATTCTGTTTTAGCGAATATAGTCAAGACTAGAATACTCCCAATATATATATTCTGGCCATTCTAAGCAAGTGCAGTGCCACTGTGCTATCAGCATCAACTCAACAGTGAGGTTAACCAAGAAATACTTACTTGATAACTGACTAATCTTTGCTTGCATAGCTTGGTTGACTTCCTCTGTGCGATCTCGCTGGTGTAATTCTAATAGACTTCTTACGATGCTGCGTAACCTGATAGTGAAGATAAAAGTTACTATATCAAATCAACGAGCAAAAGCAAAAATCAGCGGTTTGAAATTTTATTAATATAGGTAATTGAACAGAATTTAAATAGCTTGAGAGAATGAGGGACCAGAGCATAACTTACGTTAATTGGGTCCTAAATATTTCTTGTAAGGCTCGAACAGCATGTTGATCACAGTTTCCATACAAATGGAAAAGCTTTTTCATCCTTTGTTCTGGTTCAAATGAATAGGGGACTAATGACGTGTGAAGAATTCTTTCCACCAGAATCCTACAATGAATAGACGAGAAAAATTACTAAAGGAAAGCACAAATGTAAATCACCATTGTGAAAAAAATCTTACATTTAACTTGTGAGCAATGTCAATTATGTACTTACTTGTCCTCTACATTTGTGTGGTAATAAACATGAAGAACTTTGTTTCTAATCCAAGCAACTCTCTCAATGTAATCTTTGTTAGCATCATCCTTCATTGCTACATTCTTGTAAATCTGGCCGAGCCCCAATAATGCTTCTTTTCTTATTTTCAGCTGTTAAAAAACGATTAAAGTCTTACTCTTGCTGTCACTGTCATTTTCTTTTTAGAAATTCAGACAAAATTGATAATAAAACAAGGTAATGAATCCAAAAAAGGAAACCTTTTTATCTCTAGTACGCTCTTGAACACACTGCAATAACTCATCAGTGATGTGGGTGAAATCCCGCACAGCGGCATTTACTATTGCAAAAACAACATCGTTCCTCACGTTCTCATCAGGGTCGTGTTGACGTGAACGCAGAGCGTCTACAATAAATAAAAACATGCAGAGCTGAAACAGCAATCAATGCAAGAACGTATCAGCAGAAATCCAGGTGTGAATTGTCCATACCTTGAATATCAGGAATCAACTCAGGGTGATTCACAATAAGTTCCTGGGAGAATGCTACGCAAACCCTCCGCACACTCACGTCGATGTCATTGAACCTGTAAACATAATAGAATTGTTGTACTATAGGATATAACAATTCCCGAATAAATGTTGGTATGTTACTATCCTTTCCTAACCAATACACACCTTCCAGTAAAGCATAACCAAAGTGACTTGTTCTGTGCAGCCATTTCGGAATCCGGCAATGCGAACATTCTTGCAAGAAGATTAGTCACATCTTTTCTCTCTTTCTCGCTGCTGCTCTGTAATCAATAAAACCAAGTTATGACAAGGTTCGAATAAAAAGACTTCTGTGAAAATAAGCCATAAATATCAAAGATCAGGTCAGTACCTTTAGTTTAAACTCCAGCTGCGGCAACACTGATAACAATGTACTGGGAGCTATTATGTTCAACTCAAAGATGAGTGCATACAACTGATCACCAAGTCTGGTCTCTGATGTTTTACCAAGCATCAGCGTGGTATTGAAAAACTGCAATGTCCAAATCATTTAATTAGAAATTATCCATGAACTATTCAGTTTCGAACTATCTTATCAAACAAATCACAAATGCACTCACTGTTTGAACATGGGGCTCAAGGGAATTGGCTGTCCTTTTGATCAGATCTCTGGCCAAATTGTAGGTAACTTTACTTTGTTTCTGAAAAAGTCAGAAAAGAAAATCATCACAATATCACTATACTGTATAATATACATAGTAAATGGGCATGAACGCGTAAGCATCACTAACACATCCTACCTTCTTTACTTCATCAACAATTGGTTCCAAAATTATATCCAGCCATTCCTGCGACACTGAATCAGCTTCCTGGATCAATGGGCTCATCAGATCCAACATAAAGCTTATTGTCTTTGGAGAGTGTTTTTCACTGCAGAAAAAAAGATTTTTATTAATCAAGTCAAAATCTCTTGTTAACTATAATTCCAGCCAATCAGTTCAATACCATACAAATAAATCAATATATTTTTGTTTATTTGTTTAGTAACGTATCTTGCGTTCATAATTTGTGTCCAGACCAAAATAAAGTCACTAAGTGGGTAAAGTTAATGTACCTGGCAATTTTAAATAATATGCCGAAGAGTTCACGGAATATCTGTTGATTTTCCTCGAGTTCCAAACAGATGTGAAATGATTTCACCCATGTGAGATTCTGTAAAATTGAAACAATAAGATAGACAAGGTTTTAATAACCAAGACCCATACAATATACACAAAGCAAATTTACAATTTAAATTTATTCTACAATCTTTTAACTTGCTCCAGTAGTTTACTACTTTTTATTTTATCAAATCTGCGGCTAATACACGAACTACAAACAAGTGCAAACACACTAACACTGAAACTTCATTTATACACAAAACCAACCTCCAGCAAATAGAAGTATCGTTTGAAGGATGGCCCCTCAGGATCTTGAAGACCAGCTAGCTGTCTTGTGATAAACAAGAAGATCTCCTTTATGTGTTGTGGATCTGCATATGGAGCCTCAGGGGCACATATTCGGAACACATCGGCGATACAGCACGCAACTAATATACGCACATCCTTGTTGGGATTGTCCAGGAAAAATTCTGATGCAATATACAAGGCAAGTTGGTGATAGCTCTCATCTTGTTCCTGGCCAAGTTTCTGGAATGCTTCAGTCAATATCTGAAAAATATAAAAGATAAGTTGTTATAAATATAAAATTAACATAACAGAATTTCCATCAACTAAAAAAAGTCCTGTAGCGCACCTTCAACCTTCGCACCAGTTCGTCAGTGGTCAATTCATCACTGATTTCCTTACAGTTTGGTGGGTATACTATCTTCGCAGGACTTTTATCAAAAGCCTTCGGCATGGTTGCCTTTAAAGTAGACTCAGGCCTGGAAAAAAAAATCCATGTTTGTCCATTAGCACCATAAACACAGTACAAACAACCCATGTACAGTTGGCCTTTCAGTTTCAGTATTTAATTTTGGTTGATATTCCATAGTACAGGACAAGTTGTATGAGCGGTAACGCAGTTACACACCCACATTTCAAGCATATAATATGGCAATCAACTTAAAAGATGTGTATTCACATTTGGCAGACATGACTAAATCAATGCACTTTAATAGAATGCTTATCAAATACCAATCCTGACTTTCTTAGACAAGGCATGTCTTTTGATGAATCGCCACATCTGATTGGCTGTTCGACCACTTTCATAGTTGTTTACAAGTCATTATACAAAAAAAAAGAAAATTTTGAACATCATGACACTGATGATGACAGTGGAAATAGTCGAAGCACGGCTGTGATTTCAGGTAAAGTTTTCTTAGTTCCAGAGGTGGGGCAGTCATCACTAAGCGTAACTGAATATTATTATTTAGTGACTCTTAACACAACACTTCTTTCAAAATGTGTATGTGTACACAAACACCAGTCCTGGAAAGATGATCAATCAACATGTTACTTCCAGGTGACATTGCAAGGGCACTGGACATTTGGGGACAACTGCAGAAATAAATTGCAATTAAGTTTTGGCGTGAACACACCTGGCTAGTAGCGTGTTGAAATCATTACAACTATGCACCAACAATGATTAAATGAAAAATGAACGTTTTCAAGTACACTTCACAATGTTGTCGGCCATGTTGGATAAATAAACTTCATACATCGTTCTTACCGTTCGGCCTAGTAACTGCAAATACGCTTCCCACTGATTAGATTTTTAATGATATGGTACTCTACGCACTCAGGGGATCAGCCGACACTCCAGGTAAGTTGGCAACTCCGAATTATTTCATGAAAAACATGAAAATTTCAGCGCAATTCCAGCACAGCAAAACCGCGCGAAATGGCCCTGAATACAAACCTAACGATTTTGTAAGAGAGGATTTCATTGGTTTAGACTATTTCACGACGTCATTTTATTTACAGAGGTTTGAGGGCTGAACGATCTAGCAGTGACATATAAGTTGCATTTTTTTCCTAGGAACAATGTGTATAACACATAGCATTGAGGATTATTGAACGGCAACATCGAAAATGAGGATAAAAACGCAATCTCCAGGAAAATTTAGGGATAGAGGCTAGCCGGTGTACAACCAATGGGAAGGGCTGTAAGGAATGCCTACCACCCGACACATGCGCGAAAAACATGCGCAGTGAAAGTGGAACAAGGTCAGGCATGAGGTAGATCGTCGCCGACGTTACAAATCGCCAAGTATTTGACTAGATCAGCTTTATTCGCCACTGTGTTAACGTTCTTCATGTACTACACAAATCAGGGTAGCGTTAGGCACGATGCCAAAGAAGAAAAAGTCCGATAGCCGTGGCTCGAGCCCCGAGAAGCCAGCATTTGGAGGTGTGACAAATGACCAATATGGAAGCGAAACGTCGAGCTGGATCGAGGTCAGTGAGACGTCAACTCCCCACGTGCCTATGAATCGAGATGCTGCTTTTAGCCATCTGCAAGATGTGTTCCAGGGAACTGTAGATGGGGAAGTTGTCTATATGGTCCTTGCCGAATCAAACTGGAAAGGTGGGCGCTATTTTAAGGCGGGCCTAGATCCGGGCCATGCCGAAGTCTAGACTGGTGCTTGGTTCATCCTTAGCACCTGAACTTAAGCCTTAAGTTCAACTGGTGGCGGGGACTGCTGTCACTCCATGTTTATCTACACTCGCCTGCTAGTTTAGTGGTAGATGTAGACTAGATGGCTGCTTACAAAACCTGCGATTGGCCCATGTTGATTGCAATCAGTGCACGGAAGACTGCACATGGGTATACCTCACATTGTAGTTGGGTAGTCTGATAATGACCTCATGTGAATTGGTACTTATCAGCTTATTGCCATCGTGTATTAGTAATGAAAACATGGTATTATCCCAAGTTGTTGTTTCATGCTAGTAGCAATAGAACTAACCCAGAGGAATCCCCTTTTCACTAAAGCCAAACAACAGGCAGTTGGCGGCATGTCTTTCATCCAGTCAGTGTCACAGAGGCTTATATATATCACACATTGATATTAACTTTTAGAACTAAACAGCAGAAGAACAAAAATGAATGCATACATCATAAAGTTTCCTTGGAGTTGATGTATGTTCCTTGAAGTTGATATATGCACAGTTATTGTGAGATCTTGACCATTTAAATTTGGAAAGTTTATATTAATAAATTATATTAAAACAATTTTACCACATTGAAATATGATTGAAATATCAGTGTATACATATGAAATTAAACCTTTGGAGAATGTTCAGCGAAGTCTGATTACATGACGGAAAAGGGGGTTATACAAAACAAGGTCACTGCCACAAGGGTGTATAATCACTCCTGGAGTCCCCACGAAGAGGTATATGTGATGGTCATTTTGGGGGTGATTTGTGGTCATAAAAGGGGGTGATAAACTAATGTGACATTTAACAGATCTTCAACACATTATAGATCTGCGGCACTGACTGAACCTTTGAACATGCCTGGTTTCCACTCCTTGTACTCTTCTCTCCATGGTATATCATGCAAATTGTTTTTTATGGAATATTTTGTATGGATCATTGCTCTATTTTTGTGATTCATGTCATTCGTTACTTATTGACTCACACATTTGTTGTGAGAGGTTACAGAGCAGCATCCATGGTTGAAAAAACGAAATATAAAGGATCTGTATATATAAAAAAAATGTCCTAATCTGGCCGGCATCCAGTATTTTAACTGGTGGTACATGTGACATGTGCTAACGTCAATAGAAGTTCTGTGTTGTCTCATTCCCTCCGACATCAAAAGAAATGGAACTTGAATATTGGTTGATTAATAATATTCTGATTAAAGTTAAATACTGTTGATCAGAAAATACTTCTGAATCTCATTTAGCTTTGGAAATAATTTGGACTAGATGTGTGTTTCATACTAAGAAAAACATTTATGACTTCGTTTTCAGCTGATGAAGCCTTAGAAAAACTACTGTCTATAGTGCCAAAGGATGCCAAAACAGAATCTCAGATATCTTTGAAAAATGTTGCTGAGTCTTTGAAACCAATCAACATGATGAGCCATCAGAATAACATGGGGACTGGAGCACCCCATATTTCAATGATGCACAATCAACAGTCAATATCTGCTAACATTCCCATTCCTGGCCAGGTAAGTTTGTTTCATTACATTTTAAACTCATGATAGCTCTTGATATATTTGGGGTAAAAGGATGGCCCTGAACTTGAGACACTTCTTTGTAAATATGTTTACATACGGTAGGAAAAATGTGTAGGCGAGTTTGTGGGGTTTTTTTTTTCTTTTTCTGGTATAACAAAATTTTCTTTCAACACTTTCAAGTTCAGTTTGTTATTTTTTTCTTTCCCTTTTGTTTTGGGAGGAGTGATCCATATATTTGGCAATGTTCTATTTGAAGGTAAAATGAAATTTTAGCATTAAGCACTGGTTCAGTGGACCCTAATTAATCCAAACACAAATTTGAGTTCAGGTAACACTGGATTCAAACATTTTATTGAATAACTAGGGTTCAATGTATTAGGTATTTTTGGTGATGTTACAATGGTGAGGGATGATTCAGTGTGAGTGCAGAATTTCTGACTGACAGGCTATTTTGTAATTGTCTAGTATTTAAGGGTTTTATTTTTCTTGTCAGCTGTGCAGTATATTGTACTTGGATGAGGTAACATTGACATCGGATGGATTTGTTATGTTAGAATTGAGTAAATGATTGGGTTACAACTTGCTGAGTCAGAGTGCATTGTAACTACCTCACCAAAGTGAATCAGGTCAACACCATACAGTTTTTCTAGCTGAAGTTCGGAAGTTCCCAACATTCAAGTTGTCTCAGGTTACATCTTTCTTCAAGTTCACAGTATAGTTCTTGTTTGACACACTTTTGGGTTGCAAACAATTTTTTTATTGACAGATGGAGCCCTCTGTCATATCTGATTGCTCTATAGAGCTGTCAAGTTGGTCTTGATTGGTTAGAAGTATTTCTGTGACCAGAGAGCAAATGGGAGAACTGGTCTGGGGATCAAACTGGAAAAGTTGTTCTGAGCAAGGAGAACTGTATTTATGGCTCTTAGCCTTGAATGCAACCTATTACAGTGACACTGGTGGTGAATATGTGAACTACTGAGAGCTGCTGAATGGAAATCCCAGTGTCAGAGTTAGGGCTCCTCCCCACGACAGTGCAGGTTCTGAACTGTTTCACTCACATATACAGTGGTTCTTTCCACGGCTTCGCTCTTGAAACTTTACGATTGTTTCTGATGAACATCCAAAAAGTTTTGTGGTCAAAAGTATGCATGACAATAAATGGCTATAAACCAGCATCTGGTGGGTGATCTTATTCTTACACAGATTACTCACACCCTAGATATAAACATTTGAATTGTAAAAATCTTATCTGCAGTTGTATTTTAATAATAAGAATTATGTATGAGTTACACTATAATTTAGTTTATAATCAATTTTCTTGTATTCTACCATTGATTAAACTGATTACATTGTATTTTCACTCATCAACATTTGAGTCCACCACACTGTTTACATCTCTGTTAGACACAATTTAAAAGCTATTAGTGAGACAGACAAGGGTTAACTACCCTACATTCTTTTGACCACAAAACTTTTCTGTAGCTCATCAGAAACTTTTGAAAGAGCCTAGCGGTGAAAAGAATCGCTGTAGGTCTTTTGTGCATGCTGCTCACAGCGCCTCCACTCGTACCTTCATTTCATCGCTGCAGGCTTGCCGAAATATTTTCAGCTAATTTGCATGAAGCCCACGTGGTCAGGGCTGTCAAACTAATAACAGCAATTAGAAGGGCTTGTCCTCCAATGAAGAGCTTACGATATTCACTCATATAGAGTGTGAAAACAATTTGCAATGTTCAGAAAAACTTTAAATTGCCCCAATTTAGCTCTGCAAACATATCATTTTGTCAACAAAACCCACGTGTTTATAACCGTTGTAAAGCCGACTAAAGATATTTTACCCTTTTTCAGTTGGAAGTCCTGACCGCATTGGCCAGGCGCAGGGATATTTCACTATGGAAATTAACCCCTTCACTCATGTATCAGTGCTTACACCAGTTTCTCTGCAATAACTCTTATTAAGTCACTGAAATGTATCTATTTTCATGTCATTGCACCAAAACAGTAGAATGGCTCTCTAAGACCGTAGTTAGAGGACACTGAACAGCTGTTTTGCCATCAGAATGACCCAGGAACTATATGTGGTGAATTCGCTCATGGCCGATCGTGTGATGGCTAGGGTGAAAGTGCACCCTGACTTGCACTCCCCCTTGTGAGCAAGTTGTCTTTTGTTTTCTCTGCCTGTCAGGAATGAGAAGTTTATCACTACTGAAAGCTTGGTGCATTTATACCAGGTGGATGTCAAAACTATTAGGCACTCCTTAATTGCCTTAAAAACAATTTAAGTGAGCACACTTAAAATAATGAGAAGTTGGTCCCTCAAAGCATAATGCATTTTTGTGGCTAAATGCAATTATCAATTATAGCATGCTCTGAACAAAGCTCATGTGCAATTAACACATGTAAGTCACATGGTTAGACGTTCCAATTAGTGAGAGCTAATAAACTTAACAAAATTGTCCAGTTCTGGGTACCTGACATGGTTGGATCCTATGGGATCCAATTCTCATCATTTCCTGCCATTTTTGTCACAGCGCTTGTTGCGTTGCATAATTTTGTTACTCTACATACCCAGTAGCCCAGTTCTTGACCATTCTGACTGAGGCCTCAATAGTCTCTTCACTTGTTTCAATGTCAAGAGAGAGCCGTCAGGTCTAGTTATTGAATGTCAGTCATTCAACTAACAAATTATATTCATGAACTGTTCAGCTTCATTTTCCTCTATCGTAATTAGTTTCTCCAACTCCTCTGTCATGAGTGCCATCAGGTCTTGTTTGTCTGTAAATCATTCTGCCTTGTTTTGTTTCTGGAATTTAGCGTTTCTGCTAATATTGCTTACATTGTTTGATATTTGTATTGATAGTAAGTTTTAGTGTGTATTCATGCTTACATTGTTCACATTTATTAAGGTATGTTTGATTGTTGGGAGTTTTATTGGTGCGAATGTGCAATAGCTTATGTTCAATGTTTGACTTGCAGTTAAAGTGATCAAAGGTAAATTCCTTTTCAGGGACAACAACATCAAAAACTGAGGTCCCGTTTACCATCTGTGCCTGGCAAGGAGGGATCACCCATTCAGCATGAGATAGAGACGCTGTCCCCGCGCACCCCTCAGTCAAGTGGATTGGACTTTGCACCATTTCAGAGGGGGAACATGGCAGATAATGCAAGTGTGCAGTCAGCAATGGAGGCCCTTGACTCGTACGCCAGTGGTCTGCCTTTCATGCCGCAGTATGGACATATAGACATGGGTCTAGGTAACATGTACCTTGGACCTAATGACAGTAACCACAACCAGGTTAACGCAGCTAATGCCAGACACATTGGCAACTTCGTACCTGGTAGTTTTCCTCCAGACATTAGCCAACCGCCTCCCACTAAAGGCATCAGTTATTCCCAAGTTCCGGGGATGGTGACTGTGGACGTATCAACAGCACCCCCTGAAGACAATTACTATGTTGGCAATATGAACAGTGCTGGCTCACCCGGGATGATCCCGAATGCTGGTTATGCGAACAGGACTGCTACATCCTCTACAAATGCACTACCAGGCTACCAGCACAATCCCAATGCGTTTCTACCAAATGCCCCTGCTCCCATGTTTGCTACGAGTGCAGTGACTGGCAGTATAACCAGCCCTGCTATCAACAGTCAGACCAGCTTTGCTCCTGTAAGTGCTGGCCAAGCCCTCAACACTTCCAACCAGTTCAATAGCTCTGCGTTTACGTCAACAAATGTTGCTGCGAATCCCTTTGGCCCTGGTGGGATGCCCCCCTTCAACCAACCTCCCCCACCCCTGCCCCAAAGACAGCAGAATGTGGTTCCCCAGCCACAAGGCAGTAATGTCCTTCAACCCCCTGCTCAGAACAGGAACACTGTCCCAACCTCCCCCTCTTTCCGTGCACAGAGGATGGGAGAGAAGGAATTAGAGAAACAGTTGTCAAACAAGAAAGGAAGGGTTTCTTCACGGAAACCAGCAATCTCTCTAGATCAGGCAGAGAGGGAGTCACTTGAGCAACTTATTGAAGAAGTGATCATTGGAGGAGTTGGGGAGGATATAATGGGAGAAGGCAGTCCCACGTCCTCTGACGAAGAAGAGACAGACAAAACTAACAAAAAAGACAAGAAGGATGGAAAGCAGCATCCATCACATCTAAAAGTAGCTGCAAAACACATGAAAAACCTGCCACCAAGATTTTTACGGAGACTGCAAGTTGCCCAGAAGCAAGGTGAGATCCGTTTGGACACGCAGCCAGAAGGGATGCAGCAACTTAATCTGGAGGCGGAGGAAGAGGAGGAAGAGTTAGAGAAAGAAGATGCCCTGCAAGAGAAGGACTTGAAGAAGCCCAAAAAGAAGAGAAACTTGCTGGAAAGTCTCGATCCTTACTTCGATGACTTCGTACCGGATGATAAAATAAATGGCAAGGGTGATCCTTCAGAGCAAAGGGCCTCGGCTGATGGTCCATATACAACAGACGTACAGTATGACCCTCACAACTTGCAAGACAGTCAGTTTACTAGTGCTGGTTGGACTACAAATAACACCACACTTACATCAGCTGGGCTCATACCATCTGCTATGACCTGTGAGGATTTAGAACGTGAAATGATAGGTCCTAATGCTGGAGTCATGATGGCCTCTCAAGCTGGCTCACAACTCGCTCTGTTAATGAATGACAAAAAGATGCAATTTTCAGTCAATGCGCCTGAATTTGTACCAAGGACTTTTGCCCCTGTTACATCAGTCATGTCAACAGTGACAAAAGAGGCACAAAACAGAATAGGTTCGCCCGGGTACATGAAACCTGGAAGTCCGTTTCACACCCCTGTAGGCCGAATGTCTCCCCAGGTTCATATGCCATCTGGACCAGCTGCAGTTCAACTCACTTCTCAAGGCGGGCCATCTCCAACTGGCAGTCCAGGCCCCGCATTTCTCGTCCCAAAAGTACAGCCTCCTCCGCAGGGCACTGGAAATATGCAAGCACTCCCTTATGGCTACCCCCCAGTCTCGGGTTTTCCCTCCTTTAGGCCTGGCTACCCTCCCCCTAGACAAGGTCCTTACCCCCCTCTGAGACCATTCATGCCTCCCAGTACTAGCAACACTGCGACTCCTTGGTCCACCAATGATAAAAACCTGACCAGCGGTCAGCATGCTCCCCACAAATTCTACCAGGGCCAGGAGCTCTCTTGGCAGGGTCTTCAGATATCTCCCGGATCGCAGTCATCACGCCACGATCAACACGTTTCTAATGCTGAACACTACCACCAGGGCATTCCCAGCTCCCAGTCTGTTAAAAATGATAATCACAATGGCGGTTCACATACCATGCCTGTGATGCACATTTTGGAAAGGGGTTCGACCGAGCCAGTTACGGACAAAATATTGGATACTCCAGAAAACAAGGACCCTACCATCATTGATATGAAAATCAACCAAAAGGAAATGCTGAAGAAACTCCTTGAAAGTGGCAAGAAAGTGATGATCCTCCTCCGAGGTGTGCCTGGAAGTGGAAAATCTACTCTGGCCAGGTAAGTTTACCTTTATAAGCCAGTATGTGTGCAGTCAAACCTGTGTTAAAACGGACACCTAAGGGAATTGAGCAATATGATGGCCTTTAATTTAGGGGTGAGACGATGCAAAATCAGTCGGAGGGGAGTTTGAAATGGCCGTTTACAACAGGTGGCCATTCTATATAGGTGACCGTAAGGGCAGGTTTGACTGAACATTGAAAGATACATACATTTCAAGATCCTGTATTAGTTTATCAAGACACAAATTTAAGCATTGCACTCTGGTTGTGTAATTTGGCTGATGACATCATCATGTGTATGTCACGCTTAGTGTTGCATGATATATCATGTGTTTGCAAATTGCAGGGAGCTGCAGTTTGATGGTGTAACCCTGGCCACTGATGATTTCTTCTATCGTGGTATGAATTATGAATATGACGCTGGCAAGATTGGCGAAGCTCATGACTGGAATCAGCGAAGAGGTAATTCATTACTTCTTGTTCAAATTTGCATGAGTGCTTTACCTCAGGCCTTTTTTATTTTATTTTTAAGCAGTTGATACTTAGTAGTGTTTTCTGTCTTTCAGCTAAAGAAGCAGTTGAAGCTGGGAGAAACCCAATCGTGATAGATAATACAAACGTTCAAGCTTGGGAAATGAAAGCTTATGTGGCGCTGGTAAGAATCAGTCCATTTTGTATTGGTTTGGTATGTCCCTTACTTAGATAATCTTGTAAAAGTTATGTTTTGTTCTTGTTTCAGGCTAAAAGGAATGATTACCACATAGAAATCCTTGAGCCAGACACGCCATGGAAATTCAAAGCAAAAGAATTAGTGAAGTAGGTAGCACATTGATTCTGCATGGTCTGTTATTTTTGAATGGTGCTATCAGTTAGGCTTTAGGATTATATATGAAGTGCAACAGGCCTGCTTTTCACAAAGACTTTCTCCATATCCAGAGACTTATACTGGAATGTTGTATCTGTCCAATAATCAATCTATGTCCTCGCAGCTTATGATATTCTTAATCAGCATTCTACCCGAAGGTAATCATGGTAATTAAGGAAGAATGATACATGGTGCACATCTTTGGATTATTATATTGTGATGCAATATTTGATTGATAGACGGAATACCCATGGCGTTCCCCTGGACACAATACAGAGAATGATTGACCGCTTTGAACACAATGTTTCTGTGGAATCCCTATTGCCTCCATCACTCAGATCCAAAACGGGTCCACCGCAAAAACCCCTCGAGCATCAGCAGCATCAGCAGCATCAGCAGCATCAGCCAACACAGCCTCCTCAACAGCAGCCACATCCCTCTGAATCAACGGACGGTGACCAACCAACCAAAAAGTGAGCCTGGCTATTATGTCATTTTCCTAGATGTGAGATGTGTGAGCTAAGCTTTGTAATTGTGTGATATCTCAATATCTAATATGATCATGATGATCGGTGATTTTAATAACAAGGCGGTATGTAATTGTAAAATTCTTGATCCTTTCTCTGTGTAGATCTCACAGAAAGAAAAAGCGGAAGAGAAAGAGGGGGAAGAAAAATGCAGGGGCAGAAGGGAGGCAGGCTGATGAAAAAGATGAGGATACGGAAGATGAGGAAACAACCCCTGAGAGGGACCTTGATCAGCCTGATCCAGAATCTCAAAAGTCAAAAACTGTAGGAGAAAGGTCTACAGTCATAACCCAAGATCAAATTGCTGCGTCATCAAAAGCATTGGCTGCTGATGCTTCACCAAACACCAGTGCTACAGAACAGAAAATACTTGTTCAAGATGCTCCTGACCATGGCAAATTAGTTGCAACAGGGGCCGATGAATCTGTTGATGAAGCTGATATTAATGTTAGAAGCTCGGCAGAGTTAAATGTGAAAGATGAGCTAAAGGACTCTGCTTTGGTTGGTGATACTGTTGTTGCTGCTAGTGTTGGAGGTGAAAAGACATTGATTAGTAATGATTCCACAGAAACTGATGTCTCAAAAAGTAGTCAAGTTGAAATGTTACAAACCCATGATCCCACAGTTGCTAGTAAACCTAAAAAACAATATGACATAGAAGATGTCAAAGAGTGCTCCTCTTCATCTGAAGATGAGGGCAATTATACTCCAGTAGACCCAGTTGAATTACGAAAATCCATTAGGAGAGAATCTGTGCGTAAATACAGTTGTGATATAAAGAGTGTAGAACCTGAAATGTTGGTGGAAGCATTGGAAAATGTAATGGAGGTGATAAGTAGGAAAAGTGACTCAGATGAATTGATGATCGAAGAGACAATCAAGGAAAATTTGGGACATCTCGAGGCCCCTGATCTCATTAAAGAAGAAATTGAGGAAATTATCTTGGCAAAAATTAAAGCGGGATTATTGGCTAGCCAAGAAATGGCTGCAGAAGTCAAGCTATTAGAGCTTGAAAGACTTCCCGAGACCTCCTTAGGTGACGAGGGAGGAATGATGGATGAACCACAGCCTGATCTTGAAGAAGAATACCAAGAATTTTTGAAGCAAAAACAAGGATCCGCTTTAGAGGCAGCATACTGGTCAACTGTTGATGACCGCGACCCATATCAAGTTGATCCTCTAGAAGCGCTACAACTTGATGACACAACAGCTGGTTCTGCGTTTGCTGATGTGCAACAGTCTTGGCAAGAAAACTGGACAAGAGATCACACTAATGTGCTTGAAGGAAGTGACCATGGTCCCAAACCAAAGCGAGAACCAAAAAAAGGCAGCAATAAAAGAACTGTACAGGTGAAAGACTTCAAGTTTACATATAAAAGAATGACGTTTATCAGTTCTTATTCTTGTTGTAACATTGTAAATTTAAGCTGTATGATGTGTTAACGCATATGGATAGTTATCTCTTGCAGTGTCTGTTATAGGTGTCATGACAACTAACCTTATATATATCTAATGATTATTTAAAAGGGTAGCAGCTGGTGTGTTAAAGTAATCAATTAACATAAACCTCTGTATTACTGTGTATGGATATGAATGTAACCTTATGTGTCAAGCCTTGTTGTAGGTTACAGAGAGCGGTCGAGAGATGCAAGACCAGAATTTTGGAAGCGAGTGGCATTTGTCGTTACCTGCACAGGCTGGCCTTCCCAATTTAGAGGGTCAGACAAGTGAAATTGCTGTGGAAAAAGTGGACAAGTCGACCTACACTCATCCGAAAGACTTTTCAGTCATGATTAATGTCACTAAAGAAAATTTAAGACTGACAGAGGATGACAATATGCAAGCGATTAGGGTCTGCCGAGCAAGGGACATTTTGGTTGGTGTATGTCTCCCTCATCCATCTGACCGTCCTCCTCAAAAGTTAAAAGTGGACCAGAGCTGCTGGACTGACTTCGAACCATTGGAAAATGTCGATAAAATTGAGGTGCTCAGAAACTTGTTTCCGAGTGTTGCTGCTGAAGATTTGCGTGATGTCTTGCATCAGTGTGGTGATGATGTGGAGTGGGCTGTCAATATATTGTTAGATTCTGGACTGGAGTACAATGAACCAAGAGCATCTGTAGCAGCAGCAGCAGGAACATCAGCAGCAGCAGCAGCAGCCTATCGTGTGGACAGACGAGCCCCTGAACCAGGCTGTTCCAATGAGGGAGCTGTGTCTCCGCTTGCAGTTCTGTGTCAGGAGAAACTTGATACCAGTATTTTACTGGCTCAGGAAGAAGTCCAAGAAAATCTAGTTAGAGGCAGCGTGAAAAGACTGCAAAGTATAGAAGAATACAGAAGGAAATCCATGTCTGAAAACGATAACATCACAACCAGTCCCACTTCGGACAAAACTAGCAGTCCTGTTAACAGAGAGAGACTTCCGTCCCTTAGTTTGGTGAAAAGAGAACGTGTTCCTTCCCTGAGTCTGGCCGAAGAGTCCTGCTCAGCAGCAGCAGCTGACAAATCCATCAATGAGATGGATGACATAGGAGAAGAAATCGCCATGGATGCTAGCCAGATGTCCCTTACACTCAGTCCAGCTCTTGCCAAGCAGCTTATCAGTATGTTCGGACCAGTCGGATTCCACATCTCTCCTGGTAAGATTCTACCCGATTGTGTTATTGAAATAGTCATGCAGAACAGTGTTTGGCGTTTTTATAGAAGTAACTTATTTACTTCAAATTGACTTGGCAGGAGTTAATGATTCTAAAATTGAATGAAATTATAAATTTATGACCTGATAGGCTGTCGCACACTTACTCCAGAGGGCACCACCATACAGTGAACACCAGGAGGTTGCTCTTTCTTCAGATGAAATGTGAATTGCAGCAAAGTTAATATGAGTGTGCCTCTTACATCTTTAATTAAATGGTTAGATTTTTACTGAAACGTGTTACAGCTCATTGTCTAGTTTATGTTCAAATTGCAGAAATTGTCAATGTCTAATAGTTGAACATAAAGTATGGTTTGGATAATGATGGTCTGAAAAAATAAAGAACTGGTTGTATTTCAGATTCTTTGTACGGTGATGATTTAGCTGTAACTCTGAATCGTAAGACAGCTCGACAGATTCATAGAAGGTGGGCTCTTACTCTGAAGGAGAAGTTCCAGTATGAAGAGGAGGCAATAAAGACGATGATTCAAGAAGGTTAGCGAACAAACTTTAATATATATCTTACTGTCTTGTAAGGTTGATAGACATGTATAACAGAACTTCTTTTTCTAGCCACTTCAAGAAATACTTTTATTGATTCAGATGAAGCTTTGGCTCGTCAACTGCAGCAAGAAGAAGACGAGGAATTGGCAAAACTTCAAGCAGCAGAATTTCAATATCCAGCAACACCTGTGATGCCAACTCTAAATCCTGTGAGATATAGCCCACCTCCTGCTAGTCTTCAAGAGATAATGGATGAAGAAAAAGCTTTAGAAGCCTCAAGGATAGATTACGTAGGTTTCCTGGTTAACTTCTCGCATTCCGCTTGTATTCTGTACTGAGTAGTGTTTACATCTTTGTAGCTGGAAGACAATTTCATTGTGAAATTGCTGTATGCATCTTTTATTTATTCTCTTAAATGTTCGTTTTATATTTGCAGATGACTCAAATAAACACCAGGAACAGGGAAGACACTCTGGCTACGAAAATGAAAAGAATGAAGCTCCTTGAAATGTTCCCTAAGGTTGACCCGCAGGTCCTTGAAGAAATATATTCTGCCAATGGGTATGTTTTCATTCTGAATATCCCAGTAGTTTTTCTTTGCTCACAATATCAAGGGTTTTTGATGTGATTGTTCAAATTGACATGCGAACGGTCCTCTTTGTAGGTATTCATTAGGGGCTACTGCAGCTGCCATTCAAGGGTCAGATCTCGAGGCTGAAGCTCAGACAGTCATGTCTGCCGAGGCTTTGGCTGCCTATGAGCAAGAACTGCTGGAGCAAGCGAAGCAGGAATCTCTTGCATTGAACCAGTGGCCAGGTACGGAGGATGATGATGAGTCAGGTGGATATCAAACGTTAGACGACCCGACCTACCAAGATCTCCGGGCAGAAGCTTCTCTTCATTACAAGCTGCGACACGAGTGTTTTCAAAAGGCTCAACAAGCGTTTGGTACCAACAAGAAGATGGTTGCTTCATTCTATTCTCAGCAGGTATGACGTGAAGGTCCCACATTGCAAAACCAAACATCTACAGTGGTAGTTCTTGTCTGTTTTCTTGTACTAACTACTTACTCCCTTTGCAGGGTCATCTCCACACGTTGAAATTGAAGGCCGCTAACAAGAGGGCTGCTGAGAAAATGCTGCAGTTGAGGTAAGTCTATCCACTTAGCACATGCACTGTAACTTAATTGATTAGTAATTAGAGTCACCAGCATTGTCATCATGTATGTATTTCAACTAATAACATATATTTATACATATGGAGATGTCACCATTGAATAGAAGTGAATATGCGTTGTGCTTCATGATTATTGTGTGCGCTGAACGGTGTCTGAAAGTGCTTGTCATAGTTTGGTCTTTAATTTACTGCTTGATGGAACTTGCATTGAATTTTATGCTGTACATCTTCACAGCTTGAATTAAATTATTATGTGTTTTATCTGTAATAAAGCATTTTTGATTTTCACTTAAAGCCTATCAATAACTTGGCAGGGGGGGGAGGGGATGGCATGGATAAATTCATAATTGTCTGGATAAGTTTGTTTGAAATCACACCTATTGTAATGTGCCTTACAGTACAGCCACAGAGAATATAGATGCAGAGGTGCCACTGTAATTGAACCAATGGAAGGATGTCCAGGGTTGGTTTTTCACAATATGACAAGCCCGCAGAGACCAGGTTTCGTGATAGAATATGAATATTATGAATACTTATTTGCAGGTTTTTTTTACATAATTTCATAATAACAATCACAATGACATCACTTGCCATTGTTATGATTATGACGCGTTATAGCAAAGGACACCAATTTTTACCCGAAACCAACCCTGACATGGCTTATGAAAATGTGCAAGTGTGTCCCCCGTTACTATTTCTCCTCTTTTGTACAGCTTGTTCTGCCTTTGCTTCGTGTTGTTTCTGACTGGTCTATTTTGCTTTCCTGCAGGCATGGATCTTTGCAGCAGACAAATACCTTAGATTTGCATGGGTTACATGTTGATGAAGCTCTCGATATTCTGAGGGATGTTCTGCTGATGAAAGAAACAGGTAGATTATTTGATGTTATGAGTTGAGAGTCTACAGGTGATAAATGTCATGATGTTGGAATTTTTGCCTTGTTTCTTGTTATATGTTACCCTGATATGCAAAAAGTGTCTTATACATTGATGAGTTTGTTACATTTTGATTCTCTTCATTTACAGAGCCTAAAGACGGGAGGAAGGATCAACATCTGACGATTGTCACAGGACGAGGCAATCATAGTCGTGGTGGGTTGGCCAAGATAAAGCCGGCTGTTGTGACGTTTCTTCAGAGAAATAACTATCAGTAGGTTGAATTTGTAATAAAGCTAGATGACATTTTACACATTATAACAATAATAAACAATTAAAAATGTAGGGTGTAAAAGGCCTTAAAAAGTACAAAGGTATAATATGGTTGCATTTGACCTTGGTGAGAAATGTTTGGGCTGCAATGAATTGCATGAAGTTGCTATTTCTAAGCTATTAAAGTCATATGTTTAACCGTAAAAATTTAATCTTTCAGCTTCACAGAACCAAATCCAGGATTGCTGAAGATTCTATTAAAGTTTAGGGAATAAGAGAGTCCGTAAGCTTCTACACATTCGTGAAAATCTGACAAAAGCATGCCAGGAGACAACATGCCTGTCTCAAACAACGTTACTACTGAAGTTCAAATCTTCTACACTCTTGGATAATATATAGTTTTTATACAAACTACATGAGCAATTTCATTTACATGCTAGAAATGACTTGTAGACAGCAACATGGGAGAATACGTCATAGATTCTGCATTCATATTGTCACAATATGACAAATTTACTCTATCAGTTTTTTTCCATTACAATGATTAAGTAATGTGCTACAATGTGCTAAATACTTCCAGTACTGAGAGAAAGCTATGCATCATAAAATATGACGGTGACTGTGGCCCATTTAATTTAGTAATACTCAGCCTGGACACTCTTCCATGCACCGTTCATCTTGGACATATATATTATTGCCGTTGATTAGTTTACAACTTATGATGGACTTTAGCCAAGGGATTACTGTCTGAAGACATCCATAAAACCTGTATTGCTTTTACAAGGACAATTGCTTTCTTCGACATCTGTGTTACATTGTATTTTCTTGGGACAGTATTGCACGTATTTTTGTGGACTGTATCATCTATACCAATGAGTGACCTAAGCATCGTGATTATGGACAGCTGCTCTTGATTATGTGAAGCCGTTTCAGTGTTTTTAATTGTGTTGAGTGAACTGTAGCAGCATAGCGCACACCTGGACTCTCAACCAAGTGCCAAACGATGCAGAATAAGGGAACTTGAATGTGAACTATTAAGTGGATTTGTGATTCTCGAGTTAATATTAATGTTATTGGATAAACTGGATTCACTAAATATGTGACTCGAATAGTTATTATTTATTGCAGTGGATAAGGACTGGAATTTATTGAACATTCATTTGCAATACTGCAGTGCATCTGTGCTATGACGATTTCAGTTAATACATCGGGGGGATTGTAGGTGGTTTTATTTCGTACGGTTGTGTATTTAGGCTGAACCAGACTGTTGATAATGAACATTGGTTATATTAATGAGTGTATGTGTACATATTGAATTCATTTGTATATTTGTATGCTTACGATGTTAGGGTGGACTGCTTTCATTGGTAGAACATAACTGGTGGGACAAGTTAATTTGAGAATATTAAGTAGTTTTTAGCAGCACCTGATATTTATTGTTTAAGTTGCTTGTTATAATTGACATCCTGCAAGTCAGTTTCGTACCGTGCCCTAGATTTGGTAATGAATGCAAATTTTCAGCTTCTCAGTCTCTGCTTCCAGTTAATGCGATTAGTTAATCCTGCTTCACCGAAGTAACCATGCCTTCATGTGCATTAGGCCATTAACCCAGTTGCGCAATTTTATAGATACAATTTCCAAACCTCCTTGAGGCTTGTGCCATTCTCTGCAATTGAAGGACGCTATCCTTGTTTAATGTGATGCATTTTGCTTGCAGTGGAATTAATTTTTTATTTGTCATTCTTTAATTTGTCATGGTCTGATTACTAATGACTAGGTACTGTCGTTTTGTACCAGAGCATATATATAAGGGTTTGAGGTATTGTTGGTCATCATATTGCTGAATATTTATTGTGCTAACATAAGTTGCTTGTTGATGTCCCAAACTATTCAAATTCTTGTAAGTGTTTATATATAAGGTAAAATGGTCAGTCACATTATGTATCTTCTATAATAGTAGACGGACAGATACATAGTCTCAGAGAACGGTGTTTGTACCTTTATAATTTCTCAGCAAAGTTTGATACGGATTGATGGACTGATATGGTTTGCTGATTCCCCTTCCTTATGTTCAAACTTTTAAGTATCTAATAAGAAACTGCCTGTACCGAGTATATTACCATTTTGTGCCCTCTTGTTTTTTCCCAATTTTAACTTATAATCCTGAGGTTTGCAGAATTTGGTTTGAATTGAAATGTTTTAATTGCAATATTTTTTACTCAGAGCAGTGTCTTGCATTAAATCTAATGAATTTAATCTTACCGGTGTAAAATATATGTGGAAGTCTAATGATAAGATGAGGGTATGTAGTTTAATGAATGTTTTTGTCAACTGTTCAACTGTGATGATTTTGCTACCACTCGGCCATGCTTTGTTTGGGCCAGGTAGCCCTTTACCATGTTAGACTATTCATTGAAATGATTTGAGCTTGCATTGATTAAAAGATGTTGACAACTTTTATACAAATTCTTTCAAGTCTTTGTGCTCTTGTTATATATCTGAAATGGTACAGTCATTCCAGTGTATTTAAAAATTGAAATGACAAAGTGCCTGTCATAAGCCTAGCTGTTTCTGATGTGATTGTGAAGATTTCCATTTAGTTTGAAGGAAAAAAGTCTTAGCTCACATTCAAGTTCATAATGGGAGTTTCATTGAATAGCAAGTTTTTCATCAAATGCTTTTTCAAACTTTAGGTCGGGGCTGGTCAAAGCGAGTGAGCCAGATATCCGAAATACTTTTTCAGTGTGTGGTCGACTTGACCCAATCAAAATCCGGCCTTACTGTACAATAGTATAATAAACTAATAGAACAGTTCAGTTTTGTTTGAGAACTGGATTTCCAGTCTGAATGGGAGGCCAGTTAATATTGCTCCCTGCTGATTATGTTGCACACACGCGTCCTCCAGCAGTCCCGCTATCGTCAAGATAGAGAATAAAGACTGGTGGAGTGCTGGGAATTCTTGTGTGAAGGTCTTGCGGACAATTCAGGTCACTGGTGTCGCCAACTAAGTTTGTGCTGCTTTAAATCAGGTCAGCAACTGTTTGCAGCCTGTCAGCATATTAACGTCGGAAAAATGCATTATAACGGCCAAAAATGAGACAATAACCACTATGTTGTCGATTTAAAAGTTAGGAAATATTGTTTACTTGCTGTTACCAAAGATTCAGAGGTATAAATTATGTGCAGTTAGAGCATCACAAGTTTGAATGGAACCAAGTCAACTTGCTCAATGCACGAAAGCGGCACCTTCTTATTATGTCTTTACATGCATAGCAATGATGCCAGCTGGACGGCACCTGTGGGGCATACAATCATTTGCTAAATGACCTCAACATATTTTGAGAGCTACCCCAGGTGATCAGGTTAGGCAATGTGAACTAGGCTTGATTAAGCGAGTTTGTTGCTGAATTGCCCAGCTGCCCCAACTCTTAAAGAGTACCATACTTAACACTGGATGCTACTCTAGCCCTAACTCTTGCACTTGCTGTCAGTGGATATAAGTAACCCTAATGTCCTGCTCTGCACTGCCAAGGAATGGTTAGGCATTGTGTTTATAAGTTCAAATCAATTTTTTTTTACTTTGCAAGAGTGCTGCTTCTCATGTCATTGTTCGAATTTCTTGGTCAGTGCTCACCCATGCAACCATAAGCCTGTTTAGACTGCAAGTAATGAAGTTTGATTTTATGTCCTCAAACTGACTTGAAATCACTCAAGCAAGGTAAACTGACGTCACTGTCACATCCTTGCCATCAAGTAAGTTGATGTTCTCTGATTATGTTACAACACAGTTGTGACATACTTGCTCCCGAACATGGTAATGCACCACACTTTGGCTATTTAATTTTTATGGCCAGCAACTCATAAAATAGTAAGAAAGAGATAAAAGTTATGAAACTTTATTCATACAAAACATAAACGATACAACTAGTTATCACCAATAGCTGAGAGGAAAACACCACATAATATTAACACTAAGAATAAAAATGTTCAGAGTTTCACTACAACATTCATTCCCATTTCTCAGAGATCTTAAATAAAGTCATAATAACAAAGCTGTACCCATTCATAAAACTTCTTAATATAATCATGAAAATTCAGTCTTTGCACATATAATCAATAATATAACCAAAAAATTACTTTTATGGAATGCACCAGATCATAGCAGTACACTTCAATCAGTTTCACTAAACTTTCACAGACACTTTGATGTTTAAAGTCACATCATTCACACCCGAGGGAAGTACTTCGCAGTCATTCATTTTTCTGACTTGGTAATATTTCGATGGTTTTACTTGATGAGAAAACTGAAAGCAAGTACAGCATGATATAAATACATTACTTCAGTTACTGAATTTATAATTAGAATTTTTTCAGTATCAGTGTAATTAGCTGCATTACCTGTAGGGGTAGCCATGGTACTTGGCTCTGAATACAGACAACAATAAACTGAAGAAGAATGCCACACAGCCCAGTCCCACTAGAGATACAACTGCAAAAATGAGAAAATAATGTTACGTCATTATGCAAAATATGCAAGTGTAGTATCCAAATAAAAACAAAATGTACTCTCAAAATTAATATAATTATAACCAAAACAATGCACCGCAAGTCACGGTTGATTTAAATTTCTACACAATATTCCTTATCATCCTCCTTCTTCTAAGCATTCTATCCACTCCATATTTGACAAATTGACGACGATTAAGCATGTTGAACTTACTCCTCTTTTTGCTGGATTCGCCCTTGATGTTGTTGGCTTCATTCAGCAGAATCATACCGAGCACCACTGCAGCATCTGTTGGTCTGTTAAGGATTACTTCGAAACATTTCTGTCATTATATATTACACATTAAATGGACATAACCCTCCTGAATGCCATTAACAGGCATTTTAAAGGGAGCATTTACCTAATCCAAATCCAAAACCAAAGTATAAATTTGCGGACCCGCACAGCCATTGTGCCAGAAGGTTATTCAATGATGCACATTAATAACATATAGGATTTATCGCTCTGTAGACATTGCTTTCATAATATGACACACCTCACTTAATACATCCCAGTCACCGAATACTTAAATATTACAATTTGAATACATTTATTTTCAATTTAACAATTTATATATTTACCTCTTTTTGTTTCTATTACACCAAATAAATACTACATATGATACTTCCCAGTCTCTAGAACAACTAATTTGACATTAGGATACACATTATTATAATTAAGTAGGTTTCAGCAATGAGTTGCATTTCAGATGACGGGTGTATGTATATCTGTAATAAAATGTATGTGACTATGTCAGACAAAGCCCCTCAAAATTTCCTATATTATTAATTCGGCAAAAAAAAAATTCCAAACGAACACCATCCCAATATCCAAATGTTGCAATTAGTATGTACAAATTTAAATCAAGAAGGCAGCCAACAAAACACCCCATAGGCATACATTAGCGAATGTTTAAGACTCATAAGGATACTAAGGAATATCACGATGTAGGTTTCCACTATGAATTGACCTTGACTACTTCCATGAATGTAGTGCTGCAAATGCAAAAACAAATCACACGGCAATCAGTTATAAGTAATGCAATGCCACATGCTTTATTATGTAATGGTTTACACAACTTTTACTTGTTAGGAGGTATTTCATAAGAGAGGGGCCAAAAGAATCCCCATGCTTAGCAACAATATTAGTCATTAAATTTCATTTAGAGGGAACCGCATGCATGCAGAAGCTCAGCGACAGTATAATATCTATTTAACAGTAAACAAAGTCAAGTTTTAGATCATAGACTGCAATAGGAAATAAGCAAGCACTTACTACTTGTCCGGTGTGAGGATTTTTATGCATAAATGGAGGACCTCTGATATGGTTCCACATCTGACCAGACGTCATGGCAAAGATGATTGACTGAAAGTACAAGTCAAACTTTTAAACACCCATTCGTATAGACTGTATTAACGCCTCGACCATATGCACATATGATGGTCATCTTAGTTTCAGTGGGGTCCTGAGCGCAATCAGTGATCCGCTCGTTTGTTTCAGCCAGACCACTGAGTTATTCGCTGGCGGTTCAGAATCCTATCGATAACCCAGATCATGTAGAAACAAGCCATGACATGTTTCAGTGCAATTGACCAGATAACGTCTCAATTAACAATGTAACCAATGGTCATTTAGCGATGTTACAAAACTGATCATTGGCCAATTGCACTGAAATTGAGGACATAAATGTATAATAATAGATGCATATATATGGCATAGGTGTCAATTAATATATAAAGTCATGTCATTCACAGATTTAAAAAGACTTACCAGGGCTACAATTCCCCAGGAAGTCTTATTGTACAGGAATTCAAGGTTGTTGCGTCTCAGGTACAACAGTCCACCGATGAGAGAAAACAGCAAGGCCAAGGCTAGCGTACCAGAGTAGTTCGGTGGGCGGAACACACGAATCTGCAACACATTTTAAGTTCCCAATTATAAGAAAATTAATAACAGAATATTTCCAGAAGATAATATTTTATGCAGTGAATATATAAGTTTCATTTTCACTTACGTGGATATCTGTTCGCTCTTGAACCCATCTCGCTATTTGTTCAGCAGCAAATCCAACTCTGAATAAGAAAATATATATTTCATGCACTGTATCAGGAAGTTTAAATACAAATTTGATATACAGCTGTATCAGCCTGACTATCAGGAAGTTCATGGTTGCTAGGGAACATGGATATTAAAGGAAGATTATATAAAATTTTTCCTGCTGGGAGGAACAGTTAAAATAACTTAAAATAACGGTAAACCTTGCAAAAGTTGAATACAAATGGACCACCTGATTTCATTCAAGTTAGGCATGTTTCGACTGATGCAAAGATTCATAAATGGAATAAAGTGTCAGTGGTCCTTCAAATTTGGTTCGAGTTGGGCAAAGATTTTACTTGAGCAAATTCGACTAATGCAAGGTTTATTGGCATTATTAGGCACCCACAGCAATGGTACAGGTGTGAGCTTTTAAGCCCCTGCAGTTAACCCCATGTCCAAGGCTGAATACTCCCCAGGGAGTTTAGAAAGACTGGATTGGTCTGCCAATGGTGTAATTGTTAGTGTTGTGTATCATTACAGCGAAGCGATACAATACGTATCATCGATATCTTGAACCGATACACGATACATAAATTGAGGTTGGCTTACCAAATTATAAATGAGAAATGCAACATTTTTGTAAATTTTAAGCAAAATGGAGTTAGTTTGGGCTCAATATGGACTGGCAACATTTTTGCTGTTTTGTTTTTTTAAGAGAATGTTACAACCTGTACAAAATATACATCTATGCACCCATCATCTATAAATAGATAAATTTCCTTTAAAATATATCTAGTTGTGATGGCTAATCATCATATGCTAATAACACTCCACACTTCACACCTTTTTCAAGGCATTGGTAGAGTCTATACTTGGGTACTGATTTCAATCAACTCCCCCATATCCCCAAGTGGCTTCCCTAATCACAATTAACAATATTCCTGAACTTCAATGAATTGCTAGAGAGAAACCACTATCAACCTGTTCTTTTCAATTACGAAATGTCGGCCCTCGCCGGCGCTGTAAGCAATTCAAACTGGGCGATATTATATCGATTTGTATGGCGGCACAACACCGGTTTCTGTATCGTTTAGAATTTACCGGTTTTAACGATATATCGTGAACCGGTACACAACACTAGTAATTGTAAAGTCTGTTGAAACAGCTTGAGCGGTGATTCTACTATAAACACCTAAATTCACATCTACATTTACAAATACATTATTTCCTCTCACCTGTGGATATCAAGCATGTCACTCTTCTTGGGTTTCCCTTTAGCAGGGAAATGCATGAATACTGGAGCAGAGTTCAGTTTGAGCTGCGTAAAAGATTAAAAAAAATATTGTTCACTCCACGATATCTATGTATGATATTTTTTGTCAGCATATGACCAGAGTTGTGTTAAATTTAACTGTTAAATTGTCATACTTACAGATGAAAATACATCTGGTCCCTCATCATAGTCAACCATTGCAAAGAAAAGTTTGTTGGAGTATTGTTGACTGTACCTCCAGGAATTCGCAACAATGTGAAACTCATCATTGGCTTGCCTGTAATATCACATACATATAAAATTACACAATCTCTAGTTGTACAAGGTTTGACAGTCAAAGTGTGAGACTTCAAAAGAAGAATAAGAATGAATGAATGAATTTTTGCCAACATGTAGAGATCACATAAGACCTACAAAATACATACACGTACACAAGTATTAATATGAAGTATATCTGCAATGGAGTTACACAACATCATCATACCTGCAAACCATGCACTGTCTCTGGGCCTGCAATGCAGTCAGCATAAGAATCACAGAGTAATTCCTTGGAGGAGAACGTAGGTACTGCTTGAATTTATTCCCGTCCATACGGATCACAGACTTCTTGTTGCTCCAGTCCATCAGCTGCTGCACTTTGTCCCCAAGAGGGTTCTATGATTAAAGAAAAACTGTTTTGCACATCTTTGCTTATATTACCTTGCAAAATGCCAAATTAGGCCTATATTATAATAACAATGTAATATAAGTTCATAAATGATAAATGAGGTAAAGAGAAAACAATGAAAATGGTCATTTTGCATTTTATGAAAACTTGTCATTTTCTTCTTTCTGAAGAAAAATCGAACAGAACAATTTAGCTCTCCAGGGAATGATGCATTTGTATGTGCCAATGGGGCTTTTACTAGGTTACTGAATTTTATTGACATGAAGAGATCACAAATTAAAGATCTGTTTCTTTCATTGGTTTTCTTTAGAGGGCACAGCTTGAGTGGCCAAGAAATGTGACTCTTACTCAGTCTTAGGGCATTTTGGTGTTTTGTAGAAACCAGAACAAGCTACTGACTCGGCAAGAAAATTCGGTTCTTTATTTACATGTGAATGATTCACCCTACTCTTGCACCAAACTTTCAGGCATTTCATTCCATGATACATGGCTTGCACCAAAGTTGTAACTCACAACAACATCATTTCTGTTATTGCACGATGTCTGGTAGAAGCTGATGAAATATATTAGATCTATGAGTCAGTAGGTAATACTGGCAATACACTAATGCAGTGTAAATTTGGTTTGTGCAGTACGAGGAAATAGATTTCACGATAAGTGTGAAATACAAAACTTTACCAAAATTTCATCAGCACAGTTGAACTACAGCACATCCATTTATTTACTAATAAACTAAATTTTCTCAAATAATCATAAAAGGGAACAAAGCAACTGCATGTCTTAAGTAAACACATCCCAGTGATTGGACTCTTAAAATTTTACACCACATTATGGAGGCGTGGCAGGAGACTGATCAGTGAAAAAGATGCTCTTGAAATAAAATATGGCCAAATGGTGGTTGGTTTGGATTAATAATTTATGGTGATTGATGACTTGAATGCCAAGTCAATAATGTACAAAGAGTTCAATCCACACTACACATCACCACGGTCCAGTGTCACCGCATCATCTCAGTGACATCACTGCAATACACATCCATGACTGAGTGTGACACATGTCGATCATCATCACTCCAATATTTCTTAAATGGAGTATCTCTCCACAAAAATACCCATATATTTTAATGCACTGTTGCTTTAGGCTTACCAAGGATTCCTTCTTTGACTTTTGGGCGCATGCTGTGGCCGCTATAATGAGAAAAACTGCACAAATCTGCAGAGTTAACTTGTCCATGGCCACCATGTTGTGGAAACCCTCACCGGCACGTTGATGGCGGTGATTGGTGGTTATTTTTAGACAGGGGATCCCTGGTAACTCACTTCGAGGCTTGTTAGCTGTGGTGCAATCGCTGTCGCCAATCCTTTTCTGCTGGTGGTGCAATCTGGACTGACGCCCATTTGGTGCAATAACGAACTGTCAGCTTTATAAAAGGTTAGTAACAAGATTCATACTGCTGCGAACTTTGGTTCCTACAACAGGCTGTATATAAAGCGCGCTGTCATCTGACATTCTGTCATTTCAACGTTTCAGACTTTGCAGCGTTGAAGTGCCGCAGCCAAAATGTCCACTGGACGAAAACCCGGAGCGTCTAGCGACGAGTCCTTGTTCCGAATCCCACCTTATTACTACATCCATGTCTTGGACCAGAACACGAATGTCACCCGGGTCGAGTTGGGTCCCCAGACCTACATTAGGCAGGACAATGAGAGGGTTGTCTATGGTCCAGAGAAAATGGTCACCGTGCCACCCCGCCACTACTGCATAATTGAGAACCCCGTGGTCAGGGACGACGATGGCAACGCGGTGGTTGACAAGAATGGACAAGCAAGACTCAAGCATGCTGACCAAGAAATCCGCATGGCCCAGGACCCCTTTGCCCTCTATCCCGGTGAGGTCCTCAAGCAAGTCATCACTCCCTTGAAGATTGTGCCCGCAGACTCTGCACTCAGGTTGCGCGCCATCCTTGACTATGAAGACCAAGGTGGAGACAAGAGGACCGCGGGTGACGAGTGGCTGTGCGAAGGACCTGGCACTTACATCCCTCGCAAGGAGGTAGTTGTGGAGGAGACCATCCGAGCAACTGTCATTAGACCTAACCAAGCCATCAAGCTGCGAGCCAGAAAAGAATGCCTTGACCGTGATGGAAATAAGAGGGTAACCGGCGAAGAGTGGTTGGTAAAGAAAACTGGTGCTTATTTGCCTGGAGCTTACGAAGAAGTTGTGGATGTTGTGCAAGCCTACGTCCTCACCGAGAAACAAGCTCTTCACATGAGGGCATTGCGCAGCTTCACCGATGACTTCAACATTGCCAGGAAGAGCGGTGAAGAATGGCTCATTAAGCAGTCAGACACTGATACTCACATCCCAAATGTTTATGAGGAGGTTGTTGGTGTTGTCAACATCACAACTCTTACCAATCGACAGTATTGCGTTATTCTTGACCCCGTGGATGCCAAAGGGCGCCCTCAGCTTGGTCGCAAGAAGCTAGTTAAGGGAGAGAAATCCTTCTTTTTGATGCCGGGGGAGAGATTGGAGAAGGGAATTCAGAATGTCTATATTTTGGGTGAAAACGAGGGCCTCATCTTGAAATCAACAGAACAATTTCAAGATGGAGACAAAGTCAGACACCCTGGAGACCTTTGGATGATCAGAGGACCTGTTGAATATGTCGCACCTGTTGAAGTAGAGGTCATCACGAAGAGGACTGCCCTCCCGCTTGATGAAAATGAAGGTATCTACATCAGAGACATCAAGTCTGGCAAAGTCAGAGCAGTGACTGGAGAGACCTACATGCTGAACCAAGATGAAGAATTGTGGGAGAAGGACTTGCCACCTGCTGTTGAATTTCTGCTCGCTCAAAACAAGGACCCACTGGCCCAGAGAGGCGAGACGTAAGTGTAATTTACCTGCACTCCTTTGAAATATGCAGAGCCCTGCTGAGTTCGATGAGTCATATTAAAACTTTTTGTGGAATGAACATTAATTGTAGCCCAAGAGAAAATTATACAGAAAAGAAAAAAAAAAGGTTTCAATATTATTGTTATATTTAATTTTCAGAGGAAACTATCAACAGAATGCTGCCAAAACCCAGCCGCCACTCAAGTCAAGAGACAAGACCAGAGTTATCACTTTCCGGGTCCCGCACAATGCCTGTGTACAGATTTATGACTACAAAGAGAAGAAAGCCCGAGTTATCTTTGGGCCGGAGCTAGTTATGCTTGGACCTGATGAGCAGTTCACTCAGCTGTCTCTTTCTGGCGGTAAACCAAAGAAGCCCAACATGATCAAGTCTCTATGCTTGCTGTTGGGTCCTGACTTTTGCACTGACATCATTACTGTGGAAACAGCCGATCACGCTCGTCTGTCTCTTCAGCTCTCATACAATTGGCATTTCGCATCTGACCCTAAAGATGAATACCAATCTGCAAAATTATTCAGTGTGCCAGATTTTGTTGGAGATGCTTGCAAGGCCATTGCATCTCGTGTCAGAGGAGCAGTAGCCAGCGTTAAATTTGATGACTTTCACAAAAATTCCGCCAAGATCATCAGAGCGTCTGTGTTTGGCATGGATGAAAAGCAGAAAGTGAGGGAATCTTTCGCCTTCCAGCAGAACAACTTGATCATCACCAGCATAGACATCCAGTCTGTGGAACCTGTGGACCAAAGAACCAGAGATGCCCTGATGAAATCAGTGCAGTTGGCCATTGAGATCACTACCAACTCGCAAGAGGCTGCAGCCAGGCATGAGGCCGAACGCCTGGAACAAGAAGCCAAGGGTCGTTTGGAGAGGCAGAAGATCTCAGATGAAGCAGAGGCTGAGAGGGCTCGCAAGGACCTCTTGGAGTTGCAGGCGAACAGCGCTGCCGTAGAGAGCACTGGTCAAGCCAAAGCTGAGGCGCAGTCCCGAGCTGAGGCTGCTCGTATTGAGGGAGAAGCTGCTGTAGACCAGGCTAAGCTTAGAGCTCAAGCCAGCAAAATTGAAGCGGTATGTATGAGAACACATTTTCTTGCTCATTTATTTTCTAGGCAGGCAATTAATATAGATATTTAAAACATAATCTTCGTAGGAAATTTATTTAAATTTGGTGATTAATGTTTGTTTTAATGTGTCTTACAGGAGTCGGAATTAGAAAGGCTTACACAAGCTCGGGAAGCAGAGTTAAGATACCTGAAGGAGCAGAATGACCTGGAGATCAACAAGAGCCGTGAAGTGGTCGCCATCGAAGTCCAGAAGTTCAAGGACACCGTTGCTGCCATTGGACCAGAAACAATCTGCGCCATCGCCAATTCTGGTCCTGCCATGCAGGTCAAGATGCTGCAGTCCTTGGGGTTGAAGTCAACTCTCATCACAGATGGATCTTCCCCTATCAACCTTTTCAACACGGCACATGGGTTAATTGGGTCCATGGGAGGGCGTGGTGCTGCAGATTCTGACATAGATTAAACTCTTTATTGATGCTGTAAATTTTTCATCTTTACTAGTTAGGAACTGTTTCATGTTGACCTTAAACTATAAATAAAAAAAAAATTAAAAAATTATGCAATAATGTGGCTGAAGTCGGCTGCCTGTCTGCATTGATAATGAATGTGATATTCAGATCTGGAAGAGTATGAATAGCAAAAGTGTTTGTTATCTTATTATTCACAGAGAATTGAGAAATATATTGATATTGAGAAATATATTGATTATCCATATGGCTTGTTTTGACAGTTTGTATATTTTGTATGTTTCCATTCATGCCTCAGTAGGCCTCTGGTTTATGAGGTACATTTTATATATTATATTGAAGAGGACTGATTGTTAAAGCGAAGTAACTATATGGTTGATTTGTTGTTGAAATTGGAATGAAAAAGTATGTAATCATTTTAGTGGTCACTGGTCAGTTTTGTATTATAACACTGTTCTTATATCCTGATTATCTTGAAGAGTTCTAACCCAATTTTGAGTTTACTAGATCACTTGTCGAAAATGCAAGATTTTTGTGCAGATATTGACTGCCCACCACTGCCTTCATGGATGGTTGATGAAAGAAGTGTGAAGTACAAGTTTGAACAGGGTGACCTCATAGGGGTAAACAGATGTTCCTTAGCAATAGTTGCCATTGATAACACGTCTCTGCACATGCAATCTGGAATTGTCACTAATATTAAAAGCCTTTTTTTTTCATCTATCCAACTTGTAACTTTCAAGTGCCACTTTTGATAAAATATTACCGTTCTGAAAAAGATTGCATGCAGTATTGCCATTATAATGATACTGCCGTAGGCCAATGTCACTTTAGCCCCAAGGAACGCTGGGCTTTGAAGTATGTTGTTGCCGTGTCATTAAAAAGACTTATGGGGAATCAAAGAGCAAATAGCTAAAGTTATTTCTGCCTCATGAAGTAACTATATATGGGTTTATAATTTCATCAGACTTTGACAGGGAACTCTCTACAATACCACATTCGTAGGTTATTTTCATAGCTCTATATATAAAATATTAAACCTATATGCTCCTTATAGAATATAATGTTAGGATCAGAATCATATATATATATATGCACTTGCATATTTAGACTTCGTGGTAGTAAATTTTCTATGTCGCATTTCCTATTAGTAATCACTTCTTATGGATATCTCTGATGCCCTAGTCCTGTGACTTGGCTATTCAAATTGTAGCGCTGGATTTGCTATTATTAATTATTCAATGGGTATTGATTTGACACTTGTGCATTCTATTCTTATAACTGCATTGAATTGAGCTCACTCTGATTACTATATATTGATCTCTTGCACTGCTAGTGAGCTCTAGCGACACCATTCCACTATATATCTTTATCTGAGAAATTAGTTGTCCCCGATTTTTCACTTATTCTCCACTGAGAAGTGTTTGCCTCACACTTACTGAAGTGATAAAGTCTGACCAGTCATAACATGATAAAGAAAGTTTATTGTAGTCAAGTGTTTGTGATACTGTTATCTGTGTTGCATTGTGTGCTTAATTTGTGTGATAAAATTTTGCCGTAATCAAAACACATGATTTATTAATATTCTACACAGACTTTTTAGATAGACATGAGATTTTGTAGACTATGTTGAACTTCTTGTACACATATATTAGCTTATACATGTATTAGACTAAGTGTATGTTATTTCATAGCTTTAATTTGTGAGTGTGGAGCTTTACTGACCATGTTATTGAACCTGTGTGATGGAAGTACACCACCTCATAATATAAATTTATCTTGACATTGCTTGATAGGCTGTGATTGATTGCATTGCTTTGCACTTGTATGTTTACAGAGTTAATAAAACTAAATACCATTACACATGTTGATTCATATCGTTTTGTAATATATGGTACTTCTGTTGGACCGGTAGCTAGCTAAAAGTCCGCTGTCTGCGCGATGGCATGTCGGCTAAAGCTAACCAATAGCTAATAGGTACTGAATGTGTTGCAGAATTTAGATGTCAAGTATGTGATAACCTAGCCTAGTTACCTCTTGAGTGATTTGCCTTTTAATATATTTCAGTTGCATTAAATGTTAGAAATTCTTGAGGTCTTTCTGACTCTTTTGATTATACAATAACAGCCACAATCCAGCAAATACTAATTAAAGAACAAACAGAATATCTTATAATTGCACTGTATATATATTTATTTATGGTAAACATAGAAATATACAAATAATTGCACATACATGAGGAATAAGGTCGTGAACATCCATACTGTGTAAACGGTACAACAGAATTTTAGGTGAATGAAAGATAACCAGCTCTTTCTGAACAAAGTTTTATACAACTAAATTGCACTTGAAGTCTTAGTCTGTAAATGATATTTCTTACACCGTATTAATATAGCAACTCTTGACAAATTTTTTACTGCTTAAAACAAGTTTTGGTGCATGTTGAAATCAATATACAGATTTGTTTATAATGTTGATATGCACTCATTACATTAAGCATCTCATCCAATCCATTTAACCATGAAGGATTCTAAAATGAATTAGGTTATAAAAACAGCTGTAATGACAAACGACATAGCCTTGCAATCCAAACTGTAAAACTGATCCATACAGACCATAGAATGCCTGACATACACTTGGGAAAAGGCAAATTATATTAACTTAATTTTGGCCAAAACTGGGCTGTCAAGTATGACAAGGTCAAACTATATTTCTTCTTACTTTCTTCTTGGCATGCCATGAATTAAGAATACCAAGACTGGAGACTTCCTCATTTGCATTAGCCAATTCGAAGGATGGTTGGATTACCAGTCATCACACTATTTCAGCTACCTTTTCGTTTCTCAGCAGGTTTTTGTAGGAATTTAAAAAATATATATTTTTGATTAAATATTATTTAAATAAAACCAACAAATCCCAAAGTCACTGTTCAAAATCCCAAAGTCAAATTGGCTCCTTTGTGTATTCTTTCATTCTGACATGTGCCTAAAAATGTTTTCATTGTATTTATGAATGGTTAAAGACACAATTTGCATAATTGAAATGGTAATTTGACCATATCAGATCCCTTGAATCACCTCAAAAGCTTGGAATTTGACTGATTCTGTGAGCAGCCATTTAGAACTGCTTAAAATCAAACAATCTTTTTTTTTTTCTCACAGAACATACAATAGCACAACTATCAAGAAAATATTAATTGTCTTACATTCTACTTACATTATCAAGTCTGACACACAGAAAGAGATTGAGCATCGAAAGCAACAATACTGAAGCTGAAGTACATTGATGTTTACATCAACAATTGTAAGACAGAGCATTGATATATAATAATAATCAAAATACAATAAGAAATCTGCATAATAAGATGAGATTTTTTAAGGACTCATTTGGAGAAATTGTTAAGTGTCTGAACAATGTCAACATCAATGACCATGAACAATATCATGCGCATCGAATACATTTTCATTTAGTTTATGCTTTACAGCGCGTGCAATACAATCAATGCTCCACAACATATTCAGACTTACACATTTTTTGTACAACTTTTTAAATTTATTTTAAGCAAAACTGGGCTGGGCTAAATTGCAGTACAAGAGTTGAGGATATAAATTTAAAACTGAATAAAACATGCCCATTCTGAATGTATATTTTAACACAAAAGGTAGCAAACGTATAAGCCCAACTATCTCAAAATTTCCAAACAATCACAATGGGTTTAATATCACATGGAATAGCACGAATCACAGATTGCTCAAAACACCACCTTAAAAATAAAAAGGCAGTTGGTGTGGGTAGCAAGACAAAGCATTCATACACAACTACTCACACTGCTAGAGCCTGAGAGCGGATAGGGTTTTACTTGAACACGGCCAATTTGAAGGTCACAAAACGACACGCCTGCCCCAGCTCTGCACACTGATATACTCCTCACAGGCGACCAGCTGAGAAAAGAAAGAAAACACAACATAAAGGTCAAACTTAAGTCATTTAATATTTTCAGCAGGCAACAAATACTGATCAGAAATTAGAGGCATTTGACACATTTCATGCTTACAGTGACAGGTTTATGTGAGCAGTGCAAAGAAAGATTTAAGACAAAATAGAAACAAGACTTCAGATTGAAGCGGGTTGCTACATGATTACAGACACTCCCTGCATATGTGGCATGACCTTGAAGTGAGAAATTCAGTGATGCATATCACAGGTTATCATAAAGTATCAGTATCCATCCAAAGGGAAGGGGGAGATGAAATCCTAGCCAAGGTGTCTCTCATCGATTAAACAGCAATCCAGTACCACAGTCTATCTCACTGACAGACCAATATTATGATACCAAAGTTTGCGAAGGGCAATAACTGGCAAAGACATTAAAAATACTGGCAAATACATACTGTTAGCATATACCTGTACAAGTTGGTTCAAGCTTATACATGCATGACAACATAAATTTTAAGTAAGAGAAGAAATTCTTGTCATAGATATTCCATGTACGTCAATTAACACAAATAAGTACCAGACATTCAAATGTCTTCATACAGTACAATGAATTAAAGTGGTAACATACAATTATTATCACAACTGATGATGCATATTTCTCTCACAGTTGCTTGATCAGCTGATATCCAACCTGGATTATGTCTGCTTTAATAAGTATTTGATTATGTGTGAACAATCATTTATTACATAATCTAATATTAATATGGCATAGGTTTGATAAAATCTGTATCAGTACTACCTAACTTTGGTAACATTATAAGAAAAGATGATATATTTGATGTATAGACAATATTGGTTACTTTAAACATGAAATATAATCAGTGAAGTACTAGAGTTCATTGGGACTCGCAAGGGGAGCTTTTGACGGTCGATAACTTGATTGGTGATCTTGGGATGTGGATGGTTGTGGACTGTCAGGCATTTTGTTGTTCAGCTGTTGTTGAGAGGTGTTGTTGTTAGGGGATGTGATCAGCTGGATGCTAGGTTCTGGCGAACTGCTGGGAGACGCACTGTCGGTGAAATTGACATCCAAATTGTTATTGTCCCTGCTTCCTTCTTTCTGCAATGACTTGTCAGACTTTCCTCGACACTCTGAACTCAAATGACTCCGGAGATTGCCGAAAGTGAGGATCTTGAGTCGGCCCCTGCTTGGAGTAGATGGCTGGCTATGAGGCTGGCTTGTGTGTGTTGATTGAGTTTGAGCACCACTTCTGGCACTTGCTGGGGTAGCAGGCTGGCTCAAACTTGGACTACCACCTATCTCCCCTGTATCACGGAAACGACTGTAGAATGTGATGCCACTAGTTCCTGCAGCTGCTGCACCCACACAAGCTCCATCATCCTGAACAGCTCCAGATGGGTCATGATGGCTCCTTGGTCGAGGTGCGACTGGTGGCGTAGGGTCTGCACTAGGTTCTCCACAAAAAGTATGACGCTTGCGTCGGCCCTTGGATTTACTTCTGCTGCTGGTGCTGGGCCCCGAACCTGAAGTAGGAGCTGGCGAATCTCTGCTGGTGTCACGATCCCTGCTGCTACTCTGCCTGGCTACCACAAGATAAGGCTTGTTGCTCGGCAAAACGGGAACCGGAACCTGATGACCGGAGTTATATCCTTGCATTTCACTTGCTGGATTTGTGGGCCGAGGGATGGGAGGAACTGCTGGACCAGGCTGCGGCTGGACTTGACTGGCAGCTTGCACTTGCTGTGGATTCGGAGGCCCAGGAGTGTCTCCTGAAATCGGGTTACTCTCATCAGCTCTGGGACTTTGTTGGGGCGAGGATGGAAGCACACTGGTCAGAGTCACAACACTACAACGAACTACTGAGCGCCGCTGGACTGCTGTACCTGTGTTTACAGGGAAACAACACAGGCCCAGAAGTTAACACAACACAAGATAGAATCCAAAAGATGCTAAAGAAAAGTTAGAAACAGTTTCAGTTTTACAAAACAATCAAACCATTTACAACATCAATTCTATGATTTTTTTTTGTACCACCTACAACATTTATATAAAACTGATAAATTTCTTGCCATAGTTTCATAACAAACAAGAGAGAAGACTAAGTAAATTGGCAAACATGTAATCTTGTAAGCAAAATGCATAAATCGCTGTGCGCACAAGTGGTCCCTACAGTACATAAGGAATGCTTGTATCATACAGCAGTGGTTTTCATGCACAGATCTTAACTCACATAGTAACTTTGTTTTCCTAGTAGATTCTACTTTCATTCATTGCTGTTAAAACAGGTTCTGTGAGACACTACATTAAGCATTGCTTACTGGTAATAGATCATAAGTAACTATATACTGTCAATTTCTTAATTACTACATGTTAGAAACCATGCACTACTGCAGTTTCCTTATCAAGTACAAACGTGATAACAGGGTAACACAAATTTAAGAAAGTATAATCACGATCATAGAGTGAATGGTCAAAGAACTATGACATGTCCACTTACAAAGAATTAATAATTTTCAAGAAAAAAAATTGGTGCAAGGCATGCCATCTGCAGTGTGAGACTGAAAATCAGCCTAAAAAATAAAAATATGAGCTTGATGCTTGCGTGTTGCTAAAAGTAAATTACAAAATACATAGGCAAAACTAATCGATTTGTTGATGATGCAGCTATATGAGACAGTGGCGGATCCACAGTTTGCAAAATTTAGTAGACTTAGTCTGTGATGGCCTCCTACATTAGGTACTTATCAAAAACAGCGAAACATCGTAGTGGAATATTCATGAAAAGTTTCCTCTGTTCATTTTAGAATTTACTACAATAAGAATACTATCATCCATGTGTATGTTCTCTATATGGCCGATTAACACCGCAAAATATGACATTCCAGTATTGCTGGTCAAATGGTCATAGTCATAATTTCAGAATGATATTTTGAAAAGTCAATTTTCAGACATTCCTAAAATGGCCTGAAATGATCTGAAAGGATCTAAAATGGTCTGAATGGGTACCCGCGGCTTGATTGAATAAGTGTAGAAAACTGTGGATCTACCACTAAAAAGACTAAAATATAGAATAAACACGCATGTCTTATTTTAAACAGATCATGTCATGCTGCCCAATACACTAAGCCACATAAGTTTAAAAATCATTAAATATACCTATCCTTTCACCCTTGCCATCCAAGCTGTCTGCTATAAGAAGGCAAACAGTCAAAAATTCTCTTAGTCATAAAAAACTCTTTCTCATAATAGACACACAGAACACCATAAATTAAATAATTACAATAAAACATTGATAAAATTTGTTATTCCGAACATACATAGTGTATCCCCCACCAACAATTTTTCATGCTAATTGAATAAATTTATATTCCAGCATCACATGGACAATTACATTCGAAACAACGTTACAAAATAAGACATCAAAAAGCACACTCAATATAAATGCAAATAATTAGATCAAAATCCGTAGTTATGATACTTAAGTTTTTTTCTCCATAAATTAACAGATTTAACAAAAAGCTTGAACAAATTTTATTCACTATATTACAACTTAATGGCAAATCACCTCCATTGAATATAACAAAAATTTCACGTAGAGAACTTATTATTGAACAATCTTACATACAGAGATGCAAAACCATAATAACTTACATTAGGCGGAACTAAAGTAATACAAGCAGAGATAATAACGCAGTAGAACCTCGCCATTAAAACTTCAATGCAATATATATTCTTCTCAATGGCGAAGTCTTAATTATGAGGTCAAATACAATGTGAATAGATTGGGGAACTGCATCCAGTAGAGGTCACTGTCAACAACTGCACTAAAAATACAATCAGCCTATTGTTTTTACTAATGATGTCATGCATTTGATGACATCATCAAACAATGGTTAGGCGTATTTACTGACAGTGCCCCCTAGTGGTTTCAGGGATATCTCAATTCTCCATTGAGCTACATATTAAATCTTATTGATGAGGTGGTGTTATCGAGGTGGTCTTAAGACAAGCTTGCACTGTATATGATGACAATAAGCTTTGTTGTCTTCATTTGCATGCAATTCCTATATTAAATACATACAACAAGGAGCAGGCTCGGACATACAAGTGGACAATAGTACCTGAAAGTGAGAGATGGACCTTGGACGCATCTTTGAGCTGCTCAATCCTGCAGGCAAGGACCACAATACCCGCACCTGCTCGACAGGCACTAATATCACACACTTTTTCCCAGCTTATGAAGGCAGAAGGAGTGAGAGAAACAGCCATTAATCAGTGTTAATTACGAGCATGTATGACGTATGTTAATAGCAAAATAGGGAAGGGCAGGGAAAAAAAAGCTTCATAATTTCTTCAAATACAATTTGTACCATGCAGCATGATATTTGTTATGATGATAGCACACATACATACAGCAGAACTTCACTGTTATCAATAAACTATTTAATGTTTAGTCAGACCTCCAACTTGTCAAACATCTTGACAAGGTGGCCTGTAACCATATTAGCTCGAACGTGATCTCATATTAACTGAATCAAACCTTGTATCAAAGATAATTCATAGGAGTGAGAGACACAAAATTCTGCAACTCTTAAAATTAATCAATTAATTTTGAAGTTGTGACAAACGGCCATCCCAGCTGATGAGTGGCAATGGCTGATATATACTTGATATTTACACAATACATATTACACAAGTTCAGAAGATAATACTATATGCCCAGTTTAGTGTGTAATATCATAAATCACACTTCTGAATACCACATGCAAATTGCTGATTTATAACCTCCCTCGGAAAAATAATTATACAATTACCTGTCTAGGAGAGGGTCATAAGCTTCCACTGTGCTGAGATAGTTTGTGCCGTCATGACCTCCCACTGCGTAAATTTTTCCAGAAAGGCTTGTCACCCCAACGCCACCTCTTGGGCAGGACATGGTGGTGATGATTTCCCACTTGTTCTGATCTGGATCATAGCGCTCGACAGAATCTAATGGGGAGTTGTCATCAAAGCCACCTGAAATAACATGATGAAAATTATGTAGAGAAGATGCAATTCTTTCTCTTCTCTATGAATTTGGAAATCCAAATGCACATATGCATAAGCACAAGGGCATGGACTTCTTCTACCATTACATTTATAGATTTAACAATGTAGGTTGATGTTTCCTGATTCTTGATTCATAATGATGAAAAAAAAAGTAAGATTCTTGAAGATAAGAACAATTTTTTCATGTCTAGATTTAGTTAACATGGTTAATATATTGTAAGGTTAGAAAACCTTGTTACATATTTATGTCATGATTATCGATAGGAAAATAATCCATCAGATTCAAACTAAGTCAGTTACACTAATGATATCAATTCAAGGGATCCCCAGGTTTTAAATGTAATTGATACAAAATTATCATCATTTGATCAAGCAGATAAGGTTCAGATACTCCTAATGTTGAAATACTTAGTTTATAGTGCTTACAGACACTCAGAAACTTTGAAAGGTTCTCATAAATCATAAAGTTTGTTTGATATAGCATTAACTTAAAACTAATGCGTCAACTGACCAATGATGTAGAGCTGACCGTACAGATGAGCAACACCTGCACCTGCTCTTCGTTTGTTCATTGATGCAATGAATGTCCATTTGTTTAAATGAGGGTCATATCGCTCACAAGAATCCAATGAGGCAGTCCCATCATTGCCTCCGATGGCGTAGAGATAACCCTGTACAAATTAAACATTATTGTAATAAATAAATAGCTCAGAAAGTTTATAAATTACAAGAGATTCATCAAGATTCATCACAGAGATCTTGTGAGAAATTGTATTTAAACATCCTTTTGCAGACTTCACCAATATAATACAAGAACATTTCCTAAGCTTTGAAATTTGAATGCATACTTTAACATTTACTTCCTCAAATGATGCACATTTTCATGTGGTACTTCCTTATTTAAATTGTGCAGTGTTTAAGAAAAGAAACTAAATATCAACAAAGTCAAAAAGCTAAATCTTTTTTCTCATTGTGGATTAATTATTCAACATTTATTTCCTTATAAAAATGTTCTTTAGTGGGGTACTTCCTCAGCAGTAATACTAGTGCAGGAGAGAAATGGTATTTAAGCATCAACTAAGTTAAAACTAAAACCTTCAACGTTGCAACAGCAACTCCTCCCCTTGGCATATTCATGGACTGAACGAAGCTCCAGGTGTCTGATTCTGGGTCATAGCGTTCGACGATATTGAAGCATGCAGAATCATCAAGCCCACCGATGGCGTAAATAGGTCCTCCAAGACACGCTAATGCAAGACCACGCCTGTAATTTAACCACTAAATGTGTAAAAACAATGTATAAATGGTGTTTAATAGCTCCCCCCTCCCTTCTGAGTAAAAAGTCTAGAAACACTATTATTATTGAGTAGGTTCTCTATACAGTTAATATTGATCATTAGTTCAAACAACGCTGACAGTGTCAACCACAGGGGAACAATGAACATCAATACGAACACAATCATGAGAAGTATGTCTCATTAGTAATTACCACACATTGTCTATGCTGAGGCAAGTAAAAGACCCCACCTATGGGGTAAATGTGTAACATGGTGTAGGCTAATCATCTCATCATTACATCTACCTCTGGCGGGGTTGGGGCCTAGCTCAGTGGTTGCGCGCTGGGCTTCCAACCACTGGGTCCCGGGTTCAATTCCCGGTCGAGCCTAAGTTGGATGACAGTTTTATCCTTCATCTCATTGCCATGGTCCCTGCCTGTCCTAATTAGCCCAATTGGTGCAGAAATACAAGACGTAAAGCCCTAATTAAACATCTGTCTCTGGCAGCTGCCCATATAAGCTGACTAAGCTTCAGACCAGTAGCATTGAGACACTGAGACATACTTCTGGTTACTGAGATATGGTCCCAACAGACATATCACTAACGACAGAAAATCCATTACTAGTCTGTTGAAAAGTACAGAGACAACATCCATCAATGGATGTCCGTGAGTGAATACTTAAAAGGATTCACAGGTTTAGTGCAGTATGGCGGACCAAAATTTATGCCCATATTTTGAGTCCATGAAATCTAAAAATAAGCACTATTTTTTTAACGAATTTTGATTTGGCACACAATAGGAATAATATTCATGTAGCGTGGCAGGGTTTGAGGACGGCAGCCCCAAAGAAAAAATAAAAATAAACAATAATAAACTGCGTTCTTGCCTTGAAAATGATCACCGCCGTTGTTTGTTTGTGACGTCATTCATTGAATTCAAGCAATTTATGTCATAAGCCTGGCAACAAGGCTCGCTAAAATATGGTCATAAATTTGGGTCCCCCATACCACACTTTTTCTGGATTCACAGCCAATTACTGAATCGTTCCATGCTAATAATAGATCACAGTACCTGAGGGTTGCCATGGGAGCAATAGGTCGCCATTTATTTGTCTCGGGGTCAAACTGCTCTCCGCTGTTTAGATGATCAACACCATCATGTCCACCAACCGCGAACAAACGCCCTGGAAGAAAAAAATGCAATCACTCATGAACAAGATGAATATTTAACAGACCTGCTGCAGTTGTTTACGGCTAATTATGGCTAGATCTATTGCTCACAGTTGCAGGTTGAAAAAGCGTTGCAGGTTTCATGTTTTAAGATGTTTTCAAATTTATGAAATTTACCTCCCACTGAAACAACTCCCACATGCCGTCTTCTGGAGGACATATCTGCCACAGGAAACCAGCGATCACGTCTCATGTCATAACATTCTATTGATTTAAAGGGATCACCAGAGGAGCCGCGACCCCCAACGCAAAAAACCACGCCTGAAAATTAAATTCAATGACTGTTAACAAGTCTGTTGCACAATAAATCAAATAACATGCATAATGACACTTTCACTTTCAGAAGATCATGTGGATGAATGTTTTCACTATTTCAATAACGGAATGGACCTGCAATTTGCACTGATAATGCTCTGGTGAAAGTTTAATATTCATCAGTTATTATATCATGCAGACCTTCACTCCTTAATCATTCAATGGAATATATTAGTCATACAGAATTAAATCTTTGGTGACCTGAAATAGTTTTGTCGAATATTATAATAAACATGACAAATTTCTGAGAAGTTACTACTAATAAACCACTATACATCACATTACTCACTAATCATGCTAATAATAGCATCATGATGAGCACATTGGATTGAAGCCAAAATACAGTTGTGTACAGGTTCAGACATGCAATGTTTCACAATAAGGGATTGGGAAAGACAATACACAATATCACCCAATGGCAAACATCAAATATTACTCAAGATCAATGAGTATACAACCAGCCTAAGTACTTGTAGTATGTTGACATCAGAACAAGCCTTTGCTTTTGTCTATTTGAATTAAATTAGCATGATTATCTGTCAGCATTATGCCTGACATAATATCATTGAAGTAAGTCATTTAGAATTTAATGTGCATGTCAGGTCTGCTGAAGCGAGTTTCATATCAAACCAGGGGTGGATCCAGGAATCTGTAAAAAGGAGGGGGGGGGGATGACAGTACTTGCCAAAGGTGCTAAGTCCAAGGATCAGCAGTGCTCAGTACAATTAATTTTGGGTCCAAAAGGGGGGCACCCCTGTGCACATCCGTGGATCCGCCTATTCAAACTTTTCATGTTACATATCAATTTTACTTTCTTAACTATGGATAAACTGAATACTTTTTTCAGACTTACCAGCATAGCTTTTGCGAGGGCGCATTCTCTCAGATCTCTGCAGTTCAGGAACAATTTGAGCAAGAGAGAGTTGATAGTTCTTGGCTTCATCCAAGTAGTCTCTACATTCTAAGTCTTTCTTGATGAGTTCATCCTTGGTCACAGCATCCATAAGATAAGAGGCCGGCAATAGGGGAAGTTTCACATTTCCAAGCATATTAGCGAGGTAAGCCTTACGAGCAGATACATCAAAATTGATCCACTTCAACACAGCTTCGAACACAGTCTTCTCACTGTCAACATTCAAATTGGAAGAGGCAAGAATAGACTCGAGATGTCTGGCAGACATAGTTCTGTATTCGTCATTGTCTATCACACTTTCAAATCGGTCCAGAATGTACAAGTCAGCTTTCTTCATCAGATCGGTCCTTCCATGCTGCTCAGCAAAATTGTGAATACCAATGCAGTTGCTGGGGTCAAGATTCGTCTGCATGAACTGACAGCAAGCATGAGCCACAGATTCGACTTGAAGAATAGACGAGGCATAGAGGAGGCACTGAGCATTGTCTATTGTTATTGAAATCTTAGACGTGTATGCAAAATCTATCAGTTGCTGCATGGCACTCTCTTCAATGTCCTTGATTTGGATGGTGTTCTGTCGACTCTCAGCCATCTCTGACGTGAACATAGTGCGAAAGTACTGGCTAATGCAGGCAAGCACCACTCTGTGGCAGTGAAAGGACTTGCCCCCTGTCTGTATCTCGACATCACACAGCTGCTTGTTCTGATAGAATTCATACAAAGTCTTGTAAGAGTCCTTCCACAGGGTTTTCGCCTCGAATTGGGACATGTTTCTGGGGTTATTGGTGACAGAGTCCTGAGGAAGTTCCAGCCCTGGCACTTCTGGCTCTTTGGTGGGAGTGGGTGGCAGGGAGTCCTTCCGACGAGGCACTGGCGGTGGCGCACGGGGAATGACGGCAGTTAGTGGCTTCACCTGATCTGTCATCTCATTAACACAAGCGGCTAATGCATACTGTAAGTCTATCTTCATAAAATGAGCGTTATTTATCAATGCAAATCTACTCATACAACTGTACAATGTCTGAGTGTTCTACAGTACACTGCAGTATAGAGAACTGCAGTAGTTGTACAGCAGCAGAGTCATAAACTTCCCTGACTGTGACAGATTTAGAGATGGGTTCCCAGCTGCAGTGAACACATAATTGTAGCTCCAATCCTGTTCCCACTGGTGTTTAATATAACAACAGTGCATGTACTGTTTCAACTGTTGTCACATGTGTTCCACTTGTGGCTGGAGGCACACACTCTAGAGTTTACATAGCAGTGCTTAATACAAGCTCCCTTCTATAATCTCTCAACTGTGTACATAAATAGCCGATCTGCCACTTTAGAATGAGAAAGTTGACCAGACTCTCAGACCACAATACTGTGAATCACTGAAGGTATAAATCGAGTCAGTCATATTGTAGGTTCCCGGTGGATGCATGATCAATAAATGTTTCCTGCTGCCTAGTATGTCCCCATTCCACAGACCACAAGCCTGCCATTGATCCAGCACACCAGGCAATGCCAATGCTACCATGGCTCATTGCTCCAGGCTGCGTGCGTATGCTCAGCCCCTGGAAATAAACAAGTGTGAGGCTTCATTCAATTGGAAATATGAAACAAACATCAATACGAAAATTAAATTTTCAAAAGGCAGATGCCATGCTTTGGACTATCACCATATTCATGGTTTTGAGAAGGCCAGATGCTGGGTAGTCTGTGTAAACGCAATTCCCTTTTCATGCTTGTGCTGTAGGCATTTACATTGATATTGTGCACCATTTAACTTGAGCACTTAAACATCTGCTTTAAAAATTATGTATTCCTCTAGTTTACTAAGCAGGGACGCCAACCACACTCAAGAAAGTTTTGCACAATTAGTTCGACACGTCATGAACAGTGAACCATAAAATTTAAATGGGCATTACTGACTAGTAACATTTCATGTTACTTTTTCACAACATCATATGACATGTAGTATACTTGAAAATTGTGAACTGCAAGTAACTAACAGCAATATGAGTGGATGACTAATAATTTAAAGATATTTTTCAATAACCATAAGTACATAAGTCTGGCTCTTTTAAAAGGAATCATATCAAGTGGCCCACAATTCAACATGTATGAATCCACAAATGTACCAAAAAAAAAATTCTCTCACACAGATTAGTACTTACAAATCCACCAAATGACAGCACACGGCAAATAGAGATCATGCATACATGTAAAATCATGCTTATTTCAGCTGTTCATGTCATGAAAATAAACATGAATTTTCTTCCACAGATTGTACTTTTTGTGTAAAATGTGTACCACAGAATCACTCCTGCATCAAACCGGTGTTACAGCGCTTATTGCCACAGCATCGACGATTGAAACTTTTCAAAAGTTTTGCAAATATCTGGACTTGTGGTCGTCAAGTCATTTATGTTTTAGGTTAATTTATAATGATGTGACCAAAATTTTTCTCACCTCATTTGGTCCAAGTTAGAACAGGAAAGATATGGAGATTATATGACATGTTGGGGTCGAAACGTAAGCAGACAAGTGGGTTAATATCTTAACAACTGTCATTTACACATCTTTTAAAATACCCAAAAAACCTCGCAAAATTTTTAATCGTAGGTGCTGAGGCGATAAGTGTTGTATATGCTGTAATCCACTACTCAAAATAAGCAAGATGAACACATTCAGTGACTTTAATATCTCCTTACCGTCCAAATTACATGAAATGGAAAATGTGATAAACTAATTGTGGATATCTGTAATTGAAAGAAAGGGACCTAATGAAATTATTTTTGTTAAATATTTTCTTGACTAAGTATCCCTGGTATTTATAACACAGACCTGTACCCTGAATTACCATGATTACATTGGTCCTAGAAATTAAACTAGAAAATTTAAATAAAAACGCCCACCAATAATTATATATGACTAATTTTGTGTGATAAGTTTATCAGATAAACTGTTTTATAATTGCCTAACTAATTATATCAATCAGGACTGTTCCCTCTGTAGCATTTTCGCATGAAGTTTCCACCATAATAAGATTAATTCTTCATCCAGTTTGTCAAGCAAGATGTTCATAAATTGTGTGAATCTCTAAAATTAACAGATCATCAAGTTTATCTTACAGTATCAACCAATCTATATTTTATACTCATAAATCAAAATTTCTTTTAAATCAGTTATTGACTTCTTGCGGCTTCACAATAATTTGTATATATACAAACTCACTTATATATACACTGTACAATGTAACTGCTTAGTTCTGACAGAAAAGATGTCCAATTTTAACATTTTTTACCCCTGTAGGGTTGGATGGATAAAACAATACAATAAACTGGTTCTATAGAAACAACATTGCGATATTCCAGTATCAATATATCATATTTAGAGAGTGTGCTGCATACAATTTTGGTCAGGGTGAACTGTCTATGTTTTCTGAAATCTCAACACTGTCTAACACAACACAGCAATGTTTGTATTGCAAATTGAATTAGCTTACTACACCTTGATTGCAATTGTACCTACTTGTAATTGTTCATTACTTTGAGCATGTTAATGCCTATCATCTGGAGGGGTTCAGTTCAACCTTTGAATTGCAATTATGATAATGATACTTGAGAAGCAATAAAACCCACACACATTCCAGAGCATAAAAGAACTTAATCACTCGTGTTGAACAGTTCAAGTGAATCTGTACATTAAAATATAAGCCAAGGACATGTGATGCTCCTATAAATTGATTCACTGTTAATGTAATGAACAAGCGAAATTCTTTTCTTAAGCAGATACTATACTTTCAAAACTTCAGGCAAGACCTATACAGCATATTTATATAGCTCCAAAGTAATTGCACAATATTTATGTATATATTATATACAATATTGAGTATGAATTAAGGTAACAAACATAAGGAGTATTTTATCATATATACCTGCTTATATGATATCCATATCCACCACCACCACCCCCCCCCCCCTCCCCACACCCCACCTATTTCCCAGAAATTTCAAGGAGGAATATAACTGCATATTTATCATCAGTTTGAGGAACCACCCCCCCCCCCCCCCCTAAAAACATACTTCACTCCAAATATCAAGGAAACAAACAATGCACAGTGCTTCCTGCTGGCTGGTAACATTATTAGAATTTACTGCTATCATTAAATAGTCAAGATGATTTTGGCCTAATTACATATTATATTATGAGCAAAGAAACTGGACAATCATGATTTCTACAAATGTATTCTACCACAATTCTAACATAACTTAAGCTATTTTTTTTTAAATGACATTGAATTGAAAATGTGTGACTGACTGACTGTGAGGTGAATCTAGATGGAGTATCATCTTCTTGTGGAAGATGATACTCCATGGACCATATATGGCATATAGAAGCTTATAGACTAAACACTGCTAAAGTGAAACATTCTGATTCACTGCGATAGTGACAAACAACAGTGAAAATGGAAGTGGTTCATTACACACTGATATCATCACCAAATTCTGAACCTGTCATGACACATATTACTTACCTACTAGAAGGCATATTTACAGTGAAATCTCATTCAATTTTTCTTGCCTAGTCTTCATGAATGACAAATGAGTAGCTCCTACAATAAATGAAAGGTGTCGCTGCTGTTGTATTTATGGGGATCCTTCAGTCTTGTGTAAATTGATAATAATTGGTAAAATATATTTAAAGCACATTCTTCAAATTTATTACTGTGGTAATATCATACCTGTTTCTTGAGATAATTTTCATTGTAAAATGTATATATTTTGTGCAACTTAACTCTTCGAAAATTGTTGCTCCCCTTCAAACTGACTGCGCGGGTCGTGTCCTCTGCAAGGTGCACGTTGTGAACTGCAGTTTCTATCGAAAATGATGCGAAATTGGTGACAAATGAAATTTACTTTTGTCTGCTAAACTTACGAGTATAGTATTTTTTGCTTTATTTTAGAATGCGGTTGGGAAGAGATATCGGGAAACTTAAACGGGAAGGCTTCGTTCGAGGAACCCAATTTTACCGGTGGCGACTGATCTTTTCCCTAGCTGGAGTGGCTTACGCAATAACATTTGGGGTGTTGGCTTAGTAAGTGAACTTCAATCAATTTGGTGTAAGAAACGATATGTGCAAATGTGCCTAACATGGTGTGCCATGGACTCGAGGCTGTCATCGTATGACGTCATTACGTTTGCCTTTGGCAACTGGCTAAGTTTCACAAGTATTGCAGTAACACTGAGACTACATGCAGTGAGAGTGAGACATCGGGTCTTGTAAGATTTTGCAGTATAGTAATAACACCGAGACATGTGCATAGAGCAGTTGAAATAAGGTCCAACAATGCATGGTACGTTTACCATAAACTGGCCCCCCCCCTCTGCTCTAAACAGTTTCTATGTTTTGTTTGGGGAGAGGGTGCCCTCATTTGAGCTGACCCCCCCCCCCCCTCTGCCCTTGTCACCTTCCGGCTCCCCTGGTGGTAACTGCCCCTAACCGCAACTGTTTTGACCAAATAATTTTGATGCATTTTGTTGCGAATGGCAGTGTTTTTGTGAGAAAAAAATTGTGGTAACCTCCACACGTAACCTGAACGATCGTGCTTGACTTATTTAGATCCCTGTAGAGTATGATTTCAAAAAGTTTTTGCAGGATTGTGAATGTGATATATATTAAGTTTTTTTTCTCTCTATTTCAGCAAATACATTGATATTGAAGGAAATCGTTGGATTCGATTACTGAATGAAAACTTAGATAGGATTACAGACCGAAGGGGACACGAAGCCAAAGTAGAAGCAATAAAACTTAAACGACAAAAGATGGAGGAGTACCAACGCAGGCAACAGTCTAGTGAGCCTGATATGTAAGAGAGGCGCTCTTGGACTTCTAGGGGAATCGTACATGAATGACAATGAAGCTGGCTCGTAAAAAAAAAGCAAATGCAGACCAGGAATCTGTGAAAAATTTATTTGATGGTGACATCAGCCTTAATCAAACGTCAGATTTTGCGGGTGGCTGTTCTCAGTACAAATCAGTCGTACAGCATGTGCAGACGAGAGGAATTATTAATAAATTCTCCAAAAATTCATCTAACAAAAGAGGAAGTAGCAGTACGTCCTTGGTTGGCACTCAGGTGGCATCGCCAAAAAAAGAGGAATCGGAAAAAAATCTACAAAACTACTCTTCCACCGACAATGATAAGAAACCAAGCAAATGTAGGCTTTGTCAGATTGATGTCCCGGAAGATGAACTACAGCAACATACAGGATTGTGCTTGCACCATAGATTTGGCCGATCTGCCAAACAATCTGAAGGTATGTTGTGGTGGCAGTTTGAGAAGGTAGATGTGTGTTTTAGATTATTATTCAGTGTTCGTAATTTATATGTATGTTCCAGCTGAAGAGAATGTGCCGACACAATGTGAAATTTGTCTAATTGATCTGAATGACCTGGATTCTGCAGCAAGATTGAATCATATAAACGCATGCATTGACGAGAAAATGGCAAGCATGGCTTCTGCGAAAGGAGACCAAGTGTTGGAAGAATGCCACTTGTGTGGAAAGAAGATGCCCCATCTCAGTCCCTTCTTCCGATCTCTTCATATCACTCGCTGTGCTGATAAGGTAAGGCATTGACAGAAAAACTGCCAAGAGACATGTATGTTAAATTGTGAATGTTATTGAGATTACTCTGATTATTTAAGTTATTTATGCAACTGTTTATTTATGATGTTGTTAATTCATTTTGATAATGCATACCTTTTGCAGATAAAATGTGAAAATGACCAACTCAAAGCTAAAGAGGCTGTGAAAACCAGAAAACAAAGCAAAGTTCTGGATTGTCCATTATGTGGTCAGAAGCTTAGAACTCGAGCAGTAAGTAATTTTAGATAATGTGCTATTAGTTAGTATTGAATAGATGATGGAAATACTATGGCTCATGCTGTATCTCACGGTAAAATCACACACGTCACTAATAATTGTCACTTTCAATTAAAAAAAGTCCAGGAAAACACATTTGAAGAAATGCGGACAGAAGTTTGATATTCCCCCAAACATTGTTATGGAAAGGGTGCGTGAACAAGAAGAACAACAGAAGTTGGAATTAGAGAATAACTCCTTAAGTGGCAAGAAGCCACTGGAGAAGTAAGTTGTATGATTAGTAATCATTGATTACCTTGTGTCTGTTCCAATGAATAATGACTTCGAATGACTTACCTTCTATGACTGTCAATATGCGTGCAATCATTTGACAATAGTTTTTTTTCTTCCAGACAGAAAAAGCCCAGAAGTCGTAATGCTGGTGCTCCTTCTTCATCCAGCGTGGTGCCTGTGCAGAGTGCGCAGTTCATGTAAGCATTCTTGCAATCTTGTATTCTTTTTGTTTGTCAATCTGTTTGTCTGTGAATCTGCTCAAGTGATGATGACAGTCACTGTTTTGCAAGTTGTTACTTCAATCAAATTGTGTAGTCATTTGTTTCATTCAGAGATGATCAGATCCAACTAGCAATGGCTTTGTCAAGATCATTGCATGAAGAACAGCGAAAATTTGGGAGGATTTCAGATGAACCATCAAAAAGCCTAACTTCTACTTCCGCAACCAAAGAGTCTGTTATCTCTGCCAATCCAACAGTGCGAAATGTTAACCAAGAAAAGGATGTGTTCTCCATATTGATGACACCTAACAAGAAACTGCCAGCTGTTAAGAAACGGGGAAAGAGGAAAGAAAGGTATGATTAATAAATAGGTGGTTCTGTCAGGTTAGTCTGATGACATTTATATAGTCCGAAAGTGTTATATTGTTTTGTATTGTAGGGATGACAGTATGCCTGAAATGCTCGCGATAAGCAAAGAAGAGCTGGCCAGGAAAATTGCTGACAAAATGGCAGCTATGATCCTTCCACAGGTACTTAATTACTACTCTAATATGGTAATCAAATTTTGTTAAGGTTGTATGAATTGTTACTGATGTTTCTGTATGTTTATTTTTCGAAGGAAAATGATGATCATCCAAGTAGCACCCCAGAAATGGCAGCAACTGAATTACCTGAAAAGTACCAAGCTCTTGTACCAAACAGTATAAATGTAAGTGTACTGATTTTGCCATTATTTGAGTCACTACAGTGTCTATGCATTAATGTCACATGTGATTTTAACACAGTCAATTCTATCTCACTTCCTGTAGTCCAGAGAGTTCAAGGACCAGGAGATGGTGCTAACGTCTAATCAATGGAGCGCTCCTTTTAGTCGACCTCTCAATTTTGACATAAATGAATCTGTACCACAGCCACAGAAACGTGTTATCTGTTTTCAGACTGGTGTCGTCATGTCACTGTGGAGTTGTAGTGCTTTGAATGACCGTAAACAATGTGAGGGATATTATGTAAAAGAGTTAATGCCGCCCATCTCTCCATGTAAAATCATACCTGGCAGCAAGTTGAAATCTCTGGCGTCCATTCCTGGTCGAGGATTAGATGACTCTGTCTTAGCACCAGGCAAAAAGTCACCAAAGGAAGCACCCGTTAAAACACCAAAGGTAAAATTTAAGACAGGATTTTTGTTCACTGAAGTCTGAAGACTTAAAAGTTGTATCAAGACTTTTTAATAATGTTTTATCTGCTAATGCTTTTATTGCTCTAATCTAATTTACATCTTAATGTCTTTTACTAATCTTTAATTAAATTAATCTCATAATTTATATTTTAGTTCTATTTATGTCCAGCGTACTTGAATGTTTACCAAAATGCATGTAGGACTATATAAATGCATTAATAATAATAATAATGACTTCTAGAGCATGCAATTTTATTTTGTGATCTGTTTTGATGGATAGCTCTTTGCTTGAATCAGGTTCGGGATAAAGTCCTCAATGAAACCCTCATTCCATCAACACAGACAGCAGTTGTTCTGGCTGAACTTGCAGATGGTGATGTAACCTTGGCACCTGATAGTGGCCCATCCGCTGCTGAAGCAAGTGGGTTTCTTATGGAAGAAATGGTATGCATTAATAATGTCATGGAGTGTGCATTACAGCAATTTTTAAGGAATTGTTTCGTTTACTGAATCATCAGAACATGATTTGGAGTAGCTTGGCATGTTGCAGTCTAGGGGATTATGAACATCGTCATTTAGGATTAAATTTGTGTTAAATGTAAAATTGAGGCTCCTAATGTCAACAATTATGCAATGATCTGTCTCCGAATATTGTATTTATGATCCAGTTAACAGAGCTTTATCAAAACACTGTATTTGTTTGTCTAGTGACTGAGGTGCATCTGAGTTGCATGTCATTCTGTACTTTGTGATTGCTCATCTTCAGATAAATCAAGAACCCAAGCAAGCTCCCTCAACAAAAACTTCACTGGACACACTGGCTGCAGACTTCAGTTGCATGGTTAACAACCAACTTTGCAGTGATTTGATCATCAAAACGAGAAAATCAACTACTCTCCATGCTCACAAATTTGTGTTGGCTGCTCGGAGTCCAAAGTTTTACCGGGTAAATTTCTTTTTTCAGGAGATCTCTAATTTTTGATTTAAGTTTTTTGGTTAAAATTTTCAATTTTGTGAATGTTTTTTTTGTGCAGGAGGTTAGTAAAGTCAAAGAACTTGACCTTGAAGAATTCAGCCAGGACAGTGTTTTGTCTGTTATTGGTTTCCTGTACAGTGGCCAGCTGAACTTATCTAAGTCATTCATTCCTGAAGTCCGTGCTTTAGCTCAAAGGTAAGCTTCAATGATATGGTATTTCAGCACATCTGGTATGTCAGACATAGCAATGATTTTTTGCACTGCTTTATTTTATTTTGCTGCAGGTGGCAGATCCTAGACTTTGCGACCATCTTGGATTCTTTGAAGTCCACGTTAAAGAGTGAGAATGGGGATGCATTGAATGACAGTTGGGATGAAGCAGACAAAACGCAGGACCATGATCTGAATGAGTTGCTGAGGCAGGTCTGGGGAAGTGACGAAGAGGATGAGGCTGAGGATAGTGACTCATCAGGTGATGAGGATGAGGAAACTGGTGGTGGTGCTGCTAGTAACTTAGAAAGTCAGGATGATTTGGAAGTTGATGAAATAATGGATGATGCAAACCTTAACTGCAGCCGAGTGGAAGAAATGTCGCCTCTTAAGAAATTATCACAGATGTCTGATAATGAAATAGTGAACATTTTATCCCCTGAAATGGCTAATAATGAGTCTAACAGTGAAGTTGAATCACAGGAGTCTGATAATGACGTTGCAGAAAATATATTAAATCCAAAAGATGGTCAAGACGAAGATGTGTTGTCTGATATGGAAGTTGAAGCAGATGATGCTTCCCAAAATGATTCAAGCGACAATGAGAAAATTGGTGATCCTGAAAAGCAGTCCGATAATTGCAGTATACCAGAAGGTGACCAGGTATGTCCTGATAGTGAATTGTCTGGTAATGCAGATGAACTCGAGTCAGCGTTCATCGATCTCAGAAATTCTGACGATGATAAGTCGGATACGGAAACCCTAATTAGCGGTAATGGCAAGGATGAGGATCATGTAAATGAATTGTATTTATCTGAGTGTGACCAATCAAATGAAGGCAATGAGAAGGCTACAGCTCATCACTTGACCATTTCCACCCCTTCTGGAGCTGAAAGATCAGTAGAAGATGGCACGCCAGATTTATTTGGTGAAAGCTTCACCGCCCAGAAAAATCATCCTTCTTCCTCTGATACTCCTGTTGGCATCACGTCGCAAAAGAATAAAGACAGACCAAGCCCTTTTGAAATAACCTTGTTCGATTCTGATGAAGAAGAAGCTGTTCAAGAGTTGGATAAAACTACAGAGTATCCCATGCAGCCGGAGCGTGAACATAGTGAGGAATCTAATGATGTTATAAGTAATGATGGGGATGACAGTGGATGTCCCAATTCCATGTTTTACCAAAAACTGGATGACACTTTCAGCACTTCGCCAGTGTTCAGTAGTCAAAGAAGCCAAGAAAAAGTGACACCTCAAACTGCTAAAGTTAATCTGTCTTTGAAATTTGAAAGCAAAGTCGACAGTAGCCCAGTTATACCTTCCACTGAAGATGAGCATAAGAAGAACGAATCAGGTGCTGAAGTTGATGACAAAACAAGCAGTACTCTTTCGCAAAAGAGAAAGCGCGTCACGAGTGATCAGGGTAACAGTTCATTTGTATCGCCAGCTTCACCAGGGCCTTGTAGCTCTCCAGTTTTCAAGTCACGAAAAGTGTGTACATGCACGCCAAAGAGACTTATGAAAAGAACTATGTTGCAAGAGGAAAATGTTGCTCCGATTGATCTTACAATGAGTGATAATGAGGATGAACCAGTTGGGGATAAGATGGATGTTTCTCAAGATGACCCATCTTCGATCAATGAAGCTGATGAGGACAATGACTCATCAACAACTGTGACAAAGATGTCTGATGGATCAGGTCAAACAAATGAAGATGATGCTCAGGGAGTCAAAGCTCAGGGTAAGTTCTTTGTGAAGTATAACACAGCTCTCTTTATGATACATATATATATATATATTTTATAAGTAGTATTTAACACTAGCTTTATTTAACAGTTGAAGACATTTGGGAAGACTTTGACGATGATGGCGGATTCCTGGAGCTGGAAATTCCTGAACAGGTAATATTTGTTTAATAATTAACAAACTAAAGTGAAGCTCATTTAGTTTTTTATAATCACAGATCTGCTAATATGAGAAATGTCTTGACAGAAAATTAAATCAAAAGCACAATGAAATTTTATTTTTATTTTTTAATCTTTGACTGGCCATTCCTCAAAAATTGTCCTGAGAAGAAGCTAAGGATCAAAGAAGCGTGGCCTAATTGTTATCCTGTTTTCCTGAGTGTGAAAGTTTGCCATTTCCAAATTTCTTTTTTGTTGCTAATCCTTGGTTTACCATGACCAGTTCAACACTCCAGCACGAGGTGTGGGACCTGAGCCAAAAACTCCACAAATTACCCCAGTGGCAGCAGCATTAACAAAAATGAAGTCACCAGCAAAAATAACATCTATATCGTCCCCCCGAGTATTGAACATGAAAGAAACACTTGAGGCAAATGAACATCATGTACTTAGTCCATCACCGGCAAAAGGAGCTGTGTCGAGAACAGCACCAGATGATGAGTATGATCCTCCCACTGATATGGACACTGACGTCAGTGCGCTTCTCAATGATTCGGCAATTTGGGATGACCGAAATGAACCTGAAGTGCCTCAAATTGACAATAAGCTGGAAACACCGGCAAACTCCAAGCCAAGGAGATCTGATAGGGGAGGTGCTCTTCCTTCACCGTTCACTCCCATGCCAAATTATGAAAGCATGAAAACACCAGTGCTAAAGGTATGGTTATTGATTTATAAGTCTTTGTGTCATCTATTAGACTCAAGACAAATTTATTTGCAAAGAAATTTGTCTTAAGTATATGTTGTTTTAAAATGCTGGAAATATATTCATGTGTAATTGTTTGTTCTTCAATCTTTGTCGCAATGAAATATACTGGTGTCTAATTGTTCTTCATGCTGTGTTGCAATGCTAATGTCTAATTGTTTGTTCTTTTCTTCAGTCTGTGTTACAATAATATAGTGATATCAAATTGTTCTTTAGCTTCAGTCTGTTTTGCAATTTGTTTTTCAGTTATTTCAGTTGTTGTCATGTAGTGATTAATGCAAATCATTGTGATTCAGGATGAATGCAAGAAATTTGGAATAAAGCAACAACCTAAAAAGAAAATGGTCAAATCGTTGAAGCATATCTACCATGAGCTTCATCACTGTAAGCGCTGTTTTAGTCTGATTTGTGATACGCCAAGTAAGGCTATCCTGAGGTAGTACTATTCAGTAGTTCTTTACCAGTGTTTACAGCTGTATCTCCTGTTTTTCAGATGAAACAGACAGCGACCATTGTGACCTTGAAGAGGATGAAGGTCAGAGACATGGACCAACAATTTCACGAAGTGCTAGACTGCCATCATCTTCTCGTTGTATTGCTGTTGATGAAGCTGCGCAAGCATCTGATTCTTCTTGTGACAGGTAAACAGACTCACTTTTTTAACCCTATTGATTATCATTACAGAATTCAAATTACTTCTCATGAGTGCCTCATTTGACTTACAACAAGAATTACAATTGAAGTTTAGCATTGGTATTGCATAATACAGATGAAACTGATGATTTTATTTTGCTGTAATGATGAAGATAAATCATATTGGAATGTTACCTTTTTTACCCCAATTAATTATTATTACTGAATTCATATTGTATGTTATGTGTGCCTGATTTGTTTTGCCTTGGTTTTACATGCTTAGATTGTTGATTTGTTTTTGCATTGTCTGCAGTGACGAAGACAACAATCACATCGGAAAGTTAATGGAAACTTTCGTTGATGGATCATCCAGCAAGGAATCGGGTAGTGAACAGGGTTCTCCAGTAAAAGGAGCAGGTCGAGGAAGACGTGGTGGTAAAAGCAAAGCCCCGGTACGTAAACGACCACCTAAACTAGACACAGCAGAACTGAAGGAAAAGGTAAGGGCCTGTGGTGTCTTGGTGTGTTTGTATATAAACTATATATTTATTCACACACTTTTGCAAAGGTGCATTTGAATTTAGAGACCAACTTTAGATAAAATACTGAAAATGACAAGGTATAGGAAAACCGTAAATATCGATTTGACATATTAATTTATGAAAACCATAAATAGTGGTTTGATATATTAATTTATGGACAGTTATAGCGAGCGCTTATTTTGACCTTCTCCACTGAAGCCTGGGATTGCAGAATGCCGCAAATCTCTTACGACCAGAAATACAATCATATTTGAAAATGAGCAATTGTGTTTTTGAAGCGCAGCTTCATTAATACGGGAATCATTAAGGTTATCTGGAATTGATTTGCCACTGGTCTTTTGCAATGAGTTTTATATTCCTTCCGATAATGCTATTCTCAGATTTGATACACATCATGCAAATAAATTGTACAAGTTCTTATTGTCGCATGTTGGCATGTCTTGGATTTGCTTAATGCATCGCTTGAACACCTGGCAGTGTCACGGTGAAATCCCTGTCACATGTGATAGGGAGTATGCATTTTTGTGTTTGTGTGTGTTGATGATTTACTTTTCTTTTCTGTGCTTCAGTTGCGAGAGTACATTCAGGCTGATGATCAACTAAATTTGAAAATCTTATACTACGAGGTAAGTTATGCAAATACATGTATACACAGTTATTACCAGTATGTCAATAATGTTTCTGTTTGGCAGTAGCAGATTGTATCTTTTGTAATATGAAATTTTTATCAATAATGCAATTTACTTTTAACCACATGTATTTGTACATTATGATGTGCCTGTATATATACCATATAAATATATTTCTACACTTATAAAACATTTTTTTAAATTAAACACTGATATTGCTTGTTTTTTGTCATGTTTTTATGTTTCATTATTGGCTCTGATGTGATATTGCATTGATGTTTTTTGTTATTGTTTCTTTAGGTCTTTTGTGACCTATATTTTGATAAAATTCATTCATACACATATCCTTTGATCATGTGTCCTTAAAAAATGAAAAGAAAAGGAGTCATATAACTTATATTTGTCACCAACAAGTATTTACTGAATGTTGTGTTCATTTTCCAGCCACTGATGTTTGATGAATTTTCTGCGATGCTGAAGCAAAATGCCATCCATGCTAAGGATAATGTGATTGTGCAATGTTTGGATGAACTGGTAACTAAGTGAAGCTCTTTCATTGAAAGTATTTCATGGTATTTGAAGTTGCATTCCATTTGATGAAACATTCATTCTTATTGCTTTTCAGAATATTCAATTCACTACGAAGAGTGATGATGGAAAATCTAAATGGAGAAAAGGGAAGAAAAGAGCATCGCCAAGAAAATAAATTGTAAATACATATGAAGAAGAAATCAACCTAAACTGTAAATAGATAGGTTTTAATGTCTTATGCTGTGATAGTGTATTAATTTGAACAAGTATTAAAATTGCTTCCATAAGAATGGAAGTCCATTAAAATGGTTTTGTGGCTTCCTATAAGGTCGATGCATTTGGCGTCAAATATTGAAGGTTTATCATGGTATCTGTTGGCTTTTTCTAAGTAACAAATTTAATAGTTGTTTTCTTAATCTAAAAGTTTTGTAATGACAACTGTTCTCTGTAATTTTGATGAGCTTTTTTTTTGGTCATTGTGGATGGCCTTTTTGGCTGCAATGGTATCCCAACATAGGATCATTTCTACTGACAGATTTTGCTAGGGATTTTTGGTTCAGTACCTTAATTCAAAAGGGACAATTTCTACAAATTCTGTGTGAAAAAGGACCTGTTATAAACTTGTGATTTCATCTAAAGATAAATGCAGAATCATGAAAATTGAAAATTTTGATTATGGCCTTGATACCTGATTCATGTGATTGTGCGTGGTGCTATTAGCATTGTGGATGAAAATATCAAAAGTTCAATCTTAATTTTATTGTTTCATATTCACTTTGATGGGTGTACACTGGTACCTAGAGTTCTCAATGACTGATTTGATTTGCTATATAACACTGCCCTGAAGTACTGAAGGCTGTACCTTCTGACTGAAATTTTAGAAACCTGAAGGCAACAATTTAAATGAATAGAGACAACATGAGTAATTGTGTATATGCCATGGTTGCCTGTAGCGACAAATCCCTTGTAATCATTTGTACAGATAGTGCACATCTGAAAGCCTACGAAGATAACAATTTAGTGAAGACTCCCTTTGGTGACGATCCTCTTCACTACCTGCATGATGTTGTAGTCTCAGTACTTAACTAGGGGCAGCGGAAAGGGGCTGGGGCATGTGCCCCCCCCCCCCCCCCCCAACTTCATCAATTGGTGAAATGCCCTTTTAGCTGTCTTACATTTCAATTGCCAACTCACTGGTGCCCCCCAGCTCCCAATTCAGATGATGTTTCACTTCCCCAAACTTTAACAACTAGCCTGAAAGACACATTTGGGATTTGCGTAACATGCTGTGTGCCCCCTGGCCACGTAATTATCTTGGGCATAGCAGCTTCTGCTGTTTAGTGTCTGTGCTGTAGCATTTATCTTTACAATGGACCTGCTGTTCTATTGTTAGAGACAGGTCAGCCTTTTGCAAGATCAGAGGACCAATTATGGAGATACTATGCAATGCACTAGATATTGTGAAATTCTTCGCATTTATTGTTTAGAACTGCTGTTTATCATAGCCGGGGAGCAATTTCAACGAAATAGAAAGCCGTGGGACTTGTGTGATGAAACTATAAGCTATATACCATTTTGTTCAGCAGAACTTAAGCTTTCATTTGAGCCATGTTGGCAGTCTGGGAAATGTGTGGGACAGAAGTTACGAGGATTTTGAATAAAGTAATGTTAAAAAATTAATTTCGCCCAATATTTCAACCTTCCACAACAACATCATTTACATATAACAAGACAAAACCCATAAAGAAAGTCAATAACCATTTATATAATTGTCAATATCTCTTACATTAACAATTTATGTAATTATTGTGAAATTGACAGATTGTGCAATAATTACCAGGGCTTTTACTCAGCAGTTTTATGAGCTTCATATAATTGAACTGCATACACAGATTTTCAAACCAAGAATTCATCTTAAAATGTTTGTTATTATGTCATAAGAAAATACCTATGTTATTATATTAGTCTTAATGGAACATTACTGAGGTGCGAAAAATTCTGTTACAAATGTTAAGCCATGGCCTGGTCACAGTATTGAGTTGATTCAGAAACCATACGTATCTCAAATGTTATGTTGTCGGGTTAATGTTTGGAAATATTTACATTGAATGTCTCAGATTGAATACTCTTTGGATTGCATTGATTTAAAATTTAGGCATCTCATCAGAACTAGATCACTGGCATCCACAAATTTTCTAAGTAGTTCAACCAAACATCTGAACTTTGCTTTGCATCATGTTTTTGGTCACACTGATGTATTCATGACTATTGCATAATATAGGTTCGTAGAATTACCTGGAATATATTATATAAGTGGCTAAAAAAGCAAAGTGATGGTTTGGGAACTATGGGGATTCCTCCGCAGTTCAGATAATGCTAAGAATAGGATGCTAAACCAAAGTCAGTATTGCACAATACTAAACTTCAGTAAATAATGTAAAACAATCCCAGGCCTTAAACTTCAAGGATGGGTGGGTAAGACAAATTTTACATCCCATATTTTTTCACTAGATATGGCTCATCGGGACAGGCAGGTGCCAAGGCAATGAGGTGAATGATAAAGCAACCTTCCAGTATGGGCTTGATACAAACGCAGGATCCAGTGGTTGGCAGCCCAGCATGCTACCGCTGAGCTAAGCCCCTGCTGTTCTTAAAATTTAAGTCTGCAGCAGAAGTGATCCATCCCTTTGATCAGGTTGCTTGAGCCCATGTGGATTATGCCACCAAAAGGTGGCTGTCAAGTGTCACAACACAATCCCAAAGAAGCTTCAGAATGGTATCAACATAGTTATGTTTTAATGCTTAAAAAAAAAGGAGTGTATTGACTTCCTAGAACAATGATTGCAAACTGATCCATCTCAAGGACAATAGCCATGATAGCAGTGGCCTCATTTTCTTGGGAAGAGTCACAATAATTGACATGAAAGTCATTTTCCATGGCTTATGCACACCCAAGGTGGCTTGGTTGATATTAACCAGAACCCCCCTGAATGGAGCAGGTGCAGACAGGAGCTTGTCTTCAGGAGAAGATGCTAGTGTGGAAATATGAATGCACTGGCTTGATTCCCATGGGGCCATGCAGTGCTGAAGTGACTGTTGGACCTCCAAGGATATCCTTGCCTTCAGGTAGCTGAGGTAAAAGGCAGCACAGCATGCAGTTAATATAGCTAAACAGTAGTCTCTAATTTTGCTCAGTGAACTGCAGCAGGAACATATGAAGTGGATAATTAGTTTTCTTTCTTCAGGTTTTATTCTCAATTAAAGTGAGGTTGCCGGCATGGATCCTGCTCCTCTCACTCTTGTCCCCTGCGTCCTCTATGCAGTCCTCTCAACTTTCTCTTTGGTCTTCCCCATCACTCTCTTTCCTATGTAGTGCTATAGTCTCTCCTTCACACATGCTCCAAACCACCTCGTTCCCTCAGATGACTGCTCAAGCTTTGTACCTCTAATTCCTTCCTCTCGACATCGTTTTGTACCTTGTCCATCAGGGTGACTCTTGTAGACCATCTCAACATCTTCATCTTTGCCACATTAAGTTTCTTCTCCAGTTGTTTTGTGAGTTTTATTTATTGGCCTAAAACGATAACTGCAGAAACATTGGGCAAAGGCTAGGGATCTAAGGACAAGCACTACACCACTCAAATAATACTAAAGGATGGCCAAGCTGTCAAATCACCTGAAAGTTAAAAAGTTCTAGTGAGTCTGTCTTTGAAATCATACCATGACGATCCTGGACTTCTTACTATCAAAGGCCTACCTAGTGACAAGCTCTTTGATATTGTGTCATGTGTCATGTGTCAAGCAACCTCAATAGACCGTTAAAATATTGTACAGGTTTTGTTGTGTATGGAATGCTTTTGATTTAAAGGATGGATCAAGAGGGATCCTGAATGTAAATGCTTGGTCCCCCCATAGCCTAAATTACATAAAGTCTAGCTGATAGTGAGAATTATAAGTAGTTCAGTCTGTCATTTGAGTCATTGAATTTGAGACCTAGCATGGTTAACATAGTCATTTATTTCCAATGTAGTAAGATTCCAGTTTTCATTTTCTACTCTAAGCTAATTAGCAAGAAGTGATTGTTCTGATACAGTTGGGGTAGCTCAAGCAAATGCATGCTGCCCTGCATTGTTTAATATCATAAATGAATATGAATCATTATATGATCTCAGGTCTTCGCTCAAATTTCGCCATTTCTGTAGTGAGGCGCCCCATACTTGCAAGTCAGAAAATTTACCCGTGTTCAATTGGAAGATCCTGAATAAAGTTGATTAAGAGATTCATGCTGATGTCTGAGAGGGTCAGTTTAATTACGTTCTAAAGTTTCAAACACCAGTGTGCACTGCACATTACAACGCTCGAGGATTAGAGATTTGTTAGCCTGAGAACTGCTAACCTGATGAGTCTTGTAAACGTAACACCACCTGATAATGATGTTCCTTGACTTGACTGACATCTATTTATTGAGATCAGCACTTTCTCAAATACAGTTGGCATCATAACAGTGATGCCTTATATTTTCTGACCTTAATTAAAAATATTTAACTTCAACCATACATATATCGCAGATGGTAGTCAAGATGGCTTAAAATAATCCCTAAAATGGTATATAGCTGAGTGATTTTAAACAAAATATATGACCATTATCACCAGTCATCTAACTTTTTAGGCTAGTTACTGATTTGCGTCTTATTTTTAGGACCAAATTCCAACACTTATAACTTCAGCCCTACTCATTTCCCAGGTTGCCAACATAGCTTAAACAAATCCCTGAAATGCGAGGAACAAAAAGGTATATAGCTGACTAATGGCCAACTAGCAACAGGACCATTACAAGCAGTTATTTAATTATAAAGGCCATTTTGTGCCAATTTTTTGTCTTATTTGAAGGCCTAAATTCAAACGCCCATAACTCTGGTCCCACACATTTTCCAGATTTCCAATATGGCTTATAAGAATCCCTAGAATGTAAGGCAAAAAAAATTTATATAGCTTCTAAAGTCAAACGGGAATGTATTTGCTCCCTGACTATCAAGTTAAATTCTCTTATTGCTGAAGTATATCCTTGGTTTTGCCCAATATAGATCTGTAGATACAATTTTACATTTTCAGCCAACATGATATGACAAACATCTGGTAATAATGTTCTCAAATATAAAAATTATGTTTAGTAATCAGATACATGGTAATCCTAGTATACCCTGTATGGTACCGAAACTTTAATATCCCCATAACTTTCCTACCTTGTTGGTTATATTTACCTTGTGCAGCATTAGGTGATAGGATATAAGTGGGATTATTAACTACAAGTGGGGATTATTACAACAAAGGATTGTTGTGAGAGTTGGAATTTGGTAACGTTACATTGCACTAGAGGTCAGCACCAGTTTCTTGCTAGCTGCCATTGCAAGTAATATTCCATTCTCTGCAATAAAAGTAATGGAAAGCTACAAATGTAGATAACCTTAGGTGCCGCTGATTAATGCCATGACATGTTTCTTGATCTGGAGACCTCATATTTCGGATCAACGCGGGATAGTTTCCTAGGCCAGTGTATTATCAATTCAAAGAACCTTTAAACTGAGACCGCCTAATTTATATTTATCTTTTATTATTGTTACCTGGTAAATGTTTAATAGTTCTTGGGTGCTCTCAATGAGTGATGATCGGCGTGCTTTAATGCAGGTTCCTGTAATCTGAATCTGAAGCAATCCTTTTGAATGCACATGGCAAAGTGTGTTGTGCCATGATTCTTCTTACAAGTGCATTACTCTTTGTAACATCAATGTCGTTCATGCAAAGACCTGAATGTGGTTCCTGCCGCCATTCTTCCATACATAATGCTGTTCATTGAGACATTGTCGGTAGGAAGTACCAACATGTCAAAAGCATGAGGGCCTGGATCAACGAGTATTGAATCTCGCTCATATTACCAGGTCGAATTTTAGAAAGGAAGTGTTCCATTTTACGTGTTGCTTCCATTGCAATGTTACACACAAAGCCACATCAAAGTGGTCAACATTGACAGCATGTCTTGCCTAATATACTTTATCTGTTACCAAGAAAATATCCTATAAAAAGGGAACTACAGTTAAAACCTGTCTTAAAATCACTATAATAATTCCAACAGCCAACAAAGGTCTGGTCAACACACTTGTTATGCCTTTCTAGTTCTTCCTTACCAAAGTCTACATATCTTGGATGTCTCAATGCTACTGGTGTGATGCTTATATCATGCTTATATATACTTAGCCAGCTTATATGATCAGCTGCCAAAAGGTTAATGATGAGATGATAAGGCTTCGAGTCCACTCCATGATGATGTCCACAGTTTTACGAGTCATATGACAAATATGTCAGAACTGACCTCTAAATAAAGTTCTATCTATGTAATACATAATACACAAACCTACCACCTAATTATTAGGGCCAAATTGCCATTCGGAGCAGATTGCAACAGGAGCAACATGTAAATGGAACATTTCCTTTGTAAAATTTGACCTGGTAATGGAGGACATTTAATACTCGCTGGGTCCATGCCCTCATGCTTTCGACATGTTGGTTCTTCCTGGATTCAACTGTTTCCTCAGCATTTTGATTCACCTTGAAATTGAGACCACCCCGCTTATAAGACCGGTGAAGGTTGCACCTAGGGTGGGTTTAACGGTGAGGTTTTGCTGTACATGTATTTCCTTTTGCAAGTACATGGGCTGATGACTCCTTTGACCAATGGACTAACCAAAATTTGTGGTCATTGGCGTGCAATGGGACGTGGCTTCCTTGATGTCAATGATGGAGATTCATCTGGTCAGAAAAGTGTCCATATTCCTTTGTAAAACTCGACCTCCTGGAACAAGGACTCCATTTTTCTTGTTTTCTGTAATGGTAGTTTTTCTTCTTCTGCAGCTTATGTTGTCTTAGTAGCCTTTAATGTGAAGCATCCTAAGAAGGCCTTGTCAAAGATGTCTGCCTGGTTGATCTGGCATTATTAGGTCCGTTTGTGGTCTTTACCGGGCTAAAGGATTGTCAAGGTAACATAATTAGGAGGATTTCATGATATTTTCTTTGTTTTGCATTGTGGATCATGGAAATGTGGCTCATTTGTTGGTTTGAAGTTCTTTCGTGGAATTGCCTTTTATGTTATGGCAATATAGTTGGAAAGTTGCAAATTAGTGATATAGTAAAGGTTCATAACTGGGAAGATGTTTTATAATATCGTCCATTTGTTGTCTTTGTCATGGAATATATTTTTCCCTGCAGTCTTTACATGTAGCATCTCCTAATTGGCATGGAAACATAAGGCCCTCCCTATTACTGCCTGTAAGGATTTATTTGGAGGCATCGAGAAGGTTTTGACCGGATGCCAGGTATGTCCCCCCCCCCCCCTTATCCTCTGAATTTGCACAGAGACAGGCGGTGGAATTACAGAGCAGGAGTATGGCATTCATTGATGGGTTATTAAAACCTTCAATTAATGCTGAGCCTCCTTTCAAGTGGGCTTAGACACGTCAACTTCCGCTTTAGACATGTCAACTTCCTGTTTTGAGTGTGTCTGCGGAAGTCCTTTTTATGAAAAGCATTTCCTTCGGAGGCCTAATCATGAGCCGACAATGAATCTTTGGAACTCTGAGGAACTCTGGCGAGGTTATAGGGTCTCTAGGCAGCTTGATTTGCAGGTTAATTAGGATATAAGAAAGAAAGAGTGCTCCACACTATCTGTGACCCTTCCTCTAGTTATCGGAGTGTTCCAATGCTGTCTCGTTGGCGGGCTCAGATAAGCACCAGAGTTTCGTACTTAAAGGAATAGAGCTTACTAATATGGCAACTTCCATTCTTGAGAGCAGAATCTGTGAGTTGCAGCCATCTTATCTCCTGCCATCTTCTGCATACTGATGCTGCATGGCCTTCTGCTGCCTCTATGTTGCCTTCTCTGGTCTAATTGCATATTAATTCCAATGCAAGATACATACATTAACCAGAAACAAAGAATTATGGCAACGTAATGGGAGATATGTATCGTAATATGAGTCCGAAGTCAACTTTTGTTGAGCGCAGCGAGCAATGCATAATATACAATGCAGGTCTTTTCGCAAACAAGGCCAATGGGACCTTATGCATTGCAAATTCTGCAACTAGATTTCAGAATTTGTTTCCGTTTTACTTTACATGATTTTTTTTCTCGATTTTCTTTTGCGTAAAAACGTCGCGATTGAAAATTCTTCTTTGAATAGCTAATGAACCTCATGCTTGGCTCTGGGCTGGTTAATTTTCAGACTGCTGTAATGTAACAGCCTCAGACTGACTAAACATTGTTAAGATGTCTAGGTCGAGTTGTTTTACCTTGTGTTACTACAGTATATTATTTTGCAAGCTGGAGATAAGTCTTATATTAATTTGGTGCCATTAAAAGTTCATCAGCCCTTCAATCTGCTGCCTGATGAGTCCCTTGGGAGCTGAGAATTTTGGCAGAAGGTTGGACCTGACACGTAATATTTTGTGCAATTTATTCTCTTCAGGTGTAACAAATGTTGTCAACGACATTAATGATATGCCAGGAGGGTCTTGGGTTTAATTTACAAGCAGGTGGTTTGAAGAACATCTCCCATGTCATGATGGATAAAGCTTCTTTCGCAATTTTTCTTTTGCTCTCGCGAGATGTTGTTGTGCATAAGGTGATGGTGAACTGTGGCATTTAAATTCTTCCTCGGATAAAGACCGGAACTCGAACCTCAGTGAGAAGCACGAATGGGTTTCCCGATCAATCGGCTTGTCCGAATCAAGATGCTTGCTTCCTGAATGTGTATAAAAAACTGCAGGCACAAAGACCAACATTCAAGCACCAGGTGCATTGGTGCACCAAAGATGCTGCCAGCTATTTAGGATATTGTATTAGCTTGCTTGTTTTTTGCCTGTTAACCTAAGCAGTCTTACATTGTGTCCATGCCGTAGGCCCTGTTGATTTTGTGCTGACACTGGCATCGTAAGTAGCAATGGATTGTAGTGCATTATCTTTGAGGTACACCTTGCCAATAAGATGAAGCATCATATTTCATATCAATGGCCAAATGCTTGGACACGTGTGGTCATGCAATATCCTGTGAGGAGGACAATTGAAGTCCGTCTGCTAATCACTCACCCATCCTATGTCAATCTTTGAGAGAGCTTATTAAGAGCTGCTCCAGAAAATGAAACTTTGAATTGCGTATAGAAGGGAAGTTTTGGGGCACAGGCAGCAGCTGTACATGCGTGATAATGTGATGCTATTGCTGTTGAAGTGACGTGGCTGAGGGGGAAACAGAAAGAGACTTCCATGATTAGACCCCGGATGACACTCTCTGATCTGTGAGGCGAAGGAGCTTGGCAGTGCTGCACGTGCTCAAGATGGCTTCATCTCAACACGGACTGCTGGTTGGACTGCTAATCCCTTCTTATTGTGAGTCGCAGAATACCGAGACAGGATGCCATTGGCACGGACTGCCCACGGACAGCTCATGATCCCTTTGTCCTTTTCATTACTGACCTTTTTGGCCCTTTCTGCCGCTCATATTTTACTTCATTCTCGTATGACCTCATACGATGGACTGACCACAGTGACCGGGCATGCGCATTCACATGATGTCCACTTGACACTGCCTTCTTGTTTGCCTCCAGTGGTAAATGGAGAAGACAATATGGACTGGGCTAGTATATGCACTGCATGTGCTCATGCCATTTGGCTCCCTTCCATTCCTTGCTGTAAATATTAAACAGTTTACTCAACTTCTGTGCTAGCTGGAAAAGCTAAAAAAGGAAAGAAAAGTTGCTGATGCCAGGGAACTTTCTACAGGAAATAGGGCGAGTCTGAAAAAGTTAGTTGTAATTCACATCAAACCAAGCTGTCGAGGGGATTCCGAGCTATTGATCAAAGCATGGATTCCTCAGAGGATACACTGCTAAAACCCCCACTGGAAAGAGCTACTGTGTCTACATTTCATGATTGCCAAGTTCCGTAGGCTTAACACAGGTGTCTAACAATGTCTATCTATCTTTATATATGTGTTAGTCCTGGCAGGTCTGCTTAGCTTGTATGGCCACATCTGCTAATAGTTGATGTTATACTCCAGGACTTTCTTCTCTCTCTGGACACTGGTGTTCTGCAATCCATCAGTGGGTTGCTATGACAACAGATGAGGCTGCTGAGGTTGCTATGCACGCTCTGTCGTCTTGCATGGCTTAGCAAGGCTCAAACTGTTACTAAATATGGCTGCAGTCTGTTAAAACTTCCATTGATTTACCAAAATTCCCTTACAGGCTTATTTGATGGTTTGCTTAGAACCATCCTGTCGTGCAATGATTTGTAGGCTTTCCTCATCTTGTTAGTCCTCAACATTTGTATGTTCTTAGTCTTAAGTAGATGCTGCAGCAGCTAAACATTGGTTCTTACTACAAGATATTTATTTGCCTAACATGCCTTTATAAATGTTATGTTGTATCAATATGGAAAAGGAAATGGATTCATGGAGCCTGCTCTATCTGCCTATAAATCACTATATACAGAGAAGCAGCACACAATTTAGTAGACAAAAATGACTATTGTACAAAATTAAGCGATGACTTCATGATTGCATCTGCTATGTATTGATCTAGAGCTTATGTGAGTGATTGATTGTTTGTCAAAAAACTGAAGGGTTCATGATGCATCCATGCATACTCTACGTGATGACGGATTATGGCGCCAATGAATCCACAAATTAATTCACTAACAAAAGCATTCATAGAAACACCGTATGGTATGTGGGACCTTTTTGTCATTGATCGAAAACCAAATTGTACAATATTGTTTTATCATTAATAAAAAAAAAAATTCTCAATTAAAAGGGAAATATGTCATCTCAACACGTAGTGTTGTATAACATAACGTAAAAATATCACTTGATTCTTCAAAATCAATAACAGTTCATTTGTTACCTGACGGAGGCAGAGAGATTCAAATCTGATCACTTAGCACTGCTGAAGGGCCTATCATGTCTTGTTTGTCTGAATCTGGGTGTCAAGGAAGAAAAGACCAGTTTCCTTGGAGTCATCGGCCTGTTAAGCCCCTTTTCCTGAGGTGGCCGTGATGGGAGAGCCATGGTGTTGCCGATTCCAATGCATATATGGCAAGGATGGAGTGAGGGCTCAATCGGGAAGACGGAAATTGGGACACCCCTAGCATAGGGCAGTCACTATTTCTGGGCTGGCTTCATCTGCTGCCATATCATTCATCTTAACAATTACAGGGCATTTGCCAGGGTGTTATGTGACATAGCTGGTGGCTGCAAGGACACTAAACGTGCAGAGGCAGCTTCCCTGGTTATCAGGTGGGATTAAGTAACACCACCATGTGATATGTCCCCCATCAAGTGGCTGCCAGGCTAAATCATACGCATGTAAATTGAGACATGTTGTGACACTACGACACGAATCTGCTATCTCCATATGTACTGCATAAATACACCCCACCCCCTTCGGCACGCTCCCTCTGTGTGTTTATAATGGATTGGTGGGTCCTGTTATTTTATGCATATTGCTAGACATGGTTAAATGCCAGGGGATAGACTAAGTGGTCACATTAGACTTGTCGACACAACAGGTTAATGATAACTGGATACGAGAACAAAGTACTGGTAATTTAATGTTTTGATGCAAGTGCTTTCTTTCTTCCTATTCCTGTCCTTTTATTTGCCCAGTTAGCGCTTATCTATACAGTCTACATGTATTTCTGAGTTAGCCTAGTCGTCAAAGTTTATACACAGGAACCAGCTGGGGCATCAATCGATGGAACAGGCAAGTAGTTTAACCAGTATGGGGCACTGGTTTAACCAATAGGCCTGTCAGGAATAGCATATACACGGTTTCTGTAGGTTACCATGAGGTTGTGAAATGAAGCTGCTCTCTGGTGTAAGCTACACATGTACATATAGTAATAGATGTGTTTAGATGAAAAACTCAGTTAATAAACATGCTTGAGCTAGGATTTGTAAAAGTAACCATTAGAAGAATAAGATACAGTCAAATCTATGCTAAACAGTCAGCCAAAGAAATTAAACACATTTGGCCGTTATTAAAGACAGGTGGCCGTTTCATAGCAGCGCAAAACAGAAAATTTATTTCAGGAGAATTGGAATTGCATGGCCATTTACAGCAGGAGGCCGTTCTTACAGATGGCCATTAAGACATGTTTAACTGTAACACTGACTGGCTTTTGTTTTTAATCACTTAGAAGCTACTGACTACTGATTAATGACATTTTGACAATTCTGAAAAGTTGCAGTGTTACTGTGATTAGTCTGATTACTCAAAACTGGTTTATTTTATGACACCTATCTCACTCTGTTCTTCTCATTTGAATGCACAATTTCAGAGATTGTTGTCTGTTTCATGTTAATGTCTTATTAGTTTCTTGACTTCCCTATTCTGAATCGTACATCTTATCATATTTGATTATTAGTAAAAATGTAATTCACACAATGCCAGTTCTGCCATGATAAGATGACATCAACTGATATTTTGCCTTAAGGCAGTTTGTGTAATTGTAGCTGTATAGAAATGGAATTACTTTCACGTGAGCAGAGAAAATGTCAGGATATTACAAATTACAGAAATCTGTGTATGAATTCTGGCATAATCATGATGATGCTACTCATAAATAACAGAGTTATACAGGTTGAAGAGATGATGGGTGTAAATCGTGCCTTACTACATCCCTTATGAATAAACTACCATTTCCATCACTCATTGTGGGAAGCCATATTTTAGTCAGCCTTGAATCTGCTTACTTAATACACTAAGCAATCACTTTTGCTACTTTCCAATGCTCTGAGTCACTTCTGTCCAAGGCTAAAGTTGATACTATTACCTGGTTGTGATTTGCCACCAATAGGAAGTAGGTAGTATATAGCTCACATCTCTATCATGTATGCTTCTCCTAAGGTGCTATCAGAAACATTAAGAGTTATATATGGTGCAGTCAGTATCTTGGCACATTTGGAATATTCAAAGTTGACCAAATCTTAAAGATTTTTGCCTGATCTCAACCAGCCTCAAAGGCAGCAAATTTTTAGACTCAGTTGATGTCATCTTATCATGGCAGAACTGGCATTGATGAATATCTCTATTTAGTGGAATAAAATATTTTGAGTGCACAAAACATAAATTGGGCACTGTACTAGGTACTCATATATATGTATATAAACATGTCTATCATAGTGCAAAGACTGTTTCAACAAGCGCACCGAACCTCATTTCTTTCCAGTGTGAATTAATGTCAACTTTCATGTAATTTTTTACCCTGAAGTCTGCACCTAGGAACGTACATCAAATGAGTGTATTGTCGAGTCGCACCTAAGAAGCAACCGCATATGGGTGTATTTTCGATTCATCCCTAATGAATATTTCTGGTGTTTTCTTGCCAAGGGCGTGTGGTCTTGAGAGCGTTACGTGATTCCGGAAAGTTTAATTTCTTGCAAACTCCAGTGTCCTGAGGAAAACCTGCAGATTTGAATTTTGATGAGAAACTAATGTGGCCCGATCCATTTGCTCCCAGCAGTTGCCGCTTGTTGGCAAGAATAGATACAGGAAAGGGCTGGGCTAGAAGGGGGTGGACAGGAAGGAAAGAAGGAATGCCAAGATAAGGCCTGGATGAGAAGATGACGGGAAAGCAGGCAGACGATGCATGTCGCAGATGGCCATGCAGAAAAAGTTTGCCTATTGTTATACCATCAAGTATGGCAAACTCTTCAAAGACAATTTTTGTGAGAAGATGGCTGTGAAGTATATTTGACAACTGTCTTATTCTTTTCACTGTTTCCTGGGCCCTATTGTTCAGCATATGAATGAATGAATGAATGATTGAATAAATCTGTGGATTGGCTGGCAAGCAGCTCGAACAGGGCCATGATTAAACCTCAACTCCATGCTCACACGTCTCCATAATATTTTAACTAGTCAGAGGATCAAAATGTAGCTTTAAATCCATACCAGTTTAATCTGCTATCATCAGTTATTTTTTAGCTTTATCTTGTACTTGTGCGGCATGACTCAGCAAAGCTTTAAGGTCAGGCTCACTTTAGACACGTTTAGTTTGGTCGACAATTTCATTTTAACTAAGCAGTGGCTGTCCTCCAAATTATTCATGAACTCAAAAGCTGTGCACAAAGGGAAGGAAGTCTTGTCATTATTTAAAAACCACAACTCAAATTTGAATGATATTGATGATTTCTGTCAGAGCAAACTCGAAATTTCTGCGTTCAATTTGTTTCCAATGAAACCCCTCTCTATAGGGTTGGACAGTTCTCGCTTGACCTTTGTACCTCAGAGAGCGGGGGCCTAGCTCAGAGGTAGCGCTCTGGGCTTCCAACCGCTGGGTCCCGGGTTCGATTCCCGGTCGAGCCTAAGTTGGATGGCTGTTTCATCCTTCGTCTCATTGCCAGGGTCCCTGCCTATCCTAATTAGCCCAACTGGTGCAGAAACACAGGACGTAAAGCCCTAATCACCCACCCACAACTTTGTACCTCAGAAATACTAGTACAATACATTATGTCACCATCACACAATACTAGATGATGTCAGCGATAATTGGGCTATGGTGACATCATATATTGTTTTAGTACTTCCAGGTACAAGGTCACACGAGATCTGGCCGGCCATATAAAGAGTATCTTACATCAAATTTCTGTGATTTCTACTTCTTGAGTTCGCCAAAAAGTCGCAGATACATGATTTGCAGCTTTTATAAGATATTGTAGTCTATTATAATGAACATGCAATGTATCCAAGATATTGCCTATGAAGTGCATTAGTTTGTTCTGTCATGAAGCTGCATCATTTTTCCATGTGGAGAACCTACAAATGAGATTAGGCTAGACTTGTACGTTGGTCTAAATTTTTAATTCCACGGTCTGTAAACACAGAATCTAATCTAAGTATATGTATCATTCATATGAAACCAGTGTGTTTTACATTGTTTGGCTTCTGTCTGTTGCAAATTTGTAGTCTAGGGATAACTTTGCAGTGTATGAATTGTGCATAAATTATAATGATAACAATTAGAAACTTGCTATATTTTTATATTGAGGAATGGAACCATTATCATATACACTAGAACCTCAAAATAAGGATTACATTGGTGCAAAATTGACTGGATCAGTGGTGAAGTGGTCATAATAGCAAGATAAAATCACTTTGGCAGAATACAGGGCACAAATTGTAGTGATCTTAATTGTGAGATTGTCTTAATACTGAGGTGGCTTCCACTATATAGTCACCAAAAGATGTGTGAGACTGTATATCAACATGATAAACAGCGACAATGAGAAAGTGAGGTTTTTGGCCAATATGGCAAGTCAACCTGCACAATCTTTGATTGGTGGAAACCTGGACTGGATCAGGAGATAGTATAGAAGCCCAGACATATCAAATGGCCATTGTCAGCTCAACTCAATTTGCTACACTGATAATGAGCAAGCAACTGTAGTAGCTGTGAAAGACTTAATTTTTGGAAAAATAGACAAAGACTTTACACCATTAATCTTCCATTTATGTATTAAATAACATTTGTAAATAACTTTATAATTTCTGTGTATACCTTTAATCAAAGTGTATTTAATAAACATATATCTATATATCTGCTGCAGATTTTATTATGTTCGTGTGTTGCAATGTATAAAGTATTTTTGTTGAATGTTTGCTCTGATAAACAGCTCAGGTAGAAATGAAGCAGAGGAAGAAATGAAGCAGAGGAAGACAGTGGCTGAAAGATTTCCAGACTATGTTATTTTTATGAGGAAAGTCTTCCCGGATATTGCTAGGGAACAGAGTTGATATTCTGGCAGCTCACAGGACATCATTGGCTGCACATGACGAAAATATGATGGGGGTTTTTCTCTTGCTAGGAATTTGTTATTGCTTATAAGCTTGAGGTTGACTGGTTGGCCAGATGAAAATTGTTTGCGAGGATAAGCATGCATATTTCAGGAGATGAGGAATGTCAAGAATGGCAGGTAGGTTTTTTTCCTGTCCTCGGGGAGACAGTATATCAGAGGCAGGCCAGTCAAGGTGCTGAGGGACCCCAAAGGCCTTCTACTGCAGGACCTCTTAGCCTTTATGTTGAGTGGCTGGATCCCTCTAGGTTATTTCTGGTTCCACCTGGTGATATGCTAGTACACCTTACCACATCCCTTGGTGCTATGGCATATCATTACTTTTCCTTACTTCTTTTAAGCTACCAGGATGGTTAGCGTGACTACTGTCCGACTCATCTGAGCAGCACACTCTTCTGCATTGCTCATGTAGTTCCTGAAGAAATAATCACCAACAGCACTCAGTGTGCCTGCTGCAGACTACTGGAATTGCCTGCCTTGCACTGGTCATAACTGCCTCTAGATTAATCCACAGTCTGCTGCGACCTACCTGGGCCCACTACTTGCCATGCCTTCCACTGCCATCCGTGAAGCATCAAAGAGAATGTGACCATTGGAATAACACCCATTACCTTGTGCATTTAGTCCTTCTCAGTGTGATGCCTCTGACTTTTCTAAATATTAATGGCATTTGATTTTTAGGAGTTGCAGTGTTATTGTGATTACTAAACCTTGGTTTATTTTATCATGCCAACCTCACTCTGTTCTTCTCATACAAATTCTTTCTTTCAGAGATTGTCATGTTAAATGTTCTATTTATGTTCTTAATTTCCCTATTCTTAATCGTTTATCCTGTAATATTTGATTGCAATTCACACAATGTAATCGAATGGCCATGGGTGGTTGGCTATAGCTAGTATGGCCCACCTCTACTAGATCTTATAGAGAACAGAGTAGTTTTGCTTGAGGCACTTTCCATCAACAGGCAGGGCAAACCCCTCTCTATGCCCCTCCAGTTGTAATTTAAACTTCTCTTATAAACATGTTAAACGTTAACGCAGTTAAATGGAAATGTTAGGGAGTCATTCAGTTGTCTTACATTGTATAATTGTAGCTGAATAGAAGTAAAGACAATTTGTCTCTCACTGAGTAGAGAAAATGTCAATTAGGAATACAAATTAAAGAAATCTGTGTATGAATTCTGGCGTAATCATGATAATTTGACTCTCATGAATTACATAGTTGAGTTGAGTTTATTTCCAAGCATCATTATAATACATGTATTAATACGGTTGATGCAAATGAATCCGATAAAAAGTACGCTGCTGACGCTTGGTGGTACACAACCTAAGTTAAGCATAGTATTACTGGTTGAAGAGATTATGGGTGTTATGTATGGAAGTTGGTTATAAACAGCAAGTCATGCCTTACTGTAGCCCTCATGAATAAACTACCATTTCCATCACTAATTGTGGGAACTTAGAAGCCATATTTTAGTCAGCCTTGAATCTGCTTACTAAGCAAAAAGTTGTGCAACTTTCCAATGCTCTGAGACACTTCTGTCCAAGGGTAAAGTTGGTGCTATTACCTGATTGTGATTTGCCACCAATTGGAAGTAGGTAGCATATAGCTAGCATTATCTCTATACACTTATCCTGAGGGACTATCAGAAATAACAGTTATATTTGACACAGTAAGTTTCTTGACACAATAGGACATCCAAGGTTGGCCAAAGCTTATAGATTTTGCATTATCTCACCCAGCCTCAAAGTCAGCAAATCTTTGTACTCAGTTGATAGCATCTTATCATGGCTAAGCTGGTATTGACGGATTTCTCTATTTAGTTCCTTAAGAAATATTTCAGTGCACAAAACAAATTGGTCAAGGCGAGATGTCTTGGAAGAACAGCTCTGAAGTATTTTCTTAGTGCAGTTGTTATGCCATGCCACACCATTTTTTCTTTTGATAAGTATTGTATATGATAATTTTAGTTTTTGATTCTTTGAACACTGGACTCTTTATTACGTACTCAGGCATTTTTGTTCATGGAGCAACGACTATTTCAAGGAACTTGCACCAAATTACCTTCCAGTGACAATTTTGTCAACACTCTTGTAGATTTCTGTCCTGAAGTCTGCACCTAAGACGTAACAGCAAATGGGTGTATTTTCAAGTCGTCCCTAATGATTTTTTCTGGTGTTTTCTTGCCAAGGGCGTGTGGTCTTGATGGCGTTGCGTGATATCGGATAGTTTAATTTCTTGCAAACTCCATTCAGTGTCCTGAGGAAAAACCTGCAGATTTGAATTTTGATGGGAAACTAATGTGGCCTGATCCATTTGCTCCCAGCTGCCTCCTTTTAGCAAGAATAGACCCAGGAAAGGGCTGGGAGGGGTTGGACAGGAAGGAATGAAGGAATGCCAAGATCATAAGACCCGGATAAGAAAATGGTGGGGAATCAGGCAGACGATGCATGCTTGATGGTATAACCAGTGGCAAAGACAATTTTTGTGTGGGAAGATAATTTGAAGTGTATTTGACAACTGTGTCACTCTTTTCACTGTTTCCTGTATCCTATTGTTCAGTAGATAAATGAATGCTTTTTACGGACATGTAGAGGTCACAAGACATATGTCATGCATGTGTACTTATCTGTTGTTCATGTAAATAGATCAATGAAAACAGTATATATATTCCTTTAATGATATTCCCCTTCTTTTACGGTAAAACATACAAAGCTTTGTCTGTCAGTTTCAATTGCTAAATAAACTTATCATTGTTATTATAAGTGGTGGAATAAACCCATACTTTAAATAGACTGGTAGCTATTTTTTAAATTCACTCAGCATGTCTGGCATGTGCCTTATGCATTTTTCACTGGTTTTTCAGATGCTCTCATTATCGACCAGAGCATCATAAATTTCTCGCTTGGCTACATTTGAAGCACCAGCTAATTATCTAAAGTGGCGCTTTAGCATAAGCAAAAGGGAGCTGGACCTGTTTACCTTCAGTCTAAATGTCTCTATTGACCAGGCTGACTGCTCTGGCATATTTATGATGCTTGTGACGTGCAGGCAAATCGCATCGACGCTGCTTCACTAACGTTGTGATAAATCTGTAGATTGGCTGGCAAGCAAGCTCAAACAAGGCTAGAATTAAAGCTCAACTCCGTGCCCACACGTCTCCAGAATATTTAACTAGTCAGAGGATCAAATTGTAGCGTCAAATCCATACCAGTTTAATCTGCTATCATCCGTTATTATCAGCTTCATCCTGGTGCTTCACAGCTCAGCAAGGTTTGAGTTTCATGCAGGTTCACTTTAGGCATGTTTAGCTTCAACTAGCTTAGTCTTGAAAATTTCATTTTAACTGCACAGAGCCTGTCGTTAAATTATGCAGAAAATTTGCAAGCTGTGCACAAAGGAAAGGAGGTCAGTCGTTATTTAATAACTATTACCCAAATTTGAATGATATGAGTGATTTCTATTAAAGCAAACTCAAAATTAAAATTTTCTGCGTTTTATTATTTGTCAGATTCCAATGAAACCCCTCTTTTTATAGCCTATGAATTTCTAGGATCGAACTTTCTGCTTTTGAAGTTCACCGAAATATAAGGCATTTCAGTCTATTATGTGTAATGAAAATATCCTGTATATAATTTGCTCCACTTGATGGTTCCTTTGAAGTGCATTTGTTTGTTCTTTCATAAAGATAAATCCTAGGTCCATATGGAGAACCTGCATATGAGATATACTTGTACGTTGGTCTAAATTTTTAATTCTACTTTCTGTAAGCATGGAATCTTATCTTGGTATATGTATCTTTCAAGTGAAGCTTGTTTGTTTTAATTGTTTGGCTTTTGTCTGTTGCTAGTTTGTAGTCTAGGGATAACTTTGCAGTGCATGAATTGTGCATAAATTGTTATGGTAACACTTAGTAACTTGCTATATATCTGAAATTGAGGAATTGTGTACGTATATCGTAATAGAATCATTATGTCTTAATACTGGGGTGGCTTCCATTTTATCTGCTGCATATTATATTATGTTTGTGTGTTGCAATGTTGAACACTTCTATACATTGTTTCTATGTATAAAGTATATTCACTAGTATTTGTGTTAAATGTTTGCTGCTCAGGTTATCAGGATGTGACAGTCTGACAGAGGTTAAGAAATGAAGCAGAGGAAGAGAGTGGCTGAAAGACTTCTAGACTATGTTATTTTTATGAGGAAAGTCTTCCCAGTTATTGCTAGTGGACAGAATTGATATTCTGGCAGCTCACAGGACATCATTGGCTGCACACGACGAAAATATGATGGGGGTTTTTTCTCTTGCTAGGAATTTGTTATTGCTTATAAGCTTGAGGTTGACTGGTTGGCCAGATGAAAATTGTTTGCGAGGATAAGCATGCATATTTCAGGAGATGAGGAATGTCAAGAATGGCAGGTAGGTTTTTTCCTGTCCTCGGGGAGACAGTATATCAGAGGCAGGCTCGTCAAGGTGCTGAGGGACCCAAAAGGCCTTCAACTGCAGGACCTCTTAGCCTTTATGTTGAGTGGCTGGATTCCTCTGGGTCATATCAGGTTCACCTTGTTGATATGCTAGTACACCTTACCACATCCCTTGGTGCTATGGCATATCAGTGTAGATGCACTTTCCATCCTTCTTTTAAGTAGCCAGGATGTAATTAGAGCTGAGCTCATGGTTAGCGTGACCACTGTCCGACTCATCTGAGCAGCACACTCTTCTGCACTGCTCATGTAATTTCTCAAGAAATAATCACCAACAGCACTCATGAGTGCTGTGTGCCTGCAGCAGACTACTGGAATTGCCTGCCTTGCAGCAGTTATCACTGCCTCTAGATTAATCCGCTGTACGCAGTCCGTAGCAGCCTACCTGGGCCCGCTTTTTACGACTCCTTCCTTTGCCCTCCCACAAAGTATGAAAGAGCACGTCCAAGGGCCAGCTGGTCATTCTAATAAAGGAAATAGGATCAAAGAAGCCCTGACCATTCTCAAATGGTTGGAGTGCTCTTTTCCCGGAAGAATAAATTATGTGATGCTTACCTCATCTTGTATTCACTCCACTGTATTCATTATGGCCTAATTGCATCCCTATATCTTCAACATCACAAGGAAATAATAATAAAGAAATCGTAAATGCCAGGGCTTTGGAGACCCTTAGGTCAGAATGCTTGATGTCCTTTTCTTTCTTTGTTGCGTTGGTTATATTTGGACAAACCTGAGGTTGACGGTGATATTAGATGACTTTATAGCCAAATGCAAGGAAGTGTAGTCCAGTTCACTTCGCTATAATGCTTGCGACGTCACTATTATTTTGGATTCCCGGTTATCTGTGTGGTACTGGTCTTTTGTGTGAAGCCAATTATATGCCATCATTTGCCTGTTAAAACCATGTATTTTGATTTCTTGTTATTTAATTCAAGCAAGGTAATCTGTAATGTCACCAGCAATGTTTGAACTGGATTTGGCTGCACTTCCTTGCATTGGGCAGTAAAATTCAAGGTATGATGCATCAGTTACACCGATAGCAGTAGCTTAATCCCCTGGTATTTTGTCTTCGATTTGGAGTTACAACTTTCCTGATGAGCATAATTAGTGAACGTGGGACTGCCTGCTGAGGGCGGTTCTTATCTGATGCAAGGCTGCGAAGAGGGAGTTACTAAACGCTCTTCTCCTGTCGAGTTAATGGCTTTACCAGATTAGGTTCATGGCTGTTGCCTGGATGCCTTTCATATCAGAAATCTGAAACTGTGTCACGAGTAATTTAAGAAGCTTGCTGAGATGAAGTGATGTCAGGCATTCCGGCCAGGGTTGGGCGTTCAATTTCACCCTCTTGGCTGAGGGGCGGACCTCTCATGCGATGTTTGGGAATTGTTGCAAGAACAACGGTTCAAGTGTTAACAAGAACGTTGATAAGGGTGGATGGTTACATTGCCAATATTGGGTTTCCTACTGTCTATTACTGGTTACAATGATGGTGTTGAGAGTAGAGACACAACAGAAAAGAGGCATAAGGCCTTAATAATATTTATGCCTTCTTATATATTAATTTAATATTATAAGGTTTATTCAGTGGGGTAGTGGTTAGTCCTGTACTATTACTGCGATGTAGTTATACTACCTAACTACAATGAATTTTGTATCGCTCCCGTCAAGTCATATTATAATTATATTATAACAATATATGTAAGAGAAAAAGGTGAAAGCATTAAGGCATCAAGTTGGAAGAAAGTCATTTAAAATAGTTATAGTGCGGAAATTAACTCTAAAACGAAATTAAGATCAACCTGTAAGGATAACTATGTAAGTTACAATTATGTAACTCTTTGCATTTATTTTGAGTTAAAAGCATCATTTACTGACCATATGAATAATAATTTCCCAAAATGATAATCCCGCTGTGTTCCCTGCAATTTCGTGGGTCATCGTATGTAGTCGTGTGTTGGGAAATATGTGCCTGTCACTTTTCATGTTTTGAACCTAGTTTTTAATTGTCATCCAAGTAATTGCTCAAGATTCTTCTTGTAATGTGTGGAAATGGTCTGCTTCTCGTACTTCACTTCTCCTGATTGTTGGTTTCACCTTGAGCATTGTATCTATTAGGACTCCGTGATAATGAGGCGAAGTTATATACGTATGTACATACATTCGACAATGTGGTCGACTAAAGACAGCTGTAGCGACCGATTCCCAGCTGTGACTATAATTGGCTAAAGCCAGCCGCTTCTGTCTTCTCCCTAGCTTATAGTCAACTTACATCTACCACAGCTGACTCGGTAAACATAAGAAATTTATCTAATATATTGTAAATATTTATCTACAATGGACACGAATCTTTTCAACAAGAAATGACAAATACGTGTAACTCTCAACTTATGCACCAAATGGTAATGCATGTACTTTTAGATCCGGCTTTGAGTAGTCGGCTGCAGCCAGACAGCTCCATTAAGTGGCAGGTAGCATCGTATAGTAGAAGTTGTCTAGCTTCGTTCAGGTTTAATTCGATGAAAACTAACTGTACTAACAGGTCCTCAACTGTTTTGCATGTGAGGTCTTTTTTGCACTTTCTTTTTGTCATCTTTGTGTTTTTAGCATGTTTTATTGTACAAAAGCCAACTTCAGAGTTGAGTTGGTTAATTAATAAACCAATTACATTACACTGCAGTAAATTACATTGTGACCCTGAAAGAAAGCACTCTGAGAAAATGTCTTGTACAAGACCAGGTATAATATTTAAGACGATGGATTACAATGTGCTTTTCTTTTTATAATATAGCATAGAATGGAAGTAGTGTGATTAATGAAAATAGCTGCTTGTAGACAGATTTTATGTGACAACTTAAGTCATACATTGGCCGGGGGTTTGGTATAGCCATAACTTAACTAGGCGATACTCTAATGGGCCATTCAGCAGATGGTTGGAGATGACTGGCCTGCCACATTAAGTTGAGGCTGCAGGAGGTTGAAGATGAGGGATCCTTGTGATGGTGTCCTGGAGGTGAGGGATCCATCACGAGGCCTGACAACTTTTTTCACTGGCTTGCTTCTTCAGAGGAGCAGTTGTTATCTCTTGTAGAAATCCATCCCTTATTTATTGCAGTCTTCAGCCTGCCTTGGTTAACGGCAATTTTTCTGACAGCAGCTGTAGCAGCATGGCTGAAGCAATCCAGGCCACCGATGCCAAAACACCTAATTTTTCTGTCTCAATGCTTATAAAAGAAAACTCTGTGAGACTACTACTCAACTGAAATCTGTCTGTCCACTCAGGTTTGAACAATGGCCAGATAAATTTAAATGACTCTGTCTTTTGTCCATACTGTTCTTTAAGTTATTTTGACCATAAAGGATTAGTCTGACAGTGTAGGATTGTGATGATATAGGCGTAATTCATCTGCCTTTTATCAAAACTGGCCAAAGAATTTGAAAGGTTGACACAATGGAAAATACCATTAATCCAACCACACAAAGTTCTGAGCCTCATCCATTATAATCACCAGCAGGAGGAAACTTTCTCCACAATTGGTACAAACAAATCCCAAGTATTGGGAGGGAGTTGATGACTCGGTGCAAGTAGTTGGAGAACTGAAAATGGCTTTGTTAGGTCGATTCGTTTAGTGGCTGTGGGGGAAAGGAAGGAGCGACTGAAAGGTTCGGTCATGACTCTCCGAATTGGAACTGCATGGAGTGGAAAAAGTAAAAGGCTATGGGGGATCGGTCGTGACTTAGTCCAGTTGTGTTTGGCGCATGGCTAGTCCTGTTGGTGCACTGGAGCAGTTATGGAGATCTGCAACAAATGGAAGGCAGGATGTGTGAGTAACAGGCAGTGGCGGCCTTGTTTGTCACACCACTCTGCTGACTCTGGCATTGCGTGAGGTGGTATCAGCTGCAACTGGCCTCCTTTAATGAGCAATCTGTGCAGTCTCCCCCCGGAGTCTCTAGACCTCCGCCCCATATATTGTGAACAGCGTGCCTTTTTCTTGTCAACTTGATTGAGATGATTCCTGCACACATCTCTGCGAGTTTTCCTTCTTATTGTGTTTCCCTAAACTGCAGCACTGAGCTGTCATTCGTGTTGGTTGCAGAAAATATAAATATAAGAAATTAGGTTAGACCAAAGAGAAAATGTTAGAGTAGTATAGATTATGATAGACTTGGACATTTGCATTGGCTGTAAAATATAACTATGTTACACTTTACACAACATTGGTACATGTATGTGCATCTAGAGATTACTTTGGTGTTTACTCGTATGTATTGTGTATTGTTGTTGATACTGTGGCACCATGAAGTCAGACAGGCTGTCCGATAGCCGCCAAGTTATGGACACCAACGTTAAACACACGGACAAAGACACATTGTTGCCAGGAGGAGAGTAGCAGTCTGTTGTTGCGCATGTGAGTAGACAGACTGCAAAAAAAAGACTTGCTTGACCAGACAATGAATGGACGATGGTCAAGAGACGCCACGTTGAAGGTCACGTCCGGATGTCGTAGCGCCCCGAAGAGTGCTGATGACCTCCTCCGCTAGGGTGAACCCCTGTCACAAGGACAGCGCCCTCTAGGATGGCTTGTTTTCAAAGGTCAAGTCGGAAATGCCAAGAAAGTAGCGGCGGAGGAATATAAGTGGGATAGAGAGGCCCTAATGAAGGCAGCCACGGTGGGTTCTCCGGCACGCAGCGGGAATTAGCCTTCGCCTCTGGTAATAACCAATAACCGGACCAGATTTCCGCTGATGACCAGGCATCAAGGAGGCTACATGCGCTCCTGCTCCCATTCGCTTTTCTTCGACATTTTTTATTCTCACCTCCCTTGCTCCAGCCCTGTGTGCATTCCATCCCATTCCCACCCAACATTTCTCTTCCATCCTTCCAGTGTCGAACACCGTCCAATTACCGTCGTTCGAACAGTTCACAAGAGCCCAAATTAGTTCATTAAAGATCCTCTGTTCCGCCTCTGATCTGAATTTGCCACTGCCTTATTGTTCATTGACTTGACTTTTTCCATAATTATGCATTTCATCATTTCCCATTAAGGCCTTGTTACGATTGTCTGGGTCTCTGCTCTGATAGACCATGCCATTCAACCAACAGGCCGGAAATCCATTGCCATCCATTGGACACAAGAGCCCGGTTGATTTACGTCCTGTGGGGCTTCTCAGTATCTGCTGTTGACCGAGGTCTTTGTTTTATTGTTGACCAAACTTCCTGTATGAAAGACATATATAGGGCATGCAGATATCCTCGGTAGGCCTACAGCTTGGTGTCATTTTATGTAAACCATTGAAGAGAGTGTGGGCTCTCCGAGCCATTGCTGTGAGTCATCTAAGATATGGTTGACACGTCGTTAATCTCAGCCTGCAGATAGTCTGTTTTTGGTTGAAAACTGCAGAATGTGATCATTTCCATAGATCAGCCAAGGGTCCTGTTGATTTACGTCCAATGGGGCTTCTCGGTATCTGCTGTTGACCGAGGTCTTATGTTTTATTGCTGACCAAACTTCCTGTACGGAAGACATATATAGGATACACCGATATCCTCGGACATGTACAGCCCAGACACTCCTAGACCCTACTCATGAGGTAAATGTGTAACATATGGTGTGGACTCGAAGCCTTAACATCTCATCATTACGTCTGCCTCTAAAAGCTGGTTACGTTAGCTGATGAAGCTTCAGACCAGTAGCATGGAGAAATCGAGACATTGGTCTCAGTTATTAAGTAAGCCGTTGCAGAGAACGTGGGCATGGCCATACAAAACCTATCCATTGCTCTGAGAGCAACACTCTGTTTTTTTGTTGAAAATTGCCGAATTTGACAATTTCAATAGACAAGCCATGTGAAACCTTTTGCCTTTCATGTGTGCAGACATGATTTTATTGAGATCTATTACTCGCCTCAGGTTTCACGGGGAAATAATCCCTTGTAATCCGCGAGTCCTGTTATGTGAGATCCAGCAAATTTGTTTGTTTTCATCCGACATAATTTGAGTGTGAGTTATAAAAGGCGGGATGGTGAGTAATAAGCTCCATTAAAAATGTTTCTCTGTGAAGCAGATTGCTTTCTGTGCCTGGGATTTTCTCTTATCGAATTAAAAACACCTGATGACTGTGGAAGCAAACTTCTGAAACTCGAGTGCATGGCATTGCTTGGTTGTTGCTGCTGAGGAGATTGTTTCAGAATAAGAATTATAAGAATATATCCATCTATATGTTCTATATTCAGTTGAATCCCACATTTCTGACCACTCGTTAAATAGTAGAGTATCAACCTGGTTATAAGACAACCTGGCTGTAGCATAATACATGTACTGTGTTCACAGAGCACTGGGCTTCCAACAACTGGGTCCTGGGTTCAATTCCTGGTCGAGCCTGGAATGACTTTTCATCCATCATATCATTGCCTGTCCTAATTAGCCCATCAGATGCAGAAATGCAGGACGTAAGCTATCCCACCCAACCAAAGCTGTGTTCACAATATTCAAAGGCTCCAGTACTAGGAGCACCTCGATATCATATGGGGTCAATCTTTAGTTTTCTGGTGATGGTTTACTGTAGAAGGAAGATGCTTTTTTTTTTTTTTTACATATATCAATCTTCTTTCAAACTTTAATCAGCTTTTTATGTTTCATATTCCTTGGCAGATGCTATAGTGGATAAGGATTAGGGAACATTGAAAATAAATTTTGAAAAATATTAATGCTGCAGAAGTTAGATTGCCTTGGACCCGGCAGTTGTGAAAACCTGAAGACAGCAAGGCACCTCTGAGAAGGTTGTTAATTAGTCAAGATGGCGGCTGGAAGATGGCAGAAATTGGATACTAAAGCATTTAACTTCAATTTAACCTGCAAAACTTTTGGAGAAATCGAAACAGCATGTAATTCCCAGAGTGTCTCATTAAAATGGAGAAAGAATCAAATATCATTGCATATTTGTGTCACAAGGCTGCCATGGAGGACACTGTCACAAAAAATGTCTTGTTATAATGACAACACCATTACAGATTGCAGAATGATGAGTGGAAGTGTGTTTTGTGGAATGTTACCGCATTTAAACAAACTACTCGCATAAAACATGGAGACACTATTTGATAAAAGTCTGTATGATTAACTAAATGCCATAAGGAAATATGCATAGTTTTACTATTATGCCTCATAAAGGTAGTTTTTCGTAGTGAAAACAATAGGTTGACCTCGTTAATATAGCTTGGTGTTAGACGTGACAATCAATTTAAAACAATGGGAGACAATTGTCTTGACATCATCAGTGAGTTTACGACGTACTTCATTAGCTGCCAAGCACACAGTTCCATTTTAGCCCACCGAACAATCTCATCATTCATAATTGCAGGAAATTATAATGGTCGACAATTAAGATGCTATAAATAATATTCCTGTTTAATGTGATGGGCTTTTTAAATTGTCACTAGAAGCTACTTTCGTTTCATTACATCGATTTGTGACGGAAAGAATTAGATGGACTGCTTAGTAACTTTATTTTATGACGTGCAAGTGATTAGCAAGCTGCTATTGCTCATTTGGTAAATATTTGACAAATTACTTGTCATTGGAACATGCCTGTCAATTAGACACAATGTAATTATTCTCCTGTTTTATGCTGATGTTGAGTTAACCAGACTAATCAAGCAGTGGATACTGTGAAAGTACTGTGGGATATTTTTGTGAATTACTGCTGAGGCACCCATGTTTGCAATAAAATCCAGCAATGCCTCGTACACATGTATTAGTTTGTCATTGGGAGGAATTACAGCCATATATGGTGAAATAATTCAGTGCTTACAAGTCACGTGGGATTAATAAGGGGGATATGGTGGGACTTGACACTTTTATTATCGCAACTTGCTCTTAAATCAGATGAATTAATGCCACAACTTCAGCAGCTTTTCTGGAGACCATATTCATGTCTTCCAGTTGGGTGGTCCCCATTATTAGAGGTGATAGGAGGACAAGGCCAACTTGTTGAATATATAAGACAAAAGTGACAGTTCCTCTCTGTTAATACCGTGTAGAAAAGCTTCAAATATATCATTATGTTCAGCTATAATGCTCACTAAGGACTCGATAGAGCCCATGTCATTACATAACATTTACAGCAGATACCATACAAGGATTCTGGGGTTTAGTTTCCAAGTCTATGAAATCTGATGTAATAGAGTAAGCACCATTTCCATATGCCAAGGACAGCTGAATGAAGTCTCCTTTATCTGATCACCCATTAAGGAAGCCAATAACAGTTTCATGACATTTTATTAGCAGTTAGTTATCAAATCATAGTAATCAGCACATACAAAACATCCTGGAAACATTGAATCTGTTCTCTGGTGGATAAAGTATTAACGTTAAAAATGTTAAATATCTTTTGACTTTTTAAATTATATGTTAGAGTCTATTTTACACACAACATTAATTTAAAGAAAATCAATTGTATAGCAGCTAGATTAAGGAAGTGTTTTTCAGGAAATTTGCGAAGCACTATTGTATCATGGAATACCATACATTTTTGTCGTGAACGGATCCACCATACATTGTACAATACTCAGCAAAAAATGCACACATTGTCACATCAAAGGAACATTATTTTGCACTTATACTGACTCTGAAAATACCACAAAAAGATTGCAGGGCTATGGAATTATCCCCATGCTATATTAGAGGCTGGCCTCTCTTTTGTGCAGTTACGTGTAAAGAAACATCAAAGACTAATTTAATCAGCTGTTATCACTTCCCTTGTTATGGCTATGAGTCCAACGGGACAAGGAAATGAAGACTAAATTAAAGGAAAAGGCTGCTGTAATCTTCAGAATTACTATCAGCTGAATTTATTCACATTGCATTATGCCAATTGCGACGTCAGCAAGCCCCATGCCAACAAATTGCCCTGATTGTAAACTAATCAATTCAATTTTGTCCATTTTGTAGCAAAGCTGACTCCACAATATGATTAGTAAGCAATTAGATTGCTTTCAGTCTATCCTGACTTTATTGTACTTTGTCTCTTTCTGGGTTCATTGGCGTTACTCGAACCTCCCTCTATTTAGTTACCTGTCAGACAATATTGACTTAGCAGCTAGCTGATCAATATGGGATGTGATAAACACAACGTCCACTCAATCACATGCAATGAAAAAAATTAAAATAAAAGCAAATTTTTAGTGGTCCACCAGAAGTTAGTGGCAAGTAGTTGAACCACACTGATTTGATGCTTGCATACAGCACAAGCAACGGAGATATTCACAACACAAATGGCTGAATTGGGCCATTCGTGCAGACGGAATCACATGATGTTCATTGAATGTATTATCCGTAATTGTGTGGTCTGCCCTGAATAGCCCTCTTGCTTTGCCCAAGGGCCACTCAGCTCGATCAGCTCAGCTATCAGCTCTTTCGAGGCTGCAGGAATCTTCTTGGGGAAGAATCAAGGGAAGGGGGGAGGCGTGACCTCATACCTCCTCAGTACACGTCACTTCCGTTGATTGGTCATTGTCTGTCACGTGGTTGAGGTCAACTGGAGGTCGAATGTCTGTGGCAGAAGCGCCACCTTTGTCAGTTAGCTATAGGAAGTCGCATCCCTTCTTTCGGATGGCAACGATCAAAATGACCAGAGACAGAATGAACACAAGGGAGGACCAGACCATGCCGTGAATCACATGGTTTAGGTGGAAGCGTCGAGTCCGTATGACCTCAGTGGGGTTTTTGGGGTTATAAAGACAAGTGAACTTCTTGCCCGGCTGGCCGTACATGTGCTCATAGTCTCTGACAGCTTTTTCGTTGGCCATCTTGGAGCTCTTGCATGGCGGGTAGTAGGAACACTGAAACGAGAAAAGAAAAATCTGTTAACTTGAAATTATAAATTTTTATCTATTTATGATTATATTTAAGAACTGGCGTACACATCTACACTATCAGACAGTTCAAGAAATGGTCCAATATAACACATAAAATTAGATAGCAGTGTTGCACCTACACGTTTGAAACCTTTACATAGTTGTTTGAAACAATCAACATCATTAGCATTGTGCACTTCATGAGATAAACTGTTCCATGCTGTATTTTAAGTGAGCACATCCACATTCAAATTTATTAGTATGTCCATTGTTCAGTTAAAACTTCATTAATGCTCCAAAGTAAAAAAAAAAAAACTGGGCGAATGGGAAGTTTCTGCAGGTTTGAATTTAAAATCAATACAAAAGCCAGCACAACCTGAGTAAATGAATATACTATATCTCAATGAGCCTGGTAATAAAGTAGTCGCCAAAATGTGAGATTTTAGTGCGCGTTGACCAAGGGTTTCCCGTATAATTTTATCTAAGTTAATTGTTTCCAAGTCGGCTTAATCTTGTTCACGCAGCAGGACACTCACCTGCAGATTGTAGTTCGGGTATGCTTTTATTTGAAATATTAATGTAATTTGAGCTTCTAAACACACGTTATGAAACTAACTTTTTTGTACAGGACATTCACCTGTTATTTCATTGATGCAGTGCAAAACAGGTAAAAAAAAAAAAAACCTCGAGGATCGTGTTTTCCGTTATGTGTGTAACCAATAAGAGCAATAAACCTAATGGTGTATTAGTCATATCCCTCTCGACAGGAGTTAACTTTTTTTTATTCCTTTATTTCCAAAATTATAGAAACAGGGTTTGTTGGTCATGTTGCTTAAAACTCTCTCATTCATAGGTCCAGACTTGTGATCTTCTCTTTTTATATCTAGTATTCTCTTGTACACGAGCTACCCACACTTATATATCAAACGTCGTTAACTTAACAAAAATGTCAGTTAACTCCGTCCTATTCGACGATATTACTGTTACGTAGAAGTCGTACATGCTGTTATAGACATGAGATTACATCCTTAAAATGCATGCCCTCAGCCCTGATGGAACAGGAATGTGATGCCACCTGACAGGCTCTGTGGGAGACACCAGCTTGTTCATTATTGGGAAGATAAAAAGAAGATTGGGTAGGGGTAGGGAGAAAAAAAAAGTCTTAGAAGACGTGCATTTAGTATTGATGTATTTACAATTCGTATGCCCTGCATGGTATTATATCCGAATGTTATCTGTCAATATATCATGATGGAAAGAATATACGAACACCTCCCATAAATAATATAATCGATGTGATAATATGAAATGAAAACAAACACGATTCTTGTGTTGCTTGTGGCTTTTGACTCAGCTGTTTAAGTCTAACAAACGAAAAAGCATTTAAACAAAGAGAAAAAGATTTATAAAACAAAGACGTGACAAACAAAAGATGAATAATGTTAGATATCTATTAGAGAATAGATCTTTGGGAGATGATAGCATGCACAACCTATTGTTTGCGGCAGAAGTTTGGTACTTTTGTACATAACTGTATATTGGTATGGCACCAGATTCGCATTTTTCTGATGCTTTTAAAGTGTGGATATATCTCTGTGTAATGCGGACTGTTCAAAAAGGTATATACTTCTGTATACATACAATACGTGCAAATAGAGAACCAGAACAAGCTTTGTAAATGCAAGAGCATAATATGCATCCACTGCAGAGATATTAGAGGACTGTGGGTGTTTGTTGTCTTTAGTGTAGTGTTGGTGCTTCTGGCTTCCACATGCCCCTGCAGCTGAGCCTAGTAGCTGTTGGTGGCAGTGCAGAGGCTTGCAAGAGTGATCACACCAGTGTTTGAAAAGCCTCAAGAGTATGTGCGGTGCTTACTTGAAGTGGGCAGGAATCAGTTGATAAGTGGATAGGATGGGATGTAGGCAGCATAGTAAGATGGAGAGGGACTCTCAACGTTGATCACAATTGACAGGAACAAAGGAGGTGACAATGGAGCTCCTTGCTTAGCGAGGATTATTTTCAGCAGTCTAAACGATCTGGAGAGCACCATCAATAATGTCTGCTTACTCTAGAAGATAGAATCTTCCCCACATAAAATATCTGTTGCTCCATTCCCTGCTGGCAGCATGCAAAACCTTATTTATAATGATACATAGCCGTGGTGTGGCTAATTGATCCTTATATTGTATGCTGCAGAAACGACCAGAGTAATTAGAAACTTGTCTTCAATCCTGTTGTGTTTTATGGATGGTATTTTCACTTCGGTGGTGGGTGGCAGTTTGCTTATTGTGCTGGTTGAAATACACTAAATCCCAATATAGTACGCGTTGTAGCTAACAAAACAACCTTATCATTGCTGTGCTAAGCAATATATTAAAAAATTGAAAGCTTGTGTTGTCTCATTGTTTTGTTATTCATTTTTATGGTTCTTTTTTTTTATCTGGTCCGATTGTAAACATCTCTGTAGATATGAAAGGTCGCTGAAGCCATTTTAGCACAAAACAACACACTGTCACTTCAACACACCTTATAGAAAACTTATCTTGTTATGAGTGTTACTACAATGCCTATCACTGCACTGAAGCACCCCAGCAGTGCTATTCAGAACTAAAGAAACCAGAAAGAAAGGCAAATAGATTATATACAATGTATGTATGATAACATTTTCACCGACTGCGCGTGATTACTGGTGTGGGGATATATGCCACTGTGATGGATGTAAAGATATTATGTGTTATTAATTAGTAGTTGCTCTGTGAATGGGGCTCCATGTGTTGTTCTTTTTCCTGCCTCTTGAGACTTTCATCACTGTCTAGAGGCGATCTCTAGAAGCCTTATTTTCCAAATGATTTCGTGTTATGATTTGGGAGTTACCTGGGGGATTTGGCAAAGAGATGAAACTGGAAGACTCTTGCATTATGAATAAAGTGCTACTAAGGATTGAGGCGTGATATTAAGAGAAGCTGAGGTAGGACTACAGACGGAAAGAGACTGCAGATGGGGACTTCAGTAAACGAACTAACACCCCCATGGTCCATTGAGACCAACATGCAGCATATTATGCACCCCTAGATGCCTATTACAAACGGAATAGGTTGTCTTCAAGGGACAGGAATGCCACCCCCTATGCAAAAGAATGGCCGTTTAGTGGCCATCTCCCTTCCTCTCCCCTCCTTTAAGGTCTTTGTGAAGCAAGGAAAGGCACCGATCCAGCTGTCTTTTGTACGCCATCCAGAAACCTGTTTTCTCCACACAAGAATATACAGGCATGAAACGTGATGGCAAGCATTTGCAGCGGTTAAAAAGGAGATAGCTCCACTTAGCCTACCATCCAGAGCATCTACAACCATGTGGGTCACGTTCCTGACTGCTCAGCACTCTCCTTAGAAGATGCTGGTCTTTTTTCTTTTGCAGCTAATGCAATAGTTTGCCTTGTGTAAGCTGCAGCCAGTCTCCATGATGGGCATTTTAGCAGGCAATTTAGCTGGCAGGCAACCAACCAAAGAACATTCGTTTCATTCACCTAAACTCCACTCCCCTTTCAAACTGATGCCATAAAGTCATGGACTCTTTCCCCACAAAAATTATAGCTGTCATCGTTAATCAAGCATGGGCCAAGTGAATGGGTGAGCCAAGACAGCAGACAATTAATTATGACCAGTGTATATCATTAGTTTTTGACAATCATCTTGATAATGGCAGTCATCAAGGAAGGGGGGGGGGGGGCTGATGAGGACGGGGACCTGGTGCAGTATATCTCAACACCCAGGCCAAGTGTGGCATCCATCACACGCGTGTTCTTCTTCAATTAGGCCGCTGAATTTTCTCTGCTCAGAGCACCTGGTTCACTAGGGCCTTCCAAGTTCCCGGCAGACTTCTACACATGTGACTCTGTCTTTATGGCCCAGCTGCTGATGTTTGATTTTATGACCTGTAGTGGTCTCCCCTTTATAATGGAGCAATTTTATTTTTTGCTATTTTGGGGTGATTTTAGCTCAGACGCCAGTTGTGGTGCAGCACATTGCAACAGTAGCAGCTGGTTATTTCTTTGGATGTGATTAAAGTCAAGTGATGCAAGCATGCAATGCTGTACTTTTTTCTGTCTGCAGTCACACTCTGATGTTCGACTTCTGCAGCTGCTATCAGTGTCTGCCTTAAAGCCACTGTCACACGGGCCGGTTGTGCCGTAGTGAAGCCGTAGTATTACGTAATAGTTGCGGAAATCGCTACCCGGCTCGAAGCCGGCGGCCCCAATACGGCCACCCGTGGATACCCGTCAAGCTCCCGTGGGACCCTTGGCCAAGCCGCGAAACCCGGCCCCGGTAGCTTGCATGGCACAACCGTAGATATCTCACGGGTGTAAAAAAAAAAAAAAAACCCGTGGAAGCCGGCGGGTGGCCCGTAGAACCCAGCGGGTGGCCCGTAGAACCCGGCGAATTATTCGTCTCTAATTTCACCCCGGCGGCTTGTTGAGGGGTTCTACGGGTAACCCGCCGGCTTTCACGGGTAACCCGCCGGCTTTCACGTGTAACCCGCCGGCTTTTTGCTACCAGCGTCAGCGTAGGCAGGGAGGTATATACTTTAAAAAGGCTGCTGCTCCTCTAATATTAATCCGATTTTCCTCAAATAAAGACTGAATGGCAGTATAGCTCATACTGATTCCATACGTATTTTCGGATTGAAAATAGACCAAATATTAAGCGAGATATTCGTCTGAGAACGTAGCTAGGTTGGCGGAGGCAAACAGTGGTACTGTATCAATGCAGTAAGGGCTGAGCCCTTCTTTAAAAGGCTGCTGCTCCCCTATTATTAGTCCGATTTTCGTCAAATTAAAACTGTATTGTAGCATAGTTCATACTGATTCCATCATGTTTTCGGATTGAATATAGACCAAATATTAAGCGAGATATTCATCTGAGAATGCAGTAATCTGGCGGCGGCCAGGTGCTCTGTGTATGGTCATGACTTGAATGGTGTGGTCAATATTTTTGACCATGATATATATACATTGTTTGGATGAGCTTTATTGCAATTCATTTCTACTCATTCTGCCAACTGCCATGACCGTTATGTCAATTGCTATTAGCATTTTGAATGATATAAAGAATGGGTGTAGAGAATACAGCAAATGCTCAATACATGTGTCAATTGCCTAATTGCCTAAATTGGGGTTCTTTGACCTGTCATTTCATAGTTTGTTCAAAGATGACACAGTAATATGACATTGTCTTGATTGTCATTCACAATTACAAAAAGATGTAATTGCTTTCATTAATTAAAAACAATGTATTGTATTGTAATTACCAGGCAATGATTATATTTGTATATTGGTATTTTTTTTATACATGTGAACATTCTTATCTTTTTGTGTATATTTTTGTAAAATTTAAATGTAATATTGATATTGTAATTATTATTTGTGATTTGATGTGTGATTTTATTTGCTATCTTTTATGTACTTATATGGACCAAATATTAAGCTAGATATTCTATATTATATAATAAGCATATACATCTATCTGTCTCTCTAAACTATCTGTCTATCTACATATTCGATTTTCGTCAAATAAAGACTGAATTATTCCGGGAAATGTGTAGAATTTATATAATAGTTAAGGTGGGGAAAATTAATGGAGTATACTAGGCACAAACAAGAATATTCTTGTTAATAAAGTTAGTAATACCTCATAGAATATAGATATGTAGATAGACAGATAGTTATAAGATCTTCACCTAATAATATGTTACTATCAATAATTCATTAATTCGTAATCAATAAAAAACGAAAATAAAACAATGTTTGTTTGCTTGTTGCCAATAAAATTCTGACTTGATAAAGATGTCTATGGAGCTATAACAACTATCTATAGATAGATATACTCTAGTTTATATAAATTATCAATATTTCGTTGTTGTTTCTGAAAATAATCCAACTGAAATTAATATTGATATTGCATGTTCCATCCATGATCAAAACAATCTCCCTCTTTAATATGCATATTAAACAGGAATCAGTTGAAATTCAGAACTTCAATTAAGGCTTGTGATCAATGATGAAAAAGCATGACTTACCCCATTCTTTGTATTATTCAAAATGTTAATAGCAATTGACATAACGGTCAAGGCAGATTGCTATTACATATATAGGTTAATTGACTTTACAAAACCAAAGGAAAAGTCCTTCCCATTGGCCAGTTGGCAGAATGAGTAGAAATTAATTGCAATAAAGCTCATCCAAACAATGTATATATAATGGTAAAAAATATTGACCACACCATTTCAAGTCATGAACATACACAGAGCACCTTGCTGCCTTCTCAGACGAATATCACACTTAATATTTGGTCTATTTTCAATCTGAAATTATGTGTGGAATAAGTATGAACTCTTCTATAATTCAATATTTATTTGACGCAAATCGGATTACTATTAATGGAGCAGCAGCCGCCACCAGACAACCGCCTTCTCAGACGAATATCTCGCTTAATATTTGGTCTATTTTCAATCCGAAAACACCTATGGAGTCAATATGAATTATACTACAATCCAGTCTTTATTTGACGAAAATCGGACTAATATTAGGGGAGCAGCAGCCTTTTAAAGAAGCGCTCAGCATTGATACAGTCCCGGCGCGGACGTTTGCGAGAGCACCACTGTTTGCCTCCGCCAACCTAGCTACCTTCTCAGACGAATAACTCGCTTAATATTTGGTATATTTTCGATCCGAAAACAGGTATGGAATCAGCATAAACTAAACTACAATTTTAGTTCTTATTTAACGAAAATCGGACTAATATGAGGGGAGCAGCAGCCTTTTAAAGTATACTCCTGGAAGCTGCGAGTTACTCCTACTACTCGCCGGCTTACTCCTACAACTCGGCGAGTAACCCGTAGAACCCGCCGAGTAATCCGTAGAACCCGCCGAGGCACCCGTGGAAGCCGGCAGGTAACCCGTGGCAGCCGGCGGGTATCCCGGCGGGTTACCCGTAGCAGCCGGCGGGTAACCCGGCGGGTGCTGCCCCGCCCCTTTTTGCTGCCAGAACCGGTCGCCAAACCGGCGGAAAGAGCTGTTACATAACTATTACGTAATACTACGGGTTCACTACGGCACAACTTGTGTGACAGTGGCTTAAGGGACATTTTAGTCGTGATTGCAGGATACCTGCAGGATACCAGTCCTACCATCTTCCTGCAACTGCCTGCGACTACTGCGGGTCAGGAACCAAGTAAGTAAGTATGGTCAGCAAGGGTGGTCAGTGGTCACCAAGGCAGCGATTACTCTGTACATTCTGCCATCTCCAGTTCCACTCAGATTATAGGTCAGGCCCTGTCCACTGGGTTCTAGGCAGCATTAAGCTATCATTACTACAACATTACTGCAACAGTGAAGGGGATGGGTCACATTGTGAGACCCAAAAACACGCCATTTTCCCTCCACTTATGGGCCAAGTGCACATTTGCTCTGACATCGTGACGCCATACAAGGTTGCTCAACATGGCTTCCACATATGTTGCACGGAAATGAACTTACATGTCAGGGCATGTGGTGACTCATTGGAACTGCATTAAACAAAGGCAGCTGGATGACTTTCCGCCGCATACAGAAGCCTTCCTATACATGGGTTTTATGGCACCTTTGTATAACACTTCTCTGGAATGTCTTAATAATGGGTTGTTTCCATAAAACTGTATAACGTATTCCAAAACTTGTGCAAATAAATAATCAAGTTTTCCTGACTGTATATAATGGGTTATATTTTCCCACAAAGCTGCAGAGAAATTTTCAATGTGTGAATAATGGGGGAAGTTAACACAGCGCAACAAAAATATAGAAAACGATGCAGGGGTTTTAAATGATCAAAGCCACTAACATTGCATCGGATAGTGTTTGAAAGAGGATTGACGTACATGATCTGGCTTTGATAAAGGCAAGTGTAATATTTCCTAAAAGTCTTGGCACTGCTTTGTCGCTGACAGATGCGCCTGCGTGTATGTCATAGCTTGGGAGGATCGGGTTTGGCAAAATAGCATTATAGAGGCCAGAAGTTTCCGACATGAACTCTGAAGGTCTCCTGACAGGAAGGGGCAAATCAATGCATTTCCGGTTATGTGGGCTGCTGATGAAGCTGCCACATCAGTCTGGGGTATGGCTTATGAAGGGGGTTGGGATTGGCACTATGATGCTGATGCTACTGCTGCTGCTGCTACTGCAGCTGTTGCAAATACTGACACTGATGCTTCTACTGCTGCTGAGCTGTACGAACATCTTTTCCTGTTATTTCTCCTGGTCCCGGGGCATGCTCATCAGGCCCTGCCCAAACTGCATCCCTAGCAATCGCACCCAAGGCTCCCCCTGCCTGTCAGCCACCTCAGCTAACTGGCATTCCCATTAAGATGTCAAGATCACCAAGAAACACCCTTGGGGGCCGCTGGTTTAGAAATTACTTGTAATTGCTGGTATAACAAATTGTACATTTTCTCCGCCACCACTAAAGAGTTGCGGTCTGGCATCTAAATCCTGCTTTACCAGAAATATTCCCTATAATAAGTATAATTATCCTCATTTCTGCCTCTTTAATATCTCATTGCACTTAATGTGGCGATAGTTATCTTGAAATAGAGACGTAACCTTTTATTATGTTGATTTGTCTGTTTGTGTCTGAAATCTTAGATTGCAAATACGCCATTGACATCATCACACCACCAAAGAATGGCGTTGTTCTGTGTCACCCAAAGTATTGATGTTAGGCTTTGCCAGAGGCTCCAGAAAATTCTATATGCCTTGTAAATTTGATCTTGACCAAGGCTGTTAGAAACGCTTCGCCCTAATGAACTCATTTAAAAGAGATGCGTGTGGTCGATTATCATTTGCAACCAAGGGGAAGCAGCCAAAATAGGAGCAGCTCGGGGAAAGCCGTTCAATTTCACATGTCAGTGTGCGATCATTACTTGTCTTGCGCCACTGACGCGCTCATTAGAAGCTCATCAGGTCGATTCTGTCTTAATGCGACCTGTAAGTGCGGCGTATCTGTAGCTGCCATTGCTTTAATGCAATTTCCAAGCCAGGGCATTTGCGACTTGTCCAGTGTAACCAGCTGCAGGCGGTGGGGTGGTGAGAGGGACGGGAGGGAGGGGATCTGTAGCAGCACAGTCTGTTGACTCTGTTGAGGCAAGAAGGCATTGCAGGCAGGAAGGCAAGCGACCACAAGGGGCTAGTGGTGTGGACAGACAGGCCTAAGGGAAGGATTTGTCAGAACTGGTCACCAAGAGCATCCACTAGAGGCATGGTGCTCCATTCCCAACTGTTGTTGCCTTGCTTGCCTTGCTTGCCTTGCTTGCCTTGCTTGCCTTGCTTGCCTTGCTTGCCTTGCCTTGCTTGCCTTGCTTGCCTGCCGTGCCTGGAATTGATTGACGTCGCATAATTAGTCGACGTGTAATTGGACGGGTATAAACGCCAAGCTATCACACGAGATTGGATCAGCAAATACGTGTCAGAGAGAAAGCAGCCACAGCTGACCGCCTGTCTCCTCCCCTCATGTATTCATGGCCTCCGCTTTGGCCCCATAAACTTCTCAGCATGACCTCCTGCCTGCCTAGTGCTCCGTCTTTGCCGAGGCCCAATTCTCCTGGGCCGAAATGACTGAATACAGACTTGCTTTACCGTTTATTGTCTGCGCACACTTGTCAGCATCCAGCTATTTTTACCCATGAGTTGAATGGCTGTCCCAGGCTATTTCGCACTTGAAATAAAGCCCAAGAATGTCCAAGTATATCATAATCTAAGGAGATAGTGGCAATTGTATACGGCAGCCATATTGGACGGCATCTTAAATATAACAATATATTTCCCAAGGTTAACAAAGTGGCACTCATCAGATTTTGATTCAGCTCTCTTAAATTGCACTTATCCATCAAGAAACTTTGTATACAATGCAATATGATGCGAAATATGTGGCGAAATCAATAGCATATCAGGGTGCTCTGCTTAAATCTGAAATGAAATTTAACAGTAATTGCAAATGCTGATCTTACGTAACGTGTACATGTTTATGTAATAACTTTTAATGTATGCGAAAGTTTACAAGTCAATAATTTTTTTATATAATACATTCTCATTGTGAATATTTCCATGTTGTATCTTTCGGTTATATTTTATTCGTCTTATCTTAAGCCCTAAAACGCACTTATGGCCCCTTCTCCCTGCAATTTAGACCTATATACCCTTTAACCAGTAAGCAAAATTCTTCGAAGGCATGAAACACCCAGCTTGGCTATTTCCTGTATTGAGAGGGACTCTTAAGTTGGAAAGTGCAACACGTAAAGTCTATCAGCCTAACTGAATCACAGGGTAGTCCTCCCTTGGAGTACTTTGCTTCAATATTAAATTGACATGAAAGATGCGACACAGGCGAGCTGCTGGTGATATGACTACAAAGTATTTGCTGGTCAGACGGGACAGCGTTTTCCCATCAAGTCATCAGCATACTCCTTAATATCAAAGCGATGCCTGCCACGGTCTATTCATCGAGTAGCTGACCACTTGCACATTCCTTTTAGAGTAGCTTCCAGAGTAAGCTTTGGTGTCTCTCTGGACCTCCCTGATGAAAAGGGATAGAGTGGCCAGCTTAGACTCCTTGTCTGCCTGCTGACTTCCCTTTCTTAAGCTCTTATATTCATATTCTTATATTCATACTCAGATATTTCCCAGAAAACGCTGCACTCCTACTTCAGTCCTATCTTTATGCTCATGCAAATAAAAGGTCCCTGCATTTAGCGGTCTGCATTTTGCATTGACGTCACTGCAGCATGAGTGCACCAAATATTTGCCTTACTTCAATATTATGGGATGTTTTATAAATATTTCGAGGTTAACAGTCTGCTAGAAATCTGCTGACTTTACAATTACACTCTTGACAAGCCAGAGTCTTTCTCAACCCCCTGGTGAGTATTCAGCCATGAGCAACACGGGGTTAATCACAGTGGCGTAAGAGCTCATACCAGTGCCATCACCTACATGCATTAAAAAAAAAAGATATAAAAAAAAGTTATCCTGATTGATTCGGTAGGGGAATTTATTTTATCTATCTATCTATCTATCTATCTATCTATCTATCTATCTATCTGCCTCGGTGTCTGCATGTCGAAATTTATCCTTGAAGAATTCCATAATCATTCCTTGAATCGGTGTAATATCCTCATACGTTGCCTGGAGCATGTAGTTCCGAAGAGTCTCCATTGTATCGACTTGTTGGTGGCCATTTGGTGGGGGGGGACCACCTCTGAGAGAAAGCTGAGGTATTGTCCTGACAGATGGACATGGCAGACCTGGTCAGATGTTGGTGCACTCCATCACTTGCTCTAGGCCATTCGTCCCACTGCCATTGTCACATTGCTGCTTTTCCTATTTCCCCACCTTTATTAATTGCCTGTCTCTTTACCGGGCTTCATGCGTCACCCATCTCATGGATCAACTATCTTGCGTCCATTACTGTAGCTATGCTGCGGCACTGTTAAGTATTGCTGCTAATTTGTAAGATTGCGTATGGTGGCAGTTTTCTGTTTTGTTTTTGTGCAGTGTTTGTGCAGTTCCTTCGAGGCTATATATGTGTCACTGTTACTGTTTGGCACAGTCCCTACCGGTTTCTTTAATGTTATTTTTCATCTCTGTGAAAATATTCCTTTTTTGCTGCTTCGGGAGAATTAAAGACCAGATCAATAATAGATAAGACATCAGTGCAAAGTAACAAAACAAATAACACACCATCAGTAGAATTATTTGGATTAGTGCCAGAGTAATGCATTGGCCTTGCGCACCGCTGCTGCAGTGGCGTGTGATACAACATTGGCCTAATTAGGTCTGATTAAGCGGGCCCTGTGAGCATTAAATAGAGAGGAGAGTAGATTGGCTGCTACTGAGTATACTGAGTGACAATGGAATTGCTGAGTAGGAGGACAGGGCAAAGTCAGTGCGGCCCCATGAAGCCATAGCAATAGCTTTGGGGGCACCTGTTTGTCGCACCTTCTTTGTGTGTCACTGCTGTGCTGATGACAACTTGTGAAAGGAAGGTGTGCACCCATGGCTACATACGATGTAGGCACAGTATAGACCGTCTCCTTGACCCAGCTTAACCACACCTGCAGCTAGCAATAGTCCTGCCACAGCGACGCCATCAAGACTGCGTCATACATGACCTTCCAATCGGGTGCTGCTGTGACGTCACATTCCACAAAGGCCCCTGCCTTACTCTCCAGACCCGCCATATCCTTTACATTCCTCCATTTCCGGTGCCCTGCGCTGCAATCACAGCCCCAGGTGTCCTCTGATTTCGTCTTTACTGCGCACAGCCTCCCCATCCGCACTCTATCACTCAAAATCATCCCTATTCGTTGGTAACTTTTGTTCTGTTTGCCCTTGTCCAAATAACAGGCTGCCTCAGTGGTCCCCCAAACAATCACAGGGACTCGGCCAGGTGATCCTACTTGCTGCTGGATATACCGACTGAATAAAAGGTTCCCCTACTCGTGGTTAATGTGATTTTTCCACCTGACTTTTCCTTCTGTAAACACCCACCATTTGGGCCACCAAATTCACTGCGGGTGAGGAAATTAAATAAGGATTTATCACCACAAATGAAACTGTGGCATCTGATGTGACTGACAGGCACTCTTAGGCCAGACACTTTGGAAACAAACATTGATTTGCTAAGGCAGGCTTTACGTACTGGTAATTGCTTCCTAAAGGAAATCACTCCTGCATCTCCATTACTTTGGCTGCGTCGATTACAAACTAATTCCTCCTGTCTCGTTTTACTACAAGGCTCGCTCCTTCGCGTTTGTTTTATTGCCAGGCCTGCAGGGAACAATTGAAACCGACCAGGAAATAAATCAGTCTGCGTCTTAAGTGCATTGACCAGTCACTGGACAGTGTTGGGAGACCTGTTTTTTCCTTGCTTTGTTTGCAATAAATTAAGTTCTCTGCCCATTGATCTCACTAAATGTGTTCCAAAGAGATCAGAATCACTGAATCAGCAGTACCATGTTATGATTCACTGCAACTTTGTCATGGACTGTTTGCTTTGACTGCTATTAGAAAATATATTGCGTGCAGAAAATGAGAAGTTAAGTCATGGCAGGGCACCTTCATCAATCAGACACAGCCCAGCCAGACATGGTCATCTGCTCCCTTTGATGTGCCTTATTACCTGGCTTCACAGGCCACTGTATTAAAGGTATTAGTATCTGGGCTGATTCTGCAGGCACCACATGCTTTGTATATTCTCCCTTATGGCAACTATTGTTTGTATCATGAAGTGCACAATAGTGACAAACGTGCAGAGTATTACAGACCCTTTTGAAACTTAACATTAGCCTATAAAAGTTTGGCTTTGTTCCATTGCATAGAACTCTTTATGCTCTGTATGCTTTGATATGATTATAAAACCAACAGCAGGGCTGTGTTTAGTCTATTCTGTTCTATTCTATTCTATGCTATTCTATTCTATTCTATTCACACATATGGATTAGTTGGTATTTCCTCATATATAATATCCCACATCAGGTCGCTTTAATTTCTTGCCACATTTGCCCATCATAGTTGCAAACAATGATTACATCGCCTTTGCACACAATTTCTGTTTCTAAGCAACGCGTAAATCAAAACGTACTTTCCTTCTGACTTATGGCAAATTAAAAGTGGCGAGAGAGACAGATTCGAGCTAATACATCTCTGGCGAATCATTATCCATCTCCCTGTGAGGTTCCTGTCTGCGTTATGGGCGGAATTGAGGCCTTTCTACTTCCACGAATAATGTTTCCACAAATGTCAAACAGAGAGAGACATTTGTCTCTGCAATTATGTCACATTAGAGACTGATAATGGCTAGGTATTACGTCGCCAAAACAGCACCATATTCTTCTGTCTGATAAATAAGATTCTTGGCTATATTCTTCGTAATATTGCCCAAACAAACAACTAAACACCTGACAGCCGCTTAAAAGCACCTCCGCTGGGAAAATCGGTACTGATTAAATGTCATGCTACCGTGGGGTAATTTTACTTAAGACATCAGGGCGTCTTAATTTCCTTATTACCCTCGGTGTTGGGATGGAGTTATGTCATGACTAGATCCTACCACCTAAGTCCGGCACGTCTTCCTTCTTGAATGATATGTTTGCACAGGTGAGTAAAGTTAAGGTGAAAAGAAGACATTAAAGTTTCGAAAAAGTGCATATACAAGTATTTAGCCAGTAGCTAGTAACTCAAAAGGCATTAGAGTGTAGCTGCACGTGCACTTATTACATTGTATTACCAGTATAAATAGTAAATAGCAGGTAACACTAGTAAGATGACACAGCTTATGACTGGGCTCTTGGTCTCCCCAGAGGCCTCCCTGGAGGGCTGGCATGCTTTCCACAAACCAGCAGGCTAGGCTCTCCATCACATTAGCCTAATGCTGCACCATTAGGGGCTTGAAATGCACACAGCTTCTACCATCTTTCAATGTGACCTCCAAACCTATCTATGATGACCAAGAATATCTGGCCTAATAATGGTTAAGGCATACACATTTGGATGTCAATTGCACGATACTTTAAATTGGAGGTGCATTGTAACATGGCATAGACACTAAGTATATCACATCATTACAGCAGCTGGGTGGCCTATTAGTTAAGGCATCCGCAAATTCCATAGAGGCCAGCTCCGCTGAAGGTCCTGGGTTCGATCCCCAGCCCGGGTACTCTTCACAAGCTACCAGCCAGATGTCGATCGAATGAGACATTAAATTGGAGGTGCCTTGTAATCGATGTCTATGCTGAGGCAAGAAAAACATCACACCATGTGTAACATAGTGTGGATTCCAAGCCTTATCATTTCATCATTACGTCTGCCTCTGGCAGCTGGGCATATTAGCTGACTAACCTTCAGACCCGTAGCACTGACACAACTCATGGATGCTTGTTATATTTGGTTTGGTGCAATGTTTAACTGAGATTGGTTACAATGTGTACACATCAGAAACCAGGCACTCCACAAGCCAATGCGCTACCCTTTGCATCCTCAATTGGCTGCCCCCAATTTTCATTACTTTCTTTTGACTAATGTATGGCTTCCTCATGTAATTTACTTTGGGTCGTGGGTCATTGCTGAATAAGAAGTCAAATTACTGTACACAGTCGTTTATTGCTTCACAAACGACTCACATCAGGCACTAAACTGACAAGCTTCACTTTTGCTTCTTGAGATTGATGTTCATTCGGGTTGATTTGTTTCTTGGAATTTTTGACTGATTGGGCTCTCATCCAAGCATACCCACGAGATAAGCTGGAGGTCAGCTGCAAATTGAACTTGGATCAATCATCACAGATGTTTTCAGGCTCACCAACAGAGGCAGCCAACCAACATAAGTCAGATGGTAAATGATGAATTAGACAGGATAAGCTCATCTATACACTTCATTTTAATCTGAGCTTCAAGTAAGACCTTTTCAAGCCAGAATAACCTTATCAGAGGCCAAAAGAGGCAACCATGTCATTGGAGTGCCATGAATGGCAAGCTTGGTTTTCACTTTTTTGTGAATTACCTTACAAATTCTATGGGGATATGAGACGACATCGGAACATCAAAGGTCCTCGTAGACTGCCTTTCTAACTCCACACTTGCATCCATTGAGTCTCCATGGGATGGCGATATTCACTATTAAGCATGCAGCAGCCATGCTGAGCTGCTTGCTGCTGCTCCTAGCAAAGGTAAAAAGATAAAAGCTTGGGAGATTGATTTTTCATAGAGATGTGCCTGACGTATGGAAATGCCACAAGCCTATTAGAATCTGCATGCCCGCTTTATGTGTCATGGTAGACCTGTCCCTTTATCTACCACCGACTTCAAAGTCTGCCCTCTGAGGCAAATCATGCTCTTAGGAAAAAAGAGATTAACAGGTAATTTCATTGGGACGGCTTCATCAAGGGAACTGTGATGAGCAATGGATTTGCTGCTGCAACTGAAGGTGATGCTGCTATTGATGTTGGGAGCTGATAGCCAAGGGACAGGGGGCTGAGATGCTCCTGAATATATACCTGCCCTGCAGCAGCAGCAACATCCCACTCGAATAACCTGATGCTCTCACCTAATATAATTTGCAGGAATTCCAAATGCCTGAGCAATATCGCGATGACATCAATAGAATTCCATCCAAAGGCAAAAGAGAGCGAAGAGGCAAGAAACACATTTATGCAAATCAGCACCTCCCCAGATTCGTTCGTTCTGTCTCCCGAAATCTAGTGCATCTTTTTTACGCTAACACCCTTCATCCTTCTGACAAACACTGATCTGAAACTCATATACCTGCCTCAAAGTCTCAGACATTCTTTCATCTCAAGTCTAACAGCACCTCAAACATTGAAGTTCTAGCCCTGGAACACAAGACCCGTAAAAGGTAACCACAGACTCCATAGACCGAAGTTCTGAAAGATGTGCATTATTAATGACATCCGTCATCCTGTGCCTTTGAAAGGTGCGGTTGCAGAGATTAGGCAGGTTGCTGCTGCTTCTACTGCCGCTGATGCTGATACTGCGGGTTATCATCACGTGTATTAGGCGAGATGCGGAGAGGTATTTAGAGTCTGTATATTTACAGAGCTGTGTGTTTGTGGCGCTGCTTCCTAACAGATTGCAAATGCTTCCTGACTCTACTGGACGTTGGGACCAAGGACAAGTGACAGGTCAACACTGACCCTGGTCCTGCCTGCCACTATCATTAATCGAGAACACAGCCACCAAGCTATTTGTCCATTAATAATTCCATATCAGGCACATATGCGTCTGTAATTGTTGGCCTGCCATCATATATTGCCAGAGTGCGATCTACTCTAATGCATCTCACTGGCACCAACTACACACGCGGTGTGTTTATCACACCCAGTTTTTTCATTGCTCTTTAATATCCACATTTAATGGTATATTTGTTTATATGTACTGCTGGGGTAGAGTGGCTGGAATGAGCATTATAAACTACAGCTTATATAACCTTCCACACAATAAGAAGTTAAAATCATTTTTGATTCTCTTTGCATTAGTAGAACGAATGACAGTGATTTGGTCCACTCGCTGTCAGTGTAGTATTTATTGCCAGGAGCTTTTCGTCTTTTCTGCAAGGTGCCTAAGGCATTGCTCAAAGGCAAGATTAATTGGCGAAAGAAGTCCCAGGATTCTGATAGAAATCAACAATGTAATGTCTATTAAAAACGCCAGATAATGAAATCTTAGACACAGACTTCCTGTAGAAAGTAATTTGGAGGGCGTCCAAGAAGTTGCTGGAGAAGCCAGCTCATGCCGCTACTGACTTAATTAAGTCCTTAATCTGGCATAGAAACGCTAACTCGCTAAAATTACCTTTCTCTGTGTCTTATTGGTTTAGGGCATCCAAAAGCAACTTTTTTTTCTTGGCTTATGGTTGTTTTAAAAGCAGACGAAAGCTATCGACGGTTTCAAAACACATGGAAGCTGAGTAATAGCTAAAATCAAATTGTCCTGATCCAATCAAGGCAAATGTTTCTGTTTAAACAACTAAAAGCCAAGACAAATCGCTTTGCTAGGAATGTTGTGGAAACAACATGTTGCGGTGGCTTTAATTGATGCTTCGCAATATGGATATATAAGCTTCACTAGGAATGTTATGGAGACAACTTGTGCAGTGGCTTCAATTGTTCTTGATATCTCTGACTGGCTCTTATCCCTTTCTAACCTATGAGGAATGACAAACACGTCGTTAATCTCAACCTACTACTCCTACCTGATCTTTCACAATATAAAATATAAACTTCACTGGGAATGTTATGGAAATAACATGTTATGATGGCTTTAATTAATCTTATATTTGTGTTTCACAATTTCACTGTGAATATAATATGTATCAACTTGATTTCGTTGGGATGGGAGATGTAGGTCTACCACAGTCTGAGGTGTCACCGGCTACTTGGACAAGACCTGTGCAATGGTCATCATCCTCCGGACACTTTTTGGCTTCAAGTGGCCATTCCATTAAGACTAAAATCTAGGGGGGATGGTCTGGGAAGTCATTTACCAAGTGTCATCTGCTGGGCAGTTCCAATTTTGCCTTTATGACTAGCCTTTGCTAAAGTGGACTCTTACTGTTTCTCCTCTGTTTTCCTCTTGCTGTTTGGTATCTAGTAGCTATCTACATTTCATTTAGTATCTAGTAGCTATCTACATTTCATTTAGTGTCTGGTAGCTATCTACATTTCATTTAGTGTCTAGTAGCTATCTAAATTTCATTTAGTGTCTAGTAGCTATCTACATTTCATTTAGTGTCTAGTAGCTATCTACATTTCATTTAGTGTCTAGTATCTATCTACATTTCATTTAGTATCTAGTAGCTATCTACATTTCATTTAGTATCTAGTAGCTATCTACATTTCATTTAGTGTCTAGTAGCTATCTACATTTCATTTAGTGTCTAGTAGCTATCTACATTTCATTTAGTGTCTAGTAGCTATCTACATTTCATTTAGTATCTAGTAGCTATCTACATTTCATTTAGTGTCTAGTAGCTATCTACATTTCATTTAGTGTCTAGTAGCTATCTACATTTCATTTAGTGTCTAGTAGCTATCTACATTTCATTTAGTGTCTAGTAGCTATCTACATTTCATTTAGTGTCTAGTAGCTATCTACATTTCATTTAGTGTCTAGTAGCTATCTACATTTCATTTAGTGTCTAGTAGCTATCTACATTTCATGTAGTGTCTAGTAGCTATATACATTTCATTTAGTGTCTAGTAGCTATCTACATTTCATTTAGTGTCTAGTAGCTATCTACATTTCATTTAGTATCTAGTAGCTATCTACATTTCATTTAGTGTCTAGTAGCTATCTACATTTCATTTAGTGTCTAGTAGCTATCTACATTTCATTTAGTGTCTAGTAGCTATCTACATTTCATTTAGTATCTAGTAGCTATCTACATTTCATTTAGTATCTAGTAGCTATCTACATTTCATTTAGTATCTAGTAGCTATCTACATTTCAATATTGTTGGTTAGTATCTGCCTAGTTTTATTTTCCGACTTAATTAATAGCAAGAGCCTATTAAGAGTTACACATTTTTCTATCCATTTTTACTCCCACTGCAATGTGCGTTCGATATTTTTGCGGCTGTATCAAATGTCATACTGGGTGTCATTTAGAAGGTGATGCCATCTTTTTTTTTATTTTGGCAGTAGATATCTTGTGTCGCATTGTTACAACTGGATATGTCAGTAGCTCGTATATATGCTAGTAATGAACTCCCCAAGCACCTATCGCCAACTAATGGCAATACTTGTCTGCCTTCTCAAGAGACACTTGGCTGACCACTCAGATGACCAGCGGTCACGCAATGCCCGCGTACATCTTAAAAGAACTTTGCTTGTAAGCAGGATTGGTGGGGAGGGCTAACCACCCATGCAGCTTGTTCACTGTTATGATGATTACAGCGCATTCTGCACAACATCATTTGCCATCTAATAAATCCCCATGACATTTATGACTCATGCAGATATGAAGAGGACATGTTGCAGCTGCAATTATCTGTTTGTTGTTTGCACAAATGCTCCTTGGTCTACATGTAATAGGACAAGTTTATTGCCTGTTTCGTGTGATCATTTTTTTCTCATCTATACAGCCAAGTACTACACTGCTACATTTGGTCTACTTCAGTTCTATAGATGTTAAATCTGCATTACACAATGGCGTTCTCATCCATAAAGGCAAATACCTGGAACCGCAATACAAGATTTGTCTCTTTCTACATTATTGCTTGCTGTACAGAATAAGCTTTGAAACTTTATGAGAATGTAGATCTTACATACAACAAGTGGGTAGATATAGAAGACTATATAAAGCGCAGGTTGGATGCGTTTTTTAAGAAGTGCATATACCCCGGGTAAAGGTGTGTCTGAATCTCACCATATGCTGGTGCAGTGGAGCAATGGAGCAGTGGCATTATTATCGACTCGTGAGGTTCAATATAATGGAGCCAATACAGAGTAGATGAGCTCTCTCTCTCTATGTCTATCAGACAAAAGGCTCATCTGTACTGTGAGCGGATTCTCCGCCACATGAGCCTCAGACACTGTCAGACAGCCCACCATGTCAGACAGATCTAGTGTGGAATATGTAGCTGACCAGGCGTGAGTATGCAAGTCATATTGGCCACAAGTAGCTGGCTGTGTGAGACAAGGACCACCCCCTGGAAATTCAAGTACTAATCATACTATCAGCTTATCTGCGCCATGTTCAGGTATGGCAGAGAGCCAATCTAGGCGCAAAAAGCCTGACTTCCACATCAATTGGCGCTTCATTGCATGCGATGCAAGTCTAATGAATTGGGTCCGTAAAAGGGCAACCAACAGTTCCCCTTTGCATGCTCCTGCATCCTGTTCACTCTATTCCCCCGATACAATACACTTTCTGCGTCATTCGGGGCTAAATGTGTTTAATGTATTCAGGCCTTTGCCCCGCTTGATGTGTCTGCCTGTAGCCTTCAGACTTTTTGACACATTGCCATGCAGATTGGAACAATGACAAGACCAGCCAGTCTAGGCGACAGGTAAAACAGGCTTATTACGCGCAGTGAGGTCCGCCCGGCAACGTTCGTGTGGTACCTGAGGGCTTTCCATCACGGGTGTTACCTGTGAGAGCAATCGACAAAAAGCCAGCTGGCCAGTTGTGCTTGTGTAAATTATGTGACCCCTACCTGACTGTATTTGGTTGGATTGCATCTAGGAATAAATCAGACGAAGCCTAAGTTAGTTTTCTATAAATAATGGGCGTAGGGGATAATGAATCTTAATTAAATTGGAGGGATAGCATCAAGGAGTAGCGCAGTCGGCTCACGCTGGAAAGTAATTAACAAGCAGTGCTACTCGACTCTTACCTTGGGACTCACGTGTCGTAACAAAGTAGCCTCGTTCTCATACATGACCACGTGATCCATGCTGAAAACCCCGCCCATTTGTTCTGTTCGTACAGTGACTCTGATGCAGGGGTATTTTGAGTTGCACCCCTTGCCACAAGAACAGCGCCGTGCTTCGGGCTCAACCTCTAACGTCACCGATTCACATTTGGTATCCAGGAATGTGGAGGCTTTTTTGTAAGGCGCAACAATTAACACTCCGATGACAATGAGGGACACCACGCTGGCCAGGATCACCAGACTCAGCGTCAAGTATACGCATATGGAACAAGGTCGCGAGCGGATACAGTTCCGGATGGACCTTTCGCGAAGATCCGATGCTTCGTCTTCGCTCTCCTCCCCTTCGTTGGACTCCTCGTCGGTGTCGTCCTTCCGGTGTAAGGTCATGACGTCTCCTTCTGTGTCTCCCGTACAGTCGTCATCCTGCGACACATCCGTGTCCTTCTCGTTGATCATTGTGACGTAGGCCATGACGTCAATGTTGACGTCCTCGCGCTGGGCCACCGTCCCTATTGTTTCTTCGGCAGCAGCAATAATGCTGTAGGTGTCCTCCGAAGAGAGAAGATCAGAGCTGACCTTCAATCACCTCCATTAAGCTGCAATCGCCCGCGATCTCCCCAAGCTCCAATAAATCCGCTCCTTGTTATCGGAATAGTGATGCGCGATCTTCTACCTATCCTTGAAATTCTTGGGGATTGGGTGATGTGCCTGATGTATGTCTGCTTACTGCCAAGTGATACAAGCTGTTGTTGGCTTTGTCAGTACATCACTTGCAAGTGAAAAGACGACCCGAGACTAGTGCAGTGGATTCCACTTCACGGTGGTCGTAGGCACAATGATTTAAGTCAGATGTGTAAGTTAGGCTGGCTCTTAAGCTGAGTGGAGTGTTTGCTCTGCGGCGTGCCGTACTTGGCAGGCTGGTGGCCAGCAGCGCTGCATTTTGTCCTGACGTCAGAAGCGACCGTGGTGTGTCGCCACTGTTGCCCAAGCCAGAGCTCTCTCTTTCTCCTGATGCCTATTGTAGCCCTGTCTCTGGCACTGTGTGCTGCTTTGCCGCTGATAACCCCTTCTGACGTGGCATGTGTTCAAAAGCTCCCAATTTCTGGCCAGGTGAACCCAGGATGTAGTCTAGGGGGCTTGAGATTCAATTTCCTGAGTCCACTATTTGGTATTTATTAAGGAGCAGCGATGGCAATTGATCGTTGAACCTGCTGCTTCGTTGTAAGTAAAAGACAGTTCTAATCTCAAACCACTCCCTGCTCTTGTAGGTAGTCGTGTATGATATGAATACCAAATACAAAAACAGAATTCTATCATGTTTCTTTCGTGCATCTATGAAAGAATATCACGAGTTTGATTTGTCACGTCGAGAAATTCTAAAGATTTTCAATAAGTATGATTAAATTGTACACCAAGGGCACAAAAGCTGAATGATTATACTTATGCTGTGCTACTGATGTTATAAGAACAAGGTATACAGTTTCCTTTTTAATCTGATTAAAATGTCGTGCAGTGGCCAACATGAGGGAAGCATCTGATCGATCGCAGCTTCCCTATTTGCTGCAGTGATTACTTTTCTGGACGCAGTTTTAATCGATATTATTTGGATGCCAATCCAGTTTGATTAGAAATGGGATATTTTATGAGGCGATCATTTTCTGTGACGTTACTTTTATGTCTGGCCCAATTGGAGAATCAGAGATTTTTGAGCAAGTTTTGGGCCAGGTATAGCCAAAAAACGGGTGCACAAATAGTTGTTTTTTGATTATTTAATGACGTGCAATAATGTACTAATGTGATGCCAGGGCCTAATGCTCACCATGGCATGATATGAGACACCTAGGTGGGATTCCTCTGACAGAATCGATTCCTTCTTTCATGAAAAGACGAAGGTTGGTAAAGCAAAATGCGGGCAAAAAAAAGCGCATCAAAGTGACTCTGCAGCTATTGGATACATGACGTCATTAGCACAAATGAAATAAAATGGAAACCAAGTAAAAATGTTTGTGGACATTTTCCTAATCGCCAACATTAAAAAAACAAATGCAAATAGTAAAGGATGGGATATTGACAGATACTGACAGACTATTGTAGGTGCAAAGACAATGCTGTGGGCCTGGTGAGAACAACCAAGTTGTCACGCCATTTCCCCCATTAAAGGGTGTTTCAGGCTTTTTTCTGAATCTTCTGTTTCTCTTGATGAGGCAAACCTGAACCACTGTCTTGCCTAGGTTCTAATACACCTGTCATTCTTGGGCAAGGCATCAAAGTTGTTACATTTTCCTAATTGAAAAACGACGAGAAAGACAGGCAGCTAGCAGAGGCAATAAGAATCTTGACAGAGGTGCTGCAATGTGGAATTGACAGCAAAGCAACCTGTGGCCTGTCATTCTATAAGTACTTCTAGAAAACTTGTGCTCTTTGTACAAAGCTCAAGTAATCAGCAGCTGTAGCAATCTCTTACTGCTCTGCCAGCAGCTGAACTTATCCACAGCCACAGGCAATATCCAATGATTAATGACATTTTACTCGCACCACCAGTTTTTTGCTTTAATTTTTTTAAATTTTTGGTGTTTCATTAGAGCCCTTTGTTTCTGGTTCTGATGAAGCAATCACCAAAAAATGCAATCCTCGTGTTGCTGAATATTGCAAATGCTCAAACGATCCGTTTATTTGAACCACTGCATCAAGAAATGGAGCTTAAAGATGTTGCAAATACAGTTGAGATGCATTACACGTGCCTCAGCACATGAAAAGATACAGAGCATAGGTCTTTTCAAAATGTATTTCAGTGCGAAAAGAACCGATCAATGCTAGAATGCAGCTAGATGCAATGTACTGCTCATGCAAGAACAAAACAAAAAAAGCCTAAGATAGAAACAAGTGAAATATAACGTTTAAATGTCATATTCGTTCCACACATGGGGTAAATGTGTAACATGTGTGTACTCCAAGCCTTCCCATCATTATGTCTGCCTCTGGCAGCTGGTCATATAAGCTGACTGAGCTTCAGACCATGGAGTCATGACTCCCATGTTCAAACCCAGTAGTATTGAGACACTGACATTTAAACATTAAGAGTCGAATATTGTGATGGTAGTAGTTTATAATTCTTTGCCATTGGCCCCTTGGGGGGGGGGGGGGGCACGTGCTGAGAAACCCGGGTGGTGGGCTGCAAACAAGTCACACGCCCGGAAATCCACTCAGTTCTTAGTTGATATCTTTTAGATATTAATGTAAATCCGTGGGAGTCAAGTGAAATACTGCTATGTACAGGTCTACAGGTTGATGTTATTTTTATACCTGGGCCTAGGCCTTTATCAGTATAGAACTATCATACTATGTTCTATGACAGCCCAGGTATCTTTAAGCAAACGAACGCTCTGAATTTTGAAAGTATATAGGTCAATGCAGCAGCAGTGTAGGCAGCACAGGCAGGGAAGGGGTTGCCTATGCTATGGCATAATATATACTTTAAAAGGCTGCTGCTCTTCTAATATTGGTCCGATTTTCGTCAAATAAAGACTGAATTGTTCAGGGAAATATTAAGAATTTATATTTATATATACAATAGATAAATAAATTTGTAAAATTCTGAGTAAAGAATGGAGTATACAAGGCACAAACACTGGTCTCATTTAGGCAGTAGCCATCATACTGTATTAAAGTGTTAACATTGTAGGCCTAGTGCTGCTGGCATTCTACACACAACACCAGGTATCTATTCTTTTTTAAAAAAAGAATATTCTTGTTAACTGCATGAAATTCCATCTTTAAATCCATTTAAGTGTGGCACCGCATTGTTTGACAATCATCAATCTTGTCATTCTTCGGGAAACCATTTTAATACTGAATATATGTTATATAATGGGCTTGTCGACAAAATGATATATGATATTTCGTGTAATATCCGAAATTTCTATAATGTCAATATCATATTTCGATTACAGGTGATAGAATATTTATTTTACTATATTACTTAAAAATACCCCAAAAAAGGGGTTTTGTGTCACGATTTCTGTATTTAGTCTAACACAAGGTGTGGTCTCCCACTGCATATAAGATGATAAAAATACTTATTCAGAACTATTTTTGTATATTAAATCTTTTACTGTGAGATATATGTTGCATGACCACAAAGCTATTACGTTTTAGTACAAGATATTCCGAACAGTTAATCTTACTTTTGAGAATTTGGGATTGGCAAATTGAGATAAAATGTTTACAAAACATGGCTACATTTTTGAAGCTATTAGGCTAGCAGCTAACCTTACCAATAAAATCAAATATACCAAATGTTTGGATTCGTATATTTAAAATGGAGTTAAAGATAATCGCTGTACCACTGAAAGGCATGTAACTGACTTCAATTATATTTCGCACCAATGGTAATTTTTCTACATAATTACACATTCATTTTGTATATTAACACTGTACATTATATATATATATATATATATATATATATATAATTTTTATTGACGGAAGATGTCAGAAAAGACATATATGTCACAATTACAAAAGATAAAAAGAAATAAGAGCAATCAGAAAATAATTTAAAAAAAAAGAAAAAAAAAGGGAATACAACCAAGGCTACAGTTACAGATGGTTCCAGCCACCGAATTAAAGTATTTACATAGAAGTTAACATTAGTTTAGCTGTTTATCCATTCCTTATAAAATTCAATCAGAGTCTTTCATACATACAGCTTGTATCATAAACACAGTTATATTTTACATATAATATATATTACATGTTAACATGTTTCGACAAAATACATTCCTCATATAATGTGTACGATATAACTATTTACAGAATGATTTTACTTTAAAATAGAGCTAAATATATATTAATTATTAGGAAGTATATATGTATATATTTAGAGATTATATGACTTCACTTCTAGAAAACAAAATCACAAAGAGTTTTCATCATGGCAGTTCATGTAGGCAGTTTTTAATTTCAAGATATATATGACTGCGCAATCTTTGGAGACGGATGAAGGCATTGTTTAAACATCAGCTTGTAAAAGAAATTTTCCTATTATTATGATAGGCCCTAGCTTTTACATTCTTTGTCAGACATAATGATGAGATACTAAAGCAGTTGCACAGCCATGTTGTTATCATTTGTATCTTCTGATTGTTTGCTAATGATATTTCTGTATATTTAAACCATCTAGTAAAAAATAATTTGCTGCACATGTCTCTGACACATACACACTGCAGTAGTGTTGCGTGTGGCTATTGGAAACTTCTGGACTAAGGTCTGTGTCATTGTCAGCATACGTATCTCTGTCCGTCTATTTCAGAGATAGCTCGCAATGTCCCAACTTTGACCCTTCATAGCTCAGAGCACATTTGTCACTCTACATGTTAATTACCGTGCTGCTGAGAATTTGCTGCTCTCGTTTTAATTGCATTCCTTAAATGCATGGTCAGAAATTAATGAAGGATTACTTAAATAGATCTAACTGGTGCAAAACAAGCGTGCTTTGCATACCAACTCGTTTGTCACAAGCTCTCGGTTTTTATATTATCATGATTTTATGAGAATATGCTTTTTTCAAAATGAAACAGAATCATCCTTCAGCGTTAGATGGAAAAAAACCTTTACAAGAAGGCAGGTAAACCGTCATACTGTCAGCCAGTGTTGAAGCCAGTGTCAGTAACAATTGTCTACTGCTATATAACCATTACATTAAAAGCACCTTTATAGGAAGACAGGTAAATAGTCCACCTGTTTATCAAACACCACTGGGGTGCCATGGAAATTTAGTGTGTATTCAGGAGATGTGGCTGTATTGGATTGCGTATTAAACATTGTCTTGCATTCAGCTGTTGGCAGGAGTGTTTGGAAGAGTGCAGGTTTTGTTGATTTAAGTCCTCGCACCTTCAGCATATGTGGAGTTTCAGAAGATACAGATCGATTTTGTGGTTTACTTGTAATTAAGGTGAACACAAGCAGCGCAATCTGCAAAGCAGTGTATGAGATGCTTTCATTGTGTGAAGCACTCAAATGATGGTCTAATTTTTTTCTTCTGTTTATTGTCATTCTCTCTTAAGTTGATGGATCCTTGAGTGATAACTCAAACGTTCCATTCACAACTTTCGATTTTTTTTTAATCGGTTTTATTGTTCCATAATACATAATGTAATGGCATCACCACCGAATATCGAATGGCAATGTACTACTATTAATTACACCAATTAGTGTCATGTTGTCATCTTAGATCAAATGATTACCAGGACAAAATACCACTAGCTGACAAATAGCCTGACATGCATCAACCTCATTCCAATGGGAACCACTAAAACCTTGTTTTTGCTAACGCCTTAAAATGTTTGCTCATTAATGCTGCATGCGCATCCAATTTCGTAAAGAATTTCGTCTTAAGGGGAGCCGTCCTCTGGATCAGCTGCAGTAACATGATCTCACAAGAATCAAGATGATTCGGCTGCTGTTGATGCTCCACAGCTTCCTGACCTGAAATTCTGGTTACACAAAGATGAGACAAAATCTGCCTTACTCCATTATTGATTTAGGGATTTTTTTTTCTGCTTGAGGAGCTTTTTACAGTTGACACACAAGATGCATTTGGGTGGACTAATGGCTATGGCATCTGCCAAACTGGCAAGCTCCACTCTGCTGAAGGTCCAAGGTTTGGGTCCCAGCCCGGGCTCTCTTCATGAGCTATATCCCAGCTGGATGACGATCGCGCGAGACGTTAAGTTGGAGGTACCTTATTCTCAGTGTTTATGCTGAGGCAAGTAAAAGATCCCCACCCATGGGGTAAACGTGTAACATGGTGTGGAATCCTAACCTTATCATCCCATCATTACGTTTGCCTCTGCCAGATGGTCATAAAGCTGTCTAACCTTCAGACCATTGACATTAATATTGACATGCATGTCACGTTTGCAGTAATATGCAATAGAACTGAGCCATGTACGTCATTTCGAACTACTTCATTACACGTCACAGGAGACTACCTTTATGGTTTCTATAATGCTAATATAATTTTATTAGCTCAACGCTTTACTGAGACTTTGATATTTCATAACCAGCCAATCCTTACAGAGGATTCAAATCTTAATGGAAGATAATTAATCGACCCGGTGGAAATGCCATTAGAATTTTAATGCCAATGAATTTACCGTAATAATCCGCATTTAGGCAAGATTTAAGACTGTATCATGGCACTCCATCATTATCTGCAGAAAATGTCTCTGGTGAGCGATATAAAGTCAGAAAGCGTGATTGCAATTGTTATAACCTACCTAGTAATGTTAAGAAATTGTCCTCGCTATGCCATATAACTAGCAGAGAATTGCTAGATGCATGGGTTAAGATATATGGCTGGTGACCATACACCCCCTTGCTTTAAAGAAGGCACGTATAACATGATGAGCACTCGAAGTATGAGCACTCGAAGTATGATCACTCTAATATATTTGGTATAAAGGAACGTATTCTTAATGTAAATGTCTTTTTTTTTCACTTTACCTGTGTGATCTACAGCGTGCGAAAAAGGCATGTTCATGTATGTATTAATGCATTAAATTTCATCTGACCATTTATCATAAATGACCTCACTATTGAGGCCACCTGACTATAATTATTAAGTAGGGGGGGACAAGTGTACCAGTATTTCCATTGTACCAGTAGTGGTCTCAGTAAGTGTACATGTACCAGTACTCAGGAAGTGGAAGTGCACCATTATTTCAATAAACCTCAGAGATCACATTCCAGGCTGGTGTCAAACAAGGCTCAAATATGCCAGGAATGAGGTCGCTCTTGCTGTGAAGTTGATATGAACGGATAGAACACGAGTCAATCGCGGTTATTGCGAGAGTACTTCATAGAGGTTGCAGCGATTGGCTTCCATGCCTCTGCCTAATTACTGACCCAAATACTCTGGTCGCTAGCAGCAGGGCGCATGACACAAGGTCAAAAGGTCAAAGCATCGCCAAATGTAGGTCACTGCACGACATCATAATCGAAAGCTGCTGCAGGAAATATTTAAGCTTGGTTTTAATGGCCACCTGATCGATTCATTTGGCATCCTAGCATCCTAGATTGCTATGCATTGCTACAACGCAGCAAAGGGAAGATTTGCCTAATCTTCCTAGCCAACGGAAGCCTTTGGTAATTTGTTGGAATATAAGATGTAATCTCACTATTCATTCGCTGGTAATTGCTCTTTTTTCTAAAACTAATAGGCTACTCTGGCCAAATATTAAGCTGCCTCAGAGAAAAACTGCAAGACCACAGGTGGTACAAATTGAAACTGATGGAAGATGCCTTTTTTTCTTTTTCTTTTTTGCAACTTAGTGCCATCAGGCAAACGCCACCGTCAAATGACTAAGTACCAACTTACACGACCGACTGAACCTTCATGTCTCGCAAGATACGCAAGATACGTCTGCACTGACAGGGTAACTTTGGTGGAATACCTGCAGACCTTTTATAAGTTAATAATTCAAGGAATTGTGCATCTTCACTTCAGGCTTGAATGTCGTCCTGACAGGCTGGTGACCGTAATCTGAACTTCAGTACTTGTAAAAGAAACAGCACACTGTAAGTAATGGAGAAAGATGGGGAAAAAAGGATAGGTCTATAACAGGAGCACAGAACACTTTCATTAGTAAGTGTTGCACTGCATGTTGCTTCACTGAACAAAAGAGTCTTGCCAATTGGTTTCTAAAAAAAAAAAAAAGATGAGATGGATCAAAGACTTAGGTACGGAGGCAGCAATATATCTGCAGTAACAGCATTAGCAGCAGCTTCAACAGCATCAGCCCTAAGCTTGTGATAAAGGCAAGTCCTAAGATGACCCAGCCAGTGGTCTCTGTCATGTGGAGGTCGCATGACTTTTCTTACACGAGATCTCGTTAATGCCGCATGCAACCAACCTGTCACTTCGCCTGCAGCAGGTTCCCCTCACTGCCTTCTTTGATTCATGCAGCTTTAAAATGGAAAGAAGAATGTCATATGTAAAGTAATAACGTTGTGTCTTTAGTTTCTAGTTATCTTTTGCAATGTTGTGTCTTTAGATGTCAGATTCTAGTTCTATTTTGTCACCACTTTATGATGTTGTGTCTTTAGATTTTAGGTCTATTTGTCACAAGTTATAACATGTGTTTAGATTCTAAAATTGTTTGTAAACAAGTTATAACGTTGTGTCTTTAGATTCTAATTAGTTTTTTTTGCCACTGTGTCATGATATTGTGTCGTTAGATTCTAGTCCTATTTTGTCACCGAGTTACACATATAATGTTGTGCCTTAAGATTCTAGATCTTTCATAAGTTGTGTCTTTAGATTCTAACTCTGTTTTGTCACAAAGTTATAACATGTCTTCAGCTTCTAGTTATTCTTTTCCACACGCAAAAGAAATGTGTTTTTGTCATTTTCTTGGACGTAGCACTAATTGGCACATATTTGAGCCACTGTTTATCTCTCATCACACTGCATGATGATAATGGAGGTAATGGAATTGGCTGTTGTGTGTGAAAATGTGCATGTTTCCCCCTGTTGGACGCGTCTTTTGTTTGCTGAACAGACTTGTTGCCTCCTGGAAACAGATGGAAGTCGAGCGCCAGCCAACATCATCTCAACAGTTCTACTGCCAAACACCAATCCTGGGCATGTCTTGGTAACGCAATAAGCAAAAGACTGAAGAAAACGAAACGCCATTACTGCATACTTTTCAGCACGGCGTCTTCAATTTGCATGACTGGGGTGTAATTGAAATTTAATGTGACAAGGAAGACAGCAAGAAAACACCCAAATACTGGTGGACTGAGCGACTCCCATCTAACTCTGGCTGGTCTTTCGCTTGGATGGTTCTTTTGGGGACATGAAAGCTCGGCTGCTCGAGACCAAGTGACCCAGAATAATTTAGATAGGGTCAGTACTTCTCCCTCTGATAGATTGGCCCAATTAATCACGCTTATCAGATATCGTCCTACCAGTGGTCTGCACGCCATGCTGACATACAAAGTCAGCCATCTCACTAGCTTCGATTCACCCCCAATTACCCCACCCAAGGCGGGGTGTACATGTCATTATCACCCCAACCAACCGCAATAATGATCACATGTCAAAGGCATGTACTACATTAGGTACTACATGACACTTGCAAACTAAAAATGTTGTAAGTTCTGCAAACAAGCAGGCACGAAACTACCAAATTAATCAAGAATATAACTTTTCGCTTTTCTGTTTCAATGTCAAGCCTTATATATGTACAATCGTGTTTAAAAGATACACAAAACGAGAGTCACGTGGTAAGAATCTCAGATTTACGAATGGTTCTACTGATAGCACTACAGAGAATAAATGTCAAAGTCTAGAAGAAGAAAAATTCTATCTGTCAAGTCTGGAAAATGTCAGATTAGTTTTCCTGAAGGCACATGATGCTTTTCCTTTCTTGCTCTGCAATTGTTATTGAGAACAGAATGAATTGAGAAACACAGCATGTAGGCATCCATAAAGTGTTTTTATTATTTGGAAATTTCCATTGTTTTTGTACTGTTCAGATTTTATAGCTAGCTCCATTGCATATTCCTGACACTTAGTAATATCTTGACCCCACGTGAAATTAAATGTCATTGCCCGAACATTTTAACATTAGTAATAGCCAGTGGCAATTTGAGCATTTTTTTTATATAACATCTGAAATAGTTACGATCACAAGACCTTTTTTACGTAACATTGGGAATATGGCTGATAAAAAATAATCATACGTGAAAAAGATCTAAGTTGTGTTTTGTGACTGAGTGTGGCGCCAAAGACTCGGGAGTGCACTGACGATTATTAACACCAGGGGGCAGTTCGAAAATGTCGAGCTAGGAGTGAGCGCCAGCTAGCGTTGAATGTAGAAGAATGGCGTTGCTCATGGGAAAAGTAACAACAGACGACCTGGGCAAATGAAAAAAAAAAAATCTACAATCTTTTAATTTACCTTAAAACTACAACGTGTGGAAAAAAATAGTGATTGGTTCACAGGAGCAAACTTCATGATCCGTCAATTTGGCATGCATTTTCCAGAGAAGGAGCAATCAATAAACGTCTCCATTAACGAAAAAAAATCTCTCCTCCTCCAAATCAGACAACAAGAGCAATTAGAAAACCACTGAGCTTCAATGCAATCCTATCTACAAAATTAAGATCTGTTTGAAGCAGAGCTGCTTGCATTTTCTCAATCAAGTACAATTTGTGTTTAGGACTTGGCTCACACGCGCCGTTTAGGGCTGTCTCTAGCGCAACTGATTCAATCAATCAAAGCAATATATTCCTTGTCAAATAGGATCTAGCCCAAGCCTACTATACATTACAGAGTAGGACTAAAGATTATTTTACCCCTGAACAACTCTCAACGATCCGTACAAATGCCACGTGCATGGCATGTATTTCTGCACCTTCAACATGCATGCCATGCGTGCGGAAAATAATATTTGAATCTTGCCGCACCGCTGCCACTTGGATAGTTCACTAACATACTGATTTGGGCGCTATTTACGTATGGGTAAGCTCATTCAGTTACAAGTGAAAGCTTTTTAAAATAAAATATCCAAGGCATTAACAGGCCTAATCTGCAGAATGCTGCTTGGATAATTATTCGAAGCAATATTACAAACATCCATCCGACTTGAGAGAGTTTTATTAGCCTTACTGTGTTAAAAATGTTATCTACCCTTTAATGTTATGGTACAATTTTACAAAAGTACAATTCAGCCAAAGACTGAATATGCAATTACAGTGTGGGGCCATGCAAGTTACAGAATGTACAGAAAATCCAAAGAATGCAAAACAGGGCAGCCAGAGCAATTTATAATAATTATGATTATGTTAATGTAAGAGGTATCGACTTAGTTACTGAGATGAAGGTCATGAATGTTAGGCAATGCAGGGACTATTTTATGTCATTTCTAATGGTTAAAAGTATACATGGTATAGCACCTGACTACTTATGCAATGGAATTACCATGGCTGTAGAGGTGTCTGACAGGTTGACAAGGCATATACATAAAAATAATGTCGATATGGTGTTTATTAATGTTTTTAAGATCAGAGCCAAAGAGAATTTAACTACAACATAGTTTATTTTACACGTTAATTGCGCTTTTAGTTTTATGAATGTTTTTAAATTGTTACATAATATTATGTATAATATTTTATTAATTAACAGCCTTTGTATTTTAACCAGGACCTCATTGAAAAACAGATTTTCTGAATGAGCCACCCTGGAAAACATGTTATAAATATAAAGAAAACAAATTTTTAATGCCATATCGGTATTTAACACTACACTTTAGTTTTATATTAGCCATGTTATTTTACTGTGTTTTTTCAAAAGCGTTATCTATGGAGAGCTGTATAAATGTTATAGATATTAATGATAATGCTATCTAGGTCAAAACAAAATATTGCAAATAATCTAATATGTAATACAAAGACAGATCTCCATGTAAATGGATAACCAGAGGTAATCCTGGCCTGGTCGATGTCTTCCAGGCAGGCCTTTTGATTGGTTCAGACATTTACTGCCTTGAGACTTCAAATGATTTTCGTAGGAAGGGATCGAAACATAGCTGCCGGAGTTTGAAATCAGCTGCTCATGTTGAGGAATCCAGGTCGCGGGTAATGGCATTCCCAGGAGGGGAACAAACCCCAGCACATTGATTGCACAAGAGCAAGAACTTAGGCAGGCAAGTGAGCTATGTTTCAGACTGTGATTTATTCGTCTAAACAAATGATATCCCAGTACAGCTGTATATTCTCTAATGTGCTTGTCCAATCAGCTATCCTCATTCATACAACCTGACTGTCCAGTATTTGGTTTTATTGGGTTGGGAAAGTTATATAAGACAGAATTTTTTAATTTGATCCCTATAATGTTAACCTATAATGTCTTTAAATTCTGCTGATGGTATGGATATATAACGTCTGATTCTGGTATGGACGTCAAACTAGTGTACATGTACATGAGAAAACTAGAGAACGTCACAAGTCTGTACCTGTGAATGGGGGAGTTTTGAAGAAACAGTGGTTGTAAGAAACTGGGAATTCCTGTTTATCTGGAAATGTTTTCATGGAAGAGGTTCACTATGAAATAGATGGCAAAATAGATGGGAGTCTCGGACCGCGCTGTAAATTGAGCAGCCATTTGATTTCTTTCGGAGCAATTTCCAGCACCTGTCCAGACCAATTCCCCACGAATTACAGCTCTCCATCACAAGGGTGTATCTTATAAATCCATGTGCTTGGCCCCTACGGTTTATATTCATCATATCTGGCAGCCCAAGGTGTTTCTCCAGTTTTTCATCTGATATTGCATTTGAAAATAATTGCACAAATTAACCTCGTTAGGGTCTGGCCGACCGACACCTTAGAAGCAGGCAAGTCGCTGTGATTGGATAATACCATAACAGAATTGAGAAAGCATGCAATGCATAGGATGCCACTTGCCAAATTCTTTGCGCGATGGCTGGATAGACTCATATTCTCTCATATCAGGTGCAATGCATCACACGATATATATCCTGAGGTTCTGATATTTCACCATTAAATGTACCTAATATCAGATGTCAGAAAAACCGTCAGGTGATAATATAAACCTATACAGCATCAAAGCCTGAGATGTCACAATTATGCATTTTTAGCTTATTTTACCAGAGAAAAAGACATTGCATTGCATTTTTACCATGGAAAGATGTAAACAGTTATTCTTTCAACTGACTTCTGCCTAGAAAGTATTAAGGACAGATTTGTATCATGTCACTTTGTCAGTGCAGTGTAACTAAAGACTGGAAATGCTTTAGACCAAAGGACTTTCGAGTGCAAAGCAACGGTCCCTTGGGCAATACAATCTGTACTACATGCACTGTGTACAAAATGTTTGAGAGTTAGTGCACTGCTCCCATTCCTTGTACTCGTGCAAGGTGGAGATAATCAGTCTTAGTAGTGCACAGGGTCCGAACGTTGCCTTGTAGAATTCCCTGGTGGTGTGCTGGCCAGTCATTTCATAGTCTTAGCAAGGCCAATCACTCTTCTGTGGGTGATCTTGCAGACATGACTTAATTCTGCAAAGCAGTCCGACTGACCTCTGGTCAGAATCTCGAATCTAATAAAAGCATGACGTCATGACCGCTGTTCAGTCACAGGAAATTATGTCCCCCTGTTGTAAAAATGGAGCAGTTGCTCTAGACTTTCAAGTACAGTCTGAAGTTATGTGTGGTGTAGACTTAGACTGGGCTGTACATGTCCTAGGGCCACAAGCTGTAGCAGCAACCAGGGAGGCGGGGAAGATGAAGATGGTATCGAAGCGAAATTGATTGATTCGGGATCAGACGCTGAAATTCACCACCGCAATATTATTGAATTTGCATGTTTAATAGGATTCACACCTCAGGAAACCTGCTTATTTTCATAATCAGTTATGGCTATATATATGTTTGTGATGCACCATTACTTGTTTATCTGGTATTGTGAACACTATGCACTATGCACATTGATCTGTCGGACATACCCAGTAACCTGACATATGTGCATCACTAATAAAATGATTCTGCTGTTTCAAATAGGCCACTTATACTGTCAGACATTCAGTCAGTCATTCAGTCAATCATTTAGTCAGTCATTCAGTCAGTCATTAAGTCAGTCAGTCAGTCAGACAGACAGTAAATAAGTCAGTTAGTCAGTCTTTAACATTTCCTTCAAGGCATCCAGACATTTTGGGAGAAGGTATCAAAACTAAAATCGGAGTACCACAGGGAGATTGTTTAAGTCCAGTTCTTTTTATTAGCTGAGGCATTGGAAAAAAACCTACATATTGAAACCATCATATGAGGAAGATCACAGATATGCAAAAGATACCAACTTTATTTTAAATCAACAATATGCAGATGATGTCTGTGTGGGTCACGAACATGGAAAAATGAAAAGAAGATCTGAAAAAAAGAAGTACCTCCAATCTTGCGTGGAAGTAATTTGCAAGTAAATGACAGTAAAACAGAAGAATATATCATCAAAAGAAATGGAAATGAAACATGGAAAAACTGCAAATAATTAGGAAGTTTTTTAGACACAGAAAAAGAAAGAAAAATACACTCGCAATGGATGCATACAATCAATTTAAACATATATTTGAAAGTAGAAATTACATTTGAATACCAAGATCAGACTGTTCAAGAGTCACGTCGAGAGCATATTTCTATACAACAATGAATTATGGACTACTACGTTGTCAGTTGAAAGTACAGTAGATGTCTTTCAAAGAAATATATTAAGGAAAATACTGAACATCGAATGGCCTGAGAAAATTTCAAACGACTGAATTGGTATGGTCATCTTCTTAGACTGCCAGATGAAACGCCAGCGAAATGAGCATTGAAAGATGCAAAAAAACCATCAAGGAAGCCTAGAGGGGCAGGAAATAACTTGGATAAAAATTGTAAAATAGGATGTAGAAAATGTCAGAATTAATGTAGTGCTGAACAATGACGGAAATAATACGAGAGTCAAATTACAAAACCATGAACAGTTAGCAAAAAACAGACACATTTGGCAAGTTTTGATAAATCGTGCTATGTTATTGGACGAATCCAGACATAGCATGTATAATATATTGATATGTCATCTGCCTTATTCCATAATGTTTCCATAGAGATGTATCACCTTTCTAACATTCGTATCAAATGACTCATTTCTTTGATGGAAAATGGAAGAGTATTGTGTTCTGAGCATGCAGAGACGTATCTGTCTGCAGGCCTGATGTTCTTTCCAATGTAATTCAACAATTTCCTATTGAACTTGCTTGGCACGCCATTGTTTATCTTAAATTTTGTTGGCATTTGCTTTGCCGATGTCAGGTTTCACTTTAGGTTAGTTTAGCTAGGTTCCTCAAATAGCCAAAATCCACAAATGCACATTGACCTGCCTGACATGCCCAGTACACTGACGAACTGAACTAAAGTTAACCTGTGTGCATCCATCCACCAATCAGCCGATATTGGTGAAATGGCAGAAACAGATGACATAACTTCACCAAAAAGAGAGAATTAATGTCTATATTACGACTCATGAAACATTGTGTGAAGCATGGTTCTCTACTACACGTCACAGTATCTAAAATTATAAATAACTTATGCATGCCCTCAAATAAAAATACATCATTTACATTTAAAATACCATATTTGCTGATGCCTACAGGTAAAATGTTGAAACTATCTCGCTATAAAATACCTGCTTGTAGTGTGCCTGCAAATCTCAAGCTAGGATCATCAGCAGCTACATCAACGACAACAAACAGGATTCTTCTCTTTCACCCACTACGTCAGCAAAGGGAGGACAGTGATGTGTGTGCTGGGGACTTGTGGCAATTGGATTTGTAGCCTGAGGACCTCTGTTGCTTCTCATTTTATAACTGAGGAGGTTCCAGCAAATGCCCTCGTCTGACCCCAAGCGTCTGCCATGCCCTCAAGGTCATCAAGTCCTCTAGGACCTTAAGTCTGGAGAAGGTGTGAATGAAGTCAGGCATCTGTGCAGCAGGCTGGTTTAGAAAGCTACTAGATGTTTGGGTTACTTACAACACCAAGTTGACTTTTACATTGTTAGTGCCACGCAGTTAATTATGCATAATCTAAGTGGGCTTTTTGTAAATGGGAAGACTGTCACCACATGAATGTCAAGGGAAAAAGAAAGTGAGGTATGAGCAACACATTTTGCAAGTAAACAATTTTTTTTAAACGATTTAGATGATTGCATCATCAACCCAAACATCCTTAAACTAGCAGTCTTAACGCCTACCATATAACACCTTAACTCCATGTGTGGGATCTGTCGCCTGCCCCTGCATAGCCACCGAGTTATGGGCACTACTTATAAAGATTTACAAGTAACATGTCTGTAGAGATTTGACTTACATAAAGAGCGTCCAGGCCAGGAATTGAACTGTGACCTGAAGCTGAGTCAACCCTGCATGTGATATGAAGTGTAGACCATTAAATGGCTAGACAAAAACTACCAAATATAATATATTCTTTTTAACGTGTTCCTTTGTACGGATATGTCTTTTTTATAACAATGTGACTAAATTATCTGTGGATGAGCCAAGACTATTAATAGCGTGTTCAAGAACTCTGCTGCTTCATGGGTTACATTTTCTAAAGGCTATTAATATTCTTCCAGATCTGACTTCGCCTTTCATGCTTTTTTAGCTGCTCCTATAGGTAATTACCTGAATTGTGCCGTATATACGGTTATTTTCTAACCTTCCAGTCCTCTTGGCAATCCTGATGTAAATGACCCCTTGGTGGTAATCTCAACCCGCTTTTACTACTACTCCTTCATAACGGGTTCCTCAATATCTATGTGTTAATCTTCTTCATAACAATGAGATCAATTTCCCTGTAGATGAACCAATACTATTGCATGTGGAAGAACTCAGCTGCTCACCAAGTCTGTTAGGTTTTTAGAAGAACACACTTTGTTCCCTGGCATCAACCTGGGATTGCAGCCCATCAAACAGGTCATAAAATTTGGATCATCATACTCTGTCACGCTCTGCAACCTTTGATCTCTGTGTCTGTTCTTTCCTCCATAGTTTTTGTTGCCAGATAACGGGAGACTGACGCAGCATAAAGCTCAACTGTCTCTGAGGCTGTTGGACAGGGGCGTCGATTTCTCATGACAGGTTGTGGGAGGGGGGGGGGGGGGGGCGATGCATAGCTACTTTGTCGCACCATGCCTTTCCCTCACTTGTACAAGTGGCGGAAGTGAGTCTAGAGCATAAAAATAAATGGTGGATTATTAATGCCAACTTATTTTTATAAATACATTTTTACTGAAACAAATTCATGTGATATGAAGTGTTAATGATTAGTGTGCAGAGAAAAAGGTAATTTTCATGTGTGCACTTCACGGACATTATTGCATTGATCATCCCCCCTTCCCAAAAAATGGGGGTATATATCCCCCCCCCCCCCAGTATTGACACCCCTGCTGTTGGAACTGATGCAGGTGGACCTGACCTGCTTTATTGGCCTTCAAAAAACAAGTACTTCTAGCTAGTCTGGTACACACCAACAATATACATCGATGAGGAATTAACAAGAAAAAAACAGTAATTAATCTAACTGGTGCTGTGTAACGGCATTGGTATGTCTCAGGTTAAAGTGGGGGGGGGGGGTGATTAGGGCTTTACGTCCTGTATTTCTGCACGTGATGGGAAAATTAGGACAGGCAGGGACCATGGCAATGAGACGAAGAAGGAAACAGCCATCCAACTTAGCCTCGACTGGGAATCGAACCCGGGACCCAGCGGTTGGAAGCCCAGAGCCTCAGGTTAAAGTAAGTAAGTAAGTCCTTATACTGGGCAAGTAAAAATCCCACCCATGGGGTAAATGTGCATTTTGGTGTGGTCTCCAAGTCTTATCGTCTCATCATTACCTCTGCCTCTGGCAGTTGGTCATATAAGCCAGCTAAGCTTCAGACCAGTAGCATTGAGACACGGGCATTGACATTTCCAAGTCGGATACAGTAAGCTGAAAAACCACAAAAGCACACCATGTCCCTAAGAATAACAAATACGAAAATGTTACCTTGAATTTCCACCAACACAGTTATAACAGCAGGTGCAACTGATATTTTACCTTTTCTACATCTATTTGATTTGTTACCTTTTCTACATCTATTTTGTCCCTTATATAACCAACATTAGAAATATACAGGGACACAGGAACATCAGCTAATATAAGTCGTATTTGTAAGATGACAGAATAGACAGCCAACTGTCCTGGTACAAAACAAGGCCACATATCACATAAATTGACAAAAGCCATCAACACTCAATAGGAGCTTGCAAAGCTGTGCCAGCAGAAAGTGCATCAGGGGATGAGGCTGCTGAGGCAGGGAGACAGCGGCATCAAAGGATGTGGTCTGGTCACACGCATCCAAGGCCCTCAAAGCTTGGGATTGTCTGCGTCATTCTGGCACCGCTTATTCTAATAATCAATGTCTACTGAGCTGGCTAGCCCTGGAGAAAACATTCCCCTCTAAACCAACCCGAAAGAGAACAGTCAACATTCAATATCCAGTGGCTCGATGCCCTACTTTCAGTTGTCTAAAATCTCACATTTCCAATCTGTCTCTTATTCCATACCAATTTGGCCTGCCTGCATTTAAGTCTCACTGAAGAGACATGAGATTGTTTTAAAAGCTTTTCATGAAAATGTTTACCTCCAACTAGCTGGAATCAAAACGCAAACAAAGTACATCAAAGAAGAAAGTGCCTGCATCTAAGAATATAGACACAGCTTTGCAAGATATGCTTATACCTTGTCTTCTAGATCCTTTAGCAGTCTTTAAGTTTACTCCTAAAACCCAGCTCGAAACAATTGATATAATATGCATATGTAACTGAAAAGCATCACACAAACTTTAAAATGCAACAACTGTCCTAGAACTGCAGCACTAAATTCATAATATGCATGGCTCTTTTCTGTAGGACTCATATTTCAGCAGAGTTAGCCTAATAATAGCTGGCAGAATTGCATTATGCACGGCCAGTGTGTATAATCGCACCGCGCAGTCGTCTCATAGAATTGTAAGAAAGACTTTTCTACGGAGTACTTATCTGGCATTGCCAGAATTGCTGTATTATCTTCTCAGTTTAGACGTTTTATATGGCACCTGCGTTTTGTAAAGTTTTTGCCTTTTAGCCCAATTGTTTTATAATTTAAGTTATTCTTTTAAGATTCTCTGGCTGTCTGTCTAGCACAACAGTTTTGATGGATGACTGTAGACAATGGATGGCAAAATTACAGAAGAATTTCGATCAAACCATCTAGTGGAAATCTTAAATCACATTTTTGTGCCATGCTTCATCATCGATCATCGGCTTTGTTTCACTTGCCAGACATAATATAGAATGATGCGCAGAATGCAAAGTATAATCTAAAATGAATTATGACGAAAGCTTCGTTGGATGAATCAGATCAGTTTAAGGTGCAGATTTGTCTGAAGTTCTATATTTGATGCTATTATGTGGTTATTTGAAAGATGTATTTTTGTTTTTAATGGGCTTAATTGCATAAAAAAAAAACATTTTATTAACATAGGTGTCGTAAGTAAATATGAAATGAAATCACCCTGGTGAAAATGGTTTCTCATAAGAGCATTGATAGAAAAACTGGAAAATGGTTGAAATTAATATTGGAACACACATAATGGTGATTTATTTAGGAGATAACATGTGGAAGTGGAATATTACCTTTGACACCCGAATGTGTTAAGTACATAGTGTTAAAATTGACTGCACTCGGTGGGCGAAATTTAGATGCAAAGAAAAATCTCATGAGCATAAACCATTAAGTAAATAAGCTGCAAGGCCGGGACTTAATCCCGATGCTGAAGGTGCCCCGGGCAACATAAAGTCTTGCTGGGATCAGGGCCTGTTTGATGGACGACACTGGTCAGTGTCATGTACCCCAGCAGCAAGGGTGATACGGCCCTGATGGATATGGCAGCTTGGCGATAACATCAGCGGTGCTTCAACCACTAGGTACAGTAAAGGCTTTTCGTCTATGGCTACCTTGGCCTGCCAGTGTTAGGGTGTATGAACTGAGGTAGCACTCTTAATCTGCATCTTTTTGTAGTGTCAGTATTCATGTTCCTGTGGTCTATTTTGGTTGTCTGTCCTTTAAAGTCATGGGCCTCCTCGTGGCTAGATTGGTAGATGAAACTCTCGAACGTCAGTCTAGCTCTACCTGCCTAGCACTATCTTTCTAGTTCTCCATATACATCCAGTATGCCCAATATGCCTCTCTAACTCTCCCTATACAGGGACTGTTCCTAGCCCTCCCTATACTTAGCTCACCCTGTACCCAACTCAAAACCACATGCACAGCAAACAACGTTTGCCAAACAAGCCAAACATGTCAGGCAAACTGGAGAAGTACATGAGAGGTCCATGTTGTCCTAGGTGGATCGGATGTCTTCCATCTGCCTACAACATCTACTTGCATTCACAGCATTCGGGGAACTGTGGGTTGTCAGGGTCTTCTGCAGAGCCTCTTTGGTGTATTCCTGGAACCTGCTGTATTTACATCATCTACCCACATAAAGGCAGACTGCAGTTAATACTGAGTTTAGAGTTAGAGTTTATTTATTATAAACTGTGTGGAGTATATACATATATAACAGTCAGCGAAAGGAAATTCGACATCATATATTTATTGTTACAAATAACAGTTTACCATCATTTTTAAAAGATATTTATGATATCAATGTTCTTAAAAAGAAGCTAAAACAATATATTTTAACGTAATTTTATTTTATCTTATTTTTACATGTTTTATGATTATTTTCTTATTTTAGTTAATTTATGCACTTATACTTAATATTTCATACATATATACATTTTGGTTTTATTGTATTAATGGGCAACATGAAAAACAGGTTATACTGATGGTGCTACCCATTTTAAATATATTGTAATAAATAAATAAATCACAACAGAACCTCAATTAAGCAAACCTAAGTAATAATAAACTCCATCCATAGACTACATGGCCAATTGTGCCACGTGCGTTTTCCATGCGTTTAGATAAACGCATGGTTTTTGCCTCATTATTATTAGCTAAAAACCATGTGTTTTCCGTGCGTTTATCCTTCTCATGGAAAACACACGTGGCACATTTGGCCATGTATATGTATGTCTTTTATTTTACCACCATAGACTGTCTATACATGAATTATAAGGCAGAAGTGAATTAAGGTAAAACCATGGAGAGATATCTCATTTTAATAGCCACTAAAGTAAATTTAAAAAATACTTAAGTTTGGTTATGATTCAATCAAATTTAATTTTTATTCTTTTACATTTGGTTTTATGAAATATGATTGGGTTAATTTATGGTCCTCCAGTATTTCAACGAAACAAGGTTTAAACCAGTTAGACATTTATTGTCGATAATTCCATAATTCAGGCGTTAGTTTCATTCCATTAGGTTTTTACACTATATTGCTTAAATATCCTGGAGCTCAGGAATAGAGATTTTGTTGCCTGACAACTGTAACATGAACTCTCCAGTGACGATAATTCAATGATGGAATGAATTTTCAAATCCCAGTGGACATATTGATGCTACAGGTTTAGGCTTTAACGGTAGCAATCCTATTTTATTTTCCGAGACAGACGGGTCTAAATTATCCAGAAATTATCCAAAATATGTGGTGTAGGCATCGCGTATTGCTGGACAGTCAGAACAAACACTCTAAGAAAAAAAGTCTCTTAAAGGTTCAATATGGAACCTAGGGGTTCCATATTGAACCTGAAGGTTCTATAGTACATATAAAAGTTCTGAATGGTTCTTTAAGGTTCAGTGTAAGAACCATATGGTTCAATCACACACAAAAGGTTCAAAACTGGACAAAAGGGTTCAATGCCAATCACATTAGTTTCCAATACTTAAATGGATTGTTAAGGCAGCCTCAAAGAGCAATTGAGCATTACATTAGACAGTTTAACTGATCAACAAGCACTTGGATTTCGGTTCCTGGTGAGTAATAAATATTTTACTTGTCAAATGCTTAATGGTAATAATATAATATGTAAATAGTTTTGTTTAATCAAGACATGAAAACATGTTAATATATTGTTAAGATGTATTGATTTGCAGAGATTTGAGTAGGCCAAATGACTATGAAAACATTGAGGACATGATGAAGAGGACTGTACCACTGTAGCATTTAGGAAGCAGAGACAATGAACTGCACAAGAGATATCACTTGCATAAAATCCATTGCTTGTTATGGTGAGTATTCATTGCAAAAAATAAAAAATCGCTACATTTCACTATCATAAATCTGTAATTGTCATGTTGAATACTACTTTTGCATATACATTAGATTGCTAAAGTATCCATGCCTCAAGATTTTGCTATATCAGCTATAAATCTATATTGGACAAAAGTAGTACATGCAATCAGCACAATTTGTTTGGAGGCGACAATTTATTACATGTTGTAAATTTACAAGCCACTTTGCAACTGTTATGTAATGTTTTATATGAAATTGCAAATAGTTTCATTGTTGCACTAGATTTTCATCAGGGAATTGGCTGAAATTCACCTAGGAAAACATTTCACATAAAATATAATGGAATATCGGCTGGCAAGAAAGAAAATATGAGGGACTTCAGTGTAGTAATAAATTGGTAAAACTGCATCAAAACTGCATCTTATTTTTTGAAAGCCAATCTTTTGTTCTTCAAAATTTCATTGTTTCATTATCAGTCAACAACCGAAAGTGATAGTTTTAAAAAACAGACACCGAAATATTAATATTTGATGAGAAGTTGAAAAAATTGCAATTTTCATGGAATTACATCACATGCTAAGGCCACGTTAATTTTTAAAAAGTGCCATTGATATGGGGTATATACTTCCCATGACAAACTATGAATAGTTATAGTTGACATTTAGGGGGATGAATACTTTTGCAACCCACTGTATTCTTTTGACAGACTGTTAACTGGTGAATCTTTAATTTAGAATGTCTGACAATGAAAGTTATTCCAATGATAATTTTGCTTTTTTTATTTTTTCATTTATTATCACAAGGAAATATTTATATTGAAATATCAATAAAATTTGTTGTTGCAGACTCTTCATGAAATGAATCACAACTGTATTTGTCCAAAAAGACTTGAAAATGTGCAAGTCAGCTTGCCAGGGTACATTAAGGAGAAAATGAAAGGTAAAAAAACTTTGATTTTTAGAAAGAAGTTTTAAAAATCTATGCAAAGATATCGCAAATTTTTGTTGAAGCATCCATAATGCAAATATAGACTAAATGACACTGTGGTGTTTTGTATTCATATTGATTTTTTCAATAAAGAACCACCCTTAGGCAGAATGCAAAAAAAGTAGAACATTCCATGAAAAATTATGTAGAATGAGTGACTGGATGACATGTACAAAAGTTACATGCAGATTGCCTGTCAACAACAAAGAACAAAATCCACCAAATGGGCAACAAACGACAGTAATAGCACCAACAATATAAAAAAAAAAGCAGTTTTGTTGCTACCTAATAAATATACAAAACATATTTGCAGCTGTAATAATATATATAATTAATGTCTTCGATGCAACCATCTTATGTTGTGATTTTGATAACACTTCCTATGCTTTATTTTGACAGGAGTCAACACCCACATTTTTGTTCAGATCAAGCACAAGAGAGAGTCAAGTATATGTGGAAAATGTTGAAATATGGCATGATGGTCATCCAAGAGAGAGAACCTGATATTTCACCAGCTTTTGATTGTTGAATTGCTGTTTATTGGATACAAAAAATACACCATGTGCTATGTGGAATTTTGCATCATTGGTTGTGGTATGGTTGATTTGGTAAACTTGTACATTGTGTGTGAAGTGATTTAATCCTTAAGTTTTGTGTAGCTCAGTCAAACATACCAAAACTATATTTGTTCATGAAAGAAAATAAATGTATAAATCAAAATTTATTTTGTTGTGCTGTATATTTATTCATATCTAAAAGAACCTTTATTGAACCAATATATGAACCTTCATTGAACCAATATATGAACCTTTATTGAACCAATATATGAACCTTTAATTGAACCTTGTTAGGTTCCAAATAGAACCACAGTGTTCTAAAATGAACCCTAAACGATACCATAGATGCACCTATAAAAGTTCTTTGAAGAACTGTTGAACAATCTAAGGGTTCTTTCCAGAACCATTTGATGGGTTTCTTCATGAACCATTGGGTCCCATACAGAACCTTTGTTCAAGAACCATTAGGTTCCATTAAGAACCTTAATATGGAACCTTCAGTGGTTCTTTTAAAGAACCTTTAGAGAGGTTCTAAAAGGAACTAATAAAGGTTCCATATCTATACCGGGTTTTTGAACCTTTAAAGGTTCCATATAGCACTTATATTTTTTAGAGTGAATGAGGACAGGCAAGTGAAAGTATTCATTTCGAGGAGTAATTTGCAGACAGTCAATACTGACTTATTCTCCACCAATTTTTGGAAGTTGCTGAGGAGTGTATCAGAGCTAGGGGATAGTGACAGGACATTTGATGGATTGGACTTGGCCGACATTGGTCCCAGGGCCAGAAGGCGTAATGAAAGCTGAAGACATAGCAGGCCGCCCGAGGCCCCCAGGTGCCCCAGAGGCGTTAAGGCATGGATACCCAACAGGATATTGGCCTCCCCTTCCCAAATCTATCTTTTTTAACCTCATATTATGTTATGACATCTTGAAGGCGAGTCTACGACCCCACACAGCTGAGGCATCGGGGCAGCAGAATTGAAAAAGCAGAGTCGAGTTAACTGCAGTCCTTGCTTTTTCAGACCTTTTATAAGTAGTCATCTGTTGTGCATTTCACGTACAGAGTATACAACTAGCCTGGCAACAGTGCTTTGGTTTTTCGTGGTATTTTGCTACAGGTTGAATAAATATTGTCTGGACAATATCAACGCATCTGTGCCGACTGTCACCATTTCACATCATTGAAAAAAAGTAGTTAGGTTAAATCGACAATGACTAAAAATCATACAGTATACCTGGCAAAATGTGCCACGTGCGTTTACCATGAGAAGGATAAACGCACGGAGAACGCATGGTTTTTAGCTAATTATAATAAGGCAAAAACCATGCGATTATCCAAACGTATAGAAAACGTACGTGGCACAATTGGCCATGTGACATTAAACATTTTTAAGAGGCAGAAGTTGAAATTGCCGATTCAATGCATGAAAATGATGACTGTGGAAAAAATAACAGCATTTCAAGATTAGTAATAGTGTGTGCACACATTATTTTTCAGTGTAAAATAGATTCAGGTAGGTAGGAAGGCCACCTCACTGTGGAGACAACCTCACTATAGAGACCACCTCACTATTGAGACTACCTCACTATTAAGTCTACCTCACCAATAGAACCACCTCATTATTAAATCTCCTCAGGAAGGCTGTAAAACCGCGTGCACGTATAATCCAATGAAAAAATATAAGGACTGCTGCATGGTCCTCATTCTGCCAACTCGGACGCAAATGAGGGCCATGCTTGCTTGGCTAGTGTACCAGAGCCCTCTGGAATTCCTGTCAGAAAATGCCACGATTGGTGAATCCACTGCAGTAGCATACATGGCATCTGAACCAAGCTTTTAAACTGATAAAATCTGCATGACATACTGTCTGCATAGTAAATGTGACCATTTGAAATACTATGAGCTTGGACTAAATCTTCATAAGAGCCTTGCATTGGAGATTTTTTTAGCTTTCTCCAGATTCCTAAGCCATGCAGAGTTTGCACGAGGATGATGAAACTAGCAGGTTGTCACTTTGTAGAATTTCAGATGTGAAATGATGCGACCTGATAGACTGGAAGCAAGGGATGAAAGAGAAGAAAAATACAGGGACATTTCTTTTAGTCGAATTGCCTAAGAGGGTGCTGCTGCGATGTCTTGAAAAACGCTGACACGTGTTCTTGCAATTCATAATTGTAGGAGCTGTGAAATGGCCCATTCACCACATAAAATTTGTGTGAATTAGAGTGTAAGAACACCAAAGAATAACGTACGAAATAAACCCATTTATCATATTCATTCCTGACTATTAATGACATCCTGTTATACTGAAACAATAGTCTGAGGACATCTATGCGTTTGTTTGCATGATTATTGAATTATAACTGGAGCATTGTTAATTTTATGGTGACAGGATGACGCCATCAACAATAGTCTGAGGACATCTATGCGTTTGTTTGCATGATTATTGAATTATAACTGGAGCATTGTTAATTTTATGGTGACAGGATGACGCCATCAACAATAGTCTGAGGACATCTATGCGTTTGTTTGCATGATTATTGAATTATAACTGGAGCATTGTTAATTTTATGGTGACAGGATGACGCCATCAACAATAGTCTGAGGACATCTATGCGTTTGTTTGCATGATTATTGAATTATAACTGGAGCATTGTTAATTTTATGGTGACAGGATGACGCCATCAACATTAAAATAAGACATTAGGGAGTGTTATTTCTCCTACTTGGCCAGGCTGTCTCACAAACATAAGCAGCAAGATGGTTCCCTGAATGTTCATCATATCTCCTCGCTATCTGGTTATGGAGGCTTGGTTACATAATCAATAATCACAACAATACGTTGATTGATGACATCGATTGAGGTTTTGTATCATCCATGGTTTACAACTCCCTTGTCTAATATCATCTATATACCATCCATATATCATCTATGGGTTTTAGCCATGAGTCAGTCTTTTCTCTACAGAATCCTTGTGATTTAATGAGCCTAATGTTCATCGTCATGTAAGGAAGTGGAAGTAGAACGTGACGTTAAGAGTGATGAATGTCAGCATCCCCATCCTCATCACTGAGCAGCTTCAGCAGCCAAGGTAGCATTATAATAAAAGAGCAAACAACACATAACCCTAGTTCGTGTAGAAGCTCATTAGTTTCTCAAAAAGTGACAACAGCAAAATAGGAAGTAAGACAAAGGGGAAGGAGGGGGGGGGGGGCGGCGGCTGTTGTGCTTTTGTTTTTTCTGTTTGTATTAATTATGACCTTTGCATGGTGGGATTTTCTTTTCTATTAATGGGCAATTGCATGTATTATAAAAGTGTAATTTCTATTGTAAAGAGTTGCGTAATTTACAAAATCAAACTTTTTCAATATTTTGATGACTGCAGTATATGTTGCATGGGTATATGTTGTACAGCAGCGGAGTATATTGGACAGCTGTTTAGTATGTTGTATGGCTGCAGTGTATGTTGGACAGCTGCAGTGTATGTTGTACAATGTACAATGTAAAGAATGTAAGCCTTGGTGGATGGTGTATCATCCAACATAGAGTTTTGCGGGATTCTGAAAAATATTGGCCGATAGCTACACAGCGCATCAGTCAGACACTGATCAGTATAGGTTAGAGAGTGAATACTTTCCTTTGAAAATTGATATCACAGAATTTCTTGGTGAAAGCCTTTCTTATTGCATATAACATGCAAAAGACTGATCAATATAATCCAATTACCAGGAATATTCCAAGCGAATTCACAGATATAAATAATCAGCATGATTTGTTTGTTAATCTCGTAATTAAACTGGTTTCTTATTTCAAGTGAGATAGTTGCTTACTTTTAATGATGTAGAGTAGACTTGTTTAATTTCCCTGATACGCGTATATTTTCGGACAGTGATTTATTTTGACAGGATATTTCACATTAAACAAAGAAAGAAAAGAAACGCATTTAAGCTGAGAGCAAATCATTGAAGCGTGACGTAAAAGCAAATTATTGAGGTCATTCTTAAAGGGATACCACGTCGTGCCAGTGAAGTAAGGTTAGTTTTTTTTATTCATTAATACATTAGTACCAATGTGATTATTATTCTTTGAATAGTTTAATTTACATTAAATAGTTCAGCTTTTTAAAAAACTTAAAGAAAACGTTTTACCTAGAAATTACAAAAACATATGAATAATAAATAAATAAATAATAACGAATAAAATAATGATAAGAAACATCATTGCTTGTGTATAATATAAATAACTTATAATTACCCGGGTTTTTATATTTACAAACTTTGTTTTACTTATATTATTAGGCTTCAAACTAAACGCTATTTTCATTCATACGGGAAAACCTTGGTAAAAATAAAAGTATATTTTTTAGCATTTAAGTAATAAAAACTTGCTTCTTAAACAGTGATGTAATTATGATGTTATGGCGCACTAGGGTCCAGCAGATCAAATATGGCTCTCTTAGTGATTAATAAAACTGCCATTTACAGTAGAATGTTAGGTAATTCATACATTGGCATAATAGGCCTACAATACAGAGCATAATGTATAGAGTAGCAGTATAGTGTTCAAAATATGAAAGCTGGATATGTGCATTCATGAGTTGCATGACCTATTTCTCTGCAGTTTTAACATATTACCATACCACAACACACTATCGCTGATATTCAAAGTCGCAGCTAATAGGAAAAGCTATGCACCATCATGATGATTTTTAATGGTGCAATTTGAGTCTTGATTGGTTTGTGTAGACAAAACATGGCAGAATGTAAACCCACCTTTTTAAAAAGGAATGCCTTGAAATCACCGACCAAGTGGTGTGTTAAATGTCTTGATGGTCTTATTCTGGACGTGTTAAGGTTGTAATCAAGACTTCAAAGAAGGAATTCTTGCTAGTTTTTCCTATTGGTAAACTTAATTAAATCAGTAATAGGTTAAGCGAAGTAGTCTTAACATCGAGGTGGTCTTAATATTTGATGATTTCAGTTGTAAATGATCACAATTTTGGGCTCGACCAAAACTGTCTTAATATTGAGTTGGTCTAAATATTGTTTGATCCTGAATATTCCTAATATTATAGTTTGAGAGCAAACTTTTTCTATTAAAGGTTTTTATCTTGTACTGTGGTCTAAATAATATATAAGTTAAAAATCACAGGTGTATCTCAAGGTGTATGACTACAACCGACTGATGGATGCATTAGTTACTAACTGCACCCGCCACAGAAGGTAATAACAGGTAATGTTGGGTTTTTATGGCCACTTTGCTGTCACGAGTTAAATTCATAGCTCACCTGTGTTTATTATGAGATAGCACCATAGTTTATCCAGTATTATTTTCCTGCATAGCTGCATGCTAAATCCTCGTTAGCGGCAAGAACTTGCCTTAGAGGGCTGCACTTTCATATCTATCTATCTATCTATCTATCTCTCCAAATATCTTACTATCTAACTATATATCTATATATCTATCTATAACAACAACGTTCTGTTTGGTTTCTAATGTTGAATCCCAATCAGTCAATTGAAAGCTTTAATGAAGACCATGCCTTTGACTCTGCCTTCAAGATAAATTAGACCTAAAGCTTTCCATAATCAAAGACTTTAACTGTAGTAACCTTGCTCAGATTTCAATTTGGAGGACCCGCCTAGATAAGACTTTTTTTCTGTAGAAAAAGTGACAATACTATGAGATTGTATTTTGGGACACGACAGACTATTCAATTTGGGGTTGGGGGAGGAGGTTATGTCCCAACTCAACAAAGACCCAGTGATGCTGGCATTATTGTTTGCACGGAATACATATGCATATATTGAATACAGGAAAACTAGACAATAAACAAGGGAATGCAAGGCTTTATCACGAAGATACCCAGTGAGACTGCATCCCTAGACCTACCAGACAAAAAGAGGTCTTTGGTTGGTATTCATTTGAAAAACTTCATCTTGAATAGTTGCAAAAGATGATATTTTGACGTTGTTCTGCTTTAGCATCCTGTAAAGTTAATGAAGGCCATGCCTTTGACTCTGATTATAGAAAGCTGAACATATATCAAACGCGATAAACCTCATTACATTGATATGGTCAGCAATTTATTGCACATTCCCTACAAAAGTTGCAATATAATGTAACTATTGTTAATGAAATGATCTACCTTCTATATAGAATATAGACTGTCTACGAATAATTAACCTACATGTAGAGTTGTAGACCGCATTGCAATTAACCTGCATGTAGGCTATATAATATATTGCAGGGGAATGTTTGGTGCTGTTGCGTCAAGGTATACAACAACTGGTTACATGTATCTTGGTCAGTTGCAATTTCCCTTGGTCAGTATACTAGTGATTAGCCCAAGGATGTCATGCTGTGTGGTGTAATCAATCAGAAGAGCGCAGTGGTCATCTTGCGAGCAGCTGATTGACCATTGCCCAGTTCATTTGGTTCACATGCAAACCAAGCCTAATTAGCTCATCCAGAAGTCTTGTCAATCTACGGAAACTTTGGATTTTCATGTCCCGTCTTTATCCCCAGGGGACAGATGACATTGCTTGCCAGAGGATCCAAACTCCTATCAAAATTCATTGCACACCTTTTGGCTTTGTAACTCTGTGGGGGTTGGCACTAGACGTAGTTATTGTGTAGAATGCTACTGGAAGTCTGACATTGTAAGTATTTTTTGCACTGAAATGTGAATGATTAAATCAACCCACCAGCTTTTATGTTAATTTCTATATTTCTATGGCATTGTCTGAAATCAAGAGCAGTCTAGGGCAGGTATTGCACTCAATTCAATCTTCGAGTTGTAATAGAAATGTCTTAATTTTCACGAATCTTTTTTTATTTCATTTTTTTTTTATTGTTTCTGTTCATAATTACAAAACGCCACAAACTTCATGCATTCTAAACAAAATATTGTGAACTATTCATGGCTAGCAAAATGATTATAATGGTCATCATCCATTTTACCAACCCAAAAGTAACAGCCGGCACTACTCAAATTTTATGTTCTTGTACAATATGAGCTGAGATACCTGAGGCAAACCAAAGTTTGATGGCATCAGTTACAGTTATTTTCAATGCATTCATCAGCGGTATTTCAGATTTATTTTTATCCTTATCTATTGCAACGTTTAGCTGTTCACCTATTTCCATACCTACTTCAGCAATTAGCATTGTGACGGTTTCTTTGGTGAAATGAAACCATAAAGTTGAACATAGTTTTGACTCTATTTAGACGAACTCATGTGCAGAATGTATGGTATTGGCATCAGTGCCTGCAAAGATAAAAAGAGAAGCAGACAGTTTCATCCAAGTGAGAAAAGATTGCAATACGGGTCTGCTGTGGGTGGTATAGGCTACTAGTAGCACAATATGCTATTCATACGGATCAGTGCGTATGTTGCAAATACAGAATGGAACCTGTGCTTCTGTGTGATTCATGTAGCTCTCCAAAAAACAAACAAACAAACTCAGACCTTTGTGAACCATCTTTAAATGAAAGTCTTAACCAGGTAATCTCTAAATAGTAGATAAGGTAGTAAATACTTGGCTTTTTTTAGATTAATTATCAAATCAACAGCTTAATTTGGTCCATATCAACCGACTTAATATGGTATACAAGATCCATCTTATTAGTGTGATTAATAGGTGCAGATTTGACCTGGTTGTTATTATCATCACAAAGACAGCATCGACAACCATTGTTCTTAGCTGCAAAGAATCCCCAACTAGTTTTACGCAGATAAATAAGTCAACACTGACAGGCCCTTGTTAAATTCCATTTGCATTTTGCTAGGGTGGTTGATTCATTTGGGAGTCGCCTGTGAAACATCGCCATAGCTTGAAGATGTCGTGATTGTGAGGCAATTAAACTGGAGGATTTTATCAAGTGTGAGATGCTGACATAGTAGGGGAGTAATTATCGCCCCCAGGGATACTCCCCCTCAATTTCAGGACTCAATATAGACCTTTCAATTAGACCAAGCTTCCATTCAATATCCTGCTTTTTGTGTCTGTCTACATCCCGTCTTGAAGATAGAAACGAGAACTGTATGGCTCCCACCCTTCTAAGTGTCTTATTGAGAACTGAGCTTTTATTGACTAAGAATCCTTCCAGTATATTGACTCTACCTGATATGAATGCTATGCTAACAAATGCTCTAGAATATAGCCCCAAGAGACTTCAGATTGGACAATATTGGAATGTGGTGCAGAATATAGATTGTACGACCAAATGAATCACATGAACACTTAATTATGTGTACATTATCTGGTGTGCAATATAAAACTCTCCCTATTGGTCAATGGCTAATTGTGTGGCCAATATTATGAATTAGTGCAAGGCATTATGCTCTTTGTTTGTTTGGGGGAAAATGGTTCTGTATACGGTGAACAGAATGCTAGAGTACCTACATTTATGCTAGCAATATAATAAGAGAGGAATATTCATTTGAGATATAACTCGGATGAGACACACTGATAGAGTTGTATCGTGCATGTGGAAAGTCTGTGCTGTACCATGTCATATCAGATTGTAACATCACATTTTGCCTGGCAGTGCAATGACCACCAGTGACCTACATACCCATGCATAACCCTTTTTTCTGCTGCATTAACGTGCAGAATGAAGAGAAGGGCAACCCTGTGGTATGAATGGCCTGCTTCTCCAATTCTATCCATGATGACATGGTGGGGCTTGGTCCCAGTGAGCTGCTGCTAGTCCCATTTGGCCTGCCCATTCTTCATCCTGGCACCTCAGCTGCCCACCCTAATGTCACAATGAACGAGCCCATTGCCTCTGATTTCCGCCATAAACCTCTTTACGCCCTCCTCTACCCTGTTCTGCTAGGATTTTGCCATTTATTTGGGCCAATGTATTGCCCTTGATCACAGGATTACATTTCTGGTTGGTGCAGAACTTATTGCAATGACATACAATGCGTGCTAGCCAGTTCAGCTGTTTCTTTTGCTAAGCAGTTAGTTAGGTAACTGCACCCTGAAAACTAAGAGTCTATTTTAACCAAGGACATTACTGAACTGAAGAACAGTACATTGTTACGGAGTGGTTGACTCCTACAAAATATATTCTTAAATCAATAAATAAATAAAAACCAAAAGCTAGATTGGAAATGCCCCAATTGAAAACAATATTTAATTGCAACTAGTGCTATATATGTTAAGACAAGAAATTGCAACCCTTGTGTACGTCACTGTAGGTGTGCTTTTACACATACCTAGAACTGCCAGCTTGTTAGGTCTGAGGGAATTTCACTAATGCCATACACCCTCGTGAGAATCCTTCTCGACATTCACCCTTAAAGGTCAAGTTGTGTCCTGAATGATGAGGATGGATAGTTCCGACCCTGGGACTACTCAGCCTGTCTTTTATAGTATTAGGGTCATCGATTGAGATATTATATATATTATATATTAGATTTATATATTAGATAATGTTCAGATCATGAGAGTGTTAGGAAAAGGTCTGTAGCAGCAATATGGTAGCTTGTTGTGGCAATGAACATAATTCTTAATGTATCACCTTATATTGCTGTTGCAACCTGACACTCCACTGTTAAAATTAAATAAACTGGAGGTTAGTATTTACTGGAAATACTAACATTAATTTACTTCCTGAAGTTCCTTTCGCCTTAAATTTCTTGTCTTGCAACCACCAATTTGGATGACCAATTGCTGACGGCCAAGGTGAGTTTATTGCTCACAACTTCAGTTAATTTAGGCACTGGGTCACGACATTGAAGTAAATTACCATAACCAGAGAACCAGGACCAGTTAACATGAGTTTTCGGAGCCGTCTTAAAGAAGTGTCAGGCTGTCATTGATGGCTTGCTGTGGCCTTTGATTAACACGTGATGGAGGAGGCTGAGCTGGCTGGAAAGTTTGCAGCAATCCATCCTAGCTGTCACGCAAAAGCATGGCCACTGAACAGAGCCACACATGTCTAGCACCTCCACACACACCATTAAATGACAGGCATTGAGCTGGCTTTCATTCCTGTCACAATCCATTAGACATCCGCCTACAAGCCAGAACCCATATTATATAACAACAGCAGCAACCATGTATACAAGCAAGTATAAACACACCAGCCATGTCTGGTGCTTCCACCATTCATCATGCCCTAATATTGCTGACACTGCCCACCAATTCCATATACGCGCAGCTGGTATATGTGTCTACCCTTATAACCATCCCCAATGGCAATGGCAACAGAAAGTTGTCAAAGGTCCAGGGGGTGGCTCTTATCACAGTGGCCAGCATAAAATCCCTTGCCCAACCCACACTTGTCCATAAAGGGATTGCCTCCTCATAGATGGACTGGCCAAGCACTGGAAAGCAGAAGCTGATGGGCAGGTTGATCCTCCCTGGATCCCCGGATGGCCAGGCCACTGCTCTGCTGATCCATTCTTCACAGATCCTGTTTTGCTGAAAGCTGCAGGTGACACATATGATATGTTGATCATACATCTAGCATCATTGACAAGAGAAGCAGCATCTACCCTCTGATTAACACGACCGATCTCAGCAGCATCATGCATAACGGCTCCAATAAAGTCTGTGAGATGTATAACTCAGAGGACAGGGTGTTGCATCACAGATACATGTTAATGAAATGCTATTGTTAGGACAGGCGCAATGCGGGTTCACTTATCCATAGTGCTTAGTATTGGCCTTTGTTCTTCCCTCTCTCTGATCTTCTTTTATATTTCTTTTGTGTGTTCTTGCGTAGAACTAAATCTCCAGTTTGTCATTGTGCATTAGCAAAACAAGTGCTTTCATATAACACTCCATCTCTCCTGCCTAGAGCAAGCACAAATCTTTCTTAAACGCGTTAGTTTTAAATGTCAGTAGAGACTCCTCAGAACTTCAGAGCTGTGAGTTCCCTCTGCATTACGAGGCAACATTGTGTTTGAATTGTTAATAGTGTTCCTTTGTTGGAATAATTGCAGCTAATAGAGTCTTGTGTGTTTGCAGACAAAAGGCGTCCTGAATTTCTGCATTAGCTTCCTTTGTGTCAGGGATTCAAGATCAGTAGAAGGCTGTTGTGTGGAGCTTGCATATGGGAGACTCAGAGATTCTCTTTAGAAAGTGTATTGATGCTTTCTGTTGGCATACTGCTCTAGCAGTCTTACCTTTCACCAGGCACTTGGGTCTTGTAAGAAGCAGTGGCCAGGGTACTGTTGACCACTAGGCTGACCAGTGACCACTAGCTAAGGTTGCTGGAGACCTATTGTTAACGCCTCTTTGCACCCTAGTCACATTCTGACCACCTGTCATAACAGTCTGAGGGTCAGACGTCATTCAATATGGCCTGTTGCAACTGCCAGCCCCATGGCATGGCATTTATATTACAACTTTGCCCTCCATTTCCTATACCATACAGCAACCACCTGCTCCAGTAAAACTGACACTGTACGAGTTCTGTTGAACTACCATACAGTTGAATACTACCAAAACACGGTTTATACCATTCAGCATTCTATGGAAATCTTGGAATGCACTATTCTGGATCTAACCACAAATGTGTTATCTGATCTGATCATGAACAGTTTGTAATGGAATCTCGCACATCGTGTTCATATCGTGACAAAACACATTTACTCTAATCTTTCAGGTGCTTTTACCAGATGTTTATTGATTTCTCTATAACAAGTTTACTGCTCTGGTCAATATGATTGTGGACACTTCTTTTGGTTGGTGGTGATCAAACCTATTCTTTTAGTGTATTTATGGACATCTATTTCCCAATTGGAAAGAAATGGGTCCTGCGACAAATGCAAGAAAATGTGACTGCCCTCCAAAATATGTACTCTTTCACTTAGGCAAATCTGCTAGCCTCAGTAATAGCCTGGTTCAGAAATGCAAAATGCTTGCTGGTAATCAAGGGACAAGCCTAATCTCCACCCTTCAATTCTGCTCGGTGAATATTTCATGCGTTCTGGCTCTAAGCGCCACATGTGCCTGTGATGCCCGCATTTTGTCGTTATAAATGGAATGGCTCACATACGCACATTTCCCTCTAATCCCTGTCTGGACCAATCTCCATTTTCAATGTCGCCAAAGCAGTGAACAATTTATAAATTACACATTATTGACTAGGGACCATCTGCGCAATACTATTACGTGGACAGGATCCATTAAGAAAAAATGTCAATAAATGTAATATTCCGTTATAGCATAGCATTACGTCCTCACAGGTGGTCTATTATTATTTGATATTGATATGCACAGCTGTAGATTGGAATAGGAATTCTATCTCATTTATGATTTCCATAGATTTTCACCAATTAGGGAGTGATTAACCTGTCAAATGTCAACATTCTTTTGAGATAACTGAATCACGAAAGCCCTCCATAAGTCAGCTGATGTTGCTTGGTGTAATACCAGTAGCACAGAAGCACCGCCTTGTCACTGGGGTTATGATAACATATTTCCATGAACACTAAACATTGCATGTCCGTGTGATGGATGTCAGCGGTATGCCAAGAACATTTTGTATCCAGCTTTGAAGTACTGTCCTGTCATGAAAGGCAAATCCAGAGCTAGCTACATTGTTTGTCCTGAAAATTGTTGACAGCATCCGATCGATACACTCTTGAAATGATTGTGAAAATAAAGCATCCTGTTGATTCTGAGTTGAATGCTGGCATGTGAGGTGTCTCATTAGTGTAGCAAATATTTTTTTTCCTGCAGTTCTATTTTCAGCCTATTAGCTACAGGCACGAGTGACAACCTACACCAGCTGAATGTTTAAATGAAATCAGCAGGCAGCCCAAGCTCGAGAAGCATTATAATAGCCAGATGATGAAATGAACTTAATGAAGCTTAGATGATTGCTCAATTAGACATTAGCTCCTTGTGATTAGATTCATAACTGTGCAGGGTATTTCAAGACTGGCAGGAATTTGGTCTCATTACATTATCCTATAGACCAGGAACTTTCAAGATGATTAGTTTCCCATGTATCTCGAAATTTGATGCAGCAGCAGCCTGGAAGCTGCCGATGGTGATGATGCCTTTCAATAAAGCGATGATGCTTCTTGCAGAGTACAAAAATTGACACATGCAACAGCAGATTATGTAAATCCAATCAGCTGCCATGCCACAGCAGATCATGGTTTTAGCATTGGTCTGCAAGAATCTGCACGGCTTCATTCTTGGTAATCAAATTAGATACGTTATGCTTGGTCATCTGTAGTCTTATGGTGAATCTGAGACAAATCATAAAGCAATAGTGTTGCACATGTTGTCTTTGCCTCTCGATCCAAGACTCTCCTATGTTATTATGCATCCTAAGAAACCTAATGAGACATCAAGTGCATGCAGCTTTCAATGATAACAATATTGACATAGAAGGTTGTTTCCATCTCATTTTCGCATGCATAAAGCAGATAGTTTTTCATATTATTGTCAATCTGTCATGCAAGGCTACGTACATCGCATGGTTGATATAAGGAGCACATTTAATTTTGATTAAATTAGAGTGAATTTGGAGTGCGTGGGAGGACCCTCATTATGGAATGAACCTAAAGAGCTCACCTCGTGTGCCAGGGTGGCCTCGTCATCAAAGAGCAACACCTTGTTGCCAGCATCATCATCCAGGGTCACCCAGACTTGCAGACACGAGTATCCAGAGTTGCACCTCTTGCCACAAGAACACCGGAGTTCCTCACCAAAGTCTGAGGTCACAGCAGTGCAGGGAGACTGAAGAAACTTCTCAGCAAGGAGGTACGGTTTCACCACAACTATTCCAACAACTAGTATACCAGCCAGAGATCCTATGAAGAACAACACAATCCAGAGGTAGAGGGTGATACAGCAAGCCCTGGATCTCCTGCAGTTCTTGCACTTCCCTGTGCCAGCTGCTTCCTCCTCTATGTCACTGAGGTCATCAGTGCTGGATGCATCAGAAATTTTGTGCCTCAAATTTACCTTAACTTGTAAGGTGTCTTTTTGAGGCTGTCCGTTATTTGTGGCAGTTGTTGTAGGGTCCGGTTGAAATGGATCACTCTCCAAGTTCCCATCACAGTCAGATTCTTCCATTGTGTGATGGGGTGTTCAATTTATATCCAACTGATTGAGTCACATGGTTTAATTGTTGCTGTTGTTTCATGCACACTATATCAGAATCACCTGCAGTCAAACGTTGCGAGGACGCCGCGTTGTGCGTTGAGGCAGCGCAAAGACTGAGCGTCGTCGACGTTGGCTGCTGTGCACGTGCTCTCTTCTGGCGGCCTGCTATTATCGACATGGGGATGTGGGAAAAGCAGTGTATCAGCATCCAGGTCAGTTGAGAGTGGCAGGCGGACACATGCACGTCCTCATAACATTGCCACCACCTGATGGACAGCACTACCACAGACACAGTCACTGGCACTGACACAACCACTGATACAGCTACTAATATAGCCACTGATACAGCCACTGGCACGGCTTGCACCTCATTGAAATTGACAAACAGGTTACAACTGACTGACCTCTGCGTCAATATCTATCTATCTATCTATCTATCTATCTATCTATCGCAGCCTCTGACACTGCACTGCCAGCTAACGAATACCCCACTTGGGTGAGCTCACCAAATCACGCGGCTCATTATCTCCTCATTTAAGCAGACACCCAGTTCTCCGTTCCAGTCAGGTGCTAAACTGAACTCACTAAACATCCATTACTTCCCAGTCAGTCCCTGCAACCACAACCTGCGTCAAGCCAAGTGAATAAGGCAAGCTCGGTCCCCAGGGTCAGCTGAGTTATAGCTCGGTGCTGCTCGTTGGTAGATTAGTTTAAACTGGAACTTTTTTACTTTCCTTTTAAACCCATTACTGCAAACTGGGCCATGGCCTCTGCTAGTGGGAAGAACTTGCCTGTTTGGGTGGTATCGCAGTGTCCCACTTACAGTTACAACTCCCCTGCATTCCATCAGAGGTGCTGAATGCACCAAACCTTGGTATGAATATGAATCTAGGCTATCGGCTGTCTTAATTACAGTGAGCTGTAAGCATTGAGAAGATTGCTACTGGACTACAAAAGTCTGGCCCGGTCAGCCTGGCAGCCTTCTTAGCCCACCTTTGGCACAAATATTGATCAGGGCGTCCCAAGACTGTCTGCTGTTCAGAAACCTGTGAAATATGGTCTGCCAAGCTTCTTTGTCTCGCCTTTCTTCTGCTCTTTTCCAAGGAAAGACCAGATTTGATGCCCCAGATTTCTTATTCATCACAATGCATCAGCCCCACTGTTTGTTTTTTACCAAGCTAAATTTAACTTTCACGCATCAGGCCTTTGAATATTTAACTATAGCATCATCCGATTTGAGCCCTGGAGCCATATATATTTCTAGATGAAGGAAGATTTGCTTTATGTAAAATTTGAACGTTACATTAGAACTAGCCCACATCTCTCCAGGCTCATTCTCTTTCTGTTGGTAAAGTTGGTTTTTGAGGCCTCAGAGAGCTCTTTGAGATGCTGGTTTGTTCCAATTACCATGGCAACCAAAAGAGAATGATAGCCTAATAACTTGTTACCTGCTTGGCTGCTCAGGATGGCGTGACTGAAATGCAAAGAACAGGAAGAGGGAAAAGAACGTATGCCTATCTACTAAGCTGTCTCAAAATGGTGCTAAAAGATCCCGCCAAAAGATGGCGCCAATCTAAGGATCTTCTGCTGTGTCAAACGTGATTTCCTTGGTCAGAAAGTCTCAGAAGTGTGCAGACAACATCACATTATGGTGCCCTTCGAAGTTGTTGTGGCGACGTAATGACGACATGACCAAGACGTGACGAGCGTCACAGCGTGTACCGAGAACGTCGTACACGTGGATCGTTACGTTCTACGTAGCGTCGTAGAGTAACAATACGAATAAGGATGCAACTCCCTTCCCCTTGCAGGGTAATTAGGCCTCCTATTACTCCAGGCAATTTTCGACTCGTGTCGTTGCAGTAGCTGTTAGCGATCACCATGCTCCTCCTTATTTGTTGTCGAGGCTGAGATGTAGCACTTTACCTCTTCGTTTCCATGACAACTGAAGATTTTTAATCCACTAAGGTGCAAAGTTGGTTAGAATCTGCGTATGGAGTATATGAATATTTCCTCCCTCGAAGAATTATATGTTTATCATTACGCAGGTTATAAGAAGTTTCTAAATTACTGCGATTATCATGATTATAGCATAAAATTGTTGCTAGTTGTTTGGTTAACGAATGAACAGTGGTTACTTCATGTAAATAAAGGATATGCCATGTCGATAGCGAGCATGCTGTGAAAAATTAAATGACAAATATTTCCTGCAAAATATTTATTGCAATCACATATTTATTTGACAACTTCTTATACACTGAGGTGTCAAATATACAACAAACACTGATGATTTTGTGGACATCACACCAGTGACTGAATTCATCATGCTTGGTGCAATGAAAAATACTTTTTATTAATTTTTAGGATTCCATTGGCTAGTTTGGAAAGGGAATGTTGCTGTTTCCGGTTAAATTACAGAGGTTGATCTGTTCTTTGTGACGCAAATTTACGTAGAACTCGTGTCTGCTGGTTCCGCGTGTTCCGCTGAAAGGGAAATCCATGTAATTGGCCTTAGTTGTTGGCCAGAATCCGATGGCCTGCCGAAGGACCCCGCAATTCACTGATCCACTATGTCGGGAGGGCTTTGCACTTGACGTAGCTAATGGAATAGCTGTGTGGCACGGGCTGCCATCTCTAGAACTTGGTAGAGGTGTCCAGGAGTAAAAGTGACCCCGGTATATATGAGATGTTACTGCATATGAAGGGCAGATGTAGACTCAAAAGTATGAAGTCTGAATAGTGCATCTCGAAGAAGGCATTTTCAAGGTATACTAGGATATTACATTCAAATATGAGGAATCATTACAATATGCTCCCAATAGTAAGTTAAACACAACTGGAGAATAAATCAGTGAATGTTCATTGTGAACTTGTAAAAAAAAAATATAAAAAGATCACCAAAGGCGACATAAAAAATATTTAAAAAAACCAGATTAATTGCATGGCCTTATATGAGATATGCAGATCCACCACTTTTTTTTAGAAAAGGCACTTTTGACATAGGGTTCTTATAATTGTCTGAGCAACTAAACGCATCCTTGCCCTGTATACATTTTTCTGGCCGCCAGCTTATGGGCTGGCTAACGCTTTGGCAGTAGAGGTCGCTCAGCTATCAGATTGAGACCTTCCACCTCGTGTTAAAGATAGGAACTACTTTGTTAGGGACAGCTCTTGGATGCTGAGTTGCCAACCCAAATGAAATTGCTTTGCTCTGTAAATTGTTATTGGACTGCAAAGTAGGGTAGCTTCTCTGGTCACGTTTGAATATTGATTTGAGGTCGGTGTGTAAGACTTTCAAATCTGATGGGCTTGTCAAATTTACTGCTAATAAACACCATGCTCAGTCTTTGGGCATTCCCTGGATGATCAAAATGGGAAGAAAATATTGGATTAGACCTGCAGGGATTACTTGGGGTAATCAAATGTTCATTGCATTGAGGCAGCTTTCACCCCAGCTCCCGATCGATAAGTTCCCTGATAGCTTGGAATCTTGCACAGTCCCCTGATGGACAGGATGCCCAGAGGATGCTCTCAGGATGCCAACAGGATGCCAACAGGATCCTCACAGGATGCCAGCTGCAACATCTGCCTATATTTCATTTCCCCCCACTTAATGCCCTGTTAAATCAAAAATACTTTTCCTCATGTCACATAGTTTGCAGGGCAGGAAATTCTATTTAAAATCCACAATCATCGATTTGTATGTACACTGTAGGTATTGATTTCTTTCAACAAGATTTCTTCAACAAAATACCTCTATTACATGGTTTTATAAAATGTCAATGGGATTACGGAACAGATGATACAATGCAAAAAAGTAAGTAAAACATTGCTACAACTATAGTTTTAACAGGTAAATCTTCACTGTACGAACCATCGTCCTGGGACCGTGTGATCACATTAACACCAGATGGCGAGCTTAGAAGTACGCCACCTGTCGCTCTTGTCTCATGAAGACTGACTTCTCGAGCGGACATTGTAAACAGTGGATGCAACCGTTCATTGGCTTTACAGCCAAATTCATAGACTTGGAAACTAAACTTCAGAGCAGAGAGCTGCTCCAGATGACGTCATGTGAATGCAGAACTCCCATTGGTGAAAGCAGTCCCTCAGCCAACGAGAGTCCTGGATTTACATGTCATCCTCTTGAGCAGCTCTTACTGCTCTGGAGTTTAATTTCCAAGTCTATGAATTTGGCTGTAAAAGAATCGCAAGCTGTGGTATCAGCAGTCATTGAATAATGCTGCTAGTTTTATTAGAATCTAGATGAGATTTGGCAATAGAGGCAATGATGAAAGCAAAGAAAGTTAAGGAAGACCAAGTTTTTCCACCAAAAAAAAAACTGGACTAGATCTTTCAATTTGCATCTTCTGCTACTGGTCCCCACTGACTTGTCTTGGCAAGAAAACACGTTTTCCTGCAGTTCTGTTTTCTTTAGTCCAGAGTAAAAGGCTGCAGTTTTTCTTGTAGCTTTTCTGCAACTAGTTTGCTAATGAGTCGCTAGACTGTTAACTCCTCCATTAGCACTTCCCTTGTCTTTAGGAAAATGAAGGCATAAAATAAAACCCCATGTTGTTCTAATTACTGCATCAGCTGCTTCAGTTGACGTGACATATTGCAATAATCTGGAGAATAAGTACTCTCTCTCCGCTGTGTAAAATTGTGAGTAGAATCGCAGATACGTTTGATCGCTTAATGGATAAAATAAGCGCTTAAAATATCTATCCTGAATCAGCGACATTAAAATGTGATGCGGTTGCAGCAATAAGTTACAAGCGCAGTACGTGCTAGAGTATGCTATTGTTGCAAGATACTTGATCATATAAACAGAGTTTGAAAGGTTTTGCCATAAGCATAATCGTATGATTTAACTTAAGTGTTCTCCTTATTGGGTAGATGTAGTTGTAAAGAGTTTTGGAATAGTATATGTAGACATTTGTTATACAATTGAATCATTCATGAATTAATAAATGTGTCTGTGCAGCTGATTATCGTAACTGGCAATGGCACGCAGCTGTATTTTTTAAGATTTGTATGGACTTCTTTAGCACTGTAGATCGATAGCACACATTCCTGTATGTAAAACATGCACGTGCTTATCTGTATAGAATTATTAGTTTGCACTAACCAGTAGCTATCGGACCTTGGAAGTCTTTATTATATTTGTGTATCGTTAGTAATACTTGACACTGGTTGTAGAGCGCTTATATTACAGTGGCTAAAATGGATAATAGTGTTATGCAGTATGAAGTAGTAGTTGTGTGTGGTGCAACACGGCAGGCACACTGGAAGTTTTTTCTGGCATAAAAATATCTTTGTTTGTGCAACATTTGTCTCCAGTTCAGAGAGAAACAAGAATATTATTTTTCAAAAAAAGAAGATACCTGGCGTTGTGTGTAGAATGCCAGCAGCACTAGGTCTACAGTGTACACACTTTAATACAGTATGATGGCTACTGCCTAAATGAGACCAGTGTTTGTGCCTTGTATACTCCATTCTTTACTCCGAATTTCACAAATTTATTTATCTTTTGTATAAATATAAATTCTACAAATTTTTCTGAACAATTCAGTCTTTATTTGACGAAAATCGGGCCAATATTAGAAGAGCAGCAGCTTTTTAAAGTATATGAATGCATCCCCCTCCCTGCCTACGCTGCCTACGCTGCCTACGCTGCCTACGCTGCCTACGCTGCCTACGCTGCCTACGCTGCCTACGCTGCCTACGCTGCCTACGCTGCCTACGCTGCCTACGCTGCCTACGCTGCCTACGCTGCCTACGCTGCCTACGCTGCCTACGCTGTCTACGCTGTCTACGCTGTCTACGCTGCTGCTGCGTTGACCTATATATTGTCAAAATTCAGAGCGTTCGTTCGCTTAGTGATACCTGGGCTGTCATAGAACATAGTATGATAGTTCTATACTTGATAAAGGCCTAGGCCCAGTTATAAAAAAGTATTATCAGTGCTACAAAAACACCAAAATACATGTGTTGATTTTCCATGAAGCACATTATACGATGTATGTAGGCCTTATACAAAGGCCTACTTAATATGTTAGGAACATCAAGGTTTCTGTCTAAACTATACATAGTCAATGTTATTAATTGTTGGTTGGAGGAAACTAATTGATGAAGGACTGTTTTAGAAAATAAATGGCAGCAGCAACTTCTACGGATAGTCATACAATTGCAAAATTTAAAGAACCTAGGGAACGCTAAATTCTTTGCAAGTTTTGCATATTACCCTTGGTAACACAAACCATTTTAAACTTTATAATGTCTACCTATTCCCAAATATCAGTTCATATCATATCTGTACTTTGGTATGCAGCACAGGTTTTTTCGATTCAGGACTCCATTCTCTATGTCGAGATTTCTCATTTCCTGTTACAACAGCAGTTAAACATGATTGCACCTCGTAGAGCAGAATTGTAAACATGAGGCACATAGCCGTAAATAATGGTTGGTGGGTGTTAGGGTCTGTTAGAAAGGGCATAGTGGTTTTGGTTGGCTATGCACCTGATGCCCACCCTGTGTCTCTCACTCTGGCACACTGAGTTGCAACATTGAGTTTGCATCCACACTGGAGTCCCCCTATTGCCATAGTGGCTAAGCATTTACCAGCAGCAGCAGCGGCAGCAGCAGCAGCAGCAGCGGCAGCACCATAAAGAGCTCTATGCATGTGCCTCACGTCTGTAACAATCATCGTTACTGGCCTCTTTGCCTCTTTCTGTTTGTTGACCACACAGCTCTGACTTCTTATGACAACCGATGCTTTCCTAAAGGTTTGACCCCTTGAAAAGCTGCTTACGCCTCTTTCTGACACTGCCAGGGTCTATACAAATGTGTAGTTTATCGCAATCGTTGGTTTCGCTTTATTTTTTTTAACTTAAATTTCACTTCTACAATATTATAGTACATCAGTGAACATTTATTTATGATAGTGTATACAAACTGATGTGGTATATTTCTTCTTAACATATCCACATTTGTTTGTAACTACCTCAGTGTGCAGAAACTTTCTTTTTCTGAATCATTTATTCCACATTCACTCATAAATTCACTTACTAAATATATATAAATGTACATTTAAACAGCAGCTTTTTTAACAAATGTGAGGAGACCCCACCATCTAACAGGCGATGCACAATAAGGTAGAATTAACATGGATATGAAGAAGAAATTTACAATATTGAAGTACGGTTTTGCATGGGAAAATGTGCATTACAAATGCCGCCAACGAATTTTTGATAACAGCACTGTATCCATCATTTAGCTCTGACTGCTGTCAAAACATTGCAGCAGCAGCAGCAAAATGTGATAGTCACAATGAGCCATCACATGACAAACATGAGGCAAGATATGATCCTGATATGAATATGACATTCTAGAGATGCCAGCTCATTATAAGCATGACTCAATTATTCTCACTCATGCAGGTTCCGTTGCCAAACTGCTCCCAAACAGTGCGGACGGAAACATTAATCTGAGATATAATCATGTTTAATTAAGATAATATCTAGTACTGAGACAAAAGAGCAAAAAGCGATCAATAAATTTCAGTGAGGCGGAGAATTGGGAGCTGGGAGTGGTTGTCGCCTAAAGCCCACTCGGGGCCTCTCCATTTTGTCTGCTAAGTGTGATCTACACCAAAGCCTAGCCAGTCCATTTCCTTCACCATACACAAGCAGACAGACCCAATTGCCACAGCTACAATCTTCTTGAGAAGGTACATAATGTACCAGAGCATTTGGCTCAGTATTTGGCTCGGTTCTACATGTTTACAGAAAGGATGAGTTGATTTGAGCTTGGCAGTGATGCTCCCCTGCAGATTCCAGGTCCTATCTATAGATGAATCATCCCACCAGCCAGACCACAGTCCTCTGCCCCTCCCCCTTTTTTTCCATTTAATTTTTCACTCCGCTCGATTTTCCAGATAAGACCAGTGCAAAGTCGTACTCCCAAATTAGGTGGATTGCATTCATTTCCATTTCCGACAGCATATTATGTTACTAAGCCATCTTAATGCTCCCAGCATCGAAAAAACATAGTGAATATGTTTATTTGAATCAACTTGAGCAAACGATAAAATGAATGATGAAGATTTCACTGTTACAAAAGCAACATGCCATGTGAAAGAAATGCAATGAAGAAACAGTTTACTCCACAGTCTTCAGTTAGTCTAATGTCAGCTGCTTGTGAAGGAAAGTCCTTTACTCCAGACCCATATAGTGTTGACACAAGGACATGGTCGTTCCACTGATATTTTATGTGTTAATCCAAGAAACTAGCCGAAGAGCCAGACGGGGGCATATCCAGTCGATTTCCTATCAAACCTCAACAGAGAAGGACATTGCTTCGACCTGTATCAATCAGGCTGCATTAGAGCGTCCATCACATGGCCCAGAGAACTCAATTGCTGATGTGTCGCCCCCCGGGGATTGTTAGTGGTGTGGGCATTGTGTGTGGATTGGATGTGACGGGACAGTGGCCTGTGGTGGTCAGTAGCCAGGGCAAGGTCACCCTGTGGTGAGTGGTTGAGCTCTAGTGCACATTCAAGGGCTCACTACTGCACATCACAGCACATGAACACAGCTCATCAGCACATTACATACATCCAGTGCTGGCCTTGCTTTGCATTCCCTTCAGCCACATCAACTGCATGAATGGATGAAACGGATGAAACGGATGAAATGGATGGAGGGACAATGTATTAGCAGGTCTCCTAGCCACAGTGCACATTGACTTTGGCCCCATCAATCAATGAACCAATGCGTAGATGCTATTGACTGCCCTCCTTCAGTGTTTCAGTGTAGTACAGTGCTTTGTGTAATCTTGTGGAAACTTCATGTTAGAGTTTGCCACCATATATAGAGTGTGTTTACATGTACACTGTACAGTACTTGGTAAAATTATTATAACATCAGTTGACAGCCATGTGATACACTCCACAGAATAAAACTCACGTGTGATATATCATCTTTGTGAAATTCCACAATGATGACAATCTTCTATTTCATAGAAACGATACAGCTCTAGTTCTTATAAAGACAGTTATCCTAAATTGTGGCAGCTTAATGGCAATAATGGCAATACGAATGACATTAAAAGGCTGCAGAATAAGCTGACTTCCTGTATTGTGACATTTAGAAACGTTACGCAATGCATCAGAATTCCAGGACATGAGGCTTGGGAAGCTTGATAAAAAACCAATGAAAGACGATCCCTTCTGAAACTCGTTTATAATGCGATTCACCAGAATGGAACAGGCTGGAACAAGCAACAGCTGCCGAATCCAAACACAATTTCCTGTCCAGGTTGGAATTCTGCATTACCAATCAGCAGCTGAGCAAAATCTGGTTTTGAAACAACCTAAAGCAGAGCTCACACTGGTCCTTAACTTGTTAGGCGGACACCCACGCGAGGCTATGACCTCTTGACCCACAGTAATAGGTCACAGGCGAAGGCTCTACATTCCACTCAATAGCATTGACCCCCAGTGATGTGATGGGAGAGTTTTCCAATGCCCTCAATAGAGCAAGTGCATAACACTTAACCGCTGCCTAGCAAGCTATAGTGCACTATGAGTACATGTTTCATTTTTGTTATCCATATATGTACATTTGGTTAATATTTTGAAATAAAACCTTCGGTGAGACTCCCAGGACTTCGGTAAACAGCAAAACACTTGATGTTGAAAGACAAAATATAACTTTGAATATTATGGTAGACTGTGCAAAATATGATCACGTTTGTATACATTTATAACGAATACCTACAGGACACACAATGTATGCTTTTACCATAATAACATCTAATATTGTGGAAACATCAAAGGGAATTCTGGGCATATGGGAGAAACTAAGAAAACATTTCATGGTATGAAAGCTACGCAATTTGCTCAGTAATCTTGTATTCGTTGTGTAAATACCTGCTGTGCTTTTGTTTTGCAAGTTGGACTGGCAGCTTTGATATCCCTGCTGGTGCCAGTATAACAAACGGCCTGGTGAAATCCTTGGTGCTATGATAAAAAGGAACGCATAAAAGGAGACTCTGCCATCGTAAATTGCTTGGTGCTGCTGCGTTTATCTGTGTAGAATGTGTAGATGCAGAGGGCTGTACAAGACTTTGCTGAGTAAAGGAACTAGATGGGCACTTTGCATAGCATTTGTATATTTATGGCTGCGTCATATCTACAGGGAATACTTCAACCTTAAACGTTGACAAGCGAGGCTGAGCCCAATCTTGTAATTAGGATTAATGACAGCAATACTAGAAGCTCTGCCAAAGACGCTAGCATCTCGTTTAGTTCTGACAGAGGCATTTGCCTTACACAATGTAATGAGAAAATCCTAGTAATTTTACTGAGAAAATTCCTGTTCTTTTATGCCCACATCTCCTGTTCCCTCGTCTGTTAATTGTAGCTTATATGCAGTCGAATCATCCGTCTTACAGGCTGTGACATATATGTCGACATGCTTATGGACAGACTTACAGATGTACACACCTTCCATGGTGGCCACCAAACAGAAGGGCTCCAATTTTGTTTAGAGGTCTCCAGTAAAATTATTGGATTGTGTTCTATCGTGCAAATAAAACACTTCTGATTCTTTCATATTTCTTTTACATTTGCTCTACTGGTAATACATTTACATAATGAATGAGTTAATACTTCGAACATCATGGCATTGTGATCTGAGCCATTTGGCATTGGAAGCAAATTGCCAGTTTATGACTATAGCAAATTGCCTATAGTGTTCAAAATGTTTTATCGTATCTAACGCGTGTCATTAATTGTGCAATCAAGCATTTATGCCGAAGTTCCCCGGTGCTACTACAATTAAAATAATAAACGCATCCAAGCCCCATCTCTGCTGGCCAGATGGAACCGCAAGTCCTGCAATATGTATTTCTGAGAATTTATGCCTGTATCATAACATTGTAAGCTCAGCCTCTCTGGCTACAGAAATCTCTGAACAATCCAGTTGACCTCCAATGGGACAATATTGCGCAACAGGACATGTCCCGGACCACTGGTATTGCTTGTAGATTGCACTGTGTCTGCCATAAAGTTTTTTTTTTTTTTCCGAATAGCAGACTTGCATTAGCCATACTTGTAATACAACTCCAGTAGACCAGAAGCAGGCACGTATTATATTGTTATGATATGTCTGATGAAGTTTTGTTGCACACCATGCGCAGCTTCTGAAAATAGACCTCTGTCTTTGGTCTGACATATTTCTGTGAAGCTTCTACCATTGTAGCACCAACATTACCCCTCTTATAGTCTTAATTGCTAAATATGATAAGAATTCTGCAAAATGTGTCGGCCAACTCTAAAACCAATTTGCAGGTCAAATGTTACATACTACACATAGTAGCTATTTGTTATGTTGTGGTAGAATATGCCAGTTTAAGCAAGCTGTGCTAGGACCAGTTAAGACTCCTTTTATATGTTACCAATATCATTTATTTCTAACCAAAAAACCTATATTGCCGTCAATCCACAAATGCATTACATTAAACTAGTGGGTTTAAATTATATATCACCCGGTTTCATCATAACAAAAAGAAATAAAGACACATTTTCTGGCTGACAACCAGCAACAAGGGAATTTAATCATAGGTAATCAGTAATCTCTTATTGTTTGACGAAGTAGCTCAAATAATTCATGGCTTGGTAATTTTTCAAGCATAATCTTCTCGGCCAAAACGTCTTTTTGACAGCAGCAATAAACGCCTTTCTCCCTCCGGGGATTAATCGATATCAATTAGGGCTGTCGTCATTTTTGCAGCCTTAAAAGGGCTTTATTTTGTCATCCTTCAAAGCTTCAGTTTCAATCAAGAATAATGCCCTGGAGCCCCTCCTGACTTACCTAAAATGATTTAACACTCACCGCACGATATTAGTCTTTTTTTTCTAAACTCTGAAAGTTCGCAGCAAAGGATAAACGCCTAGATAGTTAGGTTTTTATCTAGGTTACTCAAATATTATGAATTATTGGATAAAGCTCTACCGAAGCAGGTCCTGGGTTCGATTCCCAGTGCATACACTCTTATGGCGCTACATCTCAGATGGCATAATACTTTAAATTGGAGGTGCCCAGCACTCGGTGTCCATAGAGGCAAGTAAAAGAACCACCCATGGGGTAGTGTCACATTGAATTGACTCAGAGCCTATCTCACCATTACATCTGCCCCTGGTAGCTGGTTATATAAGCTTGAAATATTGCAACAGATAACATTTTACATTTCTGTGAGTAAATATTTAAAGCTAATCGCTTGAAGTAAGATAAGATAAGATAAGATAAAACTTCATTTATAGTCGGAGGTGCAAGAAAAAACAATAAAACATAAGCTGTACAGATGATTAGAATGAGATTATGACTTAACTACTCAATGATCATAAATTATTTGCTGACAGATTATACATGATCCACAATTACACCTTTCTAAGGAATTACAACGTCTTAATAAATCTTTGAACTTAGCTAAATCATCTACTTGTTTTAGTTCAACAAGGAATTCCAAATCAAAGCACCTTGATATATAATAGATCTGAAACCATATTGCATAGTGTTGTAAACAGGCTTCACTAGCTTGAGATTATCTCTCATCTCATATGGCGTAATCTGCCTAGTGAAGAATGAACTTGTGATAGGTTTTGCCATGTCATAGAGTACTTTGTAAACAAATTCCGCTAGACTAGTTTTCCTTGTTACATAAAACATTTTTTTGCATGTTCTTTCTGGCAGGTGGTTGTATCGGCTATCATAATCATTGCAAACTAATCGTATTTCTCTTTCATTTAGTTTCTCAAGTTTCTTGTTTTGTCCTATAGTGAAAGTATTATATACAACTGTACAATAGACAGAATTAGACGAGATAAATGATTCATATATTCTGAGTTTACTTGTGTAATCAATGTGTTTGCATAATCTTTGGAGTGCATTAATTTGTTTTGCTGCCTTTTTGCTGATAATTGATACATGGCAGTCAAAATTTAGTTTGTTGTCAATGTTGATACCTAACAGCTCAACAACAGATTCAGACTGTATTTTTTTATTGTCAATCTCAAAATCTATGGAAACATTTTCTCAACTCAGACATATCGCTTGGAATTTAGATGCATTTGCTTTCATAAAATTATTTTTGAACCATGAAATTGCTTGAGCGGAAGCCACTTCTAGTTTGTCCTTTATGACCATTGGGTCTCTGTATGCATAACATAAGGTGTTATCATCAGCATAATTGTAAACGCTGCAAGAACTACTTAATTCAAACAGAAAATCATTTATGAATGTTAAATAAGAGATGACCTAAGAGAGAACCTTGGGGAACACCAGTTTTCAAATTTAACCATTCGCTTTTAATGTTACCTAGTTTTACAATTTGTTTTCTTTTTTTTAAGTAGTCCAATATGAATGAACAGGCTTCACATGATAAACCATATGCATGTAACTTTGCAATTAATAAGCCATGAGGCAGGCTCTCAAAAGCTTTAGATAAGTCAATAAGTATGCAGCTAACATCGCAGTTATTGTCAAGGGCCTTCCTCCAGTTTTCTACACATTTAACCAGTACATTGTTACAACTGTAAGTCTTCCTACATGCTGACAGATCTATGGATAATGTAGAGGATACAAATTTAATAATCTGATGAAGTAAGCGGTTGACAACATTAGTGCTTCCCTATGGTGATTTTCATGCATAAATACATTGAACGTTCCACTGTTCCTTTTAATTAGTCCAATCTAGGAGAATGCCTTTGCACAAAGTAAGTGCTGCTTCCTCTCAAGCGCAATTCCTCTTCTCGACTTCGTGGTCCGACGCAATAAGGTGTGTTTATTTTTCCGGTGCCAGCCTGCATGCCTGTGAATAGGCTGGAAGTCAGGACCCATCTATACTTGAGCATACGATCTAGACTGTCACTGGCACATCTGTTTTTATGAGGGCTTTCCTATAAAAGATGGTCTTGGGCCATGGCCTAATGCCTCGCATAGCATTAAAGCAAATCCATAAGGAGCAGGGGAAAAGAAGCTCGGATAACTCGGTAAGTTGGTGACCTTTGAATGATGGCTGACCCTGCTTAAGCTCACCTCCAAGAGGGCTGAGATTTATGAAGGGTTCTTATGACCTACAACCTTATGATATGGTCCTTGCAGCTGCTGAGAGGGCTCTTTTGTGTCTGACCTTGTTACCTGTGACACTGTGACTTGCCTGTCTGGCAGTGTCTGCCCTACACTGAGAAGAACAACTAGGGTGCCTTATCTATCAAGCCAAGCGTCTGTTTCAGTGTCACTGTTAATGGCAGTTCACATTGACGGGTGTTAAGCTATATTTATACTCAAGGTGTTAAATAGAAATCTTTTGATATTAAAACGAATGCAATGAACTGCAGTCAAGTTAACTATACAAGTGTGCTTGCAACATCACCATCACATACCAGTTCATCCATGTGTCGATGCTCATTTATTCAAGCCAATTATATGCAATTGTTTGTCTGAACATTACGACAGTTTGCTAACAATGTAGTTTGCTTCATGGTCCTTAAATTTACTTTAAACATCACCAAAGCAAAGTACAGTGTACATTGTAAAGTCACAAGACAAGGTTTGAACTTGCATTTGGCATTATGGTTACACCAATCACAATAAGTTTGTCACATTTTGATTGAACCAAAAGAAAGTGCTTTTATGTAACAACAAACTTCAATTGATAAAGGTTTCCACACAACTTTGATAAGCATGCAGACACGTATTATTTCGAGTGCATTACTAAGTAATGCTTGATTCTCAACGTCCCAGTTGAATTGATTGATCTGTAATGTTTATTTGATCAATCAATGACCCTGCTTTCATATCTAGACTGCAGTTCAATGACCTGCAAAACTGGATAGGATCACGAAGGGCAGTCAGCACAGACTTAGGAGCAAAAGTGTTGTGAATGGAAGATAAGTAATAGTAAGGAAAAGACACAGTAAACAAGAGGTTGTAGAAGTTAATATCTTTGCACAATCTAGGATGTTGGGAAGCTGGTGTGACTGTTATTGGCTGCTGCTATACAACTATGCCAGTGCACACTTTCAGGAAGCTGCCTGAGGCTCATCTGACCTTGGCTTACTGCTGGACGCCTGGGGTCACGCAGGGGGATAAGTTGGGACCAGCCTGATCCCTTCTGCCTGGGCTGAGCCATGTTTCTCAGCAGCTAATGACAGTGCTCCTATGAGATGCGTTGCCTTGGAGACAGGGTGGGGTGGTCACCCCTGTCCCATGCATCATGTTGTCAGGGTAACCAACTTCATAGTTTTATCAACGTCATCTTCCCTGCATTTCACCCAAGCTCACAAATTAGCAGTCACACTCCCTGCTAACTACCATTGGCCTCATAGATCTTTCAGTTATTAGTCTTCAGTAGACTCCATGGTTAAGCACTCATCCTCCTATCATATCCTGCACTTAATGAGATTGTGAACTTCTTCATGTTTTAATTGCTGGTTGCAGCAATATATTATATGTCAATTGAAGTTAAACATTCATTAAATATTGTGTGAAATCTATTTAAATCCTAAACTGTAATCAAACGGAGAAAGCATTGTGAAAGCTAGTCTAGTTCAGAAATACTACGTTTTTGTTTTATACTTTTTCGTACTATGTACAATGGAACAGCATATTCGTGCGTACATATGTATATGTTGTATGTTAAAACTGGTCAGATCATAGACGTACCTGATGGTCAGATGTACGGTCTACTTTATGTTATACGTCTTGTCTTATTAAAAGGACGAATTTTTGCGTGTGTCTATATTAACCACCTCTGGTCGTATGTGTGCTGGCTCCTAATGACTTGACACGCAGCAGTGTCTTTATGCCTTGACAAGTGTACACCGAGTGCCAAGTTATTAGGCAGCACCTACTTTTTCTTGTTACTCGCTTAATTTTGCACATAAATTCATACAACTTTCACATAATGTGCACTAATTTGACCTAGACTTGATGGCCAAAACATTTCTGCCTTAAATTTGATTGTAATTTTACAATAATTAAAATACTATATTCAGGCGTGCCAAGTTATTAGGCAGCATCAGTTTACATCAGTATTGAGGTGAAACAAAATTAGATATTTTAACAAAAACAGTTTTATTTGATGATGTGAACCTAAGCCAAGGCACCAGATTCTCCTCCAGGAAGTTACAATATGCCTCTGAGTTCATCTTTACTCCATCTTTCACTCTAAATGGGCCAACAAGTTCACTGTTGATTATGCCAGCCCATATCATCACACCTCCACCTCCTTGTTGTCGCCTCATTCTAACTGGTGCCTCAGTGCCTCTCTGGACCCAACCACGAGCCCATCCATCAGGGCCATCCAGGGTTCCTCGCATCTTGTCGGTCCACAGCACCTTGCTAAAATCTGTCTTCATATATTTGCGGGACCATTCCAACCTCTGTTCCTTATGCTTCTTATTGATAGGAGGTCTTGTCTTCACTTTTTTCACTTTTCCAATGCCTCAGAGGATGCGGCATCTTGTGGATTTTGGCACATCATCTAGTCCTGCAGCTTCAAAAATTTCAGCTGATGAGGATAGGGGTTTCCTGGCCAATTCTAGTTTGACAGATGTCACATCCCTTGGTGTCAGCTTTCTCAGAGGTGCTTGGTGGCGCTTCTTTCTACCTGCTCCACCTTTCAAAACAAACTTCTCAATAGTGCGGCGGTCTCTCCCTAATTTTCTTGCAATTTCTAAATATGTATGACCTTTACCAAGTAGTCTAACTACTTTGGACCTCTCAGTGTCAGATAAGTCTTTTTTAAGCCCCATAGCAGTATTTCTACAGTGTCTGCACACTACAAAGCAATACCTGCCTAATAACGTGGCACACCTGATTTTCATGGCTGGATGATTTATTAATTAGACAAACACTTAAGGCAGAAATGTTTTGGCCATCAAGTCTAGGTCAAATTAGTGCACATTATGTGAAAGTTGTATGAATTTATGTGCAAAATTAAGCGAGTAACAAGAAAAAGTAGGTGCTGCCTAATAACTTGGCACTCGGTGTAGACCTGCAGGTGACTCGCATTCCCCAGGCAAGGAAATTTCTGAATCTTCTTTACAAAGTCATTCTGTAAACGAAGTTATCTGCACAGAAGGTCACAGACTTACGTATGAGGTAATTTCTCCTTAACATAATTCAAGTTCATTGGCTTCAGTTAGGGATGTTGATCATTAGTGGTCTATTCACTTGATGCCCTCTGCACAACGGAGGCCAAGCTGCCTGGTCATTAGCCAAGTCCAGAGAATCTATTAAATTTACTGGATGTCTGAGGTACATTGTGGTCAGCTAGACTTGAGTTTAGTTCAGTATCAAAATCTGTGATTTGCCATAGTAACATGTACAGCATTCCACTTAAGCAATAAAAATTCTTTACTGTTGGAGATGCCCAGCACATGATTCATTCTGTCTGTTTAATTTTGCACAAGGCCTTCTTAACCAAGTTATTAACCTCTTGGGGATTCAAAAGGAACCTTAATAAGTACTGACCATAAACACAAAGACAAGACAATGAACTGTAGCGTTAGAAGTTGTGAATCAAGTGTTGAGCAAACACCGAGAACTGCAAGACACGAGGTCACAAGTATGACCAGCAAAAGCTTATCGCCCTGATCTACAAGTAGGCCAACATGGGAACCCATGACCTTGGTCATTTCTGACAAAATGACCTCTGATCATATCCAGGCTTTGATGTCCCCCTTGTGGGCTGTCTGCTGAATAATCAATAAGGGCGTCTTAAGAAGAATAGTGGTATGGAAAAAGAAGAGGCAAAACGATGAATTCTGCTTCGAAATAAGGTGATATTATATCCATACCACCAACAGAAGATTAGTGTGAACACAGCTAACAACTAACTATTTGCAGGATTGTTGTGATGTCGGCTGAATCCATAGAGACAATGCTTGCATAATTTTGAGAAAATTGGTTTTCAACAAACAGTGCAATAGATCTGAGGCTTATTTTAGATTCCCTTTACACATGGTACAATGGGCTTGCACGAACACTCAGCCTTTTTCTCGCAAAATTCACAAAATGTTGCATTTTGTGGTAAAGCAAACAAACTTCTTTACCCAAGCATTGAATAAAAAGCTACAAAACTTCTTTGCTTCTGTTGTACAATCGATATGTTTCATGTAGCCCACCTTACTCAACACACATTAACCTTCTATCGTGGAGTGAGGGGCCAAAGCAGCCCAGAGCAGGTGGGTGGAGGGAGGAGCGGGGGCAGCCAGGGATGTATTGACTAGCTCTGCGGGTGAAGTATGCCTCTCAAACGCACAGCATCGTAAGTGGCTATGGTGAGGACCGTTGGTGGTTTGTCTAGGCTTGTGCAGTGCCGTACCAGCCATTGTTTATCTTACTCCATTATAATACTTTCAGAGCAGCAGCAGTGTATACAAGCAAAGTTTAGCGGAAAGTTCATAGGCCGCTGTTGTAGTGTAGTTTTTGTTCAGTCTTATAGAGAGAGGGTTGGCTGTGCATTTGATATTCTGGTCTTAAGGGGAAAATGTGGGCTTGTTTTAGGGTCACTTTGGGTACTTATGGTGCACATTTGGTAATCCCTATGATACCCCAAGCTGCCCAACTGAGCCATCAAACACTCATTCTATTTGCAGACCACATAATGCAAACTCACTTGGAGATGGGATTAATATGATGTGCTGGAAAGCCACCGAAATCTATTTCTGGCCATTACTCCAGAGCCATAAGAGCGTCGAGGCTGAAGGATTTTATATCCGGTGCTCCCAGACAGACATACATTCGCGCTAGGATGGCTACATTCTCCCGGACCCTTGCTTGGCCTCAGCTTTGAATATTTCTCCCACGGCGGCCAGACCAGCAAAACAGCCCAGCTGTGATGTGACACAAGGGACCGAGGCTAGCCACCATTTCCCCCAACTGCCCTGGACGCCTCTGGAAGCCTCTGGACGCCTCTGCAAACCTCTGTTGCGGTGATTGAGGCGACGACCTGCCGTATCGGTCACTCTGGTCAAGCTGGACATTGGCCAGTCTCATAAAGCAAGGCTGCTGGGCTATCTACACAACAAAAGCCTAGGATCGCCACATCACCGGCCTGGCGTAGCCCACAAAATAGCCGACTTCTCATATAAGCTTTGTATGACGGTTGCCTTGTGTCAGGAAATTCGCAAACCCCAACACCCAAAGAAACTGCAAATTATAGCTATAGAAAATATTATCGATGTTCCTGTGCTACCCTTTGCTCTAACAGTTTTCATATATCATTAAGATCAATTTGCCTGCAGTTTGAGGACATTGACCTTTAAATAGATGGAAGAGAATGCATAACTTGAAGAGCAAATTGCCTGGGATCTTATGAACCAGCTGATGAAATATTGAGGCCTTTGAATTAAAGTTCTGCTGCTGCTTCATGCAGTCATCGATATCAATGGATCGTTAGAATTTAATTTAGCTCAACTTCAAACGTAGCTCTCTATCCCAGAAGCTCTTCACTCTTGAACATCCTGCGCTCTTGTTGTAAATTCAAACTATGCACAGCTGACAGTATAACTATGCTTACAGATGACAGTCACTATGTTGTCAACAGCAATTTGCCTAGTGTAATAGGCCCTAGTCTACTATAAGAACCACGTGCGGTGCTGTGAAGTCTGAGCAGGGCGTTTCTGGCGTCATAAAGTACAAAGAAAGATTCAGTAGAATCCGCAAGAGGGAGCTCCAGGGGCGATAATGACACTTGAATGGCCGCCATTGTGTGAGCGGGAAACGCGTTCTCAGCCCAACCTCGGCTCACTTGAGGGCCGATTCTTGTTCATTTTCCATTATTAGCCACACCCAGCTTTGTTTGCGCTCTCATTTTTCCCCTGATTGCTTCTGATGCGGTTCCTGTCTCAAACTCGCTCATTGCAATCTCCCAACCTTCCAACGTTCTTGTTCGTCTGCTATCATTTGCACAAATGGCGCCAACATTCCCGCTGCTTGTTCTCTCTTTTTCCCTTTAAATGCTGCTACTCAAATAGCATTTCCCGATGCCTTCTGTATCAAGAACAATTTTCACTTCAGCTTTACAGGATTACATTGGCAAAACCTGTATTTGCCACAAACACAAAGAGAAAGTGTTCCACTGAATTCATGAGTAGGTCGTAAGTGACTTCCCAGATGAGTATCCTTTCTTTGAGGTCCATATCATAGAAATCATGAAAGTCTAATTTATACTTTCATTTTTCGCCAAATAACAAAAACAAGAAGACGTTTAACTCTTCATGAGCTACATCTCAGCTGGATGTCGAACTCATGAGTTGTTAAATTAGAGCTAAGTGCCTGGAACTTGTTGTCTATACAGAAGCAAGTAAAAGACCCCACCTATGGGAAAAATGGCGTGAACTCTAAGCTTATAATATCATCATTGTCTGTAGCAGCTGATCATTTAATTTGGCTGGGCTTCATTGCATTTATTGATATCAGAACTAAGAGAAGAAACATGTCTGATGAAGTATATTTTATAGTACGCTGAAGATATAAGGAACCTACAGCAGAGCTGCCAGGATGCTGTGACTCACGAAAGGATCCGCACCTAGCAAACAGTTGCGGAGCGCCTCAAGGAGCATGATTACCTCCTACTCCCCATAGTATACATGAGACCCAAGTGTTTAGTCAACTGTCAATGCAAAAGCCAACTGTTGGTGACTTGAGCTGAGTGTAAAGCCATTCAGCACACATCTTGGCCTTGCACACACATATGGACAGTACTTAAGGTCAGAGATGGACAATGGTCCAGCTTAGAAATGGTCACTTAACACAGGCTGCATCCGTTCAGGCATGTCTTATCACTGGCATTGTAGAGTGGCTTCTTTTATAGCCCTAGAGTTTCTTGACCCTTTTATGATCTTTCTCAGACCCGCGTGACCCCGATAACCCATTATCAGAAGTGACTCAGTTGGCGCAGACTTTTTGGGTCTTCCATCTGACTTCCATCTATCTATCTAAGACTGACTTTCACTGAATTCCACCTCCCTCCTGTGGATTCTATCTCTTCATAGGAAGCAATGGTGCCCGAATCAGCTGACTTTGGCACTCGTTTTGTCAAATAGGAAATGAAGTTCTTTGCAGCAGCCACAGGAGACAGAGCCCCTCTGCTGCCTGTGTGTTTATGATGTCTCATAAACCTCTTGCTAGTCTGTCCCTAGGTGGCCCTTGGTCACTTAGCATGGTCAGTGGTCAAGGCAAGAGTGCATAACTATGGAAACTGTAACTTTAGCTTTTTCAAGTTGAGCCTAATAAGCATATCAAATTTCAAAAAGATTCTCGTGGGCGATTCGTCTTCAATCCTCATCTATCACTAATCTCCAGCAAAGTGCTTGGATTACGGATGAAATTCGTTTAAGTAGATCAAATCGACCATTCTTAAAGTTAACAAACGCAATGTTATTTGGCAGTTCTAATCTAACTCCAGCCGACAACATAACAAAGATGAATAGGTTTTTTCTTTAAAATGGTGAAGTAATTATCTTATTAGATTAAGTTACTTTGTTTCCATTGCAGAAGTAGCAGATGCAGTGGATTGCCCGGCCTGACAAGCTGTTACAGAACTGCTGCTTTAGTCTTGTAAATGCAGTGTATTTGCCCAATACAAAGTAAATACAGCCGCACATGGAAAATTCAGGGTGGGCTAAAACCAGAGGGCCATTGGTAAGATACAAAGTATACCACAATAAATGTTACAACAGTGTATACGTGTTTTGTGTGTAAGCTGTCAACGTGGCTAAAATCTGCCCTTACAGAATGTTTTTTAATATGCATTGTGAAAGTTACAGAGCTGTGTTTGATATTTGATTGCCAAGTTCGAAACAGCTTTCAGTGGTTTTATCTGCCTCATGTCGGGCGTGTGTCAGAGAACGGTTTTGCCTGATGAAGACAGAACTTTCAAATGCCGCCTGTCACAAAGGACTTGGTTCACTTGTGTAAATCAAAGAGACAAAAAGTTGTCATTGTGAAGGCAAGGTCGTTTCTAGTTGAAAAAAGGAAATCACTTTTCACTGTAGCTGCACCGGTATACCACAGGCACAGGCCATAGGCATCAGGCAGGACAAGCTTCTTTATGCTTCAGGATGAATTGGGTGTGGTGCTATGCAATGTGCGCTATCAACCTGTTATCGCCCCCCCCCCCCCTCCCCTGCAAATATAGATGACTAAGTCGTGCCTCATATGAATGCCACTGGCATCTCAGAGAATATCTTCTCTATACAGGCCTCGCAGTATATCTTAAGCCAGCTGATGCACTGGATAGGAATCCCAGTATATTTCCTGCTCATCCCTGTCTCTTTTCTTGCACAGATAATCATAAAAACTTCTTTATTGCCTTGCTTAAGCAATAATACGAATCCGGTCTGCCTCTGGTGTCAATCTGAGCATATATGGCTTGTACAAGTGTCTCTTCATGGGGCTAATATTAGCTTGGCAGATGTACATAGCCTAGGGTTGGGGCATAATGTGTTTATTCATGGCCAATCACCCTGCACCCAGAACAATGTTTATCCATATGGCTTAGGTGTACGTGGCTCACCCCTTTCTCAGTGTATGACTCACAAAACTCTGGCGTCTTGGAATCCACTGTTGCTTCTCAAAGACCCTCAAAGATTCTCACAGATTCTCAAAGATTCAGATAAGACGAGATGACTCCCTGCCGCTGCTGATGCCTCAATGCTTTATCTGTGTCGCCTTGGTGCGACACTCAGTAGATTCCCTGGGTCCACGTGGTCTGCCTAGCGCCCAGTGTATCATTCGTCATGGCTTTTTTCGGCCGTAAAAATTGTCCTTTTCTAAGGCTGGTATTTCCCTTTATCAAAAGCTGTCTTGCCTACAACCTCAACGTCCTTCTTACTATGGATCTTATGTCATCCTTCTGGATGTCCTATCCCTGAAGATTTCCTGCAAAACTTCGTCGTAAAACAGCAATAAAATTCCGCCTGGCGTTTGCATATTTATTCACAGTTGTCCTTCAAAAAGCAGTCTGCAAGAGAAGCAGGCCTTAATTGCCATTTTGACAATATTCATGAGAGTGTTTTGCACCCCGCAGCACAAGTCTAATGTCTAATCTTTCTTTTAATGGAATTGTCTTGTTCAGTCCGCCATTGAAGGCAAATGTCTCGTTAGGGTATTTTATTAATCTTGCTTGCTATATAATCTGACGGGGAAAGTGCTTTGTGATTGCCTGCAAAAGCAGTCCCGAAGCCTTCCCTCCAAAGGCACACTAACAAGCCACCATAAAAGCCAAGTCCTTCCACCGTGTTCTGCCAACCAGATTACGGGTTATTAGTGTGAAGAGCAAGGTTCTGCATCGGGAGTTCAGCAGGGAGGTTTCCGAGTGAAGATGTTCTGTTTTTTACAGGAATATACCTTGTTAAAATAGACGCATGCTGCATTAAATTTACCTTAGATCTAACTTCCTACTATTATCTACACGTATATCTAATCTTGTGGAGATTATGCTCAAAATAAACAAAGCATATAACTGGTGCTTCCAATATGAAAGGACTACACAAAAGCAGCTTAATCAGTGTCCTGTTCTATACAACTGCTTCAAGCGTTAATGACTGTTGACTGGCTCTATTGCTGCCACACAAGTCCTCTGCCAATGACAGCCCCTGACAAATTTGGCAGTGCAGTCAATCCAGTTTCACAAAGCAGCTAATTGAAACGAAGTGAATGTTCTGCAGGGGTGTCTAGCTGAGAAGTATAGACAAAAGACCCCTCTTCCCACCCACTCCCAAAAGGTTGTGCTCTGGCGCTTTTCCTTCATTTCTTTTGTGATTTCCCATTAAAACCCCTCATGCCATGGGCTAAAGATGACGTTCCTTCTTTGGACATGTCACTTGACAATATTTGTTCTGGGCAAGGCTGAGTTGCTTTATGAGAAAGAACCATTTGGGAGTCACAGGTTGTTTTTTTCTGTTTCTCCAACGTCTACTTTCTATGCATGCCTGGACCAAAATAGCTTACTACAGAGACAACTGTGAGGGGAGAATCGTATCCAGTGATCGAGTGTGTGCAATTATTTGATCGGATGAGGGTCTATAAGATATGGGATGCAGACCCAACAAATCATCTTAACAATAAATCAAACCAAACTCCACATTATTATAGCTTACTAAATACCACAAAGCATTGCTACAAATATTTATATCACAAGCAATGTTATATTATAGACTAAACACATTTAAAGTAAGTTTGTCCATACTTCATTCATGAATATCAAATTTAAAGACCGTCTATGAATATATTAAAAAAATATATATATATACAAAGATGAATAATTACTACAAGGGTTAGCTAGTAATTTTGCCCTCAAGGACTCTTCAATACATATCAAGCACATTGATGAGCACAAAATTAATATGAGCCACATATGGTCATATCTGCAAAATCATTTTAACAGGTACTTGCATTTAAATGCAAAATTCATAACTGGATTCACTTGCAACATGTGATTTATGCCGGGCTTGTATGTAGCCACATTATTCAAACCGATATTTTTGTTACAATGTATTGTGACTAACGTTGTTAAATATTCAATTTAATATTGTTATATTTTGGCAATTTCTGTTGTGTTGAGATTGGCTCATCTGGGTATTACCTGGACCGCTGCCAGGCTCATATTTCACCACGCTTATTAGTGGGCATTCGTGCAAAGAAAATCTCCAGGCATGGTTTGTCAGAACTTAAATTGGAAGTGACAATATTTTGGATAATTGTTGCGGAGAATTGGCCAGTGTGAAATATTCACCGGCAATCAGGGACATGATGCTGTGTGACAGGCAGATGTCAAGCGAGAGCATCACCCAGACAATCGCATAATCATATCTTGGGAAGGAAAAGTGAGGTTGGAGCCAGAGCTGTCACAGAATCACACAGGAGCCTTTATGGCTCGATTCCAACTCCTGATGGCAAAGACAAAGATCAGAGATAACCTCAATACACATAAAAACAGAAAATAAAAGAGGAAGGAAAATGAGGATGAAAGAACTTTGACTCATGGAGCCAAAGCGGGCCTTGCCAAGCAAATGCTCCTGTTTGTTACAAGGGCAGAAATATTCCTCTCGTCTTTGACACACAGATGATCTGACGTATGAAGGCTAGAGACATTATTATAACAAGACAAAGACCTTGATACATTTGTCCTGCTGTCCTGAGACTCAAGGACTTCCATTGTCTTGTACTAAAAACTTCAATTGTACCAACATTAAATGAAATGTGAGCCTGACTGGTTACTGGTTTGGTTGGACAAAAATGTTGTCCCAACTGTTGCTAGCCAGTGATGTAAGTAAGAAGGGAACTAAGAAAGTAAATAAGTACATTAGTTGGTTAGTTGGTTAGTTAGTTAGTTACTTACTTACTTGGATACTTACTTACTTAGTTTGCTCGACTGTAAATCTTAATGAAACACACATGCTATATAAACTAAAGTATATATAATGCATGTTCTAGGTATGGGATAGTTAGACAGGATTACTGCGTTCGCCACTGGTGTAAAGAACTTGGAATAAAATGAAATCTTGAGAGGCTGTCATTCTGACGAAATCAAATGTTAGGTTTATCGGATTCAACATGAGGGCTCCTTTCTACTGTTTGCTAGTGCTTCATTTGTCAGTTGTCTAATGTGTCCCCACCCCTCCAACCATTAGTCAGTTTTAAAATTGCTTTGACCTTTTCAGACTGTTCAATCTAGCCAGGTTTAAATCATCCCACTTGTCATCGTTAAAGCCCAATTGATCCCGATGAATAAAAAAACTCTCTACATGAAACATGCCAGTCAGAGGCAGAAACCGAAAATTGGTATCAAAGTCAATTAAGGCGGAATCAGTGTGGAGCCAGTTGGGAGTATGCCAATTGTTCCCAGAAACATCTTCCTATGTGTGAGACATTCATATCTCTTTTCCTGCACATGCAACTTCCATATTTTATGGTTCTGTACGTTATTCTACTTAACCACATGCTTATTTTACACATTATATGGCATTTTCGTTACTATGCTTCATTTCTGTAATCAATCTCTGAGATGCCTGTCTGAACTTTTTCATTAATATGTAAGATATGAATGTATGAGGGCATATTAATTCGTCTTGAGTCTAGGAAGTGTGCCATGCCATACATTTAAATAATGCACAAATGGTCTATCAATCTGCATGCAAGATGTCTTATGTGTCAATGCTACTAGGTCTGAAGCTTAGTCAGCTTATATGACCAGCTGCCAGAGGAGACGTAATGATGAGATGATAAGGCTTGGAGTCCATACCATGTTACACATTTACCCCATGCGTGGGGTCTTTTACTTGCCTCAGCATAGCCACCGAACACAAGGCACCTCTCATGCAATCGACATCCAGCTGGGATAAAGCTCACGAATGCCCGGGCCTGGGATCGAACCTGGGACCTTTAGGGGAGCTGGTCAATGTGGAATTGGCGGATGTCTCTTACATATACATTTAATTGAGCAACGTGGATGCAATGCCTGACCGAGTGCATACAGATCCCTATGCAATGGTATGGCACGGCTAATTTTCCTGAATTTTGCCTTTCATGTTCCTCCGATTGGATGTCCATTTGGGATGACTATTGGATTACAAATATTGGCTCGGATTACTCAACAGGACAGGCCACTAATGGAATTAATTGGCAATAGCCATGGCATTCTGGAAGTGGATTCGCCAACGGCTATGCATACACATCTTTTCACCAGCCCTTCATGCGAATAACGATGTAGTGAAGACATTTGTCTTCTTACAAGGCATGAATATTGAAAAGCTATTAATTATCGCCCCGTTTGCTGCCTAGAATACCACATACGATATACGTGATATTCATACAGGCAAAAGATAGAGCTAGGGGAAAATTCAGTCCCTGTATTCATGTATATTAAAGGATCTGCTTTAGAATGTCCAGACTTATGAGAAAAGGGAAATTGGGAATAGAACAGACATCACGGATGATGAATAGTATTGAATACTCTAAAAACAAAACAACCAGCAGTTTTGAAGGATCGCTGCTTTGCTGTGAGATTCAACAACAAGATTGCCAGCAAAACTTGAGTGAAATATGCATGGGAGTAACAGATTTCTGTTTGGTTGCAACACGATGGATGACAGCACAGAAGCCCCGAGTGCTTCAGAGAAAAGTCCCCTGACACTGGGAGACTGGGGAGGGCAAAACCCTTCAGGGTACAATAACAAATGCAGTTTGTCATGAGCTCGTTTCACGTTTGCCTGGCGATTTCACAGCGCATTTAACACAACACATGGGACAGTGTAATAGGCCTAATTACAACCCCCTTTTAAGCTCATGCCTCTGCTGTGGACCATTGAAACAGCCATTCACTGCATGAGGGACACTCTTCATGATAAAATACAGTGGCTGCTGCTTCTGATGCTGCTGGTACTTCTGTATGGAGAACTGGCAGTCCAGAGATGAGAGAGAATAGGATGACACAGTGTCTGATTTAACACAGCTAAAGGGTCCAGAGGATCCGGCCTTGCATATCTGAAACTGTACCCCTCTTTCCTTTTTCAGACAGCAGCTGCCATTGTGTTTGTCTGGCTGGGACAAATAGAGGGTGGGACCTTCAAAGCAAAGACATTGCTCGATCGTTTGTTATCTTTGATTGTGAAAGGACGAACACATCCGTAGGAGGGCGCTGCGAAAAAAGGGCACACCAATTACCCCACCCCATCACTCTTTTTTGTCTTTTTCCCTTCCTGCTCTCTTCTTGATACAACTGATAATGCCCTTCCTCAAGCAGCTGCGCCTTCGCCATCGTTTATGATTCATTTCTAGTTTTGGTCGTCTCATGAATACTGTCGTAAATCTGGGATGACCTGGCAGTTGCAATTTTGAAACTGTGAGCAATACTTGTAACAGCCTGTGCTGAGCAACTTAGTCATTTGTGAGCATGAGCCAAATATGAATAATACGATTCCATATCTACAGATGCAACCAAAAGCTATTGCAGTGCCCCAAGAAATCAAATTGTGGTTTTAGAGAAACTGCAACCAGAAGACGATTACAGGTATTCTGAAATGAAAAGTATTGTAATATCTCTTTTACTAAATGGCTTACTTCTGAAGTACAGACACTGAGCCTGACTTTGAAGATGACCAACGCGGGCTGTTTGGAATTGGACACACGAATTATTCCATTACATCTGAGTGGGTGAGTATGGCCTGAGAGGGGAATTAAGCTGACTGACAAATATGCAACCAGCACAGGACGTGATTAGACTGGCCTCGTCTGATACTATAAGGAGTGTCACAAGCTCTAAGGCAGTCTAGCCTGATTTGCCAAATTCCAGAGCAGCAGAAGAACACATCGGGTCTTTGGGTTGCCAAGGCAAATTAGTGGGGCCGTGTTTTAGTGACTAGGGCTAGAGCAAACTGGTTTCCACTTTGACCAACTTTTCAGGATAACGAAATAGAGTCATAAAAGAATCTGGTACATTGTATTAACTTTACTCTAAATTACAACAAACACCAAACCCTATGGCATCACTGGAATTTTGGTGAGCAACTCCACCAGGTTTTACACTAAAATTGCTCCTTCACGTACTAATAAAAGCAGACAGGATCTGACTGCAATCAAAACAGTGAAAAAGTACTATCGCTCAACCGTTGTTTGTTTATTCAGCCGAAAAACTAAATTGGCCGCACCACTGACTTCGAAATGCAGCCAGCCAAGTGCAGGAAAGTTCTGTAGTATTTGCATAATATCATGTAGACGACACTGCAGTATATTTGGAATGTTTGTCGGCTAGATATCAGCGTGTGAGCTTATCCATTTCAATGTCCACCGAGAGTTACCAAACCAAGCCTTTCGAATATATTTACAGAATTTTTTTATAATGACAAACTGTATATATGGGTCGATCCACTGGAATGTTAAGATATAACAGAACACATCAGTTGTTTTATTGGCTGTATTACTAGTGTATTAGCCAATTACTGTGCGTGTTTTTAAGGAGATGGTACAGTGAGAAATGGAATTGGCTTTGTCTTTATGCTGTGGTTGATGTGGTGAAGAGGCATGTGGACATGGCTAAAAGGAGGCAAGGCTGTGGTCTGAAGCTCACAAGACACCCGGTGAGTGGCACTTCAAATTAGACTAATAAAGACGAGCAAGTCAGTGATTGAAACGTCCATGTCAGTGATAGGAGATGGAGCAAAAGCTCAAGGAGCATCGTGGTAATTGCAGCAGCAGCAGGAACAGCAGCAGCAGCAGGAACAGCAGCAGCAGGGGATGCTACATCTCTGCCTTAACATTCAGCACCGGATGGTATGTCTGGCAACATGGACTGGCAAATATCCTGGGAGGATGATGTATCCAGGAAGAGCACCCTCCCAGGTGATGCCAACCAGATGTACGACAGCCCACAACAGTGTATTACTCTGCCACAAATCTGCATTATGTACAGAGCTCTTGAGCAGTAGGAATAAACCTTGGAATGATGCCAGTGATAATACTTGCTCCATAAAACAGAGCTCTTTAAATGACGTTGACATGGTATCAAAACCGTATGAGATCCAAAATGGGATTAATGCAAAATAAAATATAAATTGCTCAGTTTGAATTATGTTCAATGTCCCAATGATGATGATAAGACTTGGCGTCCACACCATGTTGAATATTGGTTACACTAAATGTTATTTTGTAAGAATTGTGCATGCAAATGAATAAAACTTAGACCAGTAGCAGTTTGCAACAGCAGCAGCAGCAGCAGCAGCAGCAGCAGGAATCCCTGCTCTATTATAGAATGATGAATGATGTAACATGAGCAAAATACATCTCTATTTGAGAGACTCTGAGAGACAGAGTCACCTCAGCAGCCAATATGTGTCAGCTTCTACCAACGAACCACTCAGGGCTTGGTGACCATCTGTCAATGGCGTCTAACAAAGTTTGTGGGTCGGCCTGAGCCAGGAGACTAACCCCAGGAGCCGGTGACCCCAATGTGCCAAGCACTGCAGTCTCATTGCAGCCCCATTTATATCCCGGCCTCCCTCTAATCTGGCCCGAGTCTTGATGAATGGCACAGTTTTGCCGACTTGATTGCAGATGCACTTCATTTGAATCTTGATTTGATCTAACATGATCTGCCAGTCCTGCATGATCCTGCAGCTGCCTCACTGCAGCTGCTTTAATGCAACGAGTCTAGCTGCTACTGCTCCCATATTTCCACCACAGAAGCAGAAGTTCATTTAATTTGGATGAATTATGCACCATTTCAGCTACAGATGTCTCATGAACTAGTTTATCACATTTGAAAAGAATGACTTTCGGATCAGGAATGTATTATGGGGACAATTCACTTGTCTTTGTTGATATAAATAAAAACAATAGATGTACCAACAGACTGACAGAACGTCGACAGGACAAATAAATGTCATTTTAGTGGCAGACCTAGGACAATTGTTTTAGCATGTTATCTAATTGGTTAGACTTAGCCAACAGCAACAATTCTCATTTGGACTGAGACAAAACATTTGGCAGCGTTTGTAGTCATGAAGACGGTTGCATTGTGACATCGATTGAGCAGCATACGAGGTGTGTAACTGCGTATTTCCGCATACTAGCATCCAGGCTGCCATTTAAAGGCTTATGGGGTGTTAAGCCTCACAGGTCCCGGCGGAAGGAGATTGCAACTTGATGCGATAAGGCCCTAAGCCCGCAAGAATATCGAATCAGGCCCAGACGCTGTAGGTAGGCCAGGAAGGCACTTTGTTTGAGGTCTGTCTTAATAAAATAACGAGAGCTCGTTTAGAGGAGCAGAGTTTCATTAAGAACTGACAACCAGGGCGACCCCCTAATACGCATAATACATCATGCCAGTTTGTTGTCCCACAGCCTCTGTGCTGCTCACACACACTGCTCACTGACCGCAGCCTGCTTCAGACACTCAGCTTGTACACTTAAAGGGGGTTGCCTCTGTTAAAGGGGGATGCAGGAAATCTTATGACAAACAAGAACGATATTGATCAGACTTTGGCAAGGCTTCTCAAGCACCGCAATTACTATTTCTACCAGATTTTACATCCTGATATCACGTATACTCTCTCTGAATAGATTGACCAAGGATAAGCCTCGCAGCAAGGCTACTTTGCGGTGTAGTATCATATGAAGGCAATATAATCTGCTACAGATTTAGGCTGCAGGAAAATACAGTGATTTGCCAAGTATATGTAGTGATGTTGAGCTAAGCAAGCCATAGGATGAGGTCATAGAAACAAGTTATAGGAAAGGGTCATAAAAAGGACCTTACCTTCCTCTGCAGCGATGATTCGTTGTCAAACAGGACGGCCTGTGTGTTGTTGGGTCGGCCAGAAGAGAATCGAACGAGAATCTGTACACATGGGTAGCTGGAGCTACAGCCTTTGCCACAAGAACACTTTGTACCATCCTCATGGTGCTGGAAACCCTCCGACATACACACAGTGCCTTTGAAGCCAGCAGCTTTGAGGTAGGGTCCCACAACGAGTACTCCAACAACTATTAAAGCTGTTAGACACCCCACAATGAACACGGCAATCCAGATGTACAAGGTTATAGAGCATATCCCAGAAGTACGACACCTTTTCCACCATGACCTCGGTTGCATTCCTGGCTGCAGGTCATCCGTGTCACTGTATTCATCCGTATCCACATCCAAGGACATGTAAGATGGTCCACTTTCCCGGTGGCCATAGTCCAGGGCATCCACTTGGAGGGACACTGTGGTAATCTCCCTTTCCTCTCCCCCTGCTAGATCCGCCTCTTCCTGGTCAGTAATCTCAGAATAACCCACCTTCAAGGCTCTGGTCAACGCGGTGCCCCCAGAAGTCGGCATGGTCCTGCTAGAGTGACCTCTGACTGCATGAGTGATGGAACAAACGGGTAGACCCTTGCATTACTCCTTAGAAGCCACTGTCCTTGGCTAGCCGCAGCAACTAACCCATGCGGAATAATGACAAGAAGACCAGGGTTCCAATGAGCTCCCAATGAGCTGCTGAGCTGCTTTGGGCAGCGGGAGTCGCTCGTCGCTAAGTGTCTGTGTGTGCTAACTTGACTGCCTGGCTGAGAGGGAGGGAGGAGGGCGCCTCTGCCTGGCGGGACAACAACGCACCCAGTAGCTCCGTCCCTTGCGAATCACTCAACTTTTGCTGGCTCCGATCGCCAAACTCCGCTGGCTGACTGCAGTTCCCGTCTGACTTCTTCTTGGCCCTGTTTTCCTCGGCCAGGTTAAAGTCGTGCCACTGGGGCTGGAATACAGCTGTGCCAGCTTAAGAAAAGCGACGGGTCAGTTCGGCTGCAGGGCAAAGCGGCTTCTTGCACTTAATTGATGATAGTCAAGCCGACTCTGAGACTGCTCCCCCATTCTGACCCATCTATGCCGCGCATCTCCAATGCTATTTATCATTACTGGATAACTTTGAGGCAGTCTGGGCAGCAGTATGGCACAGTCGTCATGGACAGTCAGACTGCTCTTCTTTGCTGTTGCCTTCTGGTTGATCTTGTCTGCTGAGCTGCCATGGCGCGTGTCCTGCCGCCCTCTTCAAATTGCCTCATTGATCCAAAGCAGGTCGTTGAGCAAGAAAGGCTGGCCATTATAAGCGCATTCTGATCCTATCATCACTGGATTCTTGGGGGAGGTTTATCACACTCCTTGCTGCAGCAGCTACAACTCGACCTCGAAGTCGGTCATTTCGGGCAGCAAGAATGCAATAGAATAGAGCCTATTCACATGGGGGAGGACCTGGGTGCGCTAAAGGAATCAAAGATCGCCTGGATCATTTAGGAGGCAAATTGTGAATCCGCAAACACTGCACCTCCATCAATGGAGCCGGAGAGTTGTAAGATGCCGTTGTTGTGTTATTGTGAAAGGGCAGTCAGGCGGTGCACCCCACTGACAGTGAGTGGTGCAGGCCAGGGCAAGGGGAGAATGCAGGGTTGCTTGGGGAATGCAAGTGAGGAGCTCTTGCTTCTGATAAATTTCCGTGGAGGGTTGGGAAGCTCGCAGCGGCAGCAGCTCATGGGCGGATGGTTTCTTGATCTGCTTGGTGGCGCGTCAGAAAGGCAACGCAACGTCCTGGTGCGCTGATGGCACTGAGTCATGGAGGGATGACAACGCGGCTTGAGCAACGTCAGGCAAAGTAAGCTGTGTCACGTGTGCCAGTTGCAATTACACCCATGGACATTGCGCCAATAGTGCGCCAATAGCTTGGAGTGGTAGGAAGCTTGGGGAACAACCGGACTTTTGACAGAACACCTCCTTGAAAAGAGTGCTAGAAAAGGTCTGTGAATCGAATCAATTAGGCAAGTAGTGCTGCTGGGTACATCAGGCTCGTGAATGGAGATGGAAATGATTTACTGCGAGTGAAACCTGATTCGCATGTCTACTAAGGGCTTCTCAGACCATTCTGCCTTGATCAAGTTTGAGCCTTGCTTCAGCCTCGCTCGATGATGGACGTCTTGTGTGGACTCTTACTGCGCGTCGTACATCCGGGCAACTGGGTATCCTAGCAACGTGTCAAAACCGCCCTTCAGCTAGCTGTCCAGCTTCTCCCTTGAATCCTTAACTTCAGTAACAAACGATGCCTGTCTCCAAAACACATTAGAGCAAGGACCCCAACCACGGTCTGAATGTCATGTGACCCCCTGACACCTCGCATGACCCTGGCGTGTTCGGAATACTCTGAGGTCCCAGAAACTCCACAAGAACTTTAAGGGAAACATTTCCAAGGAAATCCCAGATTGCTATTCTGCATTTATCAATTTCATGGACGTCAGCCCATTTCTTGTAAGCTTTACAGACCTTCTCAAATGTAAAACCATTCCACAGAGGCCTAATTTTTTTCTGTATAAAAAGACGAAACAGTCTTTTTCTCCAGACTCATATTGGCAGGATAAATCATCAGTGGTGTGATTGAAAAGGTCTCTCATATCAGAGCACTGAGAATCTCAGCAAATGTTTGAGACATTTCAGATTCCTTTTCTTTCTGGAATGACTTGACACACCATAGCCAATGCTAAACTTTGATCAACATGTTAATCAGCTTTATGATACATACATGAGACGAGCAATACCTCAAAATGGTCGACAGGCAATAACTATCAAGAAGACTAGTTTTAGTCATTAGATTAATTGATCACCTCCTTAGTCAATCACATTTCCCTCTACAGCTGGTTTAATAAAATATAGTCGATTCTAGACAGCTGTAGAACCTAATTCTTGCTGTACCTACAACTGGCTTAAGCCAGCCACTTCTGTCTACTCCTTGTATATAGTAGGCTAACACCTACCACCACTGAATAAATAGAAACCTTGGTAAATGTAAGAAATGTATGTAATATATCATAAATATGTATACATGTGCAATAGACATGCATCTTTTCAACACTGGTACTGCATGTACTTTTAGATAAAGCTTTGAGTAGCCAGCTATAGCCAGACAGTTCGGTTAGTCGCAGGTAGGACCGTATAGCAGAAGTCGTCTAGCTCCGTCTGTTTTTAATGAAACTAACTGTACATGGGTACAAGACATTGACTAGGGCTGACTAACTTGGCAGATAAAGCTGACTAACTTTTCAGTCAGAAATAGCTTAGGTCGTCAGTCATTTTACACACACATCAAGATCTTAGTCGACTAGATTTTTTAATTAAGATTGATTGATCACCGTCGTGGTAATTACTTTCTCCTGCTCTTCACACACTGAACCAAGTCTTGTCTGAGAGGGAGACTATAGGGAGTTGTTTTAAGTAAATAATAAGGCAACAAAAATATCATATTTTTTATTTGTTTTCCAGAATGAAATACAAGAATTTTACTGATCCCACCACTGCTTATAATCAAGACGTTTTCTCGCACATTGGGATAAAGTGCAAGTTCTTTTGACATCACAATTTTAGTGATTTTAAAGTTAATTTCATGACAAGCAAAAAAACGACATTGTTAGCAAACTGTCTGAATAGGCAAATGCCTATAATTGGCTTTAAACATTAGAGCATCTGCACATGGGTGAGCAAAGTGACGTTGCAACACACTTGCAAAATGAACTGCACTGAAAAAAAAAATCATCTTGAGCAACTTGTATACACGATTTCAAAGAGAATGTCATTAGCAAATTAGCAAAACGACTCTACACCCAGAGGACATCTACTAATGTTCGCCCTTCCTGCACCAACAGTGAGAACTGATAGATGATGGTCTTGACACTCTTTGACCTCACTTAAGAGACACTGCCAGCCATTGCCTGTGGATAATAAATGGTTTGTTAGTAGGCTATTTTAAATTGATAGCCAAACTTGATGTAACGTATATCAGCAATCAGAGTCAACAAGCCGGTGGGGTTTCAAACGCCATGCATCTGCAGAGTAAATTGTGAATAAGCTATCAGTAGGTTAGCCAAGGGGCAGAGTGGGTCAGACTGGGATCAGGGTGTGATGAAAGCTTTTGGTGTGAAGCTGGGCAGGTAATGAGTGGCTCCAGGCGCCTACCTCTGTCATCACCAGCTACATAGTTAACAGCTTAACGTGAGATGGCGCCCTAGTCCATAAGGCAAAGACACCTGCCTCCACCTAGCATTGGCTTTGCTCAACAGTGACCATTCTGAGAACGGTCCACACAACCAGATTTTGTCTCAAATACATTAATGAAGCTTTCGGGGGAACAGCTTATTCCTAATTAATGACATCCAGTTGATAACAGTTCAACAATAGCCGCTGCTTTTATGAGAAAAGTCCATGCCATAAAGGACTGTTAGACGTAGACACCCCCTACCCTCTAAGAGAAAATTCTGGCCACAGTTCCAACTCGCCCCTCCAACCAATTCAGGGCTGGCAAAAAGGCAGCCATAAACCTATTTTAGGCACGGCATATGCCCAAATATGCCTAAAACTGCCCTAGTTGATGGACTTTTCGCACAAGTCAGCTCTGATGTGTAGGGTATTTTCAAACTTGTTATCAAAACTATGTGTATTAATTGCAAAAATTATCAAATGGCTCTTTTATAAATAAAAACATTTGTTATTTGATTGCTATCAGTTAGTACAGTTTGATCAAATGTTAAAAAACCTCCAAGCTCAAATTTACTGTCAAACAATTTGTGCATTATTGCGCGGAGCGATTTGACAGAGGCTGCTTAATGTTGACTTTTTGAAGGTCCATCATGCCTCATGTAACATGTAAGGTTACATTAACAGTAAAGTATGTCTATAATAGCTGAACCATTTGAATAAACTAAATCCCACAATCTTAACACAAAGTGTATGTGTTTAGTATTGTTGTGTTTTTGATTGCCAAATTGATGTATTTTATTTTTATTACCGTATAAAATTTCTGTATACAAATGAATGGAAACTGTGAGAATCAGCATGTGTACCTATAGTTGCCCACGTGCGTGTCACTCCTAACTCCAAATCAGCACCAGCGACACCTGACGTGCTGCCACCAAATTGTTTGTCTTCTTTCCTTTTCTTGCTGTGCGTGTCTCGATATGTGCAAATTAGGAACGTTCGTCAGGATTGCACTTGTGAAGGTGATGCAATATTGTGTGTGTGCGCTGCTTTTATTGAGTGTGTAATATGGACACTTTTTATGATACATAAAATCATCCATGAATAGCAACATGTCACTATTGTTCTCTCACCACAAGGACAGTGCATTTGCTCTACTGAATATTCTACTCTTCATTATAGCATCATCCGGCTGAGCAGGATTAGAATATGCCAGAATGAAATGGCATGTACACGTATGAGTCTAATGGGCTTGCAATCTAGATTGCCAACTAAAATGTAAGGAAAACTATAGAAAATTAATTGAGTGTGCAAGACGATAAAAAGGCAATATACCAAATGGAAACGTCAATATAATCATACCTCTACAAAGTGCACATCAATTTGGCATTCAAGTATATTAAGCCACTTTATGACAACAGTCAACTAAGTACATAGTTGCACAAGGTGGTATTTGTGTAACTTCATTACCTTCAATGGAACAAATCAGACAGTGAGGTGAAAAAGACCTCTATTTCCATCAAAAAAGTTGCATTCAGATATGTACAATTGCCTTTTTGTCATACAAGTTTCCTTTGCAAAGACTTTACAGCATTTCTTATGAACCAAACCAAGATATACAACCAACATAACATAGGTACAGAGAGCAATTAGTTGTCCTTATGAGCAAGCTGTATATCAGGGGACCTCTTGTGCGTTGTCCTGTGTTAGAGCTGCCCACTTGTACATGATACACATTATATTTATTGCTGCCAACATAATGTACAGGCAGCATAAGAGCCCTGTCAGCCAAAAATTGCTCAGTTAAATACTGGTCCACTGCTCTTATCTCATGACTGGATCTTTTTTATTATTGATTATACACACGAGTATTTCGTGTATTTCATGTTAAAGACATCAACAGCTAAGGAAATGTACATTCGATAATTGCTTCTCCCTGAAATTATGGCAAACATGTATTAACTAAGTCTATTTGGCATCAGCTATTGCTCCCCGCATTACTAATGCATCAGCTTTTTTGAAATTAACCAATTTTTTGTATTATAATCTTTCAGGTTGCAGATATGCAATAACTTATTGCACATGTGTGGTGTGATATGCATGCCCATATAGCATGCGGCATTGTTTTGGTAATATTATTGTCCATTGTCTAGATATTATTTGGGTAACTATCCTATACTTCTATTCTATTGTACTTATTTACTTATTATATATGTTCTACTTATTTCTTAATCTTGCCCCAAATATACCGGAGGTATCGGGCGCAAGAATTGTGTAGTTTTTAAATATATGTAAATTCTTAAAGAATAAATACATTTTGAGGTTTAAGTTTATTTTTTAATTTTGTTGTTTTATTTGATTTTTCAAATGTCCTCTACAGATTTCTATCTTTGATTCATTGTTATTTGGTATGAATAGCTAATTTGTACTGAAATTATGGTGATACAAACATTGTTATACCACCATTCTGGATTGATGGGATAACCTGGCACCATCAGAGTTTGTGACCTTTGGCATCAGTGCGGCATTGCAAAGTATAGCAAAGGTTTCCGTGCTGCTGGTCTGTAGCTTGGCCACCTTATAAATGACCAGCTGCCAGAGGAAGATGATATTATTGGATTCAACAACATATTATACATTTACCCCATGGGTGGGGTCTTCTACTTGCCCCAGCATAAACACCGGGTACAAGGCACCTCCAATTTAGAGTCTCATGCGATTGACATTCAGCTGGGATGTTGCTCATTAAGGAATCTAGGCCAGGCAAAAAAAAGAAAAAGATGTTTTTCAAGGAAACAAGCCACCTATACCTCGCACCCAATTTTTCTGTCTAATTACTCATCATCCAAAAGATGCAATAAGGAAATGTGAGCATCCAATATGCCATTCCAGTCATCTGCACCTCATCTAAAACTCCCCAGCTCCATCATCTCTCTGTCGTCTGCCCAGCTAGTAATCTCATGCATTCATCTATGTTGACATATATACATCTCAATCCGCATCCATTAATCTTCTCTCCTCGTGTTGCATGGTGCATCACCCAGTCACACCATCATGTCAGAGACTTACAATGTGTCATCTTGCTGTTTGTCTTGTCACAGCAGCAAGTACACTGTGACATGTCAGCAGATTCAGCAGGCAGTATTCATTGGCATGCAGTTGTGTTGTGATATATATATGAAAAAGTTTGTTTCCATTCTGACCAATATTGCTCAAGATGATATGGATTTTTATCTCATAGTGATTGGTAAAATGATCAATAGCTGTACATTACTTAAAAAATATAAAATTATGATATAGATGATACAGCAAAAATCCATTATAATAAACAATTACAAACGTTTACTTTCAAGTATCATAATATTAGTTAAATTATATGTCTAGCATAAATTTGGGCTTCTGACTATAATATTTAAACACTGCAACAAACAAAATTTGAGACCGTCCAAGAAAAATTGACGTTGAATGAAATGAAAATTAACAAACTTGGTAACGTAACTTATATTTTTCAATTTACTGGTGATATATTCCAGGGATGAACAGCATCATGACATTGTATAAAGGGTTCTGTCCATGTTTAGTACTACTTTTACCATGTAAATGTTTCTTTCTAACTAGTAAAATGTTTGGGCAATTAATTGGAGAACATTAGAGTATGGCTCTCGCAGACCTTTAACTGAAGCTGTCCAATGATTTGTTGCTAAAATGCACTAAAGCTATGTTGTAAAAATCATATTTTTGTTACGGGGCTACCCAATTTTAATATATTTTAACAGAATGCAGATTTCGTAAACAGAATCACTGTCAATGCATTGGGCACAAACAACTTGTCCTGCAAAGATGTTTGAATTTATGGCCAACGTTGTCACTTGAAGCAAATATAATTGAAAAAACATTTAATTCAATTAAGTGAGTCAAAGTGACAGATGATGAGAGTCATACAGATATCACTGTTTGAATTTTTTGTTTGATGTAACAACATTGCCTTGACAGAATTTCTCAGATACTGCAGATACTGACCTTTGATGAAACCCAAGACGCAGCTGAATGAATGATTCTCTTGTCAGTTTGCAGCATACCTGCTAAATATTTATGTAATACTGTTATTCCCTATGCATGGTCTAGAATGCTTCTAGTTTTGATTAAAGAGCTAAATATAGCTGAATACATCAAAACAAATTTTGCAGGAGAGCTACGTATCGGTATTTAACGTGAATATCAATATGAATGAACTTAGGGTACTGCTCCAAGAGAGGAATTAGCCAGGTTGGTGATTGGTGCCTTTGGTTACTTCAACCATTCCAGTTGCATAGTGACAAATTGCCCAGGCGGAAGTGTTGGAATTGTACTCTATAGCAAATTTGGTTAGCTTTTATCCTGTTGTGAGTTGCATACTACATGACATGGTTTGCTCTACCCTGTGTGCCAAGTTATTATGCAGAAGCATTATCATCCAACAAGGACAGAAATCAATCTTTGCCAACAATAATAATGTTTATCATGCTACACAATATGAGAAAAATCATCTTGTTTCTATCATTACAAAAATGTTTTTATTTTACGATGTGCCAAGTTGTTATGCAGCATTAAAAATGTGATACTTTCTAACATAGTGAATGATGCCACAGAAATCACCCTTCATATGAGTAAAGTTTGGAATTCTAGAGGTCGAGATGCATGTTGAGATTGTTGGCATTGTTGTGCACCAGTATTACTTGTATGGGACGACAGTGGACTTTCACAGAACCAAGGAAGTATATTTCAAAGTTACTTTAAAAAAAGTTAATTAACTATATTTCATGTTTATGGCTGTTTTGCTGTGAGTGTTAATCACTACATATGTGGTCGCACTAAGCACTATCTGTTCTAATTTTCTTTGCCCTTGAAAGCTTCTCTTTATGGCAATAATGATTGACGGCATAATAACTTGGCACAGTGCAAATTCCAATTTTATTCCAATTAATTAAACACACTGATTGCAATGCCTTTGCATCAAGGCAAATTATTTTTGAATGATCAGTAGTTTCACTCATAAATGTGCTTGGGAGATGTGGCCAAATATCGAAGTTACATAATAACTTGGCACAGCATATGGATTACCAAGGTTTGGCTCTCAACAGTTACTGTCCCTACACAATTATACTTTATGTCAAATTTAGACCACTCTATACTGTTATATTACCATATTTAAAACTCCCATGTGTATGTGCATCACTGCACGTCCATTAATCTGTCCGCCTAATGTTGTGTCTTGCTGTTTGTTTCTAGTCACCTTCTCCTCTATATCATATCTTTTGGCAGCAATGAATACTCAGCCTGATTATGCAGCTATGATTAATATATGTAGCATATCTATTATTAACCAAAAGGTGGAGTTTTACTTAGTCACTGAACAGTCACACTTTTCAACCCGGAAACTGTATTAAGCATGTGTGATGAAAGGCAAAGAAGAAGTAAAATATCTTTAGTAGTTTTGTCTCAAAAACATGATATTTCTCATTTACCTTGAACAAATTGAAAATACTAATTTTTTTTATATCGAAACATTTTTTCTAGACTTTAGTGGCAGATTAAATAGCCAGAGTTAAAAAGGAATGATCTGCAAAACCACTTGCACTATCCTTTTAGTTATCTGCCACTATCATCATTTCACATGATACGCTACTTCATCATATCTTCACGTCACTGTTCATTTAAAAAAAAGGTAAGAGTTGGTGTTCCTGATAACCAGCCCAACACATTTTTAAATACTGTTTTATTAAATGTTATGTAAGCAAAATTATAAGATGAACGATGAAAACACCGAACTGATAACTGTCGGTAAATGGACACAATATATACAAATCAGATTAAGTAAATTGAGGCCCCTAAACAACCAGAATGTAAAAAGGTCATTTTCTGCTTTGTGGATCTTGGACAGATGAAGAAACTATGTTGGGGATTTTCAATGAGAACATTCACAGTGACGTACTAAAATCATAGTCAGGTGAAGTATGGGTGGTGGAAGATATAAAATTGCTCAAATTCAATTTTACATCAACACCAATGACGCTCTTCTAAGGAAAGTACGAGTTACTGAAAGGGTCTTTAGAAAAGAAGAGGAGTATAACTGTCATTCACATTCCTGTAGTTACTGTCCATCGACTTTGCCTTTACACTGAGGGATCTATGCCATCATCTCTGTGGGGGTAAATAATATTGCCATAAATCTCCTCAAGATGTATCAGATGTATATCAGGGGGTTGTGATAATAAACTGTGATATCCAGACGTGAATATATTGTCACACCACAGATAAACGTATATGCTATGTGTCAGACTAAAAAAGCTATGAGGTACAATGTAGTACCCAAAGGCAACTGTCTGGTGGCTTCTAATAGACGCTACAATTATTTAGAGACTAATGGAAGATGTGTTACACTACAGGGGGGAATTCAAGCATTTCGTAAATGATGACGTGCATCAGGCTGCCATGGAGGAAGATAAATTGCAGAACTTCCCCCGTGGATAGGACGCAATAGCAATGTCCCTAGAGAATGCAGGAAACAAAGAAGGCATATGAAGTCAGGAAGGAACCTAAGAACCATTTGCAAAAAAGACTTGGTGGAATAAGGCAGCTGCCCTACTGCTACATCCTTACTGGAGTCAGTGAGAGATGTTGGAAGTCTGTGACACTCTGTGGAAGTCCATACATTTCGTTTCAGACAATCATTAGCAGAATAATCATTTTGGTGCTGATATACAACACACTAGTAAATATTTTGTGCTGTCTGTGCTGTAGTACTGATGGTAGTACCATTGAGTCACTAGAGTGACTCCATGGTAGTACCTGCTGCTGAGACTGCATCCCAGTTGAGTCCATCACGAGTTGGGCTGTGACAGCTGTTGGCAGAGGCTGGCAGAGATGCAGTTCCCTGTTGACACGTGCAAGTGGGGAGGCCTTGTCGCCTAAAAGGCCCTGATTCATCATTAACGATTTGCTGAGTGCTCCCTGGGCCATGCACTGCATGCTGATCCCATCCCCTGATGATAGCACCTTATGTACACATAATGACCTGCCTCTAATGCCTGTCTGGTCCTTTCATAGCTTTTAGTGCTTGCCAGCAGCTGAAAATTATCTTGTAACGTCTAAATGGCTCCGTTCGGCTAAGCCCACCTCGTCTCCAAGCTACTTATCCACTACACCGTGGGTTGGCCATTATGGACGGCGAATGTGACATACAGTGTGTGAATAAATGCTGTCATATGCGTTATGGCAGAGTACAATAACCCACCCTCTTGTCTCAAAATTTAATTGCGGCGATGCAAAACTGCCAACACACACTTTCAAAGAATTGGATTCCATGTATATCGGGAAATGTACACAGGGGTTATAAGCGACTGCAAATTACATTAGTATTCCATGTGAGAAGTGTACATAGTGCTTATATACAAGCTTACTGCTTTGTTGATTCTTTGGCGAATGCCTAACCACCAATAGCATGAGGCGCTTTCATCAGGGGATGGGATCAACAAGCAGTGCATGGGCCAGAAAACACTCGGAAAATTGTTAATGATAAGTCAGGACCTTTGCAGCATTTGAACTCATGAAACTCTTGGAATTCAATGTTGGCCATTTCTGCTAAAGGGTCCTGCGTTCGATTCCTGAAGCGGGCACTCATCATGAGCTACAGCTCAGCTGGATGTCGATGCATATAGTGTCTATGCTGTATAGAGTAAACGACCCACTTATGGGGTAAATGTGAAAAATGGTTTGACTCCAAGCCTTATCATCTCAGCATTAAATTTCTGCATTCTTTGGCAGCTTGTCATTTAAGCTGGCTAAGCTTCAGAACAGTTTCATTGAGACATTGTCATTGTCCACTTCGTACTTATTCTAAGTAGTTGTTATCAAGACCAATGGCATGGAAGGCGACCAATCTCTTGATGAGGTAATTAGCATAAGGACCATTTGACAACATGACGTACAGGTGGCGCGCATGCGCTGTGAGTGAAGAGAATGACGTGGTCTCTGTACGTGTCAGGGCCTGGGCCTGGGGCTGAGTGTTTTGCCTGATTGTCTGTGGCAGGCCCGACACTCTAGTATGCCTGAATTCTTACTAGGACCTTGAGGCAGGCAGAACTAAAGCCTCTGGTTTCCTTCCTACCCCCTGCCTCTCTTTTCCACTCTTTCTCTCTAATTCCAGATGAGTATTTCAGCCACCTTAAATTACGATAGCAGATCGGTGGCCATAGAGTGGCTAGCTCGGGGCAAGGGAAGCGGTGCTGGTGTCATTGTGCTGTCTCCTGGGACTTGTTTTACTCTGTTAAATCACCTCAAGCGACAGTGATGACAATCAAGTTGGACTGAAGCAACGCCATGTTAGCATTTACATGACAGCCCCATGATTCAAGAGCTGCCTTAGCCTTGAAGATCGTCGCCTACCAGAAAATTCCCTAGGAAGACTAATATGTCAAATTTCCATGAGCCTCGATCTGCGCGTTAATGTAAATTTATGAGCAACGGTCTGTAAAACTCTGATTTTGGAAGCCTCTGAAATGAAAGCTACTTTGCACAATTTTGTTTTCACTATTGATGAAAAGGCTAAAAACGGGTTGCATTTGGAAATTTCTCAGAATAATGGCCAATAAAGAATGCCAGGAACTAACAAATGTCGACTTTGATATCCGAAACTCAGACCACATTTCAACTACCGAACCAATAAAGTAACTTGTTAATTGAAGTCATTGTAATTGCTTGACGTTGTGCATGAATTCCACCGGTGTGATAGATTATTTTCTGTGGTTGGAACCTACGGATTTTTATTTTACTGCTAGTTCAATCAAACTGACTACACTGAGTCCCAGAATCCCACCACAACTGAACATGTGACGTATGCAAGTGAGAGCTCAAAGCAAGCAGTGAACTAGTGGGTGGGGAAGGGGCACTTGAATTATTAAAACATGCTATATTACCTTCTGGTCCAAATATAACTTGTAAGACCCTCCCTTGAATCAACAATTATTTGGGCAAACAACAAACTTAGGGATCGACCGGAGCTTCTCAAAACAGCATGACATCACATCAACACTTCTGTAAAGTGTAAAATGTAGTCAGTGATTGAATGCTCTATAATACCAGACATGTAGGGGGAGGGGAGAACAGTGAGACACGGGGAACAGTGAGACAAGCCCTCTAGTTTCAATTTTTTTTGTGTTTTTTTACCTATTTGAGTGTTCAGTCTTATTCTTCAGTATTTGGAGATAATGGAGATCATATAATGGTACAAAAAACCTTGAATAGTTGTTTTTAATTCCAGATATTGATAAACAGTGCTATATCATTTGGACCTCAGAAGGTCACAAGTTCAGCATGGGGAAGAGTCAGACAAAGCGCGAGTGGTGCGGGGTGAGACCACTGACCTGTATATAGGGACAGCTCATGCACCCCTTCCTAATGGGTTTTTTATGAAGTCACCGGAACCAGATAATCGGCCATCTTGGTACTCTGTTACACCCCTTATTTGTCACATTAGTTACACGTGTTTCTCACATCTTAACCTAATGTTTTGACTTATTACGGCGTTTTTTCATAATCACAATGCCCTACTGTGCGGCATTTGGATGCCACAATGAACAAGGAAAAGTGACTGGCAAATCATTCCATGTGTAAGAAGTATCTTATTAAGTTAATATTGCTTCAAGCTGATGACACATTTGACCATGACACAAGCATGATAATCGTGTCTCATTTCTACTGAATCATTTGGGGCTATATATTTAACACCAACCTGAATGTCATCATTAGTTGTGTATTAAGTAATTAGCCACAATAAAATGGTTTCAATGACCTATGTAAACCCCTGTGTGCATTGCACAAGTCCACTATGACAATCTAATCAAAGCAACATGGTCATATAATATCATGCAATACTGTTATTGGTGTCCCATGAAAACTTTGATGATTTGTAACTGTTGTGAATAGGCCCTGAGGTTATGATAATGTTTCATTTTAGGTTTCCAAAGAACAGGCTAAGAAGAGAAAACTATCAGCCAAGTGCAAAAACTTTTCTGTGCTCAGATCACTTTGAAGAACAATGGTTTGACAGAACAGGTCAAACTGTCAGACTGAAACCTGGTGCCATCCCAACAATATCTTGAACATTTACAAATGGTAAGAATTACATAAGAAAAAAACATCTTCTTTGAAAATCATAAACATGATCATCACACCATTTTCTTGTTGTATTTTGCAATACAATATGATATCACATAACTAGCAATCATGACTGCTGTAATCTGATTTGTAAATTAAAAATCTGTTGCAGAAAGAGAAACCAAGGAAACCGCCAGCCCAAAGACACTATGCAGATCAGACTGACCAAAGTGAAGAAATGCAGGTTGTGATCCAAGTCTGCATGCGTCGTGCTCAGCACAGGTATCTGAGGCTGATCAGTGCTATGCTGTACCAAGTCCGCAGAAGTTGAAACACAAGTTGAACAGTGCAATGGAAATCATAGATGCCTGCAAAAAGAAGCTAAAGACTGGTCAGCAAAGAGTGAGACGACTTAAGAAGCGAGTAGACAGCTTGACATCAGTGGTGGATGAGATCCAAAAACAGAATATGATTTCTTCATCTTGTGCTGAGCTGCTTGAGAAAACCTTTTCTGGGATCCCACAGCAGATAATGAAACGCATTCTGGCCAATAAAGAGAGGAAGAATTCCATGCAGGAGTATGATCCCCTCTTGAAGTCCTTTGCCCTAACTCTCAGCTTTTACTCGGCCAAAGCATACAATTATGTCCGTGACACATTTGATCTCAGTCTCCCACATCCATCAACTATCAGAAGATGGTATACAGGTTTGAATGGAAGTCCTGGATTCACTGAGGATGTATTTGCTGTTTTGAAGCAGCGAGTGTGCACTTCTAAAGAAAGTAGAAAGGAGGTTGTGTGCTCATTAATGATGGATGAAATGGCTATCAAGAAGCACATTGCATGGGATGGCAAACGATTGACAGGATTTGTTGACCTTGGTACTGGCATTGATGATGCTATTGCTACAGAGTCTCTTGTCTTCATGGCTGTAGGCTTGAATGAGGGTTGGAAAGTACCAGTTGGATACTTCTTTGTGAATGATCTCACAGGGCAGAAAAGGCTAATCTTGTTATGCAGTGCCTAGAAAAAATGGCTGATGTTGGTTTGAAAGTTGTTTCTCTGACATGAGATGGTCCATCGTGTCACTTTGCCATGATGAAAGAGCTTGGTGTTTCAGCTAATGTTGATGATTTGAAGCCCAGTTTCCCAAATCCAGGTAATCCTTCAGAGCCCATTTACATCATCCTTAATGCTTGTCACTGAAGTTAGTGAGAAATACACTGGCTTCATGTGGCATTATTGTGGATGGCGATGGGAATAAAGTGGAGTGGCAATATGTGGAGTCCCTTCACAAACTACAACAAGAGGAAGGACTGAGATTAGGAAACAAACTGCGAGCAGCCCATTTAGCCTGGAAAACACAGAAAATGAAAGTGAACCTGGCTGCTCAGACCCTCAGCTCTAGTGTGGCTGATGCTCTTCACTTCTGCAGAGATGATCTCCATTTGCCAGAATTTTCGGGAAGTGATGCTACATGTATTTTCATTGAATATTTTGACCATCTTTTTGATTTGCTAAATTCAAGAAACCCATTAGGAAAAAATTCAAGGAACCACTAAGAGAACGAAATGAAGAGATCTTCTTGCCATTTTTGGAAAAAGTTGAGGCCTACATCAGATCACTCAGGGATCCAACTGGCAGACCAATCACATCAACCCCTAGGAAAACTGCCTTCATTGGTTTCTTGATGACACCTACTATAGTGTCAAACACATCTACTTGCTTCATGTGAAACTGTCAGATTCCCCCTTTTCCTATCTTCTGACTTATTAATTAAGTCAAGATCACCTAGAGCTACTTTTTGCAGGGATCAGGTCTGCTGGTAGATTTAACAACAATCCAACTGTGCGGCAATTCACGGCTTGCTACAAACGGATGATTGTGCGACATGAGATTAAATGTTTCACAGGCAATTGTCTTCCCCAGGACAACACAACAATTCTTCACTGTGGATCCTCAGCTGGATCCTTGAAGTCTGCTGTGCCTGATGCCACTGGTGACATGTTAGTTGCAAGGCGTCATGACATGATCCTGGAGGAACAACCCAATGATGACCACACACAAGACGAGGACCTCTTCTCATTGTCTGACTTCAAAGAAGCAGTGGTCGGCTATATTTCAGGCTATGTGGTATCAATGGTTAAATCAAGGATCCATTGTGAAGAATGTTGTGCTGTCCTGACCGCTGAGTTTTGTGATGAAGATAACATGGCACACAGCCTCATTGCCATCAAAGACAGAGGAGGTCTAACTAAACCATCTCAAAGTGTAGTAAAGGTGTGTCTAGAAACTGAGAGAGCTTTCCAGCGATTGTTAGCTGCAAAACAGGGACTACCTCGAGCCCCAGGTGTCATTCCAGCAATTACTCATGATGTTCTGTGCAAAGTCGCCTCAAAAACCTTTGACTCTCTCAAAGACCATGTTTGACACAGAGCCTACTACTAATCATTTTTTGCATTGATTAAATGCATTTCAGAGTGTTATTGCAAGGTGAGACTTCATCACCTGGCTGCGAAGTACAATGAGGAAGTTACTGGCAAGATAGTTAGAAAAACTCTAGGAAAATTTATATTATTTAAACACCAGTAAATAGGTGTCATTTTAAGTACACACTAGTGAAGAAATAGTCAACAAAGGTATACATGCTCTTGTGCAGCACCTAGCAGCTAAAGAGCCCATGTAAACGTATTTAATTGAGCTGACATTGATTTGATATATAACTCTCATTGTACTTGTTTTTTTTTTTTTAGGTTGAGTGAAAGTAATAATGTAATCTAAGGAGTATTTGACTCATTAACTTTGTGCCATGATGTATCGTTGTACTATCTGCTGATCAGTTTGTTTGGTTAATTGTTATTATATGTATATATATAAATTGCCATCATCCAGTGCTTAAACTATGATATTGTGCGAAGAGTTTTTACTGTTTTGATCATTAAATTGCAGCTTATACCTTATTTTCCTTTCTTTGCATCGTTGATTTATTATATTTATGTTGACAATAAATCATTCTTGTATCTGAAGCAATGTTAGTGACATCATTGTAAAACACAGCTATTCCTAATGGGGGATGGAGAGGGGTGAACAGGAGAACAGAGTACCAAGATGGCTGATAAGCTGTCCATGTATACAGGTCAGTGTGTACAGGTCAGTGTGTACAGGTCAGTGTGTACAGGTCAGTGTGTACAGGTCAGTGTGTACAGGTCAGTGTGTACAGGTCAGTGTGTACAGGTCAGTGTGTACAGTGTATATAGGTCAGTGTATATAGGTCAGTGGGTGAGACAGCCAATTCAATGTAACTCTTCATAAGCATGATAAGGGAAATGGCAGTTGGATGTCAGTTGCATGACATGTTGAATTAGTGGTACTGTCTATGCCAGACCAAGTGAATGACCCCAGCTATGGGGTATATGCATTACATTGTATTGACTTTAAGGATTACCATCTCATCATTACATCTTCCTCTGACTGCTGGTAAAATAACCTGCTGAGCTTCAGACCAGTAGCAATTTGTATCTAAAATAACGGCATTCTGGAGACATTTGCATTTCTGTTGTACTATCGCCACATCTCACTCTACCCCTTAGCTTGTCTCACAGTACCCTACCGGTAGGAAAAAAGAGACAAATGACTTATATTCACATCGTTACACAAAGTAGAAACCTGAAACTCTTGGAAAGTATGCACAATTATACCCTATATCTAAAGTGGGGAACTAGTTCTCTCCTAATTTTAGAATTTTGTTATGATTGAAAACGAAAAATGTGTTTCATCGTTCCCCACTCTTCCCTATATTAGATCCAGATGGATATAATTCACAGCATCTGCAGGTAGCACTTCATATCTTGAAAGCACGACAAGCCAATTGTAAAAGTGACTATTTGTAGTTATATGTAGCCTCTTAGTCTGGCTGTTCGTTGGCATAATGAGGGGTATACAACTTATAATGTTCTACCTTTAGTCAAACTGACTACATTTTGTTTGGAGTGAACATTTGTATTCCTGTCATGTCTTCAATACTCTTCATGCCGTGTCTTGGAGTATACTGTTTGTGCATGGGATGAGCTGGGCTCTTCAATCCCTGTATTGCCTTCTCTTGCTGAATTCCGTGCTGCCAGGAAGGGACAGATCACGGCTGGTCGGACTATGTGAAAGGGATGTGGTCCAGAGGCTGTGTGGGGGGGGGGGGGGGACTGTCAGTGTGATAGAAGAGAGAAGACTGACCCTTGGACCGGAAGCAGTGGACAAAATGTCCTTGTCCTTTCTGTGCAGGTGACATTGCTGACCGCTTGACCTGGTCAAAGTGATGCTCTATTTGGAAGTCAGCTGAAAGCAGCTTTTACCGCAGCGACTGCAGATGCAAAGGAAAAAATACAAAGAAACAGGAAAAGAAAAACTCTCTGCATCAAAGGTGACCCTTGACGTCAATGAATGCATGATGACAAAAATTGAGCATTTTTTCTGTCTTTTGTTTTTTTGGTGATGCCTGCAGCCTTTTTGTAGCTTATTTATAATACAAAACAATGTGGCATATTCACGTCTAATGAAATTCCTTTATTACAGTAACAATTATGGTTGATAATTAATCCATGGTTATACAACTATTTTATATGAAACGGAGTCAGGGCCGTAGCCAGCATGAGGCAGAGGAGGCCACCGCCTCGTCTGGTGTGGGTTTTTTTAAATGTTTTATTCATGCCAAGACAAAAACAGTTAGCACACCTGAGGTCCAAGTTTAAGAGGAATATTTTATGGATAATAAGTTGTGACCATCTGCAGCTAATTGTGGCAAGTTACTATCTAAAGCATGTTAGCGAGACTGTCAGGCAGACCACACAACAGTGTACAGAGACTGCAAGTTGCTGATGCAGCGTGTGCTACTCAATCAAAAAAGTGATGAACAAATAATCAAAGGCCTCAAAGAATATGTGCACTGTTTTCTGACAAATGAATGTTGGTCTTTTTCATTCTCTTACAGCTGTTTTGTGTGTCAATCTTTTTGTGCTACTCTCTGCACTTTTCAGACAGAATTTCAGTTAGGTCTCTGTCTCTGTAGCTTTCAGTCCCTCAGTCCCTCAGTCCCTCAGTTCCTCCGTCCCTCTGTCCCTCTGTCTCTGTCTATCTTTTTTTCTGTCTATGGCTCTGTTCTATGTCTTGGTGCCTCTCTGTCTCGCCATTCATATGTATGTCTCTCTGTCTCTATTTCTCTTCTCTGTTCTCTGTCTGTCTGTTTTTCTGTCTTTCTCCATCTCTTTTCTGTCACCTTTTCTCTGTCTGTCTGTCCGACCCTGTCTCTCTATTTTCTATCCGTTTTATTGTCTGTCTCTGTCTCTCTTACATCTCTGGCTCTCTCTGCATCTATGTGTCTTTCTGTCTGTTTAGCCATCTGTCTCTGTGTCTTTCTGTTTCTGTCTCTGTCTCTGTGTCTCACTCTGTCTCTACCAGCCCCTGTCTCTCTCATCAATGACCTACTGCTCTTGCAACAGCAGTGATGCAGGTGGCAATAAACTTGGGAGGTTGGAGCCATCCCCCAGTCCATTACTGAGACACATTAAATGTTCATCACCATGCAGCGTGGCAACCAGGCGGCAATGTTCACTTCTTCCCATCTCAGGGTCTCGTTATTGGTATTAACAAGCAACGATATTGTCCAATCGAATTTAAACTAGGCTAACATATTGTTACACAGATCTTGCGAACTTGACAGGCAGCTTGGTTATTGACAGAGATACAAAGGCTGCATTAGCCCTGTCATTAGACAGCATTAATGCAATTTGAAGAAGTTTTGTGGCTGCTGCAGGTGTATCCTCCTGCATCCCAAAGCTCCTTGAGATGCTGCTACTGCGTCTTACGTGAGCGAGCAATATGTGTCCTTTGTTTACTCTGGGCCAGGTGCACTAGGAGTGATGAGGCTACCAAGGGAGAGATGCTGAGCATATGTGTGTGTTTGTATCTGTTCACTGAGACTGGACCTTAGCCAAACGCAACTTCTGAACAAATACAGGAATCCATGATGATTCTGCTAATCTCATATTCAGGTCAGAATCAGGTGGCCTGATATAATATGATGACTCAGTCTTGTTTATGTTTTATATTGTTATTGTTCTGTGCTCATATTACCCCGGGTGTTTTCCAACGAAATGTCAGCGTCAGCTGGTAACTTAATGGAAAACTGTAGTAGCCTAATGTGGTACAACTTAATAGATTTTTCTAATTATCTATGTGGTAGGCCTAGATATCTTCTTGAAGTTATTTGTCTTTGCATAGTGACTTACCTCTCTATCCAGGGAGGACTCTGTGTCATGAAGGGCCGCTAGATGGCGCTTATTGCGGCCGTCTAAGTAGGTCACCGTAACCTCCAAACAGGGGTAAAGCGATGTGCACCCTTTACCGCATGCGCAGTGGTGCTCTTCCGGTGGGTAGAAGAACCCTGATGTATTGCAAACTGTACTCACAAAGGAAGCAGCTCTGCGGTAAGGACCCACCACCAGAACACCCACCACAACGAGGGCGATGAAACAGCCCACGACAAACACAGAAATCCACAAGTACAAGGTCAAAGAGCAGACCCCAGAGCGCTGGAAACGCTGACAACGTGTTTTATGGGCATCCTCAAAATCATCATCAGTGAAGTCCTCACTTAGGTCATCTGCGGAACATGCTGGTGACGGTGGCTTGGTGGACTCCGGGGTCGGGGTGTCCTTGTTGATGGCATCTTTGACCTCTACGTTCAAGGACACTGTCACGATCTCCCTGTCCTCCTCATTTGCAAGGTCTTCGATGGCAATATTGTCGTTGCCCTCCTCTTCATCTTCCTCATCCTCCACCTCGCGGTATCTGACCGAACCAAGTGAAAACAGACTGGAGGCTGGGAGGCCTTGTTGAGCCATGTCACTGTTGGTATTTATATTGAATGTCAAAAGCGTTGAAGTGTCCTGCAATTTAATCATATTTTGTCAATTATACAGTGACATTATATATAATGGAGATGAATATGTCACAAATGCGATGAATCAATCAAAGTGAATCACATATTACAGCAGAAATAGATAATAGACTTGGAAACTAGGCGTCAAAGGTCGGTATTTGAATGCAGGACTCCCATTAGTTAAGGGCCTGTCTTTTAGGCAATGGAGGTCCTATATAAATGACATCTTCTGGAGTTCAGTCCAAGCCTATGAAATCTGCTGAAACGCTATACAATAAAGAATGAACAACTATGTCTGACTTAGTCACAATACAAAACGACATTATAACGTATTCACCTGAGTAAGATTGAAGCCAGTGCTCCCAGCAGGGCAAGATGAGAGAGACCTCCCAGACTGTGAACCCTGCTGCTCGATGAAACTTGTAACAGTGGCCTGGTCGCTCTTGCCAGCTCTTGCTATTTCTTGATGACACTTGGCCGCTGCGGCAGAACAACAGGCGCCCTGCAATCACATCTCCTTGATCATCCGCTGACGTTGTTTATTCACACAGACGTTTCGTGATAGCGTTAATTCCCCACAACAGAACATCCAGCCAGGGGAACCTGATAGTGTGTGCGGGTGACCTCCTGCAACTCCTTGCATATGCAGCAGCTAAATACTTGTGTGTGTTGGGTCACGGCCTGACGAGGAATTACATTTGTCGTATAAAGTGGCCCACCACTCTGCAATGAGCGAGATGCAGGGTGTAGTGCCATATGAATATCAGAGGGATGCAGGAATCAAATAAAACGGCAAAGGCCTGCACCACCTAATTCTTGCGCAGTGTTGGGGCCACAGAGAAACGGTGTGATTGGCTCCGGCTCACGTGTCATAGCTGCCGAGATCACACACCCATGAGGTACACGCAGCCTGCAGAGCTCTGCACAAGCACTGTGTTGCTTATCACTACTCACGCTTTATGGAACAACAAAATTAGTGCAAAAACATGTTCCTGCTATTTATGACCCGCAAACACGGCTATTTTGCTCTAATTCCGCTCCCCAGGCGTCGTGGGACGTGGTGGTATCAAGGATTATTAGCAACTGAAACCAGAGATGAAAGACAGCTAGAGACACTTCTTACACAGTCTGCTATTCCGGACCAACTGCTGCTGGAAGCATGTTAATGATCCTGTCTGCAAGGTGATGCACTGTTTTCGTGTGCCATACAGCAGCTAGTACTCTTCATTATCGTGCGATGTTAAGTTGGGCCCACCTTCTCATCAGTGTTGTGACGCCTGGCGTAATACTCACTCATCTCTGCTGCTTCCGGTGCCACAAATGTCGTCATGTCAATAATGAGAAAAAGGAAATAGCCGTATTGCGCTAATCCATCTGCCGTGACCTGCTCTAGAAGCTGGAGTGATCTAGTGAGCACTGTCCCCTTACATATGATCCATTGATTCGTCCCACCGACCAATATTGCGTGTTCTCCTCTGCAAACTTTAAGAAGATTAGACCAACTTCTTGCACACTGCTTCCAAACAGGACCCCACCTGGCGATTGTGACAATTTTAAGTTCCGAAATATTCACTTTAGAGCCGCCTTTGCGACGTTTTGCGTGCGGCGCTAGCATCTGAGGCTGACACGTTGTCTCAAGCGTAATGACGGCCGCTCTGGACTTGGTCAGGACGTAATGGGGGGAAGGCGTCCTTGCGCCAGCGTTAAGTCGTAGGGCTCTTCCTGGTACAGACGGTTAATTAGGAACAGCAGCAACAGCAGCAGCACTGTGCATCTTGCAGACCTGGTCACTTGGCCACAACTACCGTGGTAGGAGTCTCTTTCATCCCCCTTGCTGCCCCCAGAAGCCAAGGGGAAAGTACCAATCACCAAATGACCAAAGTTGCTGCAGCAAATTGCTTCTTAAGCATCCAAGATCCAAATCAAATGTGAAGGGGGCGTAACCGTATGAAAGGGGACCCCTCTAAAGGTTGTCTCTTCTTAAGAGATGTCTCAGAGTCTTCCGCATCCCCATCGATCACCCTCTGCCTCAGGACCAAGCAGGAACAAGACGCATCGTTTGGATTGCTGAAGGACCACTTGTAGATTATAACTTCCATGCTGCTTGCAATTCACAGGCCGGGCTGCTGACAGTGCTGATGCAGTGTTTCTTGAATATGACATGGTATTAGAATTAGAAAAAATCTAGCTTTCTGTTAAAAGCTTTGAAGTTCCACAAAATTAATCATTCAAATTTACATTACTGTTGTATATTATTTAAAAGTATGACACCAAAAAGCAGTGGTAGCCCCCAAAATTCATTACAGAGCATTCAAAAATATTTTTCCACACAAATGCACTTTAACGTCGTGATAACAGCTAAAATGTGTATAACTCGTGGAAAGGCAGCTCTCTTGATTCCTCTCCGCTTCACGTCAATAGTCGAGTAGTTCTGGAAAAGGTGCCTCGTGTGAAATCGCTAGACAAATATTAAAGTTCAGCTGAGCCGGCTGCCTCGTATTATGACACGACCCTCTGGGCTAAATGAATAACCTCTGCTATGTGAGTTACATTAATGCCTAGTTGGAGCTGTAATCTAAAATGTTAATGGATTTTTTGATAATGTAAAATTACTCTTTTTATATCGTCTTCTTATCTCTTCTTTTTTTTTGACGAAATAACTTTGCACGGTTATGAAATGAGACTTTTCATTATCAACACTAATGCCTGAGCAAATCCTTTGATTAAAGGGATAGGTCTCAAAGATATAATGCTGACAAAAGTCCTCCACCTGCTGTGTTATATGTGGAAATGGTGCATATATAGGGCAATATATGTAATGGCAGGGAGTCAATGAATCCGAGTACTAAGCAACATATTACCTTCACCTTGGGGTAAATGACGCTTGGTAACCGCTTGTGTGATTGAAAAGGTTCCGCTGTCCTTATTGCTCATATGACATGAAATTGGCGGATGGACGATTATGCATGTCGGAAATAAACTCGCATATTGAGACTTTATTATTATCAAAGATACCATGCTACTGTCATTATTACTATCGCCACCATTGTAGGGTAGACTGAAATAGACCTATCCTTTATGTTATATGGATATACAATTTGGTTATGAGTGCCACGCCAGGCTTGTAAACCATACGGTAGAGACAAGTGCCTGTTTTAGCTATTTAAGGACAAGATGAGGGTTTTTATCAGTGCTGCTACTTTGAAGCTTAGCCAGCTTATATGATCAGCTTCCAGAGGCAGAGGTTAGGATGAGTTTATAAGCTTGAATCCCCAATATGTCACACATTTACCCTGTGGTTTGGGTCTTTTACTTGCCTAAGCATAGACACAGAGTACAACAAACCATAGGGAATCAAATCTGGGGGACCATAGCAGAGCTGGCTCTTATTTAATCTCAGGGGTATTTTCCGTAGACTCAAAAACAAAATGTTAAATTTGTACCACAAATAAAGCCAAGCAATCCTGTCATAATTTCAATACGCAGACGGCCATTGTGAGTTAGCTCTGGGTCTCCAGCAACAAAAACAAAGGGCCTCAAGCCAAAACATTTGCTCCCAATGTGACATCCATTACCAGAAACTGAGCAGTTTTATGGGTGCAGAAAAGAAGACCTGGCCTTATCAACAGACGCCTCGGCAGCTCTAATTTATTCCAAGTAATTCTGATATTGCCTGCTTGGAGGTGTGCTTGTCTGGCTTCATGCTGAGATCCATTAACATTGATCACGAAGAGAGAAATGGCATTTGGAAATCATTGGCAGAAAAACTGAAAACTTTCAGTTGCTGGTTTAGTGCAGCTAGTGTTGTCCCAAAGTGGGTCAGTGTTAAGTGTTTGTCCATTGTAACCTTGGTGCGTGTTACTAGCTCATGAAAGCTGTTTAAAACTGCATTTGTGTTTCCTTTTTTTTCTCAGAAGGCCTGAAGGTCTGCAGGTTGTTGGAAGTGTCTCTCAAATGATAACGATTTCTAAACACGCCACGCACCTCACCTGATGAATGTCATGCCCTGTGCAGTTTTCTTTTTCCACCAGCGAGCATTCCTGCAAGCACAACAAGCCTGAACGTGATGTAGGAAAAGTGAGAAAACCACAGAACAAGAACAATCTGATGAACCTGATCTGATTCGTGTGTTTGTGTTATCTACACTGTTTTATAGAATCGAAATACTTTCACAATTGTTTCTATTATCAGACAGCGTTTTTAAAGGGGAACTTTTGCACTTTACCTCTGAGATGTTAGCCTTTGTCCATTGAAACAAGTCCCCGATATTCATAACTTGTTATGCCCTGGTAAAGTTATATCCTGCATTTATTAGCTCCATGTTGTGAGCTACGGAGGCCGCCATTTTCTGGCAATGAGAGCCAAGTGCAATCCAACTGCTTGACTATAGGTTAGCAGTGTCAGAAGCAGGCAATTATTTTTAAGGTGTTAATTGCAATTGAAACGAGATGTCACTTTACTAACCAAGTGTCAAGTAAATTGCCATTGAACAATTTGAGACTATGCAATTATAGATAAATGTAATGTTAATTGCTCTGAGTATAGAAGATAAATTTCTTTAAACAATACCACTGCAGTGCACGAAAAATAGCTTGCTTTCATCTATTAATCTAAAGAAATTGAAAGTTAAACAAAACCAAGTTATAATATCTTTGGCTGCATTTACCACAGCAATTAAGAAAGGTAAATACTCAAATATCATTTGTAAAATCCTATTCAAAATCACGTTTCAATAATTATTAGCATTACATATTTTTTTTCTCTTTTCATTGAAAAATGGTGTTGATAATACGAAAATTAAGTCCATTGTTTATTTTTCATTTTTCTCGTTTTCTTGTTGCCTAGTTTTATATATTCTGTATTTTTGATTGAGTAAAATATTTTTTCTTTTACTGGGGGGCATCCACCCTATGGGTTACTGTATATTGTTATACTCGGGTGTACCCCCATTACCAGTCTGTTTTGTGATATTCATGTATTATGTGACATTAAGTTCTAACTTATATTTGTGGAGATTGGTGAAAATAAACAAACTCTCTAAAAACTCTATGCATGTATATAATATTTTGGTTTACATTGTATTAGATTTTCACATTATGTGTATTCTATCTATCTACAGTGCCTTGCAGAACTGATGGCACCCCTCAGAAAATCACACATTTTGCTAATTTTCTTGAAGTTGAAACTGGTGTTTTCAAATTAGATTGGTATAATTGATGGATAAGAATACAAATGATATAATCATACTTTATTTTATACAACTGTCAATGTTGAAATGATTATTAGACAAAAATGTAAAAAAAGTCTCTTGCATAAGTGATGGCACCCCACTACATAAATGTCACAAAATTCACTCAATATTTTGTTGCACCACCTTTTGCCTCAATCACAGCTTTCAGTCTCTTGGGGTAGCCATCGACAAGCTTTTTGCAGTATTGAGGTGAAATGTTTTGCCATTCTTCCTGGCAATACGATACCAATTCATCCAGATTGTGCGGGGACCTCTTGTGAACAGCCAGTTTTAATTTGTACCACATATTTTCGATTGGGTTCAGGTCAGGGGACTGACTGGGCCATTCAAGGACTTTCACCTTCTTACTCCTGAACCATTCAGTGGTTGCCCGGGCAGTATGCTTGGGATCGTTGTCTTGTTGAAACTTGAAGTTCCTCCCAAGCCTCAGATCCTTCACACTGTCAAAGAGGTTTTCTTCTAATATCTGGCGATATTTCTCCCCATTCATGATGCCATCAATCCTCACCAGTTTTCCTGTGCCTGCTGCTGCAAAACACCCCCACAGCATGACGCTGCCACCGCCATACTTTACTGTGGGGATGGTGTGGTGAGGGTCAAATTCTTGACCAGACTTACGCCAGACATACTTTTTTTGGTTTTGCCCAAAAAGTTCAATTTTTGTCTCATCAGACCACAATATTTTTGACCACTGCAGAGGAGAATCTTCCATGTGAGCCTGGGCAAATTCTAGGCGCCTCTGTTTGTGATGAGCTTTCAATAGGGGCTTCTTTCGTGCCACACGTCCATACAAGCCTGCCCTGTGTAGTGCCCTTGATATGGTTGACTCATGAACCTCAGTTCCAGCCTCAGCAGCAGACTTCTTGAGGTCAGTCAATGTCACTGATGGCTTCATTCTTGCATCCCTCACCAATTTTGAGGTCATTCATTGTGAAAGTTTTTGTGGACAACCAGATCTTGGTGCTGATGCCACAGATTTTCTTGTTTGCCACATCTTGATGACATTTCTTACTGTGCTGCATGGTACAGAGAGAAGTTTGCTTATCTTTTTATATCCCAAGCCAGACTGGTGTTTCTTTACAATGAGTTTTCTCAGCTCTTTTGAGTGTTCCTTGGTCCTCATGTTTAAATTCAGCCAGGTATAAGACATGTGGACTGACTGTGATTACATTAAGGGCTTTATTAAGGCCAGACGAGGACATTAAACTTAAACTTAACCTTAAATAACTTCCTAACCTATCTTCACAGTTAGATGTTTTCCTAACACAACAAACAGTGATCAGTTGTAGCATTTAAACCATGATACTTGTCAATGAAATGAAGAGAATGGGTGGGGTGCCATTACTTTTGCAAGCACATTTTTGTATATATTTTGCTGTAATTCATAAACGGTTTTTCAATTATGAAAATCATTTGTCTGATCAAGCCTTACTCATTCACATATATGTTACAAATAATTGTCCACTCCCTTGCCCTAATTTCTCTTGAGAAACAAGCTAATATAATGTGATTTTAATGGGGTGCCATCAGTTCTGCAAGGCACTGTATCTAACTATCTAACTATGCACTTGTTAATAGAACAGTGTTAAACAATTAAAATCCATAAGTTAAGTGAAGCTTTATAAAATTGATTTATTGGAATAGTTCTGCAGCAAACACGTTTTTGAAAGAAAAGAAAAGTGTATTTATTTATGACAACTTGAATTTTAGCTTGGTCCTTCCTCCTCCCACATGAGTTTTAAATATGTCTAGTAATGCATGCTTTCAAGTTGCATACAATTGAACAAGTACAAATTGTTGATTAATATAATACATGCTGCTTATGTGGGGTGAGTACCAAAAACTAACACTAACTATTCAATAATGCACATGTATACTAAGAATGACACTATAATATACACTATATAATATATAATTGTGGCAAGGAATTTTGCCTATCTTTTCACAAATTTTTCTTTAGAATAACATATAGAGCATTAATTATGAATATAATGATCCTTTCATTAAATAGGCCTAACTTTACTTAGTAAACTCCCGCGCTTGGGTAAAAAGTTGTATATAATCAAATGCTAATTATCTTGTTCATTGCAATCCAAAAAAGTTTAATTAACTTCTTGTATTGTTGTTATACTATTGTTCTTCACAAATTTTCAATGAACTGGATTGCAATCTGTGCAGGATCGCACTTATTAGGACATAAGTGACGTCACGGCCTTGCGTGCCATGTGCAATAATGGCGGCCCCCAGCGTTGTCGGGGGTGCTGCAAATTGCATGCTTATATAGGCTAAAATTCATACTAAACTCGTCTTTTGAACACATTTTTTTGCGGCAATCGATATTTTTATATCTAATTGATCTTTTAAAATAAACATACTAATCTCCTTTAGTTCCCCTTTAATGTGATTGGAATGTTGAGAAGTGCTGCTTATGCTTAATTAAATGAGTTCCACAATCCATTAGCTATATTGCATAAATCAAAAAAATAGAAACACATCGTCTTTTTTTTTCTTCTCTTTTTATTGGTAAATGTATAGTGTCTTTATTGTAAATAATATGTCTGTCTAGGTGTCTGTCTAGCTATCAAGCTGTCTGTCACTCACACTGTCACTCACATTGTCTAGCTGGCTGTCCAGCTGTCTGTCTGGATGTCTGTCTGGATGTCTGTCTGGATGTCTGTCTAGCTGTCTGTCCAGCTGTCTGTCATTTGTCCATTGCGTCATATGTCTGTCATGTCATTTTTATTATCGGCTTGTTTTAAAAAAAAGTACAACTTAATCCCACACATTTGGTTATCGTGCTTGTTAAAACGACAACTCGCTAGGAGTTGGACATTTGGGCTCATCAAAAATTCAGTTTTAAAGAGTTTTGCGATAATGTGATTATTTGGCTGTGCTGACATCAATTGCCTCACACTTGTCTGTCCTCATAATAATCTTAAGAGGATGGCATCAGGAGCTTGTTGTGGGATTGTTGGTACTGGCCAAGAGCAACAGGTGATGTCGCTAAAGATGGGAAGAAACCTGGCTGTATAGGTGGCCCCTCTCTAGAAGGGACCATGTAGGTGCCATCTTTGTTTTTCGTCGTCTTTATTCTGCACAGACAGACAATAACAACAACCAAGATGGCGACAAATATTACACTTGAAAAGATAGCGGTCAAGATGACTCCCACAGGTCCCTTTGGACCACTTGCTGAAATCAACAAAACAAATCTGGTAACCAATTTTCCAGTCATTTCTAATAAGTAAAAGTAAAAACACTTAATAAGGCTTGAACTTTTATCATTTTTATTTGTTCAGAGATATGAACGTGTCTGTCAAATTGACCATTTTCATAATTACACTATTTTAGTGATCTAATTACAATCGTCCGTTTTGAGAATATAATTTTACAGTCGTAACACAATTTTTTAACAATTTTTAAGACTCTGTAATCTTGTCATTGCATTTTAGGTCTTTCGAGACGACCAGACCAAAGAAGTTGTCACTGGGGGTGGTCATAATTGCTTGGTTCTACTGTTACATATTTTGATGAGCATATTTCTATTGAGAAATTCTCCATAAATAACGAATACTGCTTTTTAAGTGATGCCCATAAAATGTATACTCACGGAGAACACTGTTCGTTTCTTCAAATCCCTCCACCCCATTGAAGAAATTCAAAGAGGAAACATTTAATATATTTTCAAAAATCCTGAATAAATTTGAACAATAAAAATAACTGAATTGAGCAAAATACCTGAATAGTGCAGATCAGGGTGACAATTGTCTTCGATGTCATTCTTGATTTACTCCAAGGTTATTTAATTTCATGTGCTGTCAAAAACTGTCGACAAAAAGTGGGTCCTTGTGTATTCTACGCGATCAAAGAAAATTGGGCCAAATGTCTCCTCAGCCTATTGCCTTGTTGTTTTTTTTTTCTTCTTTTTTCTTTTTTTCTTTTTTTTTTCTTTTTTTTTAACCCAAAGAGTAAATTGAAACACATTCCAGTTGATAAGACAAACTGCTCATTAGGCTATATTTAGTGTTGTCCGACTATTACTGAGAAACAGAAGAAGAAATAAGTTACTGCATATTTAGCATTATAATCAAGAGACTTCAGCATTGGAGTTTTAGTATAATATGCAAGATATAGTATGGCCCATTTTTGTTATCACTGTCTTCTAGTTATGACAAAATGGCATATTTCTGGCTATAAGAAATTGATGTAGCTATAGGCCCCCCATGTGGAGATGAATGTAATTTGTGTTTGGGTTTCTTAAGCCAATTGTAAAATTTAGTATTGCGTGAAAAGAATGCACTCTGTGAAATTGAATTTTTTTTATCTGCATGGCTTTCTAAGGCAAGCTAAAAAAAGTGCAAATCCCTAATGCCCATTTATCACAAAACAAGGGTCAAATGAATATGTACTGCGAGTCAGAATGGTTGTATGAGGCCGAAAGGTTGTAGGTTCGAACCAAGCCATGTGATGCATGACTGCATGCGCAATGGTCAGACTATAAACATATTATAAATATTGTGCCGTGACATTTAGTTATGAAATTCGTTGTTAATAATTTAATAATTCCACCTCCATTAAACATTATGTCCGACTGAAATTTTGTGAACTTCTCAATCTACCCATATGGTCCCCCCGAGGTTACTGAAGGTTCAGGTTTCATCATTTACATGAGACAGTTTAAGGTAAGGGTAAATATTTGATAGGACCACGTCAGCATTAAAGTGTGATGTGAAACATAGTGTTTGTTAAACCATGCACGTGTAGTTCTATGACACAGGTCAATGAGGTTGCCTGATAGCCACTTGAGATACTGTGAAACCTTAAGAAAAATCATTTGAACTTCAACACACATTGCTACAAAATGCTTCATCTAGCATCACTAGGAATACTACATCTTTTGCTGCTGCGGCTGCTGCTGCTGCTGCTGCTGCAGCTGGCCGGAAAGGGCTTGAGTTATTCTGGAGGGGCCCCCGAAAGTGCTTGCCGGAGGCTACGACCAGGTCATGGTGATGACCTAGAGGTCCAAAAGTTCACTATTAACGTTAATACTACTTATTTCAGCCCAGGCAATCCTGTTCAGGGTAAGTCTGATGTTTTAATTATCTGTTTTTTTTCACTGTCTTCTGCTTTCTAATTGATTAGTTAATTAATATGTGTACATTGTGATTAGAAATGTGCAGTCACAAGGTGTTCCTTTTATGTGCTTTCATTTGGGTTGACTGATTGCTTCATATCGTTATGTGCGTTTTTAATTTATGTTTTTATTTTGGTTTTATATTAGTGTAAATGACGTTTGTATTATTATGCCCACAAAATAATCCAATAGCTGGTAAAGAAAGCACATCTGGAAAGCCGGTCTTAAGTATAGCTATTATTAAATTTAAGGTTTGCATTGTGATATTAATGATTATCTAGGCACATTCAGGTCATTACGTTTTGTGACTTCCAAGAATTAAGGATCTGTGAGTGTTGAGAAAGTTCGAACTTTGGCCAGATTTTTAAATCGGGTCATTTTGTATAATCTTTTGTTAATATAAGTTCTAGGCAATTATGTTTGGTATATTTAATACGATAAATAATTTTCAATTCATTTCACATCAGCAAACCTTTAAATAAAATATTTCAATAAAAATAACGGCAAACGCTGACAAGAAAGCAAAGTTGTGAACTCTGACCTTGGTCCCTCAATCTTTCGTTCTGAACTATATATGGATATGGGGCAAGTCCATTTTCTTGTCCTTTATTTTTCTTTCTCTCATTCATTTTTCATTTTTGTCGACACACAGTGACACTGGCAAGCCTGCAAAAAGACTCGCCATTTTTGGGTATAATTGTACAAGCTAGAATACCAGGAGAGACCTATACTGTCGGAAGTTTCAGCGACATTCCAGAAGGATTACAATACATGACATGTGATGGCCCTAATGATGCCGTCACTCACAAAAACAAGGAACCTAAATCAGAGGTAGTGATCGTATGGCACCCGCCGCCCACCTTTGACTTTGTGAAACAGATTCACTTTGTGTAAGTTCATATCAGTCATTTTGTGTAAGTTCGTATATGTTATTTTGTGTAAGTTCGTATATGTTATTTTGTGTAAGTTCGTATTAGTCAATTTGTGTGTAAATTTGTGTCATATGAAGTATCAGTAATTTTTATTTGTGTAAGTTCTTCCGGTTTTGTGATCAAATTAATGCCTTTCACTGTAGATGACTATAAATTGACAATCTTTACAATTTTTTACAACCCTTTGTTCGAGCTCTTGCAATATCGAATATGCTGAAGAATTTCTTTTTTTAGTTATACAAACCACATTAGTCAGGAGGAAGCCTTATTTCTTCATAATATGTGACTTGTATGCTCAAGATAAACTGGCTTATGTGTCATTTAATCAGAAGCCTTGGAACCAGCCACAGACTAATATGATTCATAATAGAAAGTGGTGTTTTATGATTTGTTGCACAATATTGATAAAGAGATTAGATGTGGGGAGGAAATATTTCGGAGCGAATGTCTGAATTAGAGAAACACGGTTTGATTGTATCATTTAAATCTCTTTTCAGGGCTACTTTTGTTGAAAAATATGAAGCCTGGAATAAAGATGTAACTTCAAATTTATTAACATTTGGATCTCCCGCCAAAACAACAGTGTCTCCCTCTGCGGTAAATGACGAATGTACACATTCATGGACAAGATTTTGCTGAAGTACACAAATATTATTATTTTACTTTAAATTATACTCAATTTAATTCGATAGATTTTCAAAATAGTAAATCAAATCTTGTAAGACCATTGTTCATGTGATAGATGATGTTATTATCTATTTCTTACGAAAACATTTATGGTGCAATATCTTCGTTTGCCAAATACATACCTACTGCAAAAATGATAATTAATATCGTCTTATTATGATTCAATGAATATTTTTCCAAGTCGGATGATGAGACATTATTTACTTTATTGCGTCCACGTGAAGTATTTTGTAATTCGGGTAATTACTATAAATCAGTTCAATTGTCTGTCAAATGATCTTATGGAAAATCGGTAATATGTAAGCCGCTGCTTATTAGACAAGGTATAGAAACATTATATTTATGCAATGTAAAAATACTTGTGTAGTTCTATGTCTGGTCTTTCGGAGAGAACGAGGTCAGCATGACGAATCACAATCAATTTTTCACTTTCACTTTTTTCACTCCATCTGGAAAGATAAGAGCTTTGCTCATCAGGTTTTTATTAGTTCTATTCAAAATGTGTCTAGTTTTAGTTGGAGGCTTATTTATCTGGAAAATTATGAGAGTTTGACAGTTTCATTAGCATTTTACATGGAAAGAGCTCTAGGTACTTATTCCCATCAATTTCCTTCTAGGTATGGCTTCCTCGAATACATTTGATACAAAGGCATATTTCTCTGAGATTGAGTGTCACTTTGGTCTTCGTTTGAAGGATGAAGACCTTGAGTCTTCCTCCCCATCTTCATCCTGGCAGAGATAAGGTCCTGTAGTTTGGCACTCAGCCTTCCAATGACAGTTTGTTCAAAAGGCAGTTCTTTGTGTTTCTCTCTTAATCTGATTAATTTGCGTCTGTGTTCTTTCTGGCCTGCCATCAACTCACTGCAAATAGTATGGTACAAAAGATATGCCTTGTGCTCGAATGTTTACACACTCCTTAGTATTTTGCAACGTATTTAGCCAAAAGATATCTCTAAAATAATGCTTATGGCATTATTAAAATGGTATCGGGTCGAAACGTCCGAAAACGTACGAAAAGTGTCCGAAACGTCCGAAAATAATTTTTCTGCTGTTTTATGTACTTTTACGCAACAGTTTTTAAAAATTCATTTAATTTCTTTTGCATATAAGTTCTGTCTGTAGTTTAACATGAGATTTGATGAGCAAGACTTTTTTTTTGTGCTTTTAATTAAAGTTAAAGCTGACCGCACCAATCGGACGTTTCGGAGGCCGGCAATGAACCTGCTGACCGGCCAGCACCCCCCGCCGTCCGTTGGCCGTACCCTCGTCGATGAAATGAAAATATTAATAACTTCACTTCTAGTTAACATTTCTGGACAATTGAGACAGATTCTGAATGCTCGGAATCTGAGGAATTGGTCCTGAATAGTTGAATACCTAGTTATATAAATTTGGTGTTCATTTCACTAATAAACACCTGATAAATAATTATAACATAACTACTAATAAATACATTAATAATACATAAATTGCGTTTTTAGACCAGTGTAAAATTATTTTATGATGTCATAAAGGTTTGAAGAAATATTGACTTTAATCAACTGGTAATTAATGACAGGGGTGGAAATATCCAATTGTGGTTAGTGGATTAGGGAATAAGGGAATAAATAAAAAAACTTCTGATTGCAATCAATATAACGGTTTTGTGCTTAAATAAATGTGCAATATGATCACTCTCTGGAATTTTATTGCAATTTAGTTAATATTTCTAAGTATAAAGAGACAATGATAAATTCACATCCATATTCCACTTTGGACACAAAGATTGCATGACAGAGAAGGTGAAACTGAGAAAGAAAGTGAAGAAAGTTGGGATGCGAAATGTGACTTCTAATATCTATATAGTTTATATATATATATAATTAAAATTCATAATTAGTAATAAAACTATAACAGTAAATATTTTTAATAATAAAATCATATATACAGTGCCTCACAAAGGTGATGGGACAGTCCAAGATTTTCTCTAATATCACTGGCCACATTTCATAGAATGACATTAGAACACTAATACTTATAAGATAACTTTATTGAACATAGTAGAACACAGTTTTAAAGCAAAAGTGACAATTATGTAATCATTTGATCTGCAACAGTGTGACAAACAACCGACAGATGATTTATCACTTCAAAAAAGTGTCGGGACACCCATGATTATCATATGCAAAATCAATGTCAGTCAATATTATGTGGCATAACCTTTATTTTCAATGACTGCTTCAAGACACCGTGGCATAGAGTGGATGATCTTCTGGAAAATGTTCGGTTTAATGTCTTTCCAAGTCTTCAAAACTAATTGTTTCAGTTCAGCCTTATTTTTTTGATTTTCTGAATGCATTTGCCTCTTCAGGAGACAGAAGATGTGCTCAATTGGGTTCAGATCGGGTGATTGACTTGGCCAGTTGAATACTATCCACTTTTTCTTGGCAATGAACTCTTGGGTAGCCTTTGCAGTATGTTTCGGGTCGTTATCAGACTGCACAATTAAGCCCCTGCCAGCAAGATTTTTCCCATTTGGCTCAATATACTTGCTCAATATCTTCCTGTAGGTGTTGCCATCCATTATGCTGGATCCATCTTCAGTTATGTCATCAATGAAGACCAGGTCACCAGGTCCTTTGGCAGTAATACATGCCCAGGCCATCACACTACCTCCTCCTTGCTTCATAGATGCAGAGGTATACCTTGGATCATCAGCTTTGTCCTTTGGTCTCCACATTGTGCAGTTGCCATAGACTGAAACATGTTTATTTTAGTTTCATCTGTCCACAGGACCTTTTCCCAGTAAGATTTGGGTTTATCAACATGTGCCCTTGCGAATTCTAGCCTTGCTCTTCGGTTCTTGGCACTTATCAGGGGTTTGCAGCGTGCCCGACGTCCCATGAACCCTGCATCATGTAACCTATTCCTTATGGTTTGTCACTGATGGTTATTCCTGCATCCTTCAATGCTTGGTTGACCTCAGGGGCAGTTAGTTTGGGGGTTTCTCCACTATCCGCCTTATGGCATGGTCATCAGTAGCTGAAGTTGCCCCTGGACGCACTGATTTAGGAAGGTTGGCTGTGCAGCCAGTTTGGTTGAACTTCTGTAGGACATTGTGCACAGTGGTTTTAGCAGCTTTTAACACTTAAGAGATGTTGCTAATGCCATATTTGTTTCATTTTCCAGACTTATTATTGTGTTTTAAATTTTTGAACACAATAGTTTCCTTGGCATCCTTACAGAAATGACATGAAGTCTAATAATTTTAATATATTGAAACTGAAAAGCCAAAAACAGTCTCTCCTCACTCAGTGTCCATTATAGTGATAGCCTGGACCTAAAATGTATTGTTTAACTTCAAGCATAATAGCAGATTAGTGTCTAGCAATCAATTAAGGCTTAATTCTTAAGGTGTCCCAAGACTTTTTTGAGTCCTCTGTGACATGGTTCAACGCTTTTTGTGTAACTGTGTGCTTAATCATGCATGGAAGGATAACACAGACAACAAACATTCTCACAGCATTCAACAGAACACGTTGAAACAGTAAGTCTTAATTTTTGAAAGTCCATTTCTACAGAGAAAGTAAAAATAAACCCCATACATGTCTGTCCCATCACTTTTTTGAGGCACTGTAGTTGTGGACTCGTTTTGATGCAGTTGTGGGATGACTACGAGCAGGAAGTGTTGACAATTAGCCAACTGCTCAGAAGAATGTCACGAGTACAGATGACACCAAATTGACCAAAGTATCCTGCTGGAGATGAATTATTTATTTATATATATAATTATTGTTCCTTTTTTGAGTTGTGCATCTAATACAAAAAATCTGTACATTGTAATACTTCATTGTTATTGTTATGCATATTTTATTCGTCTGTCACACTAACATTGTGTGCTTTCATCCAAGGAAACATTAGCAAAATAAAAATAAAAAAACCGGTTTTCAGACGTTTCGGAAAATTTTCGGACGCTCACGGACTCGGACGTTTCGGTTTTCGGACGTATCGACTTGTATTCCATTAAAATAACATATCCTAAGTTATTTACCTCTAACATCAGGAAATCTTTTTTTTTTTTTTACCATGTTTCCATTTTTTCACAATTTACATAGGGGTCATGAAGTTGTCAAAAGTTCACAATCTAAAACCCTACAAAATGCTATTTCAATGAAAGATGGGGTATGTAAACTGTTGATAAATTGTGTAAATTGAACTGGAGGTAGACAATTTGGTTTTCCTTGGCATCAGACATACTGTATTCTATATAGCATAAAAAAAGCCATTACTTTTTCAATTGATATGACATATTTTGATGCTGCCTTATTAAGCCCCAGTCACACATAGCTGTTTTAGCCGTAGTGAACCCGTAGAGTGACGTAACGGTTATGTAACAGCTTTTTTCGCCGGGTTGGCGACGGATTCTGGCGGCAAATAGGGGCGGGGCAGCACCCGACGGGTTAGCCGCCGAGTTCTACAGGTTACCCGCCGGGTTCTACGGGTTACCCGCCGGCTTCCACGGGTTACCCTCCGGGTACGGCCAATTAGTGGACGGCTTCCAGGGGTAGCCTAACGGCTTCCAGGGGTAGCCCGGCGGCTTCGACGGGTAGCCCGGCGGCTTCGACGGGTAACCCGGCGGCTTCCACAGGTAACCAGCGGCTCTCTCCTGGAATTTGCCAAAAATGAAGTTGTTGGTTGTTCAGAAGTGCCGTAGTTTTTTCGTGTTCAGAAATGCCGTATTTGTTTTTTTTTGGTTTAATAAAGTTTTCATATTTCTTTAGCAAACAAAGTTGCAATTAACTTAAGTGTGGTGGTGTCAGGGTTACTAATGTTTAGCAAAGAAGACATCATTTTTTTGGTTCAGAAGTGCCATAGTTGTTGGTTGTTCAGAACTGCCGTAGTTATTTCTTGTTCAGAAGTGCCGTACTTTCATCATTTTTATTATTTTCTACGGCAGTTCTGAACCAAACTTTTTTGTACGGCACTTCTGAACAACCAACAACTACGGCACTTCTGAACTTCTGAACGAGAAAAATGATGTCTTCTTTGCTCAAAATTATTAATCCTGACACCCCCACACTTAAGATAATTGCCATTTTGTTTGCTAAAGGACATTGAAAACTTTATTAAAGTGTGATAATAAGCAATTTACTGAAAAATAATCCAAGTGTAATTAAATAAAAAAAAAACTATTAAAAAATAATGGACCAATAAGTATTTGTGCTCTAATAAGCAAAAGGAAATATGAACAAGCGACTTTTCTGCATCCTCAGTAGGAACTGCAGTTGTCCTGGTCCTTATTAAACTAGACTTCTTCATTGGCATGATAATGTTCTGGAGCGGTGTATTCGTCTTTTCAGTATGGTAGCAAGATGCTGAAGGATCTCATGGCCACTGGTCAATCTTTATATACTGCCTGGATAGCGTACCCTGCTGTGATGACATAATAAACCCAGCGCATTGCATCGTATTGGATCCACACAGATGACACTGGGCAAACACGATTGGGTGCTTATGCAAGCCGGCGGGTTACTCGTGGAAGCCGGCGGGTTACCCATGGAAGCCAGCGGGTTACCCTTAGAACCCCTCAACAAGCCGCCGGGTTTACTACGGGTAACTTTAGGCACAGATAAACCGCCGGGTTCTACGGGTCACCCGCCGGGTTCTACGGGTCACCCGCCAGCTTCTACGGGTCACCCGCCGGCTTCCACGGGTATTTTTCATTTTTTGGACACCCGGGAGATTTCCACAGTTGTGCCATGCAAGCATGGCACAACCGGCTACCGGGCCCGAAACTCCCGGCTTGGCCACGGGTCCCACGGGTGCTTGGCGGGTATCGCCGGGTATCCACGGGTAGCCGTTTTGTAGCCGCGAGGTTGGAGCCGGGTAGCGCGTTGCGTAACAATTGCGTAATACTACGGGTTCACTACGGCAAAACCGGCTAGTATGACTGGGGCTTTATGAGCTTATTTTAGAGGCAATTGTTTACTGCATGCTATAGCAAAAACTGAGTGTCTTAACTTTTGAGCAACACGGTTATTTGCCAACCAAGTCAAAATATCACAATACTGCATTTGTTGCGTGGAATTACATATAGATATGAATTGGATTTGGTCACACTCACGCCATATCTATCTCGCCATTGCCGTCTGTATCCAATTTCCTGACAAGATGTGACAGTTGTTTCTCACTTAGGGGAATATTTGATTTCTGCAAGGAACACAAGCAGATTGTTCTTGGCACTAATCAGCTGCTATTGGGCTGAGTAGTAGTTTTTCACGGGATTAGGACCAACATCATGCACACAAGATAATGTAAGAAAAGTAGGGCCAGTAAATGATAGCATAGCGCAGGTGTCATATGAAGCAAGGTGACGTTACAAAGCCTAGACTTTAGTTTCTTTTCATCGTAATTTTACCCTTTTTTTTCTGTTTAAGCCTGTATCAATATTTTTGTTTCTAGTTTTCTTCATATTGTCAAATGATGTTTTTTAACTGTATATGTTAACTCTGAATGAATATATTTTACAAATGAATACACAGTGTTGCCATGCCACCGTGGACTGACTCACCTGGAGACCAAGTTTGAACTCTTCTATGGTGAGCGTCTTGCTTCCATCTGTGTCCAAAGCAGAGAACAAGTCGATAAGGCGGAGATTCTGTAGCCTCATGAACTCCATCAGGACCATCATGGGCTCCTCATCAACCAGGGCCCTCATCTCGTCCTGAAACACCGTCAGGTCGCCACAAATCACGTGACCATAGACACAAGTCAAGTCTCGTGTGAGTCTCACCATGCGCAGGACTTTTAAGAATTCATCGTCAACGGCCAGATTCTGTGCATGGGATGGAAATTTCATGATAAATCATTGCTGATGATGAGCAATGGATTTGAGGGGAGAACAGCATGTAGCAGATTGGAGAGTTGAGTCATTTAACTTCACGTGAGGCAGAAAATGAACGTAGGTTGATGCAGCTCCTCCTCAACTTACCGAAAAATCTAATGTACTCAAATTAGATCTGGCGGAAAGTTGCAGCAGCATCCTCAGCAGCATCAGAGCTCCGTCGTTTGTGACTGGATTGTGACCAATCTGCAGAAAGAAGTCTTTAGCATAGAAGAGGCTTTAACAGCATTGGGTTGCACTTGATCAAATGAAATGTTTGCCTTTCTCAAACAATCATCACTGAAGTTGTTAGAAATCTGATTTCTAATAACATTACATTGGCCCGTGATGTTTCGAGGCTTTTTATGGCAGAATAGAATAGCATAGAATAGACTTAAGACTGGAATAGAATAGAATAGAATAGTGAGATATTCTTTAGAATGTAATAGAATAGTGGGAAATTCTTAAAAATAGAATAGAATATGGCTGATTCTTAATGACATTGCATTCACTCGTCATGTTTCGAGGTTTTTTTTTTTTACTGCGGAGTAGAATAGAATAGACTCAAGACTGAAATAGAATAGCGTAGAATAGTGATATATTCCTCAGAATAGAATAGTGGTATATTCTTCAGAACAGAATAGAATAGAATAGTGAGATATTCTTTAGAACCGAATAGAATAGATACGATCCAAGATATTATTCCAAATTTGCCCAGCATCGTTCCCATATAGGCCACTGTCCTCACAACATCGTATTAACATCGCTGACATCATGCCCACATTGAAACGATTTGGAATGCTATCTGGATTATTCTTAAAAATAGAATAGAATAGAATATGACTCTGATTCTTAATGACATTACATTCACTTGTCATGTTTCGAGGTTTTTTAATTGTGGAGTAGAATTGGATAGAATAAATAGAATAGTGGTATGTTCTTCAAATAGAATAGAATAGACAGAAAAGAACTTGTTGTAAATGGGCTTAAATAACATCTGTGATATGAAAAGGATATAAAAAGCTTTTGGAAGTCATTAATTTATAAAGACGGTGATTATGTTCTTGACAGGTTTGGATTTCTTGGCATCTGCCATAGTTTCTCTGGCTTATACTCCACCATGATATTTCTTCTATTGTTCTCATATATAAAATCTTTATTCACATATTGTATGTACACTGGTCAGAAAAAGCAAATTAAAGAAAAAATGATTAAAAAAGGGATATAACCAACGAATATTATTAATTAACTCCCTCCGGAGTGCAAACTGAACTTTTCTTGCGTAATAACAACTCAAACTATCAAAACAAAAAAGGAAATATGTCTAATAGAGTATAGGATAGTCATATCGCTCATAGTCGGGAGTTAACTGAAATGTTTGTTGGTTAACTCCCTCCTGCTAGGGATATAACTATTACTTAGTTCATAAAATGTTGGTTAGACCACCCAGTTGTGCACCTTCTATATTTCATTGGCTGCACATTTCCAGCAACCCTCCTCACCTTAAGAGTGGCTAGTGTTTGGTTGGTGGACAATCCTCTGGTAATCTCCTCCAGACAAGCTCTGTCGATCCTGTTGCAGCTGATGTTCAGCTCTCGGATTGTGCAGTTCGTGGCCAACAGCTGGGACAGAGCTCTGCTGCCTTCCTTATACAGTCCGTTCCAGGACAAGTCCACTGATGTAATTCTCGTGTTTCCCTGTAAAAAAACAAGGACGAAAGTAAGACCTACAGTCACAAAAAGACATTTTCAGTTACTTTCAGAATCTGATGCTTATTCTAACAGAGGCTGTCTGGGGCTATGATTTAATAGATTTGTCATGGTGGTGGGTGGGAGGATTAGGGTTTTTCGTCCTGTATTTCTGCACCGATGGGCTAATTAGGACAGGCAGGGACCATCACTGGCGGACCCAACCCTGACTCTGCGGGGGTGGGGGGGGGGGGGACAAAAGCATGACTGTTAGTGGTCCCTCTCGGTAATTTTATGGTCTGTCATAGAATTTTAGGTTGCTACGGAGGGGGGGGGGGGGCAGGCCCCAATGGATCCGCCAGTGGGGACAATGAAGCAGCCATCCATCTTAGGCTGGACAGGGAATTGAACCTGGGACCCAGTGGTTGGAAGCCCAGCACGCTACCACTGAGCTGGGCCCATATTTGTCACGGTAGATCATAGATTATGGAAATTATTATATCTGTAAAACGTCAAAAGAGTGACTGAGGAATTTTTGATTTGCCTGTACGTTTCAAGATTACCTTTAAGGCTTTGCAGATTGCCACTCCTCCCCCCAAGCGAATGTGATTCCAACTGAGGTTCAATTTTTCTATTGAAGCATTGGCTGAAATAGGCATTGTAGAATTTAATGATTACTTTAAAAGACGTGAGTAATCAGTTCTAAGGATGTCACTATCGCATACTGTAGCTTTTGCACAAGACCGCACACAACAAACTCTTATGATCGACATTTGGTCATAATGTAGACTTTTGACAGTCTCAAATAAATCGTTGTAAGCAAGTGCAACTATATTAAGACAACACTGTTTTAACACAACCTAATCATTATAACCACCTCACAATTAAGAATACCGTATTGCGGTTAAAGATCCTGTCCATGTTGGATCAAAACCATTTATTTCTAATTTTGATACATGTACTAGTGGTGGCCACAATACATCGTGGCAGAAAAAGTTTTGTTTCTGAACCCCTGCCAAACTCAACTCAAATCTCCACATTTAAACATCAGTATCTCAGGACACATTCAGTGACATTAATCGAAGTATCATAAAAAAATCAGAGTTTGGCATTGAAGTCTATACCCCACATTTGAGTACAAATCATTATCAGCTATATATCAGTTGGCAATGGGTGTCTAAAGGGGCAATATAGCAAACCTGATTGCTAGCAATTTTGGCTGTCCGTTGGCATAAAGATACGTCAACATCAACACTTAAAATTGCAAGATGGTCTGATTGATACTGTCTTAATTGATCAAAGTTAACATGTGGAAGGATAATTTAGCTGAGTTCTGCCGTGGTTCCAGAAGCTTTCAAGCACTGTACTTGGTGTGCAGCTCGCTACAGTCACCTGACACACAGTCTCTTGTTTTCAGCACACGTAGTTCACTGACCTCTGTGGACCACTGAAGCTAAATCAACAGGCCTGACATTTAAATTTAAAAATATTTTTTGGACAAGACATTGCATGGTAAGATACAAACAAGATGATATGGTCAAATAGATATTTGAGTGATTGCATATAGAAAATAAGGTATATGATACACAAAGGAAACCCCTAAAAGCTTCAAGCTGTGGTAGGGGCCACCTTGTAAACATGACTGTGGGCTTAATCCGTGCATTTCATCAATCAGTTCTTACCTTGTTTTGGTTTTCAAGTTCCACTCACCTAATGCTCCAGCAATTACTTCTCCACCCTGTATGCACATTCTATTTCCTGACAGGTTAAGATCTTCCAGATCCACAGAATTCTGCTTATGGAAAAGTAAACAAACAATTGTAAGTACTGCAAGATGTATGACTACAAAAGATGTACAGCATAACAATATGAGAAATATAAATGTAAGGCTAGAGAAAAAAGTTAGATTAAATATTTCAAAGAATAGGACCGGTATAAATCAAGATATAGAGCTATAAGTCATTTTAATTGATTAAAAATGATATTATAATAATTATTAATTAAAACAAAATTAGTCATACATAAGATAATTAGAATTGATAGCTGAATGGACAGAGGGATTTTTTAAAGACTTATGAAACGCTCTTTATGGCAATATTCATTAACGTGATAAAAACAAAACCTAAAGCTAAGGCACTTCACCTCTAAAATTTGAGCCACTGCACTCGCATGACTTTCCGCAATTTCATTATCTGAAAGGAATCACTGCTAACACCTAATTCGCGAGCTGGCGTAAAATGAAAGTTAATATGCATAATGCATGCGTCTTATTACCGGAAATGTCTAGATATTTGATACTTGTGTTTTTCTTCATAAGTTCTGCAAGAGACTGAACTCCACATCCAATTCTGCAACCAGAGAGGATCTGCAAGACGAGGTTCGAAAAAGCCATAAAAGCTATATAGTTCTCTGGAGATCTGTATGGAAATTGCACAAGATGGATACCTTCGTAAGTTCAAGTGCCTACCAAACGAGTGATGAAAATGTTACCGCTCAGAGCTTCAAACAGGTATTTACTTCCTAGAGGTCCCACAAAATTGTACGAGAGATGTAGCTGTTGGACATAGGGATTATCCTGAAAATTAAGCAACAGCAACACCAAAAAATATTCAGACACTTTGAGAATATGATGCAAATTCAAACTGTAATATGTAAGTGATTAACTTAAGGTGCAATCGCGTCAGTGGTTGCTATGTCTATGATTTCAATGTCTTCACCATTGTTGTTTGCAAGTCATGGAAAGTTACAGTATCTAACAGAAGTGTGTACACCTCTGTACAAACCTGCTAATACATTAGCATTTGAAACACCGATATCTCAGGGCATATTAAACTAACCAAAGAGAAGCTTTCAGAGATTGATGTTCATGTATTCAGCTTCCATTTGAAGGGTACAATTTTCCCACAAAAAGGACCCCGATGCCAAATGATTGCAGGTTCACCATATTTATTACACTTGACCCATGCAATCTGAATGCCTGGAAAAAAATGCTTTTGCGTAAAAGCCTTATTTTGGCATTTTTCTTATCAAGCCCCCTGTGCCTACCTGGTGAAATACATAAACAGCAACCTCTGAAAGTTTTACTGTAGTCAGATAAACCATTCCTGAGATATGTTTTAAAAACTCCGTTACTGTATATTTTTCAATTCCAAAACTTACCACTAAAGCAACATAAAGTGCCTTAAGGTCACGCTGACCCAATGCCATGTGGTCCACATTGATTGTTGATGTTATGAGGGATCCAGTCAGGAAGCAGTATGGCTGGACGTGGTACAGACCACATGCCCTGATGTACGCCTTTTGACATGGCGACAATTGAGATTTTCCTTCCGCCGTGATAAATGTATCTGGAAGAGGGTGAAAAGCAAAATTGAATTCAACCGGGGGGATATTTTACGTTGCAAATCTTCGACATTGGTTACTGAGAAGCAGGAGTCATTCATTTTGGATGGCAAGATAACTGGCCAATCACGGTGATAAAAACGTCTCTGGTTTACCATGCATCATATAAGTATGATATGGTACATCCCATTTTAATAGAAATTACATATGAACTATATTGCATTTACTTTAGTCTTTAGTTTATCACACCTTCCGAGTCATCCTCACTGCAACTTATGTCGCAGTTTATGGACTTGGTCTGTTGTTTCTCTTCGTCTATCTGATGATGAAAGTCTGACTGTCTCCTTATCTTAGTCACACATTTTGTCTGGACTAAACTGCCCACACGGACCTGGGAAGCCAGTCGCCACAAAGGAGCGTCCACAGAATGGCGACCCCTGCGGTTCTGTTGATTATGAGTTAAAAAGAAAAAGAGAGAGACTTAAAATCAATCTATTACATAAAGTAGGACATCACAATCGTGACCACCACCCATCTTAAGACAATCTAGATTTTATTATGGCCTTAATTCAGGGGTTCCCTTGTAGTAAGCGGTGTCAATTGAAACTTTCGAGTTATAACAATTTAAGGAAACAAACAGTGAATAATTTGAAGTGGGACACCCCTGCAATGGGCCTGCATATAAAATTGCAATATTTTTCATTATATGATAGGAGTTTGTGGTGTTTTTCATGTTGAGGATCCAAGTACATTTACAATATAGATCAATCCAAATTCTGATATTTAAAAAAATGTATATCAGAGAATAACAGAGCTTCCTAAAATTCGTAAAATGTAGGAAGGTGTTGTGGAGGCTTGTCTTGAGTAAACATGAAATGTGCAATGAAATGTTACAAATTTGCCTGATTTATACTTACTTTCAATACCACTTCCGTCATTTTCATCGGAGCAAGACGTTACAAGAACATCTTTAAGCTTACTCCATTTAATAATGTGATATTTCGATGCCATTGCTCGCATTAGTCCCTTAGCTTCACCCATTTGACCTTTGGTAGGTTAGCCAAATCTGATCAGGCCTGATAGGATTTGGTGGTATTATGCCACCTAACATTTAATACGACTTTGGAGGGCTAAATCTACCGAGTTAAGTGATTCCCTTTAATCAGCTGTAAATGTAACAAATACAAATCGCACATTATCACCTTTTAAGTTCAGGAAGTGGAGCCAAATAATCCATATCGGTTGACAGGAGAAAATGGCCAAAAATAGGATTCACTTGGTTGGGCAACTTTAGCGACAAAAATTGTAAACCGATATTTTCTTTTTTCATATGTTTAACCTCTGCTTAATTCTATAGGCTTATTGTTTTGTTTTACTTGAGTTTCTATCTATTACAGCTCATATTATTTTATCTATATATATGTATATTTTCATGTAACCTGACGCAATTGTGTGCAATATGAATATCTGTGTAAAAGATGTAGCACTGAATATAATGCACATACATTTGAAAACCATGAATTATCTCGATTGGGTATCCTAATTTTATGAATATTTTGTACTGAATTTAACCTGATATTTCTCTCTGTTGGTTCAATCACGAAATTGTAAGTGGTCCAATGGTTAAGGCATATTGGCCAGCTCTACTGAGGGTCCTGGGTTTGATCTCTGACCCGGGCACTCTTCATGAGCTGGATGTCGTTCGCATGAGACGTTAAATTGGAGGTGCCTTGTAATCGTTGTCTATGCTGAGGCAAGTAAAAGACCCCACCCATGGGTGAATAACATGGTGTGGACTCCAAGACTTATCATTTCATCATTACTGTGGCAGCTGGTCATATAAGCTGACTAAGCATCAGACCCAGCAGCATTGAGACATAAGTCATCATGGAGCCTTTTGGTCCACGCTCATGAAAAATATATTTGGAATAATCTGCCGATTCATATACGATCATCCACACAAATGAAGAATGACATCGTTTATATGCAGATCTGTCAGATAAACTCACGGGCAGACTAAAATATTGTCTCAGATGTTCCTCCAATCTGTTCAGACAGAGCCACATACTTCAAAGATAAGTCTCTCTGATTGGCCAATTAAGGGACAGCTGATTCGGTTACCATGGAGATTTGTTTGCTTAAACGATCCCACGACTAGTGATCAAACGAAAAAATAGCAAGCCATCTCCAAATATATGTTTACATCTTTATGTTGTTTACAAACTACTATAGTACCACCTAGTGGTTACAATAACAATGCTACACTTTGTAAATTTCTAAGTCTTTCAAAGTGCCTCTGCCACGTCTAAGCTAATGACATTTACCCATGGGCTAAATGTGTAACATGGTGTAGACTCAAAGCCTTATCATCTCACCATTACGTCTGCCTCTGGCTGACTAAGCTTTAGACCCAGTAGCATTGAACAGGTATTGGTTGTTATTTGTAGATTTAGAATGCGAAAGGCTTGGATACTTTCAACCAAGCCTAAGTGTAGGATACTCTGTTGGCAAAGCTTCAAAACATTGCATTCAGAACCTTGAAATAAAATAGTGTAACCACTAATATGCAAGGCACTCTGTGGGGTTCGGAAGCTGAATTAGATCTGCAATGGCTCAAGTGTTTAAACGGGTAATTAATCAATTGTTATTTTATACCATTTATTTTAAAACTGAATATTTTTTGTTTCGATTGCATGTGTTCATTTAATTGCGCTTTTCAAATGACCTGGGCAGCTAGGAGCCACTCAGCGGAACAATTACCTTCATTTTCTGAGCTTTATTCTCTGAATTCTGGGGACAAATGAGCAATTAGAAAGGACAGTGGGAATGCACAATGAAAGGCCTGCTTCCCAAACTAGCCCCAACACAGGGCGTTTGTGAAGTCAGTCACGTGATTGGCAGGTTTATTCACGTGACAGGAAGACTTGAGCGATTGTTGACTTCCGGTAGAGTCTTTAACTTCCGTTTGCAGACAAGTCTAGCACAGCTTTCTCCGTATAGTGGCCATTGATCTCCTCTTTGAAGAGATGCCTGGGCCACAATTGACCCAGTACGAGCAGGTATGGCCAATATAGCTTAGGAAATTAGATAGAGGCGGTATGTTGTCTTGTGTGGGCTGCATTTGCTGGTTAGAAAGTTATGACAGAACACACACACATGGTGTTTGATTATAAGCATCATTAAGCAACCACAACATAATAATTTGAGAACAAATGTTGTTCTCTGTTTGATAATTATTGGGTCATGGCACAATTGTTGAGTTCCATAAAATTTGTTATTATTTATAATTTACCACACTGGTTATTTAATAAAACGTTTCTCTTAATTTTTGCAGCTTTTTTGTAGGCATTATCAAGAGAGTGAGAAATAATACATTCATTATTTTGCAAGCTTTAATAGATCACGTTAATTACAGCACATCACATTGCGAACAATCATATTTATTGAACAACCATGTAATGCCAATGTACTAAACAGTTTGAAATAATTATGCTGTACTTTAAATATTTTCATGGCATAGCTTGAGTCCTGGGGCTATTTGTCACAGTATCTGTCTCATTTCTCTGTTTATTTTTCTTCCGTATATTTTTCTTGTTGTCTCTTTCCGCCTTCAAAAGTTCTCTGAAACAACATGGAGGCCTCTCAATTTCCTTCCAGGCAAACAGGGAACAGTCTTCGAAAGTTGCACATTCACAGAATGATAAAGATACAGCCAAACCTGTGTTAAGCGATCACTCAAGGGGATGGATAAATCTGGCTGTTTAAGACAGGTGGCTGTTTTGGTAGAGGGATAAAACTCTTGGGGGTTTAAATATAGCGGCTATTTACAGCAGGCGGTCATTTCATATTATGGCAGGTTTGAAAATATAAATTCTGTTATAAAATGAATTTATGTTCTTGCTTTTTGTTCTCTTGTTCTTACTCATGTATGGAGTTTAACTTCATTTATATATCGTGGATTATGCAAGTTTTTATCAACTGTAAAGTACATATATATGGTCAAATGTGCTACGTGTGTTTTCCATGCGTTTGAATAAACGCATGGAAAATGCATGGTTTTCACCTCATTTTAATTAAGCAAAAACCATGCGTTTTCCATGCGTTTATCCTTCTCATGGAAAACGCAGGTGGCACATTTGGCCATGTGTTGTATATGCCATAAATACTCCTCAATCTATATAGCTTACTCCAGACTAATTTCACCATTTTCATCTGTGTCCAACACCTGGACAATTGTGTCCAATTGGGCCTCTGTAACCTTTAGATTGTGTTTCTGTAATGCAAAAGACTTATTACTCACAATTGGTAATGGATGATTACATAAACATGTTTATGCTCTACTTCATTAGGTTCTAATAAAAGGGTCCCCATCAAGTTGAAGTACCTGTCAAACCTGCACTTCTAGGTGTTAACTTTGACACAGCTCTGACATGTCTAACATCCAGCTTCATTTAACATTCACTAAGTATCGTAAAAATAGTTTCTTTATTAGGTCTTTCATGTGTCTCTAGATTGACTTTTTCAGACTATTGTAACAATGCAGCTGGGCTGTAATGCAATTAAAGCAGTGGGATATACAGACACACCTTGCTGTACCCCATTGAATCTGCGTTACACAATTGTATAGTTGTGCATATATAGATGCACCTTGCCATATTCCATTGTATCCGCTGTGTACAACTGTATATTTGTCAGCGCGTATAAGCGCAATAAATACAGGAAATGTGAATAGATAGGAGGGCATCCTGTTTAGCTTATCTATAGCAGCTAATGACCTTAGGAGCATCTCTGAACTCTTGTTTAGTGATGCTTTAATGCAATTCTAGCAATGTTGATACACAGATGCCCCTTGCTATACCCCATTGTATCTGCTGTATAAAATGGTATATTTGTCAGGGCTTGTTGACACAAATGAATACAGCACATGATAATAGATAGGAGGGCATCCTGTGTAGCTTATATTCAGCGGCTAATGACCTTAACAGCATCTCTGAACTCTTGTTTAGTGATCGTATCACTGCTGTCCGCGTCCAGACGCCGGAAGACATCTACCACCCGCAGTTTCTCTCTGTCCATCAAGCGGAAGATTAATGACATCAGGTTTATCTGCTTGCCTCCCACCTTGCCCAGGCTGCAGCCATCTAGGGGACTAGTTGAGGACCTAAGAACTACTCCGTGGATGACGTCAATGTCACGCTGTTTGCGCATGCGTCGGAGTAAGTGCACGAACCCCACATTGACCACAACATCCTGTAAAAACAAAGTTTAGAAAATGACTATATCATCATCTTACTCGTAGGAGTAAAATAATAGGTTGTTGTTTTTGTTGTTGTTAGCTTGTTTACGTCATGAAATCTCACGAACACTAAATAGTTATAGGCCACAGCCGCAACTGTAACACTTTACCTTTCTTTTGTAACAAATTATGTGGCAGTATGACTTAGCCTAACTATGACAAACATTCTACCTTGTAGACTTTGGAATGACCACGAGTTGTTACTCTATGTTCAGAAGGCATACCTCTAAGTCTATGAACTGCAAATTGCTCTGGTCACTGTCATCTATTGTTTTCAGAAGGAATAATACAATTTCCGAACTGACGGAGTTCATTGAAAGCTGAAAGAGAGAATGTAAATACTAGCTCGTATATGACCCAATACATGAATGAAATATACAACTTATCACTTCCATCTATAATCAATCTGTCTCTATAAACTTGTTGTCCATTATTCTATTTAATCTATCTATATGACCGGCGATTTTATTTTTATATTGGAACTTTCGGGACTACCCAGTGAACGTGGAATTACCCCAGCAAATGCTCACCCTGAGTGACTTAAGGACAACGTTGCTCCTGAGGCCCTTAATTACGTCAGCAAGTCCAGCGTCGGTGATTCTGTTGCATCGGAGGTCAAGGTCACGTAAACGTTGGTTTCTGCTGAGGGCTTCCCCGAGGGAGTGACAGCCCTTCTTGGCAAAGCCATTCCAGGCCACGTTCACCTCACATAGACTTCCGTTCTCCTTAAAAACGTATAATTCACAGGAAATGACTTTTATCCTAACTTGCTTTTAGAAGATAATTACAGATTAAAAGCAATTGATATTTGGTTAGCTCGGTGAGACTGTAACATGTATTGGTGTGCTTCTGAGATTTATGTTTTTTTGGTTTGTTTTTTTAATTATGTAAATATAACTAAATAAATGTCTTGAGTCTCATGATTAACTTGAATTTAGAAGATAATCATAGAGGAAAGGTAACTGAGATTGCGTAAACTGTAGAACTGCATCACTAACAGATGATTTCAAACTCTGTTGATTTAATGTCGTTAGGAAAGGTAATAATGAGTGGGTAAACTTCGTGGAAGTTCTACCAAGTATGTAACGATATCGTGTGGTTATTTGTAGCAAGTTTAATGTGATAAATTAGCAAATAGCAACACAAAGATAATGGCAGAAAAAACCTCTAATAGTTTCTTTGCTTAATTCACTCCCAATGGCTAGATTAAGTAGTAGGTAGGGTAATACGTTTGTGGGGTGACCTATCTGACCTTTCTCGTTCAACTAATTACATTTCTTTCTTGGTGGAACATACCCTCTTGAATACCTACCCCTAGAGCTTGCCCAATTGCAGCACCTCCCTGACCTCGTATGCGATTCCAGCTCAAGTCCATCTTCTTCAAGCTTTCTGTCTTAGCTGTGGACAAAATTCAGAGGGTCAAAATCAAGTGAGCACTGAACAAGCATTTCATAAACTGCTTCCATTCTTTTATTGCCTAAAGTACTTTTAAGACATTTCCACCAAAGATAATTGGAAATTGTGACAACTAATCTGAGTGATTTGGTTTAAATTATTCTCAGCATGGAGGAGTTATAAAACCGCATTCACCTTGGCTTACACAAATTGTTAAAAGTTTCATCTCCTGACAGTTCATTGAAGTTTCAGAGAGGATTGACTCAACTGACAATGCTAATGACAAACTGCAATTACTTGATCTAACAAAGAAGCAGACCTAATGCTTGGCCAATGATTATTGCGCCGCTGTCCTCAATCCGGTTGTGGCTCAAGTTCAGCTCTGCCAAGCTCCTGGAAGTCTTTAGATGCAGAAAATAAAGGATAAATGAATATTCCATTCCGTTATTACAGATAAAGGCCTATATGTACCTTGCAATATACAGTATCGCTTCTGAAGTATTTGATATTATGTAGAAAATACCGTAACAGAAAAACTAGAAATGTGGCATATAACATCTGCTGAAAACAATTTGACTTATAGTTTCTGTACTTATGAACTTGAAATTATACAAAAGATAAGGATGTGTAGTCTGACCTGCATATTATGTATTATGATCAGTGTAAAAGATACGAAGCTAAACTGATAAACCGTACTATATTGTAATTACAATACAAATAACTACATAAATAACCACGCACAAAAACTATGCGAATACTAAATTGCCAACTATACAATAACTTTACAAAAATGAACTTGAAATGAAGAGCCTGACTTTTATCAAGTCTGCCAAATGCGAACATTCTCCATTTCCAATTGCTGTGTCTGACAAATCCAAATCAACAAACTGGGGTCGATTTCTCAGGCTTCTTGTGATGTAGCAGACTCCCTGGTGATCAATATTGTTTTCTGACAAGTTCTGAAATGACGTCCCAACTGCCTTAATAGATCACCACATATCAGGCAACTAATAGCGTTCTTTCTCATTAAATATCTGACCCAAATGCATAAGATAGAGAAACGTGTCATATCTATTATTAAAGTTTGCTGTTAACTAACTGATCTACTCCTCTGGTATTGTTTCTCTCTAAATAACAGATCAACTAAATACCTGGCCGCAAATACATTTTTAATACAGTGTAGACTATAACAAAGACACGCATCATATTTATGGAAACTTTTCATCTGGTATTGTTTCTCACCAAGATACTAACATTACTTAGTGGGCAATTGATCACATCAGCCAAGAAACGTCTGCAATAGCTAATTACACTTACCAAAGACTTAATTCGGTGATTAACTGAGAGGAGCTGAGCAAGGCAAGAGCACCCACGGGGACCAACGTTGTTGCCGGAGATATCCAGTCGCTCCACCCTCTTGTTGTTCTGAGATAAAATTTGTAATATATACGTCTAGTTAATCCCATACTAGAGGGAATACACGATTAGGCTGTGATAAGTACAACAGTATATTGGTCTGCCTCAGGCACTTGGGGGCATTACTGCATTCTATCCCACTATAATTTTCCCCGTTGCTGTAAGTGGTAGTGACGTATGTTTTTCTAGGGTAGCACAAGTGATTTAAAGTTGTTCCTGCCTGTACTGGCTGTAATACACAAACTATGCCACGTCATATTGGTTGTTATTATTTGCATATTTGAAATACAAAACAACGTAATAAACGGCATCTCATCAGAACTTTGGTTATTTTGTATCAACTCACTGTGTAACCACTAATATATTCTGGTCAAATTATATTTCAAAACGTACTACTAGCGCCACAGCCAGGGCACGAGTACCCATGGGACCCAGGCCTCGTTTTGGCAGAATGACGTCACTAGTGACCAATTTGTCGTTAAGGGAGGACACGGGAATCACCCCAAGTCGTCTGCAAACCAGGCGATATCCCTCTGCATAGCTCTGTCTCTCCTGCTCTTCCTCTAGGCTCAGCTTGGGCTTCTGTGGTGCTGAAACTGATGTGAGTTGTATGTGGAATATCAATACTCGACAGAAAGAAAACATGCAGAAAGAGTAGAGTGGTGTGGTCTGAATTTACATATATCCCCTTTATATAGCCTGCGTCTTTCTTTCCATTGTTCACTTTTTTTCTTTTTTGTATTCTTTTTCTGATTGAGTGGGACTATAATGTCACCATGACCTTGTCTTACTTTTTCATAGTGTTCGTTTCTTAACAAACATCTCAGCCTCTTATATAATTTGTGTAAGTGTCATTGAAAGAAACAGTACAAAGTACCTTTAGTTTCATAAAATATGGTCGACTTAAGACAGCTGTAGCTACCTCTTCCTGACTGTAGCTACATTTGTATAACTGGCTAAAGCCAGCTGCTTCTGTCTACTTCTAGCTTATAGTCGGCTAACTCCAAAAACATAAAAACCTTGGTAAATGCATAAAATGTATCTGATATGGTGCTGTACTTTTAGATCCAACTTTGAGTAGCCAGCTTTAGGCAGACAGTTTGGCTTAGGGCAGGTAGCATCGTATAGCGGGTGTTGTCTAGCTTTGTCTAGGTTTAATTTGACAGGCTAACTGTATTTCTCAAACAGGTATTTAGTCTGTATTTCTATCACACCAAGAATCTTTTAGACTTCAAAATTTGATGCCAATTCTAAAATTAATAGAGGTGATTTAGGTTAAAGTGGCATCAAATTATCATTTGATTACGTGGTAAAATTCAAATCTGTATGTCAGTGGCTGTCTATGGCTATGATTTCAATATATTCGTCATGGTATTAAATATTGTGAAAAGTAAAGAGTGTCTCAATAATTTTTGGTTTGACTGTATGTGGCCCTTGACCTGATGTCCTTATCTATAAATTAAATTGAATGCCATAAGAACTTACCATTAGTAAAAAACTGGCTCTCTGAGAGTTGGTCTAATTGTTGATCCTTGGCACAGGCCACCGGTTGAGCATTACCGGAAGCCGTTAGTGTGCGTTTAGCACTAGTACTGCGCGACCTGGCGGAAGTGACTAGAACTAAATTAGCTCGTTTTCTGGTCGTGGCTGACGTCACATTCACGCGATCGAGTCCTTGTGAATCGGGAGACCGTCTGCTTCCGATCGAGGAGGGAGTATCTTGTCTGGGAAAATCCTTCCCCGAACGAGCAGTGCCAGTGTGGATGAATGTCCCAGAATATTCCAAACCGGAAGCACTTAGGACGTAAGAGGATCCCTCTTCCATATCCGGTGCCTGCATGCAAACATTTTGTTATGTCAAAACAAACTTGTAAGGAATTAAGGCAGACTGTAAACAATCCAGCAAAGTGAATTCTGTCGACATGTGGAAGTCACAAAATGTATTACAGGTATTGCAATTAAAAAAAAATAGATATATATATTTTTGGTATTTTCTAATAGTCTGTATGATTACCATTTAATTGACTATGAGCTACCATGTGATTATACAATACAGTGGCAATGAATAATTGAATTTTACCGACATGTTGAGGTCACGAAAGACCTACATGTCTAGAAATAAGTGTATAAAGAATGAACAAGTGTAGTTGATACTGTTCTTAGTGCAATTCTACTTCAATTACACCCTAGTCAGTTATTATAAATACGAATAATTTGACCAAGGATGGTCAGATCTGTTGGTCTATGTTCTATTTATGATATATATATATATATATATATATATATATATATATATATATATATATATATATATATATATATATATATTCATTTAAAACAATTTCAGTCTGTCGTCCATTGCAATCCCTTGAGTCTATGACACTGTGTTGGACATCTGGAAAGCCCTAAATTATATATAGGCAATTATATGTAATTATATGTAATTCAAGTTGTAATCAAATTTTATTATTCTCCATAAGTTTAATTTTAACATGTGTTATGACACATACTCGTGTTTTACTGTTCTATAAATGCTTCTTTCTTTTGCTCTTTTTTGTTACTTTATTTATAATAAATTTTTAATGTTAAATATAATAGGATGTATCCCCTTTCAACACATTATATGTTATTTTTATATCACGTGCTATTTGTTACATATACTTGTAAATTCATGTACTTAAGTGTTGGTAAATTATAATAAAAAAATAAAATTAAAAAAATACGATGATGTTTGCGATTCTAATTTTAACAGTATGAATTGTGGTCGATTTTCTTTCTGAGGATAGAGGGGGTGATAATCATGATTGTCAGAATTTTAATGGGAAACTATCCTTACTTTGTTAAGGAAAATGAGGTATTACACATAGGTGTATTTTTATTTTTGATCCCTCCCAAGCCTCGTTGAAAATTTTGTCTTTTTGGCGATTTATGCAACTTTAAAGATTCTCCCCCTTTAAAAAAAAATAAAAATAACACTACAGGGTTTTGCAAGGACATACAAAAGCTGTTTTGGTTGTGACAGAATGTTCCCTGACCGAGTGAAGCAAAAAATGGACCAGTATACATGTAGGAAGTGTGAGAATACATCAGAAATAACATGGTTATAATAGGTAAACTTGTCTGTGTGACAATCAATGTCAGTGGACATGGCCTATAAAGAAGACAAAGGGCTGGTACTGGGCTTATTTGTTAAAATATAATCGATATTAACTTTTATTTAATTCATGCACATAAAATCTTTGCAATATTATTTTTTGATGCAGAACAAATATTTCTAGCCATGTACTGCTTTTTATTGCTTATAATATTCAGGTTTACACCATAATTCAAATTAAGTGACTGAATAATTGAGTTATTATAATGTGAAATACAGCAATGTTTGTATTCAAATTAGGAGGGATCGTAACAAAACCTGAAATTCGGATATTATTTTTTTTCTATGTATTATCACCCCCCCCCCCCCCTCTACTGAGGACATCAGGTTGCTCTGAATCACAGGCATCACAATCGCCCTCTGGTGTAGCCCCCTCCCCCCCCCCCCCCGACCGCTGACTGCTATATATTATAGTAAATATTAACAGTAGGGGGGGGGGGGGGGGGCACCAGGCTACACCAGAGGGCGATTGTGATGCCTGTGCTCTGAATCATTTATAATCTACCACTATTTCACGCTCTCCTCAGAAAAATTATATCACCTTCTTTTCCTTAACAGATTTATTTGTGGTATCTTCCAGATTTAGTTGTGGTATATATCCTAATATAGGCCTATTTAGATCATGTATATCTCAAAATATCTGGTTCAAATTACGCAATTAACACCACATAAACGATAAAAGAAAATTTCATGAAAACAAAAGAAACCCACCGTAGTGTAACTTCCTTCAACACAGTCTACATGGTCTATATCACATGGAATTTTATTAAATAGCATTATCAATTATCATGAAATATGGATATGGATTTAATTGTCCAGTTAATCCTGTGATTGACTACTAAAGTGTTCACCTTGGTCAGCCAAGCCCAGCAGAATGAGCAGATAAAGTTTCAGATAAGCAGTTTAGCCGCCTGTATTAAAGAAACACCTGCTCAGGGTTATCGACATTAATAATCCATAAAAGTATCTGATGGATATATATACTATCTGTCTGTCTATCTGTCTATCTATCTGTCTATCTATCTATCTATCTATCTATCTTTCTTTCTTTCTTTCTTTCTTTCTTTCTTTCTTTCTTTCTTTCTTTCTTTCTTTCTTTCTCTTTCTTTCTTTCATGAACTGTAAGATAATATTGCAGGGATATATTAGACACTCCTAATTTAAATATTTAGTGTTAATCATACTAAGGGTGCTTGGTGTGTTTTTTTTTTGTTTGACGATATGACCAATTGACGAGATGACCGTTTTGTAAACACAAGGTGGCGCCGAATGCCAGTCATAACGGCTACACGCGAAAACGGCACAACCCAAAACGGCTACAAAATGTAATGGCATCCCCAAAACGGCTATAACCAAAAATCCGAAATAAGGAGATGGCCAAAACGGCTACAAGCCATTCCAAAACGGCTACAAGCCATGTCAAACGGCTACACTTCCATACACCAAAACGGCTACACATTGTTTCTTGATTACAATTCTCAATTGCATGACCAAGTATATAGAAACTGAGACTAGAATGGTCCTCACTTATTCTCAGTTGCCGTTTTGGTCTTTGTGGTTGTAGCCGTTTGGTGTCAAGCCTCAAGGCCAGTCAGCGTAAAAAGCTACTGTTGCCGTTTTGGTTAAGGCTTGAAAAACACTTGAAAAAGCTACTGTTGCCGTTTTGGTTATGTGCCCAAAATTGGTGTAGCCGTTTTGGTTATGTGCCCAAAATTGGTGTAGCCGTTTTGGTTATCGTCGTGTAGCCGTTATGGTTGTAGCCGTTTTCGCGTGTAGCCGTTATGACCGCCACCCGGTGGCGCCTATGCTGAACTCACAGCTGCCATCTTGTGGTAAAACTTTGCATTCGATCAAGTGACTCAAAACCGCATCAACGCAGTAACACACAATGTGGGAATTCGGCCAAATAATACAGCTATGGGTCACTATAATTGTTTTTACCGGACTGTTATATCTTGGAAAATGTAGTGGAGACACCGATGAACAGAATAATTCACAGAAATACAAGATAGAAGGCAAAGTTATTGTACCATTTACGGCCGATCAAGATTGGATCACAACCAGCAGAATTTTAGTCGATGGCGGAGAACTTCTGGGGTTTTTAAGGTATGGATTGCAGAAAATGTTGATTTTCATCCATATTTGGAGTCTCGGTTATAGTATGTACAGTTACAGGCCCAAGAGCTGCAGTAATTTGGCCCCTGTATGCGGAATTCACGCCCTGAGCGATATTAGAGGTTTTTGCTGTTAAGGCTTATGCTATGGCAAATCCATCAATGATGATGTGTACTTCTCAAAATTTTGTTTAGATCATGAGTATTATCTCATTTTTTTGGTGTTGTTTTGCATAAACCTTTATTCTTAATTTTGGTCAATGGGGCAGAGGTGTGGCAGGGGAATTTGATATTGATCAACATAATGTTCTCTGTATCTTGCATAAAAGTGGGTGGGGTTCATGTTGGCACGCGCAGCTGCCAGGCATAGATTATATTCACGATTGAAAACCCCCTCTTCCCCTCTTTATAAGACACTGTTGACTGATACATTTTACATGACTGTCTTGTATCTTGTGTGATTGTTGTGTATGCATCCTGTTGGTACATGTTGTTCAATTCAAATTAAGAATTTTTCCACGGGTGCGGTCCTCTAGTTACTTAAATAATATTGTGTCATGTATTAAGACATGCAATTTTATTTACCTCATAAAACATGAGGTTGAAACATTATTATTTTAGAAGCTTAAGCATGAGTGGTATAATCATTTATGTTCATTAATGTTCTGTATTGTATTGTCTTTTATGTCCGTTTCAATGTATCCGTTTACTCTGAATTGTTTTATTTCTTTCCAGGAGTGATGGTAGTTTTACAGTCAACAATGTACCTTCAGGGTCTTACTTAATTGAAGTAATAAATCCCACCTATGCATTTGAACCTGTTCGAGTGGATGTAAATTCAAAAGGCAAGATGCGGGCAAGACGGCTGAATAACATCCAGCCATCAGCGGTTAACCAGTTGACGTACCCATTGAAGTTTAAAGCGAGAGGAAAATCACCCTATTTTCAACAGAGAGAACAATGGAGAATTACAGACTTCTTATTCAATCCCATGGTAATTGTGACCTTCAGAAGGTTAACTTAAACTGAATTTTTTGTGGAGTGGTTTAGGATCAATACGCGATAATGAACTTATTTTCTGTTATAGGTTATGATGATGCTGTTCCCATTCCTTATGATTATGGTGTTGCCGAAATTGATAAATACAGCGGATCCAGAAACCCAGAAGGTAGGAATCAATTTGATGAAATTATTAAACTACTAAACTATTGAATTATTGTTACTTATCAATTTGTTTCAATTTATTTGATGGCATAGAACTGTTTCAAAAAACTTTTCTAGGAAATGCAGTCCCAGATGAATATTCTTAATCCAAAACCAAACCTGCCTGAGATGTCCGAACTTCTAACTCAGTGGCTAGGCGGAGGAAGTTCCAACGCGAAAAAACAAGTCAAAGCTAAACCTGCAAAACGCAGATGAAATATTGATATATTTTTTTTAATTTAATTAAACAATTTTTTTAAATGTAATGATACAATGTTAAATTATTTGTACAAGTGTTTTTTTCATATGATTCTGTTATAGGTCATGTTGTTGGATGTCTTTAAAGACAAATTGCACTGGACAATAACTCCCTTCTCCTTTTATCCCAGTTTGTCAGCAAGACATTTTGTAAATCGTGTTGTAGGTATAATAATTATTATGTGTTCGTAATGGTTCTTCAGAAATAAAACGAAGACATCGACAAAGAAACTTAAGGTATAAATTGGAGCATTGTTACGTGATTGATTTAGCGTGTTATGATAGCCTTATTGCATGTGTTTCTTAACTGTATTATGAGGATACTCGTGATAATTAATGTAACCCGATTAATGGGACTTTTTAAAACTAATTAAGTCAGACATTCTTTTTGTTGTGATCAATATGAAAATCTTAAATTATGACTAATGCAAGGATTTTATAAAAGCCATTTCTCATCAGCTGTGTTATCTCATTTCTCGAGTTCTCAGCTAACCCTTTGAGAAAGAATTGTGATGCAAATCCATTAAAAACTTTTAATTTACAAGCTTTCTTTGATTTATTAAATAAATTGTCACAATGAAATAAATCCATATATCAGTTTTTGTCTGGTATTGCATGACAAACAATACGATATTCGCATTGTTAGATATTGGTGAATTCCATCCAAATATTCCGAACTCAAAATACTAGCCCAAGAGTATGTGAGTGTCATCAAATTGGATTTAGTTGTGATAAGATAATGAAACGGGGAAAAATGCCAGTTACAAGGCATGTGCTTTTCATCTAAAAACAAGAATAGGGTGAATAATGCCTTTAGGTTATATAATTTTTATTGTCTATCCATTATCTATTCATTAAAATAACCAGGTATACTAATCATCATGGTAAAAATTTCAAATTTATTTTTGATGGAGGAACTGCTTTCTTCCTGTCAATATCACCACTTAGTTCAGAACTTCGTGAGTGATAATGGGTTAAGCAGAACAGTGGTATTGTTAACTCATTCAGAAATGCAATGTTGAGGTCCCAGATCTGTGTAAAATGGTCTTGTATAGTGTCCTATAGGTCGGTTATTGGGCGGATTTTGCAGGAAAGTGTCCATTCTGGAAAATTGCAGAAATACATCAGTTTCAGCGCTAGCTGTATTAGTCCTGAAAGCAGCTTCTATGAGCGCTAGGAACTGTTCAAGAGATCCAGTTAATTGTTGCATTTGTGTGCAATTAAAGTTTGAACTTATTAGCTGTTCACTCTTCTTTAATAGAAGAGACACCTTCAACTTATCTGTCCCTCCGTCATGATAGCCGTCAGGGTTAGTATAACCATATTTGGTATAACTCTGGCCTCATCAACTCTCTTATCATATTCGGTTTTTAGATATGAAGTGTGTTGGTTCCTGATAGCAACAAATATTTATGCAAAGGTTGTCTCCCCATCACATTAACTCGAGTTAAATTTTAATTTTGTTAAATTGCTAATGTTGGTAAATAATATTACTATTCGTAAAAAGCTAATATATTAGTCATGCGAAAATAAAAGGTTTCTGATTTATGTGCCATGGCCCCATGGGAGATGTCATGGTCTTGCCTCCGCATAGATGTTACTACAAGGCAACGCAAGTTTAATGGTGCATGGGAATCTATATGACATAAAATCTGCTCTGCACTCTTTGCAGATTATAATGCAACAATACCATATTATGAAACGGCTACCTGTCCAAGTAAGAGTATCCCATAAATAAGTTGGTATTGGAGACAGCATAAGGCGGTCTCCGCTACCCCAAATTCCTACTGTTTTTAACCCGCACTTCGCCCATGTACAGATCACCAACCTTTCTACAACGATCTGAACTAAGCGGTTTCATTTAACCTGTATTCAGTAAACTACATTACATTACATATTAACCATAATGTGATCTGCTCCTCTGCATTGTATGGATGAACTGAGCAGAGCCTCTGTAACTCTTTGCTCCACTCCACCCTGTGATGGCTACCAGGTGGCTATGACAGAATACTACAATTCTATTGGCTGAAAAAGTTCCCGCCCTTGGCTGTGATTGGCTGATGCAAAGTGCATACTAGCAGTAGTATTTTTAGTGCATTTTAATGTATATTTGACACCTAATCATCCAGTTATATATTTATTGAATAAGTCCGTGATTATCTTCTATCTCTGAAAAGCAAAATGAGTATTAAGAGGAGAAAAAATACTTGTGTCTTGCTGAATTCAGGGCTGCTCAGTGAAAAGACTCCATTGTAAGTGCTTAGCCCCTGCAGGTTATTCTGTGTAATGGGCTGTATACTCGCCAGGGGTTTGAGAAAGGCTCATGCTAGAACAGGCATGTTAAAGGTGTAATTGTACAGTCAGCAGCATACATATAAAAAGTAGCACACATGTGTCATGCACTCTAAACCCACATGCACTTTTATGTTTATACAATTCATGTCTCTCCTTATATTTCGTTGGTCAGCTATTTTAAAAAGTCCTCATCGACACGTGGTTGTCTCGTAGTGAGGTATTCGTCTTCCACCTGTAACGACTACCTCACCTAACCCAGGTGCAATGGGGATTTTGCAGTGGACAAAACACAGTGAAGGCACATTGGTTAATGTCGTGTTTCAGGCTGAATACTCGGAATAATAGGAAATTGAGAAAGACTCTGGACTGGCCAGCCAAAGTTTACAGTACGTCAAATCCGTATACTTTAATGGCATACAGTCGTGGGCAAAATGAATCGACGCCGACATTTATATTTCTGTGCTGCTATGATGCAGCAGTGTAGCTTACATGTCCCATCATAAGTAGACTTAAAAGGGGCACTTAGATAAGGGATAAACTTTTGCATGAAAATTGGTTGCCTCCAGGGTAATGTCAGTGTTGGTTGATGACGTCATCTTATTTTCCACACAATGTCATGCTCTGTGACGTCATAAGATGATCATACATGTATGTTATGATGATGTTACACGGGTTTTGCCAATTTGTCACTGCATTTTTCCCAGCGTGTAAGGAGCTTCACAACATGCTGTGCTGGTTTTAGGAGTTGTGATCATTGATCTGAATATCTAATAAGAGTGTATTTAATTATGGATCTATCCTTATAACATATGAACACAAGTAAGACTGTCTGACTGAGCATTAATATACTGTCCTGGAGTGACGGGAGAGTGAAACTTTCTTCCACACGTCAACATAATGATTTGTCTGGCAGTGAACGTTGTCCTCTTTTTGAATGTTTGCTTATTTAGGTAATATATGGTCATCATGAATTTGCTGATTAATTATCTTTGATATATGATATTTAAATACCACATAGGCCTATATTGTATATCAACCAGCAATTTAAAGTTGGCCTAAATATTACGTTGTTCCAGGGCAGTTTCACTAGAAACAGAAGCATCTGATTTGAGTAAGTATAAACTGTGGCGTAGGCATATCTTACTATACCTTTGTCAATAAAGCAGGTATTATGTATAGTATCTAAGAAATAAATGAATATAGTGTGGCAGCACAGCCTCTATTGTTGCGTCCTAATTTCTTACAACTCTGCCAGTGATGAATTATATAATGCTTTATATTCAGTACCGCAACGGATGGCTTATTACAATGGTGCCTCCGTAACCTTTCTTGAAAGTGATAGATAATGTAATCATTAGAGTAACACCATTTTTACAGATTTAATCTGATTTTACACGTTATATTCAATGAATTACAACAATTAATGTTTTAAGTCCAATTAATGTTGATTGATCTTTTTCTCATTAAAGCTCACAATTGTGGAGGTAAAGTGGACCAGGAAGTGAAAATTGAATCCCCGCTTGATTGTGAGGACCTCAAAAAGCAATTCCGTTGCAAATGGGAGATCAAAGCGCCTCGTGGTAAAGTAAGTAGCCTAATAACATGTGTTTTCGTTAGGTTTATCAATGAAATTCATGCTTGTAAAACTCTGGCAAAATTTGCGCCATCGTTTGGGCAGGCCTAGGCCTATGTCAAATTCATAATACGTCCATAAAACAGCATTTAGGCCTACATCGTCTTTAGCTGGAACTCTTAAATCCATTTTATAGACCCACTCTATTTTGTGCAACCTAGTTAGACAGCTCTGCTGGTCACTGGTTTGCAGGAGAAAACTGAAGACCTCAAGTATTGCACATACATTGCGCACTGGGATCTAATTCAATCCCATTCCTTTATAAAATGTCTGTTATTTCCTCCATACAGATTGTAGCCTTAACTTTCGCCGATATGGCCATAGAGCACAAGAAGGAATGCAAAAGTGGATCTGTTCAACTTATAGATGGACTCCAAGCAAACCAGTCGTCAGTATTGCCCAAGAGAATAATTGCACTGCTCTGTGGCTTCGATGAGGATCACATTCACTATCCAAGTGGTATTTACAAGTCAAGTGGTCGAACTATGGCTGTTGATTTCAGTTCAAACCACATGGCTGGGTTCAAAGCTAAAGTGGCGTTTACAGGAAAATTACGCCATAACTATACCAGTAAGAACAGAACTGTAATATGTCATTATATTTCTACCCTTTTTAAAGCAAGTTTCTTCTAAAAAACCGTTTTGTTATACTTTATATTTTACTAATTAATTGGTTCCATCTGTTGTTTAACCTTTGAACGTGTTCTTGATTTTGTTGCTGATGTCTTTGTTTGGAACTCACTTGTTGAAAAAGTGTCTTATATTGCAAATGCCATCGCTTTAAGTAGGATTCAATATAAATGTTCAATCTTGTTGGTCTTTTTGTTTTTTCGTTAATGTCATACAGCAGCACATATTAGGCAGATATGCTACCAATAGTCAGCTTATGTGACCAGCTTCCAGAGGCAGACGTAATTGTGAGATGATAAAGCTTGAAGTCCACACCATGTTACACATTTACCCCATGGGTGGGGTATTTTACTTGCCTCAGCATAGACAACGAGTACAAGGCACCTCCAATTTAACGTCTCATGCGAATGACATCCAGCTGGCATAAAGCTCATGAAGAGTGCTCGGTCAGGGATCGAACCCAGGACCTTCAGTAGAACTGGCCAATATGGAACTGGTTTAGTCAAAGGAAGTAGCAGCATTTACAATGGGAAACATAGCAATAAACAAGTTAAACTTCACAAAAGAAATGTTTTATCGATCAGAAAGACTTTGTTCCTAACATTTCTGTCCTTTTTGTGCTGCCCCATGCCATGACGGGGAAAATACAACCAAAAAATCAGGTGGACATTATATTAGATCCTACTATAGTATTACCCAGGTTTATCATTGTATTCCAGGGTGTGGCAGATCCAAACACAGTCCTATTGTGCCAAGGGTTGTGGGTGGAAAGCCCTCTAGACCAAATGCCTGGCCCTGGCTAGTGTCCTTGAGGTATGAGGACACAAGAAAGCATTTTTGTGCTGGATCTGTAATCTCAAAACACTGGGTCCTTACTGCTGCACATTGCCTGTGAGTTTATACATTTTGATCTTTAGTATATTGCGGTTTTATATAATTTACTTAAAAAACTCAAGCCATCATTGATTCACAGGCTCAGGTACAATAGGCTAACTAATAGTGGATATCAAGGAGTCCAACACAGTGTTTTATTGGATGAAGAAAAGCTATATTGAACAAGGCATTAGCCGAGTTGATCCAATAACGCTTTTCTGAATCCCAATACAACTATATATTGGATGACTTACCATCCACCATTTGTTATATTCTCCAATGAAATGTCACAGATGGGTTAAGGTTCGGTGATATCTCTTTTGTTGGTTGTCTGGATCTCCTGCTTGGACAGTCACACGACAATTACTTTTCCTGTCCAATATACTTTTTTCTTTTCAACTTCCTGGCCAATATAACTTATAGAATATAACTAAATACTGGACAGTCTTATGGTATAAATGAAAAAATATGATTGGACAAACATTTCATTATATAATACTTGATAGTATTTGGACCAGACAATAAGATACAGGTAATAAATGTTTCTCACTGCAGGAAACATGGTCGTAAGTTCTTTGTTTTGGCTGGTGCACACACAAAGGCCGTGAACATGACTGAAGCAGGCAGGCAATACCGTAATGTAAGTATTTTGTTCATCAAGAAAACTAATGTTGGTTTTTACAAGGGTTGCTGAAATGCCCAGATGAGACGTTTGACAGCCTTGTGCTGCTGGCCAAGCTGATGATGACGTGCTCTATCAGTCAGGGAGAATGATGAACATATTGGTCCCTGACCGTGCAAAGTACTGAAAGTGTTTTTCACAATTAGATTTGTATTTTACTCCACAAATCAACAAGCTATTTCCATCCTCCACAAGAGGATCAAGTCTAGCTCAACCAACTAAAGAATATGGTTCTAAAGCTTCAGTTTCTTCTTCAGTTTTCTGTTTTATCTATACGATAATTGGTTTGGTCTTTATCGTAGGTGACCAAGTTCATCAACCACGAGGACTATGTGGAGATAGGGGAAGGGCCAGATATTGCTCTGATTCTAGTGGAAAAGTCTTTCATTTTCTCCCACGAAGTGTCTCCAATTTGCATGCCCACAAAACCAATGGCTAAAGGTGAAAAGTGCACTGTTGCCGGATGGGGTGACACTTATGGTAGGTCATTCTTCAATGCAATTGCAACTTTCCGGCAATGATAAATTGATACGCTCCAAAAGCTCCTGTTTGTTATCATTTGCCACTCATTTATGTCTACATATTGCTTTGTTTGGCTCCCTTGTTATGTTGTGTTTGTAATTTAATATGCATATAAGTATTTAAAAATAAGCATACATACTGACATATAATTCAATACTTAAGTGGTCAAGCATATTCAGGTGATCCAGATAGAGTGTCCTCTCTCCACCAAACTACTGTTAACATTTCTTTTTAATCGTTCATCGTTTTCTCTATATTCTTCTGCAGATTCAGAATACAACAAGCACCTGATGCAGGTCTCTGTGCCTCTCATTGCCCTTGAAGTTTGTCAAAGTGAGAAGGTCTATGGTTCCCACCATGTTCACGAGTTTGAAATCTGTGGAGGTCACATGCAGGGTGGGAAAGATGCCTGCAAGGTGACAGTAATTACCATGTATTTCACAACAGTTGAAAATTACCAAAAGCCAGCAGTTTTGATAGAGGAATATGCAAGAATATGGGAATTTCTGTGTGTGTGTAGACATTAATAGGGGTCAGCTGAAAGTATGTAGACATCCTTGGATTTCTTGTGCAATATTCCACACTGTGCAGCTCTGCTTAAAGTCCCAGGTCCCAGGTTCAATCCCTTGCTGAGGCAAGTAAAAGGTCACAGCCATGGGCAGGGCCCTTGGGTAAATGTGTAAGATGGTGTGGACTCCAAACCTTATCATCTCATCATTATTTCTGCCTCTGGCAGCTGGTCATGTAAACTGGCTAAACCTCAGTCCAGTAGCACTGAGAGAGACATTGACATCTATTGGTAGGTTAAGTGAGGGAAATGTTCAGTACTATGGAGTTACAAATGTGGAATATACTGATTTTGGTTTAAGAGGAGAACATTGGCATGCCATCAGACTGACATTTAAATTGAATTTTAGGGAGACTCTGGTGGACCCTTGAACTGTGATAGGAATGGTCAAGTTGAAGTCCAGGGCATTGTCAGTTGGGGAGAAAACTGTTCAGCCAAAAACAGACCAGGGATCTACACCAAAATGTCCCATCCAGATCTGCTTCAGTGGGTCGAAGATAAAGGAGGTGAGGCATTTTACAGACAGCCATTTTGCATCAAACACAAGACAATGCTAAAAGTCATATATATTACGAATAATTTTTATTATTTTTATTTCAGCCAAATTTTACACTGCAGATGTGCAATAGTATGACGAAGAGTTTAACCAAAAGGCGTCGAACCTATACATAAAAAGTACTCTTTGTAGTGTAATATATTGGAGGATAAGTCGCTAAACATTCAGGTCCTTATCTGATAATAATGACAGCATTCAGTGGCATGACTTCTATCCACCTCATTGTCCACTTTCTGAGGAATGATTTTCCAACTTTCGGTAATTTCTTCTTGCCATGCGACGTCTACGTAAGTCTTCAGTCAATACATCTCTCTGCCTCGCTGCTTCCACATCACAAGAATCCATGAAATCTGCTGCTGCGGACTTGCTCCTTGATAAAGTTTCATCCTTGAATGCCCAGCTAGTCCGCATGGGGGAGCCACAACAGTACGGTGCTCTTGCCACAAGATGGAGCCACGTGCCTATTCTGTGGCAAACCATGCAGACGAACTGTATGAGGACAACCAGGCCAAAAATAACCAGGAATGCTAGACCTATGGAAAGACAAGTTAAACTGTTGCAGATTGATATACATGTCATATAAAAATGGAGAATTAGAAAATTACTTACCCAGTGCATTGGTGTGTAGGATGTTCAGTTCAGTTTTAGTAATTAAAGTCAAAACCAGAATGATCCAGATTGTGTTGACAAGAGCAAAGAATATCAAAGCGTTGTTTCGTATGCCTGCTAAACCTTCTGCAATGCAAAAGTTAAATAAATTGAATAATTATACTTGTGAAAATATTTTATTTCATAAAGCATCACTAACACCTGTCATTTGACAATTTTACCACTTAGTGTGCACTGTTGTTCTAGGAATACCGAATCCTCTGGCATAAGAGTCAAGTGCCTCAGGGTAGTCCAGAAGTCGTGTTCTCTCCTGTTGACCTCTACCAGTTTATGAGTGTCCAGAGAATCCAAGAGGGACACCACTCTTTGCCTTTCCCTTTCACCTTAATTGTAGGAAACAACAGAAACAACTAATCAGTTTCCTTTCCATCTATCAACGGAACTCATGAGGCTGACATGCCTTTGTAGATGTTCTCATATTAATCTGGTATCAGTGGTGTGATTGTATAACCTTTGAGGATATTTCCTTACCTTCTGTGGGGTATCTTAGAAACCTCAATGCTTTCAGCAATCGCTTTATGTGTCCTGAAAACAGAAGTGGAAATTAAGTTAGGATTGCAGCTTTTTTTATGACTATTTGTAGTGGAAAAGTGATTATATTAGCAAACAATGTTACATTTTTCAGTCGTTCAAAGTTCCCCACCACGTCATATTGGTTTTTATTATTTGCATACTTAACCTATGAAAGCCCATTGAATACTTCCAGTCAACCCTGGTGTTTATAAAACACAGTGAATGCCCAACTCACTATGTAACCACCACTAACATGTTAGGCCCTCTAATCGATTGTCTGTACCAGGTTTTGTGATGTGCAGTTCTCTTCGAATGTCATCGTGGTCCATGGTCTTGAGTATTTCAAGCTGATGTCCCTTCAAAAGGTGTCGTCTCCTGAAGCTTGCTGCATAAGCCCCAAGTCCAATATCTTCTAGCCAGTTGGCCACCCTGTCCTGTTAGTAAAAGTAACTGGTTGGTGCTGCATATTTGACCAGATTGATTGATTGATTTATGGATTGATTGATTGATTTCATGGATTCATGACTGACTGACTGACTGACTGACACAGTTACACCAACGTTTACAGGCCTATATGAGATTATGTCTGCCACATTTGGTCAAATTCGTGTTTGCCATAATCATGCATTAATTTTATGTTTAACATATCATTCAGTTGTTCAACATTATTTGGTTTGTAAGTTCATGACTTTCTCGTGACACCTGAGCAATTATGACAACACAAACCCATGGACTTATTGGACTATGTACTTTGTGGTTAAAGTCCCCCACGCAACCAGGATTCTGCTTAAATATTTTTGATACTAACTGGAATTCCCGGGCTAATGTTGACTTCTGGCAACTTGCGGACTGCATCCAGTATAGCTCTGCGATGGAAAGTGCTGCTGACACCCACTGCATTCTTCAACTCCCAGTCTGTCACTCCTGAGAGGAGGCTGGTGTCTTCAAAACCTGCAGCTTCCAGTTTAGTACCATATATCTGGCGCAAGAAAAAACAGCAATAATTGGTGTATTCATATGTATTCGCATGTACACGTAAATGGGTTTTGCGTCTGCTATCAAATAGTGAGATACACCCATGGCAGGCCTGTTCAAGCTTAAGCATTTCTCAACTCCCAGCTGGGAGGTAAACACGTTATTTTACGTAGCCTGCAGCCATTATTACGGTGCTTCTTGGATCAAGCACTCTATAATTGCCAAACTGCCTATAGTCAAGTACCCATTTGCACCTGGGTGGAGTGAAATATGCTTTACTTCGAACGTTCTTTCATGGGTTTGAAACCACGACCTAATGCGTACGAGCCCAATGCCTTATCAACGGGACTACAGCATGTTCAGTGCCTATTATAACAGGTGCTATGATTTTGTTGGCTGTGAATCTATGATCCTATTTTTTTTAATGTAAATAAAAACTTACAAGCAGATTCTTTGGCAGCCACAAAGAAACTGGCATGGGACCGTCAAAACTGGTGCTTCGTTGACTGCAAAAAGCGTAATTACTGCTGCTCTCTGAAATGCACAACCAGGATATTGAGCCAGCTAAGTGTGTGCTACTTAAACAGTCATGAAGTAGGCAGTTGTAATTAAAATAGATCCGTTACCAATATATGGTGGTCATACCACTGATAGACTGCAAATAAGCTTATATCCTGCTTACCAAACTGGTCACTGTCCACCTCAGATGTCCCTCCTCCCTCTGCCAGACTGGTCCTCCTTGGATCATCCCCTGTTTGGACCATTTTGTCCACTTTCTGAACAGTTTTTCCTCCAAGTCTAGAATGGGTGAAACCCAAGTGTTTTTGATAAATTATTTTTTAGTTTTATCTTTATTTCTTTAAAGTGGACGACTCTAGGTCACATGACCATGAAAACCTGCCAAAACAAACTTTCGTAATATAAAAGTCTGGATATTACAGAGTAGTTTGCTCAAAATTGTTAACATACGTGTCTTATCAGAAAGTATATTTATTGTTTTTATTTTACAAGCCATGCACAGTGAGACTTTAATAAACATACATACGTACATATCATAAACATAATATATGTATTAGTCTATGTCTGATATAGTATGTTAATTTTCTTAGCCATGAACAATTCTCCTAGAAATGCCCTTTCTGTGAACAAACCTGGATAATGTAAGTAAGGTATCCAGTAAGGATGATTTCTGTAGAATCTCCTTTGTCTTTTCTTCTCTTGTGCCTTCAATACAAGAAAGTAATCTGGGATCATAACTGAACTTCAGAATTTCTTGTTCATAAGAAATCTGTTAAAATACAGAAATCTGGTATAACTTACCCCACGAACTGTCTGTTATGTTACAAAGTGCATAGATTAACAGGACAAGATATCCAGCTGGGAGACAGAGTAGATACCAAACACCATGAAAGAGACAGTAGGCTTCAGGAAGATGTAATAATGCAGTCACCAAATAAACGGTCACTAGGCCTGACAGGTATATCGTTGTGACAGACACTGGCAAATTGTAACCATCGATATATAATTGGTTTATGGTTGTCGTCCTCCTTGGTAATGAAGGTAGGAATGCATGATAGTCATGTGACTGTGATGGGTTTTGCAGAATATGCCTCATTGTTGCTATGGCAACCTTATAGTTAGGTTCAGTATTAGTAGCCTTCTTTGTAGTTGTTGTTGTTGCTGTGGTGGTGGTGTTAGGTGTTGCTGCAAGTAAATAAAGTTTATTACTGGTATATGGCCATGACTAAATTACTTCAAGTGTATACTTTAGTCCTTCATTTGATAGGTATAGCCATGTTTTAACAAAACCTGAACTGTACATTTTACTCCCACAAGTATTGCACATTTGTGAGTTGCATATAAAGTGTGCAATCATTGGTGATTTGAATGCAAACTTATCACCCATGCAGTGGCTGTACAAGTATCACTTCACTTGTACGTCCTCTATTATCCTGTTGTGAGGAAGCTCTCCATGTTGCATCTCTTCAAGTTTCATTAGCATTTTAATTCGATAGCCGCACTTGCTCAACTTCCTCTATGTGTGTGGTTTTAGTTGACTTTTACTTAAGTGCTATCATGTTGTAGATTCGTTTCACTTACTGGGTGAAATTGTTGTGGTAACTCTATCATGCCTCCCTGAAGATTCATTTGCTACTTGAATCACTGTTCCTATGGCAACTGCAGCCATTATTAAAGCAAATGTGATAGTTAGAAATTTGGCTACCTGTCGAGAAAAAAGGTCAAAATATATTAGTGCAACAGATGCATTATTCGTAATGTGAGACGATTAAGCTTTTACTTGAGGGATGAAAATAACGTATTATTTTAGTGTATTGCCTCTTATGCATATTTATCTCTATTCTTATTGTCATTGATTTAAACGTGTAATGCCTAGCATGTCACAAGTGTTGTTAAGATGACATAAGGTGGGTTTTATGGGAGTGACTTTTGTTGTGATGGTTGACCTACCCTGAGCTGGGCTTTCTGTGATGCATTGAGGCAAATAACTGTGTATATCACAAATGTGAGGAGCAGGAGGGTCACACTGACAGACTGGCTGACATCCCAGGCATAGAATAACCCTCCACTGATGACTAGGACACACACAGAAGGGGACACCAGGGCGGAGAGTAATAACAAGCATTGATAGAGCATGAAGATAAGAGAGATGTGCTTGTTATCTCTGCAGATGGACCTGAACTGCTGCAGCATCAGAGTCAGGTTAGCCATTGTACTGGCAACCCATCTTCGTCTCTGGTTGAAGAATTCTTCAAAATTGTCAGGGCAAAAAGTGGAGTTCTCTGCTGCAGCACAGTACTCAAGCCTCCAGCCATGTTGCACCTGGTAAAACAAGAGCCAAATTAAAGCAATTCGCACAATAAAGAGGGCCCAAAGTACTTTGTAACGAATGACTCTGTGGACACTCTGTATTGAACTAGCTGTTATTAGTGTGTAATTGAAATAAGTCGGAGGCAGACCAGGCACTGTATCCACTGAACTCACCATCAGCGTACACAACCAGCGATCCTCCCCCATGTCCTTTATGAGGAACTCAGATGAGTCCTTGACAGTGCTGGCATAAACCGGAAGTACTTGCCGCAGCGCCCCCGCACGGTAGACACTGAAACATCCTGGGCAGCAGAGCACTGAGCCAAGAATGTGATTTGTACTCTGAATCGAATCACAACAAGCTTAAAGCAATATTTTGAGGGGATGAGACTAGTAAACACTCTTGGTTTAGTTTGATGCTGTCTTATGGTCTTACCCTCTGCAGCCAATGCCCAATAGCATAATCGAAGATCTGGTACCAGTACATCGGTCCTTTGCCTATTGGGTGGGTGCGCGCGCACACTGCTCCTACTTCCGTGTCACGTGACATAAGGTCCAACAATGCCTCGACTGATTCCGGGTCAAACTTCACATCAGCATCCGTTGTCAGGATGTAGGTAGTTTCATCTCTTGCTACTCAAAAAAATAGTGGGTGATAATTTTTCCTTTACCAACAGGATGTCATGAAATACACCATGTACAGACCCAACTTGATACTAGTGTCGATCACGAATATGAGGAGCGCGATTGTAAACTATTATTACCTTGGTCATCTTCTTTCATTAGGTAGTCCAGAACGTAAGACATGTACATAACTTGACTCCACCTTTTCTTCTTTTTGACCTGAAATGGAACTTAATTATAAACCATGTCTTTTTATTTGGTAAAATGTAATTAAATGACCTTTTAATGCCATTTTTTTAAAGTGTGTCTTTGTGAAAGACCTTAAGACACCATTTGGTAAAATGTAATGGAATTATGATGCCGTTTGGTAAAATGTATAAACCTCATGATGCCATTTGGTGAATGTAAGACTATAACACTATTTGGTAAATGTGATAGATCTTATGATGCCATTTGGTAAAATGTAAAAGACCTTTAATGATGACATTTGGTAAATGTAAAAGATCTGTTCAGTGCATGTAAAAGATCTTATGATGCCATTTGGTAAAGGTAAAATATTTATGTCACCATTTGTTGAATGTAATAGACCTTATAAACCTTTATTGGTAAATGTAAAAACCTTATGATGCTGTTTGGTGAATGTAAACGACTCAAAAATGCCATGAGGATGTTTTGGCAAAATGTGAAAGATCTTAATGACACTGGTGCATGCTATCTGGTTATTTACCTTCATTGGATCCTTCAAATGAACGGTGAGTGTCATCCCAGTCTTGCCAGGCAGAACTGAAGGCAACTGCCAATTCAAATTCAACCCATATGGTGTGATGACTTTGGTACAATCTTCACTTTTCACACCTTGTAAGATAATTCAAAAGACCTCATGACACCATTTGGTAAAATGTAAAAGACCTATAATGCCATTTGGTAAGAGTGAAAGACCTCATGGCGCCATTTTATCTATTTTACTTGTTCTTACTGTGCTTGCACCTTTTGCATGTTCAACAACTACCAGAAGTGATTCTTTATAAAATTTCCTCACCCAGTGTTTTCTCCAACACAGAGACCAACTGCAAGGCAAATGGCTGGACCCATTTCCCCCTGACTCCATTGTCAAAGAAGATGTGAGACAGGAAATGACGATCACTTGACTGTTTGGCTTTATTGATTTTGTTTATAGACTGAATCACTTGTTCCATCTCATGTACTTCCTACAATAATAATTTGTGCACAACAATCAATATACTACTTCATATGGGACAAGAGGGAATCAACTAGTGACAAATACATTTGTATAATCGAGACATTTCACCTCTCTATACATGGTTGTGCACATGTACACCCTTGTGCTTTTTGCGGCCTCAACAACATCTTTTTCATCATCTACCAAAAGAATTCTTCTGCCCAGTTGCAGACATTGGTCCAAGAACAGACTGTTGTATCCTGGTAGCCAGAAAATCTACAAAAAGATATAAGATATTTTAAATGACTGAAGGGTTTAATAATTGCACTGGTAGATACGAAGGGGTGTTTTGATTCACTCACCCTTGAATCCTTCTGCATGATGGGACCTTTGCAGTAAAATATGAAGAAGCCATTGAAGATGATTTGAGCCACATACAGAAGCAATGGTCCAGGTATTTGGAGAGACAGTCTGTCTTGGGTTCCATAAGCAATTCCAGGAAATTCCAAAAGTGTGTTGTGTTTGACAATCTGCCACAGAATGACACTGGAAAGTGGACCTCCAAGAATCAAGGGTACACCAAAACTCAAGCCTTGGACACACAGCATACATACAACCCAACCTAACAAATATCCAAGAAAAGTGCTGAAAATGTTCACCATGAAAGCACAAAAGAGTGGGTGACCAGCTGCAGCATTGGGTAATGCAGACCAAAAATTGTTCATTGACATCACTCCTAATAAATGGGATACTAGCAATAAAAAGATTGGTGTGAGAATGAGTTTTGTCACATTTGATATGAAGGAGACTTTCCAACGTGCACTTTCTTCTGGGTTAGACAATACATAAAGGAAATGCTCCTCTGGTTCTGTGTCTGTGATATCATTTGTCTTTGTTGTGACGTCATCTGGAATAACTCTGTCATCATGTTCATCTTCTTCTATGCTACTGTTGTCCATATCCTGATTTCTTTCTTCTCTGATGCACTTTCTCTCAGCAGCTGCAGCAGCAATTTCAGTGTACTTTCTTGGTATGTGCCCCTTCTTCTTGATGTTTCTGTTTCTTGTTGGTTCTAGTTGGGCCCTTTGGATTGATGGCAGCCAGGCAAATGACACGAGAAGCAAACCAACAGGACCAGGCCACACTTGGTACAACTGTTGACTGTTGGGTGAGGTATTGTTACATTCGAAGCTGATGAAAGCAAAAATGACCACTGCTCCACCTGCAGCCAGTACCAACGCCAATATGTCTTTGATGAATGACACTTGATTCAGCTCCTGTCCTCGTAATGCTTGCACCATTTGAATGCAGATTGGTAATATGAAGATGGCATTCATCAAAGGGATTTCTATGGCAACGTTCGAGAAACAATGGCTAATCAAATCGAGGCAGAACAGTGCTACACCCAGTGATTCTGTAACACTACTGGCAATACACTGAAAAGAAATACGCCTGGTTTAAAGAATTTGAGAATAGATGCCAAAAATAATCAGTTATGCCAAAATCAGTCATTATGGAACTTACCCACAGAAAAGCAGTCAGAGATGGTAATGGTCTATCAAACCTGAGTGCTCCACACCACAAACACCTTGTTAGAGTTGTCATGTAGGGTAGAATAATGAGTGTGACGAAAAATGCCATAGATGACTCGATGCCATATACGTGATTGTTGGTGACGTCAGAGGCGTTTGTCTTGACGTCATGAGTGTTGTTGATTCTCAAGTCGTAGATGTGAGCACTGATGAAAACGATGGTCAGCTTATTGAAAACTATGCAAGCCAGAAAAGCCAGTGCCAAGATAAAAGACACTGTCCATTTGATGACCACACTGCATGACCTTGAAAGTCCTGCATCTTCATCCTGAAGGCTATTTGTAGTGCAAGGTCTTTCCTGCACTGTCAAGGATTCAGTAGATAGGGTCCTTCTAGTTCTATGTCCCGAATAAGCCATACCATACATATCAGTACACCAAATGATGGGGACTATTCATAGTGGATCACTTTTTTATGACATTCTGATTCAGTTTATTTAAATCGTGTAGTTAAACAATGGCAATTATCAGTCGTGACCAAGTCACATGCTTATTAATAACCACCCTGTGCACGTGAGTCGTAACCATGTGGCTGAAAACTGCTGACATAAGCAAATTATTGTGCCCAGTTTGAATTTTTAATACATTCAAATCAGTATTTCAAATTTGAGATTATGGTGTCTTAAAGACTGATGTTATGTTGATTTTGGCCGCCATAATGATTGTATAAATCAAATATTGTCTTTTTTTAGCTTCTGTTCTACTCGTTTCATGTGGTTATTTGTGCGATTTTGCAAGTGTCAGAGATTTAACAAATGGCGCCAGGGAAAGATCATGACTTAGCACTGGGGTCTGTGGGTGTGATTAAACCCGGAAGGACCACTGTAAGGTAGCCAGATCGATAAACTGTGGGGCGTTTTGGGTAGAAATGGACATTTTATGAATTACACTTGAAGTAGACTTTGGCACTACAAGTCTTTAAGGGTGACTTTGCACCTTGATGACCCTCATTTTCATTTTATTGTGGGGTGCTCCACTGCTTAAATTATTCTGAACAGGATTCAGTATTCGGGGACACTTTCTATCAATTTGCATAATTGGTCTGTATCTTTTGTCGGTGAAAGTTAATGAAAAAGAACCGATGACCCACAGAAGGTGGAATTCCGTTGGTCACTGCTATAATTGGGCTGGACAAAGAGTGGACACACTGGTTGGGATTTATGCACATAAATTACGATGTTTACAGGGGACCAAGGAGTGCTTAGGCCTCCCCATTGCAAGTGCTCACAGTTAAATGATACTATCGGCCCTCCCTAATCGGACTACAATCTTTGAAGTGACAGGACTGACAGTGACTGGAGGCCATCTTCAATTCTGCTGGGTCCCTGTCCTCATTTCCATAATTTAACCAATAAACCCATTGCTGGTTCCATTGCTAGTCATATACAGCATCTTTGCATCACAAATGCCCATTGTCATAAACGACCTAGAGATGGGTATACAATGCTGAAGAGAAAACAAACCAGTAGGGGTATGTAGCCTGGAGCTGTGTAGTGGACCCGGCATATGGACATTGTTTCACAGAATGCACCATGTTCTGCAGATAGTATCGCTAAATGGACTACAGTGACACCTCGTGGCCAGCACAACAAATATCCTGTATAATATCCACCATTGAATAGTGGTTCGATCTCTCACCAGATAACAACTGTTAGCCAATGTCCTAATTGTGATGCAATATCCTCCTCACTTTCAAAATCATATTCAAGCATTTGTACTGGACTCTATGAGCTAATGGCTTTGAATTTGCATCTGAATACACATTTTGTAGTTAATTGGTAAAAATTGAATTTTAACCGTTCTCGGTCCATTGTACACTTCAAATTCATGCAGCACTTTGCCAATTGAAACCCACATATTTTGTGCATATATTTTTTTAATGAATGGTCAGTGCTATACAATGGCAAAAAAGAGAATGGCACGAGAGGAAGATACTGAGATAGGATGTTCTATTCAACTTGTGTAATACCCAGACAACTTTCCACCCAAAAAATGGAAATATCTGCCAAATTATGCAAATAATCTTGTGTAATGTCAAAACTACTTTCCACCATAATATTTAAAATACCTTCAAATTATGCAAATATTCGGTTTCCTGTCCTTTTTTGCCGTGACACTCAATGGGCTTATCTGTCTCATACATATTTAAAAAATGAAAATAAGTTATTGATCTATTACTGTTAAAGCTTCGCAGTCAATGTTCTGTATCTCCTGCAGTATACTAACTTTTAGAATCATTGTTTGATACTATCTTTTGATTTAATAACAGGGCCATATCGAAAAGTATATGTTACCCTGTATAGATATATTGTATAAATTAATAAATCTCCTTATACCTTTGGCTTATTACATAAGTATAGGGTAACTGAGTAAACATTGGTTTTACATTACCAAAATGGAAGTCAATGGTCTGTTATACATTGTACCCTAGACTCGCATATGCCTTAATGAGAAAACTATTGTTGATCAGCTACCCTAGCTTTTAATTATTGAATTAATAGACGCCCCGTTTGACAAATTTATGCAGGGGTGAGTTTCACTTAGGGCCTTTACGATTGTCTTTTTGGGTCATCAAAGGAATATTATACATATCATTAGATGACGGACTTATATCATTAGTTAATGGCAGTGGTTTCAGGAGTAGGAGTCCACGCTGCTTTATTCTTTGCCGCTAATGACGCATTGTGGGTACGCCAGCAGGTCCAGGCGACAGTTGACCCTATACAGTTACCTGTGCACTTTGATTTTGCCCACGTGGTCAAGTCGGATGACCAAAGACAGTGGTCAGCAGAGGTATCGGGCCGTTAAGGTGCGGATAATCACCCGCATTCTGAGATTGCAGATACGGTCCACCAAAAAGAGAAGGTGCTGGCCTCCCGCGTGGCTCCCATCACCTTGCCTTGTTTCCAACTTTGATCCAATAAGATACTTAACCAGACAATAGACACATAGTGGCAGCTATTCCAATTGCACTGCGATCATATCAAATTTACTTTCTAGAACAATGCGCCCTGTAACCAAACCCATTAAGTGGTGCTGAGGCCCCTGCTAAGAAAGTTTCATAAAGATGATACCGTTGGTGAATTGTCGCCTTAAGACAATGGCTAAAAGGAAACTAGCCTTTGATGTTAATTAGCTTTCATTTAATTTTTGCCACAGACAAGAGAGCAGCAGGGAGTGGGGTCTCTCTGCTTTGGTCCTCCCGTTCAGCAGTGAGAGCTGCAATTAAAGGATAAAACCCATAATAATAGGACTGAGGTGTTACATCAGTGGACCTCAAACACTTCAAATTCATGCATGGGAAAGAATGCTTAGTTGGGGAAAATAGCATGACTCTGTATAGGAATGTTCTGTTATTCAATGGCCTGCCTTTTCTGTTATTGCTTTAGCCCTTATGTATTATACCAACACCTGCGGGAGGCCATGTATTATTGAAACAGCACCAGCGAAAACCTTCAAGCATCTGTCAACTATTTTCCTTTCCTTCTTCAATTTCTATAGATGCAAAGAGCCAAACTTCATAACTACAAATTTTCAGATTACTCCTGCAAATCTTCTCTGGTGGCCAAAGTGACCCAAAGACTCTTGATGTTAGCCTTTTCATATATACAACATTGTATTTACTTCAAAGACTTGCCAACAAGATTTCCCTACCACCTCGTTATGTATTTAGAGTCACACAAGTCTCGGGAGGTTTGGCTCAATAGAAGTGCCATAATTCTGGAGTATGACATATGATGAGCTTAAAAATAATTGCAGTGACGATATGAATATAGTACCTTTTGGGGCAACATACATATGCTCTACTTTTGTGTTATTAGCAAATCTCACCTGCTCTTTTGTCTTTGAAATTAACATAAATTGCTACCAGTTTTGTTGTTTACTTTTCATAATGAAATTGGCTGCAGGCAGCACTTGTAAATTCGCAACACGTTCAGAAGAGTGTTGTTGTATACACCCAAGTATTTTGCATACAAATCCATTACTGCGTGTTGTGTATGGTTTCGTGCTAAAGTTACATGATCTTTTAAGAGAACATTTGTTTGTCATGCTTCATCGTAAAAAGCTTGGAGCAGCACAAAATGGACATACATTTTACCAGTAAGTCAAACTCCAACTTTGTAAGCCATGAAAACATCAAAACACTTTTTGCATCAATTAACTTCAATAAGAATATAAGAAACGTTATTGATTGTATAAAGATGGAATTTGATTTGCTGCTAAAATTTCTGTCCATTGTGTGCTACTCCATGCCATTTATAAAAAAATATGAAAAAAAGCAAAAGATATACATTTATCTTGAATCATACCATACCAGATATTCTTTGCAATAATTGTATTTTAAATTGCACAAAGTTAGATTAAAACTATATTTACTATCAAGAAATGCAAGCACTTTATGTCTTAAGTCCCTGGCAACGGACTTGTGGGTCAGAGTTTTGAACCAGACAAGACATTTGATATAAAATAGAGTAGCATTCCCACAATTACGGAGGGATAGAGGAATGTCTGTCTTGACAGTAATGTGTCTGATAGGCCCTTGTCTTCGTGCTGACCAGTGCATTGTCAGATATCCGTCAATTTTGTGCGTGATGCTACTGGGATTGCACTGCTTAATGCTGCTTATTAAAGAATTTTCAGCGGTTAGGATTGCAATAATTGCTGCACAAGTGTCTCCAGAAACCACTGCTAGGGGCAGGTTATCTTAACCTCGGTGCGAAAAGTGCCTCAATTTTCATCCGTTGCTCATAGTAGCAGGTGATGTGGATTGAAAAGAAGATGAGCATCCCTGGACTGCACATGATTCGCACCTGTGACCTGCCTATTAAATTCCCTCTGACGGGCGTTTTCATGCCTGACAGACTCTAGGGTTTTATAAACACGAAATAGGGCTGCCTCAATAATGAGTTTGGCAATAGCTGAGATCTTATGCTCTCTCTTAGGAAAAGGGTCTCAATGTTCAACGTCTCAATGCAACTGGGTCTGAAGCTCAGTCAGCTTATATGACCAGCTATCAGAGGCAGATGTAATGATGAGATGAAAAGGCTTAGAGCCCACACCATGTTGCACATTTACTTGCCTCAGCGTAGGCCCTCGAAGGTCCTGGGCCTCCACGCGGCGAGGGTGGAAACGCTTGGGGTGAAGTCCTCTATCCCCAGTGGCTAAAACAGGACAGTGTGCATTGCACAAGCTGCTCCAGCTGTCCAACGCAGACAATTATAGATTTTTTACATGCTTCTGGTTTCTACTACCAACTATAGATAATCAATCTTACCCTAGAGAGCCTCTACATAGCCCACTCAGGTGCTGATGAGGCGTTAAACAATAACACTAACTAACTAACTTGCCTCAGCGTAGACACCGAGTACAAGGCACCTCTAATTTTATGTCTTATGCGATCAACATCCAGCTGGGGTGTAACTCGTGATTCACATTTACCTGACAGAAATTAACTCTGTACACAAACTTTTATAGAAGGGAGAAAGCAATACATATTCATGGCCAACTACGAGTTCATGTTTAGCCAAACCCTAATAGAGGGACTTCAATTGCATTCCATAACATTCTCCATTGAAAAACCGTTATGGCCTCACAATAATGCGGACGGATGAGGTGCAGCCAGGCAACATTAAACTCACCAACAATAAGCAACAGCCGTGAAGCGCAGCAAGGTGTCAAGTGCCCTGCAAGAGTCCATAAACTGCCTCGAGTGCCTGTATTCATAGAGCCATGATTATTGTGTGCAGGTGGGGGACTTTAGCAAAACAGAAAGAAAACAAAAAAAAAAGATCTCAGCCCTACCCGTCTGTTGGTCGCTTAGTTGGATGCTAGCTTGCTATTGCAAATCAGAAAAAATCTATTAGTGGTTGTTTTATTGCTTCCTTGCTTGTTAGGTGGCTTGCTTGTAACAGAAGATCGTCAGTGTTATACTAAATATCTACACTGCAGCTGCTGTATCTTTGCTAGATTTATTTTGTGAGTTCTATAATAGCTTGGCCTTGTTGCATGGATGTCTTGCCTAATGTTTTATTGTGGTGTTGCTTGTCAGTTTGATTTCATGATAGCTCACATTTAACTGACTTCTTCATGGTTTAATTGAATGCACATCTTGCACACAACTCACCCATTTGAATTATAAAAATGTCATTAATACTATTATCGTATTTTTACTCAAATAAAAACCAAAAATGCTGACGATTTGTGAGTTTGAATGCTGTTCCGTTCACCATCTGGTGGCACAGGGGTAGGCAGTTATCAGTGAAAGATGACCGCCCATACCGACATGTCGCCCTGCTAATATGATAATAAGCCAGTTTAATAGGAGCACAAGTCATTCGCACAGCATAGGTCACTACCCCAGCAATCTTCAAACATATGGTCCCTGATGCATATCTCAAGAACATAAAATGAACAAGCAATATAGCAGCAGCCTCGGGATAAGCATTGTCCCAGCAATTTCCCCCCCGGTCTCATTACGTGGCCTTCTCATCCTTTCTTTGTAATCATTCCATTTTTACCTTTGAAGATTTCAGCCCCATCTCAAATTCTACGAATCAGAATTTCAATTTAGTTGATTTTGCTTTGATAACAGTCCACTCGCATTAATATTCCATACATTGTGCAGCGCTTTACCGGTGTCTATACTTAAGGTTTTCGGCAATACAATTACACGGCTGGCCATATTGCGATCCATATTGACTTGTAATTTTGGTCACTATCGGGCATCTTGAAATCTGATTTCAAAAGCCGGATACAGCATTATATTATGTCCCTTTGGAAAAAGGTGTCATCTGTTTATAATGCCGTGTTTATTGGGCGCAAGAATTCGGCAGCAGCAAAATGTGACGCCCAGGGCAGAAGCTTAGTCCTCTTGTTGGGAAATGATTAAAAGCCAGGACCTGTTGGCAATCTCCCGTTGAATGGAACTCCACACAATTTAATTGAGTGTCGGATATTTGAAAAGTGTGCACCCCAATGATTTCCTGCTTAAGGGACCTGGGGTTGGACTGTGTCTTGTGTTAGCTGCCTCTCTTCATGGCCAACCTCTTGGAAAATACAGGCAGTTGTTGAGCACTGCAAATTAATATTTCATAAGAAGCAACGCCGCTAGAAGCTTGGTAGAAAGCAGCAGGCAAGGTGTATAGGCCGTTAGGGCTGCTGGTGATAATAGAGCGGCAAGTCGTCATGGGGTAAAACGGGCCGGGTTGAGCACAGTTTGATGAGCTTTATGGCAAGCTATTGGCTGGGGTCACTCGCTTCAAGACAGAGGTCACAGTGTTTGTATACATGCCCTAAACGTTTGTCAGCCCTCGACTGCAGTGGCTCTTAGCCCTTATGCCCTGCGGCGTGGCTGTCTCATCATGGCTCTGCGCTATTTGTTAGAATCGCTGAAAGCCTTTGATAATGTGCCGTATACGAGGTGTCGTTTCTTCCACCCTTTTGCTTGACCCCAGTTGAGTCTGTTTGCAACGCTAGAGGAAGCCCCAACACTGAGACCATTGAAGAAACACAGAGCTTTCCCAACTAACCTAACTGGGAAATAACGGTCGGAGGCCAACAAGCCACTTTACAGCGATTTGCAAACCAAGGACAATTGTAGTTTCCCCCTTTTACTCTGGCATTCTTTTGGTGGGGGACCACCCTGCTCTGCTCTGGAATTCCACTCAAGACTATGCGGTAGGAGCACTTCACCCCACTGCATGGCCTATTCATTGACATGATCAATCTAACTCCCTTTCCCAAGTTGACAACAGTCCAGTTAATATGTCCCTATTATTGAGAGTAATTGATCGTGATATAGGCCATTTCAGGAAATCCACGAAGCCATGTCATGTTTGAGTTGATTAGAATGGTTTCAGTGTAAGGAATCTTACGGATTATGAAACATCCATCCATCAAGTTTATTTATGAGTTGCTTGATTTCAAGAGAGCAGAGAAGTCTAGTGTGACAGTTAAAGACTTCTTTAAGCTATCGTTTGGTCTATAAAGGAGCATCTGCTCTTAACTGTTGAAATCTAAACATGACATGTGGTGAAGGATGAGCATTTATAATAGAAAAACCTTGTCTAGTGCAAGATATATAGAAAAAAGATCGCCGGCTGATAGTGTATATGGTCTGTATGGTTCCGTTGAGAGACTTTTGTGCTATGCTACCTCCATTTATCAAAGTGACTTGGAACCCTCGTTTGCAGCGTTATGTGTGGCATGGCACACACCTGCGATCCTTTGCATTGAAATCTCCCAATATGAACACAGTGTGAGCAATAGAGGCAGAAGCGGCGGTTGGCCATGTCATGATGCTTTTTAATGCACTGTCACTTTTTGGCATATAAATATCAAAGCGAGTAATCAAGGCGTCCTGTTTTTTGCTTTAGAGAGCAATGCTTAGCAGGCTGGACCTCCCACGGCAGCAGAATAGAGGCGCTGATGAGATAATATAATCGAATCAAAAGGATGATTGTTAGAGGGAGGTGGCAGAGTACATTTTACCAGCCATCAACACAGCTAGATGGGGGGATGTACGTGACATGATAGCTCAACATTTTAAGCACAGAATTTATCAGATGAGCAAGGGGGGAGAATTTCATGGCTTTAACTGTGTGAGCGATGGCCCCTGGCCCTTTGCTATGCTTGGCAGACCATTTCTCAGCCATGATTGATCGCCTCTAAGGTGCATGAATTGTATCTTTATACTTAGGAGATCAGCAACGGTAATGCACTGTGTGTGTGAATGCTATGAGCTAAATGTCTCCGGACAAGTCTAGAATTGCAACAGGACACCAACAAACTTGCATCTGAGTCCCTTCCAGATATTTCAGATGAATATGAGAGAGATCAATTTATCAAAAATGCCAAGATTACGTTGAGATAAGGATCGGCTTGAAGCGAACCTTTGAGGATAGGGAATCAAAGAGATTTGATCGGAGGCAATGATTGCTGAAGGCAGGGCACTGAGGCTCCTGGTTTGATGCCGGTCATGGCGGTCACATTTACAACTGACCAGCGGCCATGAACTGTTTTCTAAGGAGGACGCTAAACTCTAGTACCATAGTGTGCCTGATATGATAGCCTTTCTCCTGCAGGCTCTTTCCTTAATCTTGCATTGCTGTACAACAAATGCTTTCTCAGAAACAACAATGAAATCATAGGTGTTTAATATTGCTGGCCAATAGTACCATGCAGTGGTATACGACACGATTTTGTAGAAATAGCTTTTTTGTGAATTTGCAATCGCGAAATGCCCAGAAATCAAACGGAATGCCCATGGCATTTTTGCTGAAGCCCCTAGCTCTGTTCCTAGAACGGTTTGAAGGCTGTAGTAGCCATGGGTCAAGACGTTTCTGGCACCGTAGCAGAGAGCGTTTCTGGCGGCGTCTCTCTTTGATGTGGCGCTTCCCGTCTCGCGTGAGTGATTTGAAACAGTAGGTGCTTGGTGTAGATCGTAAGCCATGGCATGGCTGCGAGGCTTTCTTGCTCCTGTTCCTACGTGGCAAGAAGGGCGGAGGTCCCGGGGCCTTCGAAAATATTTCAGTCATTTCGTTGTGTCTGTTTGGGACTTTGAATGGAAACGCTTTGATTTCTGCACGCTTCACTTACGACGCGCTACGCGTAACTCTGTTAATGAGAGAGCGCATCCCTACGGAAACTAGTGGCGCTCTCTAGCGTAAACAAGACAAAACAGCCATCACGCCCACTCTTCAGTTCTCATAGAAGCTCTTGCATATTGTTAATAGAAAGTTAACAAAAGATATTCGCATGGACATAGTTTGTCCTGAATCATCACACCTCCTTCACATATGTCAGCAGCACCCTCTGCACCGTAATTAATACCTGCATTTGGCATAATTGAAACAGTCACATCAGCGGAACCAGCAGCTCCTTTGATCTATATTGTTACCTGCAATTAACGTAATGACTTGTACCTGCTTATCATTTTGCCTTTTATGTTTCTTTACCCTTGCGTTAGGAAGTTATCTTCTTAACTTACCAAAATCCGAAAAGAAAAAGAGATATTGTTTCCTGCACGTGTTTATTTAGCATTCTTTTCATCCATTATAATTATTGGAATAACTTGCATTGTTATCGGTAAATATAATCTACAAATACTTTTTACGGAAAAGCATTAGAGCTTTGATGCTAATAATAGCATAGGATCATCGAGAAGTTGTTTATTTAATATTAATTGAAAGTATCCCAGTTACGTAACAATAATAATTAATTATGTTAAGTAACACAAATAAGTCGTACGTAAATTGAATTAAAACCTTGCTGAGCATTCTATTTGGCCAAGATGAAAAGGAATGTTAAAGAGATCACCACAGGACTGGCTACTGCGGCTCCTTTTCATCTCTTCTGCGAAGTTTATAGTCAACAAAAAAAGATGCAAATGTGATGAGTATACAACTAATTTTATGGCAGAATATGTACAGGAATGTGGAATAAAATTAACAGAATCAATTGTTGGGGTGGGGTTGGTATAACTTTCCCCTGATGGCACTTGGGACATCCATCTACATGTTCTTAGTTGCAGATCAAAAGATGTCTAAGCACTATTAGCCTTCATTAAACATTCAGATAAGTTCGGACACTTTGTAGTGCCAGGTCGACTCCCTCTCGAGCCCCCATAAGGCTCACCATAAAATTGAAATTTCACGAATTTCACTTGCAAGTGATTGGGGGCCATAACAGTAGGATGGGCTAGTTAACGACCCCCTGGTGCCAAACATGGGTGATGGGGGACATAGCGGATGCCAAGAAAAAGACAAGAAAGGGGTAAAGAATCCCCAGGGATCATCCGCTATGTGCCCTCACTTGCAATCGTCAACAAATAGTGGAGACAAATGAGAACAATCAGACCCTTCCTCAGTTGCAACTCATGACCTCCCTGGGGAGAAAAGGGCAAAAGGGACCTGTGTACACTTGCAGCTGCCTATTGTGCCACGAACAAATTAAAGGACAAAAAGCTAAATTAATATTTAGAAATGAGCCCCAGATTGAAATGTTAAATTTGAAATATACACTATGCAGCCAAATGAGTTTAGTTAGCAATCCATTCTGCAGAATGCAGAACTATTGTTGTGGTGCGAGTATTTTGCCAGCAGTTGTAGTGCCTGGAATTTTGTTTGATTTTGGTGCAGAAATGTGCAATTTTCTGCCTTTCAGTTCCCATAAAGCAAAAGTGAAGTGTTGTGCTTTAATTACCACAAGTGTCTCAAGGGTTCTCCAAAATGTTTTCCATGGAATGACGTAGGTTAGATTGAAATGTTAAGGGGGTGCACAGGGTCTAATGTGAAGTGAACAAGAAGGTATAGAACAAGATAAAAACCTTGCTTTGGACAAAGTGCACTTTACAAAGACATCGCTCTAGAGTAACATGCTTTTGTAATGTGATCGACAGTGTTCAGACGAAAAGTCGCACGTTTTGCCCAGATAAGATTTGATTTAACGGGCTAGGCAGTAATCGCAACAAAGTCTATGAATGATGCAACCTGATCCACTCGGGCCCCTCGTTTTTCATCCTGCAGGCCAACGATATAAACACGTTCAGCCCCCGAAACCTACAATTTGCTGAAATCCAATCCGGTCCGTCACATAGCAAGAAATTGCCCCTTGGTGTAAGTTCGGCCTTCCTGGCCTCTTTGATAATTGTTTATTCATTGCAAGTTGATTGTTGGCTTTGTCGATGAATGCAGACCTTGTAGAAATGCTGTGCACCTTCTCATTGCTATTTAATTGCATCACTGCATTGGAGAGATTTTTATATATCAAGCACTTAAGGGCATTTATGCCTCCAAATATCTTCCTTTCCGGTAATAGTAAACGAGTGTATTCCTCAAGGAGTTTATCAGCAAAATCTGCCGCACAACAAATTAAAATTTGCAAAGAATTTAACATTTCCAAAAGTACCCATTTGACTTAAATTAAAGCAGGTGGTTTGCTTCCAGGAGGGGGGACCTTATGCTAACTGATATGTCAAACTCATAACCAGGACACATTACTTAAGAAGTGTTTTGCTTTTGAAATTATATTAATTTCTAAAAAGGCAGGAGGGGCTAGTGCAATTAATTCTGCTGGGTGGAATTAAATAGCTTTAGTTCATATGGATGGGAATTAAATGAGGAATGTTATGCAAGATGTTACGTTTGAGGGGTCAAGTGTGCTGAAGAGATTGTGGCATAGATGGTGAGAGGGATGTTCCTTTCACTTAAATCACTTTTGGGATAACATCTTCTTTTACACTTGTTAGTTTCACTTCAACATTTGTCATAACCGTCCAGACATTTGAACACAAGAGCGTGTGCATTAAACTAACATTAAAGTAGACTGAAACACCCTTGGCTTGAAATTAGAGTCAATTATAATGTTTCCTCTGTTATTAATTCGTTTAGGTGTCCCATTGTTTCACTAATTAATTAACTCTTACACAGCTAACTTCTTATGGTGTTATTATATTACCCCCAAAGCAATAGGATGTGTTGTCTCATTCGACTCTGTCAGGTTATAATTACCCACGAAATTCTTCCACTGAATTTATCTCTCTGTTTTTGGTCACAGCTTCACAGCTAAGAATGGTTTCTCGCTGAGCTCACTGGGAGACAAGACCTTGAAAGTCTACTTCTTTGCTGTAGGTTTGCAGTCAGATTCAAATAAAAATGTGTCAGAGAAAGACAATAGCATGCACCTCACGGAGTGTCATCCGCATAGAAATACTGCAAAACCCTGTAGGACAAATTAATTCATACTCGCTCGCCTCTTTGATTATATCTTCCTAATAACACCTTTGTATACAATGACTGCTTTACATATGATATCAAATTATCAAGCCGGTGCAAAATGTAACCCAATGGTACTCAAGACAAATTGAATTTTAATATGCAGCGTTACTGATGTCTACCCATAAGACAGGTTAAACTTAAACTTTTTGCATAATACGGAGTACTGCTAAATGTTGTTTTTTTAAATCCGAATTAGTTGCCATTCTCCGAGTTTGTTCAGTTCTAATTATTCTTCACAGTTTTACTTTGTCCAAACTCTTCTTGGTTTTTGTCTCTGAGACAAAGTAACCTGGCATTAGTGTACGCTAAATTTCGGTTAAAGAAAATATTTTTACTAGATTTCAAGTGACACAAGTTTTTGACACATAGTGAATAACAGATGACGTTGTGTTTATAAAAGACTCTAAATGTGTGTCTGCCTTCGTCACCTTCATATTTTGAGAGAATTTGTGTTTATTTAGTGGAAATCAGACTGCATGAGAGGCCACAAGTAAGCCTGTAATTTCAGCTAAAGACAATGTAATCAGAACAATGTAAGCCACTTGTTGATCTTCAATTATCCTATTATATGATTGTTCAATTGAGCTGAGGTGACTGTTGGTGGGAAATATTTTCGTAGGGGATTTGGAGTTTGTTGTTTTTAGGCTAGACTCCATGGAGGATCGAGTTCAGGACCCTGCAGCATGTGTCAAAGTCATCTCAGAGTGATGACATCACTCAGTGATTATATAAACAATATCCATGTGGATTGTCTACGACTCAAGAGTGATATATCAAGATCCTAAAATGCGGGTTAAGAAGTAAGGGGGTACAGAGATTTCTTGGACCTTCCGGGACCAATAGCCCTGTTACGCACCCCTATTATGTAATCAACTTCAATGGCCCCCATCCATTGTGCTTCATATGGCCAAGTGTCCTCGCCTGATAATTCTGCTGTACATTAAACGCACTCAGCACTTGCACTGGCACAGCGGAAGATGGTAGGGGCTTCTGTTATCAGTTACTTTCAAACGGTTACCCCCTATCCCCATCCGGGCTTATCTTGAACCAGTTGCAATTGAGATAACGTTATAATTCTCAAAAGAAAATCTATTAAAATCGCCAACAATGACCCACTACTGCCCTTATGCAATTATGTACTGTTATCAGACGTAAGACAAAGCCTTATCAGTAAATAACATTTCATTTTATTCAATTACTGGGTATTACGGGACTTTCTTTATCTTATCAAAAATACATCTTATCAAAATTGAAAAATATTGTTTCACCCAAACCCTTTTTTCTTATCTTCATCAAAGGTGCAAATAACTGGAATGTTTATCATTGTTTTTATATAATTTCCTGCTAATTCAAGATGATTGTGATGTTGGTTCTGATTTAATGAGTTATTTATTCTGGATATTTAAGTTATTTTGATATTGACCACAAAAATAAAAAAATTTCCTTACAACATGCTACTAAGCATTTGAATCTCATACTCTCTGTGGTCTTTTCAGTTTACAGAATTTAAGAAATGTAACAAAAAAAAAGTAGCACATAATATATGATCAAAAATAAGAAAACATTTTCTTTAAAAGGTTGCAAAAATTAATTTACTCAGAACACAGCCTAGAAGTTGTGGAATTGTATTGTAGGGTTCACAGACCACCCACAATAGAAAATCTTTTTATGAACAGTTTTAAGTCACCCCAGTTTACAGCAAGAAAGTGCCTCAAATTCCATGTATCTTTCATGTGGAGAGGGGGAGGGATGAGAGTGGACCTACCACTTGACCACATATTTGACGTGTATGGGCAAACGAATGGCAGGTTATGTTATATGAGCAAAATGACCTTGAGGTCAAGTGGGGTAAATAGAAGGCAGGCACGTTCGGCCAGTATCTATGGCCCACCAAAGTCACTTGGTTATACCTGCCTCCGTAAAACCAATAATGCCAATATGACACCAAGCGTTCATGTTACAAGTTTAGGGAGACATGGGATCGAATGATGCGGCCCAGCGCCCACAGGGACGTGCGTTCTGTCGTCGAAATGAACGTAAAACAGAGCGACGTCACGTCTTCAAAGGCGACAATAGCGAGATAGGGTGTTGGCGGTCACTGACATCAAATATCATGACAGCATTGTTGCATGTCATTGAGGGGAAAATGGTGTTTGTGTGCATGGAACAGATTCACCCAAAAGAGCAAGGAGGAATCTCGGGCAAGGTCAATGGGGAGAAGGGTCTTTGCTTTGAAGGCTGTTGCAAAATGGTCAACAGGTCTTGTTTTCACTATCACTTGTCGTGTATCACCCAGATATAATTACAAGCGGCTCTTTTGAAGGTGTCGTGTCCGAGGCACAGGTGAAATATAAAATAACCATAATGGCCATGGAATTGTCATGGGATTGCGTGATTGCTGGGCTTACAAGTTGAGCAGATGAGAGGGAGAGACAAGACCGCCTGGCTATGGTCACCTGGGACTACACAGCAAAAATGAAAAGTCCCTGGTCCATAACTTGTCATTCTACCCATCCAGCTTCCATAGTCTTCATTGTGCGTCCACAAGCAGCTTAGTTTTATCCCCCCAACTACAATAGTCACCGACAATGGACAATGAACTTTGTCAAATGCTTCACGGAGTCACCACGTGCTCACCTAGCTAATCCAATATTCAATTACCCGAAATCCTCTGGCAGGTCCCCACTAATTTTTAACCAATTCTACTTCAAAGTAACTAAGTCGTCAAATCTACAGATATGCCTTCTTTCTAATTATTTAATTTCCCTTTTCTCCCACTGTCATCTTGAAAAAAAAGCTGTATTCAATTTAGTTTTAGGGTCTTATAGATTTAATGCTTGTCCTATGCTAATTTTGCCAACTTCCCCATAAATTGAATTCAAATAAGGAGGGGAAAAGCTTTCAGCAAATATCTAATGGGCATTATCTGATTTTTCTGCTAAAGCTTTTGACAGCCACTTTGCATCGGCACGGCTTTTAATTCTGCTAAATGAAAATTTTGCATAAAAGCCAAAGGGCATAATATATACATATTTGCAAGTGACAAGATGGCGATTCGTTCAGATAGGCTGAATCCTTTTATGTGGGGGCATAAGTCACAGGGAGCGAGTGCTTGCTGGCTTGTTATTAAGAAATAAAGCCCCTAGGAATTAAAAGATAAATTCGCCTGAGGGAAACTGGAATCTTTGGATGGTAGGCAAATGAGTTGATATGACTGGAGGGAGGGCGGGGAAAGTAGCACCTGCGTCTGCGCTGATAGGATGATTCGCCGGGCAATTAGCATAACAATACGATGGGTCGGTGCTACCTGGAGCATGCGCACTGCGTGGTCACTCTTGCGTAGCAACGATTGAAAAAGGCCAGCTCCTTGGCACATGGTCACAGTCGTGCATAGCCAGTCTTCGTGAACATACAAGTCAATCTACAAAAGTGACTGTTCAATATACACAAAACGCAGAACTTGGGATCTTACCATACAGCATTCGGACTGACCTTAAAATACTTGCACTTTGCCACTACGTTATTGACAAGCAAGGGACATTCAGCTTTTTGGTATGCTGCTCTGAGCTGACTGGTAAAACGTCAGACTGATCTGATATAGGAGGATATTACTGGAGATTATAAAGGACTCTCAACAACCAACAGCAAAGATGCCTAAAGCTTTTCTGGTCAAGAAGTCACGCTCTCACCAACATGCCCCCAAACCCCCAGAGACTGTTGCCAAGAAGAATGTCAGTGATCATCACATCCTGCCACCACTGCCCCTCCCTGTTGTTGCTGCTGCTGCAGCTGCAGGCAGAGATGCGGAAAAGATGGACAGCATCAGCATTGTATCTACACCTCCGTCATCACCTGGTGAGTCATGAAACTTTTCAAATAACTCTGGTTATTCCCTAAATTCAGTCTGAATAGTACTGGGTCACCTAGACATCGATATTGCGTAGTTATTGATTTTGTTAAATTTCACTTGAAATGTGCAAAACTTGACAGGTAGACTAGCTGTTGGAAATTGAGCTGATGTGGTTTAGTTTTTATCAAATATGGAATGTAATTTGGCTTGACAAACAGTTGCTTTATAGTGTTCAGGAATTTTGGAATGTATTGTACGTAGATAATTTTCGAGAGAGGTGCAATTTTATGCGGCGGCGACAGTAATTTTCTGCAGGCAGCCATAGGGGTAGGCAGACATACAGTGAAATTAGTGAATTGTACTGGTTGGCAATGACGGTGCCATGCTATTGATAAGATCAGTGACCTTGGCTCTAGATCATTGTAGTGGTCAGTGCTGAGTGACCAGTGGCAGGCGGTCAGTGAAATGGGCAGTCCTGGTAGTAATTCAAGAAGGGGAAGGGGGTAGGTGGGGATGGCAGGCGTATATCGGGGCCGGAGATCAGCACAGCGGGGCCCGGTGGCTAATCACCGGCTGCAGTAGTCTTGCCCCGGGGGAGAGACCGGGGGAACACGCGGGCACCGAGCCCTTGAGGAGGGGGGGGGGGGCAGCAGGTCGTCCAGTGGACACAGGTTGACCAACTCAAGACCCTGATTTAACCCATTTGTCAAAAGGTCTAATGTCAAGGCCTGCGGGGAAACCGCCTGTTGACCGCTTCTATTCTTTCACTGTCTCTTGACAGCTCCACTGCTTAATGCATTTCCTTTGACAAACTGCTACTTTGCATTTAACTAACAAGTGTCACCTTAGAAGAGCTCCCTTCCCCGCTATTATCCAATCGTATTTACACTGTATTTGTGATGCTAATATGATTGTGCTGAACCTGATATTGGGTCATCAGATGTGAATAGCAAAGTGATGAAATGCCCAAGGTGAATTTGAGGCTTAGGCACTATTCTGACATATGGCATTGGTATCAAATTCTGAAGGCATTGCTACATTCTCTGTGAGCGATCACTTTAAGTGGTAGGTTACTGGCTTGCCACATGACAGATATTTTCAACAAGCGGGAGGCCTGGAATGGCCTCTCTTTCAGGTGAATTACTGGACCTGTAGATCGCCATTGACCGCTTGTGTTGTTTGCAGTTTATCTGGTTATGGGTGGTCTGTTGGTCATCTCAGCTGATACATTATTATGTGGATGTAAGCCCCTTGTGAGTAAGAGGGGCGATGGCTGCATGTCACGCTGTACTGATCTGCCTTTGCCAGCCATATAACGGTGTTCCATTGCCTGCCAGCTGCCAGCATCAATGGCCCTGCCTCAGCAACTGTAGCATCCCGAGGGTTGGTTATGGCATAAATCTCTCATTTCCTCCATCCCTTATTACTATGTTAAATTTGGTAGCAATCGGTTGGTTAATGGCGACAATATTTGAGATTTATGTAACAAGTGGGCAGGGGCGGTCAAAGACTTGAAGCAGCCATGGCTGCTACATAGGCAGGGGATAATTAAATAGTCGGAGCGTGGCGTTCTGTGTCGCATATTGGGAAATTGAAAAGTTACAGGGGTCGTGCGGGGAGAGTGTGTCAGTCTTAAGATGAGCAAACACTGTCATGTCCCCCTTCAATGTCACTGGAGTGATGTCCATACTCAGTGGAGGTATAGATCAATATGCAGACAAGACACAATGCTTCAAGTCCCATAAAAAAGACAAGCAACAAGAGCTTGCCCTGAGAAGCCTCCTATTGTGGAGTACTTTTCCTAGCACTTGTGTCTGCAAGGCCCGTTATAGAGCTGGTCTACTGGAACATAGCTAGTACTTTGTTCATTTTCTTCTTCAAAAAGTAACCGCCCTCACATTCTGCACGCACCTCTTGATCCTTCTAATCGCCATCAAGTGGATTTCTAATGCTCACAATGTGGGTGTGGATTTGGCTGTTCTGCTACTGGGTGATTTCAATAGCATGACTTATGTTTAATTAGTTTGGTCATTTTGTATCCTCAAATATTCTTTTTATGGATAGGAATGTCAGTCCACATAGCTCATGTGCATTCTGCAATAGACCATTACTCATTGCTTGTCTTCATATCGTGACAATGTTTCCAGTTCAATCATGCAAATACATTTCCTAAGTATTGCCAGAATTTTTTACCATCAATAATTTGTGGCATTTTTAGCTGGGGTTGCATGGCATTATCGCATGCAATTCGCACGCGCCATAAGAAAAAAAAAAAATGAAAGAAAGTAACACTGAAAGAAAGAGTAAATTGCCTCTTTTATTCATGTCATGCAGTTATTTTAAAAGACTTGGGGTTTTTTTTACAACTTAGACCGTTAGGAGGACCAGAATGTAAATCATTGGGTATGGCAAGCGTATGAATGCTGTTTTTGTGCTCGTGGAAGGCAGCTAGGAACCTGTAGGGGTACGCAGGTTTTGCACTGAGCGACTTTAGCACGGTTCTTCTGACATATGGCAAGCAGACCAAAAGACCTAACCGCAGACAGACACCTGAGTTGAGGTCGAGACAGTTACACTCGTGAAGCCCTGTCCCCAGCTATTACTCTTTAAACCACATACACACGCTTTTCTATTCATAGAGGGACATAAAAACAACTGTACAGTTCTGCATTTCCTGGCAGACCAAACCATGCCTCATTATACAATCAAAACAGTCAGCTGTAACAGTTAGTGTAACGAGCTCTCCTGCCAGGAAGTTGAGTCAGTTATAGAAGTCGTTAGGATATTAAATCAGCCATAAGTTATTAAAATATTCATCACGTCTCTTCACATAGCAACACGATGCTTCAGTCCCCTTAATTAATTACTCGTTGTAGGAATAGGTCATTAAAATAGCTTAGATATTTCTATGGGCGAAGTCATGCAAACGTATAGCTCCTCAAAGTTTTGTGTTTTGTGACACTTGAATTCTGAATTAGACTATTTCAACCCGTTTAATAATAGACGTGGGAGGGACAGTCGTTGCGTCATCGACGGGGGTGGGGGGTTTCGAGTTGAAGGGAGGAAGATATGACCATATTCAGGGTGTTGAAGGGGTCACAAGGGATAAAGTACAAAATGGTGCTAATAACACAAAAGGATTACACCTCATACAACAGTCGTTTTTGACGCAACATTTACGCTCCGTTCATGATAATTCCATCAGGAAGGCACTAATCCAAAGGTGATGAGTGGTCAGTGAGTGGTCAGGGAGCAAGCTCTTCTGAGTTGGTTACACAATTGCAAGGTGTATAAAGGTTCCCTTGTTGCTGACAACGAGCTGGACACGGTCTCTCATCCCCCTTTTGTTGATGGGGGTTGGCCCCCCACTGCTCAGGGTGAAAGTTAGCCGGATTGTCTGGCGGCGCTCTATGGTCCCCCCTCCCTCCACTAAATGTGTTATTGTAGAAATCGGAGGACAGAGTCTCAGTCATCACTCATCCAAACCTTGAACCTCTCCAGTTTCTAACCTAATGACGCCTTCAGTTTCCATCAGTTTCTGTCCCAACACTTGAAATCCACTTGTCTTGCAGTCTGCTTTTCCTGTTCTTTATATCTCAAGTGAACAGTCATTTCTCGTGGTCAGTCTGGAGAACATCTGCAAACTGTCCTTAGACCGTTTCTGTGGTCTTTGTAAAATGTCTGTACTCATATCCCAGCTACTTGCATTTCTGTATTTGTGTTACAAATGCCTGTTTGCGTTTTATTTTATTTGCTTGAAAATCTCAAGTTACATAAACTTCGCATTAACTGAGTGAGTGTATCCTTGACATATTTTGGTGACATTTTGGAGTATGGGATTAGGTCAATGGGACTGCGGATGGTACTGTCCCATTGTAGTTCAATGGTGGCTTAATATGACAGCCATTGTTGTGATGATCATTGAAAGGGGGGGGGGGGGGCATTAACAGCCAACATAAGGTAGCAATGACCCAATATGTTCAATGGAAGGCAATTTCAAAACAGATTACCTTCCATTCGCCTATATGGGCAACGTAACAGTTTAGAAGATAATGTAACCTATTCACGGTAGACCGAGAGACCACTGTACATTGTCCTTGGCTATTCGGACTGACCGTTCACCTGCGACAATTGCAATTAACCTGCCTGAGGAAACCGCCATTTTGTTTGATGAGGCCGTTTATTTTGAATGAGCATTGTGAGCAGGCGGACCACCAATGAAGGGTCTCTCTGATCACTTTCCCGATGACTAATTTGGCAGATGGGTGAACCGGGGGCCTGTTGCGTCACCCCCTGGCTTCCCATGGTCTATGCTCTTCTTTTTGCTTACCAGCTTCACCTGAGGTCCCCAAAAGCTGTCAAAGCATGCGATCACCAGTGGCCACAGAGGCTTATACCTCAAAATTAATTCCGTCCCCTGCAGAGCGCAGTCTTTGCCAAGGAACCGGTGTGGCGGTCTGCCTTTGCAACACAAGGGTATTTTGAGTTTTGTCAGTGGTTCGTGTTTCACTCTATCACACCTTTCTCCCCGTTCTTCCCTTCAACAATATCTCGCATTGTTCCTCCCTATCTATTCTCTTCACTGTCCCTTTTTTAGCACTCTCAAATAACAGATAAATCATCTAATCCAACCGAAACTCTGTTTTCTTTTGGTTAGGCGAACCCAGCAGGCTCAAACTTCATTCAACCCAGAGAGATCAATTGTATCACTGCTTAATCGCTTGACTTCAAAGTTGTTTACAAGCTGCCTTATTTCTTCGTTTCTTCATGGCTACTGACTTGTGAGCGGGTAGTTTTTACGAGCAAACAGCCTTCAGCAATTACCCATGGAGTGGCAAGAATTAAAGGCCATTTAAAAAGTAGTGCGATTATTTGATAAGAGGGAACATGCAGCCTAGTGCGTAATAGCCAATCTGATTGAGCGATGCGGGACATTTTGCTGCATTGGTTCTGCGATAGGTCTTCAGGTGCGAGTTTGCGGCAGTGCACCCGGACAAGCAGCGCAATTTGACATTATATTCCGCTAGGTTTGACTTGCTAATAAGATATAAGGTGAGGGCCCGCAGCCCATTTGTGTGTTGTGCCGCCAGTCCACCCTTGCTATTTGCCCAACCCTGTGTCCCCCATCATGATCGGACAAAGGCTGGAGTCATCAACAAGTGAGCTAAATTGCCTTGGGCTATATTTTGTGCTCCCCCGCTAGGACGGATCATAAAATTTTACCTGCTTAAAGACAAACTCATCTCCCTGACCCTATTGGTTTCATGTCTTGCATACCTCGGGGCAGTGTCATCCTAAAGGGAACTCCAGATTACGATAAGACAGTTGTTCCCTGCCAACTTTTATTGCCGTAGAATCTACCTTGTATGCAAATGATGACCCCTAGGCCCAGTGCTTAAATTTGATGCCTGTGAATCTTGCAGATAATCTATGACAGGTTCACCACAGGTTGGCATTAAAAAAGGTGCAAGGAATGCAGATATAATGTAGAATCACCATCACCAGGCTGAATAGGAAACTGTACTGATGCTGCTGAAGATACTAAAGATGTCTTACAAAAGATGCCAGTTTCTTTTCAACGTGTCTATCTGTCTCATGCAGCGACAAAGCGAAAAATCCAACCCTCCTCTGTCACACAGTGTCACAGCAGGGGTGGCCCCAGCAATTCTTGCTTTTCTTTGGTATTAGTTACACCTGTTCGCTCATCCCATTGCACCTCAATGCTAGATAGCCCCAGTGGACAATGGTCAGCAGGATAATGACCAGTAATGAGATGGTTGTGGAGAGATGGTGTCAGCTCTTGGCTCACCCTTCTTTTCTTATGTTAACTAAGTTGGTCGTTTTCACAGTTTACTATGCATGTATATGATCCCGCCAAAAGAAAAACCGTTCCCCTATACTGCAATGATAGAGTTTAAAGAGGGAAAGTCTTAGGTAATTGTAGCTGTCAGCAACACATTGCCCAAGCACTCATCATATGCCCCGCATCATTCAATAGCAAAACTAGCAATTTACCTTGCATAAGTATTCCACCCAGGGTAATTACAGTTATAAGTCGTCGAAGTATTGCATGACTGCTAAGCCATGAAAAGCTCTCTGGTTACTTCAGGAATTTCCACATTTAAATAATATCTGCAGATAATTAAATGGTGACTGCCAGGGATGTTACATCACACCAAAGCAATTTGGTTGAAGCTGCAATTATAGCTCGCAGTTGGATGTTAGGGTTAAGCGGGTTGACTTTATAATTGTCCGAGTGAGAGCCCCCTTTGAATCGTTTTAAATGTGGTATTCGTTTGCCCTTTTTTCAGAAGCTTCATTCCATACAGAAAACCTGGCATCAGCAGGCAGTTTTGTTGAGGAGGAGAAAATGAGAAGCAACGAGTCAATCAGGTCAGATCTATCCGATGATTCTGATGCACGAAGTCACAATGACACCCGCAGCCCTGGTATGTCTCCGTCCACGGAATCTACAACCAGCAGACGATCATCAGCTGCAAGTCACAGCCCTGAGGACCTCAGCATCTTCAGCAGCAGAAGACAAGTTACAAGCCCTGTCTTCCCACCCCGAGAAGGCGATGACCACTCGTCAATCCGGTCACCCACTACCCCTGACCACACCCGAGAGAGATGCAGTCCACTGTCCAGCACAGGGTCACACAGCCCACATAGAGACTTCTACATGTCACCCAACATGATGCCCTTACACAGACCTCACAGCATGCACCACATGTTCCCTATTCACCCCATCACAGGACTGCCTTTGCCCCCTCCTCACTCATACCCCAGTCTGTCTCCTTACTCAATGTATGACAGCAGAACTCTGATGGCCATGTCTCTACCTACAACAGCTCTCAGGTCTTTCCCACCTACCCCTCCGTCCATGCACCACTCGCCAATGTTCAAGACACCAGAGATGCTTCGAAGGGGCCCCACCCCGCCTTCCTTGCCCCCTAGCCCCCCGACGCCCCTGCAAAGCAAGATGCCCAGCCATCAACCACAGCTGCCTTCCCCCATTTGGCCGGTTTCCGCAGCAGCAGCCACACACCAGGTGAGTCATACATCTTGTTTTGCTTATTTCAAATGTTGACAAGCCAGCCATGGCCAGGTGAGAGCTGAAAAAGCTAAAAAAAAAGGCATGCAGCAGCAGCAGCAGCAGCAGCAAAGGGCGGATCATTAATCTGCAGCTGATGGCTACCTGTGTCATCACCTTACTATGCCAACCTTTGCCAGCTATATTTAGGCTGGCTTAGCATTGTAAGCTTATTGGATTAAGTTCATCGCCTTGCGGAATTCCTGGAAACACCCAGATTGGCTCATCACGAGGAACGATCTCACGTGATGCAAAAGAACTGTTGCTGTTGGCTGTCACGTGACAATGAAATCTATTGTTCTAAGAAGGTCACGTGACTGGCTGTTCACCTGGCTGGCAGGCTCTTGATCCGATCATCAATGCACCAAAAAGCCTTCTATTGGGTCCTATTGATGTGTGATACTATCACGCCAGACTAACAATGCCTTGATATTTTGGTCCGATTTCTATCACTTTTTTGTTTGTATTATTTTTTTTGGCATATTTGCTAAAATGTGATTTGAATTATTATTTCAGCCTTCCATCCCTACTACACCACTGGGCAGCGTAGAACTAGTCAATGGAGGATATGGAATCAAAAACCCAATTCTGTCAAACTCTCGCTTCAATAGAGTCCTCTCAGCCCAAGAACTTGGTAAGTACTTGATACTATAATCATTCTAAACATTAAAAATCATTATAATCACATTATTATACATTTATACGAATATCAATCAATTTTAACAGTCAGTTCAACATTAAGCAACCAGGGGTAAACGCAGCCATTAGACATTTTTGAGGTGGTATAGCAGCAAGTTTAGAACTTTTTGCATTGGAGTTAGAGCTTTGATAACAGTGCATAGATCCAAGATATGAAGGGAACTATGGCTCGTAGACTTAGTTGACCAGAGGGGGGAGGGCGTATCTGTCTGTGGAAGGCGCTTATTGAGATGAGGATGAGCCTCATTCAGTGTGATCTAAGCGGCTTGGGACAGTGCTGGGGGCCATATTCCTGTACCAGGCATTGGCAAAAGGGCCCAGAGCGAAGCAGGTCCTATGAGCCGCCTCCGTTATAGCGTGGCAATATCAGAGCAGGCCACCTGCAGCACCGTCTTGAGGAGCGTAGTACGTAGCGTATAGGACGCGCAATGGGCCGTTGTGCACCTGATACGACGCTCACCACGACGCCCAAGGCACCAGACCACTCTCTTACAGCGCTTATACACATCAGTGCTCATTAAGTCCCAGCTCAGATTTTATTTGACGCTCATTATTAATTACAGAGCACAGGAGGACTGTGGCAAATTTATGAGTTGTCAGGCCAAGTGCTCCACTGTGCTCAGCAGAGAGTGAGAGTTATGGCCCTGCGAGGCAAGCAGACTGGCTGGTGATGTATGCTTCGCGCTGCGTGTGTAAAATGGAGAAGACAGGCTTAGCGGGGAGGGTGGGCCGAGCAAGTGTTTTCCTTGGGATTGATAATGTCATTGTATGCAGCTATGTGTGTCCATGTGTCTCCCCCCTCCCTGTAACGGTTGTTGACGACACCTCTTGGTCGTGACGTGAATGGGCTCTTTGATGACGCTCTGGTCTGCTCCGTGACAACCTGAGGTGACTTTGGGGGCCAAATAAACATGGCCAATTCCGTCCTTTCTCATGGCCAGCCGCCGTTAAATATCTCTAGCTGCATGGCAATATTTTTTTCACTGACTTGTATTCCCACCATCTGGTGTGCCAGAGCAAGGCCACTTGGCACCTATCCATCCATGGCACCTCATTAACTAAACAGATCGCGACTGCCCTTCTATAAAATAGTATAATGCTATGGACCCATCAACTTCTTAAATAAGCAATCTAGTAAGCTTTTTGCGGAAAACATCAAATTATTGAGGCATTGTTGGGTGAGAGACGGGAGGGAGCCTGTTGCCCCACCTTGATGACTGACTCGACTGTGTCTTCCCCCTTACTGGTCACCCCAGCAAATCCCTTCTTTCACTCTTAGCACGATTGAGACTGCGGCCAAGGAATGTCAACAAGGAATGACTAGTGAAAAATGTCTGAGTCTGGAAAAAAGAGCCCCAGTGCTTGCGGAAGCCATGGGCATTATATACTGAGTAAATATTTCGTTTTGTGGACTGCAAAGGAGATGATTGACCTAGAACACAAATAACAACTGTTAAGTGGATGTTACCCTGTGCAAATTAGCATGATTACACAGTCGAGGGAATTTTCTGGTGAAAAGCAATTGCAGAAAATGGGCAGAGACAAGTTGGTCATTTTGTGCTTGCAGCAGACGGGGGCTGCCATGGGGTGTTTATTTTCTGACGAGCAAAATGGCTAACGGCGACATTAAGCGAATGAAGGGCAGGCTATACTCCGTTACTGGTTTTAGAATGATTACGAAAAAAGTGCTCATAAAAGTGGAGTATTAATTGTAGAGGCGGGTTATTGTTGGCAAGTGACGTGGCGGGCAGGGTGATAGACTCAGTACAATGGCCGCTGAAACTGATATACACCAAACATGTCCGAGTTTGCCAGCCGTGATACAAAGAGTAGGTATCAGGTTCCAACCTTAGGGTCCCTCTTCAGCCAATGAAATAAATACGTCAGTGAAATTAACAATATCTCCTGCAAAATACCAGTAACCCGAGCGGGGCAGTGTCTGAGGAACTGTGACGATAAAAATGATATCGCCTTGCTTAACAAGTCTTCCCATACATATGGCTGCATTTCTTATTAAAATTGGCGGATCTCACACATTGACTAATAATGCAGCTGACAAACCATGAGCCTGATAAGGGAAAATTGTTCCTAGTAAATTATTAGGTTGCAGGGAGTTAGCCTCAGCCCATGATGAAGGATTGTTTACTTGTGCCACTTGAATCCTTTTACCATTTCACGCCATTTTGAGTTGTGGGGGTTTAGTCAGCTTGATAGTTTGCTGCCAATTTCGGAGGTTTAAATTCCCCGTTGAATGGCGCCACTGTCATGTGAGGGGCAAGGGCGATAATAAGTGCAAACCGGAACACACCTGCGCCTGCTCTCCTCACTGGCAGCACAGAACTGAGCGCTAGCTGCAGGGCACTTCCCAAACGACTTGACATTCACCGTTTTGGTAATAATACGTGAGTTTAAGAGGCGCCGAAAAGGTCAGCTGACTGCTACGTGTTGTTGGGGGCCTGTTTTACCCCCGAGCACTCCTGTCTCCTAACTGCTCCCTCTCGGAAGGGCTAAACAAGAGTCCTTTATTCGGCGTCTTGTCATGCTCTTCCGTTATGCGCAGATAAAACCACTGTGTAGCCATTGTTTCTGCGCATGCTCCATGGAGCCCTTGCCAGTTCCTTTTGCTTTGGGTGTCCCCATTGTTTTGGAAATTGCAGGCAATGGCTGGAAATTTATTCCACAGGCTCTTGACACTTGACCCCGGGGAATTCGCAGCTACTTTTCGGCCTTTCTTATCTTTCGCCAGGTAAATGTTATGGGAGTTTGAGCAGTATCATGTGCCTGGTGTCAGTGGCGGTTAGTGATATAGGAAAGGCAGTGGCTCCCATCCACTGTTTGTTTAATGTTGACTGACACTCTAGATCGAGCTGCTAGAGAAAGTAGACAGTAGTGAGTGACAGGCTTTTTCCTATATTTTCTTGACTTGATGGGTTTTTTTCCTCTTTCTTTTGTAGGCATGCAGACGGAAGACAACCAGTTCGTGTGTCGGGTGTGCAACAAGGTGTTTCCCCTTCAGCGCCTACTCAACCGCCACATCAAGTGCCACTCCGACATGAAGCGCTACCTCTGTACATTCTGCGGCAAGGGCTTCAACGACACCTTCGACTTGAAGCGCCACACTCGCACCCACACAGGTAACAATGCTTTTTCTTGCTTTTTCTTCATTCTTTTCTTTACTTCCCTATTGTAAACCTCCTATCTAGTTTGCTTTCGCCTTACTGTTGCACCTTTTTTTCCTGCGAGGTGCACACGATCTGTTTTTGTCAACACAGGTGCTTGGAATTCGTGTTGATTTATACCGCGAATTTGCATTTGCACCTTCCAATAAATTTACTTTATGGCCATAACACAATGGGTGTATGATAAAAAGCTAGCATAACGGTTAGAGCAGAGAGCGCGTATCGCATTAACATGACAAATAAAAGAGTTCCTTGAGAATAAGAAGAGCTTTATAGGTGCTTTTGTCAAGCAGTACAAGTCTTGTCTTTACAGCTTTGCTAATAATTGTGTTTTCTCTGTATTTTGCAGGAGTCCGACCTTACAAATGTAACCTGTGCGACAAGGCATTCACCCAGAGATGTTCCCTGGAGTCGCATTCCAAGAAGGTCCATGGTGTCGCCTACGCCTATGCTTATAAAGAGCGACGAACAAAGGTCTATGTCTGCGAGGACTGTGGTCACACGACAGATGACCCTGAGCTGCACTATGTCCACTTGAAGGAAAACCATCCCAACAGCCCAGCCCTGCTCAAGTGTTACGACAAACGACAGTTCAAGTTCCAAGACAACAAAGTTCCCGCTGCCTCTCCCCAGGGGTCGCCACAATGCTCCCAATGACCGTCTTCCGGTTTCCAGCGCCCCCTACATATTCATTCATGACAACATAAAACAACTCTTTCACTCATCATGGCTGCTGCAGGACAGCTTTAAAGCATATTTTATCTGGCCAAAATCTGCAGACATTTGCAATGACAGTAATTACACGTTCGTCTTAATGTGCCTTATGCGAGTCTTTCAGTGAAAAGACGCGCCATTTTGGGGCCTTGTATCTGCTGTCTTCCGATGACACTGCCTCATATCATTTTGCATCCGAGGACACACCAGTCATAAACTTTCTGTGATGTTTCATACCATTTAATCAAACATAAATGCTGTACATAGTCGCTTCCAATCTTAATGTTATTTAAACTGAACTTGTTTTCGTCTCACAAACATTTATTTTTTGTACAAAGAAAAAGACAGTTTCGTCAAAGAGTTGACATTTCAAGGTGTCGTTTCGGTGCATCATTTTGAAACTGACAAAAGGAGCTGGATGCACACACCAGACAGACACACAGACAATTTATTTATTTTGACAGCTCCTTTTTAATCGCCTCCTCTAGATCTCAGAATTAGCGCATTGATTTGTGTGAAGATATGCTGCTAATAAGTCTCATAACCTATTTATTACATTATTATAGGACTGCCTGAAATAATTATCCCATAGGTTACCCACGGAGGTTTTTTGTTCACTTGTTAACTTGTGAATTGTGTTGACGCTATCATTGTCTATTAATGGGTAACAAATCAAAAATGTCTCTACACACGTGCCTTTATGGTCTTTTGAATATGGGTTTTAGGTAGGCTACGAACTGGTGCTAATGTGCCTGTTCCGCTGCCTGCGTATGATACGACCAATCCTAATGCTCAAATTCTCAGAATGCCTTCTCATAATTGCCTTAATTTTCATTCAAACGAAGATTGTCTTTCTTGTTCATGATCTGTCCATTTGGGGTCAGTGACCCACCATGTTATGCACCGTTATGTTTGCACACAAAGAATCACGTTATAAATAAATCCTATTGAAAAACCGAGCAATTTTGTCAGTCTTTGTGTCTATACAATATGAAGATAACTTCTTAAATGTCTAATTCAAGGGACACGTTTGATCGTTGGTCTGTGGCAAGCTTGAGATCATTGACCACACAACAGACCCATTTGGATCCTATGGATCCTGTGGATCTATCTGTCCTCAGATTGGGCCTCTTTTGTTGGGTTCACGGATCATGTGGCCGTCCAGCAGTTCATATAAATGCCTCAGCCCTCAAACGCTGCCTTGAACAGTTTTCAAACACTCGAGAGCTCAATTGAAGGGCCAGTCATGATCGAATAATTACATGTTTTTAAGAGTCTATTTACTTCACACCTTTGCCCTCTTACAGGCAGTAACTGTGAGAACACAGCCAGCCAAGGGAGCCAAGGGGTACAAAAGGGCAGCCAAAGGGTTACAAATAAGGGTTGAGGGTGTTTTATTGCAACTCTTGAATTGCCCACTGTCGACTATATGCAGATCAGGAAACCCCATCCCTAATAATTTTGCACAAAGCAGATGTTGAATGGGCTAGTGGCAAGAAAGCAACTATGGAAGCCTTGGCCAGGGTTGCAGGAATATGGGGGTGTACACCCGGTGTAGGGGGAGCGAGGGCAAAGGTCAACCTGAGCACTCGAAGAGACGCCACCGTTGCCCATGTCTGTCTGAGGCACTTGTCTTTCTTCTAGAAAGAATCACAATGGCTGCATGTCTCTTGCGGTTAACAAACGGCCTATCTCGTTTGTCTCTCAAAGTCACTGCTCCCCCTTCAAAATGCCTTGCTCCGGTCTATATGGTGGGCAGGCTAGCTCTCCCAAAAGCTGTTTGCTCCGAACTAACAACAAAGAGCTTGAATCAAGCCAGCTGTCTCGAGAATATGACGAGGTGGAATGAGTGATTACTAACTATATCACAATGAATAGAACATCGCCCTGCCATCTTGTCCTGTCACTGACATTCTTGGATTTTTTTTTCCAACAACTTTTTTTTTGTCAGCGCCAGCTACTTTTTGAATTTATCTGCTACATCGTTGAAATGGTGGGCCCCTTACTGAAGAATGAGATGACAGATGAAAATGCCTGTTGTCAAGTTTTTTCTCTCGATTTAATCCGTTGTCATTAATGTGGCTTTAATATTCATGGCGATGAGTGGTGTTTTCAGCGGATTGCAATTGTCTCATTTGGGAAACAAAGGTTTAATTGTGGGTGATTGCACCAGATGGTTTGGGAGTGCATGACCGCCCTGGGTGTGAGAATATATGAAACAGCGTAGAAACCTTTGGTATTTTGCTGGGCAAGTTGGTCGTGAAATGTTTTCCATTGTTGCAAAACCATGAAGGCATGTCGCCCATTCTTGTACGCTATGGCGTTGCAGTCACCATAGATTATGTCCGTAGGTAACAATTTGGGGACAAAAATCGTAGCAGTTTTGGACAGAGTGACACAAAAGCCTGGCCCTAATCTACCATTGTGGCCAGTTTTTCTTCATGTGGCCAGCCATGTCGCTGCAAAGGTGTGATTTTGTCAGCATGGTGCTCGGCTTGTTTACAAACTCCAAAGGTCTTATGTGAACTATGTGCTTGGCATACGTGCATATCACCGACTTACTAATATATCAAATGGCATGGGCACTACGCAACAATGACTATGGCCTTCTAACAATACAGCAAAACTTGGTCATAAAATAGACAAGGCGAGCCAGCAAAAAAAACAACTGCAGCCTACAGTGTAGTTGGAATTCTAGTTTTTTTTTGTGTGTGTCGTAAGCTAGGCGTTTATTGTTGCATGGTCGCGTAGCATGACACTTTCATTTATTGTGAATATTGAGAGTAGATAAAACCTTGGATGACATTTATTCACTCGAGATTAGAGCCTATAAGAAGTTTGTATAAAAATCGTCTGATCTGAAGTGCCGTTTTTGACTATAAAAGATAACCTTATTATTAATGTTTTGCCAGTTAATACATGACGTGTTCAGCCTAACTGAGTACAGTAATGGTATACTTGTGTGTTGATGGGGCTTTTTACAAGCCAAGACTTATTTCTAGCCCGAGTTTTATATCATGTTGTGCCTTGCTCTCATTGCCTCTCTCCAATTGCATGCTGGAGGCACTTTTGAAAGAGTTTTAAGTGAATAAGCCTCATTTTCACTTAAGAGGTCCAAGGGCTAGAAACAGAAGACACAAACAGGTCAGGTGTCTGTGCTTCCAAAGAATTCCAAAAATTCTGGGCAAATATGAATGAAGTGTGTCTGTTATACAAAGGCTTGAATCTTCTTGAAATTGGTATGTATTGGCTGATGCTTCTTCTGACAGACTAAAGGACCTGCCCGCTCCAGTTATGCGTGGGTTTCTTTTACATATAGCATTCCCATTTCTTTCACTTTGCCGTGAACTTGTATTTAACCCCACAACATCCATATTTTGACAGTTTTACGGTAAATTTGATACTTTTTGGCTTTGAATGGATGCGCCCCTTTGTTCCATAAACACAGGTCTGTGTGTAGAGCTAACACTGCATGGAGCCTCTGCTCTCTCGCTCCGGCTAATAAATCATCTCAAGTCTAATAAAAATTCACATAAGAGCCAAAAATCAACCGTGCTCTAGATCGTCATCAAAGTGACTAGACCCATCTTTAATCCATGGACGCATCTGCTGTTGTCATTTTTATTATCCAACTGCGTCGAATGCTTTGAATATGTCAACGAGTAAGGGGGAGTTATTGTCTTCTAAGATAACAGGGGAATCCCCGCACAAAAACAGTGAACACACAAAACACTGGTTACGTCTGATGAATGAAGGCTCTGACGTTATATATTGCCTGGTTTAGTTTAGTAATACTAAGTCACATTTTGTGCTTTGCGAGTTTGGTTTGTACGAGATCGGCCAAGTAAAAAGGCTGAGCATAAATCAAAGGCATAATGAATGCTTGGCAGGCCTCTGTGCGGTGTTGATGTCCATTATATCTGTTACACTTTCTATTGAAACGGCTCTGTGGCGATTCCAAGACCATACACGCCGGTAGGATGAAAAGGCAATGGAAAGACCTGCACGTGAACATAGGCTGAGGGATGCACACGAGGTCAGCATGCAAAGGGCCATCGTCACAGGACCACCCTAACTCTCTCCTGTCACGGGACATGTTCTCGCGTGACGAGATTTCGTCAAAAGCAGACGACAGTCCCCCGAGACCCTTTGCTCCACCTCGCGGTCACGTCTGCTCTTTTGAAGAAGCCGAGATTCCCGAAAATTTCGGGAAATTTTAAGTTTACTGATAATGCTCATGCTGACAACGGTTAATGGGCTAAAGGAATGCCGTGGCATGTGAGGCTTTGGAATGCTGTCACAAAGATGGCTGCGGATGACACAGTACAAGCAGTTGTGTGTTAGTTTGTGCTGCTTTGATCATAGCATGGCCACGACATGTGCTCATCTTGATCGTTCCTCTTGTAACAATCTCCTCTCACGATAGATTCTCTGATCATTGTTCATTGTAATAACTGCCATTTTATCCAAAAGGAATGTAATGACTCCCCAACTGGGTTGAACTGACCACATAGCAGTTGAAACATAGCATGTCACCCACAGCATGTAATGCAGGGTGAAGTCCCCACAAGCCCATGTCAATACAGCTATTCTTTTTACACCTCATTTGATTAACAGGACGCAACAGAGGAATGTTAATAATCTGCACTTAATTTGAGGCGAAAAATCGACATATTGTGCATAAAGTCACCTTCCTGCTTGATATAATTTCAAAGCAATATGTGCAACATTTTAGCACATCACAAGTTTGTCCATTAGAAAGTGCTTAGTCAGGAATCTAAATCAATCTACAGATTTTCCTGCAAGAAAAAACAATTGCCCAATGAAAAATAAAAAGTTAGTCAATGAGAAATTACATTGATTAAACCTTACTGAGTTGAAATTTTGTTCAGTTCTGTAAGTCAAACAGACATTTAGAAAATCTTATGTTTTTTACGTCTTTATGTTTATTTGCAATTCTTGTAGTATAGTCTAAAATTCAGCATTCAATCAGAACAATAAACTCCAGAAGGACAATTATATCCAATGGGACAGTAACAAAGTCAATGTCTCAATGTCTCAATGTCTCGGTTTATATGACCAGTTGTAGGAGGCAGATGTAATGATGGTATATGAAAAGATGTGGTCACCCATTGTTTTCTTTTTGTCCACATTAAAGATACAGTCTTGACCTTAAGGATCAAATACGTAAATATATTTTATAATATGCTATATTGTAATATTATATAAATAGTGGATGGTGCATATGAGGAGACCAATATGCAGTTTTACTGGCCGAAGCTATAGTGATATTGTGCGAGGTAATATTGCCTACCAATATGGCCAGTAAAACTGCATATTGGTCGACTCTCCATCCACCATTTGTTATATTCTATTCCTAAATTTATAATTTAATTTAATTCTTAATTTATCTTCTTCTTTTTTTTTTTTTTACTAGTTTCACTTTCACATGACCAATATTGCCTACCAATCTCAGAATTTATTGGTCCCGTCTGGTGATGCCCTCTGTGCATGCTGATTGGCTATTACAATTTAGGTGTAGAATATAATATTCAAAAATCATATATCATTTTATAGCTATGTAACCTTAAGTCATTGTATATGAATGTATGACATGTACGATAATCTTGCATACAAGATTTCTTTGCTGATGATTATAATTATTTTTATAACTTCCTATTGTCACTGGTGTACTTTTTTATTGGATAAAATGAAAAAACAAACTTCAAAAAGAAACAATCAGGATCCTATGATACTAATTCAATTTAATTACTTAAGTAGTTTGATGAAAAGTTGTGTTTAAGGAAGTCCCCTGTTCTTGTTGGGAGATGTAAGTTTAATTTTAATTTGTATTATTTGCAATTTATTATAATTTACGTTATTGATATTATGAAACAAAACTGTTAATCGTATCACTGATAGATATTACAATCATTTAAGTTTAACTTGAAGAATGTTTATGCAGACGAGTATACATCACATATAATAATTCTAGGTAGGTGTAAAATGTCTTCAAAGTCATGACCAGCTGCCAGAGGCAGATGCAATAATGAGATGATAAGGCTTGGAAGCCACACCATGTTACACATTATGGGTGATCTTTTTTATTTGCCTCAGCATAGACAGTTTAAGGCACCTCCAATTTAAAGTTCTCATGCGATGAAAATCAGTCATTTCTTTCATGACTCGTGTGTGATATAAAATGATCCTATATCACAGCATTTTGAAAAATTATTTCCTTTGTTATTAACATAAATAATTATAAGTTTATTGACACCTAAATATCGCCAGGATATATGTGTCAAAATATGCATTTTCTAAGAACAAAATTGAACCTAGACAAGATGAAAGTTCTGCTTTACGATGCTACCTGCCACTAATAAATGGAACTGTTTGGCTATAGCCGGCTACTCAAAGCCAGATATAAAAGTACATGCAGCACCATTTGGTGCATAAGTTGAGAGTTGTGCAGATTTTTAATCTCTTGTTGATATATACATTTCCTACATTTACCAAGGTTTATATTTTGTCACTGGTAGTAGGTGTTAGCCGACTGTAAGGTAGGATTAGACAGAAGTGGCTAGCTTTAGCTATACAGCCAGGACTAGGTCGTTGTAGAAACTAACTGTAATTATAAGTCTGCATTCTTATCATACCGAGGCCCAATATTCGTCTTGCAAAATGAGAAATCTGTTGCAATTTGATGTATGAAACATTTGAATCATCACTCTTTTATTTTTTATTTCGGGCTGAAGTTTTGTACCCAGATGTGTCATCTCCACTGACAAATCTTACTGATTACAAACACAAGTCCAAAAGAGTCGCTCCTGCAGTCCCAGAGTTTCTCCTTAATTGTAAGTTGATTGATCACCTCAACCTACCATATATCAAGGTATTTTCCTTGTACATTCCTTGGAAGTTGTTGCGTTGTTTTTGAGTAATTTCTTCCCTCACTACGCAGAAAGAACTGTTTTACTATATGATAGTTGCAGAAATATTTCACGGAGTTAATTTTGGTAATTGTGGCGCTCAGTAATCAGGGGACGGCTGTTGCTGGTTTGGTTTCAAAAGTGCAGCGAAGGAATGTCTTGTAATGGCCATGTAATAGCGGTGACATGTCTTTGGCGTGTTGGGATAGGGGCCAAGGGGAAGGTTTGTCATAGGATGGGTTTGGGTGACAGTGTGTTTCTGTGGAGAGGTGCAGTTAGGTGGTCACCTGTCACCCCTTGCCCTGCTCGCCCCATCAGATCCACTGCATGCAAGCCTCGCTAAGGGGGGATGGGGGCAAGGACAGGAGGCCATCATTAAGACCCAGCAAGGGCCACTTCAAAGGCACGGCTACTTGTTGTCACGGAAAGAGCATCAACAAGTGCCCTGGCCTCCCCCAATTTGCGTTCCAGCAGCCAACAGGGGCGAGAAAGTGCTCAGGTCAGCCCTTCACTTCATGACTCAAGTGCTCTGTGAAAATTTCAAACGAAAACCCAAAAGACAATTGAAGCCTTGTTGGATGGAACGGACAGTTCCCTTGAGCACATCCCGTGCTATTAGTGGTCTTCTCACTGTCTTCTCGCGCCGCACGAGATTTGGTTGTCAACAAACAAACACGTGACCTGTTAACAATCCCATGATCCTCTATTGTCACGAGAGTCGGCCCCTTTGAGGAAATCCATCCTTGTAATTTGTCTCTTTTTGGGGAATCCGAATTACTACAGTTAACATTCTAGCAACTGTAGCTTTGTTTAACTTTGTCTGTTTAAATGCCCAGACAGATTGAAGACTTTTAGCTGTCCGTCATTTTCTTGGTGTATTATGACCGACGTTTCTTATCTCGTCACATGCTTTTCTTGTAAATAATCTATAACCTCCTGTTTTAAATGAGACGCTGGTATGTCTCAAAATGACTGCTGTTTACACTGTGTAATTTTTAAGCAAAATGTTGCAAAGCCTGTTTCAAAAGATTTTACAGTTAAAGACAGGGGAGCTTTATTAACTTAGAGGATTCCACTTATATTATATACAAGAAGAGGGCGAGACAACAATGTTCAGAGTGACAGGAATTCTAGTCTCGATTCCTCCTTAAAAGAACAGTTGACAGGTGAAAAATTACTCTTCGCAAGCTACACCACTGTAGAAAAGGTCGAGCCGTCAATACAAGTTTCTGTCCTGGCTAAGAGTTAAGACATGGCGCGCATGAAATAATAGGTTGGGCATTCCACTAGATTCTGAGAAGTGTGTTTTATTTGCCATGCTTCTACCATGGGGGCTGTCTATAGAGGAAGGAAAAAATGTTGAGACTTTGTGAAAGAAATGTAACAGGCAGGGTAACGCAAGTTTAATTGTCTGGGCGCCGTTTATCAGTTTGCTGGGGAGGGGGGGGGGGGGGCAGTTGTATGCAGGGGGGAGGGGGGTTAGTAATTGTTGGTTTGGCAGATCAGGAAAAAGTCCACAAAGCATTTTATATTCATGGTTATCATTCAAGTTTATTGCCCCATTCAAGACTGATTTTCCAGTTTTTTTGGCAAAGCATTTGAACTTGTAAAAACGTGCATAGCTGCAGAATCAATTGTTGTTTTGGCAGGCTTACATCCCAATGGGCAGGGACCAACGAGGAGTCATGCTATCTTGGGCGTCTCCGGGATTACCTCAGTCCTTTTCAGGCACTTTGAACAATGCCCCACGCTGCTATGCTGCATGCTGTGTATGTTGCTGTAGGTGGGAGGCAGTCATTGGAAAATAATTGATGGCAGTCTGTTTCAAAATCTTTTCATTGGGGATCGAAAAAGTAGTCCAGTGATTGATAGTAAAATAATACTGGGCCAGTTTTGTTGGAAATGAGGCGGTTCGGGCATAGGGGAGGTTTGTGTATTTATGTCTGGACTGCAGTAAAACTATCCTGCAGCCATCAGTGCTTATTCTTTTGTTCATTCGCGCAACAATGACGCAGTTTTTTAGTCTCTTGTTTGCAGGTCGTGAAGCAGGTGGCTGCCCTGATATATTCTTCTCTCAAACCTTGCTCTTTTCGCTTCAACTTTTTCAAATTTTTAGCCTCATTTTTGCAGATGCTTCTCTGGTCCCAAGTGGCAGCTGTAAGTGTTGCATTCAACCAAGGTAACGAATGTCCTCTTAATTAATTCACCATTGACTCTAACCGACCACATGCTAATAAAGTTTCATTTAAAAGTGTCATTATTCGAGAAAATGGATTATAAAGTCGGCATTTTGTGCATTTATGTTCCAAAAAAAAAGACAGTGCTTTGAAAAATCATAAAAGCACCACACCCACCGTGTTATACGAAGTCCCCTATACAATGCACAATGATTCAACGATCCTAAATACATTTAAGCACTGAAAGTGGATCGCTTGTATCTCCATTATATTACAGAAAAGGAGACAGCGAATTAGCCAAATCAAGAGGAATATACTTAAACTTTGCTAGAAAATGTTTCTCCATCAAGGAATTGATTTGATGTCTTTCTATGGTAAGCCATATGTTCAGCTTTTCATGCACATATAACTGTGACAACAGGGGCATGGAAATATTATCCAATGCAGATATACTTTGCATTACAATAGAATTTGTAATTATTTTGTCTGTGTATGGTTGTAACTTTGATGTGTCTTGTTTTAAAGTCGAACAGGTGGAGATACATGATATAACCTAAATTAACATTAAATAGGTTTTTCTCCAAAGCTGATTCATCATTCTCTGAAGTACTAGTACCTATGAATGTTTCGTTTGATACATAATCTATTATGTATTCTTTGTTTCTTTTATAATAAATGAAGAGTGATGGGACAGCCCACGAATGACAAAGACATGTCCTACAATACCTTAGGACATGCTATTATAAAATATCACATTATTATCAAATTTATTATCAAAAATACACCGAATAATTATTGGTATGACACTCGCACTACATAAAAATCAACTTAGCGTGTTAAAAAGTCAACTTAATGCGTTTTTGGCTTAATTAATCTTCATTAATTACATTGTTTATTGCAAGCATCGGTAAATTTCACGGGATTACCTATAATCCTCACATTTCAAAGCAATTATACTAAAACACATGGAACATTAGTGCAGGAAAATTGACAAATTCTCGAAACGATTAAATACAACAGTAACAAAACAACATTGCTAGGATTTCGGGCATATTTCGTATGATGAATAACCAGGATGTCATGGTTATGCGAAGATGGTCATTGCTGACCACCACAGTTGAAGAAACAGGTGACCAACGGTCATCTTGACCACTTAGTGACCACCAAGTGACCACCCACTGCCAAAACGAGTAGCCAATGAGTGACAGTGGCTGCCAGTTCCAGCATTCCTTGCTAATGGTGGCCAGATACTGCCATAATACACGCCAACCCCTAGTTAGTCTTATCTCAGCTTGGTGCTACAACTGTCCATCCAGTGGTCATTGTCTCTGTTGGTGTGGACTCTCATAATTTGCTCCTGGGCTAATACAAATTGCTGATTGCAAAAGATACTATTGCACTCTGACTGTGGGAATCTAGTTCCAAGAGCTTCTTCATGCACTGTTCCTTGCAATACACAATGCAATGACTACATGGTATTAGTGACAGACATTCACTTAATCTGCTTTAGTAGCTTTAGGTATTATCGAGATACTTTGCAAAATTATACTTAATTTAATTAGGAATTTGAAGTAAGAATTATGCCAATTTTTTCAGTTTCCTGACTGTATCTTGTAATTACAAATGATTACAAATGTGTAACGCAAATTGTCCCTAGCTGCATTGCTGTTACAATATCCAGTGTATATGCCAAAACTATTCATATACAACTTTCATATTCAGTAGATAGAGAAATTATACATTTTGATAAAGTAATACAATGTACATAAAAATGAAGTTGATAAAAGAACACATGTAGGAAAATATAGATACGGGATATATTACAAATATAAATTAAAAAAGAAAAAGTGAAGCATATAATTGCTCAAGTTAATTACAGAACATTTGTAAAATTATAAATATAGATCATTGGCAGAACATATCAGACAAATATTGTATTTAATGCATGCAGCTCATGACATTGACTACATGTCACACAAGTTATGGACATAGTGGCCTTCTATACTGTATACCTACCATGCAGTCCATCACCGGGAAACTTGACCACACATTCATGTGTCATTTACTAGGAGGAATGACCATACATTGTCAAAAAATTTTGCATTCTTGTAGATTGGAATAGGTGGAATTCTTTGAAAAACAGCGAGAGTTATTAGCAGGGAATGTGGCCTTTGCAAAATGGCAGCCGTTGGATGGTTGCATGCGAAAGATCAGTTATATTCATAAGTGACAGTGGCCATCTCAGGGTGCTTCAAAAGTGACCCATCAACTCGAGTTCAAACCGCTGGAATGTAACTGAAGTGCCATGGAATTACAGGTTACCACAGATCATTATGTTATATCTATATCTTTGTAGTATCTGTAGCCTCTGGCCTGATTATAGTTGTCTAGTAGCCATTGATGAATTAGTCAATTTAAACTTTTCTTTCACTGGTATATATTATAACTGGTAGCTGTTTTTACTTGCCTAGAAGTGAAATTCAGGGTGCGTATATACTTGTAAAAACATGGTAAAACTAATTAGAAAATACGAGTTCTACATGCATATAATTAAATGATTGGCAATAAAGACATGTTTAATTTTCCGCTTCGCCATTAATTTTATGCCCTAACGGCTTCGAGTGACAGTCGCAAAGATGAATGTCAGCGCTTTTTATACTTTTTAAACTTTAAAGCAATTATGAACTTCAGCAAACGGTGTGGCAAATTAGAATGTACGATAACGAGGTAGCTTTTATAAGCAATCAAACAACAATCTAGATGCTAGTTTATGAATTAAGGACGTTGGCAGCTTTTCGCGCCAAAATATGATTCCAGAAACTGTCGTCTGTAATCATGACGGGTTTGTGTGTATGTGTGTGTTTTAATAATTAAATGTTAGCGTTGCAAGCAATCAAACGCTAGATGCAGTGCAGGATGAGAAACATTTGCCGCCTAAATATTATTACAGAAACTATCGACAACAGAGGTATCTGAAGGGAAGCTGTAATGGCGGGTTTGTGTTTTGATAAATAACATTAACTTTACACCCAGTAACTTACAGTGACTGAGTCAAGGCCCTTGACCGCCTTAATGAGGCCATTTGCAGGAAGTGTCGGGGTAAATTGCGGATCGCAAGTGGCGGAATGAATGGATGGGGCTGAAGATGGCCAGATTTTGCCCGCGGGCAGCAATTCATTGTTGACCAAGATAATCAGTTTGAAAGAGAATAAGGATGCACTTGAAAAGACACCGCCAAATAAATATTCATGCGCAACAATAAGAGGCTGATTAGGGAAGTCAGGTCATCGATCAGAGCTCCACCTCCCGGGTCTTTGACACCTCCGAATGACACAGTGTGTCAATTTAAGGCGCATCTGAAAGACTTTACAACTCATGATTGAAAAACAAGATTGATCCCCATTTAAGGCAATATATTCCAAAGTTTAACAAACCATATGCGAGTCTGATTTTCCGTGTAATATACAGGTACATCAAAGAATTGGAAATGTTTATAATTTGTGAAAGTATTCGTATTCCAACCTAGGAATATTTCGAGATATTCCTAGCTCCACCCCACCCCCTTCCTCGAAATTTATGGTGATAAAGATTAAAAAATATTTATTTCGGATTGAGGATTAGAACCGACAGATGAATGATTTTGTAAAATATATGAAAAGATGATATGTATTATGATTAAGATGGTAATTGTTTAAAGTTTGAGGGAAGTTTATTGTAATACGAATAGGTAGTCTGTTGGATAAGGTAATTCAGCAATGGGCCTTTCCAATAATACAAATATTATAGAATTCTGGTTCAGACAAATTGAGATAAAAACGTTCATCGTGTAGCTTTTCTTTATGATACCTAATGTGACATGACAACTGTGAAAATGAAGTCGAATCTAATCTAAAAATGAAGTCGAATCTAATCTAAAAATGAAGTTGAATCTAATCTAAAAATGAAGTTGAATCGAATCTAAAAAGTTACTACAACGACCTTGGACTTTTATTTTGGTGGTATTGCATTTGGTGATATAATAGATTCGACTATTTAATATGTATGGGGTCTTGGGGCACATGTTCCAATATATATAATTAGAATAAGTTTGACATGCTGGGACAGGAATAATGTGAGCAATGGCACGCTATAATTAATTCACTTGACAAAAATATTATTTTATGCTCAGAATTTTGGAAATTTTAAATTCTCAACCTATCTTATTATATATTTTTATCTATTTATGCTGTTTACATTCTACAAACTGTCTGTTGGGACCGATACCAGTTGGTGATGTGCTTTTTAATTAGTCGCTCTTCGCTCCTGGGCGCCCATTCCTCGGCTGTTCAACATGCTAGAGGCGGAATTCCAACAACAAAAGACGAATTTTGTATAAAACGGTAAAAGCTGAGAGCTGCTCTGTCTTCTGTATATTTTTTAAAGCTGGAGTGTCGAGTAATTATAACATTCCAGCCACTCTATCGCCAATAACAAAGCCGAAGAGCTATAATTGTTTGTAATATACCGAGTCTGCGTGGGGGTTTTGGAATTGAATCGGACAAGCTGTTGATGGTGCGCCCCCCCCCCCCCCCCATCAATAATTTTACTCCATTCTACGTATGTCAGCAGACCCCAGTATTTGCGTGAGCCACAAGTCCCAGCTATATATGAGTCTACAACCAAGAAAAATGGCCAACTGCCATCACCATACACAATGAGCCACTCTCTTCAACCAAGGGTGTGGAAAGTACTGCTCAATTGGAACTAATTATCATTCACCGCTATTTTCACAAAACTATTCTTAGCAAGGGTTCACTCCCTCACCAGTTGCCCTGGTTACCATGTGACATTTGAACCCACGTGCTACAAATCATGCTTAGCAAGGAGATTTATTAAATAACACTCCATCAAAGGTTGGTATAAAAACTCGTTTTTTAAACAGAAATCTACCATAAATATTCATCTAATATTCAACTAGTTCTTTCCTCTCACAGCAACCTAATTGGGATTTGCTATGCTGAAGTCTCAGGTCTGTAGCTTAGCCAGCTTATATGACCAGCTACCAGAGGCAGACGTAATGATCAGATGATTAGATGATAATTTTTGGAGGGCAACTTATCCAAGGCACATCCGATTTAACATCTCATGATATCTATCGACATTCAGCTGAGATGAAACTCATGAGGAAGCCCTGTGTGCATAGCACACGTTCATTGGCGTATTTAGGGGGTGGCCATTGAGAAAAGAGAAAATAAAGGCATGCACGGCTTAGACAATAGTCCGCGAAATGCGTGGTAAGAATGAATACAATTACATGCACATAATGGGGCAGCACCAGCCCATTGTCGCCTGTCATTAAAATGTGCCCTTCCCCTGTAAAATGAAAATTAACAAAAACCCTTTGTATGTCGACATGAATCTACCCTACTCCCATCTTCCTAAAACAAGGCATCGGTAGGAAGATGCCCTCCCCTCCTTGATATAACATTTTGGTGGTACCCCCCTCACTGAAGAAAAATTAAAAAACTGGTTTATCACATGCTAGCTCTTTCTTTCCCAGTAGCCCACAACTGCTCATATACGCAGTGCATAAAACTACACACAGCTATAAAAAATAACTGGTCGGATTATCTATGTGGAATGATTCAGCGCAGAGCTGATCGGTTATAAAATGTGACGTTATCTGTAACCAGAATACAGAACTCCAGTTCTGTGTCTGTAACCATACTCAATTGAAGTTCAGTCAAAGGCTTTGAGGTTGTGTTTATGGGACAGGTAGCAACTTATTCCACATTTTTGCTGCTAGAAGTAAAGACCAACCATATAAAAAGGATGTGAATGTTTTATTTGTAGCAATATAGATTTTAATTATGAATAAAAAAGGATTGTCACCCTGTTAACCATAAGGGGTATCTTGGAAAGTTAGTCTTCTGCTCTACAGCAGTATTGGCTCTGTCTACTTTACCTGTCATTTAATTTTGCCTTCGGAGCCACTTCCAATTTGAATTAATTCTACTTCTATTTTTCAATGAGATTTGTCAACCTAAATATAGATATGCCAGTCGTCTTGTTTGGAGTTGAATATATTACTAATTGGAAGTCACAACTGACACCTTGGTTTACAGAGTGCATAGTGATTTCAATAAACTCCCCTATTATAACCCATTTACTAAGTTTACCTGTCCCGGACAGTTGGACACGCGCTAATGTCAATCTCTGTGAGTAAAGACTCATTTTGGTGATATCAATTTTCTGACCAGTATAGATCGCTGTTGGACACAAGTTTGGTGAATTATGGAAAGAAAGATACTTCTTGAAAGCCAAGATCGCTCTTTTTGCAGTAAATTAAAAAATTTCCCAGGGGTGTTTGCCCCCGGACCCCCTTGCCGAACTTCGCGCCTTCGGCGCTTCCATAAGTTTTACACTTAATTTCAGGCCTTATCGGCCTCCCCATTAACACATTTCTAGATACGCCCCTGCAGATGTTATTAGTGGTTTACAAAGTTTAGTTTCGAGAGCTGTTGTGAACTCAACTGACTTCGGTATCATTTATAAAATGTCAGTTATGTAACTTTTTCATGGTTTTACCTATTACAATTAGTGTATGTGCCATATCCTGAGGGCCATGCCCCCTGCCTGCCCATCCCATCTTATTCATCAATGACATCAAACGAGAATTGGTCAATCGAACAAGAACATACATCGCAGTTACAAGACAAGGGTAACTATTACAAAGCAGTAACAATTACGATACAAAATCCATTATAAGAAAACACACAGAAGTTGTCTAATATCGTTTCTCAAACGATGGTGTATACCTGAGCACCGTTAAAGTTTCGTAACGTGTCGTCTGCCTTTTCGCGCGCTTTTCCCTGGAGGCGAATATCTTCGCTGAAGAGAACTTCAGATTACCCGACGCTCCTTTTAAATTGCCTCGTCTTACTAAGTACCCTGTCCTTTGTAACAAATAAGCGTTTTAGAAATTCCCTCTGCAATGAAATAAATGCATGACAACCAACACACGATGGCACAGAATATCACAGAATGTTTTTTGAAAATTCTCCCTGGAATTTTGTGCTGTTTGGTTTTTGCATTTTTCCCAAAAAGAAAAATATTCTGCTTTCACTAAGTATTCAATTCCAGTTCCTTTTGTGTTGGCAATCTTTTTGTTGCACAATAGCATTCCTTTTTTCTGAGGCTGTACATTTTTAAAGCCTCATTGTTAAATTCCTAGACGAAGTTTGATGGCCCTGTCTCTTGTCCGTTTGTATGCTGTCATAAGCCACGTCCATTTTATTTATGCTTTGTAATGCTTCAGAATGTATGCTCTTCATAAAACATGACATTAAACCGTTGTCTATTCTACAGAGGAGCAACATTGCATATTCATACTTTGCCCCATCATTTTTATTGAGTTTTGTCATGCTATTGTGCTTTTTGTGGCTGTAATAATATTAAAGGTCTTGTATATACTTTCTTATGTATTCCGTTCAAGTGGGTTGTCTCTCTTTGTAAGGCAAAAGCACAACAATAGAATGGGATGAAACCCCCTCTCAGACATTTCCTGAGAATGCAACAATATAATTTACTGCTGATAAATGACAGTTTCACAATTGAAGTGCCACAGATAAGATGTAACAGAAGAAGCTGAATGGTCCTGCGGAGTAACTTGCAGTTAGCCTCCTCACCACCAGAGGGCCTGGGGTCGTGTGATGCAAAGTGACGTAATAACGGAACTCCCCAGCATATGCAGCTGTCAAACTGTCATCCGGTATCTGCAACTAGCAATTTCATCTTTTGTGTCCCCTTCTCAATTCTTGCACTTAGTTAACTCTGCAGTCCATCACTAGCAACGGTTTGAATGACTCTATGTATTGACGGACACCACCACTGACAAACTCGCCTATTCTTAGCTTGATAAGCTGTTCCAGGGACGCCTGTTATTGTTCAAGAAATGTCAGGCATACTTGATAGACTTATTGAAAGCAAGGTATATATTATAAGTTCTGGAGTTTGGTATTGCACTTTCAGTTGTATAAATAATTTGAGCACTTTTTCTTTGGACTCGAAAAATCTAATTATCACCATTGCTCGAGTTTTTCCCCCAAGCCAAGAAGTCACGTCTCAAAAGTTGAAAATTAAATCCACTTTTGTTTAAAGATCATAAAAAATCGGTCATATGGGATAAAGCTTATTCGTTCAAAGCCGTTATGACATTCTTACATTTTTAATGACCCATTTCCCCGTTCTGAAATATGCAAGGCTCTAGAATAATATTTACACACATGTCGCTGTATATTTTGAAGTTTATTTGAGTCTCATTCATCGAAGTTCTCAAGTGAGCCACATCAGGCAACTCCTGTTCATGAGAGTAAACAGATTCAAACACACCATCTGATTAAATTGCATCCAGTCTCCGATCCCCCTTGCCTTAATTCTCATACTGTCAACAGCATGCATGTGTTAAGGATTTCATCTAATGTGAATCATTCATTTCGAGTTTAGCTTTTTGTTTGGAATGACTGTTCTTAGGCAAACAAACCCCGTTCTCAGGCAAATTGAGATAATGTGATCAGGCTAGAGGGAAAGATGCTTCCATGGACAGGTTCTTGCATTCCTCGGTGGTTGACACTGCATTGTATGTGGGTAAAGGATTTGTGAGGAGTCTAAGGACCCTCGAGAGCACAGTTGCAGTCATCTTGAGAAGTTTCAGGTCAATGCCAACCTAAAAAGTAGAAGTTGGCACTAAGGCTTTTGGTGGAAGAGCAAACCAAAGATACCGCTTGGCCCCTGTCAAAATATTCCAAGGAAAATGCCAAAAGACTTGTGGACAAACTTTTGAGAGAACCTCCCAGGCTCGACAGCACATGGCAAGCTATCAGTTACACACATACTTGTGCTTAAAGAACCAGCCCAGAACATATCAGTCAGTTGAAATTATCTGAGAAAGCCCTCATCTCTGGCCCTTTTGTGTCGATAACGAAATTTGCGCAGAGCAAACATTGAGGTATAGTAGCTAGTGTGTGCCTGCACTGTCACTCTCAGAGTCATATTTCTAATATCATTCTCCGAGGCTAATTCCCCCATTGTCGTCGGTTTGCACCTTGAAATGCATGCCGAAAAACCGGTTTATAATCACGACTGCATAGGAAAGGCTTTGCACTTTTTGCGACTTATCTTAAGTGCCCCCACTTGTTTGAGGTATTCAATAAGTAAGATTGAACGTGGTCGAGTAGTAAATCTGGTGACCCCGGATGACCCGTGTCCACCCTGGCCACCTCGGACATCAAAGGCCATTCTGATCCTTGTGTACATACGTCCACCTGCCCTATTGATCCGTTATTCCTGCTCAAACACTGTTAAAACGCCCACTTGATATATCTGTGGTATTTTCATCACTGCCTTGCTTGTCCATTGTGCCGACTGTTATTGCCCTGCACAAGGAAAGGTCCAAAAGAAAAGTGACCGTGGGGCAGTGTGCTGATACAGTGTGGTGACACAGTGTGGTCACCTGCAGGTCACTTCTTAGAAGAAAATCCCATTTCACACTTCCCACGAATTGTGCCTGGCCTGACCTGGCCCACTGCCACCAGGGCAGCCACAAGAAAACCACGTTCTGCGGTTAGGAGCAACTTCCACAAAACTCTCTGGTATGCCCCCTGAAGCCGTTACTTTTCTGCTGTTAGAACAAGCTGACTGCATGATTTGGACATGTACTCTATGAATTCCTAGACTTAAGGATGTTCAATTCAACTGCCATAGGGGTTTTTTGGACTCGAAGGCCATGACCTCTAGGTGAGAAAGTGACCATTTCCAGTGGGTGGTCCCAGGGTTGGGTGTTTGTTACCCGAGCTCTTTTTACATAGATGATACAGTTAGCTGAGGGGGTAGGGTTCATATGAAGCTTGTCTTACGGGATCCAATGTCCCTTTTGTTCCCTAATTGGCGGCGTCCATGTGGCGGTCTTATCTGGCCCAGCGGGCAGGGCATGGGCCGAGACAGGCGCTTGTCTGTCCATTCATGGTTGTCAGGAAGGCAGCGAGGAAGCCAGGGCGGCGTTCAGCCCACCCCGCGAGACCCACTATTACCCCGTCACATTCTGGTAGCCCCCCGAATCGCCCCACCATAGCGACCTGTATCTGTGCTGTGGACGCTTATTGTACGTCATTTGCGGCGTCCGTACGTCTTGCTGGGCTCCCACGGCTCATCGGACAGCGAGTGGCACCTGTCCGCCTGGTCTTCAGCTCCTGGGGTGAGAGTTCCTATCATCATCTCACTGTCCTTCTACACAATAGACTGCCCCACCTTATCTGTTTTGTGGAGAATTAGCAAAATGAGGTGCACAATCTTCTTAATCTTTCTTCTGTTGTTTCTCCTTGTGACAAACAGGTGATGGACAATGGTCAAATGATGTCCAATCACTACTGGTCACCGCTGGTCATCTTGTAATTGTATCAGCTTTATCTAGTTCTGTCTCACTGTCATTAGTGATTCCTGTCAACTGAAGCGCACAGGCAGTATTTAATGTCACTCACATAAGCTGCAGACACAAATAGAACCTCATCTGGTGCATGTGTCTTTCATAAGAGTGACTTTAATGAACAATAGATAACTTCAAAACAGCCTGTGTCATTTTTCTTATTAAGCAGTTCTATCTGCCATATACAATTTCTTATACTTTTGTAAACAGTTTTGATATGAAAAACCTTTTTTTAGACCATCATGGTCTATAATTTCGCAGAGGAGTGGTTACAAGATAGCATGCGTTATGTAACAATGAGCAACTTTTCCCTTCAGGCCCCCTAAAAGTTATCTCAAAAGGAACAAATGTTATACAGCATTGTGCAGCTGTCATCTGCAGCTAGTTCTACCTCTGATATCTTATTTCAGTGCTTTAACTTCAGGTTCAAAGGAATTAAGTCTGTCAAGCTGTAAAGATTCGCCTTTTTGTGTGTTTTGAAAGATAATATCGAGGTTCTGCAAATCCAAAAGCAGTTTGGAGCAGAATGATAGTGTAACGGGGGACCCTATTGTCACACGAAATTGCGGTGAAGTGCAATTTTGGAAGCAGTTTCCGCCAGATAAGTCTTCAATAGCACATCAGGGGCAGTTAGGTTTGAGAGGTTTCTATCTATGGTTCTATCTAGGATTTCATAAGAGTCTCTGAGATTCTAACTGGGTCTTCTATCTGGGAATTTAGCCGTGAGTTTATCTTGGTCTTTTGTCTGGGTCGTCTATCTGGGATTCTATCTAGGATTCCATCTGGGTCTTCTACACGGGTATTTCGTCTTGGATTCTATCTGGGTTTCTATCTGGGTTCTACTGAGATTCTATAGGGGAATCTTTCCATGTCCGCTACGTGGGTTCATTGTGGGATTTGAGTCTTCTATCTGGGATCCTACCCGGGTCTTCTATCTTTGGTCTGCTACCTGTGTCTTCCATTCTCTCTGCCAAACTGAACTTTCGTCTCAAGTACAAAGGAGATAAAAAAAAAAGCAAAAGGATTCCCCTAGCACTCACTTGCTGGCCGCGTCTTGCAAACACACGATCTATGAAATGAAAGAGTTACTGATCTAGCCAAAAAGGAATGATATTATGCCTGCTGCGCATTGACAATTTCTTTTATTTCATCCAAAAATAACAGTAGGCGCCAGTTTGGTCTTCTTAGCTTGTATGCGTGGCTTTTGGGGGCATTGTGCAAGAATCAACATTGCACAGTGATCTGGGAAGCGACGAAAAAAAAAAAAGAAAAAAAAGAAGAGGGGGGGGGGGGGGGGGGATAGTTCACCAAGAATATACGCCAACGCACAACAGGCATTTGATAAAAACAACTGGATATGCTCGGGTGCCTCTTTGCATTGTGAATCCTCATATGGTTTTTAATTCATAATTCCATTTTGTTCATTCGGTGTTTTGAATTGAAAGCTGTGTGGTCGCGGGCCTTTCATGGGCCCATCTCACAATCATCTCTCCTGGGCCATGAAATAAACCAATTTTAACACGATGTTGGCCTTTCTAGAATCCCGTTGACGCCTTATACGTTTTGTCAACAACCCCTCCCCCCACGACGTGGTCTGTTGCCTCATCACGGCTAAATCCGCTGCTCGATAAAGGTCCTTTTGGGGCCCTTTTGGGGCCCTTTTGGGGCAATGTATCAAGAAATACACAGCCAGTAGCGATACAAGCAAAGAAGGGGCTTGAGAAGTTAATATAAAATGTGTTGCATATTGTCAAGAGGCCACAGAGCCTGGTGTGCAATTCAAAAGCCTCCTTTCAACAAAACCAGTCACCAATGCATCAGCCTTTTTTTTATTAATATTTTTTTGGGGATATTTCTTATGAACCACATATCAAAAATGAATTATGACAGATGCGATGGTAGCTCCAAGAAAGTCAAAATATAGCGTCTTCGCCTTGATACATTATATTGTCAACACCTGTCACTTAATATGTGTGTTATGAACGGGCGTTTATGTTCGTCGAATCACTCTCTATATGAAGTGAACTCAAGCACCAGGCGCATTCATCATACTCCTGTGCAAATGGTGCCCTATCATATTTACCCCACACACCCCCTGAATGAGGTTAATGATCAATATGATGCGTAAATGACATGCATATTTATTGGGACATATATATTTCACCCCTAGTCTGTTATTTTACCCTAACCCCAACATCAATATCTTTATATTATATTGTATTTCAGTCAATACTTTATAAGTTTCAAAAGCAAAATCATCTAACTTCAATAGACAAAGCTCTTTGTAAGATGCAGTTCATGATTTTGGAAATTTTGCCCTTTGTTATTTTTAAAATTTTTAACTTCCCATGTAGCACCAGCTTCCAATACAGTATCATCCTGAATGAAGATTTTCTGTGAGAATTTCGGTGAACTTACACCTGTGATACTTTTGATAAAAATATAATACTGGCTTTTATTAATTTCAACAGTTAGAGTTCTTTTTATGAATTCCAATTATGAGTAATTTTTTGTTCTGTTATATTTTAAATTCTAAATTCCTTGTCAGAAGTTGCATGAATTCCAATATCATCCTGAATGAAGATTTTTCTGTGGGCAGCCCAACACCAGGGTGCGCTACTCTCTGACGGTGTTAAATAGAGGCTCCATCTAGCGGAAACTAAGCCAGTCAATCAACATGCCCCTTTCCGTTTTAAGTTTCATCTGATTCTTTCTTTTCAAAGTTCCTTGTCATAGGCTACATAAAGATAAGCTTCTCAGAAAAGTCTGACTCGGGGATCCAAGTCAACTGTTTACAATTGAATGTAATGTTTGACTGATTTTGGAGTGTGTTGGTCAGCTGAGGCTGCAACAAACAAAAATGTAACTCAGTTTCAGAGAAATAGACGCTGAACTGAAGTTTAGTTAAGATTACTGGACGCAAGACATAGTCCTATGTTGCTGCATTTTGTGATATTGAATTAGTACAATTTTACTTGTACAGACATACATATACTTCCATTCCTTGACAATCCTGTGTATGAAGAAAGATTTACTGAGATTGAGACGTATGTTGTTGCATGTATTTATATTCATATAGTATTGCATTTTTTCATGCAATTTTGATGCATTAATTAATAATAAAATGGTTCATGTATCAAGTGTATTTATATCACATATAATAGTGTAGCCTTATATGTGTATTGATAGTCACACCAAGAATTATTCAGACAATTTTACACCTGATGCTAATTCTAATAGTAATATAATTGATTTTAGTTAAAGTGGCATCTATGTCAGTGGCTGTCTATGGCCATGATTTCAACACATATTTCATGGTAGATCACAGGTTATGGAAATTTTTACATTTGAAATAGACAAGAGTATCTGAATATTTTTTTGTTTGACTGTGGAGTTTTGTCTAAATATTTCTCCTGTTTTATTTGCATTGTATACTGACCCGTATCATTTAGGGTACTGTGAAATACAGCATTGAAGAACGACACACAAAAGTAACTTCTTCAAGGGCCCAATTGGTCTACAACTGGTTTTCTTGGTACTATGTACATTGGAAACTTGAGAAAAGGCAAGTACGTTTCATTGAATAATTAGTACACGATATGACGTCTTTTTTTTTCATCTGTGACCCTATGAGGGTTTTACAGCCACTGAGCGGTCAGGTGTCATACCCTCACACAGAAAAGTTAGGGACTGGGGTGTGATGTCACAAGCCCAAGTGCAAAAACAGAGGCATGGGCACCTTCTGTTTTTGCACTTGTTTTGGGCCACCTAGAAGAAGAATAGAATAATCTTTATTTAGAGTCGACATAAGACAGCAATGAAATTAGCTCAAAGAACTATTGATCGACTGTGTATGTGCAAAAATAAAAAAAAGTGCAGATAAAACAATAACAATAAAAACTAATTGAATTATAACAAAAACATGATAGAAATGTTTAAAACATATCATATCAAACATTGCAGTTATGTTGCTGACAGAAACAGCAATTCTAATCTGGTTTAAGGGTATGATATTACCAAGCTCCCCTGGTATCATTCTGCAAGCCACCCAATAATTTTATCATCCGCGCGTTAATTTTTTCATCCGTGCGTCAATTTAAAAAAAGATTTTCATCCGCTTGTTCATTCTTTAATCTGTCTGTTCATTTTTTCATTCACTACTACAACTACTACTACTATCTACTACTACCTACAACAATTACCAAGTGCTATTACTACTATTACTACTGTTACTACAACCACTAATACTACTGATACTACCATTACTACTATTACTACCACCACTAGTAGCTACAGCTTCTACTGCTGTTGCTAGTACGACTATTTCTACTAGTACTATAACTGCACAGCAAATCAATTTTGCCCCAGCAGGACGTTTATTGTTGTTCATTTTTTTCATGCTATCTGGTAGGTAGGTAGGTTGGTAGGCATATACTTGGCTGTAATTTACAAACTTCACGTCATTCTTTATGTTCATGATAAAAATATACCAAAATCATAGCGTATTATCTAAGCATTGGGTCAGCTTATATGATTCAACTTTACATATACTGACAAATAATGGGACAAAACTGCACCTGTTAAGTTATTACATTAGGATACTTCGACAAAAAACGTCCAATTCCACTGACTTCAAACTTGTCATCGCACATATATCATACATTATACTGCGGATGGTTGTCTGGCTGGTTTGACAGTCTCTGCGGATGACACCAGTTTATGGTAGGCGTCGCCCCCTACTGGAAAGTACAGACGTTTTGGTTCCAGAGAATATTTGTGAATCACATTCAGACCTTTTAAACACAGCTATCCATGTTATATCAGATTTTTACCGTTACATTAAAAAAACTATCTGTAAACAAATGAGCAACATAGAGATGTTTTAATTTTATTTTTATTAAAACGTTTGATATACATGTATATCAAAAGCAGCAAGCTTGGTTTCAGGACATCATTGATCGAAGAATGTACTGCTATACATTTTCATCACTTTATGGGATCAAGATAATATGAAAAACTGTAATAGCGAGAGCATGACAGGTTATTTATACCATGTCTATTAAAACCGTTGTTCTTTTACGTCGTCTCCCAACAGATGGCACCACCTATTAAGTGTGGGGTGCAGGTGGTTAGGCGGGTAGGTAGGGTTGTATATATTGACAAATAGTCCCGGTCCGTCATTTAGAAATACAGTTTCATTAGCTTGAAATAGCCTGCAGTTACGATTACTTAAAAAAACATGAGAATATAACTCCACACAACAGTACAACATGCTCATTTGCACAAAATTACACATAAAATGTACACTGAAATGTAATGAGGCTTTATGAGTTATAATGAGTTATATGATTCATATGAAAAATTGTAAATAGTCGTATATAGATAATATGAAAAGTGGGCTGCGTGTGGACATTTATCAATGTCATAATTATGCAGTAAATGACAAGTACGAGCATTTGTTTTCAAAACATCTTCCTGAAGATAGCTGTGTTCAAATTGTATATTATCTAAACGTCCTTCTTACAAGCTTTGCCTACATTCCGTACAGGACCCATGGACCTAGAAGGGCCTTTGGTCAGGGGACAGGGCAGAGGTCAGGGAACAGGGTCCGTCTGCAGACATCTCTGTCCATTAGGGAACATGGGCTGAAAATGTCCAAGCTGCCACAGTTGTTCATCTGGCTCTACATAGCTTAATTGCGCGATTTATTATAAGGAGAGGCAAGGAGGTTGACATTTGATCAGGACCTTCTAGTAATGAGTTTCTAATGGCGTGCAGTGGTCAGTCTCTGGTGATTGTCTGGCCGGCCAGTGGTCAGTCCCCGGGCGCGGTGCTGACACCAGAGCCAGGCCCGATCCACTAGCAATTCCCGCCAATTCTCCGCTTTTATGGCTCTCAATCATAATTCCGGGTCGCAGTGTTGTTTGGACGGCGGTGGCAGGGACGGGCTAGGCCGGCTGCGATTGATTAAGTGGTCCGCCTAATTCGATCAGGGTGCTCGGCGGGGGCAGGGGAATCACGACGGGGGTCGCTGGCCACAAAGCCGACGGGGTCAGGGTCTCACGACAGGCCAGGACCGGTCCTGCCCACCCTCCCTGGGGCCAGACTGGCCGCTTGGACACAACCCATCGATGGCCAGTGCGCTTGTAATCACGATCAATAATTTCTACCCATACTCTGTCCCCCCGGCTCCCTCGTGCCCTTCTTGTCAGACGAGGGTTTAACCCCCCTCACTTCAAGCCCCCCCTCACTTCAACCCCCCCCCCCCTCACTTCAACCCCCCCCCCCCCTCTCCCCCGACTGCCCAGTGGCCAACGCTCCGGGCCGAATTAAACTGTCCGAACTGGTCAATGTCCGAGTGACGTGCGCGACGCCCCCTATCGCTGGCCACTCGTACTGGGTCATCCGTCTCCATTTCACCCTCTCTGTTTGCCCTCTTGGCTAAACTGCCCACTGCCCAGTATCTGGTCTTGTAAACTGCATTTCTGGATTTGAGCACTGCTCCAGCGACCCATTTGTCTATCACCACTAATGCCCGCCATAACTGAGATGTAAGTCTGCAGCGCCATCTCCCGACTGCACGCTGATGTATGCCACTGACTTGGAAGACCGTTCTCCTCTGCAAGAAAAAATATTAATGGCGATAAAATCCAAGGCACGCCTGTGCAGGCACACTCCGGAGGCATGCTGGAATTTTAATATCCTCTTAACAATTGTTCATATGTAGAGTAGTTCTCTTGTTCCAGTCCCAGTCCGCCTATTTCTTTCAATTTCTCCATTGGCAAGGAAATTACTGGCATGTTCTTGGGGATTTTGATGAATCTATGATAATGTCTTTGATTTCCCCCACGTGTGATCCTCTAAGATTCATCCTTTTTCTGTCTTCTCTGCAATTGTCAGGAGAAGGTGTCTGCTCCGCTCATGATTTACGCATCCAATTCACTGCACTGCAAAACTTTCTCCCCATCACTTTTTTGCCTCTTTTTCTTTTTATTTTTCAGCAGCAGCAGCAGCATCCCAAGAGTGATGCATGACATCCATCCAGCCCCACTGATGCTCTGTGTTCCACTCATACAGCCCGATGCAAATGAGTCCTATTTTCATAAAAGTTTCTCTCGCCAAATGACAAATTAGTATAGCTACACTTGTAATATTAATCCTCATCTTTCAGATGTCATTATAATCATGAATGTAGATGTTGCTTTCTGCAGGGGTGGACTGAGAACATACAAAGTCTAAGAAATACATTATACATGTATATCCATTATATGAGAAAGAGCATGCGTGCCTGCATGGAAAGAATGACTTTTTTTTATGCAAGCAGGTACCAAGATCAACATTCTTGCTTTCTTCCTTTTTCCCTGTAATGACTGTGATGGGTACAATGTAGTTGGCAATAGGCAACCACAGTGATGGCGCTGGTGTGACCTCTGAAGTTCCTGTGGTTAACCCGTTCTCAAGGCTGGGAGGATGTAATTGTGAAGCCAATTTGAGTGGTGCCAATTTCTCTGTTATGTACGGGAGTGTATTTGAAGTTATTCTGAATTATACTAAGAATTGGGTACGTTAGATAAGTCAAAATAGCTTTTTTGTTTCCCGAATTTCATATACATGTATACATGTAATAATCTCATTAATGTGCCTTTTCCACCATGCTTTGATCAACCTGACTACAGGAATGACCCAAGATTGACTACTAAGACCTGCCCTGAGCCCAACCTGGCTTCAGTGTGTAATTGGGGAAGTGTTGGTATCTAATGGATTTCCAGGTTCGATTCCCATGACATTATATTGTTTGAGTGGTTGGTTATATTTTTAATTCATTACAGATGAGATGGTACAGAACTGTATATTCTGGTTTGTATGAAGATGCTGTCTACAAGTTGGCTGCACCATATAGTCAACAGAGACCTCTATTCGGACGTTTCGACCTGATACCTCTATTCCTATATCGCTACATAAAATGGTATCAGGTCGAAACGTCCGAAAACCGAAACGTCCAAACCCATAAAGATGTATTGGGTTTTCCTTTTATTATTATCTCTCAATGCATCTTGACGTCGACCCCCAACAAGACATCTTGTTGCCGAATACTATAATGTGAAATGGAAAGAAACCTCAAGGCATTTTTATGGCAAGATTATTTATTAAGAATCAGACTGTGTTCCATACGAAGGTCATTTTCACAAATCAACGATAACAAAATACGTCTGGACGAGAAAAAAAATCAACACAACAAGACAGAGACACCTACGGTACATTACATGAATCAAAATAGCAGTGACCTCTAGTGCACTGGAGTAAAATGAACATATATACATATACAATGTACACATTCGCAATTGCATGTACAAGACAGGGGACTGACCATAATACTGACCACTGTGATCAAATATGAACGCTAGGTGGCTGACTGTGTGAAGCCAACCATATTTAATACTGCCACGATTTGTCAAAAATATATGCAATACAATTCTTTTTTGTATAACCATCTACATTCTACACGAATTATTTACAAAAACGAGTCCGAATATCCCATATTTCACGAGTGGCTGGGACATTCATATTATTAGTCCATCATTCGCATTTGAGTAGTGTCAGATTTGTAAATAAATGCATGATAATAAAACGCCCATGGCCGTGAAGCCCCTTTAAATGATAAACAGAGCCTGTCACAGGCAGCTCTGTAGTGTGTCAAACTTCATCAAGCAGACTAGCACCTGTGGTATCTTTTGATCAATAGAATACTGGCTTTTTTCATTTCAACAGTTAGAGCGTTTTTATGTAAATTCCAATTATGACAAGGTCTTTCTTCTTTAATTGTCTCCAAATTGAAGTCTCCACAATCTTTACTGAGGGCAGAAACTTCTCCATTCTGGTATGTGCCAATAACAAGCATGCGTTGTCTCTTCATAATCCAGTGTGCTGGATTTTTGTTATCAACATGACGAATGTCTCTAAGCTTTGACCACATGCATGTAAAATGTCATGTAGTGGTCGCAACTGCAATGCAAGACCTGACCCTGGGTCTCTCATGATCAGCTTGAAACTGGTCATTTTGTTAGTGACCAATTGATTAACAGTCATCAGTCAGTGGTCAGTTTTTTGACCATAGAACAAGTCACAGAATTGTGGAAGTGGAACTCAGAACATGTTGCTGTTGATGGGGGGTTTATTGTCACCATGAGTTCCATTGTAATCGGCAGGGTTAGGGTTGAGGATTCCGGAGTAGGGTCCGGGGAGGCTCGGGGGGCTGGTCAAGCCGGAGTGGGGTGGGGGAGGAGGGGGAGGGACCGGACCATTCTTAGGGGGGCTGCAGCTCGGTGTCCAGTTCTTGCTGATCTCTTGGGTGCTGTTCACTTTCACTGCTGCAAATAAATTAAAAGAGATACATATACTCTCCAACAAATCAAGGGCATGCAGTTAGTTTTATAAATATGGTCGACTCCATCCAGCTGTAGCAACCTATTTCTGGCTAAAACAAGCTGCTTCTATCTACTCCTGGCTTATAGTCGACTTACACCAAAAAATAGAAACCTTGGTAAAGGTATGAAATGTATCTAATATATTATAAATATGTACTGTTAGATCCGGCTTTGAGTAGCCAGCTATAGCCAGACAGTTCTGGTCAGTGGCAGGTAGCACCGTTAGCAGAAGTTGTTTAGCTTTGTCTAGGTCCAATTTACAGGCCGTTTTTAATAAAACTAACTGTAGCTTTATCGTATTCCTTATTATGGAAAGTCATAAAATCACTGAGACATATATGAACGAAATTTACTCTTTAATTCGAAAACTATATCGAAGAGCTATATTGGATGACTCCAGTGAAATGTGACAGATGACTAGAAAAGCCCAGTTTCTACTGACATATTCTTCTAATTTGAGAGTCACATTGCATTCTGTCCAATATAACTTTTTGGCTCCAATATAACAAATTACTGGACAGTCACATGGTATGAACGAAGAGATCTGATTGGACAAGCACAGGTCATTGGAGAACATAATAATTATACTTGAATGAAATTTAAAATGAACTCACGATTTTCTTGAGGTTTAGGTTTGGTGATATCTTTGTTGTTGGTTGTCTGGATCTCCTGCTTGGGGGCGTCGTTGTTGTTGTTGTTGTTCTGTTGCTGTTGCTGCTGTTGTTGCGGTGCTTGGGATTGGGTATTCGGTTGTTGCTGTTGTTGCTTTAGTCTCTCCATCTTGCGGAACTTTGCTCTTCTGTTTTGGAACCACACCTGCGAAAACAAACCGAATGAATATTAATTAAATAACCAATGTAAAATATATTCACAATAATAGTTCGTTCTAGTTCAAAAATACTAATAAAGTAGGCCTAATATGTTCAGTCGGACTTTCAGTTCTGCGTACATTTGTGCAAAATGTCATGGTTATTGAAATATGGAGAAATGTGCTTATTTAAGAGAAGAGATGTGGAAATTGAAGTGAATTGTACATTATTTGTATTCCGTTCAAGTGTATGTGAACTTTCGAACCTGACTGTATGTCTTCAACGAAGTTTTGTATTAGTGTTTTACGATATGAAATGGTCTAACATAAATACTGATTTCCCTCGTTAGGGCTGTTAATAATCTTGATTAATAGGTATACACACCATTATTGTGCATAGCATAACAGATTTATAGAAGCAAAATCCCATGTTACAGGGCTGAGTAGCTAAAGCACTGGGCTGTTGTTCTCTTATTCATTAGCTGTATGGCGATGCATTAGAGCCCATGGTGTTCTTGCTAAGAATGTCTTAGTCCGTTTAAGGCGGAAAATGAATGACCAATTCATCACAATTATACAGCCCATATAGCAAGGTGATTTTAGCGGACTTGGCTAAATTTGATTTGCTGGTAGTCAGGCAAGCCGACAAAGCAAGGGCGCGTCCGTCCCGTGCAGATTTGGCTCTGTGGTGTTAGCGCCGAACTAAAGAAGTTATGCGTCTCCCGCCGGCCGCAAGGCCAAATTAGATCACTGACCAGCGCCGGACTTCACTATAATTTGCACAATGGATGTGTCCAAATCGTTTGCTCGTTATCAATCTCCGCTAACTTCATCTCTGCAAACACGGGCTGGCCTCGGAGCGTGCGCGTGCGTCGCAGTGGCTCGTTCGCGCGTCGCTCGTCAAACAGAACGCAGGGGACGTCAAACATGTCCGGACGGCCCCCAAACATGGCCACCGACACTGTCGTCAAACATGGGCGGGTAGCAGCCATGGCATGGCAGGCCCCTCAAACATGGGCAGCAGTGCTCAAACTGGCCTGGGGAGCATGCGTCACTTCATGTGCAGGTTTTTTATGTTTTTACATTGGTTAATGGAAATGGGACAGAGTCGCTGCTGCTGCTGCTGCTGGTGTATGCTGCATCTTCTAATGGCTGATGCTACTGGGTGCTGAGGCGAACCAACTGGCCACTGGCCGACGCTGACCCTATTAGGAGTAATGCAGTTTAATGGACACGAGGGCAACTGACTGAGCCTCGTGCAGGTCCGGTGGGGGCCAGGGCTATTTGGATTCTCACCCCTCAGGTCATATCTTAGGCAACCTGGCTGGCCTCTGACAGCCCATCCTCTTCCATGTGTTTCAGGCAGGGAAACAACTTTCAGCAGCTTGCATAAGTAGTGCTCAGAGCTGCCTCACACCATATCTGCACATTCTGCAGTGAGTGTAGTGTATATGCAAAGCAAAAGGCGAGCCTCTTATCATTCTGGCAACTTGCTTTAGTTGCTTATACGCATGCGTGGTCATTACATCATTTCCGGTGTAAGTCCTGCAGCGAAACAGAAGGAGGGAGTCTTTGGCGTTTAGGAGGGTGGTGGAGAGTGGTGCATATTGATGAGTGGTGTTTATATAGAATCCCCGAGAATATGACTGCTGCAAAGGAGCCTCGTGCTCCACCGGGCTGCATGGAGAGTTCTTATTTGTGAAACATTAGTGAAACATGAGTTGCTGCTATCTACTGTTCACTGAGCCCAGTATGCTTGGGTGGGCCCAGCGCAGCTGTTGCTAGATTAGCTGCACTGTTAACATTCCATACGTCGCTGAAGTCTGCTTTAATGGGGTTTTTGCTTTCCCCTGCCATTTCTTAGCCTGCTCTGTGTCGATTTCACAGCCAGACGATTTAATCGGGCGAATAAGAGGAAAGAGAAGCAGACATTGGCCTCATGAATGCCTTCTTTTCTTACAACCATGGCATTGCATGGTGCGCGCCAATTCTTACTCAGATTGTTTGCCGCAGCGTAGCATCTGAAGCCAAAAGCTAAATAAGTCAGAAAAAGTTTCCCCAAAAGATGTAAAGCCACGAGTGCTTTTAATGCTCTCCATTGAATTCTTCCTCCATAACATGTGAGCTGTTTGGATTTGTTAATAGAAAGAATTGCTTTGGTGACGTACTCACAGTAAGGCCAGCACAATACACATAATATATAAGATGCTTAAATTTACAGCTAGTGTTTCCAATGAATCTAATCTCTTGTCAAAGCCTTCACTTTTGTATATATAGATAATTGATAAAATAAAATAAAATCTTACATCTCACCCCCCCCCCCCTTCCAATCTTGTCTCATCATGACTTTGTCATCCCACATGAAACCTTGGTGCAAACCACGAATAATATTTCAAAAAATCCCCTCATGAAGATCTAATAAAACTATATCAATTCAAACAAAATCCTAATTGCTTCAAGTGCTAGAATAGAGCACTAGGCCAGCCAAAGGAGACATTAAGGGGTCGGACAGGTGATTGCAAATAGTGATTGGATTGAGTCAAGAAGTCAAATGGCTCAATTATAAGAGTCGTTGGGGTTTGGCCCCTTGTTTGACTCCTGGTTATTGAGAGTATCGATCGAGGAGCTAGGGGTGAGGACTTTCTATCGATCAGGCAACATGGTGAGATGTGCATTTTGTGGAGAGTTGCACCTGAGGCTTTCATTATTTTCGGAGATAGACATTATAGCTGGTGAGAAATTTAGTATACAGTCAAACCAAATATTATTCAGACACTCTTGACTTTTCACCAAAATTGAAAATTGTATAACTTGTAAGCTACTTTGAGGAATACATTGATATCACAGCCATAGACAGCTACTGACGTTTAGGTTTGGAAGTTACTAGTAAATTTGATGCCACTTTAACCTGAATCACTTCTATTGCTGTTATAATCGGGATCAAATTCAGTTGTCACTGTGTAAACTCAGAGAAGAAATAAGAATCAAAAGTGTGACCAATTTCATATATTTAGTCATACTTGTAATTCACCCAAATTCACGAAAAACATCATCAATTCACCATATACTTCCAGACCAATCAACTAATCCAGTTACCAGCTAAGCTACCACAAAATCTCAACCCATTCCCAAGGAATCAACCCAGATTAGTTGTGCTGCAAGAATGGTTTTCATCTTGGCATGCAGTCCACAGTCTTTTGAGTGGTGTGCAGTGCCCTGCCTTGGTATTGGGCCGGCGATTGAGGCTGGGAGCAGGCGATAATGCAATAGATGTATAACACGTTGATTGGAGTATAATCTGGTGTAGCTGGGTAGATTGAGGTATAATAGATGTAGGAGAGCCAGTCTGGTGCGGAGATGTTATTGAGGCTGACAAAGGCGCCCAGAGGCACAGTTCGTCTGTTCTGGCTGATGAGACCACAGCAGCAGCATCAGCAGCATCAGCAGCAGCAGCATCAGCAGCAGCAGCAGCAGACCGCCCTAGATTAAGTCTGAGCCCATGGACCAAGACTCGGGCAAAGCAGGCAGGCAGGCAGCAGTGAACTCATTCGGGAGATGGGGGGGGGGGAGGGGGTGTGCCAGCAGCCACATTATTCGCCGCAAGATGAGTTGGCGGACACTGAGGCCCCGGGCGATGAGCCATCGGCAACCTCCCTCCTCCTCTCCCTCAATAAAGCAAGGCAGCTTCACGCGAAAATAATCACACAGTCAGCCATCCAATCTGTCCCAACCATGCACCCATTGAACATATGATAAAATTTGGCAGCCAAAGAAGCTACAGCGTCTGTGGGCTGTGATGAAAAGAGGCTGCGTCCATGGCCGGCCCGATTGCCTCCGCTCACCAGATTAATATCTTGCTTTGGCCGACCTATGTTTGTTCGTTGGCCCACGAATGGTTTATGTCCAAATTGGGTAGCACTGACAGCGTCATTATTCATCCACGTGGCCATTGACAGGCCTCCAATGAATTGCTATCCAATCACCGGCCTATGTTCAACCAGTCCTCAAGCTATGACGTCATTACTGCGGATGAATACCAAATTGCGTCTCATCTGCGGCCGACGCTTTATGTCTCCACTCGCAACCGTCCGCGAGGCAATATAGGCCTAGTCCCCAAAAACGTGTAACACAGTTACTCTGCGGATGACGGCAAGACTGATGGTGCAGCTATTCCATTTTAACGAGGAATTTAATCTTGTCAGTATGTTAGAAAACTCAGCATCATGAATATAAACTTAGGCCAGAAGGCCTGAACATGTCTGTTAAAACTTCGAGTCAACTAAAGGACCAGTTACGTGAATCAACGCAAAATCATGCCTACTTCCTGTCCCCAAGATTGCATGCCCGGAACAAGCTTCATATTTTAACAATAAAATGTGCAAATGCAGCCATGTTGAAGGACCATTAGAGGAGATTCTTGATGTTTGAATGTCTTTGCGCAACAGACAATCCATTTTTCTTTTCGCTAATGCCACACTGACGTTGGCCCGAGGCCTTGCCTATTATCGCCCTGCTACAAAGCATCGTTGACTCTTACCACCTAAACACACCCCCTAAACGGATAATAATATTCAATAATATCCGAGTCAATCTTATTTCTTGTTTAAAATGCAATTTCATGGAGGCAAAGCCGAGGAGGTCAGCGCACAGGTCTTCCTAACATAGTCTCGGTGGCCGAAATTCGGTTTGGCCGCCAGTAATGCAATTTGGCAGCCATTTTGCCGACCAGTGTAAATTCAGCCGCTCGCGCCAGCCCTTATCAAAATGGCCGCAACATACACAGAGAAATCAGGTCGTTTTCCTGGCTAAACCGATTGTCTGCGACCTGCGGGAGATTCGCTGCTCTTTAGAACGTGTTAATTTCGTAAGAAAACATTAGATGATCGGGCTATTTTGGCTGGGCGTCCCGGGGGACAAGATGGCGGAGGCGGTCTGCTGCCCATCTGGAGTTGGCGGGAAGAGCCTGACGAAAACCAGACGCGCTTTACGACGGTCTTGTGCGCCCGTCCTAACGCGAGGAATACGCTCAGCGCGTCTGGATTTTCTGAAAACACGCTCCCATCCTAAAATATCGTAGACTCATCTGAATGCATTGTGGGCCTAAATCCTTTGTGTTTTCAAAAAGATGACCAAGAGAGCTAGCACACTCCGTGCACCCTGGACGCAATTCGGCATTCGCCAATTGGTCCCCGTGCGTCGTTTGGCGCATGACGCATTCTGGCAGCGCAAGACGGATGGTTAAACGCTTCCTCCATCAATTGCAAAACGCCCTCTTTAATTTTTAATTCCTTCAAATTGAGGTTTCTGTGACAAAGTGTAATGGACTGTGCTTTCATTGTCCTCAATTTCCTTCTGTGCAAATAAACTGCAGAATTCCAAATGTTTTCCAACGGGCCCAGTAGTTTTCATATGGCGAGAGTGACAGACAAAATCATTTCGTTCATAACAAAATTAACCATCCTTCATTGTGGCTGTTTATGATTCTCTCCCAGTCTTTTTTTGCTATAAATATTGCAGTTTTGTGGATTCTCAAATATTGTGAGAATATTCAATCGTTACATTAGGTCTATGGAAAGACATAAATAAATCTGATCTAGCGATAGGCCTGTAAGTAGATCGGTCTAAATGGTTCCTATAAATTAAATAATCTACCAAATGATACCATTTCGTGTAGCTGTTGTGGCAATGATTTCTTTAAACCTAATCTGCGTTTAATGAAAGCAAATAACAACTTTTATACCATGGTTATGGTCAATAAATTATTTGAATTTGATAATTATAAATGCCACTGACCTGCACTCGTGCTTCTGTGAGATCTATCTTCATGGCGATTTCTTCGCGAGTGTAGATGTCAGGATAATGAGTTTCCTGGAACGCTTTTTCCAATTCCTTCAATTGCGCAGATGTGAACGTCGTTCTGATGCGTCTTTGTTTACGTTTTTCTGGCGCCACCGACGCTGCCGACGTTTCGTGACCGCTCTGGTACATTTTGTATGGCAGGCCTGTTCCAAAAACATGAAAATCTGAAGTAAAAATCCATCCTCCGCTCTTCAATAACATTATTTACTGGTTTATTTAGTTTTTACCATCTACGAAATTTAACCTGCTACAGTAGGATGCAAAATTATTGTTCACTTGTTTTTTGTCGTATTTTTTTGCTTGCAAAAAGCATGCAGAAATGTTAGCAATAAATCAACCCCCAACTTTCAGACAGATCTATAACCTTGATTTTCTCATCCTATATCAATGTATTATTTCCGTTGCAATTTACAAGTACATGTACTGTATTTCTGTGACGATAACAATGCCATGATGCTGACATAAAAAAGGCATGAAACTTATCATTGGAAAGACAAGTTTTTACCAATTAGAAAAATGAGGTGTTTTGACCAATTAAAAAAAAGGAGCTTTTTTTATGGCTAACATTCTGTCCATTTCGTGCTATTCCACGTGAAAATTCTGTTTGACTCCTACTATAATAATATAATGTTTAGTATTTATATACTCAAGCTGACTGTCTACTTTACGACATTTAACCTACCCCACGACGTCGGATAATCTTAATTACAAGAGACTGTCAATTAATACAATGCCTCTATATGCCTCTTTCTATAAGTAGTTAACTTGTATAATTGTGTAGATTTATTTTATATCTGACTTACCTGAATTTTGGTGGGATGAGAATGGATCTGCTGGGAAACCAAATAACATGGACTTCTTTGGTATGTCATCTAAAAAAAAAAATGAAAGTATGAATATAATATGTTTGTGCAGGTCTTACCTTTATAAAATAATTAATTATTTATTCAGTCATTTATCATTATTTATTTATATCAGCATATCAGCCATGCATACATCATCATGGAAAGGTTTTTTTTAACAAACTGCAGGTGCCAATTACTCAGGGTGATTCAACTATGACTTAAGTTGCTAGGTGATTCACAAAACTGACTAACAAAGGAACTTTATAAAGTTGAAGTCATGATGCTAAAATGCTGTCACTCAGCCTGTTAAAATACTACATATAACTTTTATAGAAAGCTGAATAAGCATTTGTACTTATAAAACACACAGCACAATAAATTTATCCAAAAACTAGATGTAATTAAGATCATTAAAAGAGTAAATAAATCACAAACTTAACAGAAAAGCTTCAAGTGTAAATTTAAAAAATTTATATTTGTTAATATAGTAGTAAGTAGTTAAGTTTTATTTAATGTCGTTTCAATTCACAGAATCACATACATTGTTCAAGACAAAATACACGAACCAAGCAGAAGCTTCTTTACGACAACCTAATAAGAATACACAAACAAATCTAATAGGACTAACAATTATATAATAAATATAGCAGATTTTTGTATAGCACTTCCTTTTAGGTTCAGCACCTTTTGAGTTAGCATTGTTACAAGTTATCACAAACAGCTCTTTAATAAATCAATGCATTTGACTAGTCATTTCTACATTTTGTGTGAGATTGTAGTTTATAAAAAATGTATATTCATAATGTCATTTTGATTATGTAACCAGTCAGTCACAGCGGATTTGAAGCTGCCGAGTGAGACTTTGCTTCTAATGTTACTCGGGATATGCGCCCATAATTTTGCTCCATAGTACCTCAAACTTTTTTTGCCATATTTAATGGAGTTAAACTGTGGGATACTGAAAATGTTATTTGCCCTCAAATTATAAATGTCTTCCCTTACAGAAAAGATTTCTTGTAAGTACAAGGGGGCCATTTTTTTCTTTATTTTATACATTTGTATTGCTGCTGATTTTATGCATCTTCGGTTTACTGTAAATTTTTGCACTCTTTGCTTCTTTACATAGTTCTTCATATGGCATATCATTTTGATTTTCAATAAATCTTAAAGCTCTCATGTTAACATTTTCGAGTTTATATAAGTTTATTTTGCCCGTAAACATCCAGACAGGGGGACAGTAGTTGAAATGGCTACTTATATAGCTGTTATATATCGTGTTTTTACATTGTTTATCCAAATAATGTTTAATTATTTTTAAGGCATTGATTTGCTTACTTGTCTGATTACATACGTCATCTAAGTGGATACTGAAGTTTAGATTTTTATCAATCCCTATGCCAAGCAAATTTATGGATGACAGTGACCTAATGCACTCATTATTTATCACCAAGGTTTGATTTCTAGTTATGTCATTTTTGTTAAGAAACATTACTTGAAATTTTTCAGAGTTGGCTTTCATGTAATTTGCTTGGAACCATTCCATGACATTTAAGCAGTCCTCTTCAAGCTTTATCTTTACTTCATTTAAGTCAGAGCTAATGTAGGAAAGTGTATTGTCATCTGCATAGTTATAAATCTTCGAGCTTAAATTGATGAACAAGAGATCATTTATTAAAATGTTGAACAATAGGGGGCCGAGGATAGATCCTTGTGGAACGCCCTTGACGTTTGTTACTAATGCATTACGCCAGTCATCAGTCATTCTGATAAGTATATCTTGACAACCATAACCATTTCTAAATCCGGATAAGTATTGGTGAAGTACTGGTTGTATGTATTCATATATCTGGTTAAACATTAGTTTCTCAATTACCTTTGACAGTGCTACAAGCAGGTTTACTGATCTGTAGTTATCTTTGTTTAGTTTATCTTTCTTTTTGTATAGTGTTGTTATGTTAGCTTTCTTCATGTTGTCTGGAAATGTTTGCTGATCTATACATTTGTTAATTAATGTTGTAATTGGTTTAACAAGATTTTTGCTTGCTTGTTTAATGAACTTTCATGATTAGGGAAACGAATCCAGGAGGTGGCACCACAATAAACTGGCCATTATTTATGATATGTATTGTCACACATCTTCAATACAGGTAAGTTTCTATGAATATGGGATGTGTTGGACTTCGAAAGCGTTACTGGACGTAAACTAAATTCCTGGTTGGTGTGGAATGATGCTTTAACCCTTTCAAATGCTTAGGTATTTGGGGTGTCAAATTTGTCTCAGTGATTATACACAGTACCAGATGGAATGGGTGAAACCATTTGTATAGTATTAATTTTGGGCATGTCCATTCATTTGATGAATGCAAATATTTTCTCAGTGAATGGAATTGAACTAAGAAACCATGGTTAGCTCAGAAATTTTAGTAAAAGGAAAAGTGGGCATCGTGGAAATTTGCATAACGTGACACCAGGAAATCCCTAACCACTTTGACTCCTAATTAATCACAAGATGCTGCTGCTGCTGCTGCTGCTGCTCTAATCCAAAACGGGAGCAGGCAAGCAAGGAGTTCAGAGCCAAGCCATTGGATATTGTTTAATTGCACCAGAGGCTGAGTCAATTTGATTAGGGACAGGAGCAGATGCGCTCTTGCCTAGCACTTCTCCCATAAACCCTGAACGGCCTCCCTGCTTACTTGCCAAATATTACAGGCAACTCAAGCATTTTAATCAATTGGCCCTGCACGCTTGTCCTGTAGCCGCCGTTCCCAAGAAATCTCGCTGTTTCCTCCTCAGCTCCTAATACACAGTAGCAGAATTCCCCTGCAGTTCACTGGTGCACTGTGTCTTAAAACTACCCAAGGTTTCCCGTGTATACAGTCAGGCCTAAAAGTTAACATACGGCTGTTATAAATGAAAATGTGTGTAAAATTACCAAGTGAAAAATGGTTGCTTGATCATTCGAAAGAAACGAGGAAACTGACAGAATTGTTTTTGGACTGTAGAGAATGTGGATTGTTTACTGAAGAGAAAATACGTAGAAATGGGAGTGAACTAATCACCCATTCCATAAACTTTACAAAAACAATTGTGCCCATTTTCCTATGTCTATCAAATTATTCAGCAACCTTTTTTCCCTTGGTTAATTTATATACTTTAATTTATAACATCTTAAGTCAACGTAACTTTTTGGGCCCGACTGTATGTCGTGCTGAGGATGCTTGTGGGTGCATGTGATTGATCATGTCCACCCAGTTGATAAAGTGATAGGTTTTGTAATTCGTGGATCCTATATGGCTGTAGCATTAATGAATAAATTCTATCGACATGTAGTACTACATGTATACGTCACAAAATACCCGTATGTCCAATATATATATACTCATACCTGTTGTGAGATCAGGTATCGAGCTGTTAATTTGGATCTATTGGTATTTATATATTATGATTGAATGGACATTCCAACTTCATTGACCTGAGAGTTCCTAAGCACCTGATGATAACAGGTACATGCACTGCTTGCATGCAGCAAATGGCCAGTTGAATGTCCTAGAAGCTGGCCTCCTTGTGCAACCAGCTGTGTGACTGCAGACGTGGCCATGCATTGGCCTTGAAATATCGTTTTATGCAAAAATCTTCTAAGTCTCTTACCTTCGAGAAATCTGGCCTGGTGCTGACCATATAAGAGGGGCATTTTGCATTCATTGTGGCCATCTGAAATGGAAATCAAGAATCAAAGTTAGATACACATCGGGTATATGCTGAGATTGGACATGACTCATCCAGGTGGTTCCGTGGTGTAATGGTTAGCACTCTGGACTTTGAATCCAGCGATCCGAGTTCAAATCTCGGCGGAACCTTTAATTATTTTTAGTAATCTTATACAATGTATTGTACTGTACTGATTCTTTAAAACAGCAAAAAATCATAACAATGTTGTCACTAAACAATAAAATAGCTGGATTGATAGAAACGGTGACATACAGTACTGAAATATATACTACCATCCGCAAAGCAATTTAGTCAAATTCATTGAATGTGATTAAGTAGATAATTTAATATATTTATTAAGGGTAGATTCATCTGGTATGGTACAAGTATAATGGCACAAGTCCTAAACTTAAGACTTGGTTAAAGTTTGCTTGTAAACCAAATAACAGCATGATGCATATCAATAACATAGTATGGTGCATATAACCCCAGTTATAAGGCGGATATTATGCAGAACAAGAAGGGCAATTATAGTATGAAGCACTTGGAGGGCCGGATGGTTTGGTAAGAGGGGGTGTAGCCGAGCAGGGCCAGCCAGCCTGCTTGCTTGGGGTGACGGATGGGCCCTCTGAGCCGCCCTGCTCCCAATATTGGCCCCGGAAACTTAAGATGGATCATATGCATTGAGAGCGGCCGGCTAATGGAAAATGCATGAAGTTCCGAACAGAAATCCCTTCCCTTGGCCTCGCCACTTTCCTCCAGATGCATAAATAAGGCGACCTGATGGGCCCCACCAATGCAACCGCCATGTATATTTCATTCCTGTGGATCGTATTGCCACCACTGGCATGACAAATATATTGGCTCTACTAGTCTACAAGTCAGCTTGGTGGTGCTGCTGCTCCCACAAACTGATTGATTAAGCAGGTTTTTTTTCAAAGTTTGGTCTTGCATGGAGATCTTAGGAGTATGTTTATAGTTTTTCTTTCGACCGTTATCTGCAAGATTCTCATAAATATATATGTGCAAGGAAGTGACTGCCAAAAGCCTGTGTAATTGCATTGGTCAACCTTGATTAGGTTTTAATCTGTGATACAACGCCGGTAATTTGGGTGGGCCATTTTGTCTTTGGCCGTTTTGACTAGACTAATGTAATATTTAAAGCTGTACACGACCCCATATTACAAGGGAGCTGAGCTCGCGCCAGTGCCACGGGGCTCTGTCTAACCTGATTATAAACGAATTGAAGTCTGTGCATAGAGCCTGCCAAGCGCTAGATCTGCCAGTTCGCAGGCCTAGATGAACCTTGTGTCAGATTCGTCATGGGGCCCAGGAGTGAGCCTGGGATGCTCCATGAATCTGCAGTTGGATCCCTTAGACTGCATCTGCAGCTGCAGCCCCTTGCTAGGTCACGGGGTACTGCAGCTGCTGCTGCAACCTGCACCTCAGTTATCCTTGTTCTTCATCTTCTCTGCCTCTCTAGCTTATTCTTACAAGAGTATAACATAACTCACTCTGTCAGTCACCATGGAGATAGACACTGTAGGGTTTAGCCATATTGACTAGTATAATTTTTTTTTGCGGTAGTCCATTTGACTCACCATTTCACTAACATTTGACTATCACTGATATAAATGTCTACAATATAAATGCTATAGGTAGGTAGTCGTCTCTGGCATTGTCACTGTGACTAGTTAGATATCTGGTCAAAATAGATGATGTTTGTGTTTTTTTTTTATATTAAGTGACGAACAACCATGGCTGCACATTTCAATCCATCTGCAGCAAAACCATTTTTAATTTTAGATTAAAAAAAAACCTGACCCAGTATCAGAGCATGTGGGAAGTTATTTGCATCTCAAAATATCTCTTCCGCCGTTTTTCATTTTCTGCAACCTCCTACGCGAAATTCTAACCAAATTACGTGAACCATGAACACGATTTTAATGTGAGAGAAAATATGCCAGGTCTCTTGCATTGTGTTTATGAACAGATATTGGCATTGTTAAATATAGGACATGGTTTCGTCCTGTTTTCGTGGTTATTTGGTTGCCCTTGGAATTGTTGTTCGTTGGATGAATTTCTATATACAGTATGGTACAAAAATTACCAATCACCTATGTACAACAGTGTGTCCATGCATGCCGTTACATAGATCGGTATTTATAAACTTGTTAATAAATCATGGAAAGAAAATACAAACTCCTCCTTCTATGACCAATGTGATATAATTAATTTAATATGACAAAAGGATATAAATAACTTCAAAACATGATCAACAGAATACACATGCTCATGTACAACAACATACAAATCATAGCAAATTCCACACCTAAATTGAGGTCATATTTTGAACTGTCCATAGTGGCAGATGACAAATTCAATTTGCCCAAGTGACAGGCATTTCGTGAAGAAGTAAAAAATGTATTGTCCAGAAATAGGTTGTCATGACATTGTAAATGAGCATATTGATCTTTTTTTGGTAAAGATGATATCGCGATCCATGACATATAGGTATACATGTACCCAAATGTAATAGAGTCTAATAATCTATAAACCCAATTTTAACGACAATCTGAACCATTACCAATAGTCAAGAATTACAAATGGGGTGGTGCAAACTCCCTTTCACATCTTGGCCAACAAGCCTCATTAATAATGGCCTAAATTCTATAACCTAAATCAGATTTCCCCCATGTTTTCCCTTAAAGAGCTAATACTAGATGACCTCAACATATGTCAGTACAGGGTATCAGAGTCGACTGTCTGTTTGGAGACAGCTACCCTGCTCTTAACTGCCTGGCCCTCATATCTTAGCCTGCCCTGTACACAGCACAATCCGATTGCCCTTACATTTATTCGATAACACAATTGCCTACAAACTGTGGAATTTAATTTCGCCACAATCGCCTGGCAGACCTGCTCTTGCTTGCTACGGCTGCAGGGCTGTCATGGCCGTCCCAGAATTCCACGCGCGCCTCATAGCTCCTTGAATTATTAATAGGGGGCGCTGCGCAGCGTAATCACCATCTGAGCTCGGGCAGGGAAGACGTATAATTTGCCCAAAATGTACGCGCAGCTAGCTAGACAATAATATGATAGAACTATTATAGCAGACAGTAGGCCTATCGGGTATTTGCGGAAAGAGATGTTAAAAAGAAGCATAAGAATGGCATAAGAACGGCATAAGAATGGCATAAGAACGGCATAAGAATGGCATAAGAACGGCATATAATGCATATAATGCTCTGTCAAATACCTCATCAATTTACTATAAATCTCAAATTGAACTGGTACAGATCTTGAAATTCGGCAGAATACAAACTGATTGATTATAATAGCATACTTATAAGAATCATGTTTTAATTTGGTCACACATAACTAGGGGTTTCGATGAATTCAGGCTAGATGCCACCAAATCTATTTGTGAAAATAAACTGGCTTAAACTAACACAATATTTTAGATAGGGCTATATAGACTTTCGAGCAGCCAATTATAAATATAGCACTCGTTATTTGCACAATATACCTAAAAATAACGAAAAATCTCATAAAATTCTCATCTTTGATCATGTGGATGCAAAAATATTGTATGAAAAAAATCCAGAATTCCCATTTCTGAAAATATGAGGAGAACATGACCAAAGAAAAGCAGACAAAAATTGTCATTGGCCTTTGCAAATATTGGATGCATTAAGTTGAGTTCGGAAAATTCATAACTGTGGACTCACTTTAACTTTTTATAAAAGGTACCTGGCTTGGATTTGTTGAAAATTGCTGGAGTCACTTAACTCACAGATTGAGATGAAGAGATCTCCTAGTTGTCAAATAGTGAGTAATTATAAGAGGGAGCAAGAGGTGAGTTATTAGGAATGCGTTAATCTGAATATATGTAAGGCGTGGACACGCAGAAAGGCATATTAATATCTGGAATATAAGCAGTGAATGGTAATATGGCAGTGCGGAGGTGCGGAGGGGGCTGGCTTATGTCCCTGCCCCCATCTGTTTCTGCAGCCAATAACAAATAATCAGACTGCAGCTGTTCATCTTTGCCTATTGCTCTGATACATATCACATCGCAATGGATGCTGCCAGGCCAGTCATGCTTTCATAAATTCCAGAGCAGTTTGCTTATTTCTTCCAGCGATACATCACCCGGCTAAAATAGGACGGCCTCCTAATCTGTTTAGGGCGATTTTTCTTTCTGCAGTGTCAGGGCGCGCGAATATCCCAGGAGCGAAGGGGGCCATAGGCCCAGATTGAAATGCGCAACTGTTTTCCATAATAAAATAATAAATGGTGATATTACGGTATCAATTCCGCCGGCTGATGTAATTAGGGAGGGCCAGCGGTGCCCCGGTCGCCCTGGCGCCGTATACTAGGACGGCGGGCACGGCGCGGCCCCCATGCGACCCCCTGCCCCCCAGCCCCCCTAAATGCAATGAACACTGACCCCGGCCATGAAATATGGCATATCTTGTCGGCGTCACAAAACGTGAAGCTTTTGAAAAGGAGCCTGGCGACACTAGCTTTACATTAGGCGTTTCATTTGCGGAATACAAGAATATAGTGCAGCTGCAGCCCCTTGCTTCTCTCTCTCTCTCTCTCTCTCTCTCTCTCTCTCTCTCTCTCCCAGCAGATGCCCCGGGACAGCGTCGTGTATGGAATTATCGCGCGTCTCCCCTGCAAATATTATGGCTGCCAGATAAACATACGTCTCTGTCAGCTCTAATATCAGCTCCTTGGAATTACTGCAATGTTGCTAAGCACCTCCTTCCAAAAGTGGCCAACGAAATATTCTCCCTTTTCCTGTAATCGTTAATATTCACTAACGAAACACCAAGTGTTCTTTGGTGCCCACACCCACACGTCTTGAACACTATGGAATGGATTGTTCAAATTAAAACGGTGTTATAAACAACAGAAAAAACGCATACGAATAGTGTATACCTCTCGTTTTGGTCTACATTTTTCGCTTGCAATTCTGCATAAATTCTGAATATAGGCCTTATCAATACAAACGCATATTTACATATAATGGTGCGCTATGTATTTTGAAATTTGTTAAGTTAACCAAACGCTAAATCCACTTTAATGACCCTGATTTGTTTAATGCATTTCAGATATACAATCAATCTTACCACTAGGCCTATATCTCAATCTAACAAATATAATCATAGCATAGGCCTATAATATAGCTGATCAGGACCTGCAAATGGTTATAATATGACAGTGGAGTCATTGTGGAATGTCATGGATTGGGAGCATCCGGGCCACAAGAGTGGTCGGAGGTAGGTCAGGGATCCAGAGGCATCTCATAGATCAGCTGAGCTTGGTGGATTCTACAGAGTCAATATTGTGCACCAATATGGCTGCCGTGCCCGCGCGCATGCCCCAATGTTCCATGGAATTCCCTCGCTCCAAAATGGAATGTTTTTTCTTGCTACACGTAAAGTGGTTTTGTTCTGTCTAGAGACTTAGATTATTACACCATCAAATACAGATTTCTGGTGGTATGAATTTCTAATTTTGATAAATGTTGACTTATCATAATAAGGCAATGGTGCACAATAGGCAGTTTTTTTTATACTGTTCCACTTCTGTAGTAGACTTATACGTATGCATCCAATACGGATGTAACAATCTGCGCTCTGATACTTTTGTTACTGGAAAAATGATATAAGATCGAATCTACTGTGTGATATATTTTGTGTAGACACACCATGAGCATTGTACATTCGAAAGCACATGGGCTTGTATCCGCTTTGTCTATGTACGCATATTGCTACACTTCTGTAATAATACTATGCTACTTCGAACAATGCTTTTGTAATCAATGTACAGCAGGCAGAATATCAGAAGCCCGTGTTTTGAGAGAGAGTTCGATGATTTCTTTGGGGTGCATGCTGACAAGATAGCGTTGTGAGGAGATGCAGACCAGGGCGGCAATGGCGCTCCACAGCAATATTGACGGCCAGTAGCCTTCCTGAGGGGAGAAAAACCAGCAACCATGAGGTCAGAAAAAGCACATGGCGACAATGACAGAAATAAGGGAGATTTGCACTGCCAATGGTCGCCAGCTGTGCGTGTGTACAATGTTCATCTTCATCCAACGTATGGTTTACTTTCATATTGCTATGTAACACCACAGCCGTAGTTGGTAAACTGTCATCCGCAGAGTAACGGCATATTAGTGTCATCCGCAGTGTAGGTTAGTGTCATTTGCAATGACACACACTTTTTTCTTTTTCATTTTTTTTTGCCTGATTGCAAGAAATACGTTTACAATTATAGGTCCAATGCGAGGATCAATTGATTCAGAATCATAAAAGACATTCAATTGACTTAGTGAATCATAAAACACAGTATTTTGATTGTTAAATAGTTCCAATGTGTGAACTGACCAGCCTATATTTATCCCTGGCACATTCAGTGACTTAAATTTGGTTCTTACATCTACAGAGAAGACCAGTACGGTGCATAAGTAAATGAACCCCCCCCCCCCCCCCCCACAAAAAAAAAATCATCCGGAAATTCTTAATTAAAATCCACAGAGCTTTTAACAATATATCATGATTTAAGGACACCAGATTAGTATGTAGACTAATTTCATGATGTTTTACTTGATGATCTAAAGAACCGTAACTACAAATTGCAAAAACCAAAGGAGTTCACTAACTTATACACGCCACTGTACACAAAATATAGGTGTCTACTTGCAAGTGTCTTTCAACTGATGTATATACAATGTATTGTCAATATATCAAAAGAGAAATTAGAAAAGAAGGGAGTTTAATTGGTATCTGTAAAAAAAAAGATATTTGATGAAATCAATTTTGAGGCAGTTTCAAACAGACCTATAGTTATGCATGGTCTTATTTATTTACCTAAGTAATTTTCTCTGTTTAGATAGGCAATCTCTGTGTATCTGTACCAAGCTCTTCCAGTTAAATTTATTCCGTTCATCGGTTGACATAGTGAATCTATCAATATAATTGTATTAATAATATATTGATAATAATTTTCAAGTCGCTTGAGCAATACAAGCCCACCTACTATCATGCTGGGCTCATTTAGGCAGCACAGTAAGAGGCTGCAGCACTTAGACAGTGACGAGATTCCTTCAATTTCCTTGTGCATAGCACAGGCAGACGTTCATATTTCTTATGAGCATAGGTTCAAAGCAATCATAGAACGCGGAGTTATGAGAATGTCTCATAGCCCACGTTATGAGGGGGACGAGCATAAAAGAGCGATCACATTTCACTTTCCTAATTTTCCTCATATGGCCGCTTTTCTGTAAACGTCCAGAGAATCTGATTAAACGTAGGCTGATTCTGTGATTCATCGTCAGTGCAGACCAGCGCTGAATGCCGCTCCAATATCACAGATGAGTATTGGCGCTTGTAATTCATTTTTTTTATTGTGTAGGATTCCATGCAGCCATTCTTTCATCTGGCAGTGTTGATTCAGTGAGATGGGGGGCTGGAACGAGCGCGTCTTTTGTTGTTGAGGTGCGCCATTTCTTTAATGGCCCGTCACGCCTGGTCAGTTCGTCCTTGCTCCGATTCGGCCGATTTGACGAAAAGGCCGCGAGCATGAAATGGCCAAAAAGAGAAGACGATCCCCTGCGTGTGATGTCGCTTTGATTTGACATGGCCCTCGCACCAGGCACAACAAACCAAATCGCATGGCAAAACATCGCTTTGTTTACATGCCGCCAATGCGGAACGCTAGATCAAACAGAGCCACATGTCGGTCACGCTTGCTCATCCCCCTGCTGCTGCTGCTGCTGCTGCTGCTGCTGCTGCCGCTAGATTCCGAGACAGGTGGCCAGGCCATGCCCTTCTGCTGATTAAACCACTTCAACAGGGGGTCCTGCGCTACATTGCCTCTTTATAATTTCCCCTAATCATTCCGTTAACTTTCACAAGCACTCTGTCATTTATGTCACGATATCAAAGGCGACTCATGACCTTTTTCTAATCATTGTTTTGACTTTAAATTGACCTCTTGTGGGTGATCCTATAATCAAGTCCTGCCATTGTTTTCCTTGTTGTAAGGACGAGTGAAAGTTATACACAAATCAGAGTGTGTTAGCCTAGAGAAATTCAGATGATTTTGTGGTAAATATGGAGTAACCACATTTACAGCGTTTCATCTGAGTTTGGAATCTAATTTACAAGTTATTACATTAGGTGCTTAGCTCTCAGGCTACAAGTGTTGGCCGTATAGAGGCATCGCTGGCGGCTCATGACATCCCCCATATACACAAGCAGAAATCAAGTGGCAAATTATCATTATTTGTTTTATGGCATTACTGGTCGTCTACAAATTGGAGCAGGCCATCTGATGATGACCTGATGAGAATAATACAATTAGAACGGTGAAAATGAGCGCACCGAGGACGCCAGCAAACCAGATTACATAGCGGCCCAGGATCGGATTGTATGTGATCAAATTGTAGCTGGTAGCAGTTAACACAGCAGTGGCCCAGTGTCCAGGGTCCATTGGATCTGTGGGAGCTCCACTCTCCTGTCAATGAGATGAGTAAATCTGCTGCTTCTTGACGCCCTGGACAATACCTGCACGTGCACACGTGCGTCACACTCGGATGAGCGCACTGCTGTGCGCGTGGCGGGAGTTTATCTTGCGGAGAAGGCACGTGCAGTAGACGGGTGCGGACAAGCAGGACCTCCCTGTCTTACACCCCGACAAGTTACATTAGTGACTGCTGCCCGCCCGCTTATCATTAGGACAAAAGGGCCTCTTCAGCAGGGCAAATATGACGGTCATGCATGCTCATTTGGGGCAACCTGTTACCCCTATCAGGTTGCTTCCCAATCACCCGACAGACCGCCACTCCAAAACCCCCCTTGTCTAATCCCAATAAATGCTCAATTTTCCACCGACGGCTCATCGACTTAAGCCCCCCTCAATGGGATGTCAAGTGCAGCATTTGTGACCTCTCCAGAAAATTATACCAAACTGTTGTCAATCAAGTCCACAAAATGAACATTCAATAGAAAATTCTTGATCATTCAAGCAAAGATTTTGTTGCATTTTAATGTCTTGCCATACATGCATTCACAGCACTATGTTGCTGTTGTTACATGGCAATTACTTTAAATTTCAGTGTGGGATATAGCTTGAATTAATCATCACTTAATATTTTTTCCATTGAAAGTTATCTATTCTGAACGTATTCTCTCATGTTGTGGTATTGAAGCCTATTATCTTAAGATATACATAATTACGTTATTGATTGAACAGACAAAATATACATCAAATTAGCCACATATTAAAGCATTTTAAAGAATATGATTTTGCTGTTTTCTGGACTGCTAAAATGTTAGGTAATCACATCAAATACTTATAATCAATGTTTATGTGCTAGAAGACACAGCAGCGAGTGTGCAGTGAGTAGCATAATTTATTTTGTATAGATATTATTTAAGCCATGACTGCCTTTGTGCTAATTATAATATCATACAGATGCGTAATTAATTCTTTGCAGCAGACAGCATGCAAAACTGGACGAGTATATATATTTCTGACCTTCAGCAATAACGTCACATGTAAATATAGGCGTATATATAAATTAATTCATAATTGAAAGCATATGATTTCTATATGGAAATATGTGTAGGTAGAACGTTCTAACTTATTATTATCATTATTGTACATATTTTACAAAATAATATATTTTGTAAATGCATGGGTGGGTTCAGTGATAAACTTGCAGACGTTAAATTAAGCCAACACACAGACCTGCTCAACATAGAAAGAAAGACAGGGACAGGGACAGGGAAAATGGAATTTGTTTATCACAATTTACAGTGAATGGCAAACAATCTAAGAAATAAAAGGCAGTGGATTGTCTCAAGACATTAAATCACGAACCTAGCATTCTTTCAGCCTGGATATTTTGTGCCATTTCATCCCTTTATTAAATTATAAACTAGATACATTTGGTAGGCAAGCAATTAAGTAAAAATCACAAACTTAATGGGTATCAATTTATAGATATAAACAACCATAGTTGATGTTTTTCCCTTCTTTTTTTTTGCCAGTGTTGATGTAACCCAATGTTCAGTGAGTGCAGAGGGGCCTTAAAGGCCGCAATGCGATTAGGCCATTCTACACATTGTTTTGTGTGTAGCAGCGCCACTTTGGCGTCCAGCCTGGCTTTTGATGAAATTTGTGGCCGTGTCAAAATCATATTTAGGCCGACTGTTCACACTGGGCCAGCCCCGGTGCACCATTGCCTTGTGTGCATTCGCCCTAATCTATGACAACTGGATTACATAGGCTCCCCCACCGCCCGAAACCTCATCAAGGAAAGCTAAACAGCACCCAGTCACACAGACTGATTCAATTGCCTCCTATCCCAGCGCCTTTATCAATTTTTGATATGTAAATAAATAGAAATTTTCAGGGCTGAGTGGGAATTATGCAAACTTTGTATAGGAACATTAGATAATCAGATTTAGGGGCCAATAATCCTCGTCTAACCACGGCGATAACCTGGTTAAAGACGGTAAAACAATTTTGAGGCGGCTAAATTGCGTTTGAAGCAGACACGGGAGTCTATATAACAGAGAGAAGACAAGGTACATACCAGAAGGGAACATGGCAGACTGAGGGTGGTCGCGAGGCCGGGGCATCATGCTGCAGGAGGCCGAAGAGATGGCTGACGGCGTGGTGGTGAAGGATCGCACGGGGTCGTAACGGTAGGGCTGGGAAGCTTGTCCACAGGGCCCCATGGTAGAGTAGCCCCCTGGAAGGTTACAGTTGGACAAGGTCGACTCCATGCCTGTCAAGGTGCAGTTGGCCTCGAAAGAAGTCTGGTTCAAGTAGGAATAGTCCATGGCTGCTGTTGCTGTTTTCCTCTGTGTGTCTCTTACCAAGATCTCAGTCCAACTGGTGAAGCGAGAGTCCGATTGCTATGTCCACGTAGCTGCACTGGTCAAGCGCCGTCCGCACCCGATCACTTACGGCGTCGTTAGGAGCTCCTCGGGTCCCGTTCACTGGCTTGTTGGCCGTTTGAGAAACTTTTGCTTGCAAAAATTATGCTAAAATCTAATTTGCAGCGCCTGAATTAGATTTGAGCAGGTAGCGACGGAGTGTAGGCCGCAGCGAGTGCTTGACCGCTCGGTTCGTTATGCTTAACCAGTGTGAATCAATAGACTATTTCAATTATTCTATGTGATGTAGGTGCTCGCATATGAATTAATTAAATTATGCGACACGGAGAAGTTGTGGCGGTATTTAAGCTGGTCACGGCGATCCCATGATGCTCTCGGCCGCTCCAATGCGAGGCGAGGGTGGCGCTGCAGTCGATTGGCTCTGCCTCGTGGGGCGCCCCCTACGGCGTTCCAAAACATCAGCAACGTTCCAAACAATTCCTGCTATAGACGGCCGATGCTCACTAGTGTTACGTAACCACATTGTCCATCTAACATTGTTGTGCAATTCCACGTGGATTTTACTGTATACGGCTGTACAGGATCCCCCTGCGCTACACCACATGCCCATTGACTGCTAAAATGGGAGCCTGCATATTCATGACACAACCACTGCCGCAGCTGTCCTGTATCTTTGTACATAGTAGATATGCATACAGATTGGGCTACATAACCTAATAGATTAAGCCTAAATGCCATAAAAACATAATCACAGTGACCTTGATCTAATCTAACAATGATATATCAGCCAAATAACACCAAGTGCTTATTGTTGCGGTGTGCAGTTTACGCTATATATTTTTATGCTATGATTGCAAACAACTAGGCCAAACGCCAAGAGAATGAGTGAATGAATGAATGAATGAACGAATGAACGAATGAATTACACAACATGTAGAGGTAACAAAAGACCTTGTTATATGTGTCACCTTTGTATGATGGGATATATAACTAAGTGTCATGCCCCCCCCCCCCCGCCCCCGCTCAATCAAAATAAATGTTTATTCAGTTTTTTTCAGTTTTGCTATGGATAATTCAGGTCTGACGAACGAACCATTCACGCTACAGTATTTTAAAATGCAATCAGTATCACTGTATCAGGGTCTTTAGTACCTTTAAATGTAAAATGGCTGACACAATACAAACAATGTCCATTAAGCCCTTAGAAACATGACAAAGTCAACTTTCATTATCATAGAACGGAATACAATCTGCCTGCAATATCTGCGATAGTTACTCCGTTTGATCACATCTCACTTAAATATTATATCTACCAAGAAATTATTATGACATACATGTAGTGGTTCAGAGTCTATATTTCCTTGCATTAAAGTTGTTGCTAGGAAACAGGTGATTTTACGATGTTGTTGGCTCCTCTTCATGCATACCAAAACATAAGAAGTTTTGCCAAGAATTTAATTCAATGGAAATGCAAAAACATGCAGATATTGACCCATCGCATTAGCGCATCGTGTAATTGGTCATGTCAAGCTGATTTTATAATTAGTTGAATGAAGATGACATCAGCCAATGATACAACATGTCAATGACACAACAATGACCACCAATTAATGATGACGTTTCCCACCACTTGGTCTGGTAGTCTGCAAGTGTGTACAGCTGTACTGGGCATCCATACAGTCTGTCTATCTTGGCCGGCTCTGCTGAAGGTCCCAGGTTCGATTCCCGGTCTGGGCTATTCTAGCAGAAGTCCTGTCATTTTTCGCGGTATTTTGCAACAGGTTCAATAAATAGAAATGAGTAATTAGGTTTCATAGGTGATGGCTGAGTCATTTGATAACATTAAAAAATATTAAGAAGCAGAAGTTCAAATGGCCGATTCACTGCATTAAAAAGATGAGTGTGGAAAAATAACAGCATGTCAAGACTAGTAAGAGTGTGTGCAATCATTATTTTTCAGTATCAAGTAGATTCAGGTCGGTAGGAAGACTGTAAAACCGCGTGCACATATAATCCCACAAAAATTAAAGATATATATATAGACTACTGCATGGCCCTCATTCTGCGAACTCGGACGCAAATGATGTCCATGCTTGCATGGCTAGGTCTGGGCACTAGGTGCCTTGTACTCAACCCCTAAGGGGTAAATGTGTAACTTGGTGTGGACTTCCAAGCCTTGACATCTCATCCTTACGTCTGCCTCTGGCAGCTTGTCATATAAGCCGACTTAGCTTCAGACCAATATCATTGAGACATTTAGAAATTAAGGCATGAAGACAAATTAATTTATTCATTCGATACCCATGTAAAGAAATTCTTCAATAATGATCGAGGAATATGGCTGAGAAGTGAAATTTCTTTTGCATCTTTTAGGTCAATATATTCATTGTCATTGCCAGATCCTCTTAAGTTGCCCTTGGTGATTCTTTTATTTGGTAAAATAGAGTTTCCTAGATTAATAATTCCGCCCACAACACATTAATGGGCAAATAAAATTATATTCTAAATTGGAGTAGATCAGGGGCGCAGATCCTGGGGGGGGGGGGTATGTATCCCCCCCCCCCTACAAAGCAAGTGGGGCGGGGATGGTAATGTCAATATCCCCCCCCCCCTTAAAATTTACTATATGAACGGCATATTTTGTCATATGCATGTAATTACTCAGAAATAGATACAGTACAACAGTTTGGAAATGGTTTATGCACATAAAAATCATTATGATAGTGTACCAATGCTTTTATGAGCAAATGTATATTTATGGGGATCAGTCGAATAAGCCATCCAAAGGACATCTAGAGATGGGTTTAAATAGTTCTGGATAGTTATGTTATTTTTATGCCAAAGGCTGTACTATTTTTGTCAGTATATATTATTATCACCTGTAAATACCATACATACACTATATCTGTACTTAGTTTAGTAAGTGCTTATAATAACTTACACAGTCCTCTTTTTTTTTTCTCTCAAAGTGTTTCCAATGCTTGTTGAACTGGTTTTCAACATTTCATCTTTTTTTTTTCTTAATTATCATTTTTTTTAATTTCATTTTATGCTAAAGCATTATAGACATGTTTAGATAATATTGTAATCTGAAAGCAGTTTCTCTCAATGTTGGACATTCAGTATATCATGATTTGGCAGACTTCCCCCCCCCCTAAAAAAAGGAAAAATCTGCGCCCGTGAGGTAGATTAAAATGTTATGCATGTACTGCATAGAAAATGGCAAAATTTTATAATCATTCCAATAAATGTACGTTACTCTTCAATGACTTGGTAAGTAAACAACAACAAATAAAAAATAAAAATAAAAAAAGGATCAATCCCCAGTTGTTGTTTTTTTTTTCATGTGTTATTTCATGTGAATTGAGGATGATCTAAGACAATTTCTGACCCACTCCTGAACAAGATAAGATTTATTCGTTGCGTTAATTTTCAGAGATTAAGACAAAACAATAAAACATCAGCTATAAAGTTTTTAACCGACTCGTAAAATAGCAAAACAATGTAATAATGTATACAGATGATAAAAATGAACATTTTAACAGACATAGAAGTAAATGAATACCCAATATCCAAATATGTCTGCTGATAAGTTGTATGAAGCATACACAGAACTATCTGAAAAATTACAAGTTTTACAAGGTCAATTAATGTGTGTTACTGAAATATAGAAGGCGTTTTAAATACATTTCAGACATTTTCAGTCAATTCCAATTTATCACCTTGCCCCGGTGCGGTGATATACTTAGACAATTTTCAACCTGTGTGTGCACGCTTGGCTTTTTCAAGGTCATACGGCAAGTGCGTGGCTTTAACAAACCGCTGCCATTTTTAAGTGTTAAGAGCACATATATTTGAATCACTAGGTACTGCATTACAGATTGATTAAAATAACTAGTAACAGCTCCACTGTCTGTCAAAATTACTATTATCTAAAACTTCATCAAATGATTGAAAATCACCTAATTTGATCAATGTGTAAGCTAATGAATCTATCAGGCATTAATTACAAAAAATAAATGATAATACATGGAAAGAAATCAAGACATTGAAAATACGATGAAAATGGCATCATCACTCATTGTTGAGTATTGTGACATCATCACTTGGTTTATTTACATATTTGATGGCATTGAAAATTAAATACTAGAAGTTTACTTATTTTATAGACAGATAGTGAACCCACCAATGCTCTGGATGATGGGTAATTAGTATTAAGAAGACAATGAAGTGAATGCAATATATTTTGGCCACTGTCATATTGAGTGGCAATCAAGCTTTTGATTGACCAATATCCATTCCGTAGATAATTAACTGTTTGGCATCATTCACTCATCACTGAATTTGTGCGTGGACGTTTATTGGAAAGTATTGCAGAGGAATGGTCCATCTGCGTGGAAGTTCTCTGTTAAACACCGAATTGCAAAAGTTATCACATCAAAGCAGCCAGAATTTCGATGGTCCAAAAGTTTCCACAAATACTTGGAAAGCAGACAGCACCTGGTTTGCAAGAACTTCTGTGTGTTATTCTTGAACACAATGAACTCAATTTTCTCTTTAACCTTTTAAATGGTTCTGAGATGTGAAGTAGAAAGTTCAAAGTATATTCAGCATGCCTGAATTGTGCGTGCATGCATGGGGTTGCGCGGAATGGATTAATCAAATGTTTATACTCAATTTTGTTAATGTGATTAAAGGTTATGATTTTTCACGCAATTGAACAGAGCGTCAGTTCCCGGTGTGTTGAGGTTTGAATTGCGCCATGTTTGCTGGTGGCGGAAAAAATATGAACTGGTGTTTTCCTTGACGAATCAAAGGCAGGCGAAACGGACATGGGCTTTGTGGGGGAGCGATAAAAGGCGGAGGGGAGAACAGGGGCTGTCTGAGTGCTGTGCACTTGTGAAGACACATCAAAAAGCCCCTCGCTCGCCTTTCAATGGCAGTTCTAGTGCCACTCGCCTGCCCTGGGCAAACACAAATTTGAAATGGAAATTTCTGTAAATATGTCGGGCCGGCAGTGGCGGTGTAAGATTATGTTTGCTGTGCGAGTCATTGACGGCAGCAGGTCGATCGGGATGCCTCTCTAGTCTGCTAGGTGGCGTGGCTGTACTGGGTTGCTCTCAACGATCTCTGCATCCTTCTAAAATGGCTTCTAATCAGTTTAGGCCAATGTCCAAACAGCCTTATGTGCTGACTTATACTGTTTAAATAAACCAAAGACCAGTTGTTTAAACCCTGTTAGTCAATTCAACACTGCACTGCAGCTAGACCCGTTTTTGTGGCTTTGTTGTTGTTGTAAACTCTGACTACTTTCTGCTACATATGTCCATTCCTTTTTTTTCTACTATACTTTCCTTCTCTTGCTCGACCTTGAGTTTTTCTCAACCACACTGTAAAGTACATCTTGAAGGGCATGGGAAAGACGCAGGGCCTAGTAAGTAGTAAGCAATAGAATGAACAGTGTAAGTCGGGTTATTTGTCATGCATGTCTGCAAGGACGTTATTCCTGACAATGGCAAGTGATGTTCATCTCAACCTCATCAGTCGTCTCCTCATCAGCTGCTGCTGCTGAGCAGAGCATCCCTCCCCCCTCCTCATTCGGCCCTTGTTTCTGGAACAGCAGCAGTAGCAGTAGCCCATTGTGATGGAGAAACAGCTCATCCGCCCTGCCCCAATAAGATGGCCATTTCCATTTTAATCAGCGAGTTTTCTGCATTGAAAAGCCCACACGTCCCACTGACCACGGAATTCGTTAATCTTTGCCTCAGCTCTGCCATAGCTTCTGATGATCATTCAGTGATTGCCGCTTTTGGGGCCCAATCAACTAATTCACTTTATGCCTCCCCAAATCGATGACATAATTGAAGTAATTCACTTAGTATTACTCGTAATTCTGCGGGCAAACATTTGTTGATGCGCACCAAGGCTTGATATGGCATATTTGGAGTTCCGAGTGATATCACTTTAATCAATTAAAGAGAGGGAAACTGGCGAAAGAGCTTCTGCCTCCCAGCCACCAGCAGCAGCCGACAATATTGAGGTCTGATGAAAATCAAATTTATCAGAGGGATACGGTTACATGGATGCATCTTAGCCTTAATTACACTTCTGTATCACTGTGAGTCTGTGTGGTCCAACGAGTCTGCCGACGCCCACCGCATCAGTTACATACATTTGATAGCAGTTCTGTATTCATTTAATTGACATTGAGAAGGTCCTATCTAAAAAAAGCCTTAATACCAAGAAAAATTGCTTCTAGATTTTCAATGTTTCGGTTTGTGTTGTATAGGGAGAGAGGTGCTTTCATGTATAGGTTTGCAGATCAACAAAATTAAAAAAACTATACACAATATTTATTAATTTGTTTATGAAAAATACATCTCAGTAAGTGTCCCCTCAATTGTACCCATTTTTAGCTAATATTGAATTTTTTGGTGAATTGCATTAAATGAGGCATAAACAATGTTAACAAAAAAATGTTTCATGTACTACATGTTAGTCCAACTCAGGCTGCTAGCCTGCCTTTTTTTTCTTCTTTTCTGATTAAAATCTCAAATCCAGTCACAAATCATTCATTCAGCAGCAGTAATTTATTTCTTCTCATTCAACATCGAAGGGCTAATCTATTGGCAATGAATAATCCTTTGTGTGAAGTGGAGCTGTATTGCAGTCTTTTCTCTTTTTTGGCTCTTTCTTGTTGTTTGTTGATTTTAAACTGAACCCTCCCATCTCAGTCATCCTGGATTCGCCATGATCCTTGACTTTTAATAAACGTCGGTAAGATCAATTACTTGATTGGGCAAATGGCCAACTTTGGTAAGGGTGAAACTGGATACACGTGTAAACGTGATTATCCCAAAGAAAAACAGGCGCACGTGTTTTAACTTGAACATTGTTTACAGTTGAGGATCAGAGCTAGCTGCATGGGGGCTGCTGCATGGCAGGCAACGAAGCCAAAGCTCAATTGATAAATCATAACACAATTTGCCTTTTCTCAGACAGCAGCAAGCCTCCTATTCCATCATTTTCCTCCACAACACATCCATATTTGCCCTTTTTGCAAACTCGATTATTTCCATCTTATTTCACGACAATTACAGGCTATAAATACTTATAAATCAAATGACGGCCGATTACAGCAATGGAGACATTTTGGTAAACGTATTACGTCAGAAGGAAAAAGCAGCATTCCAATATGTTCATTAGGGGAGTGGGCTGTGTCGGATTAAACACGTTTTAAAGAGGCACTTGCTGGGCCCATCTGTCGGGCTGAGTGCGTTTAGTCGACGAGTTAAAATTAATAACTATCAGATGACGACCAGTTACTGAACAGATGAAGGCCTCGGGATAATGAGAGGGAGCATTGGCCGACTAATTGAACCTCACTGGTCGTTTATGACAAACTGCTGATTAGAAGGCCTTGGTCAGTAGAGAAAAGGGTAAGGCTGCAGCCAGAAACCCTGACATATGCCACATCAGAGGGCCTAGGACAAATAGCAGCAGCAGCAGCAGCAGCAGCAACAGCAACAGCAGCAGCAGCAGTAGCAAATGAGCAGGTCAATGTCATTTTCTCCTCTGGGCCCTAATCAACCGCCTAGTCTCGCCCAAAGTCTCGCTACGTGTGGTGATTGCCCGACTACCCTATCATTTCACCCCATCAGCCATCACAATACAAGAGCATCTGTGGCTTACTGACTCCAATATAATTGTCATGATTACTGCTCTCTGTTTTGGGCCATTTTGCAAAGGACACATCAAAAGCCATTGATTGGGACATGATATCAAAGAGAGGTGGGGGAGGAGGATCGATAGCAAAGCTTGCAGGGAGTCAAGTCAGACTGCAAGTGGAGCAACACTGACCAAATCACACATGTAATCAAGGGGAAATGCCCTTTAAGCATGCAGACAAGTTAGTTTTGCATGTCGAATATTATGATGCATGGAAAAAGGTCAGGGTGTATGGGTAGAGGTCACTATATGAGGTCAGTCGGATGACCCAAGGTGCCCTTGCGTCAGCATCAATGAATGGCCGTTTCCAAGTGAGGCTGGCTAGGCTTTTATGGGCAGGCTGCAATGTTATGTCCAAATTGAATTGGAGGAGCAGCACTTGGGTAGTGATGAATCGGGCCCTGCATTAATCATGTACACGTCTTATTTCTGGGCCGTCCTAATTCCTATGTTGGGGCGTGACGCGAGCCTAATGCTCCTTTGACACAAGGCTGTGGCCATTTCATCCATCAGAGGCACACAGGCCCATCATGGCTTGCCACAGGTGTAGCCCATCTATTATTGATAGCTTCATCTATATCTTGCCGACCCCAGCAGCCTGAGTCCCCTGCCCTCCTCACCCGCGGCCCCCTCCTCACCCGCGGCCCCCTATTCACTCGGGCCCTGCAGGTCCTGCAGACGCGCCCTGGATCCAGCAATGCAGCATCAACTGCAGGTTCCATAAAACGCAGCTGTAGGTCCATTGCTAATCTCACACAACCTCAAGGTACAAATAATGAGAAAGGTAACACGCATACTTTGTGATACTTCCGTGAAGTACAATAGAAGTACAATAGAAGTAAAATAGAAGTACAATAGGGTATATTAGATATTAACAATGTATATTTCAAAATTACCAGTACATAAAACGCTACACCGCATTCCAAACAAACATACCAGCCCACATAGAACTTTATCATGTGTAGGTTACCATAATTGCTTTAGGGTTGTTGGACTTGACATACCTATACAAGCAGTATAAATGTATTTATGAATATTAATTTGGCATAAAAACACTATTTCCACTTTTAAGTGCACCATAACTATTTCGAGTAGGTCTACATCTCAAATGTTTCTTCTTGGAGAGAAATAGAAATGATACAATTTAAATCAAATTGTACTGTGACAACACATGGTGATTTCGACCGTAAAATCCATGAAAATTATGACAACACTTTGGTGTTTGTTAGATGCATGGACAGGTTTCAGTCTATCATACTTTTAATGAACTCACATGAGGAGACTGAGATCAAAAGGAAACATGATCCGGTCGACTGGAGTCATAAACAGTTCTTGATTAATGAACTCGAGTGAATGACTTGAAAACACCTCACTGTGGCTAGTATAAGTGGGAAGGGGAAGTAGACTTTGGGGTTAGGGGCAAATAGTGACAGGTGGCTGACTGCTCATCCCTGGTACTCATCCCTGCCTCCTAGTGATGCTGCTGCTGCTGCTGTGGCTGCTGCTGCTGGCAGGGCATCGCATCAGCCCTCCTTCATGAAGTTATCCTGATCCAATTGTGCCGCTGTGATTACATCAACGTTGCGTTACCAACAGTAATACGCGTCTTTAGCCGGCGACAATTGTGAAAACAAAGATCCCAAGTGGCCAGGCCAATCTGCCCTGCTGGTCAAACGTCGCGGATGGCACAGACTGGCTGCTGCTCACTGCTCACTGCTCACCAGCCTGTGGTTCTATAACACCTGCTCAACGAGGTCTCCCCTAGCAACTGAGATAACTTAATATGACCAAGGCAATCCGTGTTCTAGCTGCAGCAAAGTGAGCAAGTCATGAAGCCAAGGCCAGTCCACCCTCCATCGGCCAAATGTGCAACAATTGCTCTTGATGACCAGACAACCAGTTAGCTCACGGGACAAATGCCAAATGCTAGTGCTGTCTCTGTCGTGCATTTAGGGCACCGCAACTGTGACACGTATCCATAATTACATTTGGGTAATATTGGTGTTTCTGCGTTGGTATTGGCCACAGGCCTAGGTCGTGTTGGTTGTCTCACAGGCCATTGCAGCTTGATTTTCTAAAAAATCGAGATATACCAATTGACAAAAACCTGAGTTCTCTAAATCATACACATGTAGTGCCAACAAAAATACTGAACCCATAGCCCTCTCCCTGAGTCTTCCATGATTACTCGGCAGTCCAGGAAACGTGGCTGTTATGTGACAGCATGTAGCGGGATTGACGTGGGAAGTTTTTCAATTTGCAAAGTTGCCTGATGCAGCCTGTTTTATTGACGCAAGGAAAACCTCAAGGCCGTGGCGGAAGAGCATGCATAGAGAGGGCTTGAGAGGACACGGTTTTAATTATGAGGATGCGGCTCAGTAGCAGCTGGAATCAAAGCAGGAAGAGCAAATATCTGGAGGGGAGAGAAAGAGAAGAGACGGAGCGCCGGGGGGAGCTGCTGGGGTTGGGTGGTTGCTTCTATACACAAAGCGCTGCTGCGTCATCGGGGGCGGTCGTCCTAGCTTCTGCAGCATCTGGCCGCCTTTTACGCCGCGCGACGCTCTTTTGACGGCCGCGCATCCGGGTCGTGTTCCTCAGAGAATTACACGCTAAACGCGCGATTAAAATTATGACTGGCTGCGGGGCAATATTTATCACGCATTCAGTGCCTAATCCACTCAGCCTGCGCACCACACAGTGGAAGCACAGAGAAGGGGTAAGGAGGGGGGAGGGGGGGGGGGTGGGAGGATGAGGGTGGTGTTACCGGACGGAATTCATTTGCAGGAGCAGGGGGCCACAGGAGCGAGGGTGGCGCAATCCAGGCGAATCTGCATTAATCATGATTCAAAAGATGTTGCTGATGCTGCTCTAGTGATGGGCAGATGAGGACAGCCTCATGATAGATGCTCCTTATATATGCTCTGCCTCCCTTCCGCATCAATGAGATGGGGACACTAGACTGCTTCAATGAACCCACACAAAATCTGCACCAGAATGTGTGGCCCTGCTGTGTGGCCCTGCTGTGTGCTATTTGGGTTTTGTCTGATGGCAATTCCGAATTAGTTCCATGCAACTTCAGCTAAATCAGAACAAGCCCTTTCTTCTATGAAACCGGTCGTATACAGTCAAACCAAAAATTATTCAGACGCTGGTGACTATATTTAAATCATAGCCACAGAGAGCCACTGACATATAGGCCTATAGATTTGAATGTTACCACATAATTTGATGCCACTTTAACCGAAATCACTGTATGAATAATTCTTGTGTTTTGAAGGTAAATCTTTGTGTAGCTTAAATGCATGAATGTTATCCTCTAATTTAACGATGGGACATATCTACAGGTCTTTCTATATTTGAATGTTAGACTGACACTCGAACTGAAATTATTTTCATCGCTGTTGGAACCCTATATGAATCGCCGGTTCACCTCCATTCCACGTCCTTCATAGCACTCCAGATAATTAACGTTTCATGAGTTTAAAAGCGGCTTTTGTGCTCTCCACAAGCACCAAAATGCACTGAATAATGCAGAGGCTACTTCAGGTATAAAGAAGAGCCTTGCAGTTTAGTGGATGGCTGGTGTGTGCAACAGTGCCATAGACAAGTTTTTCAGTGAAGCGTCTTATGGGCCACAGGGGGGCGCCTTGAGTCAGTACAATTGGTTGGGGGCGCAGTGGCCATGCATCTCCTGCCAAGGGCAATGCTGCTGGTCCCTCGTGCCTTCCTTAATGAAGCCAGGTCGTGGCGTTGTCTTTGTGGCCAGCAGGGGACCGGGGGGACGCTCAAAAACATTGGACAGCGTCTGAACTGCGGGGCCAATGGACATCAGGCCAAGAGTGTCCATTCTTCAACCGGGTCAACCTCCTTGGCCATGACTCTATAGAGACCCTCTTGATTTCTCCCAGGGAGCTGCGTCCAATCTAACTGAGTGTAAAACGGCTGAAGGATTAGAGCAATCTCTCGAAATCAAGATATATTAATTACTTAAGAGCGGCGAGTGGCTGGCGACCCTGGCTACACTCATTGTTGGCCTGTGACCGACCGGCTGCTCCAAAACGTATTAGTAGGGCATTACAGGCGAACTAGACACAAGGCCAGGTCAGAAACACAAGACCCGCTACAATTAGGCCATTCCCACTGTTGTCCAATCTTGTTGGCCTCTGCAAATCTGATTCTAAGTGAATCTACCATTGATTCGAGCAACGCTAGGGCCAGGCTTTGTTTGTCCCATCCTCTAGCATTTCGACTGCCCTAGCTCCAAGCTGCTGACCAGTTGACCAGTTGACCACTTGATACTCTTACGAAACAATAAGGGATATTCTGAACATAAAAGGGGGAGCTTTTAACTATGTTAAACTTTAACCTAATGGTTAAAGAATCCGCCAATTCCACATGGTAGGCTCTGCTGAAGGTTCCAGGTTCGATCCCAAGAGACATTGGAGGTGCATTGTATGTCTATGCTGAGGCCCCCACTCATGCGTAAATGTGTAACACGATGTGGACTCCAAGCACCATCATTACGTCTGCCTGTGGTGGTCATATTAGCTGATTCAGCTTCAGACTAGCAGCATTGAGACATTTAGACATTAAACCAAATGTTCAACCTCCTAGCTGGTGCTTCACATGAAACTTCTATAAAGGTCAACATAGTGATGTTGGATCAGAAATGCCACTAATGCGTTTGGAGCTTAAGAGTGATAGGCATTCAAGGGGGTGGGGGGTGTTCTTTACAAATTGTTGGTCACACTGATCATCATGCTGTACATCGGGGAATTTCTGTCTGTTTAGCATGGGAAGGTTAAATTGAGCAAAAAATTAATGTATACAGCAGTTGTTTTTCCTAACCTCTGTTACATGATTAATGACAAACACTGCTTTAATAAATATCTGACTTGTCACGTTTCGGCCAACATTGACTATCATAGCTATTGTCAAAATGATTAAGAGTAATCAGAGTTATGCACACTCCTTGTCTGTCACACATCTTTGTGTACTACACTTGATTTCTAATACAGGTTGATATCATCCTCAGTGTAATACACGGATACGAAGGTCAGCTTAAAGTGGCATCAAATTCTTTGGTAACATTCAATCTACATGTCAGTGATTGTCTATGAGTGTGATTTCAATAGTTTGCCTGTAGCCAAATTCCAAATGGTCAGAAATACCTGTGCATACTGCATAGTACATATTGTATGGGTCTTACCCTTAACCTGCAAGTCAATGCCAGTGATCCATTGGAGACATGCTTTGCCTTGCAATGGCCCTGCATGGTTGTATTTACTTAGGCATCGGGGGATCCAAAGAGACAGCAGTTGTGGATGACCTGTCGGGTGACCTGCTGGGTCAGGGTGGGGGTGAAACGTGAGGCCCTAGCAGCTGATGCCCCATGCATACTGACTGATACCGGAGACAAGGAAGAGGGGCTCTGCATACCTACCTCCCCTCCTGCTGGTCATTGGCTGGTCAGCCTGGTCAAGCTTCTGTCTTGTCTTTCCTGCAGACCTGACCCCTTTGCTTGGATAGCCATTGTCAGGTCAGTTTCAGAACAGACTACAAGGCTCAGAGTCAGGACAATGCTGGTGTAGCTCATGGAATTCTGATGTTTACAAACTAACCCTATTATTGTCATCCATTCTTCATACTTTTTTTACTGTCCTATAGCATCTCATCATTACGTCAGTGCCGTTATGACATAATGATTATAATATATATTATTAAGTAGATACAAGTGGACAACAGATGGGTTCCAAGTGCTGTATTATTATTTTACTTTCAATCCCTGAACTCACACTTGTAATTTAGTGTAATGCAGGGTGCATCTATGTGGCTACATGTTTTATGCATCCTTTCCCATGAAATTTACCATAATCTAAGTCGTAGGTCTTACATGACCATGAATCCAACTGCGCTTCCTCAATTATGATGAAGTGTGCCTTGTGTAGGCCTAGTGAATTTATCACCCGGAAGTTGGGTACTGTATTGGCTAAGGTCATAAATATTTTGCGGCTAAAGAAGTGCACTAAAAGGAAGGCTAAAGATGGAATTCATCCCGTCAAAAAATAAGGAAAAAGCAAAACAAATTGAAGTGCCTATTGGGCGAAATCTCCATCGTTCACCTAGGCAAGAGAAAGCATGACACGAATTGGTCATAAAGACATGCTTAAGTGGATATTAGAGACAAGAAAAAGGAGAGGGATGCAAGACAAACTCAGTAAGGTGACCCAGAGCTCTTTTCAATTGTGGGCAGGGGGCCAAATATGAAGTAATAGAGCAATTCGGGGATATCCTTAGCTTTGATGTGAATCTGTTTTAAATCGCCGCCTGGCGTGGAACTGTGGCGTTGTCAATTTGGACGGGTAACCGGATTAAGACGTCTTGGCTGCTGGCTTGGCGCTGTCATGGCGACCGACGGGGCCCGTGACCCTCTGTTCACCTCGCGGGGGGACCGCGATCCGTCACCGCCGCCTTGACAGTAACAAGACAGTCCCGACTGACCCGGGCCCCTCGTGCTTCCCTCCCCATCCCCCTGCCCCTCTGCCTGGAAGCTGCAACCTTCTTTGTGCTTGGGCAGGTTACATAAGATGCTGTCCTATCATCCATGGATAGAAGCCGCACCCAAAAACTCCAATCATCTCAGATGAGATATAGACATCAGCCCCTTTTGAAGGAATATTGGGCAGTTCCTTAAAATTTGTCTAATTTTTGGACCCTCACATTCAATGCACATTGTGTCTGCTTATGAGCCTTGGTGATACTTTCCAAGTGATGATCAATTCATATGAAATCCATTAAACCTTTTTAATAAAGGCCCATGTTTGACATGTGTATAGAGTTTAGCTTGATGCAGTGAAAAGTGAAATTTATACGATGCACATTACAGGCCTACGTGTAAAAAGCAATTAACATTGCCTGTCTTTGGATCTCTTCCCAGCAGCAAGATCTAGCCACAATATGTCTAAAGATCAATTTATTTGTTAGTGACCTATATAATTGAGTTTTAAATTAACTGATACAACATGCAAAGGAGGATTTGGTGGTGGTGGATTAGGGCTATACGTCCTGTATTTCTGCACCTGTTGGGCTAATTACGACAGGCAGGGACGAGGATTACCATAGCACAGCAGTGCAGCACTATAGATGGTAAGTTCTTGCCATGCAGCCACGATGGTTAGCCCTGATTCAGCTGATCATATATCCAAACAAGCGTGTTACACATTTACCATCAATTGAAGTGGCATAGGCCTTATCTCCAGACATATGTCCTAAATGGCCTCGTGTTTGGAACGTCAAATTATCTTACTGATGAGAATGCCGGATTACGCACTGTGTGTATATATAGCCGATAGTGAATTAATACATTAGTTTAGAAACAGGTCTACAGAATCCTTGTTGGTTTTGTTAGTGCTCCAACCTTATAGGTCTATCCATATCAGGTGAAAGTCAACAACTGTAAATTCTCTTTCTCATGCAAAGCACCAAACTCGAGCCCTCACATGAAATTCACATGCTGTCACAACTTAGCATTTTCCTTCAGTCTTCATTACTACTGCCATGTATTAATAAATTCAAGGCCCTTTAGATGAAATTCACATGCTTTCATGGCTAGCATTTTCAAGTTCAAGCCATTCTTTGAACAACTCAGGTTGAAATAGCAATGACCTCTTTCTGTAAATGACTAAATGGAGCCCTTCAGCAACTTGACTATTTCCCACCCCCCCCCCCCCCCATGGATTTGACAATTTTATAGTCTGAGCATGAAAAATGTAATTTTAAGGTGCATGACTCAAGGTGCCCCATTTTCTCCTACTTTTAGTTGAACAGTCTTGCTGTCTGTCTATCACTGCCCTCGGATAAAGGTCTGCCGTCCCAATCTCAGTGTCCCTCTCTGTCATTTTGTCTGTGTGTTTGTCTGCCATGTCATTCATGTTATTCTGACAACTGAAAAGGTCATTAATTGTGGTTTGCTCTCCACTCGAATTCATTGAGCATTGACGGTGGGCCCTTATTAAGACGTCAGTGGGTCATTTCCATCCGGGATTAGATGAAACAATAACGAGAATGTTAGGGGTAATGCGGCATAATGTGATGGGTTTAAGAGCAGCCCTGTTGACACCTGAAACAAAGGCTATTCCTCGTCGACGTCGTTCAGGGCGTAACGACGCGGCCACCGACGTCGTTGGCGTCACCGAAGCCGCTGCGTTACGACGTCAGGGCGTGCGTCAGGGTGATATCCTTACGAGACAGAGTTTTACAGACCGATTAATGGGATTAAAGTGGAATTAGTCAAGGGCGTTTTGTCATGGCTTTGCGCTGTTCACGGTCAAGTGGCTGCTTCATGGACGTCACCCAATCTTAATCATTGCGTTTCCGCTTCAACGACGTTCGGTACGGCGCGTGCAATGTGCGTGCAGGGCGCGCAGTCAAGGGAGCAGTCTGTCACAGCGTTCAGTAACTATGATATCAATTTAATCGGAAAACTGCGGGCCACCAGGGACCACCGACTTCAATGGATGAGACAATCGGAAAATTATTAGAGGCGAGAAGGGAGGGGTAAAGGAAGCGAGGGGCCGGGGGGCAAAGGGGGCGGTTAATCTGTCCATGGTCAAGGGATTTGTAGGCCGGGGCGCTCCCTGCATGCATTGGCGCTGGCCACTTGTACAGATGTTGACACACAAGCAATCAGCCGAGCCCGCAAATTTTAATCAGCGATATGATTTTAATGAGATTGGCCACAAAGAAGGGGTGGACCCGCGGGGAGATGGGTGCGCCCCATAAAGGGCTCTCAGCCCCCGTGGCTTTCACAGACTGTCAAGTGGCGCCCATCCCTCAAAGGGCCTGCCTGCCACCCTTGCCCAGCTTCCTCCATTTAGCAGATTAAGCGCCCTGCTCACCCCAAGGCCCTGGCTGTGGCATGAGAGCTTTCTTTAGCTCTTATAAAAAAGCAGCCTTTTTTAAAGTCGAAGATGCTGCGAGTCCACACTAAAAAATAGTTGCTTAAACTGTGAAAACTACACAACACTACGCAAATCTATGTTTGGAGCTACATAAAGCGTAACAATTTTTTTTTTTCCTCGGGAATATGATACAATAAACTGTTATACACTGTACATCATACATCATACATGTATGTTTTTACTTATTAGTACATGTACAGTATCACCTTAGTTGTAATTTCACCAAGATATCACACAAACATAACTGGTACATAAGTTCAACAATTTATTGTACAAATTTGACACCCTTGAGCTGAGCAACAACTGTGCGCACTGTAAACGTTTATAACTCATTGACAAATATATGTATTTGATGTTAACAATCCAAGTCAATACCATCAAGCAGTCCATGCATTTAGCTAATTTAAATTTATTATAAATGCACATACTATATATTGGCATTACTAATATATTTGCATACCTAGCTATGTCCTATACAGGAATATAGCATTTTTAATCATAATATTTTCATTGTTAATTGTTAAAATGATTGTCCTTTGACCTGTTGTTACAGATCATTGTACATGTAATTAATAACTACACTTTCATAGCTTCGTAATTACAGAATTCATAGAGTATTATACTTATAAAGACATGGTAAGCACTTTTTTTTCACTGTGTAGACTGTGTTCTGTTTTCATCTTGAGCAGATTTTTGTTCAGCTCGACTTTCTGAGTTGTCTTGTTCCGCATCATTACTTTGTTCATTGGATGCTGACTGTTCAACTTCATCTGCTTCTTCTGACTCTTGGTTTTCTAATTCTTCTAGAAAAAAAAAATGCACAGATAATAACGAAGATGATAATAATATGTTATACTTAAGACCATCAAGTGTACCATCACTTATTCCCAAACAACACAACTCAATTTCTATTTAATAGATTTTGAAAAAAATTATTATAATAATCCGAGCAATCATATCATGCTCTGAAAGGAAGAGGTTTGCAGTCACTTGTTCCTTGCTGGTACTGTAACTCAGACTGACTAGTGCTGCCATCTGGTGTTTAATGAAGATGGCAACAACTGACAGTGCATCACTAGGTATGCCCTGAAGCTCCCTTAGTATTTGGAGATAATGTCACTCTATAGATTATGCCTGCCATGCCTGCAATGCCTTTAATGCCATGCCTGCAATGCCTGTAATGCCACAATTAAGTTTTAAATAGTAAGTCTGTATGATGTGACATTTTGCACAGTACTGTTTATGTATGAGATATAAGGTGGCCCTTGGTGTCAGTTGCTGAAATGCTACATGACATGAGCATTGGTTGATATTTCCCCTACACGAAGCATATTGTGTGACTACAAGAGAAATAAGAAATTTGTCAAACGCACCTGCTGGATCAGGAATAGGTTTGTCGAACTCTTCGTTTCTGTTGTCTTTCCAGTCAACCAAGCGAACTATTGCGGGTTTGGATCCTGGCGAAATCTCCATGCAATATGTTATTTTTTCCATCATTTTGTGAGCAGCTGCTGCTCCGAAGAGAACCCTCGAGGAACTGATGGTGTCGCTGTCATTCAAAGATCGGGCAATGTTGTAGGACTTGTTGAAGTAGTCTACAGCTTGATCATATTTTCCCTAGAAAATATTATCGAATATAATTCAAATCGGACACACAAGAAGTAAAGTAATCATGGTATGGACAGAAATATTTAAAATGTTTTTTCACTAACCAATGTGTTGTACATTGCACCAAGATTTGAGCAAGCTTGGCTGATGGCTTTATCACTTTTACTTTTTTCTGCCACATCCACAAACATTTCCAAATACTTTATGGATTCTTCTATTTTTCCCTGGCTGAATTTAACACAAACACATGAAATGTCTCAACAGTATCAATGATTTTTTTTAGTTAATATAAAAATTAGCATTCTGTAAAAGAAACACTGCATTCCTTTACCTTTGATATGATTTTGCTATGGCTTCACATGCTATGCCATAGCCTTCATTATCCCCCAGAGATTGACAAGTGTCTAAATAAACATTCAGGTACTGAAAAACGAGAAGGCCACACACCACAAATGTATGTAATTGTATTTTTCTTGAAGAATTGTTAGTACATGTATATTTCTCGAAAATTTACATCTTAAGCTGTCAGAAAAGTAACAAGTCAGACTCAGACTGTACCTTTAAAGCAGTTCCACAGTCCCCATTCTTCTGAAAAGCCAAGCCTAATCTGTAACTGGCTTCTCCCAGAATTTTCTTATCTCCAGCTATGAAAAGAAAATAATAGTTTACTTATCCATGCCTTGAAAAAATAGCCAACTTCAGTCAATAATTGAATATAATTTATAAAACTACCTTCTTCAGCCATATTATAAGCTTTCTGGAGGTATTCTTGGTATTCGGTGTAATTTGCAGCTTTTTCATACTGATGGGCAATTGTTGTGTATATTCTGGATAAATTAATGCAGGCTTGTAAATGCATGGAGCTGCCATCCTCTAAAGTCCAGTCAACTTTTTCTTTGGTTAGTTCATGGAACTTTTCAAAATTTTCTGATGCAGTAGTGTTGTCTCCTGCGAAAATAAAAAGAACATAAAATTTGTTGTCAAGTTGGAGTAATTTTCTCACAATGAAAATTATGATTGACATAAGTTTATTCAAAGTTATATGTTCTATAGTCTACGCAAAGGTTCCAGTTTTACCACAAACAACCACTGTAGACCAAAGGCTATATGCATGGTAAGGGTCATGTTTGTTATCGAATGTCACATTTATTGAAGCCTTTTGGCCTTGAGTGTCATTCCCTGTCTTGGATACACTTGAATTAGAATTGTAGTGTAGAAAAAGATCTTTCATGTGCAGGAACAGATAGACATGCCAGTGAATGCATGAAATATTATTTTAAACACAAGATGAAAACAAGGCTCATACAGCTGCAGGTCACTGCCTTATTTCAACCCTACAGCACTTTTGTCTTGTATCTTGCTATTGGTACATAGTGTCAAATCAAATGGGTGAAAAAATCACCAAAGGAAAAAAAATATATATATGTACCAGTCTCTTCCATCGCAAGACCAACATTACAATGGCCTTCTGCAGCAGTTTTTCCACCATCCTCTTTCACACTCGATGCTGTCTCAAGGCAAGATGCGAAGAAATTATCAGACAACCATTTGTCTCCAGTACTTTGAAAATGCCTGGCAAGTTGATACTGACATCTGTATACTGTTGTATTGTCTCCTGAAACAATTAATTTTATCCATTGTTCACTTTCATACCAAACTATGACTCTCACTTTAAATGGGAGATATGCAAATCTGCTTTTAATGAATACATATTCATCCCCGGTCCATGCACTCTTCACCAGCTACATCCCAAAGCAATTTAACATCTCAGAGACATTAAATTGCAGACCTGTGCCTTGTACGCGGTATCTATGCTTAGGCAAGTAAAATACCCCACACATGAGGTAAGTGTGTAACATGGTGTGGACTCAAAGCCTTATCATCTCATCACTGGTCATATAAGCTATTTTAAACTAAACTTCAGACGCAGTAGCATTGAGACATTGAGACATAATACAGAGTACCATGTCAAACCACAGGTGTTTGCCAACATAATATAACATTGCTCAGTGATGACAGCACTTATACTTTAACTAATACATAGCCAAATGTGCCACGCACGTTTTCCATGCATTTGGATAAACGCATGGAATACACATGTGGCACATTTGGCCCATTTGGCCATGTACCATGGCTCCTGGCCTGACTGCCTTAATTGGCTTCTCATCGCAAGAGGCAGCTATGTCATTTGCAACAGCCAATCAGAATGCAGCTGAATACATTAGGAAATGCCCTGATCTTGATGGCAATTATTTTTATAGTTTATAGTAACCTGTTAAGACTTAATAACAAACAAGTTTCCTAATATATGTGCTGGTATTGAATGTCTATCAGTGAAATTGCATATAAATTTGTTTTGTTTGCATTGATGTGTAGATGGTGAAATATGCTCCTTGTATATAAGTGAATACCCATAAATAATGGAAGTTATCACTTAGAATAAGATAGAAAATTATTTGTTTGTATAATATTGCCATTTTTGAGGTGTTACATGATCCTTTAAGGCAGTTGCGCAGGGGTACTAAAAGCTGTTCTTGAGAAAGTCAGCAGCCTGGGTCTTATTAACTTACTTTGTCTGGATGCTGCTTCAGCTTGTGTCAAGTACACTTTCAGCGTCTCTAATTTTTCTGGTTCATTTTCCAGCAGAACTTTATTCCAAATGTTAGACTCCGGACCTGCAGCCAACCTTTCTTCATTTTGTCTCTTGATAAGGGCGAACAACTCTATGAATGATTGGTGATAGCCTTCTTGTAGCATATCGAGGAACATGTTGTGTTTGTAAGTGTTTCTGTACCTGTGAAAAAAAGAAGCCAGCAGCAACTCAAAGTACTGTAAGGAATACAGGGAAACTAGCTCTAATAACTGCAATTTACGAAAGAAAAAAAAATCATATAAATTCAATTAAGTTTCATACTTAGATGTCTGCATCTTGTCCAATCGAGGCTGCTGACTTCTTAGTGCTGCTTTCTTTTGTTCCATTTCTTTTTCTTTCTTTCCTTGAAAGCGTCTGGTCATTCCAGTCGCAATTAACACACTTGGCGAACCTGCATTTTTTGATCTTCCAGAGACCATTGGGATGGACTGTCCCCCTCCTGACTTCATTCTCTGCCCTTGATGGATGGCTGGCAGTGTAGCTGCCATTTTCTGAAATATAAAATTACAAAATATGGCTTTAAATACAGTGCTACATTCAATGTCATTCATAGGAATTAAAGTGGTTATTATTAAGTGGCTATGAATGAAACAAAAGTATTTCTAATTCATCTTTAGAATTAAAATATGTACAATACTAACAGACCTGTATACACTTAACAGTGTGTTGTGATGATTGAAAAAAGAAACGTATATGCTCACATAGTACACAAGCATCCTAATTATAAGGCTGTTCAAGAAAACCTCTGAAACAAGTACGTAGTTCCACCTAAGGGAATCACAAAGGGTTAATGCTAAATTACAAACTCAGATGGAGTTTCTCATGGCTGTAAGATACCTTTGAGCAACTTTGGTAATTTATGTCAGATATCACCCATTTAAATTGGCATTCCATACATTACATGGCCATGGGGCTTATTTGCCTTATATATATAACTTTATGGCTTTAAACCTTGGGTCTTTTTAAATGCTGATACCATTTGTGTATCTCAACTGTCTTTCCTTCTTCTTTTTTATTTTTTCACAAATATATATATTTTTTAATCATGTTTGGAATCAATTTAAATTATTTTTGCTCGAATAACATGTTCCTGATGTTAAATATTCAATAATATCTGACAAATTTTGGTATGACGTTGCACTAAGCAAGTTATATATATAGGCATGGAGGTGAAGTAACCTCCAGAAACGGGAAAAAGAAGAAGAAATACTTTCCAAATTTTGTAAAACATAGCCAAGATATTGTCAATGTGACTATCAAAACTGACAAAACTTCAAAAGACATATTATAACCTATGCGTTCTGATCGACTTTCTGTTTCCATCAAGTTTTCTGGAAAAAGCGCCGGTGACAATGACAGTGATATTGTGAAGTTTGCCACATTTCATATTTGACATACCTACTCCTGATTAAGACCAGTAATTCGCGTAAACTTTTTTGACAAGCTTGATAAAACTGCGGCTGTCGGAATCGGCGAGGGATGGCGTCGTCGATTGCCTTGACAACAACTGCGGCGCTTCACTGTCAACATTTAAGAATAACCCTGTTAGAGTAGTAATTGCACATTACGTATAGTCATAATAAATGTTTCATTTTATATATTTTTATGTGAGATATTGTTGCTTATTTTGGATAAAAAAAATTCCTTTCTGCGGAGATTTAAAACATTCGACCAGGTCGCCATGTTGAAAGATGTGCGATGTGGACGATGCAGAAATCGAAGTGAATCAACGAGAAAAAAAAGCGAGAGTAGATCATTGCTACACCCAAAATGGAAAAAAGAGAAGAGCAGGAGGGGCATACTGCTTTGCGTATAAGTGTGGATCACGCAAGCTTAAGCGTTTCCGTGAGGAAGGCGTGTCATTTCACAGGTGTCTTGACAGTCTGGTCAAAACCACAGACCCTAGGGTCTGTGGTCAAAACGTCCATAAACTGAAACGTCCTATAAAATCTCTGCCTTGAGCCCTGACTCCCTAGTCCAAAACAGAGAAAGAACAAACTTAAAATTGCCTTTGAAAGGACGTGATTACACGGGTAAATTGAGTGAATAATAATTAAAAAATAGTTGTATATTTCTTCTTTTTTGCCAATAAATTCAAATTGAGGTCATATAATTTACCGTAACGGAGGGTATTATCGACAGGGAGGGTATTTTCGACACTCGCATTAAAATGTTAAGTTATTATTTTTTGTTAACATTTTAATGTGTCGAAAATACCCGCCCTGTTGATAATACCCTCCGTTACGGTATATGACCTCAACTCAATTTGAGGGCCTTCTTACATTATTATAAAAAAATGTCATTTCAGAAATAGTAATATGTGTCCAGTCACGACCTTACATTTGGGAAAACCGTCTTACCCCTAGGTAGGCCCGAGTATCAACATGTCTGGATCCTCCCCATCTAGATAGAGTATCACAAGCTGTGACACGAGTTACAGAGGTGCCTCCTTGCTGATATTTGCATTCGAATGATTTTCATTAGTATTTAAAAAAATAAGATACAGCAGTTTTACAACACACTTATATTTCTTCAGGCATCATTTAAGTATAATATAGTATAGTTTGATTCTGGACGCAGGTTTTGGATGTCCAGCTCGACAAGTATGGTGAAGTGTCCGGCGCTTAGGTGACATTTATGCAGCATATATAACTTCATTCTTACGTTTCGGAAATCTGACTTTATGCATTTTTATGGGAACTTTTGGTTTATGGGCGTTTATGGCTTTGTAAATGTTTTGGCAATGTAATGAATATTGTTTCCTATAAAGTACTGTGTATTGAAGGGGCTATGTTTTATATGATCTGCAGGCCTATGGAACATAACGCTGATACAAAATCTGTCGCTTATTTCAGGTTCCCAAACAAGGTAAAATTTCCGGAATTACACAAACAATGGGTCCATAATTGCAAACGTGGACAACCTACAAAATATTCCGAAATTTGCTCCAAGCACTTTGAAGAAGCATGTATCGACAGGACAGGCCAAACTGGCCGACTTCGGGAAGGTGCGATACCAACCAAATTTGCATTTCCGGATCATATACAGGTACTAATAAGGTCACTCATGCCAACGTTTTAAATATTATCAAGTGTTGTTAATCAATTTTTAGCTCCGCCATAGTGATGGGTATTGCGATCCCCTTTGGCTTCTGTATTACTGTCCGTCTCGTCCATCACTTTTGTAGAAGAGCTAACTTGAGATGTATTGATCCTAGGATCATGCAACCAACAGAGATTATGCTTTGGGGGTAGACTTTGGACATGTCCGAAGATGGGTCACCTTAACCTACTTTTTAGGTCACAGGGGTTAAAACCATTCCGAACTTGTAGAAATGATAACTTTAGTAATATTGATGCTAGGATCATGAAACTTGCAGGGGAACACCTTTGATGAGTTCAAAGGTGGATGACCTTGACCTATTTGTGAGGTCACCTGGGGTCAATCATTCTGAGCTTTGTCTAAAGGATAACTTTGGATGTGTTGATTTTGCAACATGCAACCACCTATATGATGTAAATTCAGTTATGTCGATACTAGGTTCATGCAACTACAAGGGATTATGCATTATTGGAAGACCTTGGATGAATTTGAGGATTTTGGCCTATTTTTGAGGTCAGGGGTCACGTCATTGTAGAAATGATAACAGATATGTTGATGCAAGCATCATACAATTTTCAGGGTTTATGCCTTAGGGGATGAGTTCGAAGGTGCGTGGCCTTGACCTTTTTTTGATGCCACAGTGCTAGGATCATGCAACCAACTGGGATTATGCATTAGGGGGAAGTTCGAAGTTGGGTGACCTTGACCTAGCTTTGAGGTCATTTTGGTCAAATGCATCCCAAACAATGACTTCGGATGTTTATTGATGCTGGGATCATACAGCCTATTCAGTCTATGCCTTGCTGATCTTGTAAGTGCGTGCTGTGCATATTTTGTCATCCCACAAATCCCCTAATAGGTAAACTGTGGGTAGACTGTGCATAGCAGGCCGAGGGTTTCATGTGCTTTACATGGTATTTTTTTTATATATTAGGTCAATGACAATAAATAAATGTTAGACATTTTGCTTTGAATAATGAAGACAGATTTGTAGGGTCTAGATGCTTTTGGTGTTGTCATGTTTTTGTCAGGAGTCAAGTTTTTGTACTGTGAATAACTAATAAATATGTCATATTTTTGTCATTAATATCAGTTCACTTTCTCTCCAGACCAAGAAATTAAAACCTCGTCCAACTCAGAATTCAAGGAAGTCCAATGATAGCATAGCAGTTCCTCATTTTTTGCCTTTATACACCAACTTGCAAAAGCAAAATTTATGTCAAGGGAAAGTTGATGGAAAAGAAGGTCAGATTCAAGAAATTAATTTGGGTCAGGTATGATTGAAATTTGATACTTAAAGTAGATATTTCGGTAAATTTTATTTCATGAGTCCCATAGATAGTTTATATTTGCTATATATTCTTTATGCATGTACTTTTTAGGAGCATGGATACGCCGTGTCCAATCCCACTGCTTTGAAAAAGAAGGTAGAATTTATGGAGCAGAAGATGAACAAATTATCAAAGGAACTTAGAAATGCACTTGTGAGAGAGAAGAGATTAAGAAATGCTGTTCAACAGTACCAACAAAAACTTTGTGACCGAGCCAATGTTTTATTAACACTTACAGAGAAGCTAAATGCTATGGAAGGTATGATGTCAAAGTTTATGAAATACTTAGTTTTCTGTCAACATTTGCCCTTTATGTCATAATTTTTATCAGTTCAGATTTTTAGCTAGTCTTGTTTGTTCTAACAGACGAGTTATACTTGTCACTTGGTCGGCGTTGTTGTTCTTGCCGTTGGCTGCGTTAGCCCCTTCTGGTTAAGGTCATTCATTGTGCTTTTCAATGGAAGAAATACTCAGTCGATCTGGGGGTATGATATTTTGATGGAAGCATGGTTACTTCTTCTATGAGTGAAGAACACAGCGCATGGGGTTGTTATTCAGGGTTGGGGTTCTGAAACTTTCATGGTTGTCTTGGGGTAATTACCCTATGATGGGGTAAAATGCTGAAACTTCAGTTTGGGTGATCAGATTTGCTTCTGATTTGCTTTGTATACCCTACATGGTGTTAGCATCATGTTCTAACACTAACGTTGCTGTGAGGTAATTACCGAATGACGGGGTATCGTGGTTTAACTTCTGTTTGGGTGATCGAATTTTGGTTTGTACCCTACAGGGTATTAGCATCACATTCTAATGTGTTATGGGTTGCCATGAGGGTAATTACCCCATGATGGCGTAAAATGCCGTAACCTCTGTATGGGTGATCGGATTTGCTTCAAATTTGGTTGGGGGGGGGGGGGGGGGGACATAATGCAAAACCATTGTGTAACAACTGTATTATTTCACATTTGCTTGAGATTAAGAATCGGGCATTGGAATGTTTTCATGCAGCATTTCCAGCCTGCTACACCCTACTGGACTATATATGACAAGCAGAATTAAGCAATTTTATTCATTTTCAATGGCTGACGGTCTTTATCAAATTTCATGGTATGGCTATTTGTGTTCTCAGGTTGTGCAAAAGAAACCTTCAAAGTACGGTAAAAGTTTGATTCAGAGTCAGAGTTATCCTCAGTCTGTGACTGGTATAGGTTCTAACATTCAGTTATACACAATCAATATTTTGTATATTATGTTATGTTGGTATTCATATTAAAGCTTATGTTCTCCTGAATCTATTGGCAAAATATTTCATAGTACTTACTATTATCAACCGTGTAATCACAAAGATTAAATAATATTAGTAATACAAAAGTGCCAGTAGCAGGCTGGAGCAACCTCTGATGAACAATTCCTTTTTTATTTGTGACTTTCATATATATGAGCATTATTTAAAACAATTACATGAAGGTTTTGAGGAAAAAGGTACGTTTGTTCCCCCTCTATAATTTTGGTTTGTATACTCTTATAGGGTGTTATCACAATGATATACCACTTTTTAGGGTTGCCGTGGGTTAATTTTCTACAACTTTTGTTTTGATGATTGGATTTGCTTCAAATTTGGTTTGTATACCCTACAGGGTGTTAGTGTCGTGTCATGTTCTAGCACTTACATGCTAAAACCGGGGTTCCCAATCCTTACAGGAAAATATTAGCCTTGAAATTGTGTGTGTGAAAAATCCTGGAATTTACCGGGAAAACGCTTCTTGTCATTTCCGCTAGGGGTGCTGCGCTGGTGGTTATGCCGAACATCCCCGATGGGAGTTAATTGCATTTGAAGTTATTTTGAATCAAATCAAAGCCCCATGTCCAATGGACATGTGCAAGACTTAGAATGAAAGTCTACATCACGAATAGCAATTTTTCCTGTTCAGAGCCAGAATCACACCCGTCAGACTGTGTAGTGGGAGACTGAATTGCAAGTAGCATTGATGCAGGTTGAAGAAAATTTCTCCAAAAGGACACAAATTGTATTTTGGAGATTGTCATAATTATATACTTTTCCTTTAATTTACTCTTATGCACTGTATTTAGTCTAAAATTAGTAGCATGTTCCCCTAAGTAATATGCACCAATTAATAGAATTTAATTCAACTGGATGACAAATGCATTGCTGTGTTAAAAGCAACTCAAGAAATATGCTGAAATTGAGCCAAGTATTCTATATTTATCAAGAAAAATACTCAATTCTAATTATGATTGATTAATTCAGATTTTGATAGTAGTAGTAGAGTAATAGTAGAGTAGTAGTAGTACATTCATAGTAGTAGTAGTTATTGTACACCAGTGTAATACACAGCAAAAAAAACTTATTTTATGCAGAAGTATGTAGAACAGTTTTAATGACCTCATACCTGGATACCATCAATTATGATTCTGTCAATCAAAATTTTTTAACACACTGCTTTTAGTCATAAATGATTAAGTGTTCGTAGCCTCTCTATTTTAATTTATGCCTTGAAATTGGGTTCGGCAGCCTGGAAAAACCTGGAATAAACCTTGAATTTAAACTTGAGGAAGGAGTGGGAACCCTGTATAACATGTTTCTATGTTTGGATTTGCTTCGAATTTGGTTTGAATATAATGATGAAATAAGGTTGCCTTGGGGTTATTATAATATACCCATGATGGGGTAAAATTTATAACTTCTGTGATTGGATTTGCTTCAAATTTGGTTTGTTACCGTGGAGTATTACCCCAAGAGGGGTAAATTGTGGTAACCTGTATTTAGGTTTTGGATCTTCACAGAATTTGGTTTTGGATCTTCACAGAATTTGGTTTTAACGGAGAAACTGACTCTGTTGGTTCTCCGTTATTCCAATTAGTCTGTACTGGTGATGACCGAGCTGAGCATTTGTCAACAGCCTGGAATTCTATTGTTTTCTCGGCAATGAGGCTTTTATGCAAAAATCCGCTCTGCAAAACTGCCAAAGCTGTTGTCCTATGTGAAAGGTTAATTTAGCGTCCACTCTGTGGTGTCATAGTGTTCCCCAAACTAAAAAATGTTTCTAAAGACTTCCTTAAAAAAATTTCACATTATCGCTCATATTCGCAGACAAAGTGTGTTGATTTGATTTGCGGTTATTGTGCCAATATACAACCTGCTGGCAAAAGTGGCGGGAAAGGTCGCGATTTGGACCTCACCAGGGATCAAACAGAGATGTACGTCAAGTTATGGAGTGGTAAACGAGTGAGTTTGCTCCTTTTCAACCAGTTTACATTTTGAAAAAGTAAAGATTTATTCTGGGACTCACTCAGGTTCTCTTTGAGTGAGACAAATTAAAATCAGAAGTCTCTAGGAGTGAGACGTACACTGTTGTACAGTAACCAAATGAGTAAGACTCATGCTGAATGAGTAATTACGACTTGGCATGTCTGGATCAAACGTATCAGCTCTGCATATCCCTTGCACATTCTAATTTACAGCCTCCCCAGTTTCTCCCTTATGAGTGCCGTCATGCTAGTTACACTAGCTGTACAGGGTGTTACGATCATGTTGTAATACTTGTGTGGTTGTCCGAGTAATTACCCCATGAAAACGGACAATGTGTGGTTGTCCGAGTAATTACCCCATGAAAACGGCAAGTAACATGCATACAACGGACGAGCGTTATCACCGCTTGCGGAGCTATTTTTGTTCAGTGTTGCCAACCTTGGACAGTAAAAATTTGTGGGATTTGCAATTTTGTTGTAAATTATTAAGTAAATTTTGGTTGAAATTTAGTGATTAGCATAAATTTCGTGAGAGTTCGCAGCACTGTTTGTTGGTAAGTTAACCATAGAAGTGTATTACACTTCTATGGTTGAAATAAAGTTGAGAGATTGAATGTTACTTTGACTCCATCTTTTCAGGTTTGGCTGATGAAAATTCAATTTCTGTAAATAGCACCGAAGAAGCTTGCGCCGGCACTGTTCACATTATAGAGTTCAGGAATGAAGTTGATGCCATTTCAGACTTGAATGATGACTTTCCAGAGAATTTCAGTGTGGATGATTTACTGGATTCTGAAGTTGGTGTCGAGGACAATTTGGACTTACAAATCCAGAAATATGCATTGTGAATGATTCTGATATTGAAGAAGATTCAAATCCCTCAGTATATTTTGACATTACCACAGATGTGGATCATGTACAGTGTATCTAGTTAAAAAAAATGACTGCAATTACTGATGTAGATGGTCAAATTGTGGACTGATTATCTATGTTGCTATAATATGGATCAGCATAATTGCTGCTTAAATAGATGTATGTATGTCCTGCATACTGTTATCTCTGATTTTATTCACTTCATCAATATTTTTATATTTTTTCTCGGCCAAATTAATTAATCCATAACTTGTGGCACTGCCTAACTATTAAAGACGATGGACAAAATAAAAATTGTATACTAGACAAGACGAGGATGGATATATATATAGCTATAGATATGTCTATAGATATATGTCTATGTCTCAGTACTACTGGGTCTCATATGAACAGCTGCCACAGACATGATGAAATAATAAGGCTTGGTGTCCACACCGTGTTACATATTTTCCCCATGGGTGTACACTTTTACTTGCCTCAGCATGGATACCGAGTACAAGGCACCTCCAATTTAACTCGATCGACATTTAGCTGGGATATGTAGCTCATGAGCTCTCACAAAGAGTGCCCAGGCTGGAGATCGAACCCAGGACTTCCATTGCTGTTGCCAGCATGAGGCAGAGGCCGAGGCCACCGTCTCGTCTGGTGTAGGTCAGTGTTTTTGTCCCAGGCCAAGACAATAACATGAATAACACAGTCCTGTGATACTCCAACTCAATTAACTATTATTATGGCGTTCGAACGACTTGTCTGATTTCAGCATCCAGCTACGGCCCTGACCTTAAGCAGAGCTAGCCAATATAAAATATATATATATATATATCATTGACTTTAGCTGAATATTTGGACATAACAAAACATATATATATATATTATGTTTACCCGTGAGTGGGTATATGTTACATGCCATGAATTGTGTGTATTTGTAAATTGTTGAATGAAATATAATAAAAAATTGCTTTACTTTATACAATTGACTTGGTTCATGGTAGCTAGCTATATTATAGAGATGCGGTACCAGTGCTAGGTTGGTTCGGGTTGCGCTGCAGATTATAATTGAGGTGGCGCCACCGGCAACATTAACCTCGGACGCCCTCTGTTGGAAATCAAAATTTTAGAAAATTATTTGAGAGCAGCTGACTACTTTGTTGTTGTGATACCACAACTCTGTAAGTTAACTTGTGCACGGTGACACCGAGTGTCTTGTATTGTTTATGTATTGTTGTTGTGGCATTGGCTATGAACTGGTGGCACTGCTCTGGATATAGGCACATTTGGTTGTGAGCGATAATACATGAACATTGGAGATCAAAGAACAACTGAATAGTTGTTTATTGTCGTATTGCACGACTTTTTACGATTTTTACACTGTACTTTGCCATGTTAGAATCTCCAAGCTTAAAGTGAGATACTGGAGAACACACCAATGGGAATGGCAGTTTCTAAAGCAAGATAGGCGGCTGAACTATGGTGAGATTACTAGTCAACTCACCGCCGGCTAGGGTTAGTCAACTCACCGCCCATATTTAGAAGTCACCACCTGTATGGTCAGCCCACCGATGGCCGAGTTCACTCACTGCCGACGGCCGAGTTAACTCACTGCCGACGGCCGAGTTAACTCACCACCGCTGCCGCCGATTACAATCATACTTCATAGGCTAATTGCCATTACCAACTTTGAATTTTGCTCCATGTGTCAACTGGGTGCTAATAAAACTAAAATAAAAGAATAGTAAAATATTTATTTACGGTCCTAAAATACCAAGTTAGTAAAACCATATAAATAGGATTGGTATAATAATTGAAAGCAGTGGAAATGATAGGACTACTACATAAATGTAGAAAACAATGGATCCCCGTTGGATCCACAAAACTGATTGGCACAAGCCAATCCAAAAACGAAAATGTTTAGGGCAGTGACTTGACTTGACTTTTTGGTAGTCAAGTCACCGCATACACGGGCGGTGAGCTGACTACGGCGGGCGGTGAGTTGGCATTGGCGGTGAGTTAACCTGATACCTATGGTGATGCCAAGAGGTTGTCTCTGCTTACTCCTCTATGAGAGTAGCCCTTGATTTCAATGACCCTTGACAGGAGGCCAAATTACGAACTTCAGTATGTGTCCCCTATATCAGTCACCTCAACTTTTTAAAATAAATTGCACGGGCCGGCAGGCCAGGTTTCTTGGATAGGATCAACCTTTGCTTAGATGTACAGTAATGGGTCAGCATGTGATGGCACAAGTCATTGATGAACATGGAGATGAAAATTTAGTGTTCCTAGGAACTGAGTTGTATGATGCTGTTAAAAGAGCCTGTCAAAGCACAATTGCCAATGATGAAGTAAAATCTCTGCTTGAAAGTGTCTCTTCCCTAGTAACTGATGGGGCCAGTGTAAATACAGGGGGAAAAATGGGCTTTGGGCAAAGTTTGAATCTGAAATTCAGTCTAGTATTCCAAAATTTAGCTGAAAATTGAAAATTTGGTGTGCTGTCCACAGGAGCCAGCTGGCCTGGATATCAGTTACTGAAGCAGTACTAGAAGTGACAGCTGTTCATTTGAAAAAGAGGGCATTTTGAAGCTACACAACATTTATGTACTGTTAATCATGTACCCACTGATTGTCTCTGGGGGAGCTCCCTCCACAGTAAATTCATATGATATATCCTATATAGATATTATTTTGTATCTTCTGGAAATAAACAATCTAGAATCTTGTATGTTTAATGATCTTTGTTTATGTGAATGTAGTGATTTGAAAGTTTATCTGGAATTAATGTTCAATAGTGTTTGACTCAAGATAACCATAAAATTCAAGACTACACATGATCAGATTTACAACTGCACAACTTATTTTTCAACTGCACATTCAGGGTTCTACTGCATGTTAAAAAAAGCCCTGACAGATTCTGACTACGTATTGTGAGATTTGCTAGCAAGGGAGGCATCTTCCCATGTGGCTCATCCCTATAGGGGTATAATGGGTATGTGTGCTTGTTGAGCAAACTATGCCATTGTTGTATACACAGATTATACAGTGTTTAGAGTCTGTTATCTGTGGTTGTACAGTGCCCGGCGTTGAAGTTGTGGCCGCCACTGGAGTTGTGGAAGTCAATAGTGACGTCCAGGGGCAGATCCAGAACATTCTGACATGGAAAGGTTTTAGAATATAGTGATAACTATCATCTTGTGAATTGAGAATGTTCTGAATCCGCCCCTATAAGTAAGAATTAAAGGCCACAACTTCGATGTCTGCCACAACTTCGATGTCGGCCCTGTATAGCTCTGTATACCTTATGTTCTTTGCTTCAGGTGAACTGCTTTCAAGACAGGCCATGAGCCATCACTGGGGAGACTTCACCACGTCAGTTGAAACTGACTCGTGTGGAATAGCGGCCATGGAGAGGGAGCTGCTGACCAAACCAAGACCGATGGAAGTTGAGGGGCCGCGATTGCATCAGCCTTCGAGTCGACATCATCCCCCTTCTGATCAGTACATTGCCTACATGTTTATTTTATTGGAAGTAATAAGTTAGCTTCAGGATATCACAATGAAATGTGTTTGTATTGAAATTCTTTTACCCTTCGTTTTCAGGCCCCACCCTGCTGAACATTTTGCAATGGACAGTGTGACACTGCATACGATAAAACTAATTCAGTTTGCAAAACATGTCAAAGGTCTTCTACATGCTGCACAACAGGCTATGGAAAATACGGTATGTATTGTGGTTGCATCAGTTTTATCAGTACGAAAGGTTGTAGGATTTAAAAAATCTACCTGTCTGGTTGGCTGTTAGTTGCAGTACTTCGAAATAAATTTTTGGTTATGGTGTCAAATATGCCGATTATCATCAACTGTTTATTTTTGGGTAAATATTTCAGAGAGCGGTGTTTCCATTGATTTCGAAAAATGGTTGGATTTGAGTATTTGTTACCTTGGATGAACTAGAGAAGGATTGGACACTTTGAAAGTAATAAAACAATATTCATTATTAGGTAATTTAAGAAGAGTCAAATTCGCCCAGAGCTGGCCCAAGGACCCCTGCTGCTACATTGATTCTTTGATGTTCACACTGCGCTTCAGTGATCACACCCCTCATCAGTGATGCCCTGTATTAGCAGCAATTAACTCCCTAAATTCCAAAGTCAAAGTTTTTGTTTCTTGTTGTACATCCTTGGCATTACTATCAGTGCACTCTGCATGATCCCAGGATTCTAAAAGTGTTTTTACCGAATTTCTAGGCCTAATAGTAGGAAAGTTATTGTCAAAAATGTGTCAGTTTTTAAGTACTCTATAGTAAAATATCTTATCTTAATCTTGCAATACCTTAAGAAGCTGTAAGATCCATAGATGAGGCCATATTCGTCTTATAGCTGAAAATCTTAATTTAATGATGATTGTTATGTCATGTGTGATAAATGTGTCGAACTGAGATACAGACCTTTAAAGATGCCAAATTTCCGGGGATGTGTCCAGATGTGTCATGCTATATTTGATGAAAACATGATTTTTTTCTGTTCTAAATGATCAATACAAACTGCAACAATGTCCTACTCCCTGTTCATGTCACAGAGTCACATATGATATTGTTTTTTTCTGTGGTTTTTGCTTTTTGGTTGCATATTTGACATATAAACATGAAAATGGCTTAATAGTATATTGTTATGCTTTGTTACTAATCCGAATATAGAGATGCCTACAGATATAACATGTAATAAAATTTCAGAAGTCGGAAAAACAATGAAGGAAAATTGTCAAGCTTATGTACTGAGTATAAAAGAAAGATATACATGTCAGCCTATATGAATACATATTTTGCACCCCTTTCCATTGTTTCCCAGTGGAATCAGTGAGGGGAAGTTTTAAAACTTGACTCATATTACAGCATCATCAGTTGGTCATTAGGACGGTAGCGAAACGCTGTGTGAACCTTTGAAGTATCGAAGTGTCCAATTCTTCTCTAGTTCATCCAAGGTGTTACTATGCAGCAGTCAGGCCCCACAAATCGAGATATTTAGGACGCAAATGAGGCCCTGGCAGCAGTAAAACTATTATCACAGTTCTTGCTAACATCACATTGGAGCCTTGTGCTGGATTGGCTATTGATGTACATTCTTTCATGTTTGCATTACTTCGCTATTACATGAATATTTTATGTATACTGTCAATTATTGTGCTATGAACCATTCTGAAATAAAGGAGCATTAACTTGATAATCTTTCTTAATGCTATATTGGTTAATGAGTCAGTTCAGATTGTACCTGTTGTTGGTTGCATATTAAATATCAAGACTTAACAGTGTTTTCCTTTCAGAAACCGGAAGATGACCCTCCACTCTTTCCTCTGGCTCCAGAAATGCCTAAATTAGAAAACATGCCACCGAAACCAAAGGATCCTACTCCTGTTCCATTTAGATCTAAGGAACGTCTGACGTAAGTTCTAGAATGGTCAACAGTTTGAAGTCGTTTTTCATTTTCCTGACTTCAATAGGTGATCATCATTGTGATTACATGGAAAATTTTATATTTCAGAGACTTTCAAAGGGGTATTGGGACACCTCCTCCAGAAATAGACAGCGCATCATGTAGAAGAGTACTGAAGAAAGGTGTAGCTGCCCTTTGTGCACATGCAGGATATGACAGTAAGTATGTGATTGTGATCAATTTTATAAAAAAAATTAACTGCGTCAAATTTTCATTGTGAGTTTTTATACACTGTTCAACAAATTTTTGTAGCATGTCCAGAATCCGTCTTAGATACCTTGACAGACCTGACACAAGAGTATTATCTTCAGTTGTCAAGTTTGTTGCGAAGGGCGAGAGATTCGGAAGCAAAAAGTGGTTCAACTGGGTTCCCAGTAAGTATCGTTTTAGAGTTGTTTCAAACAGGACAATGTTGAACAAGCTTTTCAAGAAATGTTCCTAACAAACATGATTTAATAGGCCTATTTCTAATATGTTCTAAACAGAGCTAGGCTTACTCCATGAGTTTTTTTCTCGAGAATTAATGCACCTGACAATTCGATATTAAATACTGTGACTTTATTTACAGGACATTGTTGAACAAGTTTTTCACGAAATGGGAGTGGGAGGGACGGTGTCACTTCACGAGTATTACCAGAATCGAATCATTGAATACCATGAGAATATGCAGCAGCAATGTCAACAGCTAGCTGACGAGTATGAACTTATCAGAAACCCAGATTTACGAGCTGCGGAAGCAAGAAAGTTGGCTAGGTATATTCTGTTAAATAAATGAAAAAAGAAAGATTTAAAATGAAGCATTATTAATTTAATCATAATTTTATAATTATTGTTACAGAGTATACTCAGCTTAAAACAATTTATGTCCAAACATACCGTAATGTTTTGTCATGTTACTGTTGGAAATTGTTAGCTTTTTTTTCAAAACAGAATGAAGGAGGATTTGACAGGAGACATCACCTTCCCAAATTTAGCAGATGGGGAAGAAGGACAAGACAATGAACTCCTTAACTCTGAAGGTGATTGCAATTGACCTGAACCTCTATCGAGGCTGTCTTGATTTATAGCCAAATTACACAGGGCGTCGATAGTATTGAGAAACCGGAGAAAAGTCTGGAATGTTAAAACATGCCATTTTCCAGGTTGGAGAAAGTACCCTTTAGTGTTTAGTTGGGAAATGACAAATTTTGTGCCTGACTCAAGCAAAATAATACAAGTGTTTATTAACACTCGACCAGTATTTTTTTAATATCTTAATGTAGAAAAATGAGGGGGTGGGAGGGGGGTGTCTGAAAATTTTCCTGTCCAGACCCACTACACTTTTTAACAGAACAGCCCTAATATAAATTTTTGATACTACTTTCGAAATGTGATTACATAGTTTTTTTCGTCCAGGTCAAGTGGCTCTCGGCATAAACATTGTACAAGATGCAGCTGGAGGTCACACAATTACGACAGATTCAAAAGCAGAACGTGAAGAGCCAAGGTAAATTTTTACCAACTTATTATTGTGCTAATGATGTGTAACCTGAAGTATTGTATTTCATATATTCTTGAATGTAGGTGCTTGCCTTGTATGGCCTTGTAGTGTTAGTTCTATGTACACTCTGAATATATTCTTGTATTATATGTTTGTGATGAGGCTTTGTGAATAATACTGTATCACTTATTGCCATCGTAGGCACAGGTAGAGAGATTGTATTTTATTTTAATCCAGGAAACTTGGCTGTGATGCCCTTACAAAGAAAAAACTATTTCACAAAGTGCAAAGCAGGGCTTGGTAAGGTTGTGGTTTTTGCAACGTGAATGCCCTGCCTTTTCGAAATTTGGTTCCAGCTGAGACTTGCATGGTTTTTACCCTGAATGTAACAGAAAGTTTCTTACGCAAGAAACAGACAGCTGCAGTAACAGTTGCCCTTCTCAAGTTGAACACTCACACAGTTGCATTATTTTTAAAACACCATGGGCTGATTCTGCCTTAGGACTTGGTAATTCTATACAATGTAACCAAAGATTGCATTGAAAAACATTTTCCTAAAAATCGCAGCTTTATGCTTTCCTGCAGAGTCATGTGATGTTCATTTGAGTCACAAAATGTAAGTTTTTGTTTGGAAAGTCATAAAAAGGTCCAGCATTCCTTTAACATACATCTGAATTAGACTACAAAGGTTTCGTAGCTACATCATATACTTTTCACTTCCTACTGTATTTGAAATTATCTTGACAAGTGTAGAGATCTAACAATTGTTTGGATTTGGCATCTGCAGGAACTCTGTTTTAACCTTTTTTATGCTGGCATGGTGGTGTGCTTTTTTTAAATTTAATTTTGTTATTATTTAACAATTTAGTTCCAAAGAACCAAATGATTCTGGAAGGTAACTATTATTGATAAACAAGGCCAGAGTGCACAGAAAATAAAACAACTAAGAAATGGTTTGGTGCACAGTATTAAAATATCTTTAATGCTTCTTTTCACATTACATTTGCATTTTCTGTGTTGGAAGAATGTGTGTTTTAATTGAACTGGGTGCAATTTGTGGACGGATTTGCTGGAAAGGTGTTGGTTATAATCAGTTTTACTGTAATTGACTCGTATCTGCTATTCCTAAACAATTGTTCCAGAGAGCCTTGCTATCTATTGACTTTAGAACTAATTTTCATCCGACTGAAAGAATGTTACATTAAGCTTAAGCTAATTGTATAAGTTATGTGCATGGAACACCTTATTTCCTTTTGGGAGCAGTGGTTTGCAGTGTACTTTGCATGGAATCAAAGAAACTTACTGTTCTTACTAACTCAACCTTAAAGTGTGTTCTGGTATGTGGTGTGGAGCAGCCGTGTTGTGGTAAACATTGCACGTCTTTTCATTCACATAAAAATTTGTTAATTTTTCATGTAACTGCTCTCATGTTTTTTTTTTTTGTGAACCTCTTAAAATGACAGTTGCATTTTACAGAAAAGGAAGCCTTTTCGTATAGATTTAGTGGCCTTGTATAGCACAACAAAATCATTAAATTGTCTATTTTAACTTACTTTTCTTTTGTCAGTACTACAGTTTAATATTCACTTGTTGTGAATTCCAGGGTTGCTGCTTTGGACAGCTATGATGGTGATGGAGACGGCCAGGGCAGTGACTTGCCTGTTACACCAGGTGGCGACAGCATCCAGGACCCTGGATCTGTCCCTGCCTCTGATATCATGTCTCCGCCTTCGATTGGACTAGCTAGACCTCCTTCAGTCAAACGACAAAAGACCAAGTGAATACCATGAACATTTAAGACATTCAGTGCACAATGCTACATAGAGTACAAGCCAAAAGTATATAGATGCATGACATTACAAGGTAAAATTTCTACCACGTTCGAAACGCTCAATACATGTTGTATGTGCACAACATGTTGTTGTCATAAGTCTAAAAGGCAATAAAGTATTATTGCAACTCATGTTGAAGTTTCATTGTATGTTTTTGAGACTATTTATAGCCTAGATTACCTGCTTTTTTCATCATGTGCAACATGCAGGTTCTGACACCACCATATCGTGAGGGATCCGAAACCAATTTGTCTTTGTCTTACTCAGAGAGGCAAATGAAAACCTGTGGATATGCTTAAGTTTGTCTTTTAGGTAGGTTTTTAATTGCTAGCCACAGCAGGGAGAACTTCACAGGTCCTATGTAATTGCCTCTTCAAATAAATCCTTGATCTGGGCTGTGTGTACAAATTCAGAAACTTGGATATTAACGACTTGTGCATGAACTTCATTGGCTAATAAGTTTGGTGATGCTGACAGGTTAACAGATTCTTGATCTCAAGTTTCAGCTTGTGCCAGTAAATGAACACATCTTGGTCTCAGTGTCATGCAAAGACACACCCACTGGTTTGGTGAAAAGGATCTTTACTGATCATGCAGATCAAGACATAATGGATAGTGTTGATTTAAATAGGCCAACATATAGCGCTCCAAAACTTGGTATAGGCTAAAATACTGGCAAGCAATTATACCAATAAGATGCACTATTGCCCTGCAAACTGAAAGTTACACTGGGCAATGCAATTTCAAAAGCATCAAAATCTTAACCTCTTAAGACAAATACAACTCTAGTCCATCTTTGGTGCGGTTTTATTGTCAAAAAGTTACAAGTGGCTGAACTCCTATTGTCATAAACCTTTTCCTGATTAACTGAAGAACTACACTGCCTTAAAATAACTTAATCATTAAACAAAGAATCATAGCTATATATGGAACATTAGTGAAAACAGAAGTATGAAGTGCAACTTAAGACAATTATGAGGTCAGTGGAATGTTGAAGGTAAAAATATTTATTCGGCAAAGCTCTACAAAAACTTCCTAAAAAAGCAAAGAAATTAAATCACAATTCTTCTTTATTCAGTTCTTTACGTTCATCACTGACCATATCCAGAGCTTTCAGTATTAGGTCTCTGAACTCTCCGACGTGGACATGAGTGTCAGGTCTGTTATTGCCAGAATCTCCCTCCACCGGGTGATTGTGCATCTCTCTGCTATTATGCCAGCTGAGGTAAGGACCTCTGGCTTGCAGAATTTCACCGTACATCTTGTGATTAAGCGGCGACTTGTATGGAACGAGTTGGATGGCTACGCCATGAGGAGGGAGATAAATGCCATTCATAAGACCAGCTCCATTCATTCCGACTAATACTGTGTATTTTTGCATGGTTTCCACCTGAAAATTTTAAGAGGATATTGTTAAATGTCTTCAATACTGAATACCATGTTCACAATTAGGCCAGTTAATCACCTCATGCAATGAGAAACCTATTACTTACCTGCTGCCGGTATGAAAAATTTTCAAGTTTCAAAAGATGGACAACACCAAGACTTTGCACAGACTTCACCAGTTCATCCTCATTCAAAATTTTTCTTCGGTTGCGTCTAAAACAAAGCAAGGCAAAACATGCTATAAAAGGCCTCATCCAGAATTGTAGGTTTCTAACCAAATTTTTATGATCTTAATTTGCAGTTTAAGTGTTTACAGTATAAGTAGCGAGCCATTACCTACAGTAAAATACACACCTTGAAATAATGCCTATTAGAGGCTTTTTGTATTTTTTCCATGCATCTTGGTTAACTTTTATTTGGCTTTTCATGTAGTTTACGAAGTTTAGAATTAAAGATGATTCATCATGTCTGATGTTTGGAGTCTGAAATTAAATACAAGCAAATTGACAGTTCTTTAAATATAAATCATATATATGGTGATTTTTCACTGCAGCTGTGTTTTCTAATATTATATACTAATACTTTTAAATTGCTATATCTTTGTAAAGATGAAATAACATAATTCATTACTATACACTCACTCCGAAATACAAAGTTTTGAAGCAAATAGTCTTGCCACTATTTCTGAAGTTCTGGTCAAGTGGAACGACTGGCATATCTCCAGCAAAATACTGAAAGGGTGAACAATAGTTTGTGAAAATGAATATCGCCCCCAATACAACAATATCAGCAATTAAACATACTTTTTATTGTACCTTCAACATAGAATACCAATATTTGTTCTTTTCTTTGAATGCATCAGTTGACCAATCAACAGGCTGAAAATGCAAAGACAATGATTATTACATAGATAGCTTTTTAGGAAATTTTAAGTATATACAATAACCAGGACTAGTACACGTATGAGAAGTGCGAAGGCCCAACATCCAGGGCCCATATAGGCACCGTCTACCTTTACAGCCACAGTGTGGGGCTCATGGCCTGATGTAGTTAATTTGCTTGTGTTGACCTCGGACTACTTTGTGAAAATAATTAGCTATTTCTTTGCTCATGTATTTATTGTTAGGGTTGTTCAATTTAGAAAAAGGGGGGGGGGGGAACCTTAAAATGTTCAGGTTCCCTCTTAGGTCTATTTAAAATGTCAGACTAACCTGCAGTCGGGTACTTTCAACACTTGGCATGAGAATGCGAGTTAAATTCCCAGAGGATTTTTCGTTGAATATTGCTTTGTAAAGTGGGAACAGCATGTCAAGATGGAGATGATAGTAATTACTGTTCTTTGCGAAGTAGTAGATAGTGAACACGTGACCAACATCGTAGGTCTCCGAACATTCATACTCCGACAGCTGCTCATCTGCAGCCATGCTCCATACATCAAAATAATCACTATTGCAAGGCTCGAGAATGTCCTCCTCTCCCTTCACATAAAACACCCCGTCAGAGCTTTTTAACATAGCATTGGTGATCTCGCAATAGATGAATGGGTAATGACCATGCTGCCTCTTCACAGTTGACTCTGACCAGTCACACCAACAAGTGTGAGCAAGGAAGGATAGCAGTAGCAAGATGTACTTAGGCATGGCTGTAGTTTAATGACTCTGAAAGTGAAAAGATAGATAATATGTAGCAATTACAATTTTGATCTTATAAAAATTATTTAATGATACAACATTTCCATTTCATGAACATACTCATATGTTGAACTAAGTTTTGACAAATGTAAACTGGTATTGCATGCATTTGTCTAGATCTCCACAGAGGATAGGAACTCCATGCCTCAAGTTTAGCTAGCTGGCTAGATCGGTAGAGAATCCAGACCTAGCATTTGTCGTGTATCAGACGGATTGCTTTAGCAATATAATTTCAATTATGGCTTCTTACCAGCATACAGCAGTGCCTAAACAATACTGGCTGGTTCAATCAAATGCACGAGTTCAGTGTCATTCACACATGTTGTTTGATTGATAAATGTCAGTGTCATTCACACATGTGAATACTTGGAAATCCCCTAACGTTGCTCAAGTACTTTTCGGCAGAGGGCGTGTGAGTGCAACGCCACCTATAGTTTTATACCGCGATGAGCACATGTGGTTGAGATGGACGGAATTTATGACAGGTTTTGTTCGAACACCAGTGGTCCAGAGCGCTTTATAGAGTAAGTAAAAAGTGGACGTAAACGTCTCACAAAATTGAAGGGTTATGCTTGCTAATTATTTTCCACGACGGACATAATACTTTATAGGCGGAAAGCGTAGTGCGCGCATTATCGCTCGAAAAACAGCATGTGTCTCACTCTCCATGAAACTTTGAAAGCTGTGATAAAGAATGATTGACATGGTGTGTATTGAACGAGACCCCTATATTTCGCGCATGAGCCGTTCGAGATTCATCATGTCATCACCTCGCCGTGGCGTGAGTCAAGCAATGACAACAAATCACCATACTGCAGTGCAGTGTCCACAAAATCTTCTTTGAATTGTCACTGATGTCAGAGAGTCGAGTCTGACACAAAATCATTTCTTGTCTGACATTTGAGCACCTTGCCTGACTAGTCTTTAATTATATTCGCTTAATATAGTTCACATAAAAAATCTATATTGTAATAAAAAATAATATGAAAGACTCCACCCTTATAGGGGACTCCAAGCCTATATCATCTCATAAATACGTACATCTGCCAGCTAGTCATGTAAGCTGGGTAAGTTTCAGTAACATGGAGACATTTAAAAAAGATAATGCATGCCTGCTGTAATGAGAGAGTGAAAAGATTAGAATAGTTAAACACAATTTCAAAGGGAAAAACTGCATCTCTCTATCACTTATAGAAGTGCAGTTCTAATATTTCCCACTTTCTGACTAAACTGATATCTTTCAGGTAAATCTCTGATTATTATTAATAAATATAATATTATGTACAAGTTACACAGGTGATAGGTCAAGTGCAATCCCAGCAAAACTTTGAGACATTGTTTATGTCTGGTTCAGTTATTTTTTGCTACATTGTATATTGTTGCTACGTTTTTGCTACATTGCAGACTATTACACAAAAAGTGTTACAAAAATCTGTCTATCATTGACATATTATCCAATCAAATTAAATCTGCAATGCCCCTCCCACTCAATACATTGGCCAATGAGCTTCTTAAAGAGGCTGACAATTTTTCAGATGTTTACATTGCCCGCTGCGGGACATTTAATGTTTTTGCCAGTAAAATCCAGTCCGACGTAATTTCATGGACAGTGCCACACTGAAATTACTGTCCATAGATATCCAGTCTTGATCTGTGTCACACAATCATTCTGATATTTTTTTTTTTGTCAATACAATTCTCTGTATATTTCCATGTGCGAGAAAGCTATTTTCTAAACAGTGAGGTCCTGATCTATTTAGTGACTTTTTTTGCGCACAGTTCAGATTTGTAAACTAAATTGAGTTTCTTGTTTCTGTTTTGCAGGGCACAACATGACTTGGCTGTAAAATTTAAGGATTCTACAAAAGAGCTGTATGATTTATCGAGAGACAATGGGCTCGAACTGATTGACAGTGCTCTGCCAGAACTTATCGTTCAGAATTTTGATGATGAGCAGATATGGCAGGAGCTCGAATTACAAAGTGGGCCTTCTATGCAAGAACTTATAGATGTAGTTTCAAAGTTGTCTGCTACACAGGAACTGAGTTTTGAGACTGTTGCTAAACAAGCACAAATTTCCGAAGAATTAGTTGAAAATGAAGAATTTGAGAATGATGCTGATGAGGACGTTGAGGGTGATGATGATGACGATGCAATTAATAGAAATGTTGACATGGATGAGAGTGAGGAACTCAAAGAGAGGAAAGGTTTTGATACTGCAATAGATTCAGATGCAAGTGATGAGGAAAGAGAGTTGGAGGCTTTGCTGCAGAAAGCACAAGCTATGCCTCATAGTGATGATGATGAAGATGATGATGATGAACAAAGTGATCATGACGATGATCTTGACTTCAATTTTGAGACCAGCAAAGAGCCGTCCAGTACGAAGGAGTCCAATGTTTCCGCTGTGTCCAAGAAGAAGACTAAATCTATTGTGGATGACAAGTTTTTCAGTCTCTCTGATATGGCAGAATTTTTGGAACAAGAAGATGCTAGGGAGGAACGAAGAATTAGGCAAGAAGACAAAGGAGGTGAAGATGAAGAAGAGAGTTCTGAGGATGAAGACATTGACTTGGATGAAGATGATGAGGATGTAGGAATATGAATTAGGGCTCTATTCATTTGTCAGTCATTCTCACATATGAACTCTTTTTCTGGGCAAATGACCTATATTTACATCAGATGCAATACTATTGTTTCAATGATTATTCTGGACAACAGGCAGCGTAGTGATGTCACACTTGTCAACTGCACTTAAAATAGGTCAATGTGACGTGTGTCATCTATCTCTGTTCATTTGAAATATTATTTGAATATCAATACTTTTAAATGTGAAAAGGTATCATGTAATTATTGATTGATAACTACATTAAAAAAGAACTTCTCTCAAACTACATTTTTGTATTTTTCAGGAATCGGGGGCTAAAGTAAAATATTCAGACTTCTTTGATCCACCTCCGAATGATGAAGCAGCTAATAAAAAGAAGAAAGGAGTTAGATTTGATATGGATGAAGCTCGAGAAAATGAAGGTGGTGATGAGGATTTTGAAGGTGATGAGGATGCTTCAGATGATGGGGATGATGATGATGAAGAAATGTAAGTTATTTTTGAAATAAGCCAAGGTGGATGAAGTGCAGCAACGTGGGAACATGTACCCATATTCATACATGATATTGCACCAGTTGGCAGGCAAGGAATAAAATTTATCCATGTTCAACTGTGTTACAAATCCATTGTATTGATAAGATATATTGCAGCCAAACTGTCAAAGTATGATTGATGTTCCCAGGCACAAAAACATTTTATTCACCTATGGATGTAAGAAAGTCTCTTTGATGCATTGTAAAATATGCAATCTCAGGATTTCCGTAAATATACATATCGTATATGTGTTGCAGGGACCAAAGTGTGACCAAGGATCTGTTTGATGACAGTGATGAGGGAGAGGAGTTGTCAGACATTTTTGGTGGTGCCAAGTCATCCTTTGAAAAACGACAGGACCGCGTAAGTGTAAACTGGCTGGTGTTCCAGACATCACAATTAACATTGATTAAAGTCAATGTTGCTAGATGAAAACATGATATAGCTATTGGAGGCTGGTGCTACTACACTTCTAAACAAAACTCAACAGTGGGATGTAGTTATTATGGATTTAATCCAGTCAGTGTTTTACTTAAGACATACATCAAGCTTTAAGTTTGTATTTAAGTATAAACATATATCTCTAACCAACAGGTAGCCGGGCTCGGACTTATTTTTCTGTTTGTTAACTTTGATTTATATTTGATATCTTCTTCAGTTAAAACAAAAGATCAAAGAAATGGAAGAAACTACTACGGCAGACAAACCGTGGCAACTAAAGGGTGAAATAAAAGCTGCGGATAGACCGGAAAACAGTCTTTTGCAAGAGGATCTGGACTTTGATTCAAATGCGAGGGCAGGTGAGATATTTAAAGAACTTATGTGTTATATTCATAACCATCTGCTGAATTAAATGCAAGTTTGTGATATGTGTCGTGCAAAATTTTTGATTCACCAAACAAATAAAATTGTTCTCAATTTTATTTACAGCTCCTGTAATCACTGAAGAATCGACAAAGAGTTTAGAAGACATTGTCAAGCAGAGGATAAAAGACAAGGTAGCAATTTCCTTCCAAGCCATTGTTCAAAGTTATGAAATGGGATTGGATTTTATTTTTCACAGTATAGAGCACATTCAATACAACCGTTCATACATAAAATACATTTTTCATATCATTATTTGAATATATACTGTGTGAGATGAGCACAAGCTTACGAAAAGATATTTAGCTAGGTTGGTGATATGTACATGCATGGAGTTATGTTGCTAGTCTCGATTGTAATACATTGTATATCAATCGGACATTTTGGAGTATTGTCTGCAAAGTGTAACTGGGAAAATTAAAATTTAAGGCCTGGGATGATGTGGAAAGGAAGGAGAAGAAGACAGATGATGTCTTTGAGTTCAAGAAAAAAGTTGTGTTGGATCAAGAGAAGAGCAAAATGAGCCTCAGTCAGGTCTATGAAGAAGAGTACATTAAACAGCAACAGGTAATTGCTTTTGAAATGATTCTCACTGTGAAAATCCAAATATGTTCATATGCTGAAATACTAATAGTATATTTATTTTCATGTCTCAAGTTGCCATAATTACTAAACAAGGTTGCTGCGGCACTTCATATTAAATCGAATGTAATAATTGTTTTGTAGGAAGAGGAAGAGCAACAAGAGGATCCCAAACACGAATCAATTCAGAAAAGCATGCAAGCACTTTTCGTCAAATTGGATGCCCTTTCAAATTTCCATTACACACCCAAACCTGTAAGTTGATAATTTTTCATACAGCCACTGTTCAAAATTTTAGGCTTTGTTTTTTGATGCAGTACTCTTTGTGTTATAAGTCCAGTTCAGTATTCTGGGGTCAGTTGGGCCAATAAAGTGGAATCTAGTTAATTTTTAACTGCTGTATAAAGGAGCCTTATCTCTACTGTTATATTTTGAAAAGGACATTAATATGATTATGCAATGTGCATGAGAGGCCGCAGGAGTTGTAGAATAGTACTAAAATGATACTTTGAAGTTTGATGCCATTTTGGCGCCAAAGGCATTTTCTGTGACGTCATCAATAAAAGTTTTGGCTTATTTTTTGTCAGCGCGGATCATGACCAGCTGATGACAGCGCATTGATTTCTAACCTAAGCGCCACGACCAATCACGGAGTTTGCTAGAGTTCGTTGCCTAGCAAATGACCTAGTAATTAAATAAGCTCTGCTCTGATTGGTCAAACGTTCATTTAGTTGGCTAGCTTTATGGAAAATCACGGCAATGGACGTAGCTCCCATGGAACATTCAAAACCATAGTTCTGCTGCTTGTCTTGTCTTGAATCTCATAGAACTGATGATTAACAGTGTTCTAACGTGAGTTTCTTCAAATTTGTTGGGTAGATCTGTATCATCTTAAGTTAAGAACGATTTTTGTGTAAGTAGGTCATTATTATTTTGTGTGCATCATGGCCGCGCAGATTAATTAGGACAACATAGTTCGATCCGGTCATCTGAGAATAGCATGACAGTAGATTTTGTTTTTGGCCAATCTCTAGTCATAAAAGCCCTACGGGCGGCCCCTACGGGGCCGCTCCTGCGGCCTATTAAAGGTACAGTAAAGTCTAAGAATCATCATTTTTGTAGCTTTTGATCAGTAGTGAAACATTTATAATTTTCAATATTACTGAAAAGTTAAGTTTAATTTTTGACAAAACTGTTTACTTCCTCTATGCAGAAATTTCACGGTCATATTCTCTTTTCACAGGCGGCTCCAGACATCAAGATTGTCTCGAATCTTCCTAGTATATCTATGGAAGAGGCACTGCCTGTTGCTGCATCTGAAGCAACAACATTGGCTCCAGAGGAAATTAAGGTTTGCATTATTCCAAAATCAATGAATTATTGTATTAAGTTATGACAGTGTTGTGTTGTATAGAGATATTAGGTCATGATTAATTATTTGATGAGTGATCATTTGATTTGTTACCTTTTGCAGGATAAGAAGAAAGAAGAACTTAAGGGAGACACAGAGAAGACGAAGACAGACAAAAAACGCGATAGAAGGAAGAAGAAGAACAGACAAGCTGCTTACTTCGAAGAAAAGGAAAAGAAGGCCACGAAAATTGCCGTGGTTAATCCTAATTCAAAGATAGCAAAAAAGAAAGCTGTAGGAGATGTTAAGAAACTCGTAAAGACTTCATCCAATGTGTCTTTAATGAAGGTGAGTTGGTGACTATTTCAGATAGGACAATGACATGAATGCGGAAAATAAATAACTGGTGTGGTTGCTCAAAACCTTCTATATTTATTCATTGTTACTTTGGAAGTTACAATTTTATTGACAAATGTTTGTGTAATTATTGGCACACAGTGCCAATACTTACGTTGCTTGTAGGAGGCGTTTTCGCGTATTGCGTCCGGTTTGCGAGCAGCAAATTCGAACTTACATGTTAATCCAATGAGGCCAGTTCGGGTATACCTTCAAGCGTGTATACACCATACTTCTACACGTCGTAGCGCCCTGCCACGTTGTCCGTCTTTAGTGTCCTGCCTTTGGAGTGTTTTTCACTCATCTTTTCTTTTATGTCTTCCATACATTTCTTTAAATCGTTGTTTGTTGCCTCCGCGAGACCCTCGGCTGTTCCCGGTCACAAGATGGCAAACTCCGACGTTCATCTTCTTGTATCTCCGCCAAAGCCACCACTAAACGCCAGGTGTGGCCACTGTGTTATGCTGAAGTATACAGTGTCGCCCTCTCCTGTTTGAATCTTATCATGATTGCTATCGAATTTGGCGAGCATAGTCACACTTTAGCACTGGAACCGCAGTCTCCTACACTGTAGTGAGACTGGTCGCTAGCAATTCTTACCTGGGTTATGAATGGCTGAGGATAAGCAGGGCTATGATTGGTCATTGCATCGTGGTTTCTGAATGGTTGATTTGAACGACCCCCTTTGGTATCAGCCAATCAGAAACGGGAACACCATCAGCCAATCAGAAAACAGTCAACATCCTGACTATAAGTCACGTGGTTAATGGCGGCCAAGACCGACTCCTATGCACTTGTGCTGAAGGAGGGGACCAACTTAAGTCACACTTTAGAGTGGAGATATCAACGTGCATGGCTTCACCCACGAAAACGAGAGGAGGCCAAATACAATCTACTACAGTAGTTTAAACGAAAAACTCAGATTATTCTGTTCCGCTCTACGCACCATTTGCGCATTTCCATGCGCTCTAGTTTAATGTATACTTTGAGAAATTTGATCAACTTTTCATGAAGTTATGCGCTCCGTTCGTCGTGGTCAGCGAACGTTCGCCTTGATAAGGCCAACTGTCAAATGGTACCTACGGCAAATTTTGCAGTTTCGAGAGCAAATGGATACCGTTTCTCTTCAGAAATGACTTCTATGACGTTCTGCCTCTTATTTACTGTATAACTGCGTGCCAATTTGCACATTTCTATGTGCTCTAGTTGATATTCAGTTGTGTGCAAGGACACTCGATATTTTAAACTTAAATTCTTAATTATGTTTTCAGGAGAAAGTACAGGGATCTTTGACATCTTCATCTAAATTCTTTAGTCAACTCCAAGACCAAGTTTCCTCACATATAGCTGCAAAGAAAGCAGAGAAAGTGTCCAAAGAAATTGACAAAACTAAGAAATCATCTGCTAAATTAAAATTATAGTAAAATATCAAATTAGGTTTTTTAAATTGTACAGGTTTAAAATGTTTGTATATAGTATGATTGTAATACTATGTGTGCATTTACTAATTCAATAAACTGTCAATAAATGCATTTATTAAAAAGCTTTGTCTGTTATTTAGCGTGGGAAAATATTGCTGGTCTGTGAAACAAATTTTTCAACCTACAATGTACTATACAGTATTGCCTGAATTTCATCGCGAGAGTATAGGGAGATGTGATAGTAAAAATCTGTCTTGATTGTTGATTGTTATTTTCATCTAATAACATTGGAAAGATCTGTTTGTGACTTTCATTTGATTTATACATGATGATTGGAAAAGAAACTGAATTCATTATTGGAAAAGAAACTGAATTCATTGGAAATTACCATGACATCATATTAGTCAGTTTGCAAATAATATTAGTTGAAGCAAAAGGGGGGGGGGGGGGCTTAAATGCTTTGCCAACATGAGGTTGATGGACAGTCCAGGACTGCCAATATAAATTGCCAGGGCCTCTTCTCCACTAAGGCAGTTATGTTTAAAAGAATAAATTATAAATACTGATTATAGGTTAACTATATATATATATAGCTGAATAGCTAATATTAGCTATGATTATGTAGAATCCTTTCACCATGCACCAGGGTTTTGCTGGAAATCCTCGTGGTGCCTCTTTGTAACCTTCAACCTCAAATGACCTAGATGTAGCAGATCTGGGTCAAACGTGCCTGTGTTCTCCGAGCAGTTGAAGTGAAGTATTGAGGAACCTGTTCATTATTTGTTGGTTGGTATTGATTAGGCTGTTAAGACTAAAAGAATACCATGAAATGAATATTTAGTGTAACTATTGATGTCTTAAAAGCATGAATTGGTCACATGATATTGTATTTTTGTTTTGTGTAATTTAATTGCTGGGCATCATATTGTAACATGTACTGAATTAAGGCTTGCATATGTTGTTAACACATGCATATTAACACTGGGTCCAAGGCGCTATAGCATTTGTTACACAGGTGAATGTCTTATTCACATTGACCTTATATAACTTCCCAAGCAAACCACACTGGTTATGACTCAATGCATAAATGTTGCCATTAATGCTGACACCTACGCCAATTAGTAATTAGCTGAACTTGATTACCTCTTTGACTTAGTGGTCGGTATATTTCTACCGGCAAAGCTATATGTAAGTTAATAATTAAGGGATGGATTTTTTTTTTTCGTAATTTGTTGGCTCTAGGTTGGAAAAATTTGAGGTGGTGGCCTCGTTGGCCGGAGGCAGCTATTTTGAGTTCGATAGCCATGTAGTATTTAAATACCTCTATCATAACACCTCGGAGACGCTGGAAAGCGAGTGTTCGCTTCAATTTGATTGATGCGTCTCCTTAGCTGCTTAGCATAGCAAGAGGGACCATAAAGACTGTCCATATTTGAGTTAGGATCGCACAAGGGCAGTGTACAGTGGGACGAAAATCTCCTTTTTGTCCAGTCGCTTGAAAGTACGCCTTATTAAACCCATAATCTGGTTTGCTTTGGATATAATGGAACTTTTACATATGTTCATCAAATTAGAGCTGGCTATCTATATATGATGACCCCAAGATCTCTCTGGTGGGGAACTGAATCGATAGCTATGGGTACGACTGTGTCCTCCTGTTCTTGGGTCTTGGTGCCTCTGTTAATGCACACAATTTGCACTTGTGGACAAAAACCCATACTGCTTTGTGTTGAACAGATTGCGCTCATACATATGGGACATGATGCCATCTCTTATGATGCTTTCGTGATTTGGCAGACCATGGAGGTCAAGCTTACTGGCTATTAATTATTGCAGAGAATTTTTGATCCCGACCCTTATCTTGCGTATTGCACTTATATTTCCAGTCATCCAGGTGCTGGAGGTGGGGAGTGGGGAGTTTCCCAGTTTTCCCAGATATAGTGAAAATTTATGCAAGCGGAGGAGCTCCTTGAATAACTTGACCAAAAGTGTCCTGGGAACATAGGTATGCAACAGCAGCATATCCTATTTGTTAAATGCATGAAATACATACAATTAAATCAAATATTAAAAAGTTTGTTTGTGTTTGGAATAGTTAATATCCTAGTTGTGTGGTATGTAACTTTAAAAAAAAGCATAGCATCTGCCCGTATGAAGTGAAGAGTGTTTTAAGGGCAAAAAAAAAAATCTAGTTTTGAATCCTTCATGTCTAAATACCATTATTTAGCAATTTAAAGCAAAATATGTCATTTAGGAGATGAGATATGACAATGCAATCCACAATAGACACAATGAATAATCAGTTAACAACTCTCACGAGAACAATTGAGGTCATGACCCAGCACTCCCATAGATTAGTTGAAGATAAGAATAAAGAGTGTACCAGACTGCTAGAAGAAAATGCAGAGCTGAAAAAACACCTGGCAAAACAAAGGTCACTGCAACGCAAGAGCAAATAGGAGGGGTTCACACGAAGACCAGCACTACTCATCTGGGACTCCACAATCCACAATGATACTCTGAGATCCAAGACTGTTCCCTGTCGCCAAATGAAGCTCTGTTTTGGCACTAACGACTGCAGCGACTGCGCTAAAGACAATGATGAGTTTCCAACACTCATCCCCAAGTACAAACAAGTCATCAGTGCAGCTGTGAACATCACTACCAAGCCAGAAGATGTCACTGTATTCAGTCTCCTGCCCAGATGTGATGATGCATCTCTGATCAATGACTTCCATATGAAGACTTGTCTGCTATTGCCAAAGCGAAGCATGCATCATTTGTGAATCATGATAAAGACTACTTCTCAGTGGCAAAGCCAATGATGCAATGCTTCTGAATGACGGAGTGCATCTCTCGCATAAAGGCACGTGACAACTTGCCAAGAACCTGCATCTACAAGTTCTCCCACAATTCCGAGACAATGTCATGAGGCAGAGAGCAGCAAAACTACATCCCTCGCAGCAAAATCCCACCACTAAGCAAGTGAGACGACCCCCAACATGCCATCATAGTCAAAATGACCCACAACAGAGCTCTAACCATGGCAGTCAGAAACACAGTCATAGTAACACTGGAAACTAAGGTACCCCACACCGCCCTCAAGGCGATCCCCAGGGCAGTCATCCACGCTGTGTTTCCGGCTGGTTCTGTGGGGAACGCAACCATAGGCATGATATGTGCAGCTCGCAGCTGTCGTCATGGGCAGCCGCTTTTGTGCTACACTTGTTGTCATGTAGGTCACACGACCCAAGTTCTGCTCCTGAGCTGCTGACTGCTTATGGGTTGGCCATAAAGAGAGTGCAAATCCAACCAAACAAACGCCCAATATGATTTCCCCATCCATCGATGAACAAGATGAACAAGAAACTCCAGAGATATCTTCAAATTCTCATAACTTTACCAAGTAAAACTTTCATTCACGAATCTCAACATGAAGACTTTGTCATTGACTTTACTCATAATGATGTGGTTTTAGAATAGTATGTCAGAAAATTGTGATGATCCTCTCATGCCTCTTTGTACACTCAAAGGAAAAGCAGTCTTTATGAAATTGTTATTGCGCATGTCAATGTGAACAGTATTCGATAGAAATTTGCTTACTTCCATAATATTTTATCAAAAGGTTTACTTGATGTACTGTGTGTCACTGAAACTAAGTTAGATGACACTTTCACAAACAACATGTTTTATTGCAATGGAGTTAGATGTTATAGGAAAGATAAACATGATAAAACTTCTCAGTCAGGTTGCATCACGATTTGGGTCAGAGCAGATATACCGCATATCAGAGTTAATGACTGAGAGAGATCACCAAATATGTAACAGAGAATGTGTTGTATTACATTTCCAGTTGAAAAAGGTCAAATTCTATTTGTCATGTGTCTACAAGCATTCCCCAGTGTCTAGTGATGTCTTTATCAGCATTATTTGTTCATTGTATGACAAACTGAGTAGTTCAGGCAGTGACTCTGTCTTTATTGGTGACATTAATATCAATATGAAGTCAAAACATAACATTATAGAAAATGAACTATGTGATGTATATGGACTAAAAAAGCAATTGATTCACCCACTTGTTGTTTCAAATCTAATGACGGTACTTCAATTGACTCTGTAATAGTATCAAACATTTCCCTATTCTGCAAAGCTTTTAATGTTACATTTGGTTGCAGTGAATGGCACAGCATGGTTGGATGTTTAGTGAAAGTCAAGTATCCAAGACCTGAGCCACACACTTTAACTTATTGTAACTCCAAAAAATTTAATATAATGAATCCGAGTTTGTAACAGATTTGGAAAGGTTACTAACCACTGTTTGCTAGATCTTTGACTGTGTAGACCATTATGTATGTTGAAAACCAGAACTTTAAGAAACAATAGATACCGTACATGCATTCTGAATTAATGAAAGCTATTTATAAGCGGAATCATCTCAAGAACTTATACTTCAAGAAAAAAACATCAACGGCATGGGAACTTTAAAATGATAAGATTGTTAGTGACACAGCGGAAGTTTGTGAACTATTAAACAAGTTCTTTGTCACTATTGCTGATGGAATAGGGCAACCTATAACTGTTTGTGATAATAATGTTATCGCCATTTATAACTGTTACAGAAATCATGTTAGTGTTTTGAAGATTAGAGAGGTCCGTAAAGATCCACAGCCTTTCAATTTTAAGACTGTCAGTGCAAGACATGTGCAAATAATTCTCAGGACATTGAATGGCAACAAATCCACTGGTTTGGATGGTGATCCACCGAAATATGTGAAAATGTCTCCTAAAAGTCTTAGCTACCATCTTTACAAATATTTATAAACAATGAATTTTTGTCAAATAGTTTTCCAGCAGACATGAAAAAATCTGTTGTAACTCCATTTTGTAATAAGACATCATATGTGCATAGACCGATAAGCATAATTTCTATATTTTCCAAGGTATTTGAGATGTCAATATCTGAACAGATCACTGCACACATGAACAAATTATTTGACAAGCGCTTAAGTGCTTATCGCAAAGGTCATGGTTGTAGCCAGGTTTTAACTCATGCTATAGACACCTGGAAACGTTCATCGGATAATGATCAATTTGTTGGTACTTTGATGATGGATTTGTCAAAGGCTTTCATTTGTATTCCGCATGATTTATTGTTACAAAATTGCATTTTTATGGTTTTAGTGATGACTCTTGTATATTCATGATTAGTTAGACAATAGAAAGAAATGTGTAAAAGTTAAAGATTGTAGACGTTATTGGCTTGCTTTGAAAACGGGAATTCCCCAAGGCTCATGTTTGGACCTTTGTTGTTCCATGGAGTCACTCTAGTGACTCCATGGTTGTTCAACCTTTTTATCAATGACCTGCTGATGATAACACCCTGAGTGTTAGTAGTACAAGTCTTGATGTAGTAGTCGAATAAAGCAACTGAAGATATTATTTAGATTTAAGTCTATGCTTGGTATAGTTGAAAAGAAAACCATGTACAATACTTTTATATTATCCAACTTTAATTTTGGTCCTGTTTGGAATTTTTGTAGCGGACAAAATGCTCACAGAGTGATAAGCACTTTTGAGGTCCACTTTGGCCAAGGGTTTTTACAGCTGTCTTATTCTTGGAGGGGGTCACTGATGCCGATGGCTTGACATAAAGGAATGCATCTGACAGGTTGTCATTGTCTGTAATCAAATACACACCAGTTTGCGCCTGCCATTTCCAAAATTCTCTGTCATAGGCAAGCAGTGAGGCCCAAGAATATTTATATGCAAGATCCGAGATCTTCTTCATGTAGATGAGGTACTCCTCCATGCATATCTGCCATCCTAAGGTCACCTCTCTGTATAAGGGTACCTATGATACGTATGCTGGGTGGAGGCCTAGCTCAGAGGTAGCGCTCTGGGCTTCCAACCGCTGGGTCCTGAGTTCGATTCCCGGTCGAGCCTAAGTTGGATGGCTGTTTCCTCCTTCGTCTCATTGCCATGGTCTCTGCCTGTCCTAATTAGCCCAACTGGTGCAGAAATACAGGACGTAAAGCCCTAATCACACACACACACACACACATGATACATATGCTGGCCATTCGGGATATATCTTGTAGCTTTGGTTTGGACCCTGACTTTGTCCTTCGCACCACTTGGGAGGTCAGAGTTCGGTTGATCCAGCAATCAGGTTGTCCTCAGTGTCCCCAAAGGACCGCACATGATCAGTGATGTAAACAGGTTTCTTGCCTTCAGCCATGGCAAAAGGATTACGGTAACTCTCACCTGGGTTAGGCAATACATCTTGGCCACGAATGTTATTTGGGCCCGATCATCTGATGTGGAGGGCGGGGGCCTAGCTCAGAGGTAGCTCTCTGGGCTTCCAACCGCTGGGTCCCGGGTTCGATTCCCGGTCGAGCCTAAGTTGGATGGCTGTTTGATCCTTCATCTTATTGCCATGGTCTCTGCCTGTCCTAATTAGCTCAACTGGTGCAGAAATACAGGACGTAAAGCCCTAATCACCCACCCCCCTCCCCCATCATCTGATGTGGATCTATGTGTCTGTTATGATACTGCATTGCTGATGAGGTGCTGCAGGAGTCGTTGCTGGATGCCCAAGGTTGTCTACTTCTACTTGTTCATCACGTGCAGCAGGTTCCAGGATGTGAAGCCAGTCTGCAGGAGACACTGCACATTCGGCTGCACGATGCCCTTCTCCATGAGGTCCCTGGTAAAGGATCCACTCACAGCAGCGTTGCCCATGGAGCTGGTGTCATATCGTGGCTGACTGATGGCTTGGCTCTGTGGCTGACTAGTTGATTGCACACAAATAGTCTCACCTATCTTTTTATAATGTAAGAAAGTTTAGAAATTTCTGAATTGTTTGTCATGGTTCAGGAATGCACTTCCCATTGATACCTTATTGACTGAGCACCTCAAAAGGGTCTCTCTTACTAAAACTTTCAAACATGTGCAAGTATAAGTATAACTTGTTACACATTTCTCATACCTTTGCAGACTAGTCTCTTTCTGACCCTATCTATAAAATTTCGGTTACTGATAATGCGTACTAAACAAAATAATGCTTGTTTGGGAATTATTACTATGATCTATTGGTTCTATTGGACCTTTTTTTCATAGAGGTGGTGATCATGAAATAGATAGTTGATTCCTTGCCGTATAGAATTTTTATGTCAAATTAAATTTTCTCATTGCTTTTAATGTATTTTCAGCTAAGTTGGCTTTGAGCTGAAGACAGTTATTATGGCAGACTCAGAGACTCTTGCATTTCGCAACAAAGTATGGCAAATAATTCAGCAAGGCTTTGTGGCATCCAGCATTGGTCTTGGTTCCAGGCTTGGTCTGTTTGACTGCCTCGCAAATGGGAAGGCACCCATGACATGCCAGGAAATATCTGATCAAATGAAGTTCAAAGAGAGGTAAATCTGGATAAAACTTTTTAATTTGAGATAAAAATGTAATGATTCTCTGAGTACGAAGTACTCGCGTTATGCTTGGACTGTAGTCTAAAGGCTTCCATAAGCCTTCAAATAGTGAAACCTTTCTTTACAGTTGTTAGCATTGATATGTAAATTTTGATTCACATGTGAAGGGAAAGCACTTGATGTGTCATTGTTATTACATGGACCTGTATTCTGTTGAAGTATAAGGTGCCATGATGACTCATACTTGCATTCATGGCATTGATGATCCCGTATTCACTGAAGCCTGCCATTAAAGACGAGGGTTAGCTACAGTAACACCATCTGCCCTCTAGTAATAGTAACTGTGATAGACCTATCAAGGAGTCATAACAACCTTTTGAGTGATGAAGGTATAAAACAGCTACAGTTAAACATATGGGAGTGTGACTCATCAATGCAGTTTTCTGTAGAAGAAAAAGAAAAGTTTACATATAAATGCTACCAACTGTTAACAGCCTTTATAGGCAGCAGACATGGTCAAGTTACCCAAACTAGCAAAAACAAATGATGATTATAAACATTTCCAATTAAAGGGTATTTGGGTCTGCGGAAAGGTTTAATTATGATTATCAATACATATATATGGATTGTAGAATGGATTGTAGAATGCCTTTAGATGTAACTCAGCCTTGGTTTCTGGTTCCAGATATGTCAGAGAGTGGCTAGGTGCTATGGCATGTGGTGGCATAATTGAAGTTAAGGATGGCAAGTTCTGGTTGCCAGAGAACCGTCGTGCAATAATGGCAGGGGTTAATCCTTTGAATGTGGCCAGCTTTAGTTGGGCAAACAATATGTGTGCGCAAGTGACCGATGATCTCCTTGAATGCTTTAAGCTGGATGGACCCGCTGGTGAGCAAATTTAAGATGTTTTCATGGTTGTGCACTTAGCTGAGTCTGAGAGTTGAGCAGCACTGCATGATCATGAAAGAATGCTTCTTTAAAAAACCTCCGTGGTCTTGACGTTTTCAGGGTTCCTCAATTCTGAAAGCTAAACTTTAGATGTTTACCCTGGTTGTATACATCCATGATAATATGCACATGTATTCAATACTTTTTCGCAAAGGATTTTTGCCTTCAACATTGTTGCTTAGTGTTTGTTTTTCACTATAATTAATTAGGTTTGCCATATTCAAAGTACCCCGTATTCCATGAATGGAGGGAACACCGAATGAAGGCGGCATACACTTGGGAAACGCTGAAGGACAGATTAGAGCAAGTGCCTGGTATCATTGACAAACTGGGTTAGTTCATTTGACTTGTAGTTCACAACTCGAGTTGTGCTTTAAATTAATTGAAACTTCAATGGAATAAACTAATTTTCTTGATGATTTTCAGAGGCAGGCATGGAGATGTGTGAATTGGGCTGCAGCACCGGTCATATTTCTTTCCTTCTCGCCAAACAGTTTCCCAATTCAACCATATATGGTTATGACATATCAGAAGAGGCAATTGTCTTCGCAAACAAGAAAGCTGAAAATCTAGGCATACGTAATGTTCGATTTTATGTTCAAGACTGCTGCAACATGCCTCAGGAATGGACTGGCAAATGGGAGTATATGCTGGCTTATGACTTAGTTCATGATGTTCCCAAGACAACAGCTGTCCTGCGAGAAATTTGCAGAGTACTAAAACCTGGATGTGTAGCTTCTATTATTGACATTAATATGCACACTGATATAGAGGATAATATCAATAGTCCAGTCGGATCATTTGTTTATAGCATCAGCCTTTTCCACTGTATGACGGTGTCTCTCGCCGCTGAGGGAGGAGAAGGGCTTGGTGCAGCTTGGGGAAAAGAAAAGGCTGTTGAAATGATGAAAGAGGCTGGGTTCAGCTTAGTGCAGCCATTGGAATTGGAAAAAGACAAACTACTTGTACATTATGTTTGTTCGCATTTGTAATTGATCCATAAAAAATACATAAAAATTTATTGACATTGTCATATCACTCATGATACATAAGTGAGAGAGAGAGACAGAGAGAGAGAGAGACAGACACAGACAGAGAGCAAAAATATATGACGCATGATTGTCCATATCTCATTGTTCTGTGATAAATTACCACAGCTGCATAAGCAGTCCCTGGCAACCTTGCTTTCAATTGCGCATTTGCCAGAGGTATTGTCTCTATTTCACAGTTCCAAACATGTGAGATAGCTGATGTCAAGGCCAGGGTCTGGGTCGACCGGCTGAAATCAGAAAATTATTTCACAACTGCAGATGCAGTGAATCTGTGCAGCAGAAAGCAAACTCCGCATAGCAGGAATAGCTGCAGACAGTATATAATTTCGCTGCTGTGCATGTTTTGTGCAAGGGACAGCTCCAGCTGCAGGAACCTTGCAGCAGAATCTGTATCTGCAGGAATCTTGCAGCAAAATCTGCAGTTGCAGCAAATTTTGCAAGAAGTCAGTCTCTGCAGCAAAATGCTGCAAGGAGACTGCATCTGCAGCAACTTCGGTGAAGAGTCTGCAATAGCACCAAGAGATGCAAACTCCACAGCTGCAAGAAGTCTGCAGCAGAGCAGCACATCTTTAGTGCCAACAGCCAGTTATGAAAAGATTGAGGCTCATATCACTCACCTGTGTGAAGAATCCCTGCTGGGCACACCAGGAGCCCACTGGGTTGATCCAGTCATGCAGTGCCACCATAGGACCCGACGGCACATGTTGCTGTAGGAGCTGGCTATCGCTCAAACGCCAGAAAATCACCTTGACTTGTGAAGATGACGGTGGAGATACGATGGTTTGTTGTTATACATGGGGAGGGGTTGAAAGGGGAGGCAGCGTCTGGCAACATGGCATCAGAGTACAAGAATAGCCCTCCTGTGGTGGGTCGCATTGAGGGCTAAAATTCCAACCACTGGATCCTGGGTTTGATTCCCGGTTGAGCCTAAGTTTGATGGCTGTTTCATCCTTTATCTTATTGCCATGGTCCCTGCTTGTCGAAATTTGCCCAATAGGTATAGAAAAACAGGCCTAATCCACCACCACCCAAAAAGGGCTAATTTGACTGCAAATTAAGCTGTAGCTGCAAAGATCTGCTGCATAAACAGGCTGCAGCTGTAATAATCTGCTGGTGCTGCAGAATTCTTGCTACATTTGTTACAGCTATGAAGTTTGCATCACTAACTGCAGATATATGGATTTTACTAGTCCCAAACGTGACTCGCGATGTGCTTCGATGGTATATAGTATAAGTGTACTAGTCTTTTACTTTGATTTATGTGCCGTAGAGAATACAAGTGACCATAAACTTGAGGCATATGTCAATTATTACAAGATTTTGCAGTGCAATGAACCGTGACCCAGATGCAATCCAGCCAGCATCTGGGTAACCTCCGGAATTAAGGTTTTACAGCATTTGCTGCAGCTTTGAAGCTGTGCAGCATTTGCTGCAGATAAATAGATTTTGCAGCAGTTGCTGCAGCTTTGCAAAATTTGCAGCAGCTGTGTCATATTGCTGCTGCAGTGGACTTTGCAGGCGTGCAGCATGAAAATATGACCAGCTGCCAAATTTATATTTTCTTCATATTCTTTGTGGCTCTGCGAGGTTTCATTTCACCCCCCCCCCCCCCCCCCCCCTACAACTTTTTTTATTTCTCTTTTGAATGCAATGGTTATGAAATAAGCCATTCACAAATCTATTACCATTTACATAGTCTAATCTTGCTATATGACGTGTGCTCTTACACAGGTATGTTTGGAAATGATGAATTTGAAGAAGCTCAGGTTGAGAGGAAATCAACATTTTTTCAGGTCCCCGGATTGTACTGAACATGCAAATCAAAATGCTGCAACCACTCAAAAACATCAACTAATTAGTCTTGAGCTGCTGGAAAAACCGGATGGATAGTTTAAATCAGAGTAGATTCTAAGTTTTGGGATAAGTTGGATTATAAAACGTCAAGGAAGACATTGGTGTGTTGCTGGAATTCGATACAAGCATGGCAAGTGGCTTTTCCATAAATTTTGATATACCACATGATATCACGCTTGAGGGAGCACAAAAGCTCATGCTAACTTTTATAAAGAACACCAATGCTAACATTGAATAGCAATTTGGAAGCCTAAACAGTAAATTATATGAGCAAAAAAGCAACTGCGGCTATCAGATTGAGTCAAACACAGCATATTAGGTCACTGCATGGAAGCTCAAAACATTAACTGAAAACTGAACTTGACCTATTAAAAGAAAAATGTGTGAAAATAGAAGTTCAATCCAGAGAGACAACCTGATATTCAGTGTAACAGAGGGTACACCTGAACATTGTGAAGAAAAGATCCGTTTTATTTAAAAAGCCCAGAAACATTTTGTAAATTCGTGAAAGGTCTGGAGTAAGCGCAGTGCACTGTAGTCGAGTCAGTGCGGTATGATTGAGGAGTTTCCCGAGGAAATACTACTTCGCAGGAATCAGTTAAGACCTGCACTGAAAAAAAGCCATTACACTGAAAAAGTGTGCCTTTTTAGTGGCGGGTAAACTTGTTATTCAGAACAATACGTACACTGTGGAGACGATGCATACAGTCTCAGATCAAATCAACCCATTTACCCAGCAAAACTGGCTACTCCTCAGATTGCCCCAGATTTTATTGGATTCTTTGGCATGGGTTCTTTACTGTCAAAGTTTCTTGGGGCACAATTTGAGATCAATGATCGAATGTTTGAACATTTTGAACAATATTACCTGCAGGCATGCAGCTTTATATGAGTGGCTACATCATGTCCACTTCCCTTCGTCTCCTTCCTCCTGCCCCTCCTCCCCCTTTCTTATCCTCCTCTCATCCTCCTCCTCTCATCCTCCTCCTCTCATCCTCCTCTCCTCTTCCTCTCTCCTCTCCTTCTCTTCCACTCTAAATGAAATTTCACTTTGTAAGGCATCTTGATGTTAGTGAGGGTGTTTCATATAGTCTGGAGGCCTAAGTTTGTGGGCTGGTATCTCCTAATTTATTTTACCTGGAGTAATGTTTAATACCTTGTCAATAGGTGATGCTATACTCTATTGGCTGTAGGAACAACATATTTCTACAGTCTTTAGTTTACATACAGGCCTGATATAAAAACGATTCAAAAATTGATTTTTATACATGATAAGTTGCATTTTGTGTCGTATGCAAATCAAGATTGTATACAAATTAAAAGCTATAGAAATACGATATCAAAGCAACTAAGTGCATGAGAAACTAAAAAGGTATCCTCGCACGTTTAAAATTAGATAATTAGCTAAAACCGCCTGTGAGGGGGGTTAAGTTGGTAACTTACGTGGCACATCTAGATCTGCAAAGAACAATGCATGTGCTCAAGTCTCCTCTCTTTCGGTCTGGGAGCTTGTGTGTGTTGGTACCTCTGTGGTACGAAAGTCGGTACGTGGTACGAAAGTCGGTAGTTTCTTGGGGCGAAAGTTGGTAGTTTTTTGAGGCAAATGTTTATAACTTTCGTGGTGCGAAATTGGGACTGTCGTGGTGCGAAGGATACATGTCTCCCCATGAAACCATGAGACTGTGAAGTGTACTCCTCAGCCACCATATTGGGGAGTTAGTATGGTGGCTGAGGAGTACACTTTGTGGTCTCGTGGTTTCGTGGGAAGACAAGTTACTTTCGCACCACGACAGTGCCAATTTCGTGCCACGAAAGTTACCCATTTTCGCACCAGAAAAGTAGCAACTTTCGTACCATGAGAGTACCAACTTTCGTAGCCCAAAAGAACCAATTTGGCCCGAAAGTTATGACCTTGCACCCCCCCCCCCTCCTGGCCAGTTTTAGCTACTAATCACCGTAAATATTGAATTTACAGAAATTTCATGCAGATCCACAGAAGCCTATATGATAGATACATCTTATAAGCCTAAGAACAATGCTATACATGCTATATTAATTGTGTAAATGACAAAAAACAATCAGCAAGGGGGCGGGACACCCGGGTGTCCCAAATCCCTATGTTCATTATCTCTGGATGTACTTTATCTAGAAAACTGGTTAATACTTTTTTGGAAATGTGAGTTCTTAAGCTGCTAGTTGTTTTAATATTGTATTTCTACAGCTTTAAATTTTTGCATAATCGTGGTTTAGTATTTGATACCAGCCATAGGTATAACTACATAATGCACACCTGAAAGGTTTCTTATTGATTTGACAAATAATGCATTCGTGTATGGGAGGAGGAAATGTAGCCACTCTTTCAAAGTTGCAGGTATGCTATTAAGTGAATCAGCCTTCACTGTCGTGGTGCGAAACCTACACTGTCAGGGGACTGTAGGCCTATTACTTTCGTGGTACGACAGTATACTATCACTGTCATGGTGCGAAGGTGTCGTGGTGCGAAAGTAGGTGCTGTCGCAGTCCGACAGCTCAACTGTCGGGGGGCAAACCTCTACTGTTGGGGGGCGAACCTTCGCACCAAGAAGTGAACTCCTCGGCCACCATACTCATGTGCATAATATTTGTATTTAATCAGTGATATTACTGTATCTTTAGATAGTTTTTATGTGGTATATTTATTGATACTTGGCATATGTATCAGTTTAGATGAATATTAAAACTATTAATAGTTGCAGGGTAGATATATCTATGATATTTTAGATAATGTTGATATTTAATAGAAACTCTGAAGATTTTAGTACATGTGCCAAATCACATTTTTATAAAAAATTCTATTCCTTGATTTTGCGATAGTTCTTGTCTCCCCACGAAACCACGAATTGTCCTATTATAGTATCGACCCCTGACAGTGTAGGTTTCGCACCACAAAAGTGAAGGCCAATTAAATTAATTGCAGGCATGCATGCAACTGAATGGCTACATCGTCCCCTCCTCCTCTTCCCCCTTTCTTCTCCTCCTCTCCTTCTCTTCCACTCGAAATAATATTTCAGTTTGTGACGCATCTTGATGTTAGTGAGGGTGTTCCATATAGTCTGGAAGCCTAAGTTTGCGAGCCCGTATCTCTAATTGTATTTTACTTGATATAATGGTAAGTATCTATTTCAAAATATGATGTTATACTCTATTGGCTGTAGGAACGACATATTTCTGCAAGGTTTAGTTTGGTTACAATTTTGAGTAGAAATCAAGAATGTGATTTTTCTAACTTAAATATGTTTAGTCGCATTTAGCGTCATTTACAACGCAAGAAAAGCCTTTAGAAATATTTCCTTTCTACAGCTCATATATTAGAACAATGCGTTTCGTGAGAGGTATAAACTATTATTCTAGGTAGAAAAAATCCAGAGATAATTGCGCCTAAACAGAGGTTCCCAAACTGCATGGAAGGGGATTTGAGCACCCGGGCTGCCAATAATTTGTTGTCATTTACTCCATTAATACTGCATCTACTGCATTGTCCTTTGCAGGGTAGCTGTATCTATGATAGAAGCATCCCTGGATTGACATATCATATCTGTACGTTCAATATTTATGAAGTTATTTCTCAGTGCTGCTGGATCTGAAGCTTATAGTCAGCTTATATGACCAGCTGCCAAAGCCAGACGTAGTGGTGAGATAATAAGGCTTGGAGTTCACACCATGTTACACATTTACCCCATGGGTGGGGTCTTTTACTTACCTCAGCATAGACACCAAGTACATGGTGTGAATTATAAATCTTGTCATCTCATCATTATCTGCCTCTGGCAGCTGGTCATGTAATGGGAGGGAGGCTTTGGGGCCTGACTTTCATAACAATTTCTGATAGCATATACCGTTAAAGAAACTTTGAATATTTTAGTACATTTGCCAAGCATCAATAAATTTACCGCATAAAACTATGATACAGTAATATCATTGATTTAATACAAATATTATGCACATCAGTGATGGTTGCCCAAATAATTCTAGCCCTAAGCCTCAACTACAACTAAAACGGATATGGCCAACAATCTACACACTAATTTATGATTAATCAATTGATGACTGAATGGCAGAATGGCAGATAGAATGAATGAGTGAACCATTGTTTGGGATTTTAGTGCAGTGGCCCAACAGGACAATTCGTGGTATTATGGCTCCGTGGGGAGACTGTAACTTTCGCACCACAACAGTCCCAACTTTTGCACAATGATAGTCCCAATTCTGCAAAGTACCAACTTTGCCCAACGAAAGTACCAACTTTTTCCCCACGAAAGTACCAACTTTTGTACCGTTAAAGTAACCAATTTTTGTACTGTCTTACCACGAAAGTTACCTCCAACCGCTGGGTACCGGGTTCGATTCCCGGTCGAGCCTAATTTGGATGGCTGTTTCATCCTTCATCTCATTGCCATGGTCTCTGCCTGACCTTATTAGCCCAACTGGTGCAGAAATACAGGACGTAAAGCCCTAATCACACACACGCACGCACGCACGCTATTGCAGTTTTAGCTAATTAACTTCATACATATTGAACGAGATAATATACGCATATCCAGGGATGCTCCTATCATAGATACATCTACCCTAGAAAAACAAATGCAGTAGATGCATTTTTAATCGAGTAAATGTTCGCCTTCTCTTTCACGGTGCGAAGTCTACACATACTGTCGTGGTCGACACTTTTCATAGCTGTATTATTTTCGTGGTAGGACATGTACTATCTGTGGGGTTGGTGAGAGGGGGAGAGAGAGGGGAAGGTGTGTTGTGGTGCGAAGGTGTGTCTTGGTACGGAAGTACAGGTATGCTGTCGCAGTCCGACAGTGCTAATGTCGGGGCGCTAAATTGCTTCAATAAATACTTTATTGACATAGGGCCCCCAACTTGCATCTAATATAAATACTCCACAGGATTTAAGCTACAGAGATTACCTTGAACATCCCATACAAAATCAATTCAGGTTAAGTAAGATTACTTAAAATACTGTTACAGACATCATAAATAAATTAAACCCCAAAACTACCTGTCACTGCTGGCAATGACGGAATTTCAGTAACATTTCTCAAATATATCTATTAGTAAATCACTTGTATTAATAATAAACCAATTTCTCAATACTGGAATATTTTCAGATAAATTAAAAGTAGCCAGAGTTAACACAATACTAAGAAAGGTGATAGAGCAATAGTTGAAAACTACCCTCCAGTTTCTATACTACCAGCTATATCAAAATTATTTGAGAAAGTTATATACAATCAACTGCAACATAACCTAAACAAAATAATATCCTTTACTCTGGACAATATGGTTTTCGCGAAAATCATTCCACTGAATATGCTTCCTTAGAGTTAATTCATCATTAGAAAAAAAATGAATTCTTTTCTTTAAACTTCAACATTATGGAATTACAGATACTTCTCTGGACTTATACACCTCAGCCGGAATTTCCACGATAATAAATTAGCAAAAAAGATAAGCAAGGCCATTGGAATTTTAAATAGACTCAAACACATTTTGCTGGAAATGTCTTCGTTACAATATATAACTCACTTGTTTTATCACACATAAATAATGGAATTCTTATCTGGGGATATGACTCAAATAACATTGCAAAATTACAAACAAAAATGCATTAGACTCATAGCTAAAGGTAAATACAATGCACACTCGGAACCCCTCTTGACAAGCATTGGAGTTATTTTTTCATGTAGTGTTGAGTTTGCCTACATGATTTCACCACATAATTGCCCAAATAAGGCATCAAGATGATCAGCATCAATAAAGCAATCAGTATCAAACTCAACATCCTCAATGGTAACAACACTATGCCAAAATGACTTAGCTTCAACACCAAAGTTATCAATTTCATCATCTTTTGCACCATGGGATTTCAAGAACTCAATTGCTTGTTCATTGTGGTTGAAATACGCCAAATGTAAAGGTGTGCAGCCGTGTACATCCTTGATGTTGATGTACTCATCAATGATGCTCAAGGGTATACATGTCAGAATATTATCAGTATGTACAAATATCAAGATTATATGCAAGATATTTCTCTGAAGCCAAGTTTCCACAATAGGAAGATGAAAAATATTCTCAAAGTGTTCTTGTCCTGTACAGTCGTAGAAGAGGAACAAAAAGACATTCACTATATTCCTTGATGCCAAACAAACATGTAGTGTGCCATATGCATCAACAATAATTTCACTCGCCAAATAAATAATCTGTCTTGGAAGAACATAAAATTCAAGTATAACATCCATTTTGTAATTGACAATTCGTTCTTGTGATTCTGACTTCGATGATCTGAACTCCCCCAAGGACCAAACTAAGAGTGCTGAGGTATTTCTTGAACTCTTCAATTTTTACTGGAAATGGAGTCAACATTGCCAAATCCTCAACATCTGCATGTGAAGGGGGCCGGCCCCCTGACTGTACTTGACTCGAAGTACTTTCCAATTTGCTCCAGCAAAGAATAAGAATTCTTATGGAACAAATTTCCAGCAGACTTTAATAATAAGAAGGGCATCCTTGGCAAATGCATCAGTATTAATCTGAAAAATCATGATTTTTTTTTTACAATGAAAATTTATATAAGAGATAATTATTGAAGTGCATTTTGGTTGTTGTTGTTACTTAGCTACTCTTGAAATCGACATGGTATATATGCATTGCACTGGTCAAATAACAAACTTACATGCAATTGTCACCATATAGCCATGGACCATATTTCGCTCTGTACATTTCTTCTCTGTGTGCAAGCAATAATCAACATTCATATGAACTGAACGATGAAGGAAATAATGAGGAAAGCCAACAAAATGGGAAAAAATACATTATCAACGAAAGTGGGAAACAAAACATTCAGAGACAGTGGCAAGAAAAGAACTTGCATCCAAATTTAGCCATAGTTTAAAGAAAGATGTACAAAGTGCAGCATAAAAACTTGTACCAGCAGCTACTGCTACCTCTTTTGTTATTACCTCAATTGACAGTGATCGCATGCAGCTGCAATCATACACACAAAATTAATAATAGTCCTAAATTATGAATATATTTTCTTGTTTCCTCAAGAACAATAGATATTATGGATCTAAATATAACACATGCACACTTATCACACCTTCGGGTCATTTTTTACCTCGGCCTTTGCAATACAAGCATTAGATTAAGTCACTGATCATACAGATGTGTTACAGACACCTGTCCTGATCCTTGCGCCAACAAAATAGGGCAAATAGATTCATGTTTAATAAGAAGGTAGAGCATTGACACCTTTGAGATGGGGAGTGCCATTTTGGGTTCAGGCTAATTTTCTGTCTTTTCTGTCTAATTAACTGGCCCATCCTCCTGAAAATCATGTGATTATTTCCAGATTAGTTGGAGATTCAAACAGTCGCTCTGGAATGCCATTATTTTTCTGTTTCAATTTTATAACCTTGCTGGATCAAAACTGGAACCAACCTTCTAATCATCTTATACCATAATATATATATGCACGTATAAAAAACACTGTAGGAGGATTCTGCGCAAATATTATATTTTCCATGGCTTCATAGGTGTAGTAACTAGGAAATCTCTTATTTCTAACTTTTCTGCAACTAGAGACACTATGCAAGCTGAAGGAAATTCGACTTCTGTGTTATGTGTCACACAGAACAAGCCATGCAGCATGCACCCTCTCAATAATTTAGACACTGATATTGTCTGACATCATAAGACCACAAATACTACAATGTCTAATTGCCTATACCCCTGACTAAATGTGACACAACTTTAAGAGACTTCATAAGCATTTGAGTAACCTGGAGCTATCCCAAAAGAGGAGATACCTGGTGCAAGTTTTTAGGCTGCACCCTGTAGGTATGTTAGTATAAATTAAAACAAAATGGATGCAAAGTGTATAATGACCAGGAAAATCCAAATAAACTGGACAAGTGAGAGAGAGTTTAAGGCAATCTGAGATTGACAATAACAAAGTCTGTGGGATCATCGCCTTGCAAGCGGTGGAGCATTCAAGGGTCAGACAGTTAGCAGACAGTGTGACAGACGGTGCATTACTATACACAAACAGACAAAGATAGACATAGGTTCAAGCTCCACTTTTGGGACATTTTATTAAATTGGATTTCTCGCAAAAGAAGAAAAAATGAAGCAAGTTTATACTCAGTGATATGGCCTCATCTGTGTGCAATAGTTCTGTAGCAGCGAAACGTGGGAGTTAAAATTCATCATCCTGTGAGGCAGCATTTTTGTAATATTAAAAACTGTCCCAATGGTATGGTGGCCGAGAGATCGGTTTCGTGGGGAGACAGGATCCTTCGCACCACGAGTCCCAATTTTCGCAACACAACAGTCCCAATCTCGCACCATGACAGTCCCAATTTCGTTCCACGAAAGTTACCCATTTTTGCCCCTGAAAAGTACCAACTTTCGTCCCAAGAAAGTATCAACCTGACGGCCGGTTTTAGCTAATTAATATATTTTGAACCTACAGAGCTTTATGCAGATCCACGGATGCCTCCATCATAGTTACATCTTATAAGACCAAAAACAAAGCTATACATGCAATATTAATCGAGTAAATGACAAAAAAACAATCGCCAAGGGGGCGGGCTGCTGTAGTCCCTGTGATCTGAGAGCCTAAGTTTATGCGCGATTATCTCTACATGTGATTTACCTAGAATATTGATTAATGGATTATTGGAACTGTGTTTCTTACTTTCTTAGTTATTATAATATCATATTTCTACGGTGTAGATAATAAAAAGAGATGGAACTGGCAATTACAGTCTGTTATACATCAAATGGTTGCCTTTAATCATTTTAACCAGGTAACATTTGTCAAATAATCATTTATGCAGTGCATTTTTTTTATTCCGGTAGCCTTGGTCATGGAGACATAACTTATCCTTAGAATGTGTTATTATTGCAACCGGAATTAAAATTAACCAGTCTGTTAGCATTTTCGCATCTTATTAATATTCATGAGCTGATCACATGATACGAGCGTGGCTCATGTTTACATAGGTGGAACAGGCTAGGGTTATACGTTAATTTAATGCTAAAACAACAATTATATGCTTTATTAATGGGAATGAATGTGGTAAAATCATTGTCTCTCATGAATTTTTGGCTTTCAAAGTGAAGAAAATTAATTTAAATTATCAGAGTTAACCTGCATCTCCCAAAATGGAAATGGCGTAGCTAGACCTTCGGAATCAGGGGGCGTAGTTGTGGCTATTATTTATTGCTTAATTATTTTGCGAGTGTCAGGTCGCCGTCTTCCGAAAGTGAAAAGCAATTAATTGGTGACCTACTTTTACAGCGTATAATAGCCTAATCTTGGCAGTTTTGCATTTCTTGAATGATAATGAAAATAATTGAACCGATGACCATAGATCAATAGGTTAGTTGACAAGAGCAGGCGTATTAGAATGCTAGCCTAACTTCACCACTATGGTTCTGAATGCTTATTGATCAATGCAAAATCATGTTGTAAGCCAGCTGTCTTGGGTAAAACTTGCCTTTTCACGGATTACAAAGTGCCGGAAAAAAAAAATCGGTTTTCTTAACGGGAAACTTTAATCTTCTACCTAATTTGTGCTAATTCTTTTGAAAACGGGCTCAGAAATGCCCACAATTCATATACCATGACTCATAATAAACCATGACTTAGGGATCTTTGGTCACTTCGGCAAAAATTATTGGCTCTATCCCAAGTACGTAGAACATTACATGCATCTCAAGTCAGTCGAATGGGCCTATGGGAAGATATACATTATACATACACTTAACAGCGTCGTGAAACTCATGTAATCATAAAACTAAAATTTAATCCTGGAATGTGATTCTTCGAAATCCAAATAGAAAGCCAGTTTTTACCTCAAAAAGTCTGCCAGAGAGGATGATAAGCAGATTCTTTGAAGGTTTGGAAATGATTTCACCATGTAAATTTGATCACACTAAAGGGCATATAACATTATATAGCTTATGTGAAGTGATCTGAGAAAATAAAACTATACTTCCTTTGCACACACTTCATTTGGACTGTTTCGGTATACACAAGACTGAAGACCTTTGAGGTCCTTTTAACCATAGCCAAAGATCAATACACAACACAGGGCTTCAGAGGGGCTTAAATACTTATTTCCATCGGCCAAGAAATATTTAGTGTTTGAATTCGGTATACAGCATTTGATGTGCGAGACATTCTCTACACAATACATGAATTCCGAGTTGTTTTCGACCTGGTTTCTTGAAAACCACATGCCCAAACATAACGGTCTCGAAAGTGACACAAATTGCATTAATGGTCACACATTTTCTTGATTGTAAGATGCTGATCAGCAAAATGTTCTTTTCATAGGCATTACCCCGAGGTGGCGAGAGCTGCCCCCAGATTATTAATTAATTAATGAAAGAAAAAATAGTTGTGAGAAGTTTTGTCGTTGGTACACTTTTTGATGCACTCCGAAACGGGGTTCGGTCAAAACGGCCAAATCATGGCCGCCAATATACAAAGACAGCCAATCACCAAGCCGGCCACCATACCAGGATGGCCAAATGCGAAAACGGCCACCTGACAATAATGAATATAGTAAAATTAGTTTTTGGCGCCATGAAACTTGCTGGTTCTAATTTATTTTGTCTGCCATGTCACTTATAGATTTTATGTCTATTTTTAATATTGTTTATCTCTCCTTTTTATCCTCACAGGGGCTACTATCAAAATGTAATACGCCGGTAAGTCATGCAATATGTTTAACTCATGTCGTATTGTTGGACTTTATGGTCACCAAAATAATTGATAAAAGTAGTATACCTAGACCATTCTCACTTCGACGTTAGATTACTGCCATTTCAGTAACAACGTACGCAAAGCTTTTCTTTGCTAATTTCACAGAAATCCATGTTGATAAGCCAGCAAGGCAGCTTATATAATTGGCGGAGAGCACTACACCAGGATACGTTAGGTAGTTACCTGTCACCAAGCCAATTTAACTGAAACAAAATTTTAAACCTTTATGTACGTAGTTGAAATGGTAGTAAAGATTGTCTCTTTTGATAAAAAAAATTATGAGGCCCCACCCCCTTATCATGGAAATGCAATACCAGGGTGTCCAAACAAAAATATCAAGTCGCTGTGATCTAATTACATACATGTAACTGCTAACCTTCATGATAAATTATGATAAATTTCAACCCTATCGGCACTGACCCATGTAATACAATGTAAACTTCTTTTTCTTTTTTTCAGTCGTCTTGTATTGAATTCTGCTAACTTTCTCAATAGCCTGATATGGCTACAACCAATAATGCCCATATTGTTACTAATGGATGCTGCAAACTTTTTTCATTAAAAGTATTATTCTTTGCTTGAAAGTATTGAGAGGACTATTCGGTCAAATCTAGTGACCCCTTCATATTCTGAAGTTAAGATGTTGGCAGAGTTAACTCCATTTCCAGTCAAAATTGAGGAGTACAAAAAATACCTTGGAACTCTCAGAGTTTTCAATTGCAATATGAACGCTTTACTGGAATTTTACATTGTGCCAAAATCTACACTTTATGCTGCAGGTGGCATCCTTACTAATGCCTATGTAACTCTAAATGCTTGTTTAGCATCAAGGAATATCTTGAATGTACTTTTGTTCCTCCACTACACCAAGACAAAGCAAGAACACTTCGAGAGTATTTTTCATCTTCCTATTGTGGAAACTTGGCTTCAGAGAAATATCTTGCACATAATCTCAATATTTTTACATGATGATAATATTCTGAGACGTATACCCTTGAGCATCATCGATGAGTATATTAACACCAAGGATGTACACGGCTGCACACCTTTGCATTTGGCACATTTACACCAAAATAACCAGGCAGTGCGATTCTTGAAATCACATGGTGCAAAAGATGAAATGGTGGATAAGTTTGGCATTGAAGCTAAGTCTCTTTCATCTTACCTGGAGTTGATGCCTCATTTCGAAAACTGTGCTGTGAAATTGTGGTGAAAGATTTAAAGCTTTTTGAAAAAATTACTCCAATTCTTTCCCTATCAGAAACAGTGGCAGAAGCCCTAAGTGAAGATCTTAAGACATTCTTCAGTCGATTGATGAATAATACCTCATATGATAAAATTGTGAAGGAAATCTTCATAACAGGAAGTTTACGAGAAAAACTGAATGTAGGGCGATTTGACGAAGTGGATGTTCAGATACGACTCATCAAATTCATATCTGATCTGCCATCTTTCCATGGCAATTTGCTCAAGGGCTTAAAGACTATCAGCTGGGATGGCATTAACATCAGACCAGTGTGTGTGGCAATTTCATGGGAGATTATCTGGGAGAGACCAGGACCGTCGAGAGGCATCAAAGTGTCTGTGGATGTAGTGCCTGTTTTTGAAGATGCGGCACCAGACTTCACTTCATATGAAAAACAGTCCTTGATTTTGAGAAATCCTAAACTGCACAACATGACATACTTTTTGAATCTGAGAAAAGTTGTAAGTAAAAATGGTTTCTGCCCAGTGTTGTAGAAGCCTTTTAATGTGGGGTATATGAGTAGAAAGGCAAAGACCTCCCTTTAAGAGAGGAAAAAAACTTGATTACTCACATGATGAATGACGTTGACCTGCCTTGTTATATTATAACAGATCTGCAGGTCTTGTACCTTTATTTAATAAAACTCTGAATAAATATTTTTCAGTATTTGATTTTGCACTTAGGCTTACTACCGGTATACTGGTATGGAGTTGTCTCTGAAGCAGAAGCCTATCACTTCATATATGGTGAAGACAGCATTGTTTTACATTCTCATGGACGAGAAATGTCTGAAGTCAAAGCCGTGTCCAAAGTGGGCTGATGCAGAAGATTTGAGGAAATATTCAGAAGAAGGCAGACTTTGGACCAAGAGGATTTTTGAAGCAATAAAGCTGAAATATAGTGAGGCAAAGATTAAGTACTTCTGGAGAGACAAACTCTATTTAGCGAGGGAGAAAGAATCTCCAGAAATATGCAGAATTTGTGATCATTTGTTGGAATACCTAGAAATGGAAAAATTCTACTAACTGTTTGTACGAATAATTTTTATTACAAAATCTGTTACTGTCTATGTTGTTTCCATTATACAAGTTACTGTTTTATTTCCTTTATTAAATATTTAGAAATATTGCACTTAGTTTATTACTTCTTTTCTAGCTACAAGTCCCCTGTCCACAGGACAGGGTTACAAAGTCATACATGCAAAAATCCGACTTTTGTGGGAATTAGCCTTTTAATAAACGTTTGCCACACGAAATACACTTGCTCTGGATTTAGACATACCTCTTTTCCATTGTCTCGCACTCAGATATGGTTGATTTCTTCCAATTTTTATTCTGTAGCATATTTGAATTCACATTTCGTTGATGCAATGGCGAAAGCATGAACTAGCGAACGTGAATTTATGAAAATGCTCTTTAAAACGATGTTTCTGGTGGCTATTTCAGTAATACCTGAGTGCAAGCTGATAGTAAACAAAGCAGTCCTCGTGTGCATATTGACGAAATAAGGTATGCTAACATGTTTATTTTGAAAAATGGGTCGTAAATGTCAACTTCCAAGAATTGCTATCTAAGTCGTTCCGACCCTACGTCGCATATAATGCAATGTAGATCGGTTCTGGCAAATGCAACGTGACTAATGTAAAAGTGTTGTAAACCATTGTTTGGTAACTGAAGATATTTTGGTGATCTTGCCCTACTATCTACACTAAAACGTTTTGTCTGGAAATTTTACATTACGCGTAGAGTTTGTACTACTATTACTCTTTGTTGGGCTTTGGTGGATATCCATATGTCACCTGTGCTAAAGCCCCTTCACACATAGCCGGATCACACGCCGGAGTGTCCCGGAGTAAAATTTCTTTCACTCCGGGGTGGTCTGGGAACATGAGCTGAAAATGTCAACAAACAAAAAAAGTTTGGCGGTGTGTACACGATGGCAATACGGTGTCAACAAGGAGCAACATGGTCCTTACACAGAATAATACGGTTGCCACACAGATATGTACAGTCGAACCATGGCGGTGCCTGGTGCAACACAGAGAGGAACCGTGTTGGTCCTTGTACTCTCCGGCATGCATGGCGGTGAAATTTTCATGCCCGGTTGACATCGGACTTAGCTGGACTTAGGCGGAGATAACACGAAGTATGCCGGAGTCAATACTGAGATTCCCGGAGATCGGCGGAGTCTACTGGGAGTCTACATGGATCAACATAGATTAAATTACTCCGGGACCTCCGGCATGAAAAATTGAACATGTTAAATATGCCGGAGTCAATACTGAGATTCCCGGAGATCGGCGGAGTCTACTGGGAGTCTACACGGATCAACACAGATTAAATTACTCCGAGACCTCCGGCATGAAAAATTGAACATGTTAAATTTTTCCCCCGGAGGCCCACGGTGGCCTGGATCGCCCCGGACAATGCCGAAAATAAACACGAGGTCTACACGGTATTACCCGGAGTATGCCGGAGTGATACTCCGGGATGCTCCGGCATCTGATTCGGCTATGTGTGAAGGGGGCTTAAGACCAAATATAGTCAGCTAAATAGTTGATGCTATAAATGAGGCCTCATCCTGTAAGTCATTTATATCCCTTGTAAGTCTTAAATAATTAAGTTTATTAAATCCATCCACCCAGGGGATGCAGAACCAGGGAGGGGGGGGGGGAGGTGCACGTCCCCCCCCCCCCACTTTAATTTGATATGGTGCTCTTATGGATATCTCTTGTGTAAAATTTGAAGTGGCCCCTTCACCGATGCCATCCAAGTTCAGATGACGTTCCGCCTCCCCTGCTTCCACCTAACCTGTTGATGAAGACAGAGGGATCGATTTAAGCAACAAATTGCTTGGTAAATCCTGACTTACCAGTGAATAACTTACAAGTAATCAATGTGTCCACCATGGACTGTATCATTTTCTAATATCTTTCATGATTATATTATCAAGGGCAAATTAAAATCACAATGACAGAGCAAAACACAACCCATCTATCAATAAACGTTTATTGATTTTAATTTGCCCTTGATAATATTATCATGAAAGACATTTGAAAATTACAACACAGTTCATGGTGATAATTAATATTAACTGCTTTTTCTGGAACGGTCAAAGCCAAGCAGTAAAACATTAAATGACCTTTTGATTAAAATTATAGCGATAAAAAAAAATTTAATAAAAAATAAAAATTAAAATCCATACCAACATAATTTTTTGCTGATTTTAAATTCAGTCTGACATAATTATTAGTTTAATATGAATACATCTACAATCGAGTAATCAATTATCTAGTACCATGATCTAGTTCCATATCGATATGAATAGTGTAGATGAAAAACTTTGACCTAGATAAACCCATGCTTTCCTTGGCTCTCTTCCCTGATTGGTCAGTCAAACATACTTTATCTCGTAGCCAGGAAGTTTGAATCCCATAATATCCCACCTTTTTGCAGGATCAGTTCATTTGTTTACATCAGGGTGTGCAGATACGAGAACATTGCAGCAACATCATGAGCTCCGTGGTGGAACGAGCTATTGGGGCCATTGTGGGCTCTGTGATAACAGATGCTGCAGGTAAAATATAAATTGTTTTATGGTCTATAATTCCATTACATTGTTTAGAATGCCTGTGTGTCAGTATCAGTTGAATATACCACCATAGGATAAATCTGTTATGCTATTGCTGATTCATGTTGTAACGTAACACAATTAAAAAAAGGTAAAATGAGATGTGTAGATTAGACGTGTGCTAACATGAAAACTATATCCTGTTTATTTCAGCATTACCCATACAGTGGGTATATGATGCAGTCAAGCTAAACAAAGATATAATAGCAGGGAGAGAAGAGCCGGAATTTTTGGAACAAAATCATTGTCCGTTTTTCTCCCTCCCTACTGGAAAATCAACTTACTACGGAGAAGAGGTGTTTGTTTTGTTGGAAAGTCTTGTAGAAGCTAAAGGTATGAACACATTATGAAGTTCTTCATATAAAACAGAAGACGGCGTTGATGTCAAATGATGACATTATGCCACCTGGTGGCATTATTGTCTCTTATTAGAATGGGTTTGGATTATATCTGTAAATTAAAATCTCCAAAGATATAGTGCAAAAGCCCCCTTTCATATTAACAAAGCTTCACTATCAAACCACAGAATTTTAGAATAAACTGCTGTTAGTGCTGTTTGGTTTAGCTTAGAATTCAGACCACCTGACAATTATGTTTGAATTGCACAGAGGGTGATAATAAACTGGTAATATCAAGGCTAAAGTTCTGCTGTATTTATGAACTTCACAGGGTGGAGCAGAGATGCATATCGCAAGAAGCTGTTTGAGAGGTTCGGACCCGGGACCATCTATGACCATGAGACCAACGGGGTTAACCTGGAGAAGAAGCCAATCAGCGCCCCCTGGCTGTCAGGAATACTGAAAACATTCAACAACCATTATCAAGGCAAAGGGGAATTCTACAAGAAAGACCCCATGGTTGGTGCTGCTTAAATTGTTTTAATTGAAACTGATATCGGGAATAAACTTAAAGGTTCATGCATTAGTATTTAATTTTATGATAGACTGAAATAAGATTAGAAATACTAATGCCTGGAACATGAGGCATAAAAGCTCACCTTTGTGAAGTGCAGAATACAGATATTGTATTGAATTCAATTTGGTTCAGTTCAATTAAATTCAATTTAAGATTGATTGAGGCAATGAACTGAGTGTAACTAATGGTACTATTGTTAGCAAATGAATGACACTATTAAACTTTGTAAATGTAGTTTATTTTGTTAAGCCTATTATAAGCTTAGTCAGTCAATTTGTCCATTTGTCAACCAGCAAATAATAGTAGTTTTTTTGGCAATCAGGTTCCTTCTTTTTTCTATCTCAGCATATCAATGTCTGTCTGTCTATCTTCAGATCGAGACTGCTACTCAAGTCGCTCCCTTGGTAGCTCTGTATGCAGGAAAGCCCGAATTGAAAACATACTTGGATGAACTATCTAGGACGCTGCAAGACAGTGATGTTGCTGCAGAAATATGTGTTTCTGTGGGATTGATATTGGAACAACTAGTTTTGAATGGACCATCAAAAGATCCCGTTTCTGCCGTACAGCAAAATTTAGGAGAGTTGACGAATGGGTTGATAAAAGAAGTGCAGGAGACGAGAGCAAAAAATGCCAGCTGTGTTGATGCTGTTGGCCAGTTCGGTAGACACTGTGGTAGGTGTATTTCTAATATGCAGGGCATATCAAATTAGGGATGCCTTGTACTCAGTGTCTGTGCTGAGGCAAGTGACAAATCAAACATTGGGTAAATTTTAATTGAAAGTATCAGAAAATTTTGGCTCGGCTTTATAGCTAGTCACTTGAGTAGTAATTATCCAATACTATTAATAATTTCACGATGTCCTAATACGACTATGTTGTCCTAATATTTGTAGGAGTGACTGCATGCTTCAGAGGAGGGCTGTATGCCATCCACAGCGGGAAAGAGGACTTCCTAACAGCAAATAGGGAATCTCTCAGAGGTGGAGGTGACGTGTGTGGTCGGGGCACTTGGATTGGTGCCTTGTTGGGAGCTACAGTTGGTTTGGATGGCCTCCCCAAAGACTGGATAAAGAAAACAGAACTGGCATCGAAAACCATTGAACTATCACAACAACTGATGGCACTTAGATCATCCATTTAATAAGCTATAAAATAGCTACATTTTTATTATATTAGTATATAAGTATTAATAACTGGGGCCAGTAAAAAAAGCATGTTGGTTGGCTAATAATTCATATTAACAGGTTATTATTATAATTCAGTAATTGTTTTCTGGAAAGTTTATTTGATTGAATAACAACATTTGACATACACATTATTGTTTTCATAATGCACAAAATTAATCAGTGTTTGACTTTCATATTTACTATCCTGTTTTGTTGCCCTGCATTCAGAGTTTAATAGAAGTTCAGGGTATCCTACAGGTTCTGGCATTTCGGCGGGAAACAACAGATTTTTTTTTAATGGGATAGCTTTTCAAAGACCATAGTGGCCACTGATTGTTTTTGCATAGTCTTGCAAAAAAGCAAGTCCGAATATGGAAATATATATATATATATATATATATATTTTTTTTCTTTTACCCTGCATTCCAATTAAATCCTCCAGGAACCCATGGAAGAACAAAGTTACGACAGTAATGATCCGTTGTAAACATGTTATTGCTGTATTTGTGACTATATGTGGACTGTAGTAGCTGATATGAACTATCCAATTTACTGCTAAATCAATGTCAGCCAACTGTGTAATAAATATTCAATTATTAAACATAATATATATGGAATTTGATGTTGTATTGAACAGGGGAAAACTTGATAACAAAATATATGATGTCCAGCTGTACATGCAACGTAAATGGTAGGTTTTTTACATTCGAAAGAGCTATATGCCGATCTACTAAGTAATATATATCCTCAGAAATAAATTCCAATAGCAAGAATCGCATAGAATATTGAGTTGTCCATTTACAAATGCAATGTGATTGTGTTGGGCTATCAGCAATTTCATTTACATGTGGTTGTATTGAGTATAAATGTTTTCGCATGGAACACAGTCTGGATCTGGACTTGTGGTCGAAGTGCAATCATTACAATGTCTCAGAGCAGAAGCCAGGTCCCTCAGGTATAATACACATTTGTGGGGGACCTTGCATTGGACCAGTAGATGGATAGGCCGATCTATTGAAGTTTGTTTAGACACCAGAACTTTCAGATTTTCAGAACAAAACGGGTGAAGTTTTTTTCGAACTCTTTACATCAAAGTTAATGTACAATGGATTGCTATAATCTTATTATAACAAAAGTAAACGGAGTATGATGCCCATGTCTCAATGCTGCTGGGTCTGAAGCACATAGTCAGCTCATAGTCAGCTTATATGAAGCTTATATGAAGCTATATGACCAGCTGCCAGAGGCAGACGTAATGGTGAAGTGATAAGGCTTGGAATCCATATCATGTTACACATATACCCCAAGCGTGCGGTCTTTTACTTGCCTCAGCATAGCCGCCGAATACAAGGTACCTTCGATTTAACATCTCATGCAATCGACATCCAGCTATGTAGCTCATGAAGAGTACCCGGGCCGGGATCGAAATCGGGACCTTCAGAAAGTATAATATTATATCCCACAATGACCTGTATACCACATAGAAAGCCATGTGGTATAGCCTATGTGGTACACATGTCTATACTACATGGTTTACCTTACAAGGATGGGAAATGTATACCACATACTTCTATTTTTGGCAGGACAATGACAAAAAAATCACTTTTTGCAGCAAAGCGCTTCGCCGTTTAAACAAGCGCCGCCGCTTTAAAATTTTTGAAATCGGACCAGAACTAACGAAAACAAGTTATTGTGTATATGTGTTGCTATGGGAAACGTCATAGGAGCGTCATCTCTTCGGTAGTACAATCGAATAATACTGAACAATAAACCATTTTCTTTCAAATTCTACTATAAAAACTAATTCCGACAAGAAATATTTAACAACTGGTTTTGTAAATATCGTAAATTCCTTTATTAATCGGTGATGAAAATTGTGGGATGTAAATAAGACCCAAGTGGATATGTGGTATATCATTGGGTCTTGTTATAATACAATTATTGCACAATGGCGAGTGCAATATGTTTTTAGGGTACCGAGACAACTGATATTGCACGAGGCGAAACCGAGTACAATATCAGTTCTCAAGATTGTCCCCAGATTTTCGTCTGAAACCTTGATTAATTAACATGGCAGAGAAATCCAGGGCCTATTTTACTCAATCCTATTTTAATCATTATTAACATAATATATTATTTATATTATCTTTTTGTTTCTGTTTTGAAAGAGGTTGTTTACCTTTCACGTACGCAATCTCAATTGCCTGTTACGCAAAATGCAGTAAATTAAATGTTGTTATTGGTACAGTGTAATTGCCCTTTATTCGAAGGTATAATATTTCGCCACCTAAAATGTACCGTGCAATATAGCCGAGCAATATTTAAAAATATTGCACGGCCCTCAGCCAATCAGAAAACATGATTCTGCTAGCCATATAATATAAGACAACATGTACTGTTGCTTCCAGTGGCCGTGGTGTGGATCAGTGCTGGATTTTGGCACGACTGCGTTGATTGTGCTGTAGCAGAGAGACATCACATTTGCTTTGTATGAGGCCTAATTAATATGCATAATTTATTATAAATTTATCATATAAAAGTGGCTGAAACTCTTTAACAACAAGAAGTCAAAGCGGAAGTAGGTTTGGACACACTGCCAATTTATTTGGCCCTGAACATAAATAAGAGATAGAGGGGACACACAGATAGATATGACATTTGCTCTTGAGGACACCCTCAAGGCTAATAAGCATACATAGATTGTAATTTATGGTAACATTTTGTAACATTTTTTATGAGATTTTGTAACATTTTTAAAATATTTGTGTAACATTTTGTTTTCTCCTGCATACATACTGCATATTGATCATGTGATCTTACTGTTTACAATTCTGTATTCAATCTTATAGACTTAGATTGATATAAGGTAAAGCTTAAACGTAGATGGTGAATTGTTAGTTGTGATATGATCAATATGGGTTAAAAATGATACAATATAGGGATGGGTGGGAGGGAAACGATGATGAGAAGACGAATGATTGTATGAGCAAGGGTGGTTGCTTTATACGAATATTCGGCGGGAAACGGCCGGAAGTGGCTCGCTATTGGCCAAGCCCCACAACGTTGGCCTAACGGCCGGAAGTAGTAATATGTAACATTAAAAGAGAAGGGCTAAGATGGTGGTATCCCGTTGTTAACCTATTTTACAAGTAAATAAATTTACTAATTTAAAATTTTGTCAAAGCTTGCTACAGGGACATCCGAATAATCTTTCAACTCATGTCAGTGGTGTTCCCCATAGGGCAGCAATGATTTGATATTCTGTGGACACACCATTAAAATATATCAAATAGCCTATACATTCACTGAATATACACATATTATATTATTAATTTGTTTCATTTATACAATTGATTTAATTTCCTAATGTAAATATGTACGCATAAAATGCTTGATATATTAATAGGCTTCTAACAGCTGGTCATGTGAGGTGGTTGAGTAGAAATATTCATTGATACAATACAATAGTGGATTTTCCAGGAAGCTTCCACATAATTCCACTCACTCCATGGCTACAGCAGAATTCTGCAATCCTATTGGCTGCTAAGGTTGGCACCTAGATTATGATTGGCTGAAGCAAAGTGTCTCCAAGCAGCCGTATTTCTTGTTCATTTTTGACATCTTATAATTTAATGAATTTTGTTTATTTTATTCAGAAAGCCGTGTTTATTGAATCATTAGGCAACACTCTTCCTGGTCTGAAAAGCAAAATGAGTACTAGCAAAGACAGACTTTTATGGAGTGTCAAATCTTTAGGTGCTGGGTGACGAGAAAAAAATAATTAAGGAGTTTAATTCATACGGAGCCCCTAATAGGACATTGGTTTTTTTGTTTTTTTACAAATTGAGGGAACGAATTATAAATTGAGGGAACGATTTATGAATTGAGGGAACGATTTGTAAATTGAGGGAACAATTTATAAATTGAGGGAACGATTTATGAATTGAGGGAATGATTTGTAAATTGAGGGAACAATTTATAAATTGAGGGAACAATTTGTAAATTGAGGGAACGATTTGTAAATTGAGGGAACAATTTGTAAATTGAGGAAACAATACAAATTGAGGGAACAATTTACAACTTGAGAGAACAATTTGTAAATTGAGGGAACGATTTATAAGTCGTGGGAATGATTTATAACTCGAGGGAACGATTTGTAAGTCATGGGAACGATTTATAAGTTGTGGGAACGATTTACAACTTGAGGGAACAATTTCCTTTTGTGGAGAAGCACGTGGTAAGCTTGCTGATCATGTTCCTGGATGAAAACGTGAAGAAGTTCTTCCGTGAGAGACAGATAAGTGAAGAAGTGATTCTGCGTCTGGAGAATGACAAGGTGAGTACATGTACTCCACTTAACAGTGTTTAACCCAGGTACTATGGAGGGGGGGGGGGGGGTTCAAAGGGGAGTGGTAATGCCAATCTGTCTATCCCTGTCTGAATTGCTTTGCTTTCTATGTTTGAATAGCAATTATGCATTCAACTTCTTTCCCCACAACCTAACAATCATACAAGCCTATTACATTGAAATTTTACAACTGTTTACAAATGCAATATATATACAGAATGTATTTATTTATTGCGTACTTGTGTACAAATGTTACAAACATCAAACAGTGGCAGCTAAAATTAATTTGAAATGACATAATTATTCAAAGTGTCAATTTTAATATGTGTGTGGTCATTCTTTGGAAGGGGGGGGGGGACTACGCCGAAGGTCCCCTGGTGGTCATGGTTGGAACTAACCAACCTTGCATCTACACCCTGTATCTATCTATCTATCTATCTATCTATCTATCTATCTGATTGATTGATTGATTGATTGATTGATTGATTGATCTAATAGTAATCTATAATATTCTGAGCATAAGAACAATATAGTTTTAAACCAGCTTTAACATTTGTGATCGAACACTTCACAATGGGAAACTACTGATTTTACATTTAAGCATGGGCGTAGCCAAGGGGGGATATGGGGGTCAGAACACTCCCCTTTGGCCCAATACTTAAACATGTTTTTAAAGGGAAAATTTGACTGCCCGGTATATATTGTAATGTAAAATAGAGGTGCTGTGGTCTAGTGGTTAAGGTGTCCGCCTTTGGTCCAGATGGTCGTGGGTTCAACCCCCACAATCTCTTTGCTCCTCTCCACCAACAGGTCTATGGGTACTTGGCATATAAGGCAACCACAGTGATGGCACTGGTGTGAGCTCTTAAGCACCTGCAGTTAACCCTGTGTTTAAGGCTGAATACTCTCCAGGGAGTTGAGAAAGACTCAAGATTGGCCTGCCAAGGATGTAATTGTTGGCTGAAACTGCATTGTGCTGTAATATCAGACTATAAACCAATACATTTACATTTATTTACATTTAACACACCCCCTTTTACCCAAACCTGGCTACGCCCCTGCATTTAAGTGCATATTTATCATTATATTTTAATCCATTGCCTTAATTTGTAAATGAAAGCACATGTTGAATAAAATGTAGAAATTGCAGGGAATATATGAAGGGTTCCGTGCTTGTTTCTTGCATGCAGTTCCTAAAACTTGGGCCACTTTGCCTAGGTGCTGCCATACCCTCTGCACCCTGTCTGCACCTATGAGCCAAGTTATTAAAGGGATATGTAGTGACAAAATTGTGTTCCAAATTTTGTCGCTGAGTGCTAAATGTCAATTTTTTTATATTGCAGTCACCATAGCTTTGTACTACTACATTAGAAATATTGCAACACTATCTTAGCTGAATTGTTGTTTTTGGCTGAATTCAAAATTGAGCTGGGAATATTTATTACATTATTACAAGATATTGGTTGCACAAATCACAGAAATGGCTGGATATCTCAGTTAAGCATGTTTTCCAGTACTGATTTGGTTGAAAAAAAAAAATTCTTTTGGCTTGACCTAGATTCGTCACTTCATATCACTTTAACTTACAGATGCAGTACAGCTGTGGCCAACAGACATACAGGTCTGTATCTTTCAGGTATCAATTGAGGTCCTGATAATGCCTCTGGTCAGCTGCTGTGAACTTTAATTAATGTGCACTATTTTTAGTTTTTAAAGTATATGCTTTTTGTACTTTCAGATTGATGTATATGCTCTCCAGGTAATGTCTGAGGAAGATCTGTGTAATTATTTCCCGAAGTTTGGTGACAGAATAGCTATAAAAGCATACTGCAGGTTACAGTCACAAGTCCAGAAACAAAGTGAACCTGACCCTGCCCCTTCTTGTTCAGGCGAAGTCATTCTGCAGAGGTTAAGGGACAGGGCAAAGATGCCTCACAGCAACAAAGAAAAATCTAAAGGCAACCAAAATGCAGTGAAGCCTACAAGAAGAGTTGAGATGGGACTTGCAACTGTGAGTGATAAAGAGATTAGACAGAAAGTAAAATCCTATCACCAAGTGAAAACGTCAAAAGGAGGTGGTGTTCGACACCTTGTTTGTGAAAAGTCTATTACGGTGCATGAACTTATCGCTATGGCTCAAGACATATACTTCATGGAAGGTACAAGTAGAATAGGTGACAAGAATGATTTCACATTTCATATGCTGAATTCAAGTTTTGACAAGGTAGAAGCGACAAAAACGGTGGATCAGCTCTACAAAGAAGGACGATTCAAAATGCTACGTCTTTATTTAGGTTGTGAGAAGAAGAGCAAAGATGATGATTTAAGTGATAGCTCAGAGCCTGTTGAAGAACTTGTGGATGAGACACTCCTTCCTGATGATATATCAAGACCTGGAACACAAGATCTACCAATTCCCACCAGGCAAGAAGTCGAGGCTGATGTGGCTCCCTTACCAATCAGGGAGGTGGCAGGTGACATGCAAAGAGCAACCGAACCAGTTCTTCCGGCCGCACACTTGGCTGAAAACATTGAGCCAACAGTTGAACCGATTGTGCAAGATGATGATATTGTGAATGTGCATAGCACCATAAGACTGCACAGAACAAAATTAATGGAAGAATTAGTCCCTTATTTCAAATCGCAGGAAATTTTGAGTACTTTAATAAAATTTGAAATAGTGGATGAAGCGGGCGCAGATGCTGCTGGTGTTACCAGAGTAGTGTATACCCAGTTTTGGAAAAGCTTCATGGAAAATATGGCTGAAGGGGAGGATTTCCGAGTACCAGCAATATTTCCCAAGTACGGGAATGAAGAATGGAAAGCAATTGGAAGGATTCTTGTGAAAGGCTTCAATGAGGCAAAGATTTATCCATTGAAACTAGCGGAGGCTTTCATGGTCGCGGATTTGTTTGGGGAGGAAGCAGTTACCCCAGAATGTCTTGCCTCATCATTTGCACTGTTTTTGTGCCCCACTGAATGAGTTTGCTTCGATGCATGTATGAATGAGGAACAACTTACAGAAGAACAGATTGACATCCTGACTGATGTTTTAGACAGGGAAGGTTGCCACTCACTTCCAAAATCTGTTGGTGAATGGAAAGCATTAATGCTGCAAACAGCTCATAAGTGTCTTCTGCAAGATAGTTCGTATGCACTGGAAGCATTTAGAACAATTGCACCATTCAACCTCAAGATTCCAGGCACAACAGAATTGCATAACTTATATGAAGCAATAAAACCCTCCGCATCTAAAATAATCAAGATCTTAAAGGTTCCTGACAACCTGGATAGGGATCAGTCAAAGGCAATTGGCTTCTTCAAACAGTAGATAAGAAGTCAAGACCAGCGTGGCTTGGAGGAACTTCTTGTGTTTCTCACAATGTCGGTGGATCAGATCAGCATTATTTTTGTTCGTCAAACAGGCTTTGCACGACGACCAGTGGCCCACACTTGTGGTCCATCCTTAGAATTACCTTCAACATATGGTTCTTACAGAGAGCTCAGGGCAGAGTTTGACTCTGTTTTAAACAGTGGCTACTTGAACATGGATATCATTTAAGTGCCAGCATATACAATTTCTACTTAAAATCAGTGTACCTTAAGTGTGCTATTTGCTGTCCAGCATTTTGATAATGCTTTTGTTCTTGTTCTTTGTTCTTGATACTTTGTAAGTATTATGATGATAACTTTACTGATGGTAATTATGTTTAGAGATTTTCTATTTGTGCTTGGAGACTTGAAGTTCAATATGCAGTGGATTTTTATATACCATGCAAAGTAGAGAGTAGAGGGAAATGTACATTTATTGATGATTATAATTTGTAAAAATGAGGCCCGAACTTTGCTGATGGTGAATATGTTAACAGATTTATATTGGTGTTCTGAGACTTAGAATTCTGTATGTTCTGTTATGAGACATATTTGGAGTTATTGTATTGATGATCAATACTGATTACTTGTCCTTAGCTACTTGATATACAATGTATGAATGAAGATATTCACTTGATATTAATTTTGATAGTTCAGTTTGTGCAGTTTGTGTTGTTCAAGACTTGTTGTTTTGACATTGACTGTTCACATGTTTATTTCAGTAACTGAAATAAATTTTTGCCTCACATAAATTGCATTGTCATTATTCCAGCAAATCATAATATAAAAATACAAAAAGTAAAGGAAATTGTGCAACATTTCTTGATATACCGGCCATGGTATCAATGCCATGGGGAGCAGATCAATGTGTTTATTTTGTAAATAGCATTACAAGCATCAAATGGATCACACAGATCCACTTGTACAAATTTTATGCTTTAATAAGGTCTCTCAGCCCAAGATAAAAGTCAATACGGCTTTCTACTGATTTTGGTAAATCCAAGTTGTGCTCTGCCATTAGGGCGAGTATATCAGTGTATATTTCAGGGTCACATGGTATTGATCTTCTGAATGTACCCTCTTCTCTGCATAGGCCAAGCTTGCCTTGATCAACAGCATAGCCTCTCTCATTGGTGTTATACAAATGTGGCAGATGATACATGGAGTTTGGCCGCCCATGGGCTACTTGTGGGTTCTTGCTTGGTCGAATTTTATGAAAATCCCAGACGCTAGCTGTTTTGTCAAGTTCATCCTGAAAGCAAAATCACAATTCACTGCTGATGTATTGTGTATCATTGATTTAATATGTCATTATATAGCTGACATGAATTGATGTTCTTTGAATGGATTTTGCATTTTGTAAAACTAAATTATGGGTATCTTATAAATACATGATAATGATCTATAAGGCTGTGGATAATTTAAACATACAATTAGTCACGTTAGTGCAATTCAGTACATATACATTGTACAGACCTGAATGATGTCCATGAAACAAAACTGCAGTAAATTCTTGTCAAGACTGTCACCATTGTACTTCCCATTATCTTTCAGATCATGAAAAATCGCCATCCAAAATTCAATGCATTCTTTCCTGAGAAAACCCCACCAGCTCTCAATGCGTTGATTAAGTTTGCTATCCCCAATGAATACACGTCTTTCTCTGGCAAAAGTGTCTGTTCCATTTTGTCTCAAAAACTGTTGGAATTGAACTACATGACCATTTTCTGTCCCTGCATCAGTTCTGACAATTAAGGGACACAGTCCTAATTTTTCAACTGCTTCTACATAATATGAGCCAATAATTTTGGGGTCACTGTTGGTAATGTAGGCATTCAGCCAAATAATTTTTCTGGAATAGCCGTCAATGGCACCATTGATACAAAATCCAAATGGTTTTATTTTATCATAGGAGTCTATGTGCCAAATGTGATTTGGCCCCTGTGCAAAGTAAGAGCGTCTACGTAGACGTCGAGCCTGTCTTGCTGACACTCCTGGCCTGTCAAGTGCAGACAGAACTAGACGTACATCTTCTTTCTTTACCTTTAGTCCTGCTTCCACACATTTTGTATGCATCCATTGGTAGCCATGAAGCATACCTGATGTTTCAAGCTCAGCATTTATAAAATCGATCACCGTGTCTATATCGGTGTATCCACTTCTTCTCTTCAGATCCAAATCTGACAATATCCTTCTTAAATGGCGATCACCTATAAATATATCATGGCAAGTTCCTAAAGTCTCTAATATATCTTTGTGGGTAAGGCCACACTGAAAATATGTAATGATTATATCGTCCCTATTCATTCTACAATCTTACAAATCATTGCCTCCACATAAAAATCATTCCCTCAATTTATAAATTGTTCCCTCAATTTACAAATCGTTCCCTCAATTCATAAATCGTTCCCTCAATTTATAATTTGTTCCCTCAATTCATAAATCGTTCCCTCAATTTATAATTCGTTCCCTCAATTTGTAAAAAAAACAAAAAACTAATGTCCTATTAGGGGCTCCATATCTTATATATTTACATTTAGAAAAAAATATCAGCATGGAAAGGTCCCTTATACGGAGCCCCTAATAGGACCTTGGTTTTATTTTTTTTTTACAAATTGAGGGAACGATTTATGAATTGAGGGAATGATTTTTTGAATTGAGGGAACGATTTGTAAATTGAGGGAACAATTTATAAATTGAGGGACCGATTTATGAATTGAGGGAACGATTTGTAAATTGAGGAAACAATTTATAAATTGAGGGAACAATTTGTAAATTGAGGGAACAATTTGTAAATTGAGGGAACAATTTATAAGTCGTGGGAACGATTTATAACTCGAGGGAACGATTTGTAAGTCATGGGAACGATTTATAAGTTGTGGGAACGATTTACAACTTGAGGGAACAATTTCCTTTTGTGGAGAAGCACGTGGTAAGCTTGCTGATCATGTTCCTGGATGAAAACGTGAAGAAGTTCTTCCGTGAGAGACAGATAAGTGAAGAAGTGATTCTGCGTCTGGAGAATGACAAGGTGAGTACATGTACTCCACTTAACAGTGTTTAACCCAGGTACTATGGAGGGGGGGGGGTTCAAAGGGGAGTGGTAATGCACTGTTGCATCACTTCCATTTCATGGCAGAAATAAAATATTTATTGATTGATCTGTCGAACATTTAGTTGGAACATTTTACAAATTTCATCAGGCGGAGAGTCATTTATGTATCCATGTTACCGACTATTATTATGTTACATAGTTTTTCCTGTACATGAAGATAAATATATTGTATATTAATTATGTGTAAATGTAACAATTTCTGGTGATGTTCAAATTCCAGAAAATGTGGAATATAATTGTATGTAGATAATTGTCAGATAAATTGAATGCCTTTAAGGCTCTTAGCCGACTTCACTCCAGACCTTTGGTGGGCAGGCTCTGTTCTTTCTGGAACTTTCTCAACTCCCTGGCAAGCATACAGCTGTCTCCTCACATGGCGCCACACAGTGCCTATAGCCAACCTGCCCCATTTATACCTGGGTGGAGTGTTATAATAAGACCCAATGGTTATGTGGTATTTTTTTATATTCCCCACGAGTGGACAGATTGGCCAGGATTCACGAGTGGCGTTAGCCACGAGTGAATTCTGAAGCCAATCTGTCCACAAGTGAGGGAATATAAAAATATACCACATATCCACTTGGGTCTATAATAAGACCCAATGGTTATGTGGTATATTTTTATATTCCCCACGAGTGGACAGATTGGCCAGGATTCACGAGTGGCGTTAGCCACGAGTGAATTCTGAAGCCAATCTGTCCACAAGTGAGGGAATATAAAAATATACCACATATCCACTTGGGTCTTATTTATACCCCACAATTTTCACTTTTAGTTGAGCTGCCTGGCTATGCATTCATGTAGTATAGAAAAAATTCATGAATATTAATTTTTGCCATTGACCAATCAGAGCATTGCATAACTGTCAACAACGTCATCACCTGAAAACTTTTTGGGACATTTTGAGGTTAATAAAAGAATTTACGAATGATATTTACAAACCAGTTGTTAAATATTTCTTGTCAGAATTTGTTTTTTATACTAGATTTGGACAGAAAATGTTTTATTGTTCCGTATTATTCGATTGTATTACCGAAGCGATGACGCTCCTGTGACGTTGCCCATAGCAACACAGCCACACAATGGCTTGCATCTGTGGACTGAACACACCATTGACTTTCTGTTACGTTTTTTGGTCCTAGAATCGTTAATTCTTGTCCGATTTCAAAAATTCTAACCTTTTTAGAGAGCTGACAATTTTATCTTTTGAATAGTGGTACAATTGTGACTCCGAATATTGTTTTAAAGCGGCGGCGTTAGTTTAAACGGCGAAGCGCTTAGCTGCAAAAAGTGATTTTTTGTCAATGGCCTGCCATACATAGAAGTATGTGGTATACATTTCCCATCCTTGTAAGGTAAGCCATGTAGTATACACATGTATACCACATAGGCTATACCACATGGCTTTTCTATGTGGTATACAACTGATTGTGGGGTATTTATTTATACCCCACAATTTTCACTTTTAGTTGAGCTGTCTGGCTATGCATTCATGTAGTATAGAAAAAATTCATGAATATTAATTTTTGCCATTGACCAATCAGAGCATTGCATAACTGTCAACAACATCATCACCTCAAAACTTTCTGGGACATTTTCACATTAATAAAAAAAATTACGAAATGATATTTACAAACCAGTTGTTAAATATTTCTTGTCAGAATTGTTTTTTATTCTAGATTTGGAAAGAAAATGTTTTATTGTTCCATATTATTCGATTGTATTACCGAAGCGATGACGCTCCTGTGACGTTGCCCATAGCAACACAGCCACACAATGGCTTGTATCTGTGGACTGAACAGATCATTGACTTTCTGTTACGTCTTTTGCTCCTGGAATCGTTAATTCTTGTCCGATTTCAAAAATTTAAATTTTTTTAGGGAGCTGACAATTTTATCTTTTGAATGGTGGTAAAATTGTGACTCCGAATATTGTTTAAAAGCGGCGGCGCTAGTTTAAACGGCGAAGCGCTTAGCTGCAAAAAGAGATTTTTTGTCATTGGCCTGCCATACATAGAAGTATGTGGTATACATTTCCCATCCTTGTAAGGTAAGCCATGTAGTATATACATGTATACCACATAGGCTATACCACATGGCTTTTCTATGTGGTATACAACTGATTGTGGGGTATAACAGAATACCCCACAATCAGTTGTATACCACATAGAAAAGCCATGTGGTATAGCCTATGTGGTATACATGTGTATACTACATGGCTTACCTTACAAGGATGGGAAATGTATACCACATACTTCTATGTATGGCAGGCCACTGACAAAAAATCACTTTTTGCAGCTAAGCGCTTCGCCGTTTAAATTAGCGCCGCCACTTTAAAACAATATTCGGAGTCACAATTTTACCACCATTCAATAGATAAAATTGTCAGCTCCCTAAAAAAGTTAGAATTTTTGAAATCGGACAAGAATTAACGATTCCAGGACCAAAAAACGTAACATAAAGTCAATGGTCTGTTCAATCCACAGATACAAGCTATTGTGTGGCTGTGTTGCTATGGGCAACGCCACAGCAGCGTCATCGCTTCAGTAATACAATCTAATAATACTGAACAATAAAACATTTTCTATCCAAATCTAGTGTAAAAAACAATTCTGACAAGAAATATTTAACAACTGGTTTGTAAATATCATTTCGTAATTTTTTTTATTAATGTGAAAATGTCCCAGAAAGTTTTGAGGTGATGACGTTGTTGACAGTTATGCAATGCTCTGATTGGTCAATGGCAAAAATTAATATTCATGAATTTTTTCTATACTACATAAATGCATAGCCAGGCAGCTCAACTAAAAGTGAAAATTGTGGGGTATAAATAAGACCCAAGTGGATATGTGGTATATTTTTATATTCCCTCACTTGTGGACAGATTGGCTTCAGAATTCACTCGTGGCTAACGCCACTCGTGAATCCTGGCCAATCTGTCCACTCGTGGGGAATATAAAAAAATACCACATAACCATTGGGTCTTATTATAATTCCAACATATTCGACAAATTTACAACTGATAGCATGAAAGGTATAGATATATACCCCACAATCAGTTGTATACCACATAGAAAAGCCATGTGGTATAGCCTATGTGGTATACATGTGTATACTACATGGCTTACCTTACAAGGATGGGAAATGTATACCACATACTTCTATGTATGGCAGGCCAATGACAAAAAAATCACTTTTTGCAGCTAAGCGCTTCGCCGTTTAAACTAACGCCGCCGCTTTAAAACAATATTCGGAGTCACATACTACTATTCAAAAGATAAAATTGTCAGCTCTCTAAAAAGGTTAGAAATTTTGAAATCGGACAAGAATTAACGCTTCTAGGACCAAAAAACGTAACAGAAAGTCAATGGTCTGTTCAGTCCACAGATGCAGGCCATTGTGTGGCTGTGTTGCTATGGGCAACGTCACAGGAGCGTCATCGCTTCGGTAATACAATCGAATAATACGGAACAATAAAACATTTTCTGTCCAAATCTAGTATGAAAAACAATTCTGACAAGAAATATTTAACAACTGGTTTGTAAACATCATTCGTAAATTTTTTTATTAACCTCAAAATGTCCCAGAAAGTTTTGAGGTGATGACGTTGTTGACAGTTATGCAATGCTCTGATTGGTCAATAGCAAAAAATGATATTCATGAATTTTTTCTATACTACATGAATGCATAGCCAGGCAGTTCAACTAAAAGTGAAAATTGTGGGGTATAAATAAGACCCAAGTGGATATGTGGTATATTTTTATATTCCCTCACTTGTGGACAGATTGGCTTCAGAATTCACTCGTGGCTAACGCCACTCGTGAATCCCGGCCAATCTGTCCACTCGTGGGGAATATAAAAATATACCACATAACCATTGGGTCTTATTATAATGTTATGAACAATGACAATTTATATTTCCTATACAATGTACACAATAACTTCGAAATTGAGAGATCTGAGAATCACCCAATATTCGAAATATCAAAATGTGTATTGCAAAAAAACAAAAAAACATTGATTAAAAGTGCAAAAAATGGAAAAGCTGTCAAAGAATGAATATATCTAACAAAGTTGATCCCAAGTGTGTACTGTCCAGACATCTGTGTTAGCAAATCATTAAAATTCTGTACTCTGATAGCAAGTGCTTTTACTGAACCAACGCTGCTCATAAGGCAAGTTATCTGGATATTGTGGATAATACGCCTTTTACATGCACGCATGCAGGTATACAGTTAGTTTCATAAAATATGGTTGACTCTAGACAGCACTATTCCTGGCTGTAGCAACTGACTAACGCCTGCTGCTTCTGTCTACTCCTACCTTATACAACGTCGCCGAATGTGGCGTTATTTTGGGTTATTAAGCGCGTATAGTCGGCTTATACCAAAAAATATGAACCTTGGTAAATGTATAAAATTCATCTCATATGGTGCTGCATGTACTTTTAGATCCGGCTTTGAGTAGCCAGCTATAGTTAGACAATTCCTTTTAATTACAGGTAGAATCATTTAGCAGAATTAGTCTACCTTTGTCTAGGTTTAATTTGACAGGCCGTTTCTAATTAAACTAACTGTATGTCTTGTTAAAGAAATTCCCAGATAAATATCTGAATGTTTTAGCGTGCCTTACACTGACTTCCACATTCTTTCACCTTGATGGGCTCCACCGCATTGACATTTTCATTTTCAGTGCCAATGATTCTCATGATGACTTCAACTAGCTCAATCACAATGATGACAGTTATTCCAGACCATAAATTCAAAATGCCTCCAAGCTGTGATACAAGATTAACCAAGTTAACTTTTGGCTCATCTATAGAGTGCAGGTATCTATAATCAATTGGAAAAATTTCATATTTGACGAAATTCTTGTTGACTAATTCATAAAATTTAGTCTTTGTTCCATTCTTTGCCTCTTCCCAGGTAGGTTTGAAGTGACTCTCATAGTGCTTCCCTTTGATATATGCATCGTAAAACGATTTAAGGCTCTGCAGTGGGGGCCAACGAAAACTTGTTACAGTAGGGCGGAAACTTATTTCAGAGCATTGAGAGGGACATGAATATTGACAGTTGTTAGCCACTGCATCTACGACTATATTTGTACAATTTTCGTTCTGTAGTATTTTCGTCAAGGGTTCACTAATGTTGCCACAGTAAGGCACATCCGGCATCCTATCCAGTTCATCAAGGTATGACAATGAATTGGGTTCTTTGCAAGAACATTTCTTGGCGACTTCAGTCTCTTTACACAGACCCAAGCACGTTGCTAAAGTTCTTTTGTATGGCATCTTGTACTTTTCACCTTCAAAGCCTTCCTCTTGACAGTACCCATATGGTGGAGAAAGATTTTCTCTTTTTTGAATCGCGAACTGAACATTGTTGAACGTACCTGGGCTGAGCCACGTCTCACTCTCAATGCTTGACCACAGTGTCTCATTTTCCAGTAAATAAACAACTAAACCTGTAACCATATCCATGTCATTGCCAAAACTATACTGCTTGGTATCATCTATATCGAAATTATCCACATATGAAACTAAGGTAAATCCAAGAGCTGATGCAAGCGAAGTATGCACTCTGTAGCAGTTGTAGTGAAACATTGACACATGGTGGGTAATGTTTACTCTTCCTTCACATGGGAGATGCTTCAAAGTTATCCCAGATAAGGCTGTAATCTGGCAATCCACAATAATATCTGCTAAAACATGACTAGCGGATACTGCAGCTTCTTTGCCGATATATTGATAAAATCCATATGGTGATGATAACTTTTCCTTTAAGCTAATTCTTTGTTTTAATTCATCTTTTGTGCAGTCAGTGCAATTTATTAATTGTTCCAAGCGTGACTGGAAATCTTTCAGACTAGTCATGTTGTTTTTAGCCTTGTCTGTTAAAGTGGAAACAGGTTTCGCGTTGCAAACAATGACATCAGGAACCATTGGGAATTCAATGATTTTTTCACGCACAACAGTGATTGTCGGGTATTGGTAGTATTCGCACACAAGAACCACTGTTTGGTATACTGCAATAGCCAAAAAGGATAGCACAGCAAGAGTCCAAATGATGCAGAGCACCTTTGACTGACTTCGCATTATCCTCGGTATGCCTTTGATTGATGTCATCTTGCAAAATCTTTTCACTTCTGTCTTGATGGTCTTCATTTTGGTGATCACCTGTAAATACATTAACAAAATATATTCGGGACCAACCAAACAAATCACTTTCACAGGATAAGCTTGCTACAGTACAGATTACTGGGCTAAGACAGATTTTTATATAAAACGTTTTCGAAGGAATGAATGGACTGCTTTTAATAAAAAAAAATAATACTATTTTAATGTATAAAGTATAAGACCGAAATGATTATTTACACTTACTGATGCTGCTGTGCATGGAAATGTTCATGAGTGTAATGCAAACTGGCATGTGTTATCCGAATGCCATTGATTGGTGCCTTATGTTCATTATGGGGCATCAAAATCGTCATGATTTTCAATTATGCAGGAATCTCCAAACAACCTGGTGACACAACTTGCATAACTTATATGCTCTAATGGCGTTTGTTATATGTCACTTAGTGCAGATCAGTTTAGTGATTTGCCAATAGCAACATAAGTATTGTACAACACATTGTAAATATTTCATCAGTATGGACTTCACCAGTGCATAAGTACTATGTTGGGGGCATGAAAATCATTTCAATGGCCAACAATGAAATCATTGGAATATGTTATGGAGAATTGATTATTTGAACGAATATTCATGTATGTTATTGACAAAGTCGTTTTTCAAGGTCATTATGGTAATTAAGTATGAAAACTGAAATATTAGATTATGAAATGTAGTAATATTAACAATTGCAATTCTGTGAGTAAAAGAAAAACACAGAGAAATATTGAAGTTATAAGATTTCATGTTACAGTGTACATCTAACTTCGATTTCCCTATGCACAGTATTGTCCGTCTGTTTGTCTGAATGAAAGAATGAATGAATGACTGAATGGACCTTTAGCATGGTCCTAGCTCTTTCAGTACCTGTCGAAATTTTGTCCTATATGTTGCAATCAACCAAACTGTACGTGTATCCTATATGCAAATTTAACCCCTTTGTTTCCCCTGTCAGATTGGTTGATAGGTAAAGCTAAAGGTGTTTAAACATGTCACCATTGTAGCGTGTTAATTTAACCTTTATAACTAAAATTTGACTGAGGACTTTTCAAGCATGAGTCTCTTTCAACTTTCCTAAGAATGATCGCAGGGGGGCTGGTCCATAGCAAACTCCCAGTTAATATTTGCATCTGGGCGAAGAGTTGAAGAGGATTCGCTGGTTACTCCATGCCATGATTTGAATTCTAATCGTCGTCATCATTTCGAATTTCTCGTATATACATTTTAAGTCAGTTAATTTTCATTTTTAAACCCCCCCCCCCAAAAAAAAAAAAAAAAAAAAAAAAAAAAAAAAAAAAAAAAAAAAAAAGACTATTTCATGTGTATGTGTATAGATAACATAGTTAAGTTGGCAAAAACAAACGAAAAACAGCAAGAACACATTCAGGTATTGCATTTCTATAGAATTTTCAAAATTACTTTAAGATGCTGTTCACCAGGTTATGTTACTTCCTAATGGTAGCATTCATTTCAACGCAGACAATCGTAAAACGTGAACAAAAACAGTATAATTACCTGAGGTGAATGCTTGGTTTCACTTGTTTAGTTCTGTTATTATGAGCACCCATTATTCTCATGATGACTTCAACTAGATCAATCACAATGATGACAGTTATTGCAGACCATAAATTCAAAATGCCTCCAAGCTGGGATACAAGATCAACCAAGTATATTTATTGCTTATCCGTATTGTGCAGGTATCTGTAATCAATTGGAAAGATTCTGTATTTGAAAAAATTCTTGTTGACTAATTCATTGAATTTATTCTTTGTTTAGGAAAATTGTTACAGAGGGACGAAATTCATCTCAGAGCATGGAGAGGGACATGACGACCAACAATGGTCAAATATGGAACGTGGTGCACTGACATTGCTGCATTATGGCAGATCTTGCATGTGATTCAGTTCATCAAAGTGTGATAAAATAGTTTGGTCCCTGCTTTGGTCCCTGAACAGTTCTGAGCTACTTCAGTCTCAAAGCAAACGCTTGAACATGTAACTAAAGGTCTGTTGTACTTTGTCTTGTATCTTTCACCCTCAAGGTAGAGACAGGGTTTCTCTCTTTTGAATTGTGAACTTGACATTGTTGAATGTTTCAGGGTTCAGCCATTTCTTGCTACACTTATTTTCCAGTAGATAAACAAGGATTTCTGAAACCGAATCTATGTCACTTTCAAATTCGAACTTCCGTCATGGTTCATCCCAAACTTATCTACGTATGAAACAACAGAAAATCCAATGGCAAACGGAACTGAAGTGTGACTCTGTAGCAGTTGTAGTGAAACATGGACACGTGGCGAGTTATTTTCACTATTCCTTCACAAGGGAGCTCTCCAGAAGGTACACCAAACCAGGCTATAATTTGTCAATCCACAATTATATCTTCACCGAGATGACTGACTGATGCTGTAGCTCCTTTGCCAATGTTGTTTGTAGCCAAGTCTGATAATGTGGAAAGAGGTTTGGTGTTGCCATCAGGGGCTGTTGCAAAGTCTATGATTTTCTCGTTAACTACTGTTGTCCTTGATTAGAGCTTCTGTTTGGTATACTGCCATAGCCACAAAGACTTTGACTGGTTTCGCATGATCCTCGGAATGCCTTTCATAGATGTTTTCTGGCAAAATGCCTTCAGTTCTTCTTTAATAACTATTTGACACGTAGATCACAAGTGAAATAACAAAAAAAAAAAACATTCTGCTGAGTTGCAACTAAAGTCTTCTTAAGAATTAAAAAAAGCTTTTGTATGAGTTATGATAATTTGTTATATAAAGTATGAATTTCATTAGATATTAGCAAATGTGAACTTGCAGAATCTCTTGTCGGTTTCAATTTCCGCAGATGTGATTTGAGTAGTAGGCAACTTGGAAAACTCAATATCTCATTGATACTGCTCTGACATTCCTCATATTCCATACGAGAGCACCCTAGGCTCTAATGGAAATTTAAAAAATGTTCATCAATATTATTGTCTGTTATCATAATGTTATCCTTTCTTTCCACTGTTTCTGTTACTGTATGAGCATCTGTCTCAAATAAAAGCTGAGACACTTGATGACTATTACAATATCATGTGCAATTAACTACCATTTAATGCACGTTTGTTTTAACCCTTTAGCGAACAATTTCAAAGAGGTTTTTTGGTAACACCTGTGTGTAGGTGGGTTTGTGTAACACTTTACGACCCATCTACGACCTGTTACGCACTAATTTACGAGCTGTTAAGACCATACTATGATCAAAGATCTCCCTGCGACCAAGTTGCGACCAAGTTGCGACTCGATTCCTTACTGTGAAGATATCATGGACCAGAAAAAGTCTCAAACTTAGAGAGCAGAGTCTCTCTGGCCTTCACTATTAAAGGGCCGATTTTATTCTATGCCATAAATGTACATGTATTTGCAGCTGAGATGTGAAAAACAAGTCAGGCTGTAGGACAGGACAGGACAGGCAGTCGTTACATGTTGTTAATATATAAGGAGTTTTTCTTTGCAGGATACCACTGGCTAATAAATTCAGATGTATAACTTAGTGTATTGTTCCGGTGCTTCGATTGGAAATGTCACTACTGCATTATGAGCATTTTTAATTTTTTTTTATTAAACACCTAGTAAATAGTATCTCATTGTCGTGTTCATTTTTGGAATTTATTCAATAGACCATGATCTAGATTATTTAACAACTGTTGGAAGCTTTCTGAAGTAAAAAAAAAGTCAGCGCTTGGAGTCACAATTTATTTGTATTGTGACTTCGCTGTTGCATGTCTATGATTGAGCCATTAAAATTGCATGCAGTTGAACCAAATGTAATGCAATATAGTAAATTTTCACAGTACCGACTTTAAAATTACATCCTTGACAGACCTGTTCTAGCATGAGCCTTTTACTGCTCACTGGGGAGCATGTAAATAAATTAATAATAATTAATAATAAATTTATAGAGGTTCATAGGCAGATTTGAAAAGATATGTTTTTGAAAGCATCATTTGTAGAGATTTGTTTGATGTCCTCGGGTAATTTATTCCAGAGGAGAGATGCAACGACTGAGAAAGCACGAGCCCCATATTTATTTATTTATTTTAATATATTTAAACTGGGTAGCACCATCAGTAAAAACGGTTTTTAGTGGCCCATTAATACATAAAAAAAAAAAATTGATGAAAAATTATAAAACAAATGTACAAATAGGTTAAGAAAAAAACTCGGCATCAAGGCGGCGTCGTCCACTGGCAAACTGTTTCCCCTCTTTCCACCGTAAATATTGCTGTTATACACAAATGAATGCAAGAATATCTCATCTTATAAATATATCTACTGTTCCTCTTTGGTACGTTATTCACTCCAGAAAATCGACGCGAGATTCATTAACAGTGAACCGTTGCTAAGATAAGATTCATTGACTTCAAGAAAATTATTCATTAATATAACTATACTAATTCTTATAGATTTTTTTTATTATTAGTCTAGGTAATATGTAGGTATACCCAGGACAAATTGCAACAGTTTCTACATGTACATGGTTAGAAAGGTGTTGAAAGAACATACACAAAATTTGCCATGATACATTAACTAGCGGTTAACCAAATAGTCCGGCATATATGTTTGAATTATCACCAGGATCCTGTCTTTACTATCATGATAAACCCATAGGATTTGGCACAGAGGTAGGAAAGGACCTAAACAAAAAAATTTCTGGAATGGCTGTTTACCTGACTAGTGGATGCCATCTATAAGAGGGTGCCTCATCGGGCAGCAGTGAAGTTCCTTCCTGAGTGAATCGATCAATCGTGCTGCCGAGTTCTGGGCTACCTGTAATTTTCTCGGTATTTCCCATTTCTACCATACAGGGGAGCATTTCCATAGTCTAGATGATGTGAAACCAGCGCAATCACTGCAGTTTTGGTTTATTACCGATCAGCTGTGTATGAATTGCTATCACTGCTTGTATTTACACTGGTTTTCTCCAAACAGCCTTTTTTTAATGGGCACTTTCACAACATTCAGTGAACTCAGTTATATGGAGACTGCATGATGATTTTTGCATTAGTTATGCTTCAACTTAGGTGGGTCTAAAATGTAACAATTGTTCATCATTAGGCCTATAGATGTATTTATGCACTTCATAGAAGGATGACACTACAGCTCTGCAATGCATACACATATCATTTGAACATTTTGGGGGATGTTGGCTTTCATCGATCAGTAATAAAAACAAAGAAGAAAAATATAATGTGTAGAATAATTATATTTACAAAAATATACAATATATACACATTTATGTACAAGTACAATAATTCACAAAATTGTAATCTTCTAGTATTCAAGACAACAACCAGGCGGCGTTGATGATGTCCATCGACGGGCGCGCCACCTTGCGTCTCCTGGCGATTTCACTTAGGCTCTTTGTATTTCTTCTCCTGAGACGGCGGTTGGCAAACCATTTCTTGACCTGTTCAACAGTGATGTCTCCAGCCTCTGCCATAATCTGCATAGAAAAAAGTTTCAAATTTAAATAATTTTTATTAGAATTTTTTTTTCTGATTGTTTTGCTGTGTGGACATAGTAAAAACTTTCGAAAAAATACATTGTATGCAAATTCTACACATGTGATATATAAACCAATGACAACTAATTATTAAAAACATTTGCTCTCACAAATTAAGATATGATACATGTAAAAAATATATAGGCATATGGTTAATTAGTGCCTTTTTGCATATAATATTTTAAATTGTATTTACTTATTTAAATCAGGACAATGTCTTCATAACAAAAATGATTAGATTAAATCTGAGTTAACTGTAATAAAGTCACGGTCTATACAAATAATTAGTCAGGCCTACCTATCTGTTCATCATTTTAGATTTTTTTTTAGATAAACTTTAGATAAAACGTAGTATATTATATTTACCTCACAAGAGTCGTAGCTGGGGTAGGGATGTTCCTGGTTGTCTGTGTACCATTTCTCCATAATTCTCACGGCTCTCTCACTCAGGGGCTGGCGAGATCTTTTTCCAGGGCGCGATTTCTTGGGAGTGGAGGTTGCGAAGTTCGGTTGGTTCACGGCAGGGAGCAACACCAACAAGGAGGACTGCAGAAGCGACACACTGCGGTGGACTCTGTCAATCAGGGCAAATTGTTGGTTCTGAAATGTAAATCAAAACAATTAACAATGGATTAAGAGAGCTGCACAAAATGTACTAGATAAAAAAATGAATATTAGGCCTATAAGAAAGTTAAATTAGGCAAAAAGATTAGACTTATTATTTAACAAACATTTCGGTCGATGTTACGTTGCTTCAAAAATAGCAGCAAAACACAAAAGTGGAAGTTCATTTTAAATACCATATTAGGCCTAAATTACGGATTATCTAAATTCAAGCTGATGATAAAATAAACATAACCAACAGGCCTAAAAGTAGGCCTGCCAGTTGTAATTTTCAGGTCAGGTTAACTATCTAATTAATTCATGCAAAATAATTAGTTTTAATCTTCTGCATGACTTTGTCATGTTAATAAGATTCATACTATTTTTAACAGAATATCTTACCTGGTAGTAGAAGTCTATGGGCTGCTGTAACCATGGCAACGACATGACGCTCTGAAGAGAAAACTGACGTTCGGACACCAGACGACGGACCTCGCTTTCATAAGCTGACTGGAGTTCCCGGATCTGAATTAATATGGGCGTGAATCGGAACATATATATTTGTGTAGCATGACATGAAAATGCTCTTTGCAAAGTGCCTTTCTCCAATGCCACATTTATAGAAAACAGGCTTCACGTGTACAAAAGCAATTCTTTAAATGAGCAATGGGTTTATGAGAGAATTTACAATATTAGGCTTATGCCAGGCCTATAGCTTAGCAGTCAATTACTTTTTGTTTTAATGTGATTGGCTTAATAATGTAGTTCTGAATTGGAACAGGCCTATTAGACTTAAGCTCTTAAATTAAATCTATTTTTCAAACAACAAACTTTTATAAAGTGGACCCAGAAATGACCATTTTAATTACCTGGTGAGGGAAGACAGCATTCAAGTGGGAATCACAGAATAACAGTCGGAGGTGATGTTCTTTGGCAGCCACAGAATTTGGTTCCAGACTTGAGACTGGTTGGGAAGCCGCCAAAAGGGTCCAAGGAGGTGTGTAGGTCTCCTGAAAATACATCAAGAATTATGCATTAGACACAGATGATCAATAGTTTTTCTCTTCTTAGGCTATTATACAAGCAAAATTGGTCTGACAACTTAATTGAATTAATTTGGAAATGAACAAGTATTATTTATAACCCAAGACTATTGCTCTGTAGGCATTATTATATCTACTTTTTGAGAAAGCATATGTGGCCCCCAGTCAGAGGCAGACGTAATGACGAGATTATTAGGCTTTCTGTCTACACCATGGTACAAATTTATTGTCACAGCTAAAACCAAATTAAAACGTTCATATTTACCTGAGCCAAGGAGTACTGGAGATGACTGTATAGCTGCAATCCAGAAATCCCCTCACTAGGCGTCGCCACTTGAGGTGATGATGTCAGAGAAGGAATCCCCGATGTGTACCCGGAATCCCCAGTGACGTCACTGCCAGGAATGGAAACTTCGGCTGATCTTGTCTGCAAATAAATAAAGATCATTAGATTGCAAAATCATATCATAAGATCACAATTTTGGGATTTATATTCTTAGCTGATTTACATTATCATAGACATCATAAATTTAGCTATTTCAAAACTTTTAGTGCATACATTTACACTCTTCTTGAATTTTGTCACCTGACATACATATACCTATTTTTAATAGTAAATCTGTTATTATTCTATTGCTTCATGATATAATATATTTGTGATAAGTTGAAATCTCCTAACTTAGTTTATATTTTTTTCAAACTTACCACAGGGGACAGAGGCTTAATAGGCGAGAGAGTCTCTGAGATGGAAAACCCAGACATTGTCAAATTCACGAAATTTTTCACTTTGAGATAAATTGCACAACTGATGCTAGATGAAATGGTGAACTGACAACCAAATATTTTCCCCTGCTTATATAAAGAGGTCAGCAGTGGGTCAGAACGCAATACTGGTTTCTGATTGGTCGACAGACTTCTAGCAGGGCGCTGATTGGACAATTTTCAATTGCAATCTCTTGCAGTAGATTACAGAAAGGCGCAATCACTTTGAGGTTGCCATTGATTACAAGGAATACTGAGTCAATTAGGATTGATTGTACATCAAAGACTAAAAGGTAGAGGCCCAATGAAATACAAAGAGATTTTGTAAAATTTTACTTTAGATGCACTTTAGTTAGTCTAGAATATTATAATGAAAACTGGTGCGTGGATCATCTCAGAACTGATAACCTAAAGTTATGTCACTTATTATTTCATAATATTGTCGAATTAATTCAATGTTTCTGATAAACTGCACTGAACATTTAAAATAGACGTTGTTTATAATATTGTTTGATCTCTTTTTATTGTTTTATGTCGATAATCAATTAATAATATATTATCTTGCATAATAAGTAATAAGTACTATACATGTATTTTATTTACAGGTTATTTTGGTTTTATCCAATTCAACCTTTACAAACCAACACATGTACTTTTAGAACTTGAGTTCTTCAAGCATTTATGGACTTTGTTAACTCAGTCTGTATTATTTGCATGACCATTTTCAAAAGATGGATTATTTAATGCTATTCTATCTCCCACTTAACTATAAAGCTACAAAAATTTTAAAAATAAAGAATATATAAATAAAATACGACGAAAGAAAACAAAAAAATAGAGAATTTTAGAGAAAAGTCGTACATCAACTATTGCTTTAGTAGTTAGAAATTTTTTTCTGTATATTTGCAATTCTTATCTCATTTTATATTTATATGTTTTTAACTTTTGTGCATATCTGATCTCATTTCTCTTCAGGAACAAAAAGCGTCACATCATAAAAAACAGATGTTAATGTTTTAAGCAAATCTCCGAAAAGTAAAAAAAAAAAAAGTTATAGAATAGAAATTAAAGTGCAATTGAAATCAAAGCTTTTTTTTTTTTTTGTTTGTAGACTCACTTTGATTGAGTCTATTTTCTGTATTGTTCCTTTGATTGAGTCTTTTTTCTGGTGAGTGATTCCATTCTTGATTAAAATACTCAACATTTGACAAGTTATTGCAATCTGTGATCACAGGAAACAGGCAATTGCAATCAACACGGCCTGATTATAAGGGACGACTACCATTTGGAATGATTGCAATTACTAAGAGTAACTTTCAAGTTTATGTGTTTACAAGCTACACTGTATTATGTTATAGCTAATTGCAATTAAAACCTTAATCAATGAAACCTACCAAATTTAATAAAATTGTTTTTTTTTACATTTTATTTGAGACATATTATTAGAATTTGGCTACCAACATGAAATGGTGACCCATGCTCCTCTTAAAAAAAATCCCATTTCATCTTTAAATACATCATGAATATATAGTTTCCAAATCAATCAGTTCTGCAGACAGAGGTTCTTAAAATCACGCTACAATATTAAAATTAAATTATGACACAAGATAAACATGTGAAGCCTCTGGGACATTTCAGCAATATTTCAAATAATGTTAAAGAAAACAATGCAAAATGATTCCCTCAGTATATACTCAATATTGCCTCAAAACGGTCATGATGCATTGAATTAATTTATCCCGGTTGCAGGAAATAAAGGACAGTGTAATCAGTGCTGTATTGTTGGTTATGCGTCACAATGTCTCTTTCTTATGTTGGCCTGTCCCCTGTCCATTTTGTCGATACTTGGCTGATACCAAATCGTTTTTTTTTTCACGACTTTCCCCTGATTGGAAGTCTTTATGCTAAGTCAGATTCAGATCACTTTTGTTTGCTCTATTTTTCTTTTATACATTACAATTTTAACATTACTGTTGCTCTCTCCAGTGCAAATTTATTTTATTTATTGATTTCTTTTTATGTATTATTTATTTATTGATTTAAAAATGGTTTACAATGTACATAAATGGTGATAGTTTAGATAAAAATGTATATTGTAATTTCATATTTTTATTGATGACATATTGTGATTTTTTATTGCTTTTTACAATTTACTATTCAATAATGTCATTGTGTGACAGGTAGAGGGGCCGTTTGTAATGCTGTTATGCCTAAATGAGAATATGTGCTGTGTCAAGCCATGTGTGACCAAGCAAACATTAAGGCCATGTGTTGGTCACACTTGAGTGAACCATGTGCTTAGATTACACCTGTGTGATAACATGTGACAATGTTTACATTTAAGTGTGTCATTGACTTGATTAATATTCCATAGAACAGGAAATCATATCTGAGCATGTAGAAATACAGGAACTGACCAGGCAAAAAGTTTAAAATTCGTTTCTGCAATTTCACCTCAACTGGCAGTTTGGCTGATACAAATTTTCTTGCACAAGTCTTACATAAATTATAAAGGTGAGTTAAATTTCACTTTATTGTATTTAGATATGCTCTATTATCTTTAGGTATCTTTTATACTGATTGATGTATTTATTTGAGAATTATATGTTGTATTTGTTATAAATTTTAGTTAGACATAATTCATGAGCCAGTTTGAATTGAGGATGACTTCTGGTCATTACAGGTACATCACTAAACTTTGAAGTTCTCCTTGTGGGTGGTGTGATAATAATGTCACGCAATTTAAGTTTTTTTTTGTTTGTATGTACAATTTATATTTGATCAGATTACAAGGTAATCAAAGTTACAAACTTCTGCACGACATTATACAATGAAATAAGGAAAAAATGCAAAACTTATACAAGAAGAAGAAAAAATAAAAAAAAGGTTTAAAAAAAAAGTCCATCAATTATATATTCAGTCAAATTCAAAGTTCATCGAAAATATCCTTGTTTGAATGTTTAACAGAAATGAATCCATTTTCTGACCCTGCATCTGAAGGTAAAGCGAGAAAGTGTCATTCCTATTTTTAAACAAAATGTTAAGTAGAAGTTACCTTAACTAACAGGATCAGTTTCACAGTTTAGAATCCATTTAGTGACTGCGGTTTAGATCTCCACTGGGATGCCTAAAGCTACTTCCATATGTGACTGTTTTGTGATGTGGAAGCGACATTCTTTCATTATCTCTCATTTCATACTGTAAAAGTTGAGCCATAAATAAATCACTGACATATTGTGGTGCCATACCTTTCTTTATTAACAATCACTCGTAAAACGTCCGCCAAAGTTTTAAACATGTTTAAAAGTTTTTCCCCCCTCCACGTATGATCGTGAGTGGTCAAGCGCAACCAGGAGCATCCTACGGATTAGCGCGAGTATCCGTATGGTCAAGGATGAGCAAGAGTAAAAAAAAAATTTCATCCATCGTCATACGTAGGTCTTATACGTGATAGTGTGAACGCCCATTTATACGTGATAGTGTGAACGCCCATTTAAAAGTGATTGTGTGAACGCCCCTTATTTACCACTGAGCAGTAGTTTGAATTGCTGCTAATGTAGCTGTTTTATATGATCTTTTACGTCTCTTTCTCATGATAATGTTTAATTCTTTTCAATGCATTAGTTTGTTTCATAAAATGAAACTTTCGGGGTTCTGCAGGGCAAGGAAAAGCTGACTTTTGTCTATTTATAATTACTCTACTGCATAAAAAAGTTTTTTTTAAAGATAAGTGATAGAATGAAGATAATGACCTGCACTCCATAAAAATTTACGAAACTATTCTCATTCAACAAATCCAAATGCCACCTTCAGTTACGGTTTTGGCGGAAAAAAAACTAAGGCTTGAAATATTATTAACAGCTTATAACAGATTTATCATAGTATTAATTAAAATAAGAAGCATTTATATAGGTCCCATGTGCCACCTATCAACATTTACCGGCAGACCTATGTTGCCTGCAATTTCCTATTTTGCCTGCAGTTTCTATGGTACCTTGCATTATAGGAAGGTTTTCAGAAGGCAATGCATTGATTATTCCTTTTGTGTAATAATGACAGTTTGTTAATTTGAAGATCTGACCTATTATCTTCAAGTGTGACCTTAACTGGGATCTCTTTGTTACATTGTTATAGCTGCTGATCTTTCCTTTAAATAAGGAAACTTTTTTTTCGATACCAGTGTAGTTGTAGGGTATTAGCTGATCTTTGACCCTGATCAATAATGCACTTTTCTGTTTTGAAGGGTCATTATTTGATTAAATAACAGCCCAGATAAAAGATTGAATTACTGATAACAATTTGATCATTTGAAACTTGAAGCTTGACATTTTGTGATCCATTGGCTGGGTCATTTGGGACATCATCAGGTGAGGTGACATTAGTGTCTAGAGGCTTCTTGGTACCTGCAGTTTTCTGTAAATGATTTGTTTGTTATGTTTTCAGTTAAGTTTATCCTGTAACTTATTAATGCTTATAATTTGATATCAGATATCCATGCATTCGAAGTGAGCCGTGTCAACGTACCTGAAAGTTTACATTGTGTAGTGTTATTTTGCAAACAGTGTTCTCATTCAGTTTGTAAACGTTCCCCTGCAAAACCAAAATCAAGATGCACAAATATATTGGTACTGTCTTTAATTTTTAACAGATGAATTGCACTCTTATACGAATCAACTGACTACCACATAGCCTGAAGTATCAAAATGGGAACAGACAGACAGATGTCTCAGAAACCTCTGCGGATGGAGGATGATGAGGATGCGGAGGAGACTGCAGAGGTTGTTTCAGAACGCGAGATGCAATGTGGTCTGGGAGGCTGGAGACCGGGATGGCTGCAGCCCTGCGCCAACATAAAGATGTTCACCGTCACCCTTTCCCTTTGGTCTTTGTTTGGATCAATAAACTTCACTTATTACTCATCAGTCATCACTCAAATTGAACGGCAGTTTGGTTTACCGTCGTCAGTCATGGGCTTCATCAAAAATGTCGACAACATCGGTTATATGGCGACTGTCCTCATCTTCAGCCATTTTTGTCGTTATGCAAACAAACCGAGACTTTTTGCAGCAGCAACTCTTGTGTCTTCATCTGCTATCTTTCTCTTCGCAGTTCCGCATTTCCTCTATGGCTCTGAAGCAGTGAAAAATCTAGCCACACTCAATATTTCTTACTCAAACCAAACCTCCAAGTATTCGGTTGAGTATTGTGATGGTGTGCAAGATTCTGTTGAAGATCAGGAAAAATTCTGTAGTTCTACTTCTTCGCATCTTCGTTCTTTCAACACTGGAGCATTTGCCATCTTTATAGTGTCCGAATTAATACAGGGAATGGCTCAATCTCCAAAATTTGCTCTTTCAATGACCTACGTGGATGACAATGCAAAGGATAACTCGCCAAAATACTTCTGTAAGTCATGCTTATTCGTTTTTATTCCATTTTTGTCATAGCATTGTCTCACTGCCACATTGTGAGATTTAAGAATATTTAAATATACTGGTTACAACACTGAATGGTTATAGAACCAGACACTGCCAATTTTTCATCTCATGGAACATCCTCAGAATATCTTGCACCATATGGATGGTTATAGTAACCTTCCCATAACACATTTTCATATGTTTATGATTTTTTTTTCCAGTTGTACTTGATGACTATTTTTTCTTTTCAGCATTCATGTTTGCCATGAGGGCATTTTCTCCTGTACTAGGATATGTCCTTGGTGCTTGGATGTCTAGTATTTATGTAAACTTATCAAGTAAGTTGTTGACTGGCATTTGTTTGTCTTTCTTTGTATTCTTAGGTGCGAAAAATTCCAGCTTAGGCTAAAAAGATGTCATTTATGTGTACATTTTCTGCTTAGCCCCGGACAGTGTAGAGGTTTCACCACCCCCCCCCCCCCCCGAACGGAAGAGGTTTCGCCCCCCCCCCCCCCCCGACAGTGTAGGCTTTTTCAGAGTTGCTTCCTCTCCTTCTCCCCCTCCAGAACTCATGACCGTGAAGGGGCAAGTTAGTAACTTTCATAGCACACAAATTGGTACTTTCGTGGTATACCACGAAAGTTGGTAATTTCTTGGGGCAAAAGTTTGACTGGCGTGTACGAAAGTTGGGAGTGTCTCCCCACGAAACCACGAGACCACGAAATGTCCTGTTCGGCCACCACACTTGTCCATTTCAACCTTCAGTCTGTGTCTTTAGTTGCCTCCATGAAATGAAAATGATCTGAATCTCAGTTAACAAACTCAGTAAATAGTCCAGATATCATATCATATTTTTCAATAAATAATAAATACAAGCTTACTGTACTTGTTCATTCTAAATATTTTCTGGCCTTGGTAACACACGACAAGTGGACAGTCTGCTTGGCATAATCATTAGAATTACGGAAACTAAGTACAATTTAAATTTAAAAAATAATATTAATTTTATGATACGCATTAGATATAGAACAAGGCCGTTCAGATATCAAAATCAGAGATAAGTTTTAAAATCAATATAAGGAAAGATAAAACTTCTTACAGCTTATATCTGTCAGTCAAACTGTATGTCCTGATATGGCAACATGATCAATTATCAATCTTCACTGATAATATATTTTGAGAAAAAAATGTGCAAACAGAAAGCAATGGTTCATTATATTGCTCTGATGCTTCGTCTTAAATAACAAGCTTTATTGGCAGACATAATGATAGGTGCAAACCAGGGCCATCAATTTTGGGGGAATGCAGGTCTTCTTTGTCGCACAGATCTTTTCCTTGTACACTTGTCTAGAGAAGTAATGGTGTATGATATAAAGAGTAAAACTGTTTAACGAAACAAAAGTGTGTAGAAAAAAGGTAATTTAAATTTGTGAATTTCAGGGGGGATGTTCAATGCAATCATCCCCTCCTTCCAAAAAACTTAGAAAGGAAGGGGGGGGGGGGTACATATCCCCCCCCCCACCCCATGTATCAACACCCCTGGTGAAAACCAACTGAAATTTTGCTGTACATGACAGTAGCGATGATTGAAGTCTTTTAAAAATGCATTTGGCCTTATGAATTAAAAATGGTGGGAATTTTTTTATAAAAATTTCTTTCAAACAAATTGACATAACGTGCATATGTTGTACAATTATTTGTTACTTAATCCCAAGAGAAAGTCCTTTTGGATGGGAAAATTGTTTCAAATTATCTCAGAAACCTTGCCTATCGTTCCATTTGCTGTTGTTAAGCTTTAAAAATCTATCGAAGTACCCTGCACATCACTGAGGAGTTTTTGCACCATAACTTTATATTTTGTGTTGCGTTAATCACACCATCTAAAACTATATTGAATTTGATAAATATTCTTTCAGACCCTGACATGTCTCCCACAGACCCCCGCTGGGTAGGCGCCTGGTGGTTGGGGTTCATAATTTGCGCCATTTGCAGCCTCGTCTGGGCATTGCCCATGCTGTGTTTCCCGCCAGTTCTTAAAGGGGGCGACACTGGTACAGTGGTCAACACTAAAGAAGGGGAAGATGTCATGCAGAAAGCTAAAGGTAAGGAAATGTTCATCTTACAAACAATGGGAAAAACACAACGGAATTCTTAGACCCAGATGCACCCTTTTGTCGCTGAATTAATACACCCATTATGTCAACAAATTCATATTTGCTTTGCTATCACGGGTACAACAGAAAGAGCCTGTTATGAAAATGACTCCATTAGAAGTATTGTCTGCAGTATTTCGACCTGGCTTAACGGAGAAGTTTACATGTCTTTCAATCAGAACTTTATTTGAATTGCTTCAGATTTACCAAAAGCGATTGCTCGCCTCATCCGAAACAAGCTCTACATGCTTCTGACTTTGGCTTTCGCCTTCGAGGTCTACATCATGGGGTACTTCACCTTCATGCCAAAATACCTTCAGCAACAATTTGGGATGTCAGCCAGTATGGCCAGCATTGCGACAGGTGGGCTGCTAATTTCTTTGTTATGCATGAAGTTAAGTATGCCCGGTGTTGGGCAGATGTGGTGGTAGCGTTTGGGTGGGGTACCACACGGATGTCGAGCCAAACCTTGCTCAGCATTTGGCATATTTTGGCCCAGCAATGGCAATAATTGGCTTGCTATCAATTTTATTTGGGTTCTGTGGGTAGTACACTTCTCCCCAGAAATGCAACTAACGGAAATATGAATGGAAAATTAGGAAAAAACTAAAAAATTGATTAATACTGCCTGTCCACTGCAAAATGGTTTTGCTTTTGTTGTGTATTTGTGTGTACATTTATTTGTTTCATGCACCTATAGAGTGATGCAGCTAGACTTGTCAGTTATACATAAATTTAATTTAGGATGATTACTTTGATTTAATGTCAGTTAAAAAGTTTATACTTGTACACGTACATGTTAATTACTGAGTGCATACATTAAATATAATATATGATAAATTTGTTTTGACTTTAGGTGCCACTGGAGCTCTCTCATATGCCATTGGACCAATAGTCAGTGGTCAGATTGTGTCCAGGAAAAAGAAATTCACTCCTTACTTTGCAATGAAGGTGATTGTCTTTCTAACAGGACTGACAACTGTGGGATACACCATTATGATGTTCCTTGGATGTGATGGGGAAGCGTGGGCAGGGAAACTGGACAGGGACAAGTAAGTCTTTAAGCTTGTTTTCATTTGACTCCTAAAATAAAGTCAAATGGTTAGCATCGTCAGCTTCTATGACAGTGAAACTGCATGTGTGCATGCTAGATTTGGTCGAACATTTGGGACGATATTGTCCCGATGGCGACCCATATTGAAACGATGTTGTTCCCATGCAATCTAGGTGGGTTCCAAAACTCACTCCCTGCGCTGTTTACCAAGACAAGAAATCATATTGGTTCACAGTCGGCTTAGTGTTGGCCCAGCGTCAGCCCAGTGACCCTGCGAAAGTACTACTCTGCCAACATGTAAATGTAGACTCCATTTACATGTTTTGGTAATGTCATCACTGTTATGGTGAACCAATCCTTAATTTTTGGAATCTTCCTCGACAAATTGAAAATTGTGAAGGTCATCCCTCTGTACAAGAAAAATGAAAAAAATAGAATTGAAAATTACAGACCTATTTCTCTACTTCCAGTGTATCAAGTCTTTGAACGTATCATTCATAATCAGCTTAATGACTATTTCAAATCATCTAAATTATTCTATAAAAGCCAGTATGGCTTCAGACATTGTTACTCTACGGAATTAGCTGCTAATAGAACTTGGATAACAATAAAATACATTTTAATATCTACCTTGATTTATCTAAGGCCTTTGATACACTGGATCATCAAATACTTCTGCATAAGCTGAAATATCATGGTGAGAAAGACCTATCTTTGAATTTACTGAAAAGTTACAGTTAGTTTCATAAGATACGGTCGACTCTAGCTGTCTGTAGCGACCAGTACCTGGCTGTGTTCTAAAGCCAGCTGGTTCTGTCCACTTCTATAGCTAATAATTGGCTTACACATCTATCACCAGATAAATGTCAATCTTGGTAAATGTAAGAAACTAATGTAATACATCATAAATATGTACTTTTAGATCCGGTTTTGAGTAGCCAGCTATGCCAGCTTTGTCTAGTTTCAATTTGATGGGCCGTTTTTAATAAAGCTAACTGTATCTAACTAATAGAAGACAATACGTGGTAGTGGGATGTACCCAATCTAGTAATCTTCTGCTTCAGGTTGGGGTTCCTCAGGGATCAATCTTGGGGCCTCTCCTATTTATTATCTATGTGAATGATCTAGTCAGAGCCAACTCAGTCTTTCATTAAATTTTCTATGCTGATGATACTAGTATGGTGACCTCACTAAATACTTTTCAAAGTGAAAACAATGCCATTAGTTTAAATGATGAGCTCATCAAGGTAGGCAATTAGATGAAGGTAACAAAATGTCTATCAACAATAGCAAGACAACAGCTATGATGTTTCATACCCGCAAAGAAGAATTCAACATCCTATCCTACAAATGATAGAAGATTCCGTTGTAGAGTTTGTTGATGAATTTAATTATCTAGATATAATGATTGATAAGCATCTTAATTGGAAGAGTCACTGTGACATGACCACAAATAAATTAGCAAAAAATTGCTGGTATTATTAATAGATTAAAAAATACATTGCCATTCAACACCCTGTTACATATATATAATTCTCTCGTTTTGTCTCATTTAAGTTATGGCAATGTCAGAATATATCTGTTACAAAAGAAAGCCGTGAGGTTTCTTACTAACCAGGGTTTCCCCCAGGAAGGGGGGGGATCGGGGGGGGGGGGTTTGGACCCCCCCACTCTGAGACTGTGGGGGGGGGGATGTCCCCCCCCCCCATAATTCCCACATACTTAACCTCTATATTCTAAAAATATATGACATAACAATATTCTCACAAATATTGTATTAAATAATGGTCATATTTGGTAATATGTATTGGATGATATCTTGACTCAGAAGTCACCAGATTGCAGGAAATGAAGTCTTTATGTTAAAAAATTTCAGGGGGGGGGGGCATATCCCCGTACCCCCCAAGCATTAGCTGGCTTCGCCACCCAGAACCCCCCTCCCCCCCTCCCCCTCCTCAATCCTAAAATCCTGGGGGAAACCCTGCTAACAGCAAATACAACTGCCATACTAGTGGCTTATTTAAGAAACTAAAACTTCTGAAATTTTATGATATTTGTTCACTGCATGACCTGCAATTATGTCATAAACGCCTTAATAATGTTTTAGCTTAGTATCTTATTAATCTATTACCAATGTAAAGGGATGATCCCCATAATTATGAAACTCGATCAACTGAGAAACCAATTGAGACCTCGACAAATTAGCCATGAGTTTTCAAGACAGAGTATTAAGTATAGATACATTAAAACCTTTAATGATATGCCCATAGTTTACAGATAAAAAACTAAATACACACAGTTTAGATGGTTTCAAGAAGTATATAAAAAAAATTGCATAGCTGCTAATGGTTATATCTGCTCGCATATTGAAAATATATAAGCCATGTCATTAACTCACTATGTTAATTTATGTATTTTTATGTTCTCAATTGGAAGTTAGAGCAGTTTTTACACTTTCCTTATATAACACAATAGAATCTCACTAGGTTCCCCACGGAAGCAAAAACACAAGTGTATTTAGTGGGGTCTCTCACCTTAATGTAAAATTGTTGTTATTACAATGCTAATTTTCATGTAAATTGCAAATAAATGTGTCTGAATCCGAATCATTTGGCTTGCTATCTCTATAGCATTAGGCATGTAGGTATAACGTCCCATCATAGCCATAATTTTGTTACAATACTATGAATAAAGATAACATCTTTATGGAACGCTTGATAAAACACGATGAAATGCAAATCTACCATACACTTATGGCATGACACTTTTGCAGTACTAATGGTCAAAATTATGGATTGTTGTGGAATGAAAGTGCATTTTCATCATTATATTTCTAGTGATGCCATACTATTGCTCAAGTTTGCAGATGGATGCAATCTAGGGATTAAATTGAGAGCATTCATCACATATATCTGGGACATAGGGCCCATCATCTCAAGATACGGACTTATCAACATGAAGCATACTTTACTTCTTTTATTTTTGGACGAACAGGCCTCATATTGCAGAAAGCGGATTTTATGCGGGTCTAAAGTTTGAAATTATTGCATTGTAACATGAAAATGTGGATCAATCAAAACCATGCAAACCTTTTGTTTTGATGGACTATAATAAAAAGTTTGTCCAAACATTACCATTGGGCATATGAAGCTTATCCTCAACAAACAATCGTCAAAATAATTAGGGGGAGTCATATAATATAAATATGTGGCAATGCACTCTTAAGTTTGTTATTGCTTGAGAACTGTATATACACAATTGGCAGTAACTGCTATACCTGGTCATTGTGGAAATAAAAGATAAAAAGGGAGGAAGATAATAAAACAGACAAAGATATAAAAAAAGAAAGAAAGAAACTTTGCAGTCTCCTTGGAGTGTGATGTAGTTTTCAGAAGGAGTTGCACCTCATTGAGTAGCATCTTGACATAAATATAATGTACTTTATGAAATTTTATGATTTCTGTATTGCAGTCCAGACTTGCGTTTACCGTGTAATGGCAACTGTTCCTGTGACTCAAACACTTTCCTTCCGGTGTGTGGAGACAACATCAATTACTACTCGCCCTGCCACGCTGGCTGCTCTGGCTCATTCAAGTCCGAAGAAGGAGACACTGTGAGAGTTGTTTCATTCTCAGTAAAAGGCAAACTTTGTAAAATGTGGCTGTTGGTGAAGTGGCGTTAGCAAGGTATATCAGTCTATGGCTAGGTATATTGCCCTTAGTGACAATTCAACTTTTGAAGTCACTACAGCACATTTCTAACAATTAGACACTAAACTCCAGAAGATGTGGCACGAATCCAGGACTCCCATTGGCTAAGGCAGTCTGTATCCAAGTTTTTGAGTTCTGATGTAACGTATGGAAAAGCTAAATAACATTTTTAACCCAAAGTTTTAATATACTGGTCATGAAGAGGTCTTTCAACGACCCATTTTTAGAACAAAAAAATGAATAAAATGAGACTACTGAAGCATTCAATTTGTTTGTGTCGTGATAAATAAATGCACACATATTTACAATTAATTCCTTCTGAATTTCAGATATACACAGACTGTAATTGTACAGAATCAGGGACAGCCAAACATGGAATGTGTTCAAAACAATGCTCAACATTATACCCATTCATCATTGTCATGTTTTTAAGTACATTTTGTGCTAGTATGGATGTAATCCCTACATTTGCTATACTCATGAGGTAAGTCTTATAATTATTGTATTGCATGTTGTCTTCATGCCACTGTTAATGCTGGCCTGAAATATAATATGCAAGTTGGATATTTGACCACAGTTAGCTGCCAGTGTAAATTAAGTGTGATATGATATGCTAATTATTGTCAATGCGATAAACAATCTGCCAATGTGGCAAATAATCTGCCAATGTGGTATAAATATCTACCATTGTGGAAAAGTCTTTCTCAACTTCCTGGAGAGTATTCAGCCTTATTAAAATACGGGTTAACCGCAAGGGCTTAAGAGCTCACACCAGTGCCATTACCGTGGTTTCCAATTGCCAAGTACCTATTACACCTGGGTGGGGTGAGGCAAATTAGGTTGCAGGAAAATCTGCCCATCTCCTTCATGTCATGACGGGAGTTAAAACCAAACTCTCATGATTAGTTGGCATACTTCTTGGTCCCTGTCAGCCTACACCACATGTTGCATATTTATCCCAAGTGTGGAGTTATTCAATTGCCCTGGCATAGACACAATTTAATGTCTCTTGGTAATAGTTTCCTGCAGAGATGTACAGCTAGATCACAGATCAGTATATTGCAATAATTGACACTTTGGCAAATTTCATTTCAAATTAATTTGCAGATGTGTTCATCCAAAAGATAAAGCAATATCTTTGGCAGCAATATCAGCTTTTCTTCAAGTCATGGGTAAATATAAATATTTTGTTAATATATTCGACAGTGAGCCTTTTGATTTTATTTGCAGTTCTTATTCTGAAGAGTTCATTTAATTCACTCTTATTTTCAATTGCTCTCCTCTTGGTCTGATCTTTCTCTGATTGTTAACCTAAATTATTTTTAAAAAATGATTCCAGCTTTTCCTGCCCCAATAGTCTTTGGCCTCGTTGTGGACTCCACTTGCCTCGTGCTCCAAGGTTGCGCCGGTTCCCGCAGGGGGGCATGTTTGGTCTACGACAACGCCGCCTTCCGGTGGAAAATGCATTTATTCACAGTAGGAGTGAAATTCATGGCTTTAATAATGTACACCATAGGTTTATTTGTCAGTAGGAATGTTTCATACTATGAAGAAAAGGAAAATGTCGATGATGAGGATAAAGAAATGAAAGAAATTAGTAAAGAAGAGATGGATGAATTTAGGAATGAGAAGTTTTCATAAATGTTCACAGATCTGTTAACAGGGAAAGTATAAGAAAAAAAGTATATTATGTACAGTAAATTTAGGAATTTCAACCAGTGACTTTTGCATATTATCCAATTTATGTTTGTATGTTATTGAAGTTATTAAAGTGTAAATATTGTTATATACCTTGCTTCCAAGTTTTGAGTTATTTCATTATAAAGTTCCATTAAGTATAAAAGCAAGAACAAATAAAACAAAAAATTGTAGTTTTATGAGAAATATTGCCAGTATGTTTTGAAAAATCTTTGAAAATAAATAGTTTTCAATGACCGCAAAGCTTTTTCAAATTGATGCTAAGAAATTTGTTGAAACATTAAAGCATTTTGAGAAAAACTTGATTCCAATTCCAATGCTAATAATAGTTCAATGGTGATTTTTCATGGACATTTGCGCTCCCAGGTTTTAGAAGCTTGGTATTATAAGAAGCTTGGAATACCACAAAATGGACCGAAATGTTACCAATAAGTCCAACCCCAACTTTCTAGCATAAAAAACACCTCTTTTTACCAATGAACTTTTCTATCTATTTTTTGCTGTCTCTTTATCATAGCAAAAGAAGCGTGCAGCATAAGTTACAATGGGGGGTTTTAGAAAACAAAGTCAGTTGCTTCATATAAGTGTTTTTACCAGCTAGTATGGTAATATAAATATGGAAAACAATGTTCGTAATGGCATTTAGCTATAGCCTTCTTGGAAATTTGAAATGATTTTGTTAATAGTTTCTATCACGAGATAAACACATCGGATTCACACAATTGGAGCTTATCAGTTTCATTGACACAAGTGAAGTTCAGAGATTACAGATCAGTCATTCAAAACAATTATCTTTCAAGGTTATTGAGTAAACATTTCAGAGAAATATTTGTGTTGATAGAGATATTTCAATACTTCTATCTGTACTTACATCAACGTTTTGGAGTATTTTCAATTTCAAAACTGTGAAAGTCCACATCAAGATGAGATTACATCATTTACACGTTTCGTTAGTTTACTCACGATTAGGCCATAATTTATACTGTTGAAAGTTGATTGCTCATTTCTACTAAAAGAGAGAAACTGACAGAAAAATGTTTAAATATTTTGAGATTAGGTAAAAAGAAGAAGAAATGTCCCAGAGAGCATTATAGACGTCGGCCCAACATCGGCCCAACATCGGGCCGACGTAGCATGTTACCAGGAGTATAGTGTATCAAGGCATGGTGGAGTTGGCCAGATCCTTCATTGCAGGTCAGGCTCACCAAGTGCAAGTGTATTCTAGTAAACTTTCAGACTGCAACGTCAATAAAATGACAAGAATTGAGCTGCATTTTTTTTTACTGGGGAAGAGTGGGGAACAATGAGACACTTTTTTCGTTTTCTATCATGACAAAAACTAGTCTCTATTGAGGTACTGTGAGAAAAGCTAACGGGTAGAGTGAAACATGGCTTGATAGTATATTACAACAAAAATGCAAAATATCTTTTCTTCACCTGACATTATTTGCAAAATAATTACATAATCTATGCAGTCTTAAGATTTGGGTTCCGTATCTATAAAAGAGATTCAGCAATTTTTTAAATTTCCACCGAGCAAACTGCTATAATATTTATTTACGTTACAAATCCCAATCTCCTATAAGTCATTGACCTAATTTTTGTCACAGATCTGAGAACCTGTTCGTTATATATATCTGGCATTGTGAAAATCCATATCAGTCGTAGTTATATTGTGTTATAGGTCTAGAAAACAGATATAAAAAAATTGCTGTACCTGGTGTAAAACCCAAAAAGTGAAACTTCAAACAACTATTTGGTTTTTACATCATTAAAATCGGATATGAAATAAGAAAGTTAGAGAAAATTAAAGAAATTTAGGTAAACTTACAGGATTGATGCTAGGGGGTTTGTCTCACTGTTCTCCATGTCTCACTGTTCCCCCCTCTCCCCTACTAATACAGTTTAATTTAAAAAAAAAACACGTAGAAAAAACCTTTTTTAACAAATAAAAATGTTTTTTAACGTCCGTCACAATGTGGTTATATAGGCCTACAGTTTCTGCTCTTTTTGATATTTTGATAGTGAGAACTGGTACCACGATGCCATCCCATTCATCAGATATGATAGATAGATAGATAGATAGATAGATAGATAGATAGATAGATAGATAGATAGACAGATATATAGATAGATAGATAGATAGGTAGATAGATGGATAGATAGGTAGATAGGTAGATAGATAGATAGAAAGACAGATAGACAGATATATAGATAGATAGATGGATAGATAGATAGATATAAAGATAGATAGATAGATAGACAGACAGATAGCCAGACAGCAGACATACATATAAACAGACAGCTAGACATATAGACAGACAGACAGACAGACAGACAAATAGATGGATAGATAGTTGACCTTACATACAATTTTTAAATGCTGTTCAAACCTTTCATTAACAATATTATTGGACCATGTAACATGAATGGCTCACGTGTCAATAAAATGCACTAAGGACTTGCATAACATCTAAGAGTCTTCTATTGAACTCTGATTCAAAAAGAAACTGTCACTCACGTGGGTAGTCAGATGTTCTCAGAACGATGTCCTACAAAGACCTATGTAAATATTATTGATATGAGCCAAGAATCCGACCTTACCAACACGCAATTCATGAATTCATTTCTTATTAGAAGTTGACACCTATCCAACTCCTGTTATTTTATGGTTACATTTATAATTTGACGACAATTCGTCACGGAACTTTTCATGCAATTACTTTTAAGTAATTAAGTTTCGCAAGTGTTTGATCAGCACTTCACGCAACAACAAATCCTCTTTACAAATGGAGCATTTTTGAGGATCCTGACTTGTTGGCTGGTTCCTATCTGCCCAATTGAATGTTCTATCTGATAAGGATAATAATCATCTCCTTATCCCAAGTACTTCAAAAGTCATTGCGGGGTCAATTGCCCATGCATAATCAAACTTTAAGCTTCTGGTGCCAAATCCAAATAATCGCGAGATAAGATTCCCTCGGAAAAACTTCAAAACCAGGAGACTGTGGATGCGAATATCACAATTCACAAGATCTGACTGACAGACAGACATATCCACTATGTCTGAGAAGACAGAACATTTGAACAATGGCAACACTGCCTCAGATGATGATGAGTATGATGAAAGAGAAACGCAATGCGGAGTTGGTTCGTTTCGTCCAGGCTGGTTGCAGCCATTTGCTAGCATCAAGGTATTTACCGTCACTCTTTCACTGTGGTCTTTGTTTGGTTCCATGAACTTTTCTTATTATACCGCAGTCATCAGTGAGATTGAGAAACATTTTGGTCTTCCATCATCTCTAAGTGGATTTATAAAAAATGTCGACAACATCGGTTACATGTCGACTGTCCTCATCTTCAGCCATTTTTGTCGTTATGCAAACAAACCGCGTCTTTTCTCGGCTGTTACTCTCCTGTCGTCCTCTGCCATCTTTCTCTTCGCCATGCCTTATTTCATATATGGTGGAGTGAATTACGCGGAGTGGACCAATTTGAATGAAACGTTTCAAAATATGACAAGTGCTAAACAAGCCAGCCGAGCCATTGAATACTGCGATGGAATCGAGAACAGTGCAGTCGAAACGGCAAACTACTGCAAAAGGCAAAGCGTCATGACAAGCCTAAACACTGGAGCTGTTGCTTTCTTCATCCTATCAGAAATTCTTCAGGGAATCGGTCAGTCTCCAAAATTTGCCCTTTCTCTAACTTACATGGATGATAATGCAAAGGATAAGTCACCAAGGTATTTCTGTGAGTATAGCACTGTTCATTCATTCATTTTTAATTCAAATACTTGCCATTTCACATAAATTAATAAATACGTAAATATTGTTTGATCAAGATGAGTAATCAAATGGCAGGCTGACTCCCTCCGGAGAACAAATGAAGCGCAATAAATATACTTAAATCAAATGAATAATTTTTAGAATAAAACAAAGGGGGGAAAAAAAGAGGGTAAAAAAAAAACTAAGGAACAGAATTAATAAGGTAACAGAGAAATAATGTGTTATAATTAAAGCAAAAAAGAAAAGTAAGTGTGCATGTCAGCTAATGTTTCTGTTAAAACGGAACAAGTTTTACTTTCTTATTAAGAGATAAATCTCAAGCATTTAAACCTGAATCCAGTTAATTATTTTTTTAGCATTCATGTTTGCCATGAGAGCCTTTGCCCCAACCCTTGGATTCCTGATGGGTGCCTGGGCAACTAGCATCTATGTGGACCTCTCTGGTAAGAAAAAGAAGACCATTTGTACACTATAGCAAGCTGTATAATAGACATTAATATTAAAACTTATGGTCAAATAAAATTATTCATACACTTTCAAAAGTTGATACAAAGGCGAACTGCAGTTAAAATAACCTTAGCCATGGAATCAGATTGTCTTGTCTCATTCAATAAATAATGAGAATTGCTGTATGGTTCAATGCAAATATCATTGATGTTGTAAATTAGATATATTTGCAAATGAAAAAAAAAAGTATTTGTTACTTTTTCAATTACATTTACATAATTTATATAGTTTTGCCCCATTCCCTTTTTCAGACCCAAACATGGAGTCGACAGACCCCCGCTGGGTGGGTGCCTGGTGGGTGGGGTTCGTCATCTGTGCTGGCTGCAGTGCATTCTGGGCCATTCCTATGATATTCTTCCCGCCTGTACTCAGAGGGGCTGAAGGAAAAGTTGTCAGCACAAAGAAAACGCAGGACTTGACTGAGACGGCAAAAGGTTAGTAAAGCCAAGGATGGACCACCAAAAAACAAACTAGAATTGTTACTGAATTAAAAGCTTACAGCATACCACCTCAGTTAGGACCACCTCATTTAGGACCACCTCATTTAGGACCACCTCATAATTACCACCAGTATTTTCCACCCATATGTATTCCTGCAATTTTTTTACTCAAAATTAAAAGCATTGCCCCACGAAGAAAGGTATTTTTGCACCGAAGTTGGTCTTCATAGCGGGTTCTACTGTAAAAAAAATTCCCATTCAATAAAAAAACCCAACAGGTTAAATAATTTCCAGTGCTATATATAGATCCTGTATATATTATTGAATCCACCCACGGTTCATTGCCAGTAAGGTGCTCTTATAAGTGAGGTTCTCTTATCAGTGATTATTCTTTATATCATGTGTTTTCAGTATTAGGAATCTGCTTTGTTGACTATCTTAGTCAATAACCTTAAATGCTTTGTGTATTATTTACTTTGGCTATTTTCCATGTCCAGTGAGACTAATTTTTTTTATAACATTTTCATTATTTCAGATCTTCCCAGGGCCATAGGACGACTGTTGAAGAACAAAGTCTACATGATGCTTGTGTTGACCTTGTCCTTTGAAGTCTACATCATGGGGTTTGTCACATTTTTGCCAAAATACATCACCCAGCAGTTTGGTGTTAGCCCTGGAATGGCATCTATTATTACAGGTAACAATATAAATAGTCATTGATTTTAATAATATTTGATTATAGTTAATTCTGTTGTATTGTGAGTTGCGGAAGAAATAAACATGTAAACATGTAATGCTGAGATGATAAATATTGGGAGCCCACACAATATTACCCCCATGGGGGGTCTTTAACTTGTCCAAGTATAAACACTGAATGAAGGCATTACCAATGGATTGACTCTTGAATAGTACCTCAATAAGAGTGTCATTGTTGAGAATCGAACCCCGGACCTTCTGAAGAGCTGAATAGTGTTTAACCACTAGATCATTACTTAGGACCTGTTTTTTCATAGCATTGTTCTAGCCTTTAAGTGTTACTGCATCCAGCTGGCTGAACTGCCTTAAACAGTGGGGGTCCTGGATATATTACATCCTCTTGACTTATAAAGTCGCTGTTTCCACGAAAGACACTCTTTCAATGATTCTCCTTCAAGTTTGAAATAATGACGCAGCCTAAACAATGCTAACAACACGTTTTTAGTATTCATTGTTTATCACAGGAATACATACTTTCTTTGATTTGTTTTTCAACAACGCTTTACTTGAAAATTGTAATTTATTGTAACCGAACAGTTATCAGCAGCTGATCGGAGAATGTAGTTGAACTCCTCACCATTTACTATAGATATAATACTGTATAGAATCATCAGTGCTCCTTAGCGAATGTCACTGTATTAGTTCAATACAGGTGTATGATGAGTGCAGCTACTTGATACGATCTGGCCAGATATCAGTCTTTAAGTGTAGTTATAAATCGATAGTATTTCAAGTGACAATGTATAGTATAGGTGACTTGCAAAACTGTAGCCCAATAGAAAACACTTTCTGACACACACAAAAAAAAATAGTGCTTGTTTTTTATTTTTCTAAGACATCTACAAGCCACTTGAACCTGTTTCATTGTTATGTATTTACGGTGTCTAATGTACAGTGCATGAGCATTTAACATGTTAACATATCTGTATACTCAAATGACATGCCAAGATAACAATGTTGGGCCAATGTTGGCCTAATACCAGATAGCATTCCAAATTGGAATTTCTGTATTGGCCACCATCGGAACAACATCTGTCAGCATGGCCAATATCGCACCGATGTTGTCCCGATTTGGAGTACTATCTGGGATTTGGCACACTGTCAGGTATTCATAATCAAGCAGCATTCACCTTGTCAACCATATCCATTAAAATCTAACGAATACTGAGTGAAATCAAAGCCTCTGCAGAGGCAAACAATATATTTCTCACATGGGGTAAATATGCAAATTGCAAAATTAGTGCTTATTCAGTCAACCCTAGTTAGAAGCAAAAACTTGCCTAGAGGCCTGCCTTTTTCATTATCAAATATGGCAATATTTACTATTTACAGGAATGACAACAATGTTTTCTTTCGGTCTGGGGCCAATCATCATGGGCCAATTTATGGGATGTCTGAAGAGGATCACCCCATTCAAGGCCCTTCAGATTGTCTCAGCTCTGACCATCCTGTCCACATTGTGCAAAGGGGTCTCCATGTTCATCACATGCGATGAGCCTGCATGGGCAGGACACTTGGACATAGAAAAGTAAGTTCGCTGGAACCTTGCAATTATAGCCATCTCAGTAAAAAAATTAAATTAATTGCTGATACCATGCCAAAGCAGGCCAACACGGGGCCAATTAGATTAGGGATGACACTGAGCTTACCCTGTACATATATATAATATTTATATATCATCTGGATTGGTCCTAATAATTAGGTTCTACCATTTTAACATCGGAGCGATTAGTTGACGGTGAATGAACAATGCTAATCACAGGCCAACATAGGGCCACTTTAATGTGCTCTCTGGCAAAGACAGAAAAAGTTTGGAAAAATATAGAAAATAACAAAAAGGATAAACAGGTAAAAGGCAATCAGTTTCATATGAGAGAAATTAATAATATTATTACGTATATGCTTGTCTCTTCAGTCCTGATCTGAGCCTCCCCTGCAATGGGAACTGTTCCTGCGATGCAACCACCTTCATCCCCATTTGTGGAGAAAACGTCAACTACTATTCCCCCTGTCATGCTGGTTGCACTGATTCATTCAAGGAAAATGGCACAGTGGTATGAAATTAAGATTTTTCATTTCGCCTCATGCATGTTTTTCTACAATTTTCTTATATTGTATTACAGCCACTCCAAAGAGTTTCAGCGGCTGGGTTTAATCAATTTGACATTTTTGAATGCTTATCATATACAGTTAGTTTTTTTTTTAAATTGGCCGGTCAAATTGAAACTAGACAAAGCTGTCATAGCTGGCTACTCAAAACCGGATCTAAAAGTACATATTTATGATATATTAGATTAATTTCTTACATTACCCAAGGTTAATATTTATTTGGTGATAGATGTAAGCCGATTATTAGCTATAGAAGTGGACATAAGCAGTTGGCATGTTTAGACTACAGCCAGGTACAGGTCACTACAGACAGCTAGAGTCGGCCGTATTTTATGAAACTAACTGTAATAGAAATTCTTTTTTTTTGAAGAAACCTAAACTTATAAGGCTCAGGGGACTAGCTGAAAAACCAATTTTGTGGCATTGGGACTCGTATCTAATTTCTGACCAAGGGTTAAAGCTTCCCAATTACACGGCAGCAGATTATTCCAAATTATGACATCATGAATGCAGCATTCTCTTAAATTTTTAGCTGAGCCTTTAAAAATGTGTGTTTGCATTGTAATAAGCGAGACAAACTATAGTGCCGACGCGTGGCCAACATTGAGCTGATATGTGACATGTTATGTGGAATATCTGTACTCAATACAATTTTCACCTGGCTATCTATAAATAAACCGTCTAAAATATTATCTATTAAACAAAATTATTTATTTTTAAAATGTATTCTTCAGTACTACACAGGCTGCAGTTGTATCGCAGGAGGGGTGGCGACCTCTGGTGTTTGTCAAAAGCAATGCACAATGCCCCTAGTCTGGTACTCAATTCTCATGTTAGTAACCAAACTGGCTGCGGGAATGGACAAGATCCCCACCATGACATTATTCATGAGGTAAGAGTTTCCATGGATATGAAAAGACAAACACAAAAGAATGCCAATCGGGAAGTTCTATAAGATTAATTCCCTTTCCCCAAGAATCAAGAAATTACTTGACATAACATAATATAGATAATATAATTATTTATATGATCAGAAGCATCATTGTTATTTATTAAAATTTATCCGTTTTGCGCATTACACAAAAAGTATCAAACAGATGCATAATACACAAAATAGGAGCACAACGGCAAATACAACATCTTATCTCATCACACACTGTTAACTTTCAGACTAGTCCATCCAAAGGATAAGGCAATCTCATTAGCAGCTTTGTCTGCTTGGCTTCAGATCATGTGTGGGTATCCTTTTCATCATTTCCATTTAATAAATTGACTGACTGACTGGATGACTGGCTGTCTGGCTGAATGACTGACTGAATCACAATTAGGGTTCATTTACGTTAAATTAATTTTCTTTTCAGCAGAGAAATTGACTTGCTAATTGACTGATTGACTGACTGTCTAGTTGGCTTGCTGGTTGCATAACTGCCTGACTGACAGGCTGACTGACCGACTGGCTTACTGGTTGCCTGACTGAATGACCAGCTGGCTGACTGACTATTTATCTGACTGGCTGACTGACCGACTGACTAGCTAACTGACTGATTGACTGATCAACTAATTGGTTATACTTACTGACTGAGAATGTTTATTTGACTGACTGATAGCCTGATTGATTGGACTGATTAATTGAATGATTGGACAGCAACTAAATCCTTTTTTAAATATTTTTCAGCTTTCCCTGCCCCAATAGTGTTCGGCCTTATTATAGACACCACTTGCTTGGTCTTGCAAGGTTGTGCCTCATCTAGGAGGGGAGCATGTTTACTCTATGACAATGACCTCTTTCGTTGGAGGCTGCATGGCTTTTCCTTTGGCATCAAAGCCATAGCATGTGTCCTATATGTTATCACAATGTTCATGTCGCGAGGGATAGACTACCATGAACAGGAATATGGCGAAACTGATGAAAATAAGAATGAAAAAGAACTCGTTCCAACAAACGGTTTTCACAAAAATAAGGAAACGTACAAAAATGGGAAAATAGACCATGAACCCGAAGAAGCAGAAAAACTAGCCTCTGTTTAAAGGATATCATCATATGATCATGCAAACACTGTTACTTCTCTTTTAATAAGATCCGTGTCCAAATTCTACAAGTCCTTATAAAGAGATAATGATAATGAAGTGGTAATGACCACAACATGTAACTAACTGTCTTTATATATGTGAGGTACCTAGTTTTATGGTGGGGTCTCCCGTCTTTTTAAAATATTCACATAATTTTCCCATTCACATAGAGAACGGTTCAGGGATGATAGTCAACCAGTTAAATATATACCAAACATACTAGGAATATCAGTTATTAAAAAAAACTAATTCAAAAACTCACAACTAGGCATACTATTTAAGAATGTTGTTGCAGCAAATATGTTTGTCTATACTATCTTATCTCATTGAAGATTTCGTTTGATAATTTTCATTTAAATGTGTATTTATCGGTATTTTATAGTTTTTGCATATTTTTTTGATATAAAACTTAGGCTACTTTGTGTATATTTAGTGTGGGTGTAAATGTGTTGATAAATCGCATGTAGAATGTCATGTATGAATAGGTGTTTTGTGTGAATAAAAAACAAAAACCGCATATTATATTCTCAGCATTTTACCTTGGAATTAACATTGTACTTGCTTCAGTATGGAAACTGAATACAAGTGTAAATGCATTTTGTTTCGAGTCTGTTTGTCCTCTTGGTAGAGATCAACTGACTTTGTACAATTACATCTGGCAGGCCTGTTCAAGCATGAGTCGTTCTCACAGTGTGTTTAATGCGAAAGCATTGTCAAATATGTAATGTTTTTCATTATAAATTACCTCATTAATTTACTAACACCTCGATATTAAGGCAAATTGGTCTAATATCAGAGAGTTTGCAATAAATATATTTAAGTATACATTTACAGAGACAGGAATTTTCCAAGTTTCTTTGATTCTCTGCCAAATGTTTTTTGGTATCAACGTTGAACATCTGTTTTGTTCCCTCCAAAGAAAGTTTCAGAATTCAATACTTAAGATTTTTAAAGAGAAATTTTATTGAATACACGAAAGACTTTGAAAGGGCAGCACATGCAATGCTTTTTTCTTCTCCCAAATTCACAAATGAGAAATTCAAATTAAAAAGATCTATCGTGAAAGGTTTGTATTCAACTTCATAAATACTGAGCATCATTGGATTATATTCTAAGTCTGTATTCATAATTCACCTAAATTTACGTGTTTAATGATCACATTTGACAAATATCATTCTTTTTTCCCTTACCAAGTCAATCCAGAGTCTTTCTCAAGTTCATAGAGATGCTTTTGTTTTCTGAAAAATAATAATAAAATAACATTAAAACAATAAAGGCACCAAGAGCGTTTGATAGTAAACTTCAATTTATTTCCAAACTTTCCTTAAATCATTCATGAGTATTTATTAAAAAAAGCCCTTTTTATGTCTTAACTGTCATCCAAAGGGGATTTTTCAATGACCCTGTTAAAATCACAGAACTGGATCTCCAGTTCTGCGGTTAAAATATAGTGCAGCTCAAGCAGTTGCTGAGAAATTCAGTCAAACAACTGTGCACATGTTAAGGACAGATATTAATTGCACCACCCTGGGGGGATGTCATTTGGTCTATTATTTAGTTTGTCCTAACTTAATTGTTTGAGATTAACTAAGTGTAATCCAAACTCCAAAGCAACCTGCCTCAATACAGTAATTGACCTAGTTGACCACTGCTTTCTACCTTAAAATACCAGACTCCAAGTTGTTTATTACAACATTACATACATATAAGATAGTTTTTCTTTCTTTTTGGTTGGATTTATTGGATTTTGTGAATAAACCCCACACTCAAAAATCAATCGTGCAAAAGACATTAAAACTTTGAGGGAAGCAAACAATCAGTGAGCTGAAGAACTGCCTATACATTTTGGAGTTTGAACCTTGGATCATACGAGCGAGCAACTAAACACCTTAACCACTACTTCACACAGTCGAAACATGTAAAAATTAATACCACCTGATAATTCAGATCAATTTATTACATTCCAATTTATTTAACCTCGCTACTAAGACTGCCTCATTATCGAAACAGTCATTTAGCATCAATTGTGATTGCCATTAAGGATAAACTCCAATGCTGTTTCACCAAAAACAATTGATCTGCTTCTACTTTATGTCTGCTGCACTAACAGAGGCCAGATCCTCTATTTTTTCTACAACAAATCTTGTCAAACACACTCCTGTTGAGCAAGTCTAATTGCTTTCAATTGTAAGACTGTGACAGCTGCTCAGAAGCCTTGGTAAAACTCAGCCCCCCCCCCCCCCCCTCCAACAGTGTCATCATTACCACAGGAAACCGCATATTTATATTATGGTGTCAGGATTTAAAGTCTGAAGCATGATGGTGATAGATGGCAAGCAGTGGGGCAAAGGCTAAGATGTTGGTCATAAACTGTACTAAGGAGTAGTTCGAACCCACACACCCATATATAGTAAGGTACTATCCACAATGACCACTGGACCAACAAGTGGGCAGTATACGCAAGTGGCAATGTGATCAAAATTCAACGGACTTAAATGTAGCAATCGTATCTCTTTTGATCAGATCTTTTCAATGGTGCCCAAATCGGTTTTTTTTCTTTCGTTTGCTTATTTAGTTTTTAGTAGTTTTCTGCAAAACATAAACTAGCCTTAAATAATGTTTCTTCTTGGTCTGTTTGTCATCCAGCTGTCTGTTCAGCTGTCTGTCTACATTGCCAAATGTGCCACGTGCATTTTCCATGCGTTTGGTTTTCACCTCATTATATTTAGGCCAAAACCATACGCACATTCAGCCATGTAGCTGCCTGTCTAGTTGTCTATCCAGCTGTCGTTCTGGCTGTCTGTCCAGCTGTCTGTCCAGCTGTCTGTCTAGCTGTCTGTCTAGCTGTCTGTCTGTCGTTCTTCAGCCATCTGATATTTTCTTCCTCTGTTTTATTTCTGGACACGTTTCCATCTGTTTTCTGTATTTCTGTCTTTCCTTCTTGTTTCCCTCTTCTTTCTTTCTTCCAAACCTATCTTTCTATCTCTCTCTCCCTTTATTCAACTCCATGTTACTAATTGGGAATGCAGTTAAGCCCATGCACGTGGCCCAAGTGTCTATTGAACTGTACTATTGGAGTCAGGCTTAGCGTTACATGTCCATGCAACATTATTTAATGCAATAATACACAATGTGGAATATTGATACCTTAATTATGAAATTATTGACAGTGTATATAATATCAATAACGGTTCCACAGTGGAGTCTTATTACATTAGATCATGTTCTTACATTTGTTCACAATAATGAGGTGGTTTTTTAGATTACAAACATGTTATAAAATAACTGGGGAATGACATTAGCTATGGTGTGGTCTTTTAAGAGGTCATTCTACGGCTGGGTCTCTATACTGAAGAAGTCATGGCTTGTTAATCTTCGTACATGTTAAAAATGTGTCAATTTCTATACGATCTATTTTTACTTATCTTTTTTTAACAGTTTATGGTACAATTTTGAGGTCTATTTTTCATCTAAACGTAGGCTAAATTATCATCAGTTACGCCATAGCAATTTTATAAACATTTAGAATGAACTGAAATAGCATTAAAAACCTCCCAATTCCGACGATTTACATCTTAATAATGAGGTGGTCTTAATTTTGAAGTAAATTACAATGATGAGAATGAACTTGAAAAAAATCATTGGTCTCAATAGTGAGGTGGCCTTTATAATTGGACTTTTTCTGGAGGAATCTATTATTGTATTAATTTAAAAACAATTTTGTTATCAACTATGCAACGAAGAATAAGTCATATCTACACAATTAGCTTGCCTGATATTCGATGTTCGAAAATGATTTTTTTCTAATTTGTACCTCACAGTAAATGGAACGCTACAACAGGGACACAACTACACAGTGACACAGCTTCATCAAAAATAACATCTCATTAAGACACCTATCAATATCCGAGCCACTGCAGTCATGTGATCACAACAATTGGGATCACATGACACTCTAATTGGTGACAATTAGTACGCTTGAGTAAACATGGTAATGACGGGTGATGTCGCTAATTGCCACTAGGGGAGCTGGGTGACGAGAGAAGTTCTTGCGGCCAGCACAGCCATTGCAGGAAAATTCCTCTATGTTGCAGGATGCTTTTAGCAGTGCAGCAATTAGTTCATGGAATTTATCATCTTGGAGACCTTGTTTAGTTGCAACTGATTTAAAAAAAAGGTAACGTTTTAAACTTTTTTAAATAATAATTTATGTTATTATGTGAGGTTATTAAAAATGGTAAGAATGTAGCTGATTCCAAATTCTTAGTGTAAGACCATTGGCCTAAATTACAAAGGTTGTGGTATTAGCAGGATTGTCCTAAAACGAGGTTTTACTAAGGATTCAATGTCGTCTAATGCACACACTTTTATCATTAAAATAAATTCGTTATATTTTGCTTTTTTTATTTATATTCTAATACATCCAATATAATGATAAGCCTACATCTTACATAACGAAATTTTAATATAACGAAACGAAGCAAAGTGGGGCCTCCCCATTGAGGCAATCTAGTCAGACATTGACGATGCAAAATATAATGATGGGAATAAAAATACGAGTGATTGGTCTTTATAATAATAATATAGTCTCAATTGTCTGGCGTTCCTAAATTGTGATTTCTGTATATTTCATGTTTTAACTTAAAGGATGGATCAAAATCTTTTGCAATTCCTCACAGAATCAATGTATACTTAATTGGTAAACTGCATCAATTGTCAAATATATCTTTCTGTCAACAGCATATGAAAATTGCAAAGCGCACCAAAATTCCAATGAAGCATTGATTACTCCGCTTTGTGAAAATTCATATTTCAAACATCACAAAGGATTCGCATTTCTGACAGAAATTTTAAAATCAAAATAGCATATATAACTATCTGACTTTCATTCTATGCTTAGAATTTATAGTCAGGATGCTATCCAGTGGAATTCCCCCCTTATTACCACACTATTGTAAAAACCTCTATTAAAAGCTACTATACAGACCATCTCATCGCGCCAAGTACATTTTTTCAAGGTGGTCTTAATGGCGAGGTTATATTATACAATTATACATGTGAGACATGAAGATATCTGTACACCCGAAAATGTCAAAGTACAACGAGGCTGATAGGCCGAGTTATAGGCCTACATAATATTTAAGGGTGTACATATCTCATGCCTCACAATGTAAACTTTGTGTAATTGTTTTTGTACCACTGAACCCCATCCAAGTGTCAATAAACATTTCAGCTATTCCATTCCCCCATGATGAATCAAAGGAAAAATAGCGCTCCGTCTAAAATAAATCTAATTGATTGATATCACATATCAAGATAGGTGATGATCGTAAACTTCAGAAAATGTTTGATTTTAAAAAATCAGACGAAAACTGACGAAGTTATTCAATAAAACATACAAGCAAGTCAGATCGCTAGAATTGCCTGCACTCGCTGAATGCATGATTTCTAGCGTGACGCTGCTGCAGTCCCCGCCCACTTTTGCTGCCTACCAATCCCAGTGCAGCGTGGCTGGCTAACTGTTGTTCATGAGTATTTGTACAATGGCCTACCTAATGCTAAATTGCACTGTTGAGTGGTACAAAGGCAATGTACCACTCAACAGTGCAGTTTAGCATTATATACACCGTGGTGTAAATCCTCATGTACAACGGTTAGCTATTGGAAGAAGCCTCCAGCGTAATGCCAGAAATCTTGAATCTAGCGAATGCAGGCAATTCTAGCGATCTGACTTATTTGTTCGTTTTATTTAATAACTATGTCAATTTTTATAAGATTTTTTTTTTAAATTCAAACGTTTTCGGCAAGCTAACATGGTCAGCATTCTCAATATGTGACTTCCATTAATCAATTAGACGAATTGTTGACAGAGCGATTTTCAAGTGAAATAATAATTAATGGAAAATAAAAAATAAAACATTGGCAATATAAATGTTGGGGTTCAGCGGTACAAAACAATTACACAATGGTTACATTGTGAGACATAAAGATATGCACTCCCTCAAATATTATACATATAATTGTACAATATATTAAGGATGGGCTAGCAGAAAGCACGAGGTCTGTATTAATATTACGTAGGTCAAAGTGCATAATTGAATTAAGTACCAATTGTACTAATGAATTTCGACACAATATTCTTACATAATGTGAATGTATGGCGATTCAATTAACTGAGAACCCGGTGATACTATATCTAGGTTAATACATTTGGTGAAGCCTACCACACCTTTTAGTAGACTAACTCCATCAAATAGTTATGTTCCAAGTACACTTAAAATCTTCTAGCTTTCCAATTATGTGAAGCCTGATACATGCATCTGCAGGAAATCAATGGGAATTCTTTGTATAACAGTAAATAATACAAAAATTGAAATTCCACAATAACTTGTAAATTACAAGCATAAGTATACTATTCCCATAACCACAGGTAGCTACATTATTTTCAAAACAAAATGGTAAAAAATCTCATATCAATTTAACCACGTACCTATACACAATATCAAATAATTTGTATAAAATGAAAAAGTCTGGATAGTTTTTGATACACCTGCATCACATGCCTCCAAAAAATTGTGTGCCCATGGTACTAATGAAGCAGAATTATGAAAAGATGAGGGGATGCTAATACCATGTAAGAGGGGGTCAATAGTAATCCTCATATCCCATAATCCCTCTCGGATTATTGTGTCATCTGTTGGGACATCTGCCGGGGATTGTGTTCAACCTTGATACTGTGTCACCTTGGATAAACTAGTTCATCATAGGTGACAGGTCGACTCTACTCCTTTAAATAATCAGGTACTTTCAGATTAAAAGCATGGGCAAATGACTGAAAATATCTTTGATCAGTGATTGAATTTCTGTTAATTTTGTAATGTCTGGAAGAAATGGCCCTAATATATTCAGTTTAATGTTACATACAATTAGTCAAATTGTATGATTTGCCAAAAGTCATAATGACAGTATCAATTCCTTCGTATAACCCTCTTCTGCTTTCAAGGCTAAAGGTTCTATCTAAACTGATTGTTGATATCCATATGACATGTTTGATATGATATGTGATACATATAAAATTGTACATTTAAATAGCTTTAACTACCTGTTTTTTTTTTGGTAAATAAAATAAAAATATATTTATTTCTATTTTACACTATAGTGGAAGGACATTTTACAGGCAAGAATGAAATAGCAATTAACATGCAGTTTACATCATTTATGACCGTTAAATAATCAGACGACAATTGACAATAGTCAGTTTCGAGTCCTATTAATCAGTTAATGTAAGGTGGCGGGTAATTAACAATTAACCTGTCTTTTAAAGTTAAGTTTTAGAGTGAAACCAATAGCCATAGACATCCATATTATGTTTTCGCACTTTGAAATCTGAAACTTCAAAAAATAAAAGTCATTCAATGATGATTTAATTTTGCTTCAGAATCTTATATTTATTTTAATTTTTTGGAGCTGCCTACTCATATTCCATGGCTGACACAATTTCGACATGATTACGCAACGTTACATCACACCTTACATAATATATAGCGGCTATTCTAATTATTCTTGCAGATATACATGATGTCCAGTTGATGGGGCTTCCCCTGTGAGCTGCACACTGTCCAATCTTAGTGGACAATGGCCAGCTGGACAGCTCTAGCTGGCCTTATAATACTAATGCATCTGAAATGTGCCACAACAAGGAAAGCTGAAGGGTAAGTACATATGCAGATGGGCCCATGTTAATACTACCTTACCATAATAATGATGTCTGTGATGTGTACCACTATTCACGTGAATACAAATTTGTTGAGGGTTCTGAAATAAACTGTCAGGGAAGCTACAACATACATACGGTGAATCAATTGTGAAATATTTTGCAATTATCTATTTTTAGCCTCAATGCTAATCCAATGGGAATGTTTCGTGGACTCTTAATAAGATTCTGGAGACGGTGCGATCTAGAAGTTCAAAACCAGTTAAAAAAATGATAAAATTTGGAATTTCGGAAAGATTTGGAATTTCTGACAATATTGGTTGCTATGTCAACCTTTAGTAAGCTGTTTTTAGTAACACAGTGAAGGATGAGATGACGATGAGTATATCCAAACAGTTTATGCAATGGGAAACTAAGGTTGTTCACAAACAGTACAGGGAGTGGGTTTTGAATCCAGACTCCCAAGTCACAGCCACAGAGGCTAAAACCACTTGGCCAACCAGCCAAAAGAACAGAAAAAGCCTTATCAGTTCTAATACAATTGATGCATCGTCGAAAAATTCTAACAATCATCACCATTAGATCCATCCAAACCAATTCAATCAATAACTTCATTTTGACAGTGTTATCATTCACCGACAGAGAATTACTGAATTAAAACATCACAACAAAACATGAAACCCTGAGATTTCAATTAAAGATATGAAACTTAAACATGTCAGCCTGTAGAGTTATATAACATTATTATATCAAGGCCAATTAACTTTGATTTTGTTTTATAAATCTGTCAATAACCAAATTAAGACAGAACAAAGGGAAACAAAATTTAATGTCACCCTCCATAGGCTATTGAAATAAATGGTAGATAGATAGAGATAGATAGATAGATAGATCTTATAAGTATTTTTACAGATCTGAAGCAGTTGTACGCCATCAACTGTGAATATTGGCATGATCAGAGTAAGGCCATCTTAGAGACCAGAGGAGACCTCCTAGAGACTATGAGTAAAGTCTCTTCGAAACCCTTAGGGACTCTCCGTAATCTGTGAAAGGTCCAGGTCACATGTGAAAGACGCTGGTCTGACTGAAGCAAGGTGAGCGATGAAAGGACACATTATGCATCCCCCAGTGAATTCTCCGCATGGGGGTGCAGTTTGAAAGATGTGTCAGTTGCAGGTCATGCTTCCGTCCTGTGGCAGACATCTTGGGCCTTGCCAAGTTGAGAAGTGCTCTGTCAACTACTGCAACAGTTTCTACGAGCTGGGACATTGGAAATTTGAAGGGGTGGGGGGGTGGCACTAGAATTGGTCTGGCCACAGTTGGTTAATATGGCCAACATCAGTCTGGGTTGGACTAAAATTGGTAAAGCCCCAAATTGTATGCAATATGAATTTAATTTCCTTATGACAGAGTCATGTAGGCTTACGACTGGCTACCTTGAGCACGAGTAAAGTTATTTGACCCTCGGGAGTGATACTGTGTGTGTGTGTGTGTTATTGTTTAACGCCTCATCAGCACCTGAGTGGGCTATGTAGAGGCTCTCTAGGTTAAGATTAATTATCTATATTTGTTAGTAGAAACCAGAAGCATGTAAAAAATCAATAATAGAGTATTTTCACTGAACAGCCCTGAATTCAACAGGACATAAGTCTTTCCTCTCATCTTATTACTCATTTTGCTTTTCAGACGTAGAAGATAATCACCGACTTATTCCATAAATATAACTTTCTCAGAAAAATAACAAAAATCAACTGAATGATAAGGTGTCAAATATATATTAAAATGCACTAAATATACTACTGCTTGGATGCACTTTGCTTCAGCCAATCACAGCCAAGGGCGGGAACTTTTTCAGCCAATAGAATTGCAGTATTCTGTCATAGCCACCTGGTGGAAATATAGAGAACCTTCCGTGAAAATCCACTATTGTCCGCGTTGGATATCTTGTAAAGAGATGTTGTAAGGTAGTAGCTTGAAACAAAGGTCTTCTAATGCTTTGTAAGTGGATGCAATCTAATAAAATATGTTTGATTGTAAGGGGGCACCGACAACTCTGGCATACCGGTGCCGGTTCATTGACTAAAAGGTGTAAATGTGTAAGTCTTGAATGTCCTATGAGGCATCTGTGATATATTCCTTGATCTTTGCAAGTATTGAACCTACTAGGTATTTTATTTTGAATGCAAGGTAAAATTGAATGCAATTTGTTGTAATTACATTCATTCCATTGTCTTTGCCAGCAAGACTTGATAAAAGATTTTATAGTCATTTTAAAATCAGTGTGTGGAATAGTAAAATCAGTTATCTCTTTTGTAAGAGCCCTGTTTGCTGCCAGGTCTGCTTTTTCATTCCTTTCAATGCCAGCGTGTCCAGGAATCCAGCAGAATACAATGTTGTTGTATTCGTGAAGATGAAAATACTTGATAAGAAAATTATTTTAAGATCCCAGGGTTATCAAGTTGTTTATTTTGGATTGCTTGAAGAGCCGATTTGGAATCAGAACAGATAACATAATGATTCCTGTTCTTTAAGGCAAGGTAAATAGCTGTTAATTCTGCAGTGTATATTGAGCAGTGGTCTGGAAGACAACATTCATCGAGAGTGATACTGACCACTCCAGTGCGTGTAAACAGAAATTACATCACATCGACCCACCAGTATTGGGCACTAGTGATTTTTATTTCTATTCACCCTGGAGACCGATATTGACCATGCACATAACATATCACATCGGGCACTAGTAAATTCATTTAACCCTCGGAAGTGATATTGACCACCCTTTTCCTCGCTACACACTTGAGACAATATTATAGCCAACATTGGAGCAACCTAGTTTTCACGTGGGGCCGATGTCGATTACATAATCACATCTGATCATAGTAGTTAGCCCAACGTTAGGTCAATGTCGAACTGACCTGGCATACTATCTGGTCAACTCCTCAGGAAATAGAATCCAGATAGCATTCCAAATCGGGACAATATTGTTTCAATATTGGCTGCCATCATTACAACGTTGTCGATCCAACCTGGTATGTTTTGTGGGACGCCACTGTCACTAGCTCACTAAAATTGTATAAAACAGAATATCATATTTTATAAATATGCAAATAGCTACGTATTGCCTTTTTTCCTTTAGAGGTAATTTATAGTACATATACAGTAATGTATAAGTAGATTTTAACAATCATATATTGCATACATTCTGGAACTAAGAAACCACCTATAAAGTCATAAACTAAGGTAAATTATGACGGTGTTGGAAATATATCGAGAGTGTATACATCCATATGGGATAAGGTCAATAGCACTGAGTCATTGTCACGTTAAGCTTTGCGCAATCAGTGTTTAATATAATCTCTGGAATTTAAAACTCACGTGAATCCCACATGTTCGATATTTAATTAATGGAGTGCCCCCCTCCTCCTTCTAAGTCAAAGACCCAACCACAAGATGAAAATCGTTAGAGCAGCTAAGACCTTGCAAATATGATGGATGGGATTTCAATGGTCAAAATTCTATCACATACTCTGAAACTCACAAGACATGCTTCTTATACAGTGGAACTCTATATATGATTAAGACCACCCTTAGAAATCACTTAAGTGGTCTGAATATCGAGGTGGCCTCAATTCGGTAACGTTTACACAGTAATCACATATTTAAAGGTGATATTAAAATTAGTAGGTCTTTAAAATTGTTGGGTGCCACTGAAGATGCAACCTTATCTGTTCAGTATAGGTATAGGTCTATCACACTTGCACATTACCTGCTTTTACCACAGGGAACCACTCTAGTCAATAAGTAAAGGAAAATACTTTTTTCTGACGGGGGTGTCGACCTGTTACAAAGTAAGGATTTCACTCATTGCTGACATTTTTCCCCTTTGCACTGTTTAATGATTTGCATGAAAAAGGTGACCCCCAAAAAAAAAAACATTAATACAAAAAAATATTGACACTCATTTTTAATCCTATTGTAATCCAATATCATAAAAATTATGATAATTTTAAAGCTTTTGGAAAGCGCCCAGGTAGGGAATTGACATTGACATTGATGCAGGTGTTGCTTTATTTATATCATTAATTCATCAGTTAATTACAGTTACACGAAAAAAAAAAAAAAAACATAAGCTGATGCCAAGTGGCATATATAGCTCATACAATAAAATTAATAATTATCTATACTACAATGGTGGTGAAACAAAGGAAATAATAATGATTAGAGAAAAAATAGAAAAAAAAAAATATACATATATATATATATATTATAGAAAACAACATCAATAAACTGAATGACAATTTTAGAAATAAAAATGATGTCAATAACATGTGAATATTTTATAATTATTATAATTATTACCATAACGGATCATTACACTGAAGTAGAAAAAACTTTAACCTTCTTTTATAACAACTGAGACTACATTTTCGATCTATTTTATCATTAAGGATATTAAATACCTTCACCCCTGTATATCTAACTCTCTTTTGCGATAATACTGATGTGCACACAGGAATCTGGAATAGACCTTGACCTCTAGTATTGTATATGAAAGCATTTAAACAAAAGAATTCTATAAAAACACGAGGCAATTTACCTGTCTTATATTTAAACATAAATATTGCCACAGAATATTTGTATAATTTGTTTACAGATAGAACTTTCAATTCAGAAAACAAGACCTTTGACTCAAATATTCTAGGAACATTTTTAATTAATCTCAGCACTTTCTTTTGTAACTTTAGAATTGGCAGTAAATATGTTTCATAAGCACTGCCCCATGAATCTATGCAATACGTCAGGTGAGGATAAATAAAACTATAATACAGAGTTAATAAAGTGTTACTATTCAAAGACTTTCGAGCTTTTCAAATAATTCCAATACTTTTTGAAATCTTATTTTTTATACTATTGATTTGGTCAACCCATGATACAGTATTATCAAGTATAACCCCCAAAAATTTTATAGATTTTACATTCAACAGCTGTTTGCTGTCCAGTATGACTGGTGGTAGATCGCCTGGTACAGTTTTTCTTTTTGGTCTGAAAATTATGTAACATGTTTTAGCTATATTAACAGAAAGTTTATTTGCTCTCATCCAAGTTACTATACTTTATGTAATTCGTTATTAACACTGCTGACAAGATTATACAAATCATTTCCAGTAATATAAAGGCTAGTGTCATCTGCATACATCAGTGGAAATAGTTTGCCAGAAGCATTTACAAGGTCGTTAATATATATAATAAATAACAGGGGTCCCAAAATGGACCCCTGTGGAACCCCACATTTTATTCTCAGCTTATCAGAATTCGTATTTTTAAAAGTTGTGTATTGAAATCTATTGGACAAGTAACTGACAAACCAATCATATGCCGCCCCCCGTAGACCATATTTGTATAACTTAGCTAGCAATATTTTATGATTAACCGTGTCGAAGGCCTTACTTAAGTCAATAAAAATTCCCATAATATAGTTTCCATCATTTAAAGCTGAAATAATACTATCGACAAGATATACTAAAGCTGTTGAAGTGTTATGAAGTTCTCGAAAGCCAAATTGTAATGAGTATAATAGATTTCTTGAATTGAAAAAGTCAATAACTCTGTTAAACATTAACTTCTCAAAAATTTCGACATGACTGGGAGAACAGAAATTGGTCTGTAGTTGTTAAAAGACATTGGATCACCAGCCTTGAAAATTGGCACCGCCTTGGCAATTTTTAATTCATCTGGGAAATAGCCTTGTGTTAAAGAGAGTCTACGAACATGTACTAACGGTGTTATATAAAGATTGAAAGTTTCCTTTGATAAGTTTGCCTTGATTCCATCATATCCCGAACTACTATTTTTTAAACTTTTTATAATAGTTGACATTTGTGGCTCGCTAACTTCACGTAAATAAAGGGAATGTGGAATTTTGTTTGAAAGCGTACTTCCAATATTAGTGAAAAAAGTATTAAACCGTTCAGCAATTGTCATTTCATCATTTGTTATTTGACCATTTACATTAAATTTATGTTGGATTGGCTTTGTCTTACATTTGTTAATAACTTCTCTTATGATATCCCAAGGGAATCGAACCCTGATAGATAATCTGACTAGTATCTTAACCATTAGACCACCCAGCTTTTATATATAAAATATACGGTATATAACAAAATTATTAAAATGTCTAAAATAGCTGTATCCGATATACAAACCACGGTAGAGCAAGACAATTATTTGGTCTGCCCACTGCCAAATTCCTGGTGAGCACCTTAGTTCTGTTAATAAAGCCCGGAGGACAAGCGGACTGCCCTGGTCACTGCAATTACTGCACGTTCTTTTCATGGCGTGACGTTCTGAGCGTCCTGGCCGGCGTAAAACGTGCCACGACGCTGACCAAAACGTTTAGATCTAGGAAGATTACATTGCTATTAGTTGTGAAAGCTTTACTGTCAAGAACAAGCTTGTTGTTATAAAAGATTAGTGTCAAAACTACAGAACGTCATCATTAGACTGAAAGATGAAGTGGTCTTAATAGTAAGATAGTAAACCATATTGTCATGAACCCAATTATGGACATTCTTTGCTAGTTTACCTAGTTAATCAAAATAATTGGTTAAACTGCATAGCCGATATTCTGTGTATTGATTTAAATATTCTCTTAAAAATACAAGAAAAATGAATCAACTTTTTTTATTTAGGACAATTTTTTTTTAATTACCTGCTTGTCAGAAGAAGAGTTGCGTAAACTCAGCATATGAACATCTAAATATTCTGATATTTAATTGTTAGATCTTTAATACCATACGCCAGCCAGCCTATGGACTATAAGAGAAATTGATTAATTTAGTTGAGATGAGTAAAAGAGCAAAAAATGTACATAATCAGGTGTAATTGACTTTCACTTTTATTTCTATGCTAAAAATGGACTTAATTTGATGAGGTCTGAACACCGAGATCCTCTACACTGCATAATTTCACATATTATAAGTGGACGTTTTAGTAATTCCGTATGCCAAATAGAGGAATTATGTACAATTAAACTATGGTTTTAGTTTAAAAAAAAGTATATTTTAGACTGTTGTTCTGGTACTGTAGAACTACTTCTAGACCATAAACATTACAACTGTGACAGATTTCATAACAACGAAGAGATTTTCCTGGCGAGTCTATCTATAACCTCAACCTGAGACCGCAACAAGAGGAAATCGAGACTGACACTTCAACGGTTTTCTGTTGAACCAAGTACCCTTTTTTTTAGTTTATCAGACCTACTGAGATAGCCTTATTTGCACTAACAAAAGTCAGAATAGGCCTTAGTGTTCCTGCTTTTACAATAGTAACTAGGATCAAAAGTGTCTATATTAGAGGTACAAAATAGTACCATGGTACCAGATCAGTCGACTTGGTCCCATTGTCGATCAAACATCCAATGGATATGATGGAACAGTGATGTGGCTCATAAAAAATGCAGGAACAGAACTAAACCACTATACATCGAAGTCAATCATGGCAAATGCACTCTCAAATACATAAATATAATGTCCTAAATAATGTCCTAAATAATGAACATCTGTTGCACTTGCAGAACGCTATGCAGGACGTTCGAAGAGCTCTACTCCGGCGGCGTCTGGTGCTTTTATGACCAAGATGCCATGCCCAGCTCCAACCCTTTTGAGGGCAGGGAGTTTACCCCCATAGAAATGGACAAGGCATTTAACCCCACCGAGGTGGAGGACAGACAGACAGAGGTCTGGCAAGAACATGAGGAAACGGGGTAAAGTAATTATGCAATGGAACCGCATCTTAAGGATACCTCGCTATCCATACCCACCTGATTATCCAGTCTATCTGTCGCTTAAACTGTAAGTTTAAAAAACAGATCAGTGAAGTTGGCTACCCGAACCTAGCTACCTGACAGCTACCCGGCAGCTACCTGAAGGTGTAAAGTTAGCTACCCGAACCCAGCTACCTGACAGCTACCTGGCAGCTACCCGAACTTTCCATGTATATAACTCAAAAACAGTTGAGTGTAATTTTTCCGTTTTTGCGCCAAAAGATACTTAGGGCAAAGGTTTACGTTCTAGAATTTTTTCGGAATTTTCTGAGTATGTCGCAGATGTGATAAATCAAAATAATTGAAAAAATGACGTTTTTTACCGTAACGCAAACGGTAGCTTTTTGGAGTGTCCGGTTGAGAAAGCACCGGTAGAAAACAAAAATTAACTTTGGTGTCTAACTTTTAGCATAGACAAAACTAGTCTTTGCAACCCTTAAAGGGGTCAAATTCATTAGTACTTTCGGGTAGCTGCCAGGTAGCTGGAATTTGGCTCGCCTCTTTTTTGCCACCCTCTCGTAAACGGTTTCACGGATCTTTACCGTTTTTGACACAAAGATACATTTGGCAAAGGTCTACATTTTAGAATTTTTCCAGAATTTTCCAAAGGGTTACGGCTCTGAAATATCAAAAAAACTCAAAAACAACCTCTTTTGCCGTAGCTGCAATTGTAAATTTACCGGTTGACCGGTTGGGACAGTACCGGTAAAAAACAAAAATTAACTTTTGTATCTAACTTTTGCAATATGTAAAACTGACCTGTGCACCCGTTAAGTGGGTGTAATTAGGCCTTAGATTCGGGTAGCTGCCAGGTAGCTAGGTTCGGGTAGCCAACTTCACTGATCTTTAAAAAACACGTATTTCGTTCAATCCCACAGTTAAGACCACGAAATTTCAAACCTATCCCAGATAACATGCCTCATTTTGGCTAAATCAATCAATCAATCAATCAATCAATTAATCAATCAATCAATTAATCAATCAATCAATCAATCAATCAATCAATCAATCAATCAATCAATAAATAAATAAATCAATAAATCAGTTATGAACATCAATATATAAAGTATTGTACATGTTACATCAACAGAAAAGCCGGGATGTGCGTCTTCAAAAGGGTTTCACCCCAGATTTTGATAGAATCGTGATATTTTCAACACAAAATTCATGCAATTTTCAAGTATTGTCTGCACTTTTAGGTGCCAGAAGCAATTACCCTCTGTCCTCCCAACATGCGGCCAGAGGTTTTGCGTCAATTACTCAGCAACCAGAAGTGGTGCAGCAACAAATTATAAATGACCTTGATCTGACCCCTCGCTCTGTTCTTAAGGTTTTACTGTAATGATGACCAGGGATGGCTAATAAAAATTGCACTGCATTAGTGTCATGCACTGCATTGGGAGTAAAATTTGTCTTTTACTTCAAATAGTGATGAATTTACAACACTGCTGGTTTTTACAATTATGCTGTCTACTCAAGCTACATAACAGATTTTGTCAGTATTGTTTATCATTTTCGCTATATATTAAGATCCCCTGATTCTTAAAGCCAGAAAAGGTATGCAATGATGGCCTTAATAACAGAAAAAAAATAATCTTAGTTATAATAGAAAGAAATTATTTAATAAATTGATATCATAAGTGTTAGATTCAAGTGTGCGCCATTTCACAACATTCATAACAAATAACCAAAAAATAAAAATAAAATAAATAAATAATACTGTAGATCTGTTGGTATATCACCAGCTGATAGCCACACTTTTAACGACCTTCCATGGTCATACAGCATTAGTAAATTAGATAAATAGGCAACTCAACTTTTATATAAGAATAGCGCATGTGGTCGCGCACAACTATCCCAGGCACTATTGACCTATGTATGGTAATGGTCATCGATTCAGTATTGTTAATTACGTTTGAAGGAATACAAAACCGCTCATATAACAATATTATAAGCTTTTTCTAGAGCAATCTGGAGCGGTGAACTAAGAACTATTTTGTGCGGTAACGTAAATATAGTCCACGTGAGTTTTGGTAGAATGGGAACTGTCGTTCGCCAAATAATTAAGCAGTCTACTTGTAGACAGTTAGAATAGAGTAATATCCCACACTTGGCTGTGTTCCTCATAGAAAACCATTGGGAACAACCCATGTGGTATTTATTGTGATCCACTATCCTTAATTTACATATTATGTGATCCTGCACTACTTTCATGACATCACAATGCTTTAAACAATGGACTGTGCTATTTTTAGTAGCTCACTAGCCCTGTGATGATGTCATTGTTTGTGACGTCACCAATACATTCATAAGGCCAGCAGAGGCCACTGACCTATATGTACAATTGTGACGTCATTAAGAACGTCATAAAATCGTCACATTCACAACTTCTTTTAACTTAGTATTGGAGTTGAAATGTCAGATTCTGGATGCTTTTGGACATTTGAGACCTTTATGGATTAATTTCTAGTGAAATGTGAAGAACTAGCAATGAAATTTCAGTGGTTAAGATGCACAAAAGGAAACTGTTTCTTCAGACAGCTAGTTGCTGTTCAACAACTGACACTCAGTCATTGACAGATCAGGATGTCTTGAGCACAGTTTTTAAGGTACTTTTGCTGCTATTACTGTTATTAGGTTATTGCTTCCTGAGAAATAATTCATTTTGCCTCAGTTTGAGACACTTAAGTCAGGATTTTATTCAATTTATACACAAAATGACTTCTGAACTGGTGACGTTCATGACTCACGGCAGATCCAAATTTGTTTTGATATACTCAGTGCTGATTGGTTGATCACTGGCAGTGAATATTTGTGATTCTCAGAGCTTGAATTATTACGCCAACATTGTAGACAAAAAATTGGGCTGATGTGAATCGTTTTTCTTGCTCGAATGATCTGTTTGTGTGAATGTGTGATGTAGAAAGTGTGGGATATAAATAAAACCCAACCACAGTGGTGGATCAGCTCAATGAAACCCATGAGTGAGTTGTCTGGCGGAGGAACTGACGAGTGGCTCAGAAAAGAGCCATGTGTATCATCACAAAGAGCCATTACAGAGCCCATACCACTGAGCTTTTTCGAAAATTAAATATGTTAAAAATTAAAGATCTATGTGCACTGCAGGACTATAAATTTTGCTTTAAATTTGAAAACTCATTGTTACCTCATTACTTCACAGATGAAATGAAAAAAATCTAGAAAATAAAACCCACAGATATGTAACCAGACATATCAACAATATAAAGCTACCGCTGTGAGACATGAATTTGCTAGTCACCGTATATCCTATACCTGTCCTAAAACATTAATCAATATGCCAAGTATTTTTAAAGAAAAAATGAACACACATTTAAATTATATGTGAAAAAGAAGACAGTTGAGGCTCATATCGAAGAATGCAATATACCAAATTGTTACTCATGCAAATTTAATAGGCCTACAAATCAAAATGCTTGTCATAATCTTCTACATTTACGCAAATTTCCTTTTATTACATTACATTTGTAACTGTATACTCTTCCCTAAAGCGGCATGTCATAAAGCCTTTGGGAAGAGTAGCTCTATTCAATAAACAATAAACAATCAACAACAACAATTCAATATTCAAGGAAGACAAATGAGCCATAGTTAGGTTATTTAAGCCATGCGAAGATCAGTGATCTGGCCACAGCTTAAATGTACACAAACACCAGTGATGTCACTGGCAATCTTCACAAGGCTCAGAAGATTATTTGTAAAATCAATCTTAGTAAGTATCTATATCTCTATGAGTTCTGCTAATTATAGGATATGTTATGGATTGAGATTCTGATACAAAAAGAGGAAATTAAGGTTGCTCTGCACAAGGCCAAGCTGAACAAAGCAGTTGGACTTCGAGAATAATTTATGTTCGGAAAAATTAACCTTCTTGCAGATTACTTATGCATCTATTTAATTAAGTATGGCATTTTCGCAAAAAACGTCATGAAAGAAGCTCGCATAACTTAAGAAACAAATATCTTAAAACAGTTCACGAATATAAATAGCTGGGAGTCATTCTGAATGAATTTCAAGACTATAATGTCACAGTAAAAGTTCTATTTGATCATGCAAATTGGGCATTATGGGCAAATATTAATAAATATGTAAGAAATAATGGGCTGGGCTATTATACTTACACTAAATTATAATATAATGGAGTTTTTCCAATCTTAGATTATTGCAGTGAAACATGGGGTTACAAAAATTACGTCCGAGTGGGTTGGGCCAAATGTTTTTGGTATGCAAATAAAAGATACATAAATACATTCATAAATATATTATTTACTTTGTTTGTTATTGTACGAATTTCATGAATATTAAACCAAAGTTGAACATCACAAGAAATATTGATTTTCGAATGAACTATATCAAAGCTATGAAGTGCAATAAATACATAACCCATCTACCAACAGCAAGTACACTTAATTTTAGAAGAAAAACTGCAGAGGTAGTGGCCTAATGGTTATGTGTTGGTCAACTCTTGTCTGTTGAACTAAAGCCCTGTTCACACCTGAACGATTATGGTGCCGATTCATGACGATCTCAATATCGTAGGCATTCTTGGCCTTTAATTGATAATTAGTCCATGATTAACAAAATTACCTACGTCCTGTTAGGGAGAGCAACGACCAAACTACGACAAAACTAAGTACTGTCACGTTTTGCCTACGTTTATCTAAGTAGAGCTACGGCTGTCCTCATGTCAAGCTTGGCTACGTAACGTGGCAATTGATAATGATTGATAACGAGTCCCTCTACGATGACATACGACTTCCTACGACCTCATACGACGTGCTACGGCAGGCCTACGAACTCCTAACTATATACAAAACGTAGGACCGAAAAAACGGGTTTGAGTTGACGCACAAAACTTTTTTCACTCCACGACCTTTGACGAAGCCCACATATTGACTACGACATATCAAGATTGTTCCTGATCATAAGGCCGATCTTTAATGTCGTACGAATTTGCTAGTCTTAATAGAGCCCATAAAGCAGCAAAAAATGTCTTAGGTGGAATATTAGCTAGTCGTGGCAGCCTAACAATTAATGTAGAAAGTTATTTTGAGTTCACTTTCTAATTCTCAGTGCTAGCAAAAACTGGGGTTCAACGTCTTTATCTCAAGTATTACAATCCTTACACCCCCAGGACTTTTCCAGGGCATCACATACAAAACAAATCAATCATAACCTTCAACAAGACTATTAGTAATGAGACACAACGGAAGTTTTTTTAAATATGCAGTTTCCATTGCTTATAAATGTACATGTAAATTATAAACAACAAAAGAAATACAACAGGTAAATATTATATAATGTACATTGTATATATATTTCTTTGAATGAGGTCTCTCAAGTTACACGTGGTTGAATTGATATATAAACTTTTCTTATATATGTTGTATTATAACATTATGACTCATAAGCATATGATAAGATAATTATGACTCATCTTGGAGCCATTGGTCAATCATTTATAGTTGAGTTTTCTATCACTAATGGGCAGGCGGTGTCACTATAGGTATTACTTGTCATTAGTGACAAGGTTCAGTAAAATGCAGGATCCTCACTAGATAACCCATTGCCAGCCATGAAGGCCAATATGAGTCATTGAGGGAGCTTAAACTTCAAAACTAAACGTGTGGATGTATTTCACATGTAATGAACCACTATTCGTTTTGCACATGGTAGCACAAGCCACAGGTCCATCTATCTGCAGTGACGATTGATCAAGGGTTATTTTCACTTTACAACTGAACATAAGGTAACATATCAATTCCACCAACTGTTACACCTCACAGTAAATATTGGTTCCTAACTGACAGCGGGACAAGTCCACGCTTGTGTGACAGTATAATGCATTAATTTCTTATTTATCACATTGGAGTATGTTCAACAGACCGTGGCATTTCCACATCTTACAAGGGAAATCAAGTATATATTCATCTGAAAATCAGAGCAAAGGCCGCAAATTGGTTGCATATGTAAACACCCAACAACCCATTACATGACAGGCAAGTTTCAGCCTACACTGGTTTCTCACACACCAGCAAATGTTTGAACTGATGTAGACACTTCTTCAGGTTAAACGAGTTTCATTTTTTTGCGGGCTAGTATCAGAGTTATGTAACATCATTTTGGTCCAACCATTTGATCGAAAATACCCGTTTACTGCAAAACTTCAGAATTTACAACTAAATCCCTGATGACCTGCTTGTTTGCATTGTGCTCAATGAGGACAAGCAGCATGGGTAATCTGGTCTTGTATTGTCCCACCAAAACTAGAAATCGTGCCTACTTGGAAGATTGTAAGAACAACATGCCATGGCACTTGAGCAAAATTGGTCCTGTACATTGTAACCAAACATTGGATAACCTAACTCCAAAAAGGCATCTTGTGCATACTTCGTCAGAAAATGTGTCTGTTAACATTTGTAACTTCCTGCTTAGATTTGCCGTCATATGCGAAGAGAGGCTTGCCCTCGCCTAACTGGGAGAACCTCTTCTGCATCTTCCAATGAGCTTCTCAACAGCCAAATATTTTAGAGCTGAAAATCTTGCCTTAAAGGCTTTTCCTTCAACCATTAACTGAAAAGACAATTCTGACCATATTTAAGTGCGTGACAGGTTGTAGGTCCCATTTTGTACAGGCTTTCTGATTATATCTTGATTTACTGGTGTGAGATGCAGCGCTCTGGTAAATATCGTCCAATGTGATAAACAAGACATTAGAGACACCAGAAATCGTCGCACTTGAGTGAACTTCTGTTTTTGAGACTCTTGAGTCCACAGAGACTTCAGAATTAATATATCTGTAAGCCTTAGCCACGAAGGCCTCTTTGAAATATTATTATTATTTTTTTTTTCAGAGCAACCGGAAAATATGTGTCAGAAGAGATGCGCTTACTCTCTGTGATCTTCCACAGATACAAAGATTTCAAAAAACTTGCCAGACCTGTGCTTAACGCTTCTTCCACCATGGACCTTCACTTCGGAGTGGCCATTATTCAAATGTTGGATTTCGATGAGAAGAACCAACTACTCACTACATTAGTATGGAAGAAATATGTAAGTGAATATCATTCACAAAATTTAAATGGTGCGATATGTAATGGTCAGATGATTCTGAGATTCTAGTCATGGTGGACCATGCTCTTGTAGCTGCAGTATTGATCTTGACCTTTCAAAGTGTGTTTTTTGGCTATGCCAAATTGCCAAGTAAATGCCTGGGAGGAAACCAGCACTTCATTATTGCAGCCGCACCGATAGCATGCTTCAATATAAAATATATGTCTGCAGTATTGTGTCGATGCTACCAAAGAGTACCATGTATTTATGACGCTAGTCAGCAGTTTGTATTGGCAGACGTAATGATGAGATAAGGCTAGAGGTCCATGCCATGTTACACACTTACCCCTCATAAAGAGTGCTCAAGCAGAGCTTGCCAAGGCCACTATACCATTCAGCCGCTGCAGTGCTTTTCCAAAATAATATTCAAGATAAAATCCTTTTTTTTCCCTTCCGTTTCAGAGATGGAAAGATGAACTACTTCAATGGGATCCAAAGAATTATGGAGGAGTAGATGTCATCAGACTTCCAGCTGAGAAGATATGGACACCAGATATCATCCTTTATAACAAGTTGGGCTCTATTTATCATTTGAAAACTTCTATCCTTATTTTGTCAGTCACACTTATTTGGCTCTTTTTACTGTAGCAGTTTTCAAAACTAGAAATTGTTTGAAAACCTCGTAGGGAATACTTCCTTGCTGAATAAGCCTTGTAGTATATGTCTTCCTCTATTGATGAATAATAAAATGTAGTCAATTAAAAAATGTTAAACGTAACTGATCCATGGAAGTAATTGATTTAGATATAGCGTCAGCATTGTATGTCATGAAAGTCAATGCAAGTGACTTGCTGTGGCTGAAGGTTACTCTACGTACAGTAGATTATGGAAACTGAGATATTTGTAAATCACCAGAGCTGTCTTTTGACATAATTCATACTATTTTGCAGTGCCGGTTCACCGGATGTAGAAAGGCACAAGGATTTGATGGTAGTTTCCAGCGATGGATCGGTTGTTTGGGTTCCTCCAGTCAAATACCAAAGCTCATGTGTCGTTGACATGACAGAATTCCCTTTCGATATCCAGACTTGTGAATTACGATTCGGATCGTGGTCTTACGACATCAAACGTCTGAACCCAATGTTTATCGAGGAGAGGGAAGAGATCATCCTCGACGATTATGTGCCAAATTCTGAATGGGAAATTGTTATGAACACTGGAAAGAAGAACGTTATTAAGTACCCTTGCTGTGAATATCCTTATGCAGATCTAACTTTTCAGCTGATGCTGAAGAGAAAAGTGACTTTTCATCTGCGACTTATACTCATTCCCACCGTGCTCCTCTCAGCAATGTCCGTCAGTATATTCTGGATTCCTCCGACCAGACCAGACAGGACAACTCTAGGTAAGAGACTTTGATATAATGGATTTTGTATAATAAAAGTAATGTCATATTTTATACAGATATTAAATATTCTGCATCATGATTTCAGGATTGAGTTTATTTTCAAGCTTCTTTTTGCTTCTAATACTCATCGTTAACTCGAGTCCCGCAACTGAAGATGCAAAACTAGGTGAGTTTTACACAACTTTTTGACTTCATAGAAACATGCATATACAAATTCTTCTGTATTTTCTTTGATACATAATTACCATGTCAATAACCTTCGTTGTCTATTTTGAATTCCAGGCCAGTATTACATCGTAATCATCCTCATGGTTTCGTTCGGCATCATTCTCTCGGTCACAACCATCAACATCTGCCAATGTACCAGGAAACTACCTAAATTTGTTGAAAAGGTAAGAACAGATTTATAACCTCGGTAGTACTAAAGTATGCCTAAAACTGTCTCAAGGATATGTATTCGTGCATTGATGCACCTTAGATATACATAGGCTACCAGAAAATAGCTGATTAGTCTAGCCTTTAAGGCCGGTTTAGCTCTGCTAAAGGTGCTCGTTCCAGTCCCAGCTTTTTACAGGAGGTCTACCTCAGCTGGATGGGAGTCGCAAGAGATGATAAATTACAGGCGCAATGTCCTCAGTTTCTCTGTTGGGCAAGTAGAGAGCACCCATGGGGTAAATGGGTAACATGGTATGAACTACAAGCCTTATCATTTCATCAGTACGTTTGCTTCAGGCAGTTGGTCATATTATATTAGCTGTCTAAACTTCACACCAGTAGTACTGAGACAATACTACTAAGAAATGTGCACCTTCTTATGCGATAAGAATCATTGGACTACTTTAAAATTACTTTTTCAAATTTCGATTGATGTTTGCAGGTTTTTATAGACTGGCTGGCATGCTTGCTTTGCGCAACTCCAGAATCAAAACCAAAAAAGAAGAAACGGCGCGACGCAGAGGATGGAACGGCTGGTGCAGCAGGAAATCACCGCAATGACACCTCACGTCCAGCCAGAGAAAGTCATCGGAGAAGACAATTGACTCTTGCCGACAAGTGGAAAACTGTCGCTGTTGTTCTCGATCGGATATTTTTTGTAATATTTCTTTTTGCATTGACGATCTCGTTCATTACCATTTTCCCGCAACCTCTGAAGCTCTTTATGTTGTAGCACCCTGGATTATAAGCAGATGCATTTTACTCGATATTGTTACTAGGCCTACTACCTCAGAAAACCACACCATGCATTAGCCTGGTGGCCTCAGGATTCAACCTTTACGTCAATCAGAGACTATAGATGTTATGTATTTCTGTTATATTTAATATCAATAATTTCGTTCGTGGTTTGTTCCCTCAGGACCTAATTCTGATCATGGCTGTTGTTTACAAATGTGTTTGTGAAATAAAAGAGCTCAGAAAACGGTTCTAACAAAAAAAAAGTCATTATTTTAATAAGACAAAGTTATCTCACCCAAGAACATTTTGAAAAGACGGTTCTAACAAAAAAAAAGTCATTATTTTAATAAGACAAAGTTATCTCACCCAAGAACATTTTGAAATCTAATAGTCAAACCTGTTCTACCGGGTGCCTGTACAGAACGTTAACCTGCTGTAAACAGCCACTATAAACTCTTACAAATTGAATTTGCACTACAATATTTTGCCAGCCACTGTATTACATATTCTCCAGCCTTAAATGGTAAAACAATCTTTGGTCAAACTTATCAATTCCCTTGGGTGACCACTTGGAACAGGTTTTACTGTACCAAAAACCAAAACTCATCTCAACATTTAAGGAAACATGATTGGTATATCCAACTGAGTAAAAAAGACACCTCAACGGCACTGGTCTGAAGTGTAGCCAGCTAGCTACCAGAGGCAGAGAAGGCTTGGAGTCCACAGTGACTCCACACCATGTAACACATTTGCCCAACATTCTTGAAGGTTCTTGAAGGTTCACTATAGGAACCATACAGTTCAATTACACACTGAGGTTCAGAAGGGTTCCATATCAAATAAAGTTAGCTACAATAACTTCAATGACTGTTAAGGGCAGTCACTTTATTGATTGGAGCAACAAAATAATGCCAGACAGTGCAATAATAGTAAGCAATTGAACATCAGTGAAGGTGTTCCCTTACTTAAACAGTGTTTCACTCATTAATGGTATATTTTATTGGGCTTCACCATTACAATGGTGAAGACCCCCGTTTTTTGCAGTTGAATTATTACTACTACTCAGCTTCTATCTCCTGACCAGCACTTTTTTAAAGCTAAGATATCATATGGTATTTTACCCTGGGAGTAATAAAAGGTCTATGTAAAGGACAAATGCTATAACTTCTGTTTGGGTAATCGAATCTTCGCCAAATTTGATGGGGAGAGTGGGGCACCTTGAGCCAAGGGGCAAATAGATCTATCACTTACCCAAAACACACTTTACTTGCCTTGGGCATTCAAATTATTACTTACATAATAAGCCTTAATATAAACACATTTAACATAGCAAATGTAGGTACAACATGTTTGTACATCTCAAGGCTTATTTGGCGTTATATCATTTCTACTGGGTAATTTCCAGGCAAAATAGTCCATTTTATATGTAAATTTACCTAAGATACACTTTACTTGTTCTGGACACTCAATCATTGAGGTTTGGCCCAGCATTACGTAGATTTTTTTAACAGTATTTCTTAATATAGCTGTCAAGAAAACATGCACCTTGAAATAAATTTGATTATTTCTCAATATATTATTCCCTGAATGCTTTTAATGGTTAATATATAGTTGCTGATTGCTTTAAATCTTTTTTAATCCACGTTTGGGCTACTATTGCAGAAAATAAAGTCTCTTTTAGCAAATGTTTCTCAAGGTGCCCCTTGGTTGGGGTACCATGAGCCACTTAACCACAATTTATTTTGAAAAATTGTTGCAATTACATCAAGCTTGTTTGAACCTTAAAAAGATGTTTTCTTTATTTGATCTTGAAAATTTCCACAGATACAATGAAGGTGTTCCCTTACTTAAGTTTGAGGCCAGCCTTGAATTTCTGAAATTGTTTTTTATCCAGATATGGCAGGTGTACCAATGTACCCCATGCTCGGATGGGCCCCTGTCTCCCCTACTAAAAGATTGGGTGTGGTAAAACAGACAAAAATATTTTACTTCCAATTTCATAGACTTGGAAACTAATCTCATAGAGCTGGAAGCTAAACGCCAGATGAGTCCAGGACTCTTTATTGGTTGAGAAACTGGCATTAGTTTCTAAGTCTATGAAATTGGATGTAAATGTTGCAACCATGGCAACTGCTTGCCTCTGAGCCATGTGATATTTTAGCAATAGTGTAACTACATATTCTGATATTTTGATCAAAATCAATGAAATATACACATTCCAACTTTTATCCATTTCTTTTTTCTTAAAGAGTTCTTGAAGATCAATAGCAATTAATGTTCAACATGATGACATATTAAGTGCTGCCAATAAATTTAGTAAGAAAAGAGCTATGAATTTGTATAAGTCTAAAAATTTGCCATACAGCACACGGTAGAAATCGCCTCAGAAGCAATTCTGGCTGCATAGCTTTTGAGCCCTTCGTGCTGCCCGCACCCAGTGTGTATTGAAAGTTAAAATGGATAAGAAGCGATAATTGCCGCGCTGCTTACTGCCTGCAGGCTGTGTGATGCCCAAGTTCAGTGTGAACGGCCCTTAAGCCCCTTCACACATAGCCGAATCAGACGCCGGAGTGTCCCGGAGTAAAATTTCTTTCACTCTGGGGTGGTCCGGGAACAAAGAGCTGAAAATGTAAACAAAAAAGAAATGTTTGGCCGTGTGTACACGATGGCAATACAGTGTCAACAAGGAGCAACACGGAGAGGTCCCCGGTTGTTGCCGGAGTTAACACGACTGTCCCGGAAGAGTGTGGAGTGAAACGGATTTTACACGGTGTCTTCACAGATATAACCGGTCTTTACACCGTGTTCATTCGTGTGGAACCGTGTTGGTCCTTGTACTCTCCGGCGTACATGGCAGTGAAATTTTCATGCCCGGTTGACGCCGGACTTAGCCAGAGATAACACGAAGTATGCCGGAGTGAATACGGAGATTCCCGGAGATCGGCAGTCTACTGGGAGTCTACATGGATCAACACGGATTAAATTACTCTGGGACCTCCAGCTTGAAAAATTTAACGTTACTACATTAGTGTCTTTATGATATGCACCTCGGACTATGATATCATATCATGCTGTGACTGTGGAGAGAGCGATCTCGCTACGCTTGACTGTCACTACTAATTGTACCCCCCTTGAGGGTTGGACTGCACATGATTTATTAGCTCAAGGTCATGTGACAACTATGTTCACCCTAAGTTATGTTTATTATTGGGTAATGTAAATACATAGATTATTTCAATCATTTGTACTCTACGCGATGGAAGGTGAGGACATTAGGAGAAATTCATTGAGGGTTTACCTCTTCAGCCTAGTGAGGAAACATGAAAACTCTGGAATAAGTTCTACAGCACATAGCACTCCTGATGTCGCCGATATTTACTCTGTCACAAGCACCAGCAATTGGAAACTTTTTGGTAGAATTCTCCCGAAGAATGAGGTTATTTTCTTTTGCCAAGTGGTGATTCTATATATCGTAATCATCACGTGTATAGCCAACCTCTCTTTACGTAATGGTGATAGCAATTTGTGGACCGCACTCCTCTCATCATCACTGGGAATTATGTTGCCCCAGCCCACACTGTCAGCACGTAAACCCTGATGAATGTTTGCTATTGGTTAGTCCGCTAGAGCGATATGATAACACTGCTGATTGGACTACTCTCACGTGCTACACTCTGAGGCATGTCGAAATTGGCCAGTCCAATATGATACAGTAAAACGATTGGTTGCTAGGGTCTCATTACCATGACATTTGCATGAATGCCCTCCCTAACGTTGACCCTGTACCGTATATAAGCTCAAGCCCAGAGTCATTAGAGTCATTCGCTCCTTTCGTGAAAACAAAGAATCACTCGATAAACAACATGACTACCAGCCAGCTCAATGCCCAGACTCCTCAGGGTTCCAGTGGAATGACCATCTGCCTGTCAGAGAAGACAAGAGTCATCACACACGCGGCTCTGCAATACAAGACTGGATACATAACCATATCAGATACAACGAAGATACAGGCAAGTGGCGTAATGTTCACATCGCGAAGAAGTCTTTCGAGAAAATCCGAGAATCAGCAGACAACCTACTTGATGCGATTGTGAATCGTAAAGCCATGGAGCAACGCCTAACCAAGAAGCAGTTTCTGATGATCATGAAGTTCCAGAAGCATGACAAGGAAGAACTATACTTTTTGTCCATATTACACCCCAAGGTAGAGCAGGAGAGCATTGCAAATGTGACCGAATTTCTACACAGCAAAACCACCAATTTACGCCGTGAGGAATTCGAAAAACTTCACGCCTCGCTTGACAAGATTGACCAGGTTATAAGCACACCGCAGAGTGGTGGAAATGACAGCGACAAATACAAACATCTTGAAGAGTGCCCCACTGTCAAGTGTTACAGATGGTCTATTGAAAAAAGAGGTCTCAAGTCTCAAAATGTGTACATGGATCATGAACAGTGCGAAATGGCAGTGCAGAACTACATTCAGTCTTCACCTGGAGAGGATAATGACCCCTCCTCCTACACCATAGAGGCTGTGCAGCTGTTGAGACTTTCTAAGCTCGAAATTACTCAATGAGTGTACTACAACGTGCTATTGAAGGAGACCGGTTATGACGTGGATGACATGACAATCATGCCTCCTTCAGCAGCGCTAGTCAGGGAGACCATCGAGGAGAAAGTAACCAAGGTCAATGTTCTGCGGATTGTTGAGGCGGTTTTGTCCATGCTCAATCACAAGAGACTGTATTTCTTAAGTGAAATTTATGATATTTTCACTTATGTAGATGGAATTACTAAAATTGAAGATCAGGTTGTAAAGTCTGTAACACCTTCTGAACTTGTATCAGAACGACTAATAGATTCTTGCTATGAATGAGTAGTAAAGAGAGGAGACAATGAAATTCAGCAGGCAAATGTCCTTCCGCCTCAGTCTCAATAGATCAGTGTGATTTGTTAATTCATTTTGAGGACCTAATAAATATTCTCAAATTTCAAACAATAGATTTTGTTTCAATTTCCTAGTAAAAAAAAGTGGCCTGTGATTTTCAAAAAGGCTTACAAAAAAAAAAAATCATCATCATCATTAACATCTAAATATTCATGAGACACTCCAACACGAAATAAAGTTAAGTCAGTATCTCCGGTTTTAAAAAAGCTCAATGGCCATATTTTATTACAACAACAAACGTAGAAAAGACAGGTTACATTCATTATATCAAATAAAAGGAGGAGTTGCAAACAATGTGGCAATTGACATTTAAATATATATATATTTACATTCATATAGGTTTATTCATATATTACCTGAACAGTCAGCAATCAGTATTATATATATATATATATATATGTATATCACAGTCAAAATTCTCTGGTATATGACCACTAATAAACAAGAATCGATACTGAAACCATTGCATTCGCTCATTCATTCATTCAGTCAATCACTCATTAAATCATTAAATCATTCATTCATTCAGTCAATCATTCATTAAATCATTAAATCATTCATTCATTCATTCCAGGTACGTATACTCTACTGAATACATAAAAATAAAGCTCTGAACATTGGACATAACTGGAAATGATGCTGTAGGGAAAAAATAAGTACATGTATGGTGATTCAAACGTTAAATAATTAATAAACATGTTCTAATGGAAAAAAAAGGTATTACTACATTTCGCATAAAAAGTATTTATAGACGAAGTAGAGTGTAACAGTGGGCATTGAAAAGGTAACATGACTACTCTACGTATATCTCACCCTAAAACCCAAAGGGCTCGGTGTCAAACGTGCCTGGTAGAAGTCGTCTTTTCGAGTAGGTAACTCTAAACTTTTTAATCGGGAGGAACTCAAGAAATTCAAACTGGTATTTGTTACGTCTAATTTTGTTATAGGTCACCTGAACATCGTTTTTCAGAACCATCGGATACAACGAGCAAATGTCAACGTATCCGATTTTCTTACCATCTTTGGCCTCGTGGTAAAGTTTCACTGCATTTATGCGCCCCCCGTAGAAAGAAGAACGGGGATCGAGACGCGGAAGCATCTCGCATGTACTTTCAACCTCCTGTAGCCTCCGATTATTTTTCAACATCGCATGGTATTCACATTCCCACATAGTGTGAACTTCGAGTTTGAGTACATACCTCAGATACTTTAGCCTTGCTTCAGTTCGCATGAAGAGAGTCTTGAGACTTTCGCCAGTATGGGGGTGTCGTACATTGGGCATGGCTTTCGCTCCACCAAAACACCATTTACAGCCATGAAACACACATCCATAGAATTCCCACGCCGATGCATGCCCCGTCTTTACATCAAGATAGTATCCGTCTAGCTTTAACCACCCATCACTAGTCTGATTCCTCACACAATACTCGCCACCATTGCGCGCATGCTGAATGGGTACTCCCAACCGCTGTGACTCATATTCAAGCCAAACAATGGACGAGCGACTGTGAGCATCAATACTAGCAAAACCACAAGATGGCATTCTGGCAAAAGGTGTCGATTCAAACTGCATCGAACGCACCTCCACTTCCTCACTACTGATAACATTTCCCTCATCCTCCACTAGCTTTAACTTATCGTTTTGAAGGAAACCCTTCACTGTACGACCATCCTCCAGCTCGACTGAATATTTCTCTGTTAAAAACAGATATCGGTACGTGACCATGCATACGCTTGCCAGTGTGTTATATTGAAGGGGATCAACACCGATAGTCTTGGTGTTCTGTTCACCGCCTTCTCTGATGTCCACCACCTCATTACGCGATGTGATACCCAAAAGCCAGCTCCGGAACGTGTTACAGCTTTCCTGTAAAATGTTCACATCATCTTCGCAATATGCCAGTAGTTCTTTCTTAAAGTCAAAGACCTTACCCCGTTGCTGTACATACCACTGCATGAACTCTTCACGAGCCTTAGGCTTCATGCTGTTCACACGGTAGCAGTAGGGGTGAGGCATAGGCCCCACGTAGTCCCAGTTCTCCTTCTGATTAAAAAAGACTGGGAACGTGCCCTTCTTAACACCCTGCAGACCAAAAACTTTAGGCATCTGACTCAGGGGGAACGTCAGAAAGTTTAGAGAGTCGATCACTCGGAACTTCCCAGTGTCGATTGCAACGTTCTTGCTCCCACTGTAAATTACTCGGGGCATTTTGCGCATGGTACAGAAGATGTACTTAGCGATGAAATATGCATCATACGCTTGCCCATTGTGGAAAAGGAGTGTATAGCCCTCAAATTCCCTTGTGAAAAGAAATTCGCAAAACTCAGTGGCGGTGTTATCGCTGAAAAAGCGTACGGACCTCATGCCGACGGGCACACTCCGTGGATCGCATGAAGCGATTACACGTGGTGCATGAGTGTTTTTCAGAGTTAACAATGTCACATGAATCACCTCTGCATGACACACACTGTTCACAACCACTGTGGCCATAGCGCTTGTCATAGGGCTGCAGACACTTCGAGCAAAATGAGCTCTTTCCAAAGAGACAATTCACTTTGGTAATGGTGTGGAAGTGTCCTACAGCTGCAGGCCTCAGAGGATCTTCGACGTAAAGCAGGTAAACTGTTCTCTGACGCTGTTCAACACCCACATAGAGAGGACAAACACCTGACCCCCGCCCAAAAACCACGATACGGGTATTTGTCTCCCGCTCGAAAGAGGGAATGTCAGTGAATGAGGGCACGTAACCTAGATCGAACCCAGCACATGTGTGCAACCTCACAGCCTCCACCTTTTGTAACTTCCGTCTTGAATTAATCATTGTGTAGTATCTAGTTCTTGCCTTCTGATGCAACACTCGATCCGCCGAAGGAGCTTCACTGAGATCCCCCCTGGCTATTCCCACCACAATCGCCCTTGATAGACATAAATTGTCACTATTGTTTATTTTACATATACATCGAAGTCTATGCAGGTCATCAACATAATTGAGGCCCTCACTCCTACCAGCACCTAGAGGATTACGTATAACACCAATGTGGATTTCGAGAGGCTCATCCAAGTACAACTCGTCATCCGATTGAAGTAAGGTTTCCAACAGTTCGAGAACTTTGAAAATATTGAGCTGGTGTAGAGGCATGAGCCCTATGGTATGTGGACTGTAAAAAGCTTCGTTCTGAATGAAAAATCTCACCAGATCATGAGGATTGTAACTCTCATTGAGTCTGGTGACAATGTCCTCGATCACTCCCTCAAGCCCACCCATTATATCGATTAGATTTACACCGGCCCAGTTAGCATTAAAGTGTACACGATACACAGTCTCCCGTGCAGCCCCTCCATCGAACTCGAGGTCACGTATATTTTCTACGTTAATGTGACGGTGGAAATTCACCGAGTAATCATCTCCATCAAAAACCATGTTACCTTCAAAATCATCATCATCATTGTTATCTCTATCATCAACATCATTTAAAATAGGCGCATTATTATTATCCGCCTCACCACTACCATCTCCTACTATATTATTGTCTTATAGAATGTCTAGAAGCAGCCTCATTTCATTTCCATCATGTAGCTCTTCTAGATCCAGGTCCAGGTCCAGGTCCAGGTCCAGGTCCATGTCCATGCTAAGATCCACATCCAGATCTCTGTCTAATTCTTGTTCGCATGAGGTCCCTGTTCCTGTTCCTGTGTCTAGTCCTGTTCCTGTTCCTGTTCCTGTGTCTAACTGCAAAATTTCCTTCAGCCTGAAAAAACAATGGAAAAAAATTTTTCAGTAAATTTTGACGAATATAGAAAAAAAAATATATATATATATATACATATTACTCCCGATATAGAGCCCATGCTAAAATATGTAACTACTAACGCACTAGGTTTCTGATGTCTGGTGTCATCACGCTTATCACGACACTCTTTCTCTTTCTCTGCGCTCAGCTTATTCGTCTTCTTGTTCTTCATGTTCTTCTTCTTCGGCTCACCATCGCTGTTAACTTCAGACACGTCAACCACCCGATGGCTCGTACCACATGTCTCAGCTCTATTCTCATTCTCCATCTCATTCACTGGTTCGAGAAGACTCGCTCCACCCCTCAATACTCCTACTGACGTTGCTACTGCTGTTGAAATCGATGCTGATACCTCTGATGCCTCTGATGCTGATGCTGATACTGATGCTGATGCTGCTTGGTGTCCTCTGTAGTGAAAAAAGAAATACTTATTATGACACTGGATTTTAACGCTTTTAAAAATGAAATAAGGAAGTTATTTACACAACACAAACTCACTCATTGTCCACTTTTCTTTTTTTAGTTGAGGGCTCACCAGTCTTGGAGGAGGTGAAGCATGCAAAAAATTCCTCAAGCTCCCTGGATCTTTTCCAGTGGTAATGTAACTGCTGTCCGAAACGCTGTAAAAATAAATAAAAAATTACCGTAATGCTGAGACAAATTTTATTAATTTTTTTGGCACAAAAAAGAAATTAGTATTTTCTCAGTTAATCATCACCAACCTTAAGCATTTCACTCTAAGCTGAACGTAGAGTATTGTCATCATCACTCCCGCTCCACCCCTCCTCAACTCCCTCCATGACCTCTTCTTCTTCTTCTCCTTCTTCCGTCCCTGTGTCAACATATCCAGGCGTGAGAGTCACAATGTCGACCTCCATCGCCTCATCTCTAGCCTCAGCCTCAACCTCAGCCTCAACCTCGGTGACCCCAAGGGTAGTACGTTTGGGGATACTCCCCAAGCCATAACGTCGATTGGTTGTACCGGTGCATGTACTAGAGTTTGCATGATCTATCACACTCGTACGGGTGCCGTTGGTGGTAACGGTGTTAGTGTTGATACTGGTACTGGTACTAGTAATCTCCCCTGTTCCACCAGTAGTCGTACTAAGGAGGCGGGGTACGTGTACAGGAACAGTCGTAGGTAGCACCGTCTGAGCAGTCTGCTCACTTGACTGTCTACTGCCCGCACATCTAACCATACTCCAGCCTCTACCTCCATACTCATCTCTAGACTTCTTCTCATCCTCTTCGTCCTCATCGTCCTCATCCTCTACCTCATCGTCTTCCTCGAATGACTCGTCTGCGTCGTCCGATTCGCTAGACTCGTCGGATGCATAAAAGGACATGTAATTACGGTGATTTGCCATACTGGTGGAGGGTACAGCAGTTTGTACAGTTAGTGGCAATAGTACTGTTCCAGGCCACTGTAGAGCTGGCACATGAGTGTTAGTCACTGTCGCTGGTGCTGCTGCTGTTGGTACTGCTACTGCTACTGTCTCTATCACTGTTGATGTTGCTGTCGCTACTGCTGTCACAGTCGAGGGCGCCAATACTGTCGAAGTTGGACTTACTACATCGGCAGAGCTCGAATGGGGTACCGGAGTACCACCCCGAGTGCAAGTCTGAGTCTGGATCTGAGACTGGTCCTGGGTCTGAATCGCTTGCGCTCTCGCTTGAGCTCTCGATTGAGCTCTCGTGAGGGTAGGCGTCGACTTGGACTTGGACTTGGACTCGGACTTGGACTCGGTCTTGGACGTCGACTTGGACTTGGACTTGGCCTTGGACTTGGACTTCTGTGTCGACTTTGACTTCTGTTTCTGCTCGGGTTCGAGCTCGGGCTCGGGTTCGGGTGTCGACGTTAGAGTCTGAGCGACGCTTAAGGTCAAGGAGGCATCTAACGTTTCATCAGTTTCCATTTCCTCCTCGACTTCAACCTCTACCTCTACCTTGCCCTCAGTCACAGCATCAACCTCTGTGTCAGTACTCGCCCCCTGGTTACTACCTCTTCTCATCTTCTCACTAGATCCTGTAAGTCTTTCATGACCTGATCAGCCAATCTGTAAAGAAAGAAAAAAGAGTATTTTTTAAAATAATTTGTCATTTGATCATGGAGAAGCAAGGAGGAGAAGCTATATTTGCGTTCGAGTCACCCTCTTCAAGTATAATTGCGGGACCATCGATGTCGGGTAAAACGGTTCTGACTCTAGCCATATTGAGACACGCCGAGCTGATGTACACGATACCACCAGAAAAAATACTTTACGCGTATGGTGTGCATCAGAAAAAAATTTCACGCTCTAGAGGCTGACGTGAGCAATCTAACAACTCACCACGGTTTACCAACTCGTGAGATTGTGGAGGAACTGAAGAGCACCACTGATGAATGCCACAGTCTACTAGTACTCGATGATCTCATGGACGAGATATGTAAATCTAGTGAAATGTGCTCTCTTTTCACTAGAGACGTTCACCACAGTCGTATCTCAGTTATCATGATATCTCAAAACGTCTACCATCAGTCACGATACTCTCGAACAATCAGTCTCAACACTAGCTACTTGATATTAATGAAAACGTGTAGAGACTTACAGCAGATACACCTCCTCTCACGTCAGATGTTCCCCGGCACTCCGAAGAGACTGGTCGAAGCGTACGAAGACGCCACTTGCGAGCCACGCGGATACCTTGCAGTGAACAACTTGACAAGTTCTGGGGACGAGGACGTACGTCTGAGCACCTCTATTCTACCCGGGGAGACTCTAACGCTATACACGCGTAAATAATGTCGAATAGAGTTGAGAGGTGCATCAGTTTTTTAGAGCTTTTAATACGTACGTATAGGATGACAGCGCACCTGAGTCGAACCCTATTGGCTGATGCCACCAGAGAGCATGTATTCGGTCTGACTGAAGTGATCCTATGGATCCTATGGAACAGCTGTTGCGGGCCAGTCGCCCTCCCTGCAAGAGTCGGATGAGGCTGAAGTTTTTAAGGCATCTTCGAATAAGGGAGGAAGGCTCACTGGAAACGGTGGGGGGCCCGCTAGCAATGGAAATACGGCTGTAATAGGGGCAACGTCGACGCAATTGTCCACTCTCTCTGTCGACGGTGATCGAGCGCGTCCGGACGCTGATGTTGACGCCGACACTGGCGCTTACGCTGACTCTAGATCGATGAATGATACCGCTACTGATACTGAGAAATCGAATGACCACACACCTCGAGATCAGCCACGCAATTATCGTTGTAATGACAACCGCCTGGGTGATGTCAATGCTAATGACAATGACGAGTATGAGTCAATATTGAGAAAGGTCAATGTTGGACTGACTTATAAAACTCATAAGGATAAGGCCCGCACCATACTATATCTACTCACAACATCGCCGTCGATACAGACGGGTGGAGAAGAAGAAGAAGAAGAAGAAGAAGGAGAGGGTGAGGGTGAGGCTGAGGTTGAGAATAGGTTTGTAGCTGGTGATGTTGATTACACGGGACTGCTACTTCACACTCAATCTAGCGTACATCCAGTACCTCAACACCATAACAAGCTGTACTGTCTCATGCTAGAGCATGATGTACCCCTGAAGCTTATTTCCAATATAAAATTGAGGAGAATATTACACTACTTGAAAAATCGTCTCTCTAGAGATGTAGAAGAAGAAGAAGAAGGAGAAGGAGAAGGAGAAGAAAAGGAAGAGGAAGAAAAGGAAGAAACAGAAAAGGAAGAAGCAGAAGCAGAAGCAGAAGTCTCACTCGTGTCTACGTCTACACAGGCGTCTACCTCAAATAAAAGGAAGAGGAATAAGCTGGAGGTTGAACTGAAGCAGAAGCAGAAGCAGAAGCAGAAACCAAAACTGAAGGTCTAGCAGCTGCTTTCAAGAAGGCTGTAACTTTGGCGAGAAACAGGAAACGAAGCGTCTACAAATTCACCATTGGAGATAAAGTGAGAGCGTCCTATCATAGACAAAAAAAATTTCTCGCTCATATGATGAACAGTTTACCTGTGAGGTCTTCACAGTAAGAGCTAGAAAATTTTCTGACGGCGTAGCCGTTTATTACCTGAACAATTACGGAGGTGAACGCTTCTCAGGGCCTTTCTATTCTAATGAGTTGGTGGCAGTGAGATTTGACCCCGATGCATTCTTCAAAAGAGAGAAAGTGATCAAAACGAGAGTGAGAGCTGACAGTGCTAGCGAGAGCCTTGTTAAATATCAATCTTGGCCTAGTAAATACAACCAGTGGCTACCCAGCGATAGAATCAAGTCTCTGAGGAAGAGGAAGAGGAGACAGTGAAAGCGGAAGAAGAAGAAGAAGAAGGAGGAGAATACACTTCGAAATAGAGCCAAAAATGTTAATTTACTTGGTAAGCGACCAGACACTGGGGATAAACCCAGACAACGACGCCGGAAGCTTCACTGTACAAATGCCCGAGGTATTTACACCCCCTAAGAATGGCCTAACTGGTGGACGCTGGTACCTCGGACTAGTCGACATAGCTGTACCGCTAGGGAATAGTGGCCGTACCAAGTGGGAAGTCATGTATGTGAACTGTCCTCAGCTAGAAGGCTTGGTGGTAGGGGATACCTACAGTCCAGTACTACGCTCCATAACACTGGGTGAGATAAAAAGACATGGTTTTGCTCAAGTTCAACCAGTGCTCTACATTCCATTGCGAGTGTCAGACGTGAGACATCTTTCGATAGTACTCTGCGATTCACGAGGCAAATTATTAGGAGAGTTTAACGGTGAGACAAAAAACTCTACCAAGTGTACTCTGGAGCTGATATGGAAGAAAGATACAAATCACTAGCAGCCATGAAGGCCGAACCATGGGTAGAGCATTTCAGGAAAACTGTGGGGGACACCACTCTATGGTCTAATAGACCGAGACCCATTGTCATCAAACGAGGCAAGGAGGGTGACAGCGGTGGAAATAAGAACAATGAAAATTTACCCCTGACAGTAGTGTCACCGATAGAACAGTCTAATGACATGGCCCAGGCCCAGGTACAGACCCAGGCCCGGACCCAGACTGAGCTGACTACAAAAAGTGATAAAAACTCGGGGAGAGAGCGAGGAGGCTCAGTCCATCAGCGGAACAAGTTGACAGCACAGCGTCTTAAACGAGGGAGGCAAGGTTTGGCTGGAGCTACTAGTAAGAATATTTCGAAGATCGACGACGTATTCACTCGTCATGTCAAGCGGTAAAAAAGTGTTAGAGTCATCAGACCTAGCCTATGAGGACACATTAAATTTGTTCAGTGTACCAGTGAGTAACCTCGGAGTAACTGATGTTAAATACCTGACCCATAAGCCAGTCAACCAATTTTCTGCTGAGGGCGATGTAAAATTTCACATACCAGGTGTTGGTACTTCGTATATCGACTTATCAAATGTCTACCTATCGACCAGAGTGAGAATTGTAAGGGGCGACTGTTCGAGAGTACCAGAGGGAGGTGCAGATGCTGTCGCTGCTGCTTCAGCCACTGCTGCTGCTGCTGCAGCCAATGATGAGTCTGCAGTTGAGGAAGATGAAGGTGCCTGGAGCGTGGGGCCTGTTAACAACTTAGCCCATGCACTCTGGGATCAGGTTGAAGTACGACTTAATGACAGAGTGGTGACAGGGGGCCAGACAGGCTACAGCTACAAGGCTCTCATGAACACCCTACTGGGTGAGACTGAACTAAATGACTCGGAACTGAAAAATTCGCTGTTTCACAAGGACACCACCAGATTCATGGATGATGTCAGCCTCGCGTCTGGAGGTAACAGTGGACTTAAAAAGAGAGCCTCTGCCATGAGTGGAAGTTGAACAGTCAAACTTTTAGGGAAAGTGGATGTCGATGTGTTTAAAGCAAACAAATATCTACTAAACGGTGTTACTATTGACCTGAATCTCACACCCACGTCCAACAAGTTTAGACTGCAGAGTGCCAATCAGGAGACCACTGATTACAAGTTGGAGATTGTGGATATTACTCTTATTCTGAAACACGTGACCCCTTCTATTCTCATTTTACTCGGTCACCAGGATGTAATGCTGAAGGAAATTTCTAGAGCGAAATATTTCTATACCAAAGAGGAGTTACGAAAGTTCAACTTGGCTAGAGACACTTCTTCCTATTACATCGAAGATGCGTTTAATGGATGAGTACCCAGCAAAATTGTCTTAGGCTTTGTGTCAGGGGAGTCTATGGGAGGGAGCCTAACCAAGAACCCCCACAATTTCAAGCACTACGACGTCACTTTCATCAATGTGAGTCTATCGGGCACACCTACTCCAAGAGGACCTCTGAACTTAGATTTCTCCAAAGATAAGTACCTGCACTGCTACTCTGAACTCTACAAGGGGAAACCGAATTACGCTTACAAGGCGAGAATAAATCGAGAGGAATATAGTGATGGCTATACATTATTCGTCATTGACTTAGCCCCTCAAAATTATGATGAATTCTACCCAGTGACTAGGGAGGGATGTGTCAGAATCGAACTACGATTCAAATCACCTCTAAAGGAATCGGCTGTCATGCTCACTAAAGTGACATACCCTGGACTATTCGAGATCGATTACGCTCGCAATCTCTATTTAACATGAACACTAATCAATTGTACAAAATACTATGGAATGATGAAATTACGTCTTCATACGTTATGGCTATTATGCCCTCAAATGCTCTGAAGTACCTGAAAGCGACTCATGGTGGCAGGCGTTGCAGGCCAGCCAAGCGAGGCAAGAGTGAATACTGTTACATCGTGAATTGTAATGAAAACTCGTACTTACGCGGCGACATGGGACACTGGATGGTCCTCACTGTTCATGACTGTGATGGCGGTGGCGGTGGCAGTGGTGGTGGTGGTGCCTTTGTCACTGATACTACTACTGCTGCTGCTGCTACTGCTGCTGATGTTGACGGTGTACAAATGACGTCGATGAATGGAGAGTCCAACTTGGTCGAGATTTTCGATTCGATGGGAGACCGCACCTACAAAGGAGAAATGATGACTTTTATATCAAAATTTAGACATTGTGTAACGTATTCTAAGTATTTAGCTGCTACTAACTGCGGTTACTATGTATTGATATATGTATATTACCGAAGTAGGAAATATGGCCCCTCTAGTGTTTTGAATATGCTATATGAAATACCTGATGTGAAAAGTCAATGTTTAATGCTATACGGTGTAGTTAATGGATACACACTATCGAGTGAAACTACTACTACTACTACTACTGTCTAATTTCAATGTTAAATACTCTATGTTTAAAAAAATGAATTATGCCGATCGATTTTACTTCTATATTAAAATTTGTGGTATTTACAACATTGTCATATATGCTCAGTTGCTGGTATTGAAAATGAACAAAAAATGCATAAATATATATGGCGTCTTTTATGGACGTATTACTGGCTGTATGTGAAAAAGGTGAAATAAAAGAAATTAATTACACCGATCGACTTTACTTCTATATTAAAATTTGATGTATTTACGCCATTGTCATATATGTGTAGGTGTTGGTATTGAAAATATACATATATATATATATGACGTCTTTTATGGACGTATTACCCATTGTATGTGAAAAAACGTGAAATAAAAGTTAAAATTTTTTACACAAGTGGTGTTTTTTCAAAATTTGTATTATAACACATGCAATCAAAATACCAAAATACATGAAAAGTGACATACCTGGCTGCTTTTTGTCGAAGTACTACACATAGAGAGTCAGTCTGATGACGTTCCTAGAGGTTGGTCGATGATGGCTGTCCGGTTGTAGCTGGTACTGAAGTCTTAGCGGCTGCTAATGCGATCAGGTAGTGAGTGGAGATGCCCTCTGACTTCAGACCCATGCTTTTTATACCATCGTATTTGCTGTAGGACAATGCGAGTCACCCAACGGCCTCCCCTGCTCAGCCAGCCCGTGACAAATCACATCGGTGATTGTCACATCGAGGGCTTGAGTGCATTCTTTTTTTGCTTAGATCAATCTTAAATTGAGCAAAGCGCTTCGTCTGCTTGACGTTTTTTTAACGCTAAATTTGAAAATAAATAAAAATTTTGCACTTCGAATTACGTATATATATATATATATATATATATATATATATATATATATATATATATATATATATATATATATATAGATATATAGTTATGTAGATATGTAGATATGTAGATATATAATTCAATTAAGTCACACATCCATATTTTTAATTGACGATTTTATACCTTAGTTAAGTTTATGATTAGTGATATTGAAACTGGACTTGATTGCATGGGTAAATAGCTATTACGTAATACTAGTATTAAGTTGAACATTTTCAACTTGATGCCACAAATAGTGATACCCTAATGGAGATGACTTGAGAGTTTCATTTTTTTATTCGTAAATATCATGAGTGGTGATTATACAAATATATATATATATATATATATATATATATATATATATATATATATATATATATATATATATATATATATAATTAAATAAAACGGGGCGAATGTCTATAGCACATCACTGCATATTTCTAAATCAATTCTCGACAGTGCGATCAGATGTTGTATAACTCTGGGGTACACTACGTCTAATATACTCCTTCCATTGTCTTAGGACGCCGGTCACTTTTACTGCCTTTTGTCTTATTACGTAACACTCAAACGTTAGGCATTGGGGTCGCAGTGAGGAAGGGGGGGAAACAATGGGGGGTACTGGTACATGGCATAGGGGTTGGTCAATTGCAGTAGCTACTTCGGTTGCATAAGTTGTCACTGCAAGGAGAGACAGAGGGTAAATTTGAGTTTCAAGCTTTTTTGTGGCTAAAAATGAGACAAATCGCAATTGTTTTGTTGATGAGCTTGGCGGAATGTTCTGCATGGATATGTGGCAATACTGGGCAGTGCAGTTGCTCATCTTCTGGTCTTGTACTCTGCAAAGATGCAGATGCAGCTCCATTCTTCACTGAAGCACATAGGACTGATAAGAAGCTGACCATCAAAACGACCAATGACCAATTCGATATGTCAAGTATGGAGAATACGAAGGGGTTTGAAAGAGTGATTGTGATGGGACTTTCTGCAGACCTCTGTGAGACACTGATTTCTACCTTTTCATGGGCACGCTGTTTGGCGAACGACCTTGGATCTTCAAAGCCACGCGTGACTGTCACTTCATGGACTAGGACGACTGTCAGTGGTCTTAAGGATGACGTAGTCGCTGCTGAAGAGCCACTGATAGGATCGAAGGCATCGCTAAAAACCTATGGCACTGGAATGATAGTCTGGACGATATTGAGTAGTATTTTTGGAGGGATCATGACATGTTGCATACTGGTGAGTTTGGTCAACTTGCACGCACGTATTAACAGCCACGCTAGGGCCAATGATCCGCCCCTGTTTGCCGTTGCTTGCTGTTTGAAATGTCTTGCACTAATGTTGTATCCAGTACACCTGATCGCCAAATGTTGCAACTGGACTTGGTGCAACATGCACACAATGGATCGAGGTACTCCACCCACCACCACACCCTTTCAAGTCTAGGTATACTCCATTTCTCATTATAGCTACACGAGTTAAAGTGATTTGAGAAGACTTAGTAGTAGTAAACTAAGCGAGTACCTATAAGCTAATGAAAAATTTGGATGCCAGTGTCTGCAACGTTGATGTAAAGATGTAAATGCTAGTGTCTGGGGTGGATTAATTTAAGTATAAATGAACCCTGGAGAGAATTATTGTATACCTTGCTGAACAACTTTAATACAATTGCAAAGGCTCTAGTTAACTGACATTGTTTTTTTTCAGAAACATGATTCGATCAGACAGCAATATGCCACCACGCACCGTCTGTTGAGACTATTCATGGTAGTTTGGGGGATTTATGCCACGGCTGATGCAAATGATGATGATAATGTTGATAATGATGATGATGCTGAACATGAGGATGATGCTGGAGTGATGTATGAACCTAATGACAGACCTAACGTGGATGATGCCCCCATGGATGAGCACCACGATGTGATCGAGATGGATGAGGGCGGTGTTGACAGGGCTGAGGAACCGCCAAATCATGCTGACGAGGACGCTGCTCAGCCGAGGGTGTATCGAGCGCGCCTTGCTAGGGAGCGCGACTGGATAGACGTGGCTAATGTCATCGGTCATCGGCTGAGAAACAATAGACCCGCCCAGCAATGATTTTACCTAGACATAGTTTTTAGTTTTACTTTTTTAACACATTTTAATTTTATCGAATAACCCTTTTGTATGTTACCATGGCACATTTCATTCAGAGTTGAGCGTCTTGCCACTTGTATGTCATGCTCATGAATATCGCTGTACAGTCTTTAATTTCATTGTATAGTTGTTGTTGTGTACATTTTTTAAGTCTAATTGCATAGAAAGGTGCATCTTGCCCGATGTTAGCCTAGTCTTACAGATTATTTTATCACAACGTTTATGGTGCTGTTTCATTTAACCTGTGCTTGCCAACTTTTTTTTTGTACATAACTTGTATTATAACGTTATATGGATATATGTATATGTGTATATATATATTTGTCATTTAAATAATTTCCATGTCAAACTCTTGTGAAAAAAAAAAATGATTGAGCTCCTAGTAGTCATTAAATTTTTTCGATTTGAAGGCTATGTTTTTTTATTTATTTACAGCAAACTTGCAAAGAAAGATTTTCTTCTTGACTTTATTTCATTTAAAAATTGGTTATTCCATTGAGATATGTATCATGTTCCACCTAAACTAAAGTACATACGCAGATCGAGATAGAGTCCTAGGACTGAAATAACTGGACCGACGAGATGGCTCATTGTCTGAGTCAGTTTGATGTACGACGTATGTGGACTAAACATAATTATTCTCATTCGGTGCTAATACATCCTTGGGGGGTATATCTTATCACATTTAGTAGCGGGAGTAGATTCTTATCATAAGTTTTGCTCTGAGCACCCTGAGAATATTACTAATGGGGCATTCACTCGATCACCTGGTTAGGCCCCAATTGTAATGTACATTCAAGGTCGAATAAGGACTATTGGGGTATCTGACTTGGTAGATATATAATGACTCAATTAAACCCACTGCAATGTGCACCATATTCTTTATTAACACTGAGAAACGCCTATGTTTATCAAACTGTGCTGAATTAGTGGTAGAGTATTTCCAGTAATAAACTAGTTGCATAGAGCTAATAGCAGTATTAAATTACAATGAAGAAGAGCTGAATAAAGTGTATTTTAAGTTATAGGCGTACTAACTGAAAAGGATAACTTTTTTTTGCTATTAAGTAATACTCAATGAAATATTTAAACTTACGCTCACATAATTAAACTTTCTCATTCTGCGGCGCCCCTTTAATGAAACTTTAGACTATGACCATTACACGTATGATAAAAAGTTTAACTACACAAGCAGTATACAGTACACAGTATACAATATGTCGTAGTATACGGTATGTCGCATGATGACATAATTGACCCCCTTAGACATTAGAAAGCATAAACCTTTTTTAAAAATTTACACCTTATACAACTCAAATGTTTTACCAATAAAACACCAGTGATGTTAACCAGTAAATTATGTTAATTATGTCAATGACATCTACATGGAGAGTGGTCAAGGGGCGTGTGGTTCTGATAACGTTTGGTCCTAAATGGCACCTGGCAGGGGTCAATTAGTAGTGAGAGTCAAGCGTGGCGAGATCGCTCTCTCCACAGCCACAGCATGATATGATATCATAGCACGAGGTGCGTATCATAAAGGCACTAATGTAGTAACGTTTAATTTTTCCCCCGGGGGCCCATGGTGGTCCCGGATCGCCCCAGACAATGCCGGAAATAAACACGAGGTCTACACGGTATTACCCGGAGTATGCCGGAGTGATACTCCGGGATGCTCCGGTGTCTCATCCGGCTATGTGTGAAGGGGGCTTAAAGTTCATGCTCTAAGGTGGATAAAGTAAAAAGTGGCTCGTGGTGCCCCACTCTCTCCTACCATGAGGAACATTGCTCTTGAAACTTTTAATTCAAAATGTCTGACAATTAAAGTTATCAAATAAGTATTAAATAAATATTGCAATATCAAACAAATTATTTCTAGATTCTTCACAAAATGAAGCTATTGTTCCACAAGGAACTTGACAAACAGCTGCAAGATAACTTGCCAAAGGTGTTTGAGTGAATGTACAGAAGCTCTGATGATGAGGTTATCGACACCTTCATCCCAAGGAGAGGAGGAAAGGTAAAAAGGGTATATCGTATAAAATACTTCTTCCTTCAAAGTTCCAAGATATCACTATGAGCATTATTTCTTGCTAATTAAAAAAAATATATAGATTAAATAGTATTCTTATATTTTTTATGAAGAACTCAAACAGAATGAAGCAATATTAAAGTTGCCAGCCATGGCCAAAGAGAAGCGTGACCTCATGTATCTAATAAACAAGGTGAGCCAAACATCCAAAAAATTACATAAGATACGTTAGTCCATGTCATAAACTTGCTTATATAACAACATTTCGTTTGACAGGAGCCACATTTGCCAACTCCAGCCATTGTGTTTAAATCACACATAGGAGATAATTCAATTGCTAAATAAAGCATACAAATATGGCTAGATGGCAATTTGTTTAGTGTGCGTGGATTACAGTTTTTCGTCCTGTATTTCTGCACCTGGTGGGCTAATTAGGACAGGCAGGGACCATGGAAATGAGATGAGGGATGAAACAGCAAACCAACTTAGGCTCAACCGGGAACTGAACCCAGTGCACTACCACTGACTGAGCTAGGTCCCCAATCTCGATGTAGTGCGTTTAAGTTTTGTTCGTATGCTGGTATAACTCTAGCAGTTGTAGATTAGTAGGAAATGTACCGTGTTCAATAGACTGATTTATTATAAGTGTCAGTGGTTTAACTGATTCATGTTTTGCATATTTTAAGACTTTGCTTAAGATTATATTATTCCATATAACTTGATTGTGACTGTAGTGAGTCAATTTGGATTTATGTGTAGTAGATCTAATTATGCTATAAATAAATGATTTGTTTATTATTTGCTATTTTAAATGATGAACTTATGACCATTCAGTAGCATTAATGCTCCTATATTTGTAAAGTATCACACACTTATCAGTTTTACCGTTCATTATTTCTTCTTTTCAATGGTTTTATTCATTTCATTAATATTCATCCGTGTTTTTTTATTATTTAAAATTGTGTATGTGTGTGTGTGTATATATATATATATATATATATATATATATGTGTGTGTGTGTGTTATATATAAATACATAAATGTCTAAAAGAACCTTTAGCTGAACCCTGCAAAATACATAGTTCTTTGAAGAACTTTTGAATACCTCAAAGGTTAATTTTACAACCATTTGATGGGGTTTGTTCATGAACCATTGGGTTCCAGTAAAGAACCTTCAAATGGAATCTTAGGTGGTTCGGCTAAAGACCACCTTCAAATGGAACCTTTAATGATTTTACTGAAGAACCTTTAAATGGAAACTTCAGTTCTTTTTATGAACCTTAAGAGAGGCTCTAAAAAGATCTATTAAAACTACCAAATCTATACCGGGCGAAATAACTCCACATAGCCCTTTTGGTTTTTAGAGTGTAATGGTCAGGGTTTTTTTTACAAGGGTATAGGGTAGTTGATTCAGAAGTTATTATCAACATTAATCAACATACTACGTATCGAGTACAAGGCACCTCAAATTTAACGTCTCATGAGATCGACATCCAGCTGGGATGTAGCTCATGAAGAGTGACTCGGCCAGAGATCGAACTTGCGACCTGCAGAAGAGCTGGCCAATGTGAAAATGGTGTATTCCTTGACCATTGAGCCATCCAGCTATAGGCCTATTTTAAGGAATCCACTTCAGGATTTGCTTGAACATTACCCGCTTTTACAACAGGAAATTACAATTTTCAAAATTATTAGCACACAATGATGTATCCCATGACAAGTGCAGCAAACAAGGCCCATGAAACAAGAGCCACTTTCCTAAAAGCTGAACATGCTAACCATTGGGCCACCCCTGATTCACATCATTCATGTCACATTCATGACTGGCCATGCAAATTGCAAAAATGTACCTTATATGGTGAATTTGCAACTCCCTCATTAATTTTCACTAATGGACTGAATTATGTAAATTCAATAATTTCTGCAAGGTAAGAATGTCATATCAGACAGAAATCACAATTGGCGATTGTATGAGATGTTCCATTCTCCATGAGGCATCCATTCAAACTGAACATGAATATAAGTTAAGGGAGGCACAAAATTATCAGTAACCCAGCCTTACCTACAAAGTCAGACACGTCCAGCTGAAACACCAAAATGTGAGGGGTTGCAAAATTTGGCAGTTCAGGGAAATGTTTCGGACACTAATTAGCCTATTTCTCTATGATTTAGAGCTGTTCAAAGTTGCCAAAAATTGACACCCAAAATTTCCCCCATCCTTTCATGATATTTATCAAATTTATGCCAAGTTTTCTCCGAATTGTCACCATCTATCTTGACATTTCGCCCATATTGTTTGGAATTATTTTCCAACTATCTATTAATGCTAGTTAAATGTACCTAAATTTTACATAAAATGCAGATGATGTCACCCGATTTTTGCCAGCTATAGGCCTCATATTGATATTTTCCCCAAACATATGAATATTTCTCAAGGATTTTCCCAAACTCAAATTTCATTAGTGATACACTGTGCAAAAGTTTGGAAACACATTGGCTTTTCCAATGAAAATATCAGCTATATTTCTGCCCCAGGTCATAAAAGACATATGCAATCATCACAAAATATTTCAGAGGAATAATTTATGAAATCAATCAATGAAAGATAGAGATAATATATATATATATATATTTATTTCATGCACACATTGTAACATAGCAATCAAAAGATTCAAATGAAATCAAATATTGATGTAACATAAATGCAGAAATTATTTTACGAATTAAAAAGGTTCATCTTTTGATTCAAATCAAAAATGTCGCAAATTAAATTGTATCATAAGTATGGTGGCCGAACAGGACATTTCGTGGTCTCGTGGTCTCGTGGGGAGACAGTCCAACTTTCGCACCACGACAGTCCAACTTTCGCACCACGACAGTCCAACTTTCGTGCACGAAAGTTACCATTTTCACACCACGCAAGTTACCCATTTTCACACCAGAAAGGTACCAACCTTCGCCCCACGAAACTACCATCTTTTTCCCTACCAAAATACCGAAATATCGCCCCAATAAAGTACCAACTTACGTACCACGAAAGTACCTTGCCCCTCACGAGTTAATTATCTCCATAAATATTGAACGTACAGAGATTTCATCAAATTCAGGGATGCACCTAACATAGCTACATATATACCTGCAAAGAAAAATACAGTAGATGCAGTATTAATGGTTTGAAGGACACAAAAACAATAGGCGAGGGGGCCGGCCGAGTGCCCAAGTCCCCTCCCATGCACTCTGGTAGCCTGTGTTTAGGCGCAATTATCTCTGGACGTATGTCATATGGAATACTGGTTAACACCTTTTTTAGAAATTTTATTTCTCACGATCTTAGGCGTTTTATTATCGTATCTCTAAAGCTTTATTATTTGTGAACAATCTTGAGTTGAAAACGCCGCAAAATGCAACTAATCTTGTAAGTTATATTTAATGGCCATCAAAAAATATAGATGTACATGTGTGATAACAGAGCATGATAAAACCAACTTGATGCAAATTATGCAGTGTCCGCATATCAAAAACCACCAAAAGCATAAATGAATTAATAGGTCTAAATATTGCACACAGCAGCAAAAGCATAAATTGTTTAAAGGCCGGGGGTCGCGTATATAAGGCCGCTATCGCGGCACCCCATCATTCTGGGTTTGGCCTTCAAGCAGTCAACAACTCCCACCCTCTTCAGAGAAACTTTAATAACTACATAAACACAGCATGAATGTTCATACTTTTGCATAGTTCGTTTCAGAGCACCAATCTCAGTCAAAGTGAAAACTGTTTAGTCTCAGAAAATGGTATTTCCGACATTATAAGCAAAATTAGTGTTGCTGGCATTCAAATGTTATTGATAGTCCAGGACTTGTTGTGATTGGCTGAAAGTCATGTGACATTTATGGCTCCACCTCCTCAAACACTTGGTTGTTTACAAACACCATGCTATCACATGCTAAACCAGTTTATCTCAAGCTATATGTAGAATGTTCAAGAATAGTATAGCTCTCATGTATACATTGCATAATCCAGAATAGCTATCAGACTTTTCTATGTAATTTCTTTGTACAAAGAGGCTGAACATTATGTTATCATATACACTGTAGACCTACCAGTATCAGTCATATGCGATTGCCTAATGTCATGAGATATAGCATGGGAGGATAAAAAAGCTCACCTAAAGTATCTTGACATTGAAATATATCCTCAACGAACTAGTCAAGCTGGAAATTATCTTTTAGTGTCACATAAATAATTCCAAAGCAAAGGCACCAATATCATTCCAATCAAAGCACTGCAATAATCCACATTTCCACTATAGAGGTATATCCAAGCAAAGTTTGGCAGTCGGGTAATTTCCTGCTAAATGAATGGTATGATGTTTCACTGACTGAACTTAATTCTAGAATGATAAATTGCAAAATAGCAGTTGGAGGGGGGAGGCATAAAAGGGGTACAATAGGGAGTTAGCAGTGAAACAATAGAACCCCCACACAGATGTTGGTTCTACATCCTCATGTGGCATTATGTAACACCTTTGAATTTGCCTGTGCATCCCATGTTTGAAGTGTACACCATTAATTTGACATTGTCACAGGGTTAATTAATAACTGATAATATTACTGTAATATTTTGAATATTCACAGGAGTCAAATTTTCATATCATATTGCTGCTAATTAATTACAAACTTTCAAATTCTAGCCACCATTCTCTTCTCACACTCAGCATTTATATACAGAATGTAAAATGCCACATATTTTATTGAGATAGATAGATAGATAGATAGATAGATACATAGATACATAGATACATAGATAATTATTTAGATACATAGATAGATAATTATTGTTTCACTGCTAACTCCCTATTGTACCCCTTTTATGACCCCCCCCCCCCAATAGGTAATTATCTATCTGTTTTTCATGCTTATCTAATATGATGCAATTTTGTAATATGCTAGTTCTTTAAAAAATAGAAATAATGTTCTGTAGAATTGTGATCATCTCCATGTTACAGCTAGGCTCCTTCAGTTGACAGGTGTGATAGCAGTCATCAAGGCCACAATACCCCAGTGGTCATTGGTCAGTCTGACGCAATGACCATTGCTGATTACCCAATGACTAAAGGGGTACTCAGTAGTTTCTAGAACCCCAACTACCTTATATGGTATGCAGCACTAATTGCCGACCCAGGGGTAATCGCTACCCCTAGACCCCCGGCCTTTAAATCCAAGACCTGCAACTCAATCCACTGAGCCAAGCACAAATGAGCAATTTAATAAACTAGACATTTATATTTTTTGTAATACCAGGTCTGAACTGCTATAGCCACCATGAAACATAAACATGATCTTTATGGTGACATTTTACAATCTGGGCACCAAAAATCAAATCTCTCTTTAAAAAAAAGCATGGGTTTTTAAATTGTGTGCAAAAACATCTAGAATATGGCAAATTTGCATTTTGGTAGAGGTAGACTTTAAGATTGTCTTGGAACAAGCAAATATTGCCAGTGGCGTATGTGGGGGGGGGGGGGGGGGCAATTGGGCACAAGAGACCTATATATGTCATAGGAGTAGAGTCAAAACGGCCAACGACCATAACAGCCACTCCCAATGACGGCCAACTAGCCAAAACGGCCACCCCCATAACGGCCAATTACCAGGACGGCCAACTCAATTTTTTGGTAATTTCTGTACAAGGCCACTTTCATGATCAGCATAACAAACACACACCAATTTTTCTATGTACAGTATTTATTTACAATACTCTGAATTTATTATGCACATTAAAAAGGGAGATTGTCTATAATTTGTTTTGATCATGGATATATCAATTTTAATTCCAGTTGGATTATTTTCAGAAACAACAACAACAACAACGAAATATTAATAATTTATATATAATATATACAATTAAGTAATTTATATACAGAATAGCAATCTGCCGTGATCGTTATGTCAATTGCTATTAGCATTTTGAATGATACAAAGGGGTAAATCATGCTTTATCATCATCGATCACAAGCATGAATTGAAACTCTGAATTTCAACTGATTCCTGTTTATTATGCATATTAAAGAGGGAGATTGTACAACTATGACAAAATATTAATATAATGATTTATATAAAATGAAATAAATATCTAAAATTATACTGTAAACTTCAAATACAATTAAGTAATTCATATACAGCCTGCACATTTTCAAATGAAACCAGTCACATTTATATGGAGAATACTTCTTTTTGGTAGGAATTATGACATTTATTTATCATTTAATATACCATGGAGTCACTCGAGAAGGAGGGGAAAGCTCTGTTAACACACACGTGCATCTATATTTTTAATGGCCATAAAATTAGTTCCGAGGCTAAGCTGGCCCAAAAGCCGTTGTTTTAATACATTTAATTTCACGCAGGTCCTAGTACTTAGGGAATACCTTGCTCATCACATGCTGGTCAATGTTAAAATCGCTTTAAATCGCGTCCAAAAGAAAACTTGCGCTTGAAAGTCCATCTTTTTGGCTACATGCCAATGTTTGTTTTATTGATGTCGGTCAATGTCGGCCTGAGTTATGTTGACTTAGAAAACTATTGTTGACAATTAAATGTTGTGTTTGTGCCTGCTATCTGAATGAAGTTTGCTTCATTAATTCCATTTGTTATATATAAAATGTTTTGTTACATATATAAATAATTTTACTTTTAGACATAACCTATATAATAATATAATATGTCATAAGAAAAAATATATAGAATGTCAGAAATATAATAAAAAGTTTAAAAACTATAGTTACAGATGGTTCCAGTCAGTAAATCATTCACATCAATAAGTTGCCATGTTAAAAGTGTTGAATTAAAACTATTTGTTTAGAACATAAATCAGCAATATCATGATGCCTTTCCCCTCCTTCTCTAGTGACTCCATGAATATACAGACTAGATGTATATACAGATTAGAAGAAGATAAGATAAATGAGAAAGCATATATACTACAAAAAAGCTGCAAATAGTACAATTGGCCGTTTTGGTAGGTGGCCGTTTTATCCTTTGGCCGTCTTGGTATGGAGGCCGTTTTTGCGATTGGCCGTCCTGGTATGTTGGCCGTTTTATATTTGGCCGTGTCATATGTTAGGATATATGCGGGCATGATGTTCAATTCACATTTTATTAATCTTCCCATTCAACACACTGTGGCGCTGGCGTTTGCCACTACAACACCAGATGGCGTCTACGTATACACTGTACGGTGGCACCACAAGTGACAATCATATGCAATCATAACACCTTTTTTCCTTGCAAACAAACTTATCAATTAGAGAAAAGCAGTATTCTAACTTATCAATTAAAACCAAACAAGTGTACAAATACAACACTGTCACAATTCTAAATTCAACACCCCTGTTTCTTTTTAAACAAAGTTATCTCTACAATGTCACAATAAAGCTGATTGCAAATAAAGAATTACAATCATAGTCCATCGTTTTTTTTTTAACAAATATTTAAGATTCTTGTTATTCATGAAATGACATCCATAACCATAAACTTTATATAACATATAACAGTAAAACATATTTCTTATCAGGAATCCAATGAACCTTAATCAGATCTATAACATTAAACTACTATACTAGCACATCTAATATTACTGAACAAAATCATGAACCCAGAAACTGGCTTTGACAGTCTACCTGATCGCCGAACATTCTGATTTTCTTGATTCTGTTGCACCACTTGCAAATGATTTTGCCTACCCTGTTGAGGATCTTGAACCCTCTTTGGCACTTGATCAGTCATAGGTCGAATTGACATTGTATCATCATTTTCAACATAGTATTTTGTAGATCAAATTGAAGTGATAGCCTTGTAAGCGCATCAACATTTTCTGCAGTCTGAGCGGCACACAGTACAAGGGCTTTTGTATAATTCTAAGAAGTGGTTGATGATCAGTCTGAATTGTTACATCAGTAGGCTACGCCCGTAGATGTACGTTTGGAATTTATTCACAGCAAACACCATTGCGAATAATTCCTTTTTTGATTTGCGCATATGCACGTTCTGCATTTGTAAGAGCCTTTGACGCATAATGCACCGGTTGATCATTTTGCAAGAGTACGCACCCCAGTCCTGACTGGGATGCATCATATTGTATCACTACTGGTTTGGTACTGTAGTATTGCAGAACTGGGGCGGACTCGATTGCTTGTTTCAATTTACTGAAAGCACTGTGATGGATTTCATCAAAGTGCCAACGGAACTTAGCCTTTTCTTCATTAGCCTCCTTAATTAAATTCTCTCAACGGTTCTGACAATGCTGATAGGTGAGGAACATACTTTCCCACATACGTCACCATACCAAGAAATGTACGCACATTGTCTATGTTACTTGGTTCAGGCATTGACTCAATTGCCTTTATTCGATCAGCATCGATGCTCAAACCACCATCTGTAAACTCATGACCACTGTATTTTACACTGTTGGTAAACAGTTGTAACTTGGCTATTGAAAATGTTATATCATGTGTTCTGGCCACCTCCAATATTTCATTCAAGATTCTGTTGTGCTCCTCTAAACTCTCAGCTGCAATAAGGAAATCATCCATTATGATTTCTAAGCCCTTAATGTGACCAAAAATATCACCAAATGCTCTTTGAAATAATTCAGGACTCGCTGATATTTCCATAGGCAATCTTTTGTACCTATACCGGCCAAAAGGTGCATTGAATGCTGTCAAATCTTTGGAGTTTTCATCCAATACTAACTGGAAATAACCTTGGTTAGCATCTATCACAGACAGGTATTTTGCACCTTTAATTCTTTGCGCTACTTGTTCAACTGTTGTAGTTGGGTAGTATTCCCTCAAAAGAGCCCTGTTCAAATCTCTAGGATCTATTGTTATCCGAACATCACCATTGGGTTTGGGCACTACATGTAATGAACTGCACCATTGTGTGGGAATTCCCATTGGAATTTTCTCAATGATATCTAAGTTACACAATTCACCTAACTTACGCTTAACTTTTTCTCTCAGTGCAACTGGAACAGGTCTAGGTGGATGCACCACTGGTGTGTAATTTGGTTCTAACTTCAATGTTACTGCTCCGGGCACTTTGCCAATACCAGAGAATACATCTATGTACTCTTTCACATTCGTTTGGCACTTTCTTGTTTACATTCTTCTTCCTTTTGTGGCAGTTTGATATCTTTCACATTTCTAACTTCGTTTTCATTTTGTACATGTACACTGTGTACTCGCTTGATCAAATTCATTCTAACACAATCGGTCAATGACAATACTGAATTTGGTACACTCTTGTCTATCACCTGACATTCAACATCAAATTCTTTACCTGTAACAGTACACGGCAAACTGACTTTACCAATTGGAAACACTGGTTGTGCTCCAAAACCATAGATAACTCCTCGAAATCATCACATACTTCATCATAATTCACATCATTGACATCATCATAATCATAAACATCTTTGTCATCAACACATTCATAATACAACACATTTGAATTCCTTTGATGTGAGCGACACATTTTAGCAAAGTGATTGTACTTTCCACAGTTCATCCCATATGCTGAACATCTTCGTGGATGATGCGATTCTCAACAATTACCATTCAGTTGACCTCGACCGCGATTCCTGAACGATGAACGCCCTCTGTTTTGGTACGAATTCTTGTTCATGTAATTGACTTCTGAGGTTGTCGGCAACTCTCTTTGAAGCATATCTCTCGATTCAATACGTTGCTCATACAAATAGCCTTTCTTGATTAGTTGCTCTATTGACAAATCTTCCGACCATGATTTATCACGAAGTTCTTTGGCTCGTACTCCCCGGGAGAATTGCTGGTCATCCCTGCTCCAAAATTACAATACTGTGCAATGTCTCTAAGTTTGGACACGTAATCCGAAATTGATTCCCCTTCTTGTTGATAGCATGTATCAAACTTTGTCATCTGTAGTTTCACCAATGACTTTGGTTCAAAGTGTGCATCAAATTTGGACTTCACTGTTTTGAAATTTTTTGCATCATTTCCACTTAAACCAAATGTTTTAAAGGTTGTCCTGTACTTCGGGCCTAGACCGATCCATCAGTCCCTACATGTAGATGTAGGTACTGATTCCAAACCGTAGGTTTTTTCAGCCCATAAGGCTTTTTCAAGAAGTCACTTTTGTAAACAATCACTATTTGAAGAATAATGTCAATTTTCGGACACAATCACTCAAGTCATAATTGTAGGCGATATATTTCTACATTCGTGTGTGATCACTGGCCACAGAGCTGACTTAATTATCCTACAATAAGAGAAAGTTTACACAGAAATCACACTAAAAAAGTTGTAATGGTCACGCCGTCCTCAAAAAATATCAGAGAAAAACGAATAGGCACCAATGACATCACAGGCCATTCCTCATAAATTACAATTCACAGAACCAAAATTTTACCATCGTAACATGTGTTGACACGCTATAATTGATGTGTTTAACATCTTAATGTTTTATACCTGAACATTCAATAATGATCAATTTTAAGTTGCCAATTGGAAGAATTCGTTCTTGTTTACTTGCTTATGACGCAACGTAGTTGTGGCACGTGCGTGGATATTAGAGATTACAAAAGTGAAGATGCATAAGAAAATTTGTTTGCGCTAAAAACAGTTTTAATAAAAAAAGCTTATTACAGCTCTTAAAAGATTATGTTTGTCATAAAATATAGCAAATAATTTTTTTTTAATAATCGTCAGAGATTATATCTTCACAGAGGGCGCTGCAGTGACGTGACAGGTGCGCCACCACGCAAGTATTAAATAACCCTAAAAATACTTTTTTAAGCTGTTAAATATATTAAACAGCACTTATATAGCATCTTTATCTAATTTAGAGAGTTAAATATTGAACTGATGTGAAAACCAGTCCCAATTCTTCCTCAAAAGCATAGTTCAAGTTTGTTTTCTCTTGTTGCACTTTTGACGCATTGACTTATGGAAGATTTGTACGACGTCAAAAAATCCTATATTTTGAGAGGCCTGAATTTGTCCTATAATCAAACTTTTCTCGGCTTCTACTAGTCGGATCTTCATCAAATTTGGTTTGTAAGTTGCGCTTTTGTATCGCTGTTCGAGCTTCATACGGTTCTAATGGTGTGCCATTTATAGTTGTACTCCCAAAATTGTACAAAAGCGCAAGTTAAAACAGTTTTGGCAGGATTTCCCTATTATGTGAAACCGCGCTACTTCGGGCCCATACCATACAATAAAATTGCAACCTTTCTTTCACCGCTGGCCTGCAGCAGGTCTGCTGCTATCAAATAGTTGTCTTTCTCTTTATAATTTTTCCATGACACAGCTGCGTGAGCTTCATTTTCAGTGAATTTAGGAGGGACAAATCCAGTTGCCATTTTCGCTCAAATTTGTTGCTCACGACACGACCAAGTGTTCCGTCTGCAGCACCAATGTCAAAATTATGGGTCAATCCTCGAAATTCATCTGTCAGAAATCACAAATCTATCTGACCGCTTCTTCTTCTGCATCTAATCCTGTTGCTGACACCATGTTATGTCCTTTATGTGGTGTGGGTTATCATTATGGTTATTATTATTTACTGATTCTAACTGTGATGTTCAATTCACATTTTATTAATCTTCCCATTCAACACACTGTGGCGCTGGCGTTTGCCACTACAACACCAGATTGCGTCTACGTATACACTGTACGGTGGCGCCACAAGTGACAATCATATGCAATCATAACAACATGCACATAAGGGGGCAGCACCTGCCCTAAGTTGGGCCCCATTCCTGTTCAACCTGCCCATTGCCGCCTGTCAAATGTGCCCTTCCCTGTAAATGAAATAAAAACCCTTGGCATGGCCCTATCTAATATGTAGCTGTCAATGACAGGAGTGAGCGAAGCTATATTATATTTATGTCTTAAAGTTACTGTGTCTCCAGATTTAGCACATTCAAGTAATTATATATATACAAATGCTGCTTTCTTGTCTTATGATATTTTTTACCATTACACATGGCCACTTTTGCACAACAATTTAGTCTTAATTTACAATAAATAATTTAAGTATTAGTTTTTCAGGCCATCATACCCAGTGTGTTTCCAATGTTTTAGTCTGGATTTTCAATGTAAGATTTATTTTTAGTAATAATGTCTGATGAAATCATTAGTTAACACACAAATTTAGTATGCCCTGAATATTTCTGGTGGGGAATTTTGCATTCAACAGAAATATTGGCCCATTAGTTATTCTCAACTTAATTGGACTTCATGTAGGTTTTAAAATTTTCAAAATCGGACGATAACAATTTTAGAGGCAAAAGAAGTCAGATAATTGTAATGCGTTTCTCAGCCGCCAGGGGCGCTGCGATCGCTTACAACTGCCCCCTGGTGTGATAAAACGTCATCGCAACAATGTCGTTGGCGCGAGCGTGATCGATTCAAGATGATTTGTTATTCATATCTGGTGAGTTCCCCTTCTAAATAAACGCTATTTCTAGTCACAGTTAGAATTTTTACAGTTAGAGAAACAAGTATTCTCCAAGTTTCAAGCTGGATGTGTATTCGTTACGAAATTATGGACATCGCAACTTTTGAACTGACAACGTTGTTATGACATGATGACGTAGTCTCGTTCTGGACCATTTGGCAAAAAAATACGGTAATAAGTTGATCTTCCATAGGATTACATGTATTTTTGAATAGCGATAATAAGTGAAATCAATTTTTAACCAGTTCCGGTTGGCTTGTCCACTGTGTAGCCTATCGTCTACGGGAAGTGAGCTGCGCTCGCCGCCTGCGGCGGCGAACCTCACTCATATTAGTTTTTACTTGTAAATCACATCGGGAATGTATGTGTGTACTGTTATTTTAACTGTGAAAGGCATATATATTTTTATCACACAACTGGCAAAATAATCGTTAAATGATTAATTTTACGGTATGTTGACGTAAAAACACTCTTTTAATTGCAATATATTTACAATTAAATTCATTGCAATTTCACTGCAGGACTGTTACAGTTTACATCAGTCAAGGTTACGGTATTTAAGTCTGAAATAGATGGTTTCGTTTTTAATTAGTTGTGAAACATTGAAAGAGCTGTTATTTTCAAGTTTTTATATTTTATTGCAAGTAAAACCATTTTATGAACTATTACAGTATTGCCACAAACATATTTAAATACAACAGTTGAACATGTTCAAGTAATTGTGTGCCAGTGATATATGGCATTATTATGATAGCAGTGATCAACAATATAATATGCCATTTTTAAGATGTTAATTCCACAAAGTTTTTACTAGCTAAGTGCTGTCATCATGCGTCATGATTAATTCATGGAACGAACGATAACACACTTTGCCATCTTTAGGCTACTTCAAAGCAGAGGGTTTCACAACTCACGTGATTCATGAATAAAGGGCGGGGTCAATCAAACTTAAATTCTGCCCCCTGCCGTGAGGACATTATCGTAATGCATATTAATCTAAAATCAGCTACAAGGTCTAAAGCATATGTCACCCATATATATATGTCGAAACTGGAAAGTATCATATCACCACTGGCGGATCCAGCACTGACTCTACAATTAAGAGTGGGGGGGGGATTTTGAAAGGAAAAATGTTTACAGAAAATTATAAAAATCAAATTTTTGCCAAAAACTACAGATCACTTCTGCATTTGCATAATTTTCCAGCATATACAAATGTGTGAATTTCTGATTTCTTATAAGTTTTTTTAACGGTCATTACTTTGCACATGATCTGAAGTGATCTGTAGGTTTTGGCAAACATTTGATTTTGTAAATTTTGAGCTGTATGTACAATTATTTAAAAATAGTAGCATTCCAAATCGGACCAGTGTCGTTTCTATAAAGGCCACCATCGGTACAGAAATATGATTTCTGGAAAATGATCAGACAACGGCAGAATACTTCTTAGGATTTTTATACTACACTAAGTATTATGGGGCAAGAATCATCCATTTCGAAGGCTCCGTCTGTAATCTGTATAAATATTGAATCACTAGCAGTCTTGAGAAAAATTAAGAAATAATTTCTCTAACTTTATTGAGACTATAAAACAATTCATGCACCATTTAAGACCACATTAAAATATTTGAATTTATCAAATCTGGAGTAAATTGCATATTGCATTTTTGTGAGCATTATATCTGGTCTTAATGGTGAAGTTCCATTCTATTTAAAAATTTACATAAATGATATTAAGTTATGACAAGATATAAAAGCTTTATTTGATACGCAATGTAGATTACAATGAAGAAACGGAGTAAGTAGTCCATCGAAGATCATTAGAGGACGCATCATGCAGCATATGGAGGCTATAGGCATCACAGGAGCATCTGCAAAATATAATTCAGTCAATTATAATCATCTGGAACCTAGCCCTTAAGACCAGATTTAAATGAACATTAATGAGGAGCAAATTACATATTGCATTCTTAATAATTAACAATGCACAAAAGAATGCAATTTGTAATTTAACATATTTTAAACCTGGTCTTAATGGTGAGGTTCCATTTGTATACTTTGGCATCATAAAGGCCACTACGTATCCTTTCAATTGTAAGTTCACCTCCCAATTAAGCACTTTATGAGGAGTTGCCAATGTATACAACGGAACCTCACCATTAAGACCACTCACACGTAACTTAATAGGGAGGTGAACAATTTTTCATTTGAAATTTTACAGTTTGCTTCAAAAATATCCGAAGGGATGATAATTTGGTTCTGAGCACATAGATGACATTTATAGATTGTTGTAGGGCTTACTAACATATTCAAATTTTGATGAGTTCCATACTCTCCATTCTTTGGAGACATGATGCTCAGGATTAATGTGGACTTCAAAATGGTTCCACTGATCAAACGCTTCTGTAGACCATATCAGTTCACAGTTCTGCAAGAGGAAAGTAAGAAATTAAGGCATTGTGCGATTTAGACACTACACTGCAACTTGTTATGTTATTTAGCAATACCATGCAAAATCACACCACAAATTGGAAACCTGTTATAATTTTATAATTTACATAAAAGAATGCAATATTAAATGTATGCCACATTAACAATGTCTGTATTTAATCTGGTCTTAATATGTAAATTGAAACCTCACCACGCTAACCGTGCTTAATAGGGAGGTGAAATGACTATTGAAAGAATATTGTTTGGGTCAAAAATCAATTATAAATATTATAATCAGCATTCAACCTGAGCATCATATCAGTTCACAATTCTGCAAATGGAAAGAAAAATTAGGCATTGTGCAATTGAGACACTACATTATGATCAGGATAAAAAACTGCAAGATATGACTGCAATTTGTCATTCAGCAATGCCAGGCAAAATCACGTCACAAATTGCAAAAAATCATGCATTACTTATGGGAAAAATTAAGCAATGCAGGACAGACCTGATAATACATGACAATGCAGAACTAAGCTAGGTCGCCGCGTCAAGGCTTGCAGTTTTGACCTAGTCCTAACTACACCTAAAGCCGCGAGATGCCACAGCTATCTAACACCACAAGCCAAAAGTGGTTTTCATTTGGCCAGAAAGTCTGGTTAGTTGAACTAAAGACCGTGCTACAACGGTATCTAATTCAACAGCCTATGTTGAAATTGCTGGCGAAGTTAAAGAGAGCAGGACAGCAAAAAAAAGTAAAATGTACAATAATCCATTCCCAGTCACCCCAATACAACTAATAAGGTTAGAAGGCAAACAAGACTATCAAGGCTATATCTAAATCTAACGAGAAGACCTAAGAACCACATAATGCTACTACACAACACTACTACAGTAAATACACTACTACACACTATCACACACTATTACACACTACTATAATACTAAAACCGTCCTACTCTCTAGGGTTAAATTACCAATTAATTTTTACCACTATATAAAGTTAAGGCACTCTAAGGCCGATAACACTAAAAGCACTGCTTAGTGCTTATGCCAAAGGTGTTTAAGAATTTTGTTTTGCATTATAATAAGCTTACTTAAATTACTATAAAAAATAAATATAGATAGGATGGGGCTCTACACAATTTTGAGAGGGGTGTCCTGTTGTCCTTGTGGTGCAGTCATCGTGGTGCAGTCATCGAGGTGCCGTCATCATGGTCATCGTGGTGCCGTCATCGTACTGGTTGTCCTACTACTTCTGAAACCTGAGATCTGACAATTATTCATGACAACAACAAACATAACATACAGCATACATAACACTAAAAACAGACCCAAAAACTAGACTATATCAACTATTCAAATTCAGACTAAATAAAATTAATATTTCTATTTTTCAATATTCTACCAATCCTACTTAAAATATATTTCCCTTATTCCTTTACCCACTAGTAGTGCTAAGCCTAAATGGTCCCAAGAGAACAAGACAGATCAGCCAAAGTTAGCCAGACACTGCGGAGCCGCACAGTCCCGGACCAAAATCGATTTTTCCAGCAAGCTCGCCAGTTTCCCTATGCACGCTATAAATACCTAATTACCCATGGAAACTAAAAAACCCAAAATATAAGAAAACTCATGAATCCGCGTGTAGTCCCGTATCTCGAAGTCCGCGTGTAGTCCCGTATCTCGAAGTCCGCGTGTAGTCCCGTATCTCGAAGTCCGCGTGAAGTCCCGTATCTCGAAGTCCGCGTGAAGTCCCTATCTCGAAGTCCGCGTGAAGTCCCGTATCTCGAAGTCCGCGTGAAGTCCCGTATCTCGAAGTCCGCGTGAAGTCATCCGCCTAATCCTGGGGAAAAAAAAACTAAAAGCGAATTATTCATGACAACAACAACAAACATAACATACAAAAACAGACACAAAAACTATCCTATATCAACTATTCTAAATTCAGACTAAATAAAATTAATATTTCTACTTACAATCATAACAACATGCACATAAGGGGGCAGCACCTGCCCTAAGTTGGGCCCCATTCCTGTTCAACCTGCCCATTGCCGCCTGTCAAATGTGCCCTTCCCTGTAAATGAAATAAAAACCCTTGGCATGGCCCTATCTAATATGTAGCTGTCAATGACAGGAGTGAGCGAAGCTATATTATATTTATGTCTTAAAGTTACTGTGTCTCCAATTTAGCACATTCAAGTAATTATATATATACAAATGCTGCTTTCTTGTCTTATGATATTTTTTACCATTACACATGGCCACTTTTGCACAACAATTTAGTCTTAATTTACAATAAATAATTTAAGTATTAGTTTTTCAGGCCATCATACCCAGTGTGTTTCCAATGTTTTAGTCTGGATTTTCAATGTAAGATTTATTTTTAGTAATAATGTCTGATGAAATCATTAGTTAACACACAAATTTAGTATGCCCTGAATATTTCTGGTGGGGAATTTTGCATTCAACAGAAATATTGGCCCATTAGTTATTCTCAACTTAATTGGACTTCATGTAGGTTTTAAAATTTTCAAAATCGGACGATAACAATTTTAGAGGCAAAAGAAGTCAGATAATTGTAATGCGTTTCTCAGCCGCCAGGGGCGCTGCGATCGCTTACAACTGCCCCCTGGTGTGATAAAACGTCATCGCAACAATGTCGTTGGCGCGAGCGTGATCGATTCAAGATGATTTGTTATTCATATCTGGTGAGTTCCCCTTCTAAATAAACGCTATTTCTAGTCACAGTTAGAATTTTTACAGTTAGAGAAACAAGTATTCTCCAAGTTTCAAGCTGGATGTGTATTCGTTACGAAATTATGGACATCGCAACTTTTGAACTGACAACGTTGTTATGACATGATGACGTAGTCTCGTTCTGGACCATTTGGCAAAAAAACACGGTAATAAGTTGATCTTCCATAGGATTACATGTATTTTTGAATAGCGATAATAAGTGAAATCAATTTTTAACCAGTTCCGGTTGGCTTGTCCACTGTGTAGCCTATCGTCTACGGGAAGTGAGCTGCGCTCGCCGCCTGCGGCGGCGAACCTCACTCATATTAGTTTTTACTTGTAAATCACATCGGGAATGTATGTGTGTACGGTTATTTTAACTGTGAAAGGCATATATATTTTTATCACACAACTGGCAAAATAATCGTTAAATGATTAATTTTACGGTATGTTGACGTAAAAACACTCTTTTAATTGCAATATATTTACAATTAAATTCATTGCAATTTCACTGCAGGACTGTTACAGTTTACATCAGTCAAGGTTACGGTATTTAAGTCTGAAATAGATGGTTTCGTTTTTAATTAGTTGTGAAACATTGAAAGAGCTGTTATTTTCAAGTTTTTATATTTTATTGCAAGTAAAACCATTTTATGAACTATTACAGTATTGCCACAAACATATTTAAATACAACAGTTGAACATGTTCAAGTAATTGTGTGCCAGTGATATATGGCATTATTATGATAGCAGTGATCAACAATATAATATGCCATTTTTAAGATGTTAATTCCACAAAGTTTTTACTAGCTAAGTGCTGTCATCATGCGTCATGATTAATTCATGGAACGAACGATAACACACTTTGCCATCTTTAGGCTACTTCAAAGCAGAGGGTTTCACAACTCACGTGATTCATGAATAAAGGGCGGGGTCAATCAAACTTAAATTCCGCCCCCTGCCATGAGGACATTATCGTAATGCATATTAATCTAAAATCAGCTACAAGGTCTAAAGCATATGTCACCCATATATATATGTCGAAACTGGAAAGTATCATATCACCACTGGCGGATCCAGCACTGACTCTACAATTAAGAGTGGGGGGGGGGATATTGAAAGGAAAAATGTTTACAGAAAATTATAAAAATCAAATTTTTGCCAAAAACTACAGATCACTTCTGCATTTGCATAATTTTCCAGCATATACAAATGTGTGAATTTCTGATTTCTTATAAGTTTTTTTAACGGTCATTACTTTGCACATGATCTGAAGTGATCTGTAGGTTTTGGCAAACATTTGATTTTGTAAATTTTGAGCTGTATGTACAATTATTTAAAAATAGTAGCATTCCAAATCGGACCAGTGTCGTTTCTATAAAGGCCACCATCGGTACAGAAATATGATTTCTGGAAAATGATCAGACAACGGCAGAATACTTCTTAGGATTTTTATACTACACTAAGTATTATGGGGCAAGAATCATCCATTTCGAAGGCTCCGTCTGTAATCTGTATAAATATTGAATCACTAGCAGTCTTGAGAAAAATTAAGAAATAATTTCTCTAACTTTATTGAGACTATAAAACAATTCATGCACCATTTAAGACCACATTAAAATATTTGAATTTATCAAATCTGGAGTAAATTGCATATTGCATTTTTGTGAGCATTATATCTGGTCTTAATGGTGAAGTTCCATTCTATTTAAAAATTTACATAAATGATATTAAGTTATGACAAGATATAAAAGCTTTATTTGATACGCAATGTAGATTACAATGAAGAAACGGAGTAAGTAGTCCATCGAAGATCATTAGAGGACGCATCATGCAGCATATGGAGGCTATAGGCATCACAGGAGCATCTGCAAAATATAATTCAGTCAATTATAATCATCTGGAACCTAGCCCTTAAGACCAGATTTAAATGAACATTAATGAGGAGCAAATTACATATTGCATTCTTAATAATTAACAATGCACAAAAGAATGCAATTTGTAATTTAACATATTTTAAACCTGGTCTTAATGGTGAGGTTCCATTTGTATACTTTGGCATCATAAAGGCCACTACGTATCCTTTCAATTGTAAGTTCACCTCCCAATTAAGCACTTTATGAGGAGTTGCCAATGTATACAACGGAACCTCACCATTAAGACCACTCACACGTAACTTAATAGGGAGGTGAACAATTTTTCATTTGAAATTTTACAGTTTGCTTCAAAAATATCCGAAGGGATGATAATTTGGTTCTGAGCACATAGATGACATTTATAGATTGTTGTAGGGCTTACTAACATATTCAAATTTTGATGAGTTCCATACTTTCCATTCTTTGGAGACATGATGCTCAGGATTAATGTGGACTTCAAAATGGTTCCACTGATCAAACGCTTCTGTAGACCATATCAGTTCACAGTTCTGCAAGAGGAAAGTAAGAAATTAAGGCATTGTGCGATTTAGACACTACACTGCAACTTGTTATGTTATTTAGCAATACCATGCAAAATCACACCACAAATTGGAAACCTGTTATAATTTTATAATTTACATAAAAGAATGCAATATTAAATGTATGCCACATTAACAATGTCTGTATTTAATCTGGTCTTAATATGTAAATTGAAACCTCACCACGCTAACCGTGCTTAATAGGGAGGTGAAATGACTATTGAAAGAATATTGTTTGGGTCAAAAATCAATTATAAATATTATAATCAGCATTCAACCTGAGCATCATATCAGTTCACAATTCTGCAAATGGAAAGAAAAATTAGGCATTGTGCAATTGAGACACTACATTATGATCAGGATAAAAAACTGCAAGATATGACTGCAATTTGTCATTCAGCAATGCCAGGCAAAATCACGTCACAAATTGCAAAAAATCATGCATTACTTATGGGAAAAATTAAGCAATGCAGGACAGACCTGATAATACATGACAATGCAGAACTAAGCTAGGTCGCCGCGTCAAGGCTTGCAGTTTTGACCTAGTCCTAACTACACCTAAAGCCGCGAGATGCCACAGCTATCTAACACCACAAGCCAAAAGTGGTTTTCATTTGGCCAGAAAGTCTGGTTAGTTGAACTAAAGACCGTGCTACAACGGTATCTAATTCAACAGCCTATGTTGAAATTGCTGGCGAAGTTAAAGAGAGCAGGACAGCAAAAAAAAGTAAAATGTACAATAATCCATTCCCAGTCACCCCAATACAACTAATAAGGTTAGAAGGCAAACAAGACTATCAAGGCTATATCTAAATCTAACGAGAAGACCTAAGAACCACATAATGCTACTACACAACACTACTACAGTAAATACACTACTACACACTATCACACACTATTACACACTACTATAATACTAAAACCGTCCTACTCTCTAGGGTTAAATTACCAATTAATTTTTACCACTATATAAAGTTAAGGCACTCTAAGGCCGATAACACTAAAAGCACTGCTTAGTGCTTATGCCAAAGGTGTTTAAGAATTTTGTTTTGCATTATAATAAGCTTACTTAAATTACTATAAAAAATAAATATAGATAGGATGGGGCTCTACACAATTTTGAGAGGGGTGTCCTGTTGTCCTTGTGGTGCAGTCATCGTGGTGCAGTCATCGAGGTGCCGTCATCATGGTCATCGTGGTGCCGTCATCGTACTGGTTGTCCTACTACTTCTGAAACCTGAGATCTGACAATTATTCATGACAACAACAAACATAACATACAGCATACATAACACTAAAAACAGACCCAAAAACTAGACTATATCAACTATTCAAATTCAGACTAAATAAAATTAATATTTCTATTTTTCAATATTCTACCAATCCTACTTAAAATATATTTCCCTTATTCCTTTACCCACTAGTAGTGCTAAGCCTAAATGGTCCCAAGAGAACAAGACAGATCAGCCAAAGTTAGCCAGACACTGCGGAGCCGCACAGTCCCGGACCAAAATCGATTTTTCCAGCAAGCTCGCCAGTTTCCCTATGCACGCTATAAATACCTAATTACCCATGGAAACTAAAAAACCCAAAATATAAGAAAACTCATGAATCCGCGTGTAGTCCCGTATCTCGAAGTCCGCGTGTAGTCCCGTATCTCGAAGTCCGCGTGTAGTCCCGTATCTCGAAGTCCGCGTGAAGTCCCGTATCTCGAAGTCCGCGTGAAGTCCCTATCTCGAAGTCCGCGTGAAGTCCCGTATCTCGAAGTCCGCGTGAAGTCCCGTATCTCGAAGTCCGCGTGAAGTCCCGTATCTCGAAGTCCGCGTGAAGTCATCCGCCTAATCCTGGGGAAAAAAAAACTAAAAGCGAATTATTCATGACAACAACAACAAACATAACATACAAAAACAGACACAAAAACTATCCTATATCAACTATTCTAAATTCAGACTAAATAAAATTAATATTTCTACTTAATAATATTCTACTAATCAGACTTAAAAAGATATTTCCCTTATTCCTTTATGCACCAGAGAACAAGACAGATTAGCCAAAGGCAGCCCGATTCCGCGGCCCCAGTTTCAGACTGAAATCGACTTCGTCCAGCAAGCCCTAAGTTGCCCTATTTTACCCATGAGTATTACTAAGCCTAATGTGCCCCCAGAGAACAAGACAGACTAGCCAAAGTCAGGCCGATTCCGCGGCCCCAGTTTCAGACCGAAATCAGCTTTGCCCAGCAAGCTTCCAGAGACCTATCCTAAACACACTATAATTTCATGCCCACACTAAATACCCATTTACCCAATTTACCCAATTATCCTAAATATAAGAAACCGTAAATATAAGAAAAGCCCAGAATCCTCGTCATCTTGTCCTGCTGGTGGTCCGCATCGTCCTGCTGGTGGTCCGTCTCATCCTGCTGGTGGTCCTCGTCGTCCTACTACTACTGAAACCTGAGATCTGACAATTATTCATGACAACAACAAACATAACATACAACATACAATACAACATACAAAACATAGCACACAAAAACTAGCCTATATCAACTTTTGTAAAATCATACTAAATAATATTTCTACTTATTACTATTCTACCAATCCAACTTATTCTATATTTCCCTTATTCCCTTTACCCACTAGTAATACTATATCTAACTGGTCCCCAGAGAACAAGACAGACCAGCCAAAGTTGGCCTGACACTAAGGGGGCCGCTCAGCCCCAGAGCAAAATCGACACATGTCTGCAAAGTCCCCCAGTTTCCCTACTGCTATCCTATGCACACTATAGATACCCATCAATTACCCATGGAAACTATAAGAAACCCAAATATAATAAAAACTCATCAATCCTAGTGCCCTCTCGCTGGTCCGCCGAGTCCGCCTGCGATGACTAACTGCAAAATAAAAAGCAAAAGATTATACAAAATGCATGCATACAATATACGCTGGGAGGGGACATGGGAATTTTTTTTTAATATTCTTACGAGATAACATCAGCTAAAATCTCGTTCTAACGAGATAACATCTCGTTCTAACGATAAATTAAGAGCTATTAAGTCGTTCTAATGAGAGAGTAAATCGTTCTAAAGAAAAAATAACTGTTTTGTTACAGCTTAGCTGTATAGAGTTGGAATCTTATTGCAGACAGAACAAGATGTAATGTTCACGGATTTATTGTTAATAAACCGTGACACTGCAATATAAAGCAAAATGCTAAATTGCACGATATGTCACTCGAACTAAGCTATTATAATATAGACTATAAAAAGATATTAAGTTAAACATTACTAATTATACCTTATTGCTTGCTCTGCTAACAAATAGATATTGTCAGTACAGATGACTATGTGGAAGTAAGAAAATGCATGGCATCAATGAGCCTGTAACAAAAGCTGTGAAACACTTACTTACATAGGTAACAGTAACAGAAACTGTCACACTTTCTAACGAGAAAAAACATTGATCTAAAGAACGGCTGGATGTACGATAGCTCGTTTTCTTTCTCTAAATGGGCTCTAAAATATGAGCTCTCTTACGATATAGGCTATAAAATACAAGCGCAATAACACTGTTATCCTACAGTATAAACTGCCGTAGGCTGACGTAACAATGGGATGATAAAGCTTGGGAGTCCACACCATGTTACACATTTACCCCATTGGTGGGGTCTTTTATATGCCACGGCATAGACACCAAGTAGTGCAAAGGCAGCCTATCATTAAACAACAATCCATTGGAATTATATTGACCTCAGCTTGGACTCCCTCCACCGTTTTCACAATATTAACTTAATTAACTTTTAATTAACCGATGCAATTATGCATGTAAAACACTGAGGTGTATGCCACGGAAAGGCCTGTCATCCAAACTGTTGAGCTAAGATAGATAGCTATCTACTGCTTTCTACGGCTATCTATGGCTATCTATCTATGGCTATATATATGTATGCCTATGTATGCCTATGTATGCCTATGTATGCCTATGTATGGCTATAGATCATTGGCCATAGACCAGCATATATCTATCTATCCATCTATCTATCCATCTATCGAACCAAGCCCAACTGATCAAGATATTTGAGCATCTCTTTCTATATTAGAGGAATGAACGTTCAGATACATGCTGTACCTCATTCGGTTCATTTTTAAAAATCCTAAAAAAATAATGAGCTTCAACGTCCAGAAGAACGACAGCTATGAACATTCAAACTGTCGTTAGAACGAAATTGTATCTCGTTAGAACGAGGTACTATCTCGATACAACGAAATACTATCTCGGTACAACGAAATACTATCTCGGTACAACGAAATACTATCTCGGTACAACGAAATACTATCTCGGTACAACGAGATAGTCTCGTGTTAAAAATATCACCGTACAATACAATACAAGACACACACACACAAAAAAAACTATTCAAATAATATCACACAAACTAATAACTACACCACAGAAATTATAAACAAAAAAACTTACTGGCATGGAAGCTCCTGGACTGATCTCTGATGAACTAATGAACGGCAGCCAGTGCGCGACGCTTTATAGGGTCAGGGCAGGCCGCCCCACTTCTTCGAAGGGGTGTACAGGGTAGGCCTACGCTTGGATGGAAAACGGCCCAAAGCCAAAAATGGTTTTATGGTAAAGCCAAAAACGGATTTTATGGTATTCCCCAAAACGGCTATAACTTTATTTTAAGTCACGGTATAAGTAAAAACACTAGCCAATGCTATTTAAATATATATCCAGAAAAATTTACACCGGGGTAGGGGGGGGGGGGGATTAGCAAATTTAATATATTGCATGCAGTTACCGCTAATTTTTTTGTTGGCCTATATACTTGGCCAAGTCAGACCCCCCCCCCCCCCCAACCCCCCCTCCTTTTGGATCCGCTACTGTTGTATATACCTAGGCCTTTATAAATGTATATGAGCATATGTGGGCTGGGTGGCTGTCTTGAATGGGCCAGTTGAATTAAATTTTTGTGTAAAGCTCGTGTGACATTTTGAATAAAATATTTACATCCTATATATGTCACAGATTGATCAGTGAGTTAGTCCAAGCTCTGAATAACGTGCCAGTTTGCAGTATACATGAATAGGAAATATTGACTTGGGCCTACGACGGGCAGCCTCTTCATCCCCCCCCCCCCCCCGGGTTTTTTTTTATCGCCGAATCCGGCCCTGGAAGGCTGGAATTTGCCCTGCCTTCCTCTCCTATTATCGAAATCTCGTCTCCCAACAGGACTTCACGAGACAAACTGCCATTTTTTAAATTCACACCTCCATTTTGTGGATTTTTTTTCGCCAAATGTTGGCGCCCTTTGCAGTAGCGTATCCATGGATTAAGTTGGAGGGGGTCAGATATTATATCATGCTGACATGTATGGTGAACCCTCCTTCCCCTATTATGATCACTCCAGCTACGCCCCTGTAGCGTTCCGAAGTGCAGGGGATATTCCCTATCTTTGAACACGTCTTTTTGATATTATGGATTTACGTGTAAAATTGGAAAATGTATACAAAATTTTATACAACTTTATACATTTTTACAACTGATCGAATTTCGCCAGGAATTGATGCAGAATCTTTACAGGTGGGATAAAGTTCTTTTTAATATTTTAGCAAATTATTGAGTATCCATTCAATAATTTGCTAAAAATCAACCATTAGGCCTAGGCCCCTCTATATTGTTTGCACAATATAGTTAGACAATAATTGTCCAAGCAAACTATAACCTAAAGACAAAAATTATCTATTCTGGCGAAATTTCTGAACACAAAAATTCGTAATTCAAAGTGGCCAATCACTATCATTTAACTGGATTTATAGGCCTCTATATACTTATTTTTACGTGTATGTCATGGGGAAGCACAAAATAGATATAAATGTTACCAAAAAGTTAAAGCCCAACTTTCTAGCCTATAAACACACCTCTTTACAAATCAACTTGGAAGTTTTCTTCTTCGCAATGATATTTTTTTGCCACTTTGTCATTATTATACTCATGGAAAAAAAGAAGTTAAACATATGAGCATATAGCATTAATAATGTTATTTTCTTTGCTTTAAATATTCTTTTCTTTAAAAGCAAATGCACTTAAGAACAAACTTGATGACAACACATGGGATGAACACTGTATTAAATAGGCTTATAGGAACAAAATAAGCGACTTGTTTACCGACACTAACAACATAGGTGGTCATGAGTGTTTATTACAATTGTTTAAACGTTATTTTGAAAAGTTAACGTTATTTTGTAAATGCTTGGATGATGAAATCCAATTTAAAATATAGCCATGCATTATTTGAGTAATTACCCATTTTCCACCACATCTACAACTATCAATGGTTTGTACCCATCAAATGGAAGCCAAATATGTGAATATTAATCTTTGAAAGTTTCACTTTAGTTTGACATGCTGAGATATCGGTTTAAAATGCCATATTTCAGTAATAATTATTACATGTAATGGAAAATACACTGCTTGTTATATCCAAAAGGGGATAATTACCCATAACCCCAAGTGGGTAATTATTCCTACATGTCATAAATGATAACTGGATGCAAGTACATTACCTTATAACAAACAATTTTGAATGCAAAACTGCAACAGAACTATTAAAATAACCCAATGTTTCGCATTTGACCTTGACCTTTAATTACCCACAGGGTAAACATCAATATAATATCTCAATACATTTTGATATATTGTTCAAGTTTTTACCATTAATACTAAGGGAGATATGATTATTTTTTATCTGAAAGTTCAATGTCACCTGTGAGCTTGACCTTTGACACCCCCTCAAGTGGCTATAGCTTGCGTCTTCAATTAAAAAAATTGTGATTTTAATACCGCTTTATTTAGAATTTCAACAAGACTATTATTCCCCTGGTTCCTTGTAAAACAACTTAATTATTATATAAAAATGTATTTAAGAAAAATAGGGGAGACCGGGGCTGGTTGTAACACGGGTTAGTTGTCACATTCTTTATATCTGGATTTATATATATTGGCATTTTAAACACCGATATCTCAGGGCATGTCATACATGTCGGGCATGTCATACATATACTTGGCACGAGTTGATATTTTATGTTAAAATTTCACTTTTTAACTCGCTATGTTTATTTAACCATTTTTGAAAAGCAGTTGGCGAAACTTCATCTGATTCAAAGGTCTTGCACATGTATATCACACCTGTGAAGATATCACACCTGTGAAGACATCACACCTGTGAAGACATTATGATTTTTCATTTCCCATGCTAGTCAATCCATTAAAGAGGATTACGTTTTAAGCTTTTCCATTCAAGTCAACCCATGTGTGACAATCAAACCTTTTTTTTGATTATTTATTTTTGTGACAATGGTGTAAAATGTGTAAGCACCACAACCCATTAAAGAGCATATGGTAGTGTTACTGATGATCAATAATGTAAAAAGAAGCTAAAAAAAAAATAGGACAACCAGCCCCCTACAGTAGAACATAACATGCGATTGAGACTATACCCTTGGTGCTAATTTAACTGGTATTAACTTGGCAATTAATGTAATCTTTAATAAACAATATAGTTCAATCTTTAATAAACAATATAGTTCAAAGTCTTAAGCTGTGACTTTAATTGTGCGAGCTGGCTCAAGGAGCGTCTGCATAATATGATTGTCTTTCATTCGTGTTAATAGAGAAGTGGTCTTAATAGTGAGGTGGTCTTACTTGTGAAATGTGGTTTAATAACAAGATAGTCTTAATGAGATGGTCCTCATAGTGATTTGGTTTAATAGTAAAGTGGTCTTAATAGAGAGGTACTCTTAATAGTCTTCACAGTGAGCCAATTAAGTGAGGTGGTCTTAATTGTGAGTTTTTAACTGAGAGGTGGGCTTAATAGTAAGGAAGTTTTAATAGAGAGGTGGTCTGCATAGTGATGGTTTAATGCTATAATACAACTATCACAATTGTACAACCTTCACAGTTCAGTGCAGTTAATTTTATTTCACTAATCATCACACGTAAATGGTAAAAAATTAAATATTATATTATTACAAATTCAAAAGCTCATAACTGTAGCTCTTATTCTTTTATATAGGCCTAGGTTATCTCTAAATTTGATCGATTTAACTTTGTCTTCAGTGATCCAATATGTCTTTTTATGGATAATTATTATACTTTATATGTTTTGTTGGTAGGTGTTTGTCAATGGCTGAATTTCATAGATTATTCAAAATATAATTAATGTTTGGATTAGATTCTGAAAGTGAAACTTACTTAACAACCGTGTCTTGGCAATTTAATATTTTAATCCCTAAATAAGCTTGTAATTGCCTTTTGACCCTGATGAGGCGTTAAACAATAACTCGCACACACTCATTGCCTTTTGACCTGTCAAATGTTAAATAATAAAGAAATGATCAGAAATTTTAAACATTAATATGCCTGAGGTTGTCGATCAAAGTCTCACTTCGGTGGGTTGAATGTGCGGGCAAAGTGATCTTAGGTACGAATAGTGGATTTTACAGAAGGTTCTCTGTATTTCCACTAGGGTGGCTATGAAAGAATACTGCAACTCTATTGGCTGAAAAAGTTCCCGCCCTTGACTCTGATTGGCTGAAGCAAAGTGCATCCTAGCAGCAGCATTTTTAGTGCATTTTAATGTATATTGGGCATCTTATCATTTAGTGGATTTCTGTTATTTCCCAGAGAAAGTCATATTTATGGAATCAGTTAGTTATGACCTACTATGTCTGAAAAGCAAAATGAATAATAAGAGGAGAGGAAAGGCCTATGTCTTGCTGAATTCAGGGCTGTTCAGTGAAAAGACTTTATCCATTACAATGTCTCAAGAAAAGTACTGATATGATCATTGGTATATCTCTTCAGCAAATCAATGTTAAAATCACCAGTTAACAGTATTTCAGAATTTGTACCATGAAAATTACACAGAATTTGACCCAGTTCATTGGTGAAGTTAGTATAGTTTTCGATGTTTCTGTAGAGGATAAAAGTCACCAATAACAATTATATTTTTATAATAGGAAAAAGTTGCTGATTCTAAATATATTCCATTAAGTAAACCTAGATTTGACTTACTGTCATTCTTCACAGGTAACAGTCTATATGCTTTCCCCCATGAGAACTTGCCCTCTGGGACTTGTAATTTTTAACCATTAATCTCAAAGATTGAAGCATCTAGACCGATTTTGCAGAGATGGTTATGGTAAAATAAAGGCGGATCCAGAAAAAAAATCCAAAAGGGTGTAGGATGAAATGAAGATTATAAAAAATAGGCTGCGCTGCAACAGAACCCTCAGCGAATCCCACAAAGCACACAGGCATCATAAAAAATGTTCAGTGTTCGTCTGACAGGCAGGAGGGTTTTTTAAAGACATATTATGACAAAGTGTACTGGATGTTACTTGGATGATAGTACTGGACATGACTTACAAAGAAGATCAGCATTTGGCTGGACAAGCAGGGACATGACTCATGATTTTCTTCAGCGCTGGTGGGGTAGTATTTAGGACGAGTGTACTGGACGTTACTTGGATGATTAATATTGACCTTCCAGCTCTTCCAAAAGTTCCTTCTCACTCTCAGTTTAATAAGTCTCCCCTCTCTCTTCATAGTCTAACATCAACAGCTCTTCTTTACAGAATTCCTCCACTTCTTCTAGGTAGATGTTGCTTGAATTTTTGATGAAATTGATCGACACATCATCATCAGTGGAGGTGGAGCATTCACTGTCGCTGCAATATTCGCTGTCATATGACAGGAAGCGACTTAGGGAAATTTCGGACCCAGATGGTGTGGAATACACAATTCCCGATAAACTAGCGGATGACATTTGGCGAGTGATGACTCTAATGTCGTTCGAAGTTTGATATTTCAGGAGGTCCAACTCCCATGACAGTGGCGACACACTATTATGCTTTCTTGTGTTAAACACATTACAAAAATCTGAAAGGCATGTAATGCTAGGACAAACGTCTGGTTGGGGGGGGGGGGGAGGGGGGGGGGGTGTTTATGCCATGCTATGGGGTGTCACCAATAATTATGGCATACTCTCCTTATATGTAAAAGTTACTGTTGCAAAAAACAAGTTTGTGGCGTGTAAAGCACTATTATGAGATGTACAACGGAATAAACCACACATTCCATCATTACGTAATATTACATAATAGCATGTCATTATGCCGAGAAGGCTGTTAATCTAATTTCTCCTATAATATTAGGAAAACAATAGTAGCTTTGCTTGTGATCCATAACATCTTATTTAGTTCACACAGGCAACATAAAAGAAAAAGTTACTAATCGTCCTGGATATACACTTCTAGGGATGTGTTAGCTTACAGCTTGGCCATTGTAAATGGAATAAGTAACATGGAGTTGTGAAAGTGGGGCCTCAGAGGGTATATTAATTACGTATCATTATGGAATTAAAAACAAAAATTCAATTTGGTGGAAAACAATGGAAAATTTAATTGTGACATCAATAACACCTAACGTCATTGTGATTATGTCATAAAGGCCATTATGACATCATCACAATGACATCACAGCACCAGTATGACAGAGTATGTCAAAATGACATGAAAAATGGAAAAATTGCATTGTGACATCATCAAAAACTGATGACATCATACTGGTGATGTCATAATAGCCAGTTTTCTTATAAACTCTTTAGTTACGTTTTCACCCAAAAAAAACATACCTCATTTTTTTTTCTCCACCCCATCAAACCCATCGCCCTCTTTATAATCTTGGGTTATTTAATTTAAATTTATCATATTTTATAGTATATACTAAATATTTTTACAAATGCCATATTTTATAGTATATAATACTTTTTTACTTATAGTTTCTTTCTCTATTATAGTCACTAAATAGCCACCTCTCTATGGAAGATTCATATTACAAGACCCCAAAAAGGTGGCTATAAAGGGACTATAATAGAAGATTGTTAAAGATTCTTCTTTTACAGTGTCATTGTATTGTATCCTGTATATATTAGTCACTAAACAGCCACCTGTCTATGGCACATTAGCATTGTAGTCCTACGAAAAGGAGGCCATAAAGGGACTATGATAGAAGAGTGGCAATGAATTTGTTTGACTAACCAACCAATAATCCTTGCATATTGTCTATATATTATAGTCACTAAATAGCCACCTTTCTATAGAAGATTACCATTACAAGACCCCAAAAAGGTGGCTATAAAGGGACTATAACAGAAGAGTGGCAATGAATTTGTTTGACTAACCAACCAATAATCCTTGCACTATTTAGGAAATAAATCACCTGATATGGAAAACTACAAATAAGTGCAGGAAAGAAGGATTTATAGGTTATCACATGGCAAGAGGCTGTATCTCCCTGGTATCATCACCCGAGACCCTGTATCATCCCGAGACCCTTCGGGTCTCGGGATGATACAGGTCGAGGGTGATGATACCTGGGAGATACAGCCTCTTGCCATTGTGATAACCTATTTATCCCATGATTGCTTTTTTTACCTATATGATACAAAAACGACTTGATAATGTAATACCATAATAACTGTGGCTGACATGGCCCCCTCCACTTAAACCAACTGCTGTGGCTTATATATTAATTTTTCTCATGCATGACACTTCACGAGATGACTGCACACAACTTAAAGAATTATATCCTGAAATTTCATAATTATTGGATGAACTGGACTCAAGTTATAGCGGTCAAAAGCAGCCAAAAGCGACCTCAAAATTCAGCTTTTACAACTGAAGCTGAGTCTATATTTAGCACAGCAAACCTATGACGTCACTGATGACGTCACAAATACGTCACTTTAGAGCCAGTTTACATGCAATGTCGGAGCTGAAATGACCGGATTTGGCTTCTGTGGATGTTTTAAGACCTTTATTCATTAATTTCTAAGATATTTGATGAACTAGGGTGATATTTCACTCAATAAGGATATATGAAATAACATGCCTACATGGTATATACACATTGGCTGGACATTTTACTCAAGTGGTGACGTTGCTGCTTGTCAACAACTGACAGCTTCAGGATGCTTGAGGAGAACAACAAAAGGTATTTTCACCAAAATAGTGGCACAGATGAATAGTTACTAGGAAAAAGATATTTTGTAGAGTGTAAGAGACTGCAAAATCTAGCCGAAATTCATTAATACACAAATTGCTGCCTGAACTGGTGACGTTCATGACACACTAAAAATCCCAAATTTGTCATTGTTTTGAACAAAACAAACTGATAGCAACAGCATTTCATTGGCCAATTCAGGTTTGGAGGTGTGGCCCTGAAATTGCTCCTGATTGGTGGAAATCGATATCATCCCTGTTTATTGGTTGCTCATTGGTCAAAAATTTGAAAAAGCTGTATGGTCCCTGCAGTTCTTGTCCCTGATTGGCTGAATCTCGTATCGTCCCTTGAAAAGCTGTATCATCCCTTCAAGCCTTTGATATCATCCCTCGCCAAACAATATCGCCCAGGGAAAAACACCAATATCAGGGAAAAAACATGCTCAGTCATAGGATAAATGTAAGTTATGCAAATGATAACTGAATAATGGTTAGGCCTTGTAAACGGATTGAGCAACATAAAGTGGGGAAAACAGAAATATTCAAAAAGCTAAGGTGGGTTATACCTGATGGAATAAGTGGCATCTTCGAGGGGGGGAGGGTAAAAACATACACCAAAATTTAGAGCATGGAAGTTTGTAATATTACATATTACGTAATATTACTTAATATTACCTAAAATTACGTAATATTACCAAAATTACGTAATATTACCTATTCCTACCCCCCTATTTATTGCCCTGTCTTGTGCCGTACAATTTATCAAATTTCCTTGTCTATGCTACAGCTTTATGTATGTACATATACAACGATGCCACTTTTTCCGTCCTGTTTTCCCTAGCTTATTGTCTAATAAGCACTCTATACCTGCATACATTGCCACAGTTCCAGTGGTCCCCCAACCCCCTACCTTCAGAAAATGTGTTAATCCGCCACTGGTATCATCTGTATTTATTTACTGCTGTAGTGTCGTAGTGTTCCACAGTGTAGATCTGTATTTTACTACTTCCTTGTACATCCTGGGATTATCAACATCCAGGTACTTTGTGTACATTCGAAATGACGAACGATTAAAACAAGTCAAGCTGTATACTGCTGGAGTTTATTTTCATTATTGGAGGCATATGAAAATACAATTGGATGAACATTATATTGGCAACGAGTGAGGAAACGATCCTAGAACATGACGAGCGTCACAACTCAGCCTGGCCGTTCCGGTGGATCTGGCGAAAACGTGGATACCACAACTCAGCAGAGCGGGGCACGTGGTGAGGCCCAAACATTTCAAATGAACCAGCAGCAGATTACAGCATTGACAGGTCACAGAAATATTGAGATGGCTCCGTTCGTGCCACAGTCAGACCCCGATGAAACGGGACGAACTTGGGGGATCTGGAAAAGAGAGTTTTGCTGCAGATTGCGATATTTTCGCATCGATCAAGAAGACAAATCTGATGCATTGACAATTTATGGAGGTTCAGAAATTCGTGAACTACTTGAGAACCTTGTTTTGGAGAATGCAGAGGATAATAGTACTGGGAACTTTGATGATGCTATCAAGAAAATAGATGAGTACTTTGATCCTCTTGTAAACAAAGACAGTGCCAGAAATAAATTCGAAAACATGTCTCAAAACCAAGGCGAATCTGTGGCGGAGTACCATGTTCGGTTGAACTCGCAGGCACGTAAATGTCAATTTGCGGATTGCAATGACACAATTAGATCAAAATTGCTCCAGACAATGACTGACAAGAGGTTACGAAGGGAGGCAATGACAAAGTCTTACACCTTAAAACAGTTACTGGAACAAGCAGCTCACAAGGAGGCGATCGAACGTCAGGCCAAAGAGATAGAAGCCAAACGCACAGGTACGGCTCAGGTCAAAATGGTACACACGAAACTTAAAGCTAAGTACCACAACAAGCCCAAGTATAACAAGCATTCCGAATCTAAGCCAAGTCCCAAGCCAGAGGAGGGAACAACTAATATATCATGTCAATATTGCGCAGGGACACATGCAGGAGGACGCGCACACTGCCCAGCATCAGGGAAAACATGTCTGTTATGTGGGAAACGTGGACATTTCGCAGCGGCATGTATCAAGCCTCGAGAGATACCAAAAGCACATTTTACAGACAAGAATACCAAACAAGATGGGAAGAAAGAATTTCGTTTCAAGTCCAGGAAAGCGTATAGCGTATCACGGTCACAAGACTCAGAATCTGACGTTGAGTATGCATTCAGTATAAACTGTAAGCTCAAGGAAGCCAATGTAGTTGCCGTCACAATCAATGGGGCCAAAGGAAAAGCCCATGTTGATTCAGGCGCCTCGGCAAACGTCATGAGTGTCAAGCATTTTAACTCGATCCAAAAAATGTCAAGGGTGGAGTTACGTGCAACAAGCACCAAGGTGTATGCATATGCTCAAAATGAACCAATCCCTCTGACGGGAGAATTCAACGCAGTAATTTCCAGTGTATCAACAGGGAAAACAGTTAACGCCAAAATTCTTGTTGCGGAAGGGCCAATCGCTGGACACCCACTGTTGTCCATGGAAACAAGCTCCCAGTTAGGGCTCATTACTATTGTGCGCAAGATCGCTGGCAACATTGAAAACATGAAATGCAAGTATCGTATGGCATTCGAAGGTCTTGAATGTCACAACAAAACGACAGCAGAGCTAATCGTAGATGACAGTGTTGAACCGGTTGCACACTAACGGAGGAAAATACCATACCACCTAGAACAGAAAGCTGCCCAAGAGGAAGAAAGGCTAATAGAATTAGGGGTACTGGAGAGAGTACCGGAGAATACCCCAACAACGTGGTGTTCTAACCCGGTGATTGTGCCAAAACCAAAATCAGAGAAAATCAGGTATTGCTCTGACATGAGAGTCCCAAACACAGCTATCAAACGACCAGTAGTGGAACCGTTAACAGTTGAGGACATCAAAATCAGACTGAACGGGGCAACAGTGTTTGGTGTGCTAGATATGAATGAAGGATATCACCAGTTGAGGCTGGAACCCAACAGTCGACACTTAACTACATTTCATGGAGTGCATGGGAAGATGCGGTACAAAAGACTGAACTACGGAACCGTGTCAGCCCAAGATGTGTTCGATAAAGCCATGGATGATACCATTGGAGACCTCAAGAATGTCATGCACATCAGAGATGATTTCATCTGCTTCGGCGAATCACAACAAGAACATGATGAAGCACTAGAGTCACTTTTGAAGCGATTCGTTGAATGTGGTCTCACATTTAATCCCAAGAAATGCAAACTTTCAATGCCAGAGATTGAGTTCTTTGGATTCAAGTTCAGTCGAAATGGCATTCAGCCATCACCAAGTCGTGTTGTAGCATTGCAAAATATGCTAGCTCCCAAGTCAGCATCGGAAGTTAAATCGCTGTTGGGAATGGCACAGTATTCGGCTGCATTCATTAAGAACTTTTCACAAATTACCGCACCTCTTCGCGCTTTAACACACAAGAACACACAGTGGAAATGGGGGACACCAGAGCAAGATGCGTTCAACCAGCTTAAAATGTCGTTGTCTGATGATTCCGTGCTTGGTTATTTCGACACAGACTTACCCACGAAACTACAGGTCGATGCAGGACCACCCGGTCTCGGCCTCATTCTATTACAATTAAAGGCAGGACAATGGCAACCAGTGTTTTGTGCAAGCAGAAGTCTCACAGACATGGAAACCAGATACTCACAAACTGAACGTGAAGCCCTTGCTATCAGATGGGGTTGTGAAAGATGTTATCTATATCTTATTGGAACCAAATTCATTGTTGAAACAGACCATGCACCACTGTTACCGATGTTCCAAAACCCAAGCAGCAGACCTCCTATGCCTATTGAACGGTGGCTCACCTACCTACAACAGTTCTCGTTTTCACTGACGTATCGCCCCGGAAAGGAAAACGGAGCAGATTACCTTTCAAGACACCCAATTCCAACTTGCAACAACGACATTCGTACCAGCAAGAATCGCGAAGAAACAATTTTTGCACTTATTAAAGACACTGTTCCGAAAGCTATTTCACTATCCGAAATTCAGCAGGCTACTGCTGAAGATACAACGTTGCAAACTCTTATTCCAATGATCGTATCAAGTGATTACAAGGCATGTAAGCATAACAAATCCACAATGGATTACAGGAATGTGTTCCAGGAGCTCAGTGTCATAGAACAACTAGTATTCCGAGACAATCGCATTGTGTTACCCAAATCCATGTGGCAACGCGCCATAGATATTAGCCACGAAGGACATTCCGGAATTGTGAGAACAAAACAACTACTGCGATCCAAGATTTGGTTCCCTGGGATAGATAAAATGGTTGAGAAAACAATATCACAGTGTTTACCTTGCCAAGCGGTAAATGACAAGAAAATGCGTGAACCACTTCAAATGTCATCCACACCACCAGGACCATGGATCGAGACATCAGTGGACTTCTGTGGACCTTTTCCAGATGGATCTCTCTTACTAGTACTTATAGATGATTATTCGAGATATCCAGAAGTAGAATTTGTGAATAGCACCAGTGCAATCAACACCATTCCAGCCTTGGAAAAGATTTTTGCAACACACGGATTACCTAACAGAATCAAAAGTGATAATGGCCCACCATTCCAGAGTGCGGCTTTTCAAGTTTTCTGCATGGAGAAAGGAATCAAGCACCACCGTGTCACACCGTTGTGGCCTGAAGCAAATGGTCTTGCTGAAACATTCATGAGAACTCTCAAGAAAACCGCACAGACTGCACATGTTAGTGGTAACTGCTGGAAATGGGAAATGTACTAATTGCTAGGCAATTACCGAAGTACCCCTCATCCCACAACTGGATTCAGTCCCAGATATCTGTCCATGGGAAGAGAGGGGATGACAAAATTGCCTCAACTAGTCGTAGAAGATGACAATTTCGGAGAAGTGTCAGCTCGTGAAGAAAAGATTAAACAACAAAGTTGTGATTATGCAAACGTCAAAAGGCGCACACAAAAATTGGATTACCAAACTGGAGATATTGTGTTTGTAAAACAATCCAAGAAAAACAAACTTGACACTACGTTCGAACCCATACCATACCGTGTAACCAAAGTACAAGGATCAATGATTAAAGCCGAACGACTGACGGACAAACGAGAAATTACGAGAAATTCATCGTTCATGAAAAAGATCAGACTAGACAGTGACCATGACGCTGACCAGGACGCTGACCAGTTACTAGACCGGGACGACACCGAAAGCTACATGTCGGATGTCCCTGAAGATAAAATGCAAGCAGTAGATAACAACCAGGAAACACCAACAGACAATAGTAATTCTGTCGATCCGGCCGAAATACAAGTTCGAGAAACCGACGAAAATCAAGTCCGGGACGAAAACCAAAGTCCAAATGAAGCCCGCTCTCGTTATGGCAGAACATATTCGAGGCCAAATTACCTGAACGAATATGATACTAATTGAGACAGTGACTCTGATAATCAAAATTTCTAGCATTCTATTTGCTGTTTACATTAACAATGATGAAGTTGCCATCCGTTCTAATGACTTTATGGTCAATTTATACAAACATATCATTTCTACATTTTCATAAAACTTGTGTAGTTGTGATCTGTGTTGATTAGAGCAGTTAATGTTTTAGTTAATGGTTTTGTCGATGAGCATGATAAGCATGTTGCGGAATTTTGTCTACAGTAGCATTATACACACTCCTACCATTTATTGATTTATTGAGTGATGATACTGAAGTTATGCAATTGTTCCAATATGATTTGTGTTTCATAGTAATTAGTCATACACTCAACCCACCATTGGGTTATTTGATTTATTGGGTGACAAACTACAAAATGTTACATCGTGCAAATAAGGTTATGGTTATATATTGTTTATATCACATTATATGGATAGGTTAGCAATAAATTTATTTTTTGTTCAGTAAGCTAATTGATTGTAATAACCTCATAGAATTATTGTAAAAATTAGAGTAATTGTTCCAGTTAAACACATCTACAGCTAGTGTGTAGCTAAGGTAGGGAGGGGTTGTAGTGTCGTAGTGTTCCGCAGTGTAGATCTGTATTTTACTACTTCCTTGTACATCCTGGGATTATCAACATCCAGGTACTTTGTGTACATTCGAAATGACGAACGATTAAAACAAGTCAAGCTGTATACTGCTGGAGTTTATTTTCATTATTGGAGGCATATGAAAATACAATTGGATGAACATTATAACTGCCCCCTTGCTTCATAACATTTACTATGACATACTGTGCCTGGCCAATGTGACATCATCACTTGCTATTACATCATTGATATTACGTCATTTGCACCATTATGACATCATACTCATGTCACATGGTGTTTACGTCATAATGCCGTAAACAATAGGATTAGTTACATAACGGCACTGTGACATCATAGTGGCTGTTATTCACTATTTACTTACATTTCCCCCAAAATAATAACCCCTTTTTTTTACTCTACCCCCATCAATCCAATCACCCTCTTTACATTCTTAGGGGTTATTATTTAATGTAATATAGCTAATAATAGCTCATAATCTCATTTATATAGTCTTGTTTTTTTATAGGTAGATCTATGTATTATAGTCAATTTTACTCTCTATGGAAGATTAGCATTGTAAGGGTACAAAATGGTGGCTACAAAGGGACTATAAGTAGAAGATTGACAAAAGTTTTCTCTTGCTATATAATACAGCAACTTGTTATTATGTCCGGTATATATTAGTCACTAAATAGCCACCTCTCTATGGAACATTAGCATAGTAAGGGTACAAAAGGGTGGCTACAAAGGGACTATAATAGAAGATTGACCAACATTAGCATTGCAAGGCTACGAAATGGTGGCTACAAAGGGACTATAGAAGATTGCCCAAAGTTTTCTCTTGCTATATAATACAGCAACTTTGTATTATGTCCGGTATATATTACTAAATAGCCACCTCTCTATGGAACATTAGCATTGTAAGGCTATGAAATGGTGGCTACAAAGGGACTATAATAGAAGATTGACCAAAGTGATCTCTTGCTATATATATACTACAGGGACTTTGAATTATGTCCGGTATATATTAGTCACTAAATAGCCACCTCTCTATGGAACATTAGCATTGTAAGGCTATGAAATGGTGGCTACAAAGGGACTATAATAGAAGTGGCAATTATTTAGGTAGCCTATATACATATGTAGATACAACTGTTAATCCTTGTAGTGTATTCTCTATATAGTAAAGTCACTTAACAACCACCTCTCTGTGGCACATAAGCATTGCAAGCCTATCAAAAGGTGGCTATAAAGACTATAATAGAAGACACTAAAGAGTAGTGAACGCCGCCTGTTGATATTTCTAAGCGATGTACTGAACACTAGTCTGGGACCCGAGAGATATACCAGCTCCTCTAAGGTGCACACTCCTGGCAGCAGGCGTCATTGCATTACGTGCTCCTCGACTTGCGCTCCTCCTTGTGGGTTTCCTAACATGTAGCACAGACAACATACAGATGTTTCACTCCCATTTCCCGCCATTCAACTGACAGGTGCTGCCCTCTTTGGGCTGGTGTGGAGCAGGCAGGGCTGTTGTATCATTTGTATGTGATATACAAGCATGAAAACACTAAATCTTGCAAAAACATGTGATGAATATTACAAATTCTCCATAACCAGAGGTTAATAGATTTAAAACACAGTTTCCAGCTGCACTGTATAGTCTGTAGCAGCACATAATAGTTATTTATCTGTCAAGTCAAGCATAAATCAGAGAGCAGAGGATCCAAGATCAAAAGGCTGGCAGGGACTGTAGGGAATGTTTATCAACCCCTAACATTTTCATTCAACCTCAGTTCACTCTAAACCATATAACCCTTGTAATATTTACGACTTGTAGCAAACAAATTTAACCTAGTAGGTTATTCAGTCTGTCTTTCCTGAAGCAAGGATATGTTGAGACCAACAGTTCCAGCCTTGGAATGTATTGCTATTGATTTGTAACAATTTTGAAGTTGAAAGGATACAGATTTCCAAACTTGTTAGAGAAAATAAGATGAGTTTTTAGCTTTTGTTAATTGAAAAAACAAATTATGTTGACTGTCCATTTCAAACTGTCAATCATACATGTGAACAATCTGAAATACAGTTTTCTTTTTAATTCTTCCCTTTCATTGAAAAGCAAAGAATTAATGTAAGAGTTAAATGATTAAAACTGTTTTAATAGTGCAAATAGAAATTTTAATTTTAATTTAATTCAACTGCAATCCATGCATATCTGAACATAATAAACTTATTCAAAGCTTGTTAATTAACTTAATACTGCTTGATTATATCTGTATGGTAATCAGAATCTCAAAAACATGCTAAGATTTGGTTTTCTGAGATGATGCAATAGCTTCACAGCAACATCAGTGATAGGTTGAAGAATGGTCATAAATCAGATGCCGTTGAAATCTATCTACAGATATGTGGGTGGGGGGGGGGGGGGGGGGGGGGGGGGGTTAGCAAAAAATGAGCTATTTTTTAGACTAGACTCAGACTCTGTTTATTTGTCTTATATATGAGAGGTTCAACATACTTTTTCTAAGCGCATTGGAGACCCCTCAAAAAGTTAATTGCTGGCCAGTGATACAAGAGACTTTATTGGAATACGTAAATAATTATATGCATAATAATGATAATTTGAAAATATGGTATAATATATTTGCGAAAAGCACTACTGAGATAACCTTGTGAAAATTTAAGCATAAGGGGGATATTCTTATTTCTGATAGTTGGTATAAAATCTGTCATGGGACTCTAAACTCAACATATGTATGTATATATATATATATTATTTACCCATGAACATAATTTATTATGTGCAATCTTTTTATTTTCATAACTCTCATAATTTGAATTATTCTTTTTATCTTTCATAATTTTTCATAACTCATAATTTGAATTATTCTTTTTATCTTTCATAACTTTCATAATTTGAACCATTCAATATTAAATTTCTTACTATAATTGTATGTATATACTCTTCTACATCATGGCTTATCATAATAATAGAGCATCATTTACATTTCTGATCTGGATTTTAGAAATTATTAATTGTATGAGACATTCTTATGTATCTCCTGATCAACCCAAGAATATATTCTTGAATCTTGAATATATTGTATTTCCTAAAATAAAAAAGAGCCATTTCTTTAATGCACAGATTTAGAGCAGATATGTTCATAGTAACAAGTTCATCATGTATTTAGTATATGGTGGTTATATATTACATATGGCAGTTAACTCACTAATAGCAGCTCATTATGACTGTATTCTAAGGTGAATCAAAGGATGTATAACTAGAATACTTGTAGTTGTTTCACTGACTATATCAAGTTATTGTCAACCCAAGTGATAGTTCATGGATAATTATATCATAATAATGCTGTGTATGCATATTTATGTTTAAATATTTTGAGCATAATTATTAATCCCCCCTCCCCCAGTGGTTGTGGTTGTCATACTTGATCATTGGTCATGAATGACATGTAACAGCTGTCTTTTGATATATTTTCCCCATATATATTAACAACCTGCCTCAGCCTGCTCCACACCACCCACTAGATGTCGCTATCTAGGTCAGTGGCACTATAGGTTTCAATGGGAGTGAAACGTCTGTATGTTGTCTGTGCATGTAGTCATCTAACACCCACCGCAGGTGGTTATAACGAGATTATGCCCAAATATTGGCAAAAAATCACATTTTTGCGTTTCTGCCGAACATAATGAACTTTGGTGAGGCTGGGGTGCTAATAATTTTGTGCCACCCTAAACTTGTATTCATTAGATAGGTACTTTTTTTTGTAACTCAGTCATTACTAACTTATATGCGCCAGCCATTTTGTAAGGTGTGCAATGTGAGCTCAAAGATTGGCAAAAAATCACATTTTTGCATTTCTGCTTAATGTAATGAACTTTGGTATAGGTGAGGCTGCATGGGGTGCTAATAATTGTGTGCTACTGTAAGCTCATGTTCACTGAACGGGTATTAATTTATGCTACTCATTAATATCTGACTTATATGTGAGAGCCATTTATTAAGGTATGCATTGTGATATCAATTAGGAGTAACATTCATGTATTATAATTACTTTTAATTCACTGAATTGGGATATATGTGCTCAGTTAAAATGAAATAGCAATCTATATTAAAATATTACGTGAAACACAATTAACTAAGTGTTGCCTTAAAAGTACATAGTCTCTCTAAAATTAGTGCCTGAATGAAATTATTTTTGTCCGCTTAAAATCGGGTCGGTCCGTTTATTAGCGGTCTTCTAAAACCGGAAGTTCGGCTCATTTCAGGCTGGTGAAAGTGTCTAGTCCGTAAGCTTTGCATCAAGGTTTTTACGCGTTCATTGCCGTTCAACACCATGGAAACGCCAGGAACACCATCAAACAGTGGTTACCAATTACCCAACTATGTTCTAGACGACTTGTGCAGGTAATATGATAATGCAATGTGCATGAGAGGCCACAGGAAGAGTTTTTATAAGTGCTATGATATAAAACTGTCCGTCCTGTTATTTTTTGGTTTTCAAAGACAAGCAATTTCCGGCTTTATCCCGTTTTAGCCCCCCTAGGGGGATGGGGATTAAAACAAAAATAAGTGAGAGGACATCTTCAATGATCTTGTAATGAAATAAAATATAAATTATTATATTAAAAAATTAGGTATATTCTGTATAAGTAGTTGAATGACTATTAATAATTGTATACAAATATTAAACTTCTCAAAAGTGCTTTGACAAACAGATAAATATGTTACATAGGCCTACCTAAAACAATTAGTGATCACAGTTTGCGGGCCACTCATTCAGTATAAGGCTAGAAACCGCGTATAGATAGATAGATACATTTTATAGACTATACTGAATGAGTTTTGACTCATTTTTATAATATACTCTTGTTTTAACCCCTTCTGCCATTGACTGGCTAATGCAAAAGGGAGTATTATAATCATAATATGATAATAGTGAGGAACATCAACTATTGGGAAATATATACTTCATTATAAAACTTAAACTTGATAAAAAAGAGAAGCCTGTCTTTGCAAAACACATTATTTTAACTGTAATATATATATACTCCTGTTTTAACCCCTTCTGCCATTGATAAACTTACGTGAAAGGGGGTCAAAACAGGAGTATATTATACATTGTTATAAGAAAGTTAATAAATATATAGTATTATTGTGATGGAACTTTCTTATAATATACTCCTGTTTTGACCCCCTTTCACTTATATAAGTCCATCAATGGCAGAAGGGGTTAAAACAGGAGTATATATTACAGTTAAGATAATGTGTTTTTATTTGACAGTTTGCTATTGGATTGAGTTTATATTTTATAATGAAGTCAGGATATTTATCACAATTAATATACTCCTGTTTTATTTCCTTTTGAAAGGATATTGTTATGTATGAAGGGGATAAAGCAGGAGTATATATTACAGCTATCCTTATTATGACATACTTGACAGTTGCAACTCGTTGATGTTTGTCAGCTTTATTATACTCCTGTTTTGGCCCCCTTTTACATTGCTCATGCCATGCAGGAAGGGTTAAAACATGAGTATTTATATACTCCTGTTTTAGTCCCTTTTGGAAAGAGGCTAAAGTAGGAGTATATATTACAGCTCTCCATATCCTAAAGTACATGACAGTTGTAAGTTTTAGCAGTTGACTTTTCATCATAATATGTTGATGGTTCTCACTACTATAATACTCCTGGTTTGACCCCCTTTTGCATTAGCCAGTCAATGGCAGAAGGGGCTAAAACAGGAGTATATATATATAGCAGTTTTCTTTGTTTATACTGAATGAGTGGCATTTCGACTGTGAACACTTCCTATAATATCATTCTAGCAGTGAGAAACACATTATCACAACTCAGCTTGAAAACAAAGTCAACTATTAAGTACATTTCAATGAGCACGATAACAGCAATTTATACCTACTCTAACTTGCTGCCATTGTCGCTATTATTGCGTTTTTCTTCAATATAAGGGGGCTATTATAATAGGACCCTGAGGGGGCTAAAACAGGATATAGCCCAATTTCCTTGGCAATTAATATAGCTGATGGAGAACGAAAGACCAAGCTTACTGGTGCTCATTCTTACTGGAAGTGTTCCAAGCTTTACCAAGAAATGTATGTGAATATGGCATCAAACCTGAATATCCTTGCATTAATTATGTGAGCCTGTGTAGTGTTTTACATTATACATAACTAAAATTTTATATTACTACTTATCATTATTATTTTGTACTCCATAGCTGGTGTCTTTTCTTTGACCAAAATGTGCATCATATCTACATAAAATGTATCATGTATAAACTGCTGTAAGTCATGTCATTTTTATCCAGAAGGTTGCAAAGCAAGCCTTCAGGATATTGTCAGAGGATGAGATGTGAGAGAGTGGAACATTCAGGAAAATTTTCAAATGAATAGGCTTAGAGGAGATGAAGCTGAACAGTGCCACATAGGGCTCAGTATACTTTAAACTATATTAATTACAAATGTTCGGCTCGTTTTTTGAGAAAGATAGCAGTAGTTTGTTGTAAAATGCTAAATTAGTTCTATTTTCGCGACATTTCGCTGTTTTTGTGGCTCTTGGCCTTGTATGCAACTCACCTCAGTGCCCCTGGTGGAGAATTTAAGTTTTTCCGGCGCCGAATTCGCATTGCGCCCAATTCACCAGTCACCCTATTCATTGCTGGAAGTAGCCATTTTCTGCTCACCAATGCTGAAGAGTCAGCATCAGCTTGCACGCCCTGTTGTCCTGGCGGACCTGTTGGTCAGAGGACCAGTCATCTGCCGGCCCAGTTGACTAGACCCCGGCTGAAGACGTTGTAGTTATATACTTAACCAATTGAAATATTCCTTTCAGTCGCTTCATTATCAATATCCCTGAAGAGGAGAGACAGGATCTGATTAGAGTGTTCTGGCAGATTGAACTTGCTCACTGGTTCTACCTAGATTTCTATTGCCAAGAAAATCCTGAGCTTCGTCCATGTGGAATTAAGGATTTTTCTGCACAAAGTATGTGTCAAGCAAATCACCAAACTGTTTGAAATGACATATCAATACTTTGTATGTATGATGGTTTTGTTGTCAATATATAACAATATGTGATCCTTGCTTTTGTTCCAGTTTTCCGTCATTGCCCAACTTTAACACAACATGCTGGTAATGTCGATGGCATTCTTGAAAGATGGCGGGAATATAAAATGGCTGTGCCAACTTATGGAGCTATTATGTTGGATGAAAATATGACACAGGTACACAAACGTGTAAGAATTGTAAAACTTGCTGTTTGTGTAGTTGCAGTGGTTACAATGTTAACATGTGACTTTACTTTTCTTCAGTGCCTATTAGTCCAAGGATTTTGGTCGAAAGCCAGCTGGGGATTTCCAAAAGGTAAAGTTAATGAAGATGAAGTTGCCCATGAATGTGCAGTTCGTGAGGTATGTGTAGTTACTTAACGCGCTTATAATGATAAGTAATACCATTATAAATCATAATCAAGATCTTGAAAATGTTGAATAGGGCAGTATAGCCTTCGTAGCAAACTAAAACTTGAATTGTACAGATTGCTAAAATCGAGACCCAAATCAACTAAACGGTGAGGTGCTTTTATGAGTACATAATATATTAGGCTGATATTGTGTAGCACTGTTATAGATGTGGTCGCAGTGGTCTTGATTGATCTAAGTTACGTCTAATTCACATTAACTATATTATTTTGTCAGGTGTTAGAAGAAACGGGCTTTGACATCAGCATGTTGATAGACAAAGATGACTACATTGAGTTCAAGATGAACGAACAACTCAGCAGGTTGTACATTGTGCCAGGTGTCCCGGAGACAACCAAATTTGAACCAAGGACCAGAAAAGAAATTAAAGTAAGCACGATCGAGTCAGCCTTAGACTGGAAAACTATTAAGATGCAATTTTTAACAGAAAACTATTATCAATTGTTTTTATGCTTTACAGAATGTCGGATGGTTTAAAGTAGAACACTTACCAGCCCACAAGAAGGATTTTATATGCAAAACTGAATACAATCTTGCTCCTAATGCTTTCTTCATGGTCATTCCATTTGTGAAGTAAGTAAATGCTAAGTATTGCATGGAAATTCTGTAAATTGAAATGATAGACCCTTAAGCAATTTTTGTTTGAAAAGGTATGCAGTTAGCAAGTGCAATGTAAGTTCTGTTAATTCCTTCCAAGTTTAACCACATGCTTCTGATAACATGAATTCCAAGTATCGTCACTGGTCATGCATGAATCAAAACAGATGTTCTTGCCTTCAAATGAAATGTGTGGAATCATTTTGTACGTGCGATGTCACATTATCTATAGAAGCTGTTATATCAGAACCTGTCATTCACTTTCTATAGGCCACTACGAAAGTGGATCACCAAACGTTCTATTAAACCCAGTGAGAGTGTTCCCGAGAAGACAAGAGGGTTCAAGCCTCAGCAACTTTTCCCCGATGCAGACAGTCGACAAAAAGGGGCGACAGGTGCCAAAGGCCGTACCTCGGCTGCATCTCCGACTGCACGAGGAAAATCAAAACAGCCTTCAGCTTCTCCAAAACCCAACAAGAAGAAGGCATATCAGTTGCTGGTGAGTTGTCTGAATTCTGTTCAAAAAGAGTTTTTGATCCCTAGGTCTTTTCTTAATTGCACTATGTGATGCTTGATAGTTATTTTGTACTGCGCTTAATATTTTGTAATTAGGTTATTCATGTATTGATTGACCAAACATTTATGAGACTTTTTTTTTGTTGCTTAACTTTGCAGTGTATGTTCTGATGTGATTAATGCTAAGATTTCCTATCAGGTAATCGTAAATTAGGCTTATGGGATGTAATTCTTTTATTTGCAGAAGCGAGATGGATCTCTTGCTGGGGCTGCACTGAAGACAGGTCAGTGCAAATTGATAAATTAAAAATCTGCAGTATTACTTATTAAATATTGTTACTTCTGATGTGACTGTTTCTATGGAATACATTTAGTTTGTAGAGCTCTGCTAATCTGCTGTTATAGCTAATTCTCATTTATATTAATTGGATCGTAAATCTGAAAATTTGTATTCTCGATCTGATTTGTTACCTCGAATAACTTGTGGATTTACATCTTAATTGTGCTTTAAAAATACTGAGATTTTTTATGATAAATTTGTTGAACATTTGTATGCGGGTTTTATGTTACAATAACCACAAGTTTCGATAAATCAATTGCAAAATTTGTAACCAGTTCCTATCACTATTATTTTGTGCTTCTTGCCTCTTCTAGGTGACCACCATGAAATCCAATCTTCTAAGAAAAAGTCAAGGAAAGGATCTCATCCATTCAAATGCAAAGCCTGGGAAGAATTCCGATTAGATGTCGATTCCATTGTCGGAGCCATGTTTAATTTATAGTAATCTCATTGACTGCCAAGTCACTGCCAGTATATTGATAAGTGTAAGACCATGAGTCTTTATTACTGTTTGTGTGCGGTACAAACCCATTTTATGTGATTGTACAGGAAATTTTATTAAGGTGTAAATAAATTTTTAACAAACCTTTGAAAATTTCTACTGAACTTTCTGTTTCAGCAGTTTTAATTTCAAAAGAGCTTGCTAAAATGCTCTGTGAATGTCATCAGAATTGGGTTTTAATTCCAAGGATGTCGAAATATGTTGGGTGAACTGGTCAGCGGTTAAAGCACTGATCTGCTCTTATATGCTGGGTTTTGGTTCGAACAGGGTGTCCAGCAGTTGGCCAAAAGTCATGAAAACTGAAACCTCCTTTAGGTCATTGAAATATCATGAATTTTTGTTGTGGTCTTGAAAAAATGGAATATTTTGGGAAAAGCAAGACATGGGAATTTGAGGATATTTATAAATGTTGACACGCTCACAAAATTTTCTGATGAAAGAAACGGACAGAAACATTGTCAGAAAAGGCCATATGATCATGGTGCACAATGACGCGACATTTCTGTTTCGAGAGGTCATGGAAAAGTCCAGGAATTAATTTTTATATTGTTGCAAGTTTCATTGCTATATTGTGTCACTAGCCAAATTATAGTATGCCTAAGTTTGGGTATCTAGTTTATATCCCACACTTGGTTGTGTTCCTCATGGAAAACCTATTAGGAACAACCCATGTGGTATTTATTGTGATCCACCATCCCTAATTATAATAAATTGTGATCCACCATCCTTAATTTAAATATTTGACGAACTACTTCAGCTTGATCAGTTTCATTTTCACTTTCACACGGCGGCGCCCACATATGAGTCCAACTCTGGTGAACTTTGACCTCTGGCCGCCATTTTGTGTACATGAAAGGCGGATTCCAAACGGCCTTTATGGAGCTGTATTGGGTTAGGCCAACATGTAAATACGGCGGCAAGTTTTTGATTAATAGGCTTAATTAGTCCAAAATGGTGTAAGACTGAAAGGATATTCCTTGTGCACATTAATAATTGTTAAGTGGCAGTTCATCCCATGGGAGTAACTGATTTAAGCTCCGCAATTCAGATTCGTTGTGGCTTCCTTTTGCTGATAGCTGACAGCTGCAGGTGCCTTTCGAAGGAGTACAGTCAATTCGCCCAATTTTTTCTCGCCACAAATATAACTCGCCCAATTTGTCAAAGTAAAGTGATAGTAGACGCATCTTTATTTTACCATCGTCGCCGCATGTATGCGTACATGTAAACGGGTGATTCAGCGGACCGTCGACCGCCATCGTATGCATAGGCCTACATGTAAACGGCGGATCCAGCGGACCGCAGACCGCCATCGTATAATATAACAGTATTTTTAAAAGTTCGGAAGCAAGCTTCAAGTGTAATACTTAAGTAAAAAGAAGAATCTGATTCTGGTACCACATTTATTGCACAAATATTTATTAAAAAGAACAATTATCGTCGCGGACGCTGTAAAACACTGATGGCCTTGAGTTTTTTTTAGCATGTCATCTGTGGCAAAAAGCAGATTAATTCTAACTGTTATACCAAATGACAATAACACTTAGATATACATGATGTTCAAAGTGGCTTCTCTTTAATTGTGAATTGCATAGCACATGACATTAAACCTGCAATCCAGGTATGTATGGAGGCAATTGCAATTCACTAATGACAATTAACCTTTGTGAAGGACTTCTTTACATTTGGCTAATTGAATTGATCTATATTATTACATATATTTACATATCGTAAATATCATTTATGTTATAATTTATTTCAGTTATAGGGTAAATGCCTATATATATAGCTGTTATAGCTCTATAGACATCTTTTATTATTAATTTTATAGATATATCTATATAGCTCTAAAGACATCTTTTATATTTTTTTTTGAGATACATATCAATATATATATCTCCATATTTACAGCTGTACCTAACACAAAAACGCATTTTAATGGTTCTTCAATGACAAGTTATCTTTTAACTAACTACACAAATAACAAACACACAGGGGTGAAAAAACGCATTTTAATGGTTCTTTGACAAGTTATCTTTTAACTAATTAACAAACACATAGGGGTGAAAAACAAAGCCAAGGGCGAGTTTTTTATTGGGCGAAAAAAAATTGGGCGAGTTGTATTTGTGGCGAGAAAAATTGGGCGATTTGACTGGCCCCCCTTTCGAACTTCCTGAAAAGTCATTTCGGCTACGGGGAAGATAGTGAATGATGGAACGGCTACTCATTTTCTCCAACAACAGTCAGGCTTCGTCATTTTTATGTGTGATTGACAGGTAGTGGTGTCCAAGCTAAGTCTTAACTAACATTCACATTTCTATGTTGCCATTCTGACTATAATTATGCATGTCAGAGTTTTTATCTTAGGCCCTAGAATTTTTTTTCAGTCCAAATTTCAATAATTTTTAACTCGAGTTCTATTCAACCAAATTTCATGCAACTGGTGTCATTATGTAGAGAAAAATTAGGACTTTACATAGGATACCTTGTCTATTCACCAACCTTTACCAGTTTCGAACTTGGAGCCAAAATTGTCTTTCCCATGTTATCCAATGGGGAGACCTATGAACCGCTGAGTCAGCAATTTTTACAATGAATATTAGGAAGTTTACGTGTATCGCCCCAAAAAACCCGGAAGAAAGTCTTCAATTTCATTCATATTTTGCACATATATGTACTCTGTGTAATACTACATGACTGTAAAAGGGCAATTACTTTCATCAAACAGATCAGGTCCTAGAATCTTTTTTTTCACTCATAAAGCCTGAATTGCTGACCTACCTACCTCCTTGAATCCTAGATCGCTGAGTCAGCAATTTTTACAGTTCATATTGCTATATATTCCTGAAAAGAGGACATTTCAAGGATTCTAAATATGTCTTTGGGATTCCTGTATCTTAATTTGAAGTTGTCTCATTGCCATGGTCCCTGCCTGTCCTAATTAGCCCAACTGGTGCAGAAACACAGGACGTAAAGCCCTAATCACCCACCCACCCATCTTAATTTGAAGCTGAGATATAAGCAGTCAAAAATCGCAACTTTGGACCCCTGTACCACCCAGACCACTTTACCAAATGGGCTCATTTTTTGCATGATAGTTGTGCTAGGGTAGGGCTATAAAAGTGTGAAATGGCAAGTCAGTATGATTATTCCTTCTATGGTTTTCAAAAAAAATTTCATGAAAGTTTCGAACTACTTTTTTTCAAAAATTCATAGCTCAGTCAGCAGGCTTACCATTTGGCTCAAACTCCTTTCTGCACTGCGTATTTGTCTAAGGTATCTTGAGAAAAATTCCCATGGAATTATCTCTGCCTAGTTTCCTGAAACCCTCGTCGTAAATTTATTTTTTCTTTTGTGAATTACGCGCAAATGTCACGAAATTTGGTCATGAAATTTATGTATTCAAAGCGCGCTCTGGCTGTCTATGTGACCTTGAAGTGCCAAAGCTCTGCCTTTAATAGTTTATGAGTAATAGGCATTTACTTCTTGTGAAGAATAATAATAAAACTTACAATGATTGACTTACAATAACAATATAAACTTTCCTACGGAAAGTTTATAATAAACAGCCTTAGCTGATGCTGCCAGTCTGCAGGGATCTTGACGACCTGAACAGAATCGTATGAATTAGTTTTATTAACAGATTTGTTCTTAAAGTCTTCACTTATTATTGTTATTAAAATAAAATGAATAACGTTGTCACTTTATAAATTCTTTTCCTAAATGTGGTAAAGATTTAATATAGAATTAATAAATAAATGATGGTAATTATTTTTTATTATCAATGGCTTTTATGTGAGAAAAGTTGGAAACTTTTTTTTTTTTAATAGCTCCTTTAAAAATGTAGTCTTCCAGGATTCTTAATTATACCACAATCTTGAATTTAAGCCAGACTGTTCATTTGATGAATTCCGGATGTTGTGCATATTACAATGTCTTTATGTATACAATCAATGATGGTATGGAGTTTAGTTTTGCCTGTATCACATGATATGTGTATCTGATGGTTTAATGATATGCATGAAGCTTTATAGGCCGCAGGAGCGGCCCCGTAGGGGCCGCCCGTAGGGCTTTTATGACTACAGATTGGCCAAAAACAAAATCTACTGTCATGCTATTCTCAGATGACCGGATCGGAACTATGTTGTCCTAGATATTCTGCGCGGCCATGATGCGCACAAAATAATAATGACCTACTTAGCTCAACTTACACAAAAATCGTTCTTTACTTAGGATTTTCCTGACAAACTTGAAGAAACTCACGTTAGAACTCCATTAATGACCATTTCTAGGTGATTCCAAGACTGGACAAGCAGTAGAATTATGGTTTTGAATGTTTCATGGGACTGGATGGGAGCCATGTCCATTGCCATGAGGCTTGTCAACTAAATGAACGTTCGACCAATCAGAGTAGAGCTTATTTCTTTGCAAGGCCATTTTGCAAGGCAACAAGCTCTTACAGACTCTGTGATTGGCTGTGGTGCTTAGGCCTTAGAAATTAATGCATAAGGCCTCATTGTTCATCAGTAAGACTACGCAAGCAACGAGCAGAAGGGAATGAAATAAAGCTTAATTGCAGAAGGAAATATGAACTAACAGTAATGCAAACAACACCAACCTGCAGTCCATTGATAAGATATCAGTTAAGAAAGAGGAGGCCGTTATTTTCGGGAAAAGCCCTAAAATAGCACCAGGCTATAAATAGATGTGGGCGTGGCCTAATGCAAGCACGTTCTTTTGTTTACAAACCAATCTGTGTGTTGACAACTCGGTTTTGACAGCTTGCTGATAACCCGATTTTGACAGCTGATTTGAGGGGAAAAAAAACGGTATCTACAGTCAAATAGAAAGAGTTAGGTGCAGTCGATTTCTCCTGATAGTGTGACATGATAGTTGCTTGTTCAATTTGATTTTTAAGCAAAAACTAACTGAGAGCATCTGACACATCTGTGTCACTGAGTAGACTATATACAGTGCATTACTGCCATTGGTTTTTTGTAATACTATAACAATACTAATAGTGTTATGTCATAGTAGTTTTTTCACGTTTTAAATCACATTCTGAACTGTTTAGAAAATTTGGAAAATGCTCCGTTTCCATAGCATGTAAATCTCATACAATTTCACTAATCAGTTCAGTTGGATAAGGATTGTGATTCCTTAGAAATTTGAAAATGCTGTTTCATAACAATTTAGAGTATGACAAAACCTTACACAATTTTATATTGAGAATTGTTCAGGAAAATTTTGTCGAGCAACAACATTTTGCTGCACAAGTTATCATAATCCATGACAAAACTTTACTCCAATCCAGCATTACAACAACCATTTCATTCAGTTTGGTATTAACATTAAACTGTTTCATTATGACTTCTCAGGGGGTCAGGTCAACTGGCCCGCCAGAAAGTCAACTGGCCCGCCAGAAAAGTCATCTGGTCCGCCACAAAAATTTGGAAAAAAAGAGGATTTTTTCGTTAATTACTAGGAACTTGATTAACCAAACTTGATGCTTGATTAATGACGCAGAAGGTTACTCCCTTCATATTGGCTGGGGAGGCCGTTTCGGTGACGTGTTAATGGTGGACCGCTTGCCCTGCTAGAGGGGACGGGGCGTGCGACGGCCGTACTTGCACCCCCGCGAAGCCACTCGCGCCGACGGGCTGCTTCCCGGCGGACGGATTGACTTTGAGTTGGTTGGGCGGCGGACGGGCCCGCGGACAACGAAAATGTCGGCGGGCGAGTAGGTTTCGACGGCCGGCCAGTAAGTTTCGACCGGCGGACCAGTCGTCCTCGGCATCAGGCCAGTCGGTCTCACGGCAGGCCAGTCGGTTGCGGACCAGTTGTCGGGCGGACCACTTGACTATACTCCCTTCTTAGTACCAGTACCTGTTATTGGTTTGGTATTGTAAATCACTACAAAAGTGGGTTTTTTTTCTACTTGCATTTAATTGGTAAAACTGATGTCAGTCATCTCCCTATTTGTTCCTTAACACTTATTACCTAAAGGCTTCATTGAATTATCAGTGGTCCTTACCAAATATTGACTACTGTACAATGTTAACAGTGAATTTGATTTGCTCTCACATACTATGCTGCTATGGCAGGTTAACTTTGTGAACTATTACTCATTCTAGATACCACTGTTTTACATGGATCACAACAGACTCCCATGGCCGTGGGTTGGCAGAATATGTTGACCAAAAAATTTAGTTGATGTTTGTATAGCAATCCAATGTAGAGCAAAATTGGAAGATTTGTTTTAAGTGATATGTAATGAAATAGTCACAATTCAAACAAAATCTAAAATTGATATTATCATTGCATTTGGTATACAATAATTCAATTTAATTTGCCACCATTCTGTCATCCTCACTTAGAAAATTTTACCAACAGAAACAGCTTTTTAATCTAGTGGATAACATCAATGACTTCAATACAACATTCAACACCAGTACGACTGAATCAAAATTTCAAAGAATTAGGAGGGGCCAAAAACTATTAAATTGGCAAAAGATTCTTACAATCATTTGGTTGATGGGTGTTGCTTAAATATGTTTGGCTTTTTAAATGTCAAATTTCAAAATTTAAATAAATCACTTCAGTGAAATTGACCGCGACAGTGAAGCTAATGAAACATCATGGGATTTTAAACATACAACAGATTATCTTACTAAGTTATTCTTTGTCAATGGTAAATATGCATTTTTCTGGATTTTGTTTAGACAATGAAATTTAATGTCACAAATTTTCATGCTATTTCCAATAAATGGCATGTGTTATGACAGTCGCTAACCATGTAGACCAAAATTGCTACTTAGGTATTTTCTGAAAACTGTTTGGTACAATAAATTTAAATACGTCTGAATTTCAGTCTTAAATACTTTTCTGGTGTGACATGACAGTCGCTATCCAAACTAGTACCACAAATTAATTAATCAACCTTGCAAACATTATTTATTCATGTGGACTATATAACTATAACATTCACTTAAAAGATAATATATTCAGGTTTATCATATATATATATATATATATATATATATATATATATATATATATATATATTGTCATTTAGGTACATTTAATATCTATCTATATAGATACACAATTCATTGCATCAACAATGCAATTTCATTTAATTTTGTTGTATAGAAGAACCCTTCAGGGGCAGATCCAAAATTGTTTGCAGTGTTCCCTCTAATTTCTTATGAACAGTGATGTATTAGGCCAAGAAGGGGAAGGGGGCTAAGAACCCCCTAATTCAGTTACTGGACTAAGAATCCCCACTAAACCCCCCCCCCCCCCCACCCCACCTTTGAATCTGCTACAGCTCTTAAGGGTATAAAAATATATGCCATGGTACATGTACATGACACAGGACTTTCCCTGCGGCCCCTCATGCACATTGCATTATCATATTAGGTAATATTCATATGTAGTTGTACAAATGTAATAATTTAATAATAAACTGAATTTAATTATAATGCATCGATCAGTGTTATTTTTTTTTTTTTACATATTTGTGACGCACCATGTAAAAAGGGGGCTAATGGGTGGATTTTTCAAAAATTAGTTTTTGATGGCAAGTAATTGTCTAACATGTGTAGTTTATGGAAATGTAAAAAATTTCCAGATATCTCAATATTTAGTGGTCATTTGGGGTATTTGAAAATTTGATGTTTTCGCGCACATAACCACTGAGACGTAATGAGCAGCGACACAGGCACTTGTTAAACTATGCATTACGTTTTATGGCATATTTTCGTTATCTGTCGTTCAAAACTTACGTGATTTGGATATGTGATAATGAGGTAACTTTTCTATACTCAACTAAAATTGTGAGCTGCTACAATAATCACTTTTTGTAAAATTTAACATTAAAATTGGCGTCTTAAAAATCCGGTTTCCGACGTAAAAACAACCTCTGTATTTGGTTTTATATCTCGGTTGCTCATTCACCAACAATTACCAAAATCTAGCATTGTGTTTGTCATGACATTTTCTAAATTTTTCTGGAATTTCATCATTATATGTGCAACATTTTTAACACAATTGAGCATCAAACATGGGCTACCAGCTGAGGTTAATATTCTTACTATAGAAGCCTACTAGTGCCACACACAACTCCTTTTTTTTTTTTAAGTTTTTTTTCTACATAGCATCTGAATGTTTTTAGATTTGTGTTTTTTGATACAATTTTTTTTAGATTTGCGTTTTTTGCTGCATAGAAATCAAATTTTTTTTAACTTGCGTTTTTTGATACATATTTCTTTGGATTTGTGTTGTTTGATACATAATTTTTTTTAATTTACGGTTTTGTTGCGTAACTTTTTTAATTTGCGGTTTTTGATACATAATTTTTTTCATATGCGTTTTTTTCTACATAATTTTTTTTGCCATTTTTTGGTACATCATAATTTTTTTTGGTATTCTTTCCCACATATTGTTTTTCAGTATGCATTCTTTGCTACATGATATTTTTTCATCTGTGTTTTTGGCTACATAATTTTTTTTTCCAGGGTGCATTTATGCAAAAATAAAATTTTATTTTGCAGTTTTTATCATTTGTGACTTTTGCTAAATAATTCGTTATTATGTGTTCTTTGCTACATGATTGTTCATCTTTTTTGATTTTTGCTACGTAACATTTTTTCACTTTGTTTTATCCAACATAATTTTTTTCAGCATGTGCATTTTTTTATACGCAATTTGTTTGAGTTTGTGTTTTTCATTACATAAATTATTCTAAATTATATATATATTTTTTACATTACATTTGAATCTTTTTTGCTATTATTCGCAAACATTTGCGAATAAACGCAAAACTATTCAACTCCTTCTAGAACCAATTGAGCAGAATAAAAAAATTATGTAACAAAAAAAACAAATTCGGAAAAAAAATTATGTGGCAAAAAACTTTAATATTTGCGAATAAACGCAAATATTTGCGAATAAATGCAATATTATTTAACTCCTTCTTGAACCATTTGAGTGAAAACGAAAAAAAAAAGTTGTATGAGGCACTAAAAGGCTTCCATATATGAGAGTTAGAACATATAGAACTAAAAGGGGACAGCACTAATTTTGATCTAATGCTAAAATTATGACAAATATACCAAATGATAGCTCAAAGGCTCTACTTTAGGTATATAGCTAATGATGCTCTGAGTATTATTTTGGACAAATTGGGGGACATCATAAAAAGGTCAGTTTTTCTAGAAAACACGCATGGTGACCCCTCTTTTTTATTGTCTCATATAGATTATTATAATAAGTTACAGTCGGGTACAATGTTATATTAAATTCATATGGCTGGACATTTTTTAATTGCAAGATTTGTAAAAAAAAATTCCCTTAAAAAATTAGACTTTTTGAATTGGCTTGCATTTTCTTTGGATCCCCTGAAATTATTGTTCTCTTTTGAGTTTCTAATGAAAATGGTCTCAAAATGTTCCTGAAAGTCCACTGCATGCAATAACATCACCTGCTTTTATAGTTATAGCATTGCAATTAAATTATTAATTATTAGGCTGGATATGAGTCGGAATGAGTGGGGAAAAGCACAAGAATAGAAAACATCCAATAATTTGAAAATTAGCATGCTGACACTGTTGACTTTCTGTATATATACTCCATTAACAAGTTATATATGTAGTGTGTGTGCAGGTGGATTTGTCACACTTAATTTCTGAAGCAGAACTCCAACGCTATTGTATATACATTGATATAATTTGGTATCTTATTAGTCTGTATGGCCAAGTTGTGACTTTTGATAGTCTCATTGACATGTCTCAACTTTGTTTGAAGGATTTGGGAAAACATTTTTACAGATTATTTTGCTTTTCCAAAGCAGTACTCGAATACTACTGCACCTACATGCTTTGTTATTATATGTCTAAAATATTTTATTTGTGCCTTTTGGTGTCCTTATGGCCATAAATACTATAGAATATTGTGAAAAATTCGTGTTTTCTAAAGCCTGTATCAACGGGGTCTCACCTACTAGTGTACCTAAACACATGTTATTTGTCTTCTAAAATGTCTATATCGTAATACTTTAAATTTCGAAGCTTCATTTTGACATATATTGCCCTTTCTTTTTTATAATTGTGGAAATTATGCAAAAATTGCTGAACTTGTGTTGTTTGCTACATTTCATAACCCCTGGTACTCTATGATACACTGATATCACAAACCTTTGGAGAATTAAGCGTACAGTGCCTTACAGAGGTATCCTGGACCATGCATGCTAGCAAATATGCCCCCCATTATAATTCTTCTCATGACATAAAAGACACATGCATTAATCACACAAGTTTTTTCAGATGAATATTTAATGATATCAATAAAAAGATGCAGAAAATCAACTATTATATACAGCTGTAACATTATGCAATCACATGCATGCTAAATCCCTTTAATCAGGCAATTTGATAAGATGCTATTGTTGAACCCAGAATTCTTTTTTTTTTTGTTCAGACATACCCTACTAGTCATATAGTGGTTATACTGGGGAACTTTCATTTGATATTTTCGGCACTTATCAGGTGAATGCAGGAATCTGATAGCAGCTGTTGATAACTTCTTCTTTCGGCCCCACCCAGGTTGATTAGCCACTGTACCTTTAGCTTTGAATTTGCGAAATAATGCATCCAACTGTGTCTTTTGCAATATTCAGTATCTTAGCTATTTTTGTATCATTTTCCTTGCTTGTGCAATGCCAAAATCTCTTCTCTGATGTTTTTGTGAGTATTCTCTTGTTTGAGCCATGTCTCCAGTTGACAATGACATGAATCTAATGATTTAAGGCAGTGATTAAAACTGGAACACCAGCACTCAATAACCCAATTAAAGCTGCTTGTTTTCAGTTTTTGTTATTCACTATTTGAACTGTTTGAACAACCCCAGATTTGCTAATCTGCTCTTTTATGAGTGATTGCATGTAGGGGTTGAATAATTTTAAGAAGACAGCTATAATTAAAAGTAGTATATCGTGATTCATCAGAAAAAAAAAACCTTGTCTCGTATTTGTTTAGTTGGTATATTTAAAGCAAAAAAAAAACAGCTAATATGCAAAAAAATCACACAAAATCAGGTCATGCCTGCCATTTGAGTGCACGGTCTGACTAAACTTTAGCCATTATTTTACTCCCTGGGTAATATACTTGAAATAAAAAAATCTAATATTGTAAAAAAAAAAAAGATAACAAGAAAGGTGTGGTGTCCTGTATATGCTGAGGTAAAATACCCCACCCTTAGGGAAAATGTGTACCATAGTGTGGACACCTAGCCTATATCATCTCATCATTACATCTACCCCTGCCAGTTGGTCATGTAAGCTGACTAAGCTTCAGTAGCATTGAGGCATTTAACAAAAAAAGGATAATGCATGCCTGTTATAATGAGTGAATGAAAAGATTAGAATAATTATGAAAATAAATCATCATTTTCCAATTCCTGACTGAACTGATATCTTTGAGGTCAATTTATGATTATTATGAATAAATATATTTAAGAAACACATGTAATAGGTCAAGTCAAGTGCAATCCCAGCAAAATTTTGAGACATTGTTTATGTCTGGGCCATTATTTCTTGATACATTTTGTATTGTTGCTATTTTTTGTTACATGGTAGACTATTTACAACAAAAAATGTCACAAAATAATATTTTGTCAATCATTGAGATCATTGAAATAAAAAAAGCCTGATTGTTTCCAGGTCAGCAGGTGCTTTCTAGGCCAGAACAGTCTTCAGGCTTAAGACTGGCCCAAATTTGTTTTATAATTAGGCACGCACGCGTGGCTTGCTTGCATTTTCCCGCCAATTTCGCAGTTACGACGTCACCACCCGTAAGCCCCCTTTTCCCGTGGCGCGCCACATTTGTATATCATATACATATATTGCGGGTGCTCATTCGTGGCAGGGGCGGATCCCCAAAAATTGCTAATGCACTATTGAGCTGTTATTCTGCATCTGGCAGGAAGTTCCTGTTCATATGGAATTAATATATAGTCATTCATCTGTGTCCTCTTGAGTGGGTATTTTGAGGCAAAGCCAGAGACGTTAATCATTTTTGTTAATATTAGCTCAGCTCTGACAAAGCCGCTCAAGCCTATAATAAAGAGAACTGCAATGGATCTAATAATGATCAACAAAATCTAAGTATATATTAAATTTAATATATTGGGACCTCTCTTCATAGGCCTATTTCATCAATATATATTATATCTGTAATTCAAAGCTCATGCTCCAAGCTCCATCCACCCTTTTTACACAAAATAAACAAATGGTAAATTGTAACTAGAAAACTGAAACTGCTGAACAGTTTCGAGGCTTCACCTGCAGTGCAAGATTGTGCATCCTGATTGCAGAAAGTATAACTTGATGAGTAAAATTAAGTCAAGGAAATAAGCACTGTTTGCAAGGCATTAGATTTGTTGAACCCCGGACCCAGTGGTTGGACGAACACGCTACCATTGAGCAAGGGCCACCGCCGAAGACTTCGCCGCATGTCGGCCACAATAGGAAAGCCGCCACTGCAACCACGACACCCCACAGGAATCGAGCCGACTTCCTGCCGCATGCGGCTTTTCAAACAGCATCAGAATCTGTGCGGTACCAGCAAAGATACGCACTGCATTTCACCCCACCTGCTTGCTTGCTTGGTGCACACAATTGAGAATCCAGTGATAATCCAATATGGCAACACAGTATCCATGCTTGGTCAAGTCCCCAGTGACCACTGTCCACTCCTGGCATGTAACCAAATGTAAATAATCAGTATTTTATCCTTTCCTACTCAATCATTGTCATTTTAACAGTATTAATCAGTATAAGAAAAAATGGTATACACATACATTTAATGGTTAATTGATGCATTAACCATGAGGTTTAGAACATCATGCTATACCCTGATGAAAGGACTTGGAATGTGCTTTCCAAAAATGCTTTCCCCATTAAAAAAGATTGATTAGGACTCTAGTTAGAGAATTGTTTGTTTAAAGTACTTTTCAAGGTCTGTGACCTTAACCGTTTGACCTATTGACCCAAATGTATGCATGAATTTTCGCATACATGTGTATTAATACTCCAATGAGTTAAGGTAAAATCCAAGCATTCAATCATTGGAAAAAAAATTATAATTCAAATTTTCAGGTACATTTTTGGTAAATTTCTTTAACTTGAAAATTTCAGGGTCGGGCGATCTTTTTAACCGATCGGTCTACAGTACCACTCTACATCTTGTTTTAAAGAGGGGAAAATGAGCTTTCAAAATATCTCTATGCCAGATTAGAACTGGAGATTGATGCCGACGGAAGTGCGGACACTGGTTTCGCTCAGCTAGATGACAAAGCCAAATTAGTGACACTAATTCAGCTCTGTGACCTTGACCGATTGACCTGGAGACCTCATGTTGCTCAGAGTGTTTGTAGTGTATTAGGAAAACATCATATGCAAAGATCAGCCAAATCCAAACATTTCTACTATCTTAAAAAAAATTAAGAATTCAAAATATCTTAATAATACCTGAAATGGTATACACATATAATTCATGGTTAAATGATGCTTTACCCATAAGGTTTAGAACATCATGCTCTACCCTAATAAAAGGGCTTGGAATGTGCTTTCCAAAAATGTTTTCCCCATTAAAAAAGGTTGATTAGGACTGGAGTAAGAGAATTTTATGTTTAAAGTACTTTTCTAGGTCTGTGACCTTGACCGTTTGACCTTTTGACCCAAAGTTTTGCATGAATTTTCTTATACTAATGGGTTGATACCCCTATGAGTTTGGGTCCAATCCGAGCATTCTGTCTAGGGAAAAACAAATAAAACTTAAACTTTCAGCTTAATTTTTTAGGATTATTTCAATCTTGAAAACTTCAGGGTCGGGCGATCTTTTTAACCGATCGGTCTACAGTGTCGTTCTACATGTCATTTGAAAGAGGGGAAAATGAGCTTTCCAAATATCTCTTTGTTTGTGCTGTAGCTTAATTAGGACCGGAGCTAGAGCCGACTAAAGTTGGGATACTAGTTTTGGTCAGAAAGATAAAAAGACCAAAGTAGCGATACTAATTATTTTCTCTGACCTTGACCGGTTAACCTTGAGACATAATTTTGCTCAGGATGCTTGTTGGATACTAGGGCAACATCTTCCTGAAAGATGAGTCAAATCCAAACATTTCTACTATCTTAAAAAAATTCGTAATTCAAAATGTCAATTTTCAGAAAATGTTTGACCTTAATTTTGACCTTGACAAATACTTCATAGGTCAAAATTGACAACAGATTCTGAAAGCTCATATTTGAATTGTTGGGGGTCACCAATGCTTGGCATTTGGCTAGAGTGAATATTTCCCCTTGAAATTTGACATTTTAGTTGTTTATGTATCTGTGAATCGGTTTTCTCTATTTACCATTTTCTCAAAAATTGACAAATCATGCTGTGGTAAAATTGATTAAATATCCAATAATGGCAGGGTAATGCCCTGTAGAGAGAAAATATTCACGCCAAAAGGTCAGTTCTAGGGTATTTTTGTGATTTTTTGAAAATGTGCTGCTTTTTCTACTTCAACGGTCCAAATGACCTTGAAAATGACCTCCAAGGTCAAATTTGAAAGTTGATTTGGGGGTTTTGGGTATATGTTTGGGGTAGTTTACTATAGCATGTCATAAGCTAAAACCAATATTTCATGGTGAAATACCACATGTCACCCATTTTTGGTGAATTTATAAATAAAACTTAAAATTCCATATTTCACAAACCGGCGCGAAAATTGTCAAAAGACTCCTTTCAGCACGCGACATAACTATTGCGCAACTTTTGGCATCATAACTGTAGCTCTATGATTCTTGGTTTTCTCAAAACCCTTCCGACGAATTTATCACTAAATCTGTGAATCAATGACCTTGAACTTGACCTATTTGCAAAAATCTGGGTCAGATGTCTGAAGAAATATTGTATGACCTCAGATATGAAAGCATTTGACAATAGAAACATTTTTACTTGAGATATTTGCATTTGATATTTTGTAAATTTTAAATTCAAACAGCTCTGTGACCTTGAGAAAAGGGTCAAGGTCACTCAAAGTCAAGTAATGTCATAAAGACAACCTAGGCTCCATTCATGAATTATTTGCAAATTGTCCTCAAAAATTTTTCTGGGAAGAAGTATAATAATAATAATAACTAGAAAACTGAAACTGCTGAACAGTTTCGAGGCTTCACCTGCATTCTGATTGCAGAAAGTATAACTTGACGAAGAGAAATTAAGTCAAAGAAATAAGCGCTGTTTGCAAGGCATTAGATTTGTTGCAGTGGTAGGACCAGCAAGCTACCATTGAGCAAGGGCCATCTCCGAAGACTTCGCTGCATGTCGGCCGCGATAGCAAAACCGCCACAGCAACCACGACACCCCACAGGAATTGAGCTGACTTCCTGCCACAAGCGGCTTTTCAAACAGCATCAGAATCTGTGAGGTACAAGCAAAGATACATATGTTCAAAGTGGGCAGCCTCGGCCAGACCGCCAACCTTCCCCTCATTCCAGACGCCCCTCATGTTTTACACATGATAAAGATATGGATCTGCCCCTGAATTCAGTGCAATGCAATTTATGACATGACATTCAATGATGCATTTCACCCCTGCTTGCCTGTTTGGTGCACACAATTGACAATTCAGTGATAGTGCAATATGACAACACAGTATCCATGCTTGGTCAAGTCCCCACTGACCACCGTCCACTACTGGAATGTAACCAAATGTAAACAATTAGTAGTTTATGCTTTCCTACAATGTTATCTCCAGTGTCACCTTGACCTGCCAACCGAGCAACCGAACAGCAGCACCAGCCAAGTCCAAGCCCATCACAACACAGCTACCATTGCAAGGCCACAACAGTCCCGCAGCATCCTACCAAAACAAATCGCAGACTGACCGCCAGCCTCTCGCTGTGGGGCACCCTCGCCACAAATTTCCTATTATTTTCACACAGCCACCTACCCTGCTACCAGCCCCCCAGAACCGCAACTCAGCAAGGAGAAATTAAGTCAAACAAATAATGACTGTTTGAAAGGCATTAAATTTATTAGGACAGGCAGGGACCATGGCAATGAAATGATGGATGAAACAATCCAACTTAGGCTTAACTGGAAACTGAACCATGGATAATTTTGCCATTTTACAGGAATTTTTCCTTATAGAAATTTTAAGTCAATTATCCTTTGGCCACTAACAGTTGCCATAACTTTAGTAACTTCATTTCCAATGTTGTGGTCTCCAAGGAGGTCTTTCGAGACAAAATATTCTTCACCCTCTGTATCAAGCACAGCTGCAGTGTTGGATTCACTGAAATTAATGCAAATGTGAAATTTTTGTTGACAGTTAATAATTTTCATAATAGAAACATACAGGGATTCTTCTTGAGGTTTCTGTGTGCGAATGGTGCACTGTAAAATACATAAATGTGAGAATGCTGATACATTATACTGAATGATGATTCTCAACAATTTAAGTGAAACTTCGAATAATATATTTTAAAAGAGGCTTTTCTATAAATTTATATAACATTAAAGTTCATTACAAATGACTTAGCTTTTTTTTTTTTTAATTATTCTGGATATAATTTGTGCTAATTGCTATTATATTTTTGTTAGTTGATGATAGGAATCAATAAAGCTATCAATAACATGAGATCTAGAATGATTTATGTAAACAGGGAAGTGGTAATGAAAGCTGCTGTCTTTTAATACTTACTCATTGATTTCAATGGCAATAAGCTGGATGTGCTTTTCCTGCACTTCATTTTCTTCTTCCTGTTGAGATAAAAAAAATTAATTTGTTTGTGAGACATTATTGGCATGTCATTTTATTGTAGAAAGTGAATTTATAATTTGTACGAGGTTGAGAATTGATTTTGACTCCTATGACTTTAAAATATTACCTATATGATCATAAAATTAGGTCAAGATGACTCATCTTTCAACTCATTCTAGGTGCCTAGCTTTAAGTGTAATGTTGTCAAAACATTGATATAATTTTGAAAATGTTTTGCTTTTGGTTGCCAAAAACTATATGAAGAGTTAACAATTATACAGATGTTATTACCTTTAGTTTTGTGATATCTGTGGCTTTGCACTGAATTTTCTCGTTGAACTTCTCTGTTTCTAAATTTGTGATTGTTATCCTTTGTCCCCGGTGTACAGACTTCAGGTCCTCCGTCCACTTTTCACCCCAAAATTTTATATCAATGGATGTGGCATCACCTGTTGTATCCTGGAGACGCATGTCCATACGTGTCCAGTTAGGGCCTCTCTTTGGTGGGCTCACCTATAGTAAAGACCAAAATAAAACTATAAAGAAATACTGAAGCAGTAAATGATTGTGTTGCTTTTTTAGTTAATGTATTACTGGGTTTTGTGTTTTTTAGATATATAGAATAATAGATGAAGATGAATTTCATGATGGTAGTCATAAAAATTGCAGTTTTATGATAAATTAATTGAGTCTCACTTGCGAATTAGGCTAATAATGAAATGTAAATTCATAGGAGGTTAATTTTTTGCTATTTACGTTTATTTTATTGCCTATTAATATATTATTGAACTTATATAAAACTTACTGCAACAACAGCTCCAGTTAAGGAGAGTCTTCTTTTGAGTGGGCTGTGTAATGCTGTTGTGATAGTTACCACTTCTGCATTGAGATAGGTATTGACTTTTTCCTTATGATACGCAAAAGGCATGCGCGAAAAGACCTGCAGAGTTAAAAAATAGCCATTAAAAGTTATGAATATAGTGCTATCAGAGTGGGACATTGGGAGAGAAATAATGCAAGCCATTATGCGGTAGGGTGGATGCTTTGCTGATGAGTAATTAAGATGCTTGCCAAACAACTATTTTTTTACCATTTATCCCAAATATTTTTTGCTAATACTGGTATTTCATGTAGATGTCCCGCATTTTCATCCCGTCAGCAAAATTAAAATCCGCTGCCATCGAAGGCTCCAACTTCAAATTATCTATAATAAATCAATATAGTGACAAGTCAAATTGAAGATCTACATACCTTAGTTGCTTGATTTATGAAAACCGAGATTTTTGTTGCTTCTTGAGTGTTTGAAACCTCATAACGTGCATCCTTCAAAAGGTAAAATGAATTGCTCTTCAATTTTTGGTGCATTTTTTCCGAAATGACTACATCTATGATATTTCCCTCAATATCAATACCATTGGTTAGGTAACTCGCCTTAGCATAGGCCCCATTTAACCCCATAATTCCCGCAACTCCAATTATTCCCGTAACTCCCAACAATTCCTACCAATTCCTGGAAGTCTCTGATAATTCCAATATTTCCTAATAATTCTCAATAAGTCCTTGTGGTTCCCATAATTCCCAATAAGTCCTAGTGGTTCCCATAATTCCCAATAAATCCTCGTGGTTCCCATAATTCCCAATAAGTTCTTGTGGTTCCCATAATTCCCAAAAAGGCCTCTTGGTTCCCATAATTTCCAATAAGTCCTCGTGGTTCCCATAATTTCCAATAAGTCCTCTTGGTTCCCATAATTCCCAATAAGTCCTTGTGGTTAGGACTGGTTCCTATAGGTCCCTGTTAATACTGATGATGCCCATAATACCTAATAAATCTAGACCATTCATTAACTCCATCTAATTCTTAACAATAATCAATGCATAATTCCTAATACAATCAGACCATCGTTGTAACTCCTCACAAGTTTAATTTTTCCTATAGTCCTGCCAATTTCCATTTTTATATATATATAGTAATTAGGCAGATTCACTGAAATATATATTGCAGCAGTTATTTAAGTATTTGAAGAATGAAAATATGGTGTAACAAGTTAATTAAATTAAACATAGGTTTGATATGTAATAACGTTTATCTCTTAATTTCTAGTGGTATTGACATAGAGATCTTTCAGAGACTGGAAAGGACATCCAGCTGGGCAAATACAGACTCAATGGCTTTATGAATTCTGCCAGCTCATGATCACTTTATGAGTCTTCCAGCTAATGATCACTTTAATTATTTGTGACTGCTTTTGACTGCAATAACTTCATAAACTATGCCTTTAACCAATAGCAATCATAATAGCTCAAGCTGGCACTACTGAGGTAGACACCTTTGTATTACTGGAGTGTGCTTCAACCAAGCCGTGTTGGTCCCTGGGGTTCTTCGCCCAAAGGGTTGTCAACCTTGCCACAAAGAAGCAAGAAATTCCTATGATGAACATCAAAAAATTTTTAAAAAAAATAAGACTACAAGAAGGAATGTACAATTTTATGAACTATATTCAGAATGTCCTCAGGAAGAATTATGTCACTGTTGATATTGTACAGCCAGCAAGTGAAGAAGATGATGCTGATATTCTAGAACTAGAATTTCAAAGGTATATGTATTTCTGATCACTTTAATCTTGACAAAATTTTCTTTACTAGATATAGCTTTGAAAAGTCTTTATTTTGCTTGAAAAAATTAGTTTGGGGTTAAGTGCAGTATAGCGGACCCAAATTTATGCCCATATTTGGCGGCCATTAAAAATGTAATTTTATCAAATATTTCACAAGTTTTAAGTTCTAGCACAATTAAAATAACATTTGGTGTATATAAGCAGGGGTTTGGGGGTGGAGTCCCCAAGAAAAAACGAAAATAAACGCTGTCTTTACCGTGAAGATGAAACCGCCGTTATAACTACATTAATTTTTGTGACATTTCAAGCATTTTAAGTCATAGGCCAGGCAATGAGGCTTGTTAAATATGGTCATAAATCTGGGTCCGTTATACTGCACTTTTTCCTTAGTTTGCCATATTGCAATACTCTCCATGGCTACTTCTCTGTGACAAGTCGACTTGGCCATAACGATGAATGACATGGCAAAAAAATTATCATTGGATAGATAGGATACCTTAAGTTAATTTGGCTGAATGAAAAAATATTGTTAGGTTTCTGATTTCATAGCCCTCACAAGGTAGGGTCCGTAGGTCAGCCAAAGTTTAAATTTTTAGTTATAATGTATAGTAATGTATTTTAAAAGTTAAAAAAAAAAAAAAAAAAAAAGTTTAGGCAGGGAAATGGAAACAAAAAAGGCATTGCATCTCATTGGAACTTCTTTTACTTGTTACAGGTTCCCATGCAGCAGAAACTGAGTCTGATTCTGAAGGCATCACCAAGTCATACACCAGACACAGAATGAAATGACGATGAAAATCGAGCATTTATTTATGGTTAATTTTGAGGGCACCCACTCATTATTAGTGAAGACTTGTTTTTGATTCGTTTGCTGTGTCACAATGAGTTTGAGGTAACATTTTCTGCTTCATGTGTTCTTAAGTACTGTGAAGGCTTGAATTTTGACGGATCAAATTGATGCACGCAAACATTTAAAGGCATGAATGGGTACATAGTCAGAAATTGATTACCCTAGATCTGATAAACTGAAGATGTAGAAACATCATGAGCTTAGAATAAGTGTGTTATTACTTTTTTCTTTTTTTCCTCCCTACTAAAAGGATTTATTTAGTTGATCCCCAAGATCGGGCATGTCATCTACTTTTTCTAAATTCAGTTTATGCATCTTGTAGGTTTATAGCTTTTTGTTCTTCATGGCATAAGTGACTTACATGGGGAAGCATTTGGTGGCATTAAATAACATTTTTTATGTGCTGGACCATTGGCGGTGTTGATCCAGTTTTCCTGTAACACTTGATGGTTCTGCATAGAGTTTCCTACTTCATGGTATGTTAGGCATTCATCTGTGAGTAGTGTATTGGTGATACCCCATAAGCTTCTAGTCAGCGATGTCATTGGTGTACACCAAAAACTTGGTACTTATTGGGGCTCCTGATGCCACTGGCACTTCATTCAGAAAAAGTCACTCTACCCACTACTACCTGTTGTTGGCGATTGCTTTTGTAATATGAGAGTTTGCTACATGGCCAAATAAGTCACAAGCGTTTCCATGACTTGGATAAACACATGGAAAAGCATGGTTTTCATCTAATTATATGTAGTCTTGGACTTGCTCTGTACATTACATCAAAGTGCAATTTGTGGTTGGTAGACATGATACTATTATATAAAGCAGCTAAGATGCAACTTTTTAATGCATTTATTCGAAAATGCTGGTGCGAATGCAAAATGCTGAATGTCCAACACCGAGGGGTTTCTGGTTCAGGTATAGCTTACTTAGGTAATGTACGTACTGTATGTTATAGAGTAGAAAACACCTTTGTGGAACAGTACTTTTAAAAACATGTGTTCATTTATATTCCAAGAAATATTCAGTTGATAAGATACCTATTTGGAGTGATAGGTTTCAGCATAAGGAGCTTCGTATCACACTGACTTCTTCAGCTTGTGTCATTGGATAAAGTTCAGGATGTGAAATACCTCATTGTGAGGTTTTTTAACTGCCTTCTTGTATCTTATTGTGTTGTTTAGTGCATATATTATGCATTGTGAAAATGCCAAAGAACTAGTTGCCAAGAATATAAAAGTGGTGTATAGTGTAAATCAAAATTGATATGTAAACTTTAATTCACTTGTAAGGTAAAAAATTGCACTTGATGAGTCATTGTTGATACATAGAACTATATTTTGTGGAGGTTTAAGCTCCCTTGATGACTCATACAGACATTCATGGCAATGGATAATCCTGTATTCACTGAAGCTTGTCATTGAGGACAAAGTTCAGCTACAGTGACACCACTTGCCTTCTAGTGATAGAAGACTCCTACCTTATGAGTCATCATGGGATAGAAAAGCTGTAATAGGACAAATGGGAGTGTGACTCATCAATTCCGTTTTTAGTAGACTCTAACAGACTTAAGCTTTGTAACTTCTTGTTGCCTGTTCAGGGACTATTTATTTCAATGTAGGCCTATATAAGCAATTAAACTTACTAATCAGTACTCATATAATTTTGTACTGGTCAAGTTATTATTATTGTAATAACATTATGTATTGACACATTGTTAAAAAATACCAGAAGGAATGATAAATGTGCTGCTGACGTAATTTGCAAATTTGAACGGTACTTACTGGATGATGTGACAATAAATAATCATATTTTTGTATTAAAATAATATTTATGTACTCTCGAGTGAAAATAATTCTGAATCCACTTTCCTGTATTTCATTTGAGGCTATACTGTTTCAGATTATAATAAATTTTGAACAACAAAATCTTTTCTTGTTTTATTCCAAATCGATTTTGACAAAATAGCGATGTCGCAAATAAGTAATGACTTCAGTTAAGGCCCCTTCACACATAGCCGGATTAGAGACCGGAGAGTCCTGGAGGACAACTCCAGCATACTCCGGGTAATGCCGTATAGACATTGTGTGCATTTCCGGCATTGTCCGGGGCTATCCGGGAACACCGTGGGACTCTGGCAAAAAAAAATCAAACATGTTTAATTTTTCATGTCGGAGGTACCGGAGTAATTTCATCCGTGTTGCTGCGTGTAGACTCCACCGATCTCTGGGAATCTCCATATTGACTCTGGAATGCTTCGTGTGACCTCCGATTAAGTCCGGCGTCAACCGCGCATGAAAATTCCATGCCGGAGAGTACAAGGAGCAACGCGGTTCAACACGGGTGAACAAGGAGAGCGGGTTACGGGTCAATTGCTTGACCCCGGTAACCACGTTAGGTACAAGGTGTCACACTAAGTCAATATGGAGAGGCCGGAGTGAACAAGGTGTCAACACGGTGTCAAATAGACTGACACGGAGTGAGTACGGATGTCTTCGTATATATAGCACCGCCATCTTGGGAGAAGCATCATTCCGGCGCACGCTGTTCATCGTTGATCATCGAATTAATTGCATTATCGCTCACTTCTTCTGGATTGCTGAACTTTACCAAAGCCTTGGTATTACTGCCATTGCTTTGAATAACCACCATGCCATCTAGGAGAGGAAAAGGGAGGGCTACCAAGAAGACTGTCGTGCAAGAGGAAGCTGGACCTGCTGTTGAAGATGCAGGAATTAATACCTCTACAGTTTCAAGACCACAAAGTCCACAAGGCATGCCTGATTTACCTGGGCCAGTTGTACCTGCTGCTGCTGAGATACCTGCTTCAACTGCAGCTGCTGCAGCTCCACCACCACCTACAGCAAAGGCGAAAAGGCACAAAAAAGAACCCCTGAACCTGACAGAAGACCAGGAACAAGATGTGGCTGACTGGTACCGTGCCCAGGAGATGCTATACAACCGGCGGCTTGCACAATACAAGTGGATAGACATAAAATCGCGAATAATCGACCAAAAGGCGAAAGAGCTGTCGTGCACATCCCAGCAGCTGAAGACGTGGATGACTCCATGCGGACATCAGTGGGGAAGCTTACTGATCAAAGCAAGAAGCCTTCTGGTGGGGCCGCCAGAATCTTCACAGACCGGGACAACTGGATAATGGAAATTTTAGGGTATCTGGAGAGGCACATCAAGAGGGTTGACGCTGGGAAACGGAAGAGAAGGTGGGCAGCTTTCCCACAGTTTATCGGCAAAAAGCACATCAACCAGCAACAGAGGTACCACTGAGGATGATGACACTTCTGATGCGGAGGTCATTGTGGATACTTCGGATGATGGTGGCAGAGATTCGGATACTAGCAGGTCCAAGGGTGAGCCTTACAAGGGCAGCAGCAGCAGCAGGAAGGGGGCCCCTCCTCCAACTAAGAAGACGTCAAGATGCCATCACGAGCCTCGTCATCATCATGACTGTGATGCATGCAGCCTTGCAGGTAGTGGAGGTGGATATACTACACAAGCTGTCACACAAGTAATTATACTGCTTCAGTTGTCGTGATAATCAGGAGAATGTAATTGTAATCTTGTAGTGTAAATTTGTAATTGTAATCTTGCAGTTTAAAGTTGTAGCTTTTCCATAGTAGCAAGTGGTAGCTTTGTTTCTTGGCACTTCCAGTGTTCACTGTATGGTAATGTGTCTTTTTCATTACATTGTCAATAATGCACATGCTGTTGCAGTTGCCATGTGACTTACTCTAATGTTCTGTTCTTTCCTATTTCCCGCCAATCGAAAAGGCCAACGATCTCCAGCGGGATATCCAGACCAAGATGAGTCAGCCGACTGACTCAGCCAGCTTGTCGAACAGGGTTTTCACGGACATGATATACCACGAGGTCATGCAAATGGACACATACACTTGGTCGGGTTACCAGGCCCAAGCGTTGCAGCACCTCATGCAATTCAAGCAGGAGTATCGTCGAAAGCGCCAGTTGCAGCAGCAACAGCAGCAGCAACAGCAACTGCAACAGCAACAGCAGTATCATCCCATATATGTGCCTCATGTCCCTCAGCAGCAGCAGTTCGTCCCTACTACAGGCACTTCGACCGCCCCTGTTGGGCAGATGTTCCCTCGTCATTCTTTCAGCCCTGCTGCCCAGATGTTCGTGCATTCTTCCCTTCGCCCCAAGCGCACATGTCGTCTGCCCCTTTGTCTGTGCCTGCACCGACTCCCACTCCTGAGATATCTTCGACGATCATCAGTCAGGCATGGTTGACTGCAGGTCCTCGGCACGGTCATCCTTCCATGTCACCACTTGATTGCAGCACACCTCAGGATGCTTCTCTCACCAGCTACTTGCTGAACACTAGTGTAGGGGAGGGGATGGTTGGTGGTGATGACCATAACTCCTCCTTTTCGGTGCCATGCCTCCAACTACCACAACAGAGTAATCTTCACCTGAAAACAAACAATGAACTTTTATTAAAAGCAAGTTTAAACATTTAAAGTTACAGGTTTTTGTAGTTTTAACTTTTATTTTTTACATGTATGTAAACTGTATTGCATACATTTGCATGACAATAATTAAATGCAGTGTCATTAAATGCTGTGTACTTTTTTGTACTTGTGTGCTGCAGATGTCTGAGGTTTCGTAACAATTAAATGTTCCAACTTACATCATTCGTGTTGTTTTCAAATCTTGTCTTGTTGCCAGCTTCTGAGTTGACGTAGTTGACCAAGTATTGCCGCATTTCCTTGCCTGCTCTGCTGGTGTTGCCTCTGTACACATCTCCCATGTCTGGTAGATTGGCATTCTCCCTCCATGCACCTGGGATGATCGCATGGATGTCTGCATTTTCCTGGTCCACAGCATTCACTTGAGCAGTTGGATACTTCAGCCTCAGTAGGTTGTGCAGCACACAGCAAGCAAGAGTTATGGTGCACACTCTGTCAGGACTTTGAGGCATTGTTGTGAGGAGACACCTGAACCTGGCAGCCAAAAGGCATTCTCTACCACCCGTCTAGCTCTAGAAAGTCTGTAGTTGAAGATTCGGTCTTCCATCGTCATGTTCCTGTGAGGCAGAGGCTTCATCATCCAAGTCTGCAGTCCAAAGGCATCATCCCCAACTATGAAGTAAGGCACTGGCTGGTCATCATTCGGCAGGTTGTCTGGGTAATCCAATGTTCCCACTTTCTAGCGCTTCCTTCAATTCTGTCTGATTAAACACTCCAGCATCTGAGCCTGATCCACTGGCACCAATGTCAACATAGAGGAACTTGTATTCAGCATCAACTACAGCCAGTAGGACAATAGAGAAAAATCCTTTGTAGTTGTAGAAAAGGGATCCAGACTTCCTATATAGACATCTGATGGCAAGGTGCTTGCCATCAATGGCGCCGACGCTGTGGGGGAAGTTCCATCTGTTGTAGAATCCATTGGCAACTTCTTTCCAGGCTTCTGGGGTTACAGGACAACGCATCACTTCTGCCGAGTACTCGTCTATGACGGCGTGGCAGACATCGATGACAAGGATAGAAATGGTATTGAAGGCTACCCTGAATCCATACTGCAGAGACATGTAGCTGTTGCCCGTACCCAGGTAGCGCAAGGTAATAGCCAGTTTCAGTCCAGGTTCAAGGGCCCTCCTCCGAAAGGTATCCTGCTTTGTAAACCTAGGTCCTACTCTTGCCAGAACTTCATGAAATAAGTCAGGCTCCATCCTCATGAAATTCTTGAAGCCACCCACATCTTCTGCAGTCAATTCAGCCATCAGTTTTTCATACTGCCCATAAAGAGGTCTTCTTAGAAGCCAAGGTCGCACCCACATTCGCCTTCTTCTTCTTCGGGCAGCACCAGCATTTTGTAAGAAGTCATCTTCATCAGTTGTTGATGCGGCCCTCTCTGCAGCGTCTTGCAGTTTCTGTTTATCTTGCAGAAGTATATTATTTGCAGCAGTAAGTAGCTGGACTTGCATGTCCAGGTACTTCACATCCAATTTCACCTTGTCGTAGTGTGATAAAGACCTAATAATTATCCATTCTTGTGTAGTAGCAGCAACACCTTTGCAGTAATTAAGGTAGTCTTCTGAAGTGGAATGATGGCCAGTGGAACGCATCCACCTTAAATACAATTTTAGCGCGTTCCGGGAGAAAACAGGTTAACTCCGCAGTAAGATCGTGTACAGATCGTGTATATCCGTGAAGGCCCTGGAAGGCCCCATGAACATCCGGTTCACTCCGCACTCATCCGGACACCTCCGTGTACCGCCGTGTTTCAACTGTACATATCCGTGTAGCGACCGCATACATCCGTGTAATAGCCGTGTTGCTCCTTGTCGCCAATGTCTTGCCATCGTGTCCACACCGTCAAATTTTTCGTTCGTTGACATTTCCAACTTTTTCGCCTGGACCGCCCCATTGAAGAAATTTCATTCCGGGACGCTCCGGTGTCTAATCCAGCTATGTGTGAAGGGGCCTTTAGCCAATGCCATTGGCTTGTATGAAGCCTGGCAACTTAAAATCTCGGGATCAATACCCTACATGCATTACACTTTACGGGGTTAGTGACCCCTGTGTACTAACTAGTAATTGGGTGTTCATGCCAGGCTTGCTAAATCTGAGCCAACAATTGATTGGTTGTATTAAATGTGTGAGCTATATTATTGGCAAATTCACGTTATTGTGTTGAAGATGTATCTGGAATAGAATTAGCTTATTCCCATAAAACCCACGAGTCTGACTATTCCAAGCTCTAGCTCCTTCTAGGTCCCATAGTGGTTTATATTTCCCTTACAAGTTCCGAAAAATCCTACATAATCACCTTAAATCCCATAAGTTCCTGTGGTGTACCACAATTCCCAATAAGCCACTGTAAGTCCAATAATTCCCGTAAGTCCTGAATAATTCTGCAATTCCCTAGAAGCCCTTCTGGGTCCCCATAATTCCCATAAGTCCTGAATAATTCCGCAATTCCTGATAAGCTCTTCTGGGTCCCCATAATTCCCGTAAGTCCTGAATAATTTCGCAATTCCTGATAAGCCCTTCTGAGTCCCCATAATTCCCGTATGTCCTCAATAATTCCACCAAGTCCTAAATAATCTCTGTTAGATCAATAAGTCCCTATGATGCCCAATAAATCCTGCAATTCCTTTACATCCTTAATAACTCCCCTATCTCCATGTGGGTCCCATGAGGTCCTTCAATTCCTGTCTAATTCCAGCATTTCCTGTAAGTCCTCCAAGTCCTTCAATTCCCAAATGGGAGTCCCGCATGGGAATTATGGGGTTAAATGGGGCCTTACAAAGAAGCCCATTTATCTGAATGAATGGCAGGAGGTTAAACAATTCCTCAATGAGACGAAGAACTTTCTAATTACGCTCCGTACAGTTGATGGGAAACCATTGCACAAATCGCCCAGGTAAGACATTGCCCATATCAAGAATTTGGTCTGGTTTTCAACTTTATTGCACTTTTATTTTTGTTAGGGTTTATATTGAATTTAGTAGACCTTAAGTTATCATGGTCATAAGACTAAAGTGCTTGACCTCACAACACCCAAGGTCAAATACCTGGCCAATGGTTATAAAACCTATGATGCTAGGTAAAAAAAGCACCATAGGCACCATCTATAGCAAGTGTCTGAAAGTTTTTGGCCACAGCTATTACTATTGTGGAGACTTTAAAAACAAAACTAAAAAAATAGCTGAAACTTTTCCATATGTTTACAGGGGTACCTGTGTTATGGGTCTGTGCTCGGCAATCGTCAGTCTAGAAGGACTACTCCAGGACCTCCACCAGTCACAGGATAATTTCAAGTATCTTCTGACTTACAAATTAAGCCAAGACCATCTGGAGCTGTTCTTCAGCGCTGTGAGGCAGTGTGGTATGTCAAGCTAATGTTATTTTGCTAAAAACAAATATAATTTTGAAACTTTGATTTTTACTAGCCATAATTTTTAGTTTAAATCTGGTGTTCATAATTGTATTAATTTCAGGTGGATGGAGCAATAACCCTACAGCACTCCACTTCAAATATATCTTCAGAAGACTCTTGGCTAGATCCGGCGCTCTTGCAGTGTCACCTTCTGCAAACGTATCTGCCTTGGAGGAATTTAACATCACCAGTGCCGCTACTTCCACCTACCTACCCCCTACCAACTTCAGATTGGACAATGACATTGTTGAACCTGGACAAGACCTTGACCTTGAAACACCACCAGCAGAATTTCATGGCCAGTTGAGTCCCCTGGTAGAGAACGTAGTCGTTTACATCGCAGGTAATTATACATATTATCATGGGGTACTGATATTATGTACTTACATTAGCTTGCATTATGTACTGGCATTATTCCAGCATTTTTTCCTCCAACATAATTTTTCATATTAGTAGTAATTCAGTTTAACAAATTCATTGCCTATTTATTTGTCTGTTTGTATACGTTCTTCCTGCCCTGTTATGCAAAAACGCCTAAAGTGACGTTCCTCTACCCTTGAGGCGTTGCGTTAGTACAGCGTGTATTCTGTCACGCAGTGTTGTCCATCCACTTTGAAATCAATCTTAAAAGTTTGATATTGTCAATAAAATATCTACTGAGTATACTACTATATTCTCACTGTCATTGATGTCTATAAGTAAAATGAAGTAGAATCTAATCCAATACTGCTCTATATATCTTCAGGATGGGTTGTCAAGAAAGTCATGGAAAAGCTCCTGTGCGATGTGTGTCGTGAACAGCTGGTGACTACAACAGCATCAACAGAACACCAAGCTGCATTTACCCTGCTGAATGCAAAGAATTGTGGGGGTTTGATAAAACCAGCAGCAAGTGTCATTGACATTTTACTATGTGCCGAAAGGAAATTGAGACAGATTACCAACATTCAAAACATTAACAGGTCGTGCTCACAGCTGAAATTGGAGAGTGCAGTTCTTTCTCAGATGGGATGCAATGCGTTTGAAATGGATGATCATGCTAGATCAACTACTGTTGGAATAAACAATCACTATTATGACCTGGTTCGTCTGCTAGTGAAAACTTACTTCAATCTTAGGTTCCATCATATTGTACGCCTTCACAACATGAAACTTCAAGGAAAGAAGATCCGACAGAAATGTACAAAGTTGGTGTTGTTTAAGGGACAATAATGACATTATGCTTCCCACTTGTAGACTCTTTTCTCACTGAAGAAACACTGAAGATTTGTTTGATGCAATTATCATTTACAAATGTAAAATATAGAAATGAATCAACAGATAACTTGTAATTTAGCAATTAGCATAGCGGCATTATATACATGTAGTTGATGTGGACATATAGAATAGGCTTGAGTTTGACAGACAAGATGTAATTTACTTTACTATCGAAATGCTGATATGATATAATGCTAGAGTGTAAGCTGCTATGACATTTCTGTCAAAACTGTAGAAAAATACACTTGGTGATTTTATAGAAAAACGCAATTTTACTGTATTGATAAATGAAATAATGTACTAAGGTAAGATTGTCATATTAAGATTTTCAAATCATTGCAATCCAGGTGATATCGATTAGGTCATTCATAAATTATCATGATTTGCCTTCCTTTCTTTTTTGGCTGGCTCATATATATATTTCTTGTTGTATTGTTGTATTGCATTCGACAAATTTGACCTTAAAGTTTGATATTGTCAAGCAAATTCCTACTATATTCTCACTGTCATTGATGTCTATAAGTAAAATGGAAGGATACCTAGTTTACTTGTCAATGTGTGCTAATGAATTATAACTTCACTTATTACAGAGATCTTTGTCAATTTGTATTTGAATGAAACTGAACATATTCATTAAAAAAAGGGACATGAAACATACTACTCAATTTGTACTTATTATTGGGATGCTATAAGGCATTGAAGACATCTACCCATTTAAAAAGTTAATTTAAAAAAGGTGTAAATTAAGCGTATTATGCAGGAAAAAATTACCAGTTGCCTTGAGCCCTGACTTTCTAGTCCTAAGGGCAACGCACTTTTGGTACCATTCAAGCACCCTTTGGACAGTCTCTTGAATAAATGTTGATAAGGGTATTTGATCTCTTTAGCTTCTCGCATATCTTCTCAAGGTAAAATTTTAAAGATCAGTCTTTCGAAAATTCAAAGGTTACATAAAAAATAATGAAATAACATTTTGACCCCTACTATCACCTTATATTTTGTCACATTTCACATCATGTAGATGGATCCGCAAAACTAAAAATTGAATAAGACTCACTGGTGGTTTTATTTAGGCGATGTGAGCGCATCATAGAGAGAAAAAGAGAGAAACGTTTATTTGACCATCATAATATGATGCGACCACCTTGTGCCACTTGTCCAGCTTCCCTGCACACAATAAACAATAAATAATGAAAACCAAGGTAACCATCCAAATTTATTGTGGCTTAGAATAGACACCAGCTGATAAGTGTTAACCATCTTAATTAAATTAATGAATCGAAAATAACATCAGTATGTTTATAATAGCTAGTGTACTCATGACTTTGAGAAATTACAATCATATATATATGTCCAATATTTTAATTAAGCTTGACATAATATTATATGTCCAATAATAAGCTAAAAATGACAATTGAGTGTAGAAAATAAAATACCCACGTGATTTAGCTGAACCTGTGGAATACTTTCACTTAACCATAGACATAGTATTTTGTTGCTAAATATATATCAGATTTGAAATATCATAATCATTTTAGTATTGGGGTTGTCAGCAAATTTATAACAGTCAAAAAGCAGTTTTCACCATTGCCGACGCAACTTAAAGTGCCCGTTTTTTTCATTATATTGTACATATGATCTTGTTACTTGAACCAATTGCTTCCCCAGGTCAAGACAGTTCTGGCAATAGGTATAACATAATTGTAGCTCTATTATTAACGGAGCTAGGCCGTTTTATGTATGATTAGGTCACTGTTTTCCAGCTATGCACGTGTGTTTGTTGACGTCCACGATCAACACATAGCAATGGCGCCTTGCGGCGCACGTCACAGACAATGATAACCAATAGGCTTCGTCCATTCAACTCTTCTAGTTCAATGGACGCAACGGCTTCACGCGAAAACGTCAACAAACATAACGTCAGCAGTGACTGGTGAATTCGCCTATTTCAACCCGTCAAAATTAGTGAATTCGGTGCGATTACATGTGAATTCGGCATTGTATTTCTTGTATATATAGTTTATTGCAATGTTCATCTTTGATATTTAATTGCTGTTGTCAATCAAACGTCATATGCCACACATACCATTAACAATTTAAAAAAACTAATTTAAGTGTTGATAATACCCGCCCTTGACAGTACCACTTTTAATCTACACTTGCATAATATTGTCCAAGTGCAATCAAGTCGGACATCAAGACATTCAATGACAATCAATAAAGCTCTGTGATGAAGGAGATTACACATATTGCACACAGAGAATTGTAATCAAGTGCAAGTAAAATAAAAATTATAATTAAACATTTATTTTATTATTATATTATTAATTCCTTTCCTTTAAAAGTTCTTCACCTTGAAATATTAATCATATATTTTCAGCTAGCATGACATTATGTTGAAAACTTCAAATTAATTCAAGTTATAATTGAATTTTTTTTATAATAAATATTTACTGCATAAAATAAATATTTTTAATACATATTCAACTTGTTATTTATCAGCTTTCTTAAACCAGAAAAAATTAATTTGACCGTGATTTGTCAACGCCCATCAATGTGTCACTGTTTCGGCTAATGCACAAACAATTAAATTAACATCATATTCTGACAATATCTGCAAATCTTTGTATGGATTGAGGTATTTAATTTGGTTAGACTTGGCTAAACCTAGAGAATTATACAGGACGCCAAAATCACCTCTTTCATGCGCCGAATCCACCAAATTTCCCGGCGCCGAATCCGCGCTGCACTGAATTCACTTGGACAAGTGAATTCGGCGCATATCAAGTTCGGGGTGTCTAGTCAAAACGTCCAAAAACTGAACCATTTAATTTACACAATAGTTGGTAAAAATCATCTTTGTATATCAAGTTCTGTCTGTTGTTAAACGTGAGATTTGAGGAGTAAGATGGGGGCTGGCAATAGGCAATCAACCAGCCCTTGCCCCTCGCCCGTAGATGTCTATGTTAGCCTTACCCCCGTCGCTTCAATTTAAATAGGCCTGTGGCTAGTATTACATGAATTACTGATAGCTTGATCACTTCCAGTTTCAAAATTTAAACAGATTCTGAATGCTCAGAATATGATAAAATTGGTGATGAATATTTTAATTTTTTATATTTCTATCAAATCGTTAACTTTTTCTGTTCATGAAGTGAAAACAAAAATATTTCATTTTTCCCTTAATTTCTCTGCCAAAGCAGTGAAACAAAAACTGAATTTCTAGCAATTTCTAAGTAGCAATCTTTATGGTTTCACAAAGCAAAAAAAAAGTAATTATACATTGACAATCAGAAAAAAATTAAACAATTAATTATAGATAAATATTATTTCGTAATATGTTGGTTTTAGAGTAATACAACTATAGACATGCATTGTTTTCAAACTTATAAATATAGTAAAACTGTTGGTTTTAAGGTGTGCATGTTAGTTTAATTTTTGTTGTGAGCTCCTGTAAGCTCACTACAGGAATGCTAAAAAAATCTGTTAATATCTGGAATATAATAACACATCTTCATGTAAGAGTTTTCATGAATCTTATTTGTATGAAAAATTTTGATTTATTTATGTGAAAAGAAAAACACAGCTGGTCACGAATATTCAGCTCTAAATTAAAAATATTTACAAAATTATATACATAAATTTTCCAGTTCTATGGAAGAAACGAGATAGGTAAAGTTGAATAATGGGCATATTAATGCTATGATGAAAGTTAATATTTGGAAAATTCTCTTCGGTTTATTTTATTCAGGTTATCCTGATCATATAATATGCATAATCATAATAGTTTTTAAAAGCTTTAATCATTCCTCAGGCCTCTTGCGTATAGTTGTAACATTTATATTTCCAATGCACTTAAAATGTCAAACTTAATTATTACTCCTTTTATCATTCCTGAGTGACCTTCCCCCTTGGGGGAAATACTTGTTGTTGTTTCGGAGGCAATCTGACAAGCTCTGACAGGCGGTGTTTTACAGAAAGCGCCACCTTTTGATAAAACCAATTTAGACGGGTATTTTGATAGTATATCTAGAGACCTGTAACAGGTCGATTCGTCACTGCGCGATTCGTCCCCGTATAAACTGGTCGGTTCGTCACTGGAATGTGGTCGGTTCGTCACCCGATATTGGTCGTTCCGTCACTGGTAGTGACGAACCATAAAAGCTATTATCATCATGAATATGTACATGAACTAGAATCAATATTTTTGTACTATAGTCACATTAGTGTTTGAATTAAGCTACTGATGCAGATTTTATAGTATTGGATCTTATTATAAAAACTGATTAGTCAACCCGCAGATTTAATAATCCAACATAGGCCTATACTTTTATTATTCAATTGTATTAATTTATGTGGATCACCACAAAACCAAATATCTTATCTTTGGTGAAATATTTTTTATATCTTCATGAAATAAATGTCTTCAACAATATGATAGGTTTACAGGTTTATTGTCCATACAATATGTATTTAATTAGCGTATCAGCACATGACAGAACTGTATGGTTGATTTTGCAAGTTAATTGTGACTGTCTCATTGCAATTAAATATGTATGTGCACATGTGATGACATTGTATATGTAGGTCCCTTATTACAATTTCATTCTGAAGTCACGGATTTTTTTTTATTAGATTGTTTTTTTCCGGTTTCACTTTCATATAATGCCAGTTTTTTTGTGATTTTTAAGGAGATATGCACTTATTGAGAATTGCAAGAAAACGTGTGCCAAGGAGTTTAGTCAATTCACACAAATAATGAAAAATAACTGATTTAGCATTCTAAATTAAGTAACACAACACCCATGACCTAGCAAATAAAATTAAACTAACATGCACTGCAAAAACCAATGGGTTTACAAGTTTGAATACAGTGTCTAGCTAATACAACAATTCATTTAATAAACCTCCTACGAACACAAAAACGAACATACCGTATATGTATAAGAATTTTTTTTATATATATTTGTACAAGAATTTTTGCGTTAACAATCGTTATTTAAGATTAGCTGGAAAAGCCTTTCCTTCCAGCTTCATTTAACAGATCTAGGTAATATCATAAATTGATAGGACTAAATAAGTTGATATATAGGGGGCCTATATTAAATACTTACTTATGGTCATGTCCAAGGTTATATCATTCCGAGCTATCAGAATCTTAAAATTTTGAAAATATTGAATGGAAGAAGTTATAGTATTTTCATGTCATGCAAGCCAAATTTGACTATATCTGAAATGAGCCGCCGGGGGCATGGCGGACGTACGGGGGCATGGCGGACGTACGGGGGCATGGCGGACGTACGGGGGCATGGCGGAGGTACGGGGGCATGGCGGACGTACGGGGGCATGGCGGACGTACGGGGGCATGGCGGACGTACGGGGGCATGGCGGACGTACGGGGGGGGGGCGGACGTACGGGGGGGGGCGGACGTACGGGGGGGGGCGGACGTACGGGGGGGGCGGCGGGTACACGGTCAGTGCTTGCTATTAAGGTTTTGCAAATATACCAGGCATAAAAACTACAGTATCACGGACACTATGTAGCTTACAGAAACTACGGGTGACGAACCGACCACTTTCAGGTGACGAACAGACCAATTTCGAGTGACGAACCGACATTTTTCGAGTGACGAAAGGACCAGTTTTGGCGGGGACGAAATGCGCAGTGACGAATCGACTAGAGACCAGTCAAGATTGCACAAATGGCGAAATTCATGATTTTTCACGTGAAGGTAAAAACATAGTTAAATTTCGATCTGTGGTTGTTCTATGTTTCAGTGTTTACCTAGATTGTCTTGATAATTCTTTGGGGTGGTACATTGTGTCATTTAATCATCCTTGGTGACTCTGAAAGCGTGTGAATCCATACGAAATGCGGGCTCACTATTTTCTCGCAGTTGCGCAAGGATCATAACAACTGTCGTTAGATTAGCTGTCAAACATGTCAATTTGACATCATTGTTGAAATTTCTGGTATGCACAACAATGAATGTCACGAAGACATATGTGGGTTACTTTCGTTTCACATGACATTATGCTGACTTCAGATAAACAATGAAGAAAAGCTTATACTCAAAAGGTACAACATTTTCTTGAATCTCATGTCATGGATTTCACAAAATGTGATGTTCTGAAAAATAGATTGTTAACTGTCATAACAGCTATAAAGATTACTCTGCTGTTTGATCCAGTTCATTTGGAAAAGGTGATTATGAAGTGAAGAATATATATATTTTAATTAATATTTCACTGCTTATCCGAAACAACCCTGCTAATGTGAACAATTGTTATTGCAGGTCACCTAGTGCAAAAAGAGAGACTGGAACTATGGAGTTCATTGAAAAAGAACTGGAAAAGGTCAAATTGGAAGCGCCAAGTGTTGATGGGGTTACAGTTGAAGCGGCGGTGAAGGCCATGGTGCGATTAAAAATCTATAAGTCCGAAAATAAAAATCTTGTGGCATGTTTCCAGTTTCCAGCCAACTATCCTCAGGAATCAATTGTAGTTGAACTGAAAAGCAAAGTACTAGCTCAACGACTTCTGGAAGGCTTATCAAAGATCTGTGAAGATGAAGCCAAAGGACTAGTCGGGCAACGACAAATTGTACCACTGACAAAATTTATCCGAAAGTTCTTGGATGATAATCCTCTATGCGTTTGCAGCGAAGAGATCAACATTATCAAGAAAGATTTGGTGCATGGAGATGAAGTGAAGTTAAAACAAAAAACGAGTCAAGTTGTGGTCAAATTAAAAGAAGGAAACTACAACTTGACAGCAAAATTGACAGTCCCCGATGATTATCCCCTGTCGAAACTAGGAATTGAAATAAGTGATCAAAACTTTCCAGATGTTGTTAAAGCCAACTGTACTGGCCAGGCTGTGGAAATTGCTCGGAGATGTGTTCAGCCCCCACTGAAAAGGAAACCCAAAGATCCACCCTTTGAACCCAAACCATCATTACGCCCTGTCGTTCAATATTTAGCAAATGAAATCGTTCACAAGTTGCCGCATGAAATCTGCCCCTTATGTAAGGAGAAGTCGTTCCCTGAAGACCCGACTGAAGTAGATAATACTCCAAGCAGCCCTAGATTTGTCGAGAGAGTTTACTGTGGTCATTTATTTCATCATGGCTGCATGGACAAGTATCTAAAAACTCCACCATTTTCTAGTGGTAAGAAATGTCCAAGCTGTGGTAACCGAATTTTTCACGATAAATGGAAAACCTCGGCCGAAGTTATGGAAACTAGATGGGCTCACAAACAAGCTCGTGACCGAGAACTTTCTGAAGTTGTTGACTTTTTAGGATGACAAAGATGAAATCTTAACATTTAAGTTATTGCTTTGGTTGACAATTATCTTTGCTCGTTATTTTGACATCAATTTTGTGGATGTCTTGTATTTTTCATTTGATAAAGAATACTCGAGAACTGTTTGTCATTTTGGTTACAATTTCTGTATATTTTAATGTTTATCATGGTTACGAAATCCTTTCTACTAGGGGCTGTTCTATTTGAAGATCTATAATTTAGAAAACCAGAACCTAACGGCATGCGTTATCCTTTGGGAAGGAAAGGGATAGAAAATTTTCAGACCCCTCACCTCCCTCATCTGACTTTTAAATAGTTATTTTAAACTACCTCCCTCCACTTGCATTTCAATTATAATATTCAGAAATACCGACAGCCCCCTGGTGACACACTTTAAATGGAAGAGTCCCAAATATAATTTTTTTTTGGACATCACATGCGTTGCATGATTGAACTGTTTCTGAATATTGCTTTCTCAAATCATGTAATTTAGTTAAGCTTAAACATAAGTACAAAGTAATATTTTATCAATTATTAATCGAAGAGCAATGATTGTAGCTGTGTGATACTTGTGATCTATTCAGTGTGACTGCCTTTTATAATACAAATTATTATACTTTTAAAAAAGAAACAACCAAATTGATTAAATTTGTGACTGAATCCCTATCAGCAGAAATGAAGAGTGCAATTTTATTAGTTTGTGTGTTGGGGCATCATATACAAGGGGGGAGATATATATACCCCTGCTTTCTGGGAAGGGGAGAATGATCAATGCAATCGCCCCTCCCCCCCCCCCCCTCCTGGTGTGACAGTGGGATGTTTGACAGGGACTCTCTTGAATGACTTCAGCAATAAGAGATTATGCGAGATACTTGCGAATGTACTGTGCATGCACCATTCATAATTGAAAAATATGAGAAAGAATTTGTCGAGTATAATATAGTGATATTCTCATTGGAAATTTACCATCTAGAGCCACTTGGGGCCGGGTAATGTACATGGGCAGGCGTATAATCTCTTATTGCTGTTTTATTATTGGCATGCAGTGCCAATTCTTTTGTTGCTTGGAGGAGATGTTTGCGCATAATGCTTCCGGTTTGCCATTTTCCGAGCGGCAAATTCGAACTTACATGTTAATCCAATGAGGCCAGATCGGGTATACGTTCAAGCGTGTATATAGCATACTTCTACACGTCGTAGCGCCCTGCCACGTTGTCCGTCTTTAGTGTACTGCCTTTGGAGTGTTTTCCACTCATGTTTTGTTTTATGTGTTCCATACATTTCTTGCAATCGTTGTTTGTTGCCTCCGCGAGTCCCTCGGCTGTTTCTGGTCACAAGATGGCGAACTTCGACGGAAATGACCGAAGTGCGTTGTACAGCTTCGTGCATGTTCGGGCGAGAGGCCCCAGGCGGGGAATTCTTGCAGTGTCTTATACCTTTTATTGGGAGTTCAATTTTGAAAACCCACCGGGGGCCTCTTTCCTTACTTTAATATATTAGCGCATGCGCAGTGACGTGTCTAGACGGCTATGTAGGTCACTGCTACAACAGAACCAAATGGCTGTGAAAATTGCCGCATAACACGGCGAATTTTGCCGTTTTCAGAGGGAGTGGATACCGTATTTGCTCAGAAAGGTATTCTATGACTATCTGGCTTTTAGTTAATGTATACTTAGAGAAATTTGATCAACTTTTCATGAATTTATGCGCTCCGGTCGTCGTGGTTAGCGAACGTTTGCTTTGAACCTAAGGTTCAGCTGTCAAATGGTACCTACGGCTACAAAACGGCAAATTTTGCAGTTTCGAGAGCAAATGAATACTGTTTCTCTTCAGAAATGAATTCTATGACGTTCTGGCTTTCATTTAATGTATAACTTGTGAAGATTGATGAACTCTTGACGAAGTTATGCGGTTCGGTCATCGTGGGAAATTAGCGTGTGCAACGAAGTGGAACGATCGCGAATTGGCCCACGTACGTTGCCTTGCTCATTGGCGATTAGTGACAACAGACCAATGATGAAAATTTTTTTTATAAAAGGGACCTGCATTCATCATTGTTCATAACTTGAATTAGACATATAGTATTGCGAGTAGGCCCAAAATTTACCAGCCAATCAGTGATTAGCTTGCTTGGAGCAGTATCAAACACATACTGCATGCCATTTGCACATTTCTATGTGCTCTAGTTTCAAGAGAATCCCTGTCAAACGCCACACTTCGGTAAGTGCTCGTTTAACTCTGATTCTCTCTCATGATCTTGGAATGCCAGATGATTAAAGCAAAATGAGACAATTTTCTGCAACTTTGAGACTTTTATTAGTCTTCATCACAATTCACCACTGCTTCAGCGAAAGAAATGGTATTGAACAGGCTTATTGTAAAACTTTCTAGATGTAGTGAGTCTAGTGACATTAGTCCAACCTGCTGCTCGCATGACATCTACTTGTACAAATTGTTGAGCTTTAGAAGTTGATGCTGCTCTACAGCTGTGAGCCTTGAAAATGGTTACATCAACACCTGCTTGTAACAATACATAACCTCCTGTCTGGAGGATAAGCCACCAAACAGCCTAACGTTTAAAAACATCAAATGTAAAGATAAAGTCTTTGTGCAGTTATAATGTAGTGAGTTTCAAAGTCAAACACTTAATACTAAGTTTGTGCACTGGTGATAAACTTCGTAAATGACACAATACAATGTTTCTACGTCCCTGGTGTGTGAATAACGAGACCCTGGGAGGCTGCATATTAAAGCATCGAGTCATTAACCATTTAATACTATCATGTTGACCAAATGGAATGCCTCCAATAGGGAGTAAAATGTTCGAGAGAGCACTGTAACCGAAATTATAGGGGTTCTTCAAGTGCAAAAGAAAATCTGCTGCTTGGCCTAAAGAAGATCGAAGGAGATCATAACCCAATTGTTCACAGTATGAATTCCACTTGTTAATGTTAGTCTTGTATTGTTACAAGTTCCTCGATTGTCTCCAGGAGTAAAGCATGACTGAAATTGCTTCCTCAGTAAACCCCTGAAGGAATGCCGGACGGACACCAGGTAAGCTATCAGTCGCATCTGCAAGGGGTGTGTCAGTTGGTCCATTCCTGGAAGGATCTGCCCAGGTCATATCTGTGATCAGGTTCATCAGTCCCGTGTACCAGGGTTGTATTTTCCAGTTGGGTGTTATGACAATGGCCCGGACTCGGGTTTCTCTCGAGTATCTGGAGTGCGGGGCCTAGCTCAGAGGTAGCGCTCTGGGCTTCCAACCGCTGGGTCCCGGGTTCGATTCCCTGGTCGAGCCTAAGTTGGATGCCTGTTTCATCCTTCGTCTCATTGCCATGGTTTCTGCCTGTCCTAATTAGCCCAACTGGTGCAGAAATACAGGACATAAAGCCCTAATCACACACACACACACACACACTCGAGTTTCTGAATCACTCTCGGTAGAAGGCTGAAAGAAGGATAAGCATAAATAAATATACTGCTCCAACTCATGGAACATGCCATCTGCCCCCTCCATATGGCGTAATTACCTGGTTTTTGCATATCCAGTTTGGTGGCAAAGATCTGTGGAGCACCAAATCAGTGTCAGTGTTTATGAAATGCATCTATATTTAGCCCATCAACATTGCCTGCAGTTAGACCTGTGAGCCAGCCACTCCACCAAGTACCGGCTGGGTGACCGATAAAATCGGCTGGCTACCAGCTCAGCCACCTCACAAGCGGCTGAGGCTGGCTGCCATAATTTATAGGTGGCTACCGGCTTGAAGCGGCTTAAATGCCTTGATTTTGCTAATATGCTTAATTAAGGCAATCATCAAATCAGTCTGACTGCTCATGACAATGAAGCTTTCACTTGCTTCAGCATACACATAAATACTATATATAAGGTATATAAATTCAAAATATTGAATTGTCACCTGTCGTACCTAGATTATAATTTTAAAAACCAGACCTCACAAAGAGCCAGCAAGACTGACATGTGCTACATCCCAAGTTTAACTCAAGTAGGCCTATGTCTGAATGGGAATTTTCTGCTTTTCATAATGATCACAAATACAGTTAAACAGAAATTAAAATGGGCTATCTTTTATTCTTTTTCACTTCTATATTCTTTTACATTCTGGACAGAGTGGTAAATTGTCTTTAAAACCAAGTAACCTGCATCAACATCTAATCACTCGTTCTTCAGTATCTTCACATTGTCAGGAATAAAAGTTATCATATTAAGAGATATTGCATCAAGAGAACTTCTTCTCGAGTTCATTATAAGACCTGTCACTGAAAACATGCATTACACCTGATTGCTTGAAGCAGTAATGGAAAGGTACTCCTTTGCCATTACTGCTTCTGTGGTTGGCATATGTGACAAGTACCGGTGTACTTCCTCTTCAAAATTATCAACGTCAGTTTGTATGTCAGACCTAATGCAATTCAATAGTTTTAGCAGAGCATTTGGCTTCTCCACTGTCTCATCATCTTGATCGCTGCTTTTCGAAGCTGAAGGCATTATGTCATGTTGGTCGATTTTCAATCAGCACATTCATGCTCTCCTCTTTAGAGAAGCAGAACTTGCACACAGCAGGGTTTAAAACACAAGCAAGTTTAGCTGTAGGAGATAAATCAAACCGTTGGTCTAACCTCAGCAATATCGTATTTTTCAGCTGTTTCAACTCAGTAGGTTTGTCTTCTGTGTGCATTGCACATACTTGTGCTATTCTTGCTTTGACCAGGGGGAAAACGGCTATAGAATTGTTAGCATCGCTTAAATTTCTGTAAGTTGGGCAAACGGTTTTAGAAATGACAAAAGATGCTGGAGAGGATGGAGTTCATCTTGGTCTAGCACCAAGTCAACTTTGCCAAGCTTCTTTAACATATTCATTGTGGCATCTTGTAGGTTAATTATAGACTCTATCATTGACAAAGAGCTATTCCATCTTGTAGGAGTCATGGTTTTCAAACTTGTGTGGGAATGACCAATGTCATCTATGTCTTCTTGTACATTTACACCAGTCTCGAATTGCTCATCAACAAGCAGCAAACCATGAATGTCTGCCAAAGTTGTTAATTTAGCAAATATTTCAATGTCGTTTCTGTGTAGGATCTCCTCAGATAATGCATACGACTTGTAATGTAATGTATTCACAATACGTTTGGCTTTCTCAAGTATATTAATTAGTTATAACTGGGCATTTGTTAAACCCATCCGTTGTTAACACTAAGTTCAAAATATGTGCTAGGCAATGCTGAGGGTCGTTTATCTTTAAAAGTCTAGAAGTAGCAAACATGTTTGCAGCCCCCAAGTGGTGTGCAGCTTAAGGTAAAGATTTTTAATTTCCAATCATCATCTATGAAACTAATTCTGATTCCTAAAAATGGAAGCTGTCTGTATTTGTCAGTCCAGCCATCATACATTATGTTCACTGCCTTGATGTCTTTCAACTGCTCAATTACTGCTTCTTTGACTGACTTGTACATGTCAATAAGAGGTCCACATGATAGTGTGGAGCAGTCAGGAAGTTGCACACCAATGTTTTTCTTGAAAAAGGTAGCCATTCCAGCATTCTCTACCATATTAAATGGTTGCAAGTCCTCACAAAACCCCAAGATCAAATCACAATGCAACTCACAGGGGCTTGAAACACATTTTGCAGATTCTGGATTACACCAACTCTGTATTATAGTTTTTTGTCTTTTCGTGGCTGTTTCATTGTCCACATCTGTGTCATGAACTTTCAACAAATGTAATTTCAAGTTTCCAGTTCCTGTGCCAAGTCAAACATTATGTATTTTCGAAAGATGCGCTGCTTGGCCCTTTTTGAATTTTCCCTCTCTTTTTCTAAACACACAAGGCAGTACCAATTTGTGTCATCGATCAAGAGCCCATCATCACTGTACAAATTGCCATAATGCCTCCACGTCTGACCTGTGTCTGTAGTAATTTTCATGCTTGTCCATCTGGGAATTATTTTCAACTTATCAAGCTGCATATTCTGGGGAGCAAGATTATTCGAAATGTTTGCATTTTTCTTTCCAAGTCGATACCTGAAATGGAAAATGAGCACAAAGTTACACCATAAAAATATTTGAATGTGAATTATTATCTTTAATCATTAATGATGAGAAAAGGCTTATATCAATACCATTGGTTGATATATTCAATAAAACACTAATTTCGAGCAAAATTACATAAGGCTTATAAAATAAACAAATTATTATTGCCAAAAGCCTTCTGTATTGATATGAAAGTCTAAAATCTTAAGAAATTGAATATTTCTCATGGTTATGCCTAACAAAAACATAGCCTCCTTGGTGGAGGTAATGAATAAATACACAAGACCGAAAAAAACCTTCTTGAGGTAATGTGATAATAGATAACATAACATCAGTATATGTGATAGATCCAGCAAAATGAATTTACACAGTGTGATATGGGGCCTCAAAGGCTCGGGCAAAGTGATGACGTCACATAATAATGCTGAATGCGCTGTTTAGATCGTTGACTCGCTACTAAATTTAGCTGTTTTAAGTGATATTTATGACAGTTAGAACCGTTAACTTGAAAAAAGAAAGCAATAGAAACATAAGTAAGTGAGGATAGTTCATTGAAACGAATAGCAAGGCAACATTAGTCTAATAGTGGGGAGCCTGAAATCACGTTATTCTGTGGATCACGGCATAATGACGATGTCCTTACCTCTAGGCAGTCTGAGAACGATGTAGTACATGCACTACATAAAATGTATAACATTGACCTGCTTAATTAAATATACTAACATGTTTTGTGGCACAAAAGCAAGTACTCTCCCCCTGGCGGCGATCGGCATTCACGGAATTGGCAGCCGGTTTGCTGTCTTTAGGCAGCGCCTGGCGGCGGCTTGCTTCTCAAAATTTAAGCGGCTTAGCTGACAAGCGACGGGCACCCACCCACCCACCTACCTGCAGTGACCGTTGAGTCTTTTGACTGGTGCGTTGCTTGCATTGGCTGCCCTTCTTAGTCACGTGCGTATTTACTGCTAGATGGCTAACCGCTGGGTCCCAGGTTCGATTCCCGGTCGAGCCTAAGTTGGATGGCTGTTTCATCCTTCGTCTCATTGCCATGGTCTCTGCCTGTCCTATTTAGCCAAACTGGTGCAGAAATACAGGACGTAAAGCCCTAATCACACACACACACACACACACACACACACACACACACACACACACACACACACACACACACACACACACACACACACACACTGCTAGATGGCTACAACAAAAAAAAAAACGAAATGGAATGGCCCCAATCAGAAAAGGCATCGCTCGCAAGCTCGCAATGAGAGTGATCCACAGTTAGGAAGATGGTAAAATGCATTAATTTGGAATGCATTGGGGTCTGGTGCCCAAGAGACATATTTCTTAAGCTGTGCATTCAATCTGGAAGCAAACATACAAATGTATCTATGTCTGGCATGCCTAAACGGTCAACAATGTAATCGCAAACAGCCTCGTTTAATTTCCATTCTGTCTCATCATGGAATATATGACTTTTTGGTCACTCCTGTGGGAGTGATCTGTTTGCGATGACTTGAGGGAATTGTGGGTAGTCCGGCAGCATAAAAAAGCGGACCGTTAATGTGAAACATGCGGACCAACGCTAAACCACAACTAGCTGAACATTGAACCATTTTTCTACAAAACAACTTATGTACGCATTATATTATACGAAAGCTTATAATATTATGAACATTGCTTCAAACATTAAAGTCGTAACAACCAAAAAAGTCACAATATTCAGCGTTTTCACAATTCGGCTCGTTCCGCCTTTTAGCATCCCCGAAACGTTTTTCATGTTGACAGCTTTTGGCTGGGACCTGCCTAAGCGTGAACGCGATAGGCAGGTCGCCTCTACCTATCCCGGATGGCTGATTGGCCAAGAACTGAATTTTCTGATTGGCTGTACTATTTTTAGAATGGGGATCATGTTCTGGTCTAGGCTTTTCCAATGTTAAAGCGTAGGATGCGCACGCACGCTACTGGGAGAAAGTTCTTGCGTACATCTCCAGTGACTTTTGCATTGTTTGCCTAATAGTTCACCTGAAACAACAAACACAACAGTATTATCATGAACGTGGGACATAATTCTTCTTACCAAAAGTTTGAGACAGACAAATATAACAACTTAATCATATTCATAAGCCGGGGATGGGGTCTTGGAATTGCCAGATCAATGGCGAAGACAGCTTCGGCCTTTCGCTGGGCCGCTGCGACTAGCTGACGCAGTACGCGGGGGCTGCCATTAGCCGGGAGGAATTCCTTCCGGTAGCGTGCGTGCGCATCCTACGCTTTAACTTTGGAAAAGCCTAGAACGTGATCCCCATTATAAAAATAGCGCAGCCAATCAGAAAATTCAGTTCTTGGCCTTTTTCAAGGCCACCAAATCCTCCAAAAAGGCCACCAAATCCTCCAAAAAGAGCAAACCATGAACACATCTGTGTGACAAAATTAAATAATATTCCAAATATCCAATGACCAAAAAAAGATGTTGGTTTGGCCTTGAAAAAGGCCGTGGTTTGTGGCAAGAACTTACTTAAATATCATATGTAACATCACAGAGCAAAATCCCTTTACAATGTTAATTACAGGAATATCGAAAGCTCAGATTGTATTTAGCACCAAGGAGATTGCAATTAGCGAAGGGCGGCGGTGAGCTCACTTGGCCGGCGGTGAGCTAACTTGGCCGGCGGTGACTTCCTAAAAAAGAGCAGTGAGCTGACTACACCTACCGGGCGGTGAGCTGGCAGAGACGGTGAGCAGGTGAGCTGACTAGTAATCTTGGTAATCAGCGTCCCCGGCTGGTTCACGCCACCAGCGGGCTGCATGTGGGCTATGTCCTTCATTCTGCCACTCAAGGCAGGCAGCCCACCAACCTATACATTTGACCACGTTTCTGCACGCTACAGACTTCACAAGTTGCTTTTTCATTCAGCGCTTACTCATTCTGTACACTCACTTTCCAGCCCACCTTTTCTCTTCACTTGCACAATGCGCTTCTTCTCCCTACATGCATCCCGCCGGCGAGAGTGGCGGGAAATGTCGCACTTTCGATCCCACTGCGGATCAACGTGTTCTGCTGCTATGGGCAGAGCTCCGCACATCCCATGTGCAATCTAGTTTAAGAGTGCTGCAATTCTATCAGTCAGAAGCTTCTCTGTTAAAGCTTTGATTGAGTAATTATTCTAATACCAATTATGCCTTGATTACGAACTTAGCCTAATTGCATGTAGGGTCAATTTGTCATCCAAGTGAATTCACTTGTCATACCAAGTGAATTCCGCGCAATTTTTCAAAAATCGATCTTTAATAATAAAAAATTGCTGTATCTTCTAAACCATTGACACTAGAGACCTGAAATTTTGTATTTTTCCATTAATTATATAGTCCTACAACTGGTATTTTTTGCTGAATTTTTTGTTATTAGCAGTCACGATAAGTTGGGTCCTTCCTCTGCACGAGTTCCAGCCTAATTACTATATATGAGTGAAGCCATTGATCTGGCAATTCCAAGACCCCATCCCCGGCTTATGAATATGATTAAGTTGTTATATTTGTCTGTCTCAAACTTTTGGTAAGAAGAATTATGTCCCACGTTCATGATAATACTGTTGTGTTTGTTGTTTCAGGTGAACTATTAGGCAAACAATGCAAAAGTCACTGGAGATGTACGCAAGAACTTTCTGGCGACTCATGTTGTCAAGAAATGCTGTTTTGACCAGAGGAATTAGAGGTTAGTTTAATATTTATTTAAGATCAATCTCTTTGTTCAATTTTTGATATTCTGGTAAATTTATCTAGCTATAGTGCATAAACAGCGAACGTTAACATGTATTCTACTTAACTTCAGGTGGTCGTGACTCACGGGAGGCTGCATTTGATCAACTGAAAGATGATTCACTAAATGATTGGGAAGCCTTTGACAAGATGCAAGAAGCAGAGCATGAAGCTATTCAGCAGATTGAAAATCCAAAGAGAACTCCAAAGGATTTTATGTGAGTTATAATTGCTTAATTTTTATTTTATGTGAGTTATAATCACTTCTTGATTCTGTCTGGTCAGCATGGTCACGTTTTTTTTTTAATACTTTCTTTGAATTGAAAATTTGTTGGCACAGAAATGTTTTTTACTTACAGGGCAGAAGAACGCCACCAGAAGAAAGTTCTGAGCAAAATCATCGAGAGAAGACACTTCAAAAAACCACAGGAACTGAACTTACTCACTTGGGATGCAAAGGAACAGATCCGATATTTGCATCAGGAGTTTCCTGATGAGTGGACAATTGACAGACTCGCTGAAAGTTTTCCTATCAGTAGAGAAGGAGTGATTAAGCTTGTGAAATCAAAATGGGTCCCGGAGTCCATCGATCGAATTATTAAACACGACCAGCAAGTTCAAGAAAGATGGTTACAGCTCAAGTCAGGAAAGTTAGAAAGTGGTGGCCCACTTGTGTCTAGATACCAACAGCTTCTTATTGAAGGAAAACTTCACACTTTAGTACGTGCTGCAGGACATGCCAAATTGCCTTCACCAAATGTGACAGCAAATTTGCCCTCTGGATCTAGCGTTAAAGAGTCTGGCACTTTCCACGCGCTAGTCAAGGATTACTGTGACAGAAAACGACAGCAGCAAAGAGATGATCCAAGACAACAATTGCAGATCGCAGTCACTGAAAACAAGAAGTTGCTGGCAGATGTCACAAAGGCTTTGAAAGTTTCAAAAAGCTTAAACAAGAATGTGATGTCATCTTTTTCTTATGTGGACAAAAATGTGGCAGATCAGAGTGATTTAATTGAAGAACGCACTCCACAGACATTACTTGATGTAACAATGGCCACTAGACAGCAATTAAATATGCATAGTTCAAACAGTTTAAAGCAGTCCAGCCTCTCTCGAGTATCGCAAAAAGAGAAATTGTCATACTCGGATGAAGAAACTAAGTTGTACCAACCTGGTAGAGGTGAACCTGTGTCTGGAACTGACATGGAATATGTGAAGAAGAAAAAACAAATACTAAAAGAAATGAAGTATGATAGGTCTAAGAATGATGAAATTCCCGTTGAAGCTTACAGGTTCGATCATAATCTCGGATATCAACACCCACTGGGAAGAGTGATCAGTAAATCTAGTTATGTGCACATCCGCAAATCTTTACGCAGAGAAAACAAGGACACTTTATATAGACAAGGTGACTCGTTTTATGATGAGACTGGAGAATTTCTCTTCAGAGTGCCAGGTATGACTGATCAACAGTGATATGAATGGAGTTTGTTTCAGTAAAGTAGAAAATAATCATCTGTCTTATGAAAAGAGAAAGATCATGATGTTTTAAAAGGTTAAATGTATCCATCACTTTCTCAGTGAACCCAGTGAGTTATCTTTACAAGTCACTAGAGGGCAGTAAATGATCTGCTGCTTGCAGACTACTACCCTGGTGTTCACATCATGCAAAATAAAGGTTTTTGGTCTGTAAGATGTAATAGCTTGAATAATTTTGTTTGGTGTATAACCATAAAAAAAGATATATACTTATTATATAAAGCTAGTAAAATGAGTGACAAATTCAATCAATGAGACTTATTACTTGTGAATCAGAATTATGATAAAAGATCTCCACCTTTTTGATAATATGATTTATTATTTTCTGCTTATTGTAATACATAGTGAGGTTTCAGTTAAGTGATCTCTGCCTAATGCATTGTAATTAAAGGTGAGGTGATTTTGTCAAAAGTGAAAATTATGAAAATGAAAGATCTATATACAATGTTATCTGTAATAAAAATAGTGACGCTGCAGCTTCAGATGGTCTAGTTTAATATTTCAAAGAAACTCTTTTATTTCTGCGGACTCTTAATACTAAGATAAATCAGAGCACTGCTGTCCCCAGATTCCATGTGTATTCTGAGGTTGCCAAGGCACACAGACTGGAAGCGTTGCCATGGAAACAGTAAACAAAAAGTTGGCAATGAGGCCAATGGCATGGGCTGACAGAGCTCCTGTGAAACTAGATCCGCCATGATTGAACTAAGAGCAATGTGTTAATGATAAATGACCAGGGTTATTCTAAAACTTATCATCTTATGGCTTGTAACAGGAGCTGATTTGGTCTTTATGGATCTGCCATTTTAAAGTTTAACCTGTGTGCAATACCGTGGTTATGTCTTAAAAAGATGTGCTGTACCACTGCAAAAAGTTATTGAAAGAGGCAGTCAATAGCCTGTCATGACCAGATAGGAGTACGTTGCACTTAATGATATACCAAGCTACCTGGTCTGACTAATCCAGCTATCCCATAGAAGTGTAATTACACTTCCAATGACCGACATGATAATTAGAACTTTAGAAGGAGGTTAGTCTTTTGAACCGTGAATTTGACATCTTGTATATGGTACTTTTGCTGAAGCTAAATGATGTTGGAAATAAGTATTTACATATATAAATTAAGCTATGCTTCCAGAAGGATCAAACCAATTGAAAACATATATGAATTCTATGATATTTATGAAAAAGGTTCTGACAACCTGTGATTTTAAAGAGAAATTATCAAGTAAATGGATAGGGTATTCTGTCTTTATGTAGCCTAATCAGTGGTAAAGGTAGCTTGCTAACCATGAGGTAACAGGTTCAAACCCACGCCATGACTTAAATAATTCTCCAAGTTTAGAGGATCCTTCTGCAACCTCTGTCTCTTGTAACTTGTTGTAAAAGTTCCTGGGTTGGATTCCCGGCTCAGGCTGTTGGTAGCTGTAGGGTTGAGGCAAAACCACACCATTCGAGTAAATAAACATTTTGTGGATTCAGCCTTATCATTTCATTATTACATTACGTTTGCATGCAGCTGGTCATATAATCGTTCAGTGTATTCCACAATGAAACATTTATTCTGCAATCTTTGGCATTGATGATTTGGTCAGCAGGATTCTAGAATTAAGGGAAATGTCCTGTGAAGTTCAGCAGGATATATTGATATTTTGTTGTATTTAGGTGTCCTACATGCATGGTATTATTGATATGGACTTCCCCTAATCTCAGTCAGCTCCATATATAAAAACAAGAACTAGAATTAGAAGACTGCAATATAATTTTTCGTCCCAGTACTAACTGCTGTGTCACTTGATATGTAACAACTTCTTTTGGACGTTTTCATGACTGGTTGACTTGCCTGGCTGATCTGACCTGGCAGGTAGCACTGAACCAGACTGATTCACAACTTCTCTTGGTCAGACCACTAATTAGGTCATGTTTGACTACATTATACAACCAGTTTCAAATATGGATCAGCCATTTTGAAGCACCTCTTCGGTTACCAATGAAGAAGAAGAAAAAAAAAAATCAGTAGGTCTGTCAGTGGTCAGGGTGATGTCCATCTAATTTATTGGCCAGTTCCACTAAAGGTATTGGGTTTGAAGCCTGGCCTGAGTACTCCTCATGAGTGACACCTCTACTATATATAGAGACGTTCTATTGGCTCTAGGAATCTAGATATATGTCCGGTGTACATGATACCTGTGACTTTAAATTGGTAGTACCGTATACGCAGTGTCTATGGAAGGCAATTGAAAGATCCCACACGTGGGGTTGGTTAATATGTAACATTGCATGGGTCCCCAGGGCCCTCTCTTATCATATTGCTTATCTCATTCAGTGGCACAGGATGCGCTATATCTTAATTAATGATGTTAAAAGATTTCAAAAGAACATTATATTATTTTACACACTATAGGTATAATCTAAGCCTTCTAAAAAAATATGGCCACCTTTGACTTGAAGCCATAATTAATATGTCAAATAGAATGAAACATTAATTTTGCTAATGAGCTATAAATATAATAACAACAGAAATGTGTCATAGGCTGTTAATTATCAATTCATTATCAATGTTTGAGCTGCACAAAGTTCGGTTATAAATTCGGAATCTCACTGTAACTGACTTGAACTAGCTATGTTTCATGCGTTATTAAAATATAGGCTGCATTTTCCATCATGGTTATGTGGTCTAAAAGATATGAATTATATTAAGAACAGCAAATCTGCACAAGGCTGCTTTTAATGGATAAGTTGCAAAAATAGTTTAAGAGATGCAGATAATTTAAAAACAAAATACCAAGGTATCTGCACTGGAATCTTCCACATGACACAGTTTTCTCCCAGATTTTGAATTTAGCCTGATATGGAGCTTTTTAAGAGGCTATAGATTAGTCCCTCAAGAGGCTTGATGAAGCAGGACTGCTGATGTTGATGATGCAGAAATTTCAAGCAGAATGATGGGGAGTCTAAAGATGCCACTGCATCACTTGCTACTTTGGAAAATTCTGCCATGTCCATCATTAGTGTTTATTGACATTCTGAGTTGCACCAAAAGCTCACATACAGACCCCTAAAAGACACCTCGCAATTATGGCCACATAATTGAATAGTATTGTTTGAGTGATTATCAAATATTGGTAGGCAAGTCTGAAAACTAATTTAGTAACTTACTAAATTCAGGTATGATTAAACTTTAAGGGATGTTTTAATTAAGAGAACTTCCAAACAAGTCATGATCGGGCTGACTGCATATATATGTATATAAGCTTATTACCATCAATGGCAATCATTTTGGAAATGAATACGTTATTTCAAATGTCTTTCAACAGTTTTTATAATCTTACCTTTAATTGGCTCAATATGTAATGTTATGGAATATTCGGGTGAAAAAATATAGACGACTGGTCATAACACTGATCAATAGGTTCATATAAAGCCCTTTCACCTTTGAAGCAATTTTCAGGATCAAATCATGGCTTGCTGGCTTGCCGTTATAGAGTGGCTGCAGTTGTTGGTCTTAAGAGTCTTATTGCAGTAATATATAGCACCCACGACCAAAATAGTTCATTTTTGAGAATATGAGGTTAAACTCTTTGCAATTAAATGTTTATGAGTCAATTTTAAAAGTGTTTTACTGAAGGTCCCAAATAGCATTCCAAATTGGGCCAGCGTCGCTTCGACATCGTTTCGATACGATTCGAAATGCTATCTGGGTTCGAAATGCTATCTGGGTTCGAATTCATGACCCAGGTACTCTTTATGCTTTATATACTTGGTGTCTGGTCTGGAGCATTTAAATTACGTAACTCATTAGATTCATACGTTAGATGATGTTGACTCGAAACCTTAGCATCTCATCATTACGTCTGCCCATAAGCTGACTAAGCCGCAGACTAATAGCAGTTAGACAACAAATATGGAAATTGCATATACATTTATACGGCTCCAAGTATATAGTAGACCATTTTGGCATGTGCACAGGGGTCAAAGTATATGGTCTCATATTTTGAAGGGTCGTATATATACCATGGTCCTTATATCAAGGTGGTCGGAATAGTCACTCCATCACACATTGGGATCATTGGAGATAGATAGATAGATAGATAGATAGATATAGAAAGTTGAGCCCTCTAAAGCAAGTTCTTGCCGCTAGAAGAAAAAAAAAACATGACATGCCAGCTGAGCACTTCTCCAATGAATCAATCCAGGTAGTAATACTATTTATCATATTTTATCCAGAAGAAGTAAAAAAAATGAGAAAATTATTGATGACGCTTGAACCTGACAGTACAAAATATGAACCTATTCTGAGGTTGCTCACCTTGGATGTTTTGCAAGTACATGAATGTACATGAATGCTCTATTTGAACTGCTTACTTTTTTCATATGAACAGTATCTTAAAATTGAAATTTTTTATGTGAAATTATCTGATTGCTGATAATGTTAAAAAAAGAAAAAGAAGTGAAAAAGTCAATATGGAAGAGTAGAGCTGTGTAGTCTGAAGTTGTCTGACAGTCATGATAACCTATAAAGGCAATTTGCAGGCTGGTGGGTACCATGACAACATTGATGGGTCCATCATGGAATTTAAGGATTTCTCATTGACAGTTCTTTAAGTGGATGGACTCTCCAGTGACCAGGGGCTATCAAGTGGTCAAGCAGAAGTGAGCAGAAGGAGTTCTTTGGGTATTAAGTTTAGATTTGATCTTTGATAAGATGTCATGTCGACGTTTGATGCTAATCTTAGGCTTAAGCTAAATTGTTGAGTCTTGGCAGAGTTGACGGTTGTAATATGAGTGTTTCACATGGCTAACATGGCAATTGTAACCGTGAAGACTTGCTTATTGTGACAAACGAGACTGTAAAGTTTAAATATTATTAAAGGACCACTATAGTGAAGCTGTCTAGCATGTCTTAATTCATTTTTTTTTTAATAATCATAGTTTTGGACTAAATATATGGCAAGTATTCTTAATATTAGTTATATTTAGTACCCACCCAACCAGGTAGTCTTAAAAGCGAGGTGGTCTTAATATTGAGTGGTCTTGATTAGGTGGCGTTGTTTATCAAGTTCTCTTATTGGTCTTAATTGTGAGGTGTTTTTAATAGTGAGATTCAGTGAAACTCCACCAATGCCACCATAAGACCACCACTATGAAAATACCTAGATTCTTTTCATTATCATTTACCTCGCTATTACGACCAATTTTCATTAAAACCAGTCATATATTACATTAAAGGATAGTCTCAATATATGGTTCCACTGTAAGTAACAATTCCAATGACCATACAGTTGGAACAAACGCAGGTCTTCAATGGTCCTAAGTGTCACACCTCTCAGTTTAGATTCTAGTTATAATTTTTGGTCTACCTATATTTACTTTTTTGTGCTTTGTTTTCCTAATGCTATGTAATGCACCAAACAAGTTGTTACTTTTTCGCCTAAAATATACTGTATTATTATAATAATTGTGGTGATGTTATAGCGAGGTGGTCTTAATGTTGGGCAATGTCAAATTAAAAAATGCTCTAAAGTTGGTGATAGCATTTACCTGTGGGCGGTGCTAAGATCTGAGGGCCGGTTTGAGTGGCAGGCTGGCACCGCCCCCTTCTGCAGCTGCCTATAAAACTGAGGCAACCTGCAGAACTGGGTTGGACACCTGCAGCTGCAGGAGTGTAAAAGCTGCAGTTCCATGCAGTTAGATTGTGTTCACAGGATGTAAATTTTCATTTTGTGTTATTTTATGAACTGGGAAACTTATTTTGCAGTCACTAGGATTTGAGTGTAAATCGCTGCATTGATAAAAACTCTGTTCTGTTTTGGTGAATTAAAAAGGGACTCGATTTATAAAAACGGTTTGACAAAACACCTGTATTTTATTCGATTATAAAAAAGCCTACAATTTGATAGCCATGCCACAATGGACTACAGTTTGATTCTAACACTGTAGAAGTATTTATATGAGAATCTTATTCCGTGGTGTCACAGAGAGAATTTTATTCATCTCGAGTTTCTAATACTTATTACATTAACAGCTGGGCCCTTACGAGTGAACCTATAAAATTTCTAGAGCACCTGGATTTCAAGTGGAATTCTGAAGAACTCTGAAGATGTTTTTACAAAGGGACTGTTTTAACTTCAACAGGATGCTATAGCCTATCTGTGACACGCATGTGCTTTTTTGTACATCGAACTGTGAAATTGGGACAAAGTTAATATTTCATTGAGCTTAAGCGACACGTTTAGGGATTTTTTATGTACGTAAAATTGGCTAAAAGAGCCGAAATGTGTCATAGCTGTTGATTATTATCAGTGTATGGGCTGCTCTGAGTGACTGTCGGATCATACTAGTGATGTGCTCGGGTAGGACTTTTTTTTCTATAAACCCTGTCTAGCCACAGAGGAGCACACCGCGAATGTTTATCGTTAATAAAAACTTTCTTAAACAGTAATCCCAGTGCACTGTGCTGGGGCAGGTCATATTGGACAAATCCATAGGATACATAACTGGATTCTTCCACATTGCACATCTTTGCACATGATATGTTGCATGGAATTATTATGACAATTTAGAGGATAAAAAAAACACACAACATTACTTGGATATTAAAGAACAATAAGCTACAACTACCAAGGATTACCACAATAAATTGGAAACTTAATCGGGAATTTTCATAAAACACTTCATAAAATTATCATAACAAAAAGTTTCAATTCAAATTCAACTACTTTTTGTCACACCATTCTACAAATTTGTTTGGCCAGACTTAACAAAAAACACTTTATATAACCAAACACTGGTGGGACTGTGACTGGCTGGTGTTTGTATACAGGGGCCACAAATAATATGAAATTATGTTTTTATGATTAAAAAAGGGTATTGCACAAGCTCTGGACATTTAACAAGTGACATCCAACACTGAAAAAAAAAAACATCGCGCAAATCACATGAAGTTGGAATGTATAAGATAGTATTTCAACATAGCTCGAGAATTTCAACATTGCTCTAGTATTTCAACATTGCTCTAATATTTCAACATTGCTCTAAGTACCTGAGCTGACTAACAGATAGTTTAAATGATAGAACATCCAGTAAATGGAAAATGAACACTATTGCAAAGTGTTTATTGTAAAATTACACTTGTACTGTAAATCTAGACTCTCGCTGTAAAATAATTCTAACTGCCGGGGTCCCAAGACACCTGCTATGTGAAATTGTCAGTGCGTTTGAATATCATGTTATATCAAATTGATATCACCACAGATTGAAGGGTATGGTAGATTCTAATATCACAGCCAGGCCAATAAGTGTGGATTTTCAATGAATAAATGAATATTGCACATTTCAGCAATACCAAAACAGAACTAATGGTTTCTTCTAAAACTGACTTTTAGTTACAGCACCAGGATTACGATTTTATTCACATTCAAAAAGTCTGCAATCTCCAAATATTGCACTTTTACTCAACATCAGATAAATATTACTGAAAAGAAGTTTTCACTCAATTCAACCTTAGTGGATTTGAATATATTATTGAAATTTTTGTGAAATATTACGAAGACACAATTCTGCAAGATGGAGGGATTGATATGCTTTACCAGTTTGATTCTTCTTATAATTGTGGTGAGTACACATTTCTCTAATAACAATACATATCATGGAGTCAAAGCTACGCAGTCATATTCTTTAACTCTCGTCTCGTCTCGTCTCGTCTCGTCTCGTCTCGTCTCGTCTCGTCTCCTCTCCTCTCCTCTCCTCTCCTCTCCTCTCCTCTCCTCTCCTCTCCTCTCCTCTCCTCTCCTCTCCTCTCCTCTCCTCTCCTCTCCTCTCCTCTCCTCTCCTCTCCTCTCCTCTCCTCTCCTCTCCTCTCCTCTCCTCTCCTCTCCACAGCCTTCCTCATACAATATTGACAGGAGTAATATTCTCTCTCATATTCTGTTTACTTTGTTCACCTAAATAATTCTGTTTACTTTGTTCACCTAAATAATTCTGTGTTACATTTTTCTATTGGAATGTGACCATATTTCCTTCTAAAACAGGTTTTCCCCTAAGATATACACTCATGTTCTGTTTATTTTGATGGTATCAATGTTTCATCACCCACCTAATAGGTAAAGGCAATAGAAACCCAGGTTGTCTATGAATGCCCAGGTGTCAGGGACAATATTATGTGTGAAATAACAGCATGTGTTCTTTCTATATGTTCGTACAAAACATGTTTATGTAAAGAGATTTTTGTTACCTCACATAATGTATACTGCAGCAAAATCGATAACTTTTCCTGTGTCATCTTCTAAGATTTTCATTGTACACTATTTGTAAAATTTGAAGTGTTAGAAAAACTCTTACATCATTACTATAGTAAAATTGAATTTGATTAATTATAAAACATGTATTCAGGGGTAGGGGTCAAAACGAAGACGATATATACGTAGGCCTAATGGTCAATGTGTTTGTCTGTAAACTTGGAGATTGTGGATTCAATCCTTGCAAGCTACCGTAGTGGCACTGTCGTGAACACTACAAAATACTTACATATACATAAATAGTATAGTTAGACTAATGTTGGCATGGGTATCTAAGAACTGAGGTACCCAGATAGCATTCCAAATCGTATCGACTTCGGCGTGATGTCGGCGATGTCGAACCGATGTAGAAACGACGCTGGCCTGATTTGGAATGCAATCTGGGTAGTGCTGCTTACAGGTTGAGAAAGTCTCATGCTCGAGCAGAATTTTATACATTGGTCCCTCACCTTAATACAGCCTCAGTATTTCACTGGTAATTTCTAGTTTCCAAATTGTGCACAATTAAACCCTGGCTTTTGTATTTAAATGAATGTCGTGCACCAAGGGTGGTCTTAATAGTGAGGTGTTACGGTATAAGGACAATAAAACTTGGATTTCTGTAATTCTTTAGTTATGCCTAAATTATAGTATAATTGATTTATTATTGGCTTGGTTTGTTCTGTTAGAGATTAGCTAGGTGGCTTCTGGGTTTCATTGTGCAACAATGTGTAAAAAAATACCAAAAAAAAAATTTTGGCAGAAGCTTCAAACACAACTTGCACCAACTAAACAATATCCCATGCTCTTTTTTTTTTTTTTTTTAGTAATATAGCTATTATGAGAAACTATTATCAGGAAGATGTATAGCTCAATTGAGTTGCTTTCACAAAAATATCTCGCATGATATGATGTAGTTGGCAACAAAATTGTCTTTCCATGTGTGAGTGTCATAAAACTATATGAAGTGGGTGATGGGTTTTTACTAGGATAATAGCACAGATAATAAGCTTATTGTGCATTATGGCTATGCTATGGTCAGATAAACTGGATATATAGTTGGCAGTATGATAACTTATAATTGTACCTTGCATGAAAGTTAGAAAGGTATTATTAAGACAGACTCCCGGATAACATACTCATCTTATCCTTCGCACTAATGCAGATAAATTGTTATCATCCTGGGTTGCTGTGGTATAAGCAAAAATAGTGTTTTTTTTTAAATTTTATTTTTAGTGTTTTTATTAATTTATGGTGGTTGTCTTAAGTCTGTGTTAATTACAGACTAATTTACAGACTTACTTACAGTAGTAAATATTCAATCAACAGGATTTAATGGAGGGTTACCTTATTTTGGTAAATATAGATCTTTGATTACAAAAGTGACTTTTTGTTAAATACAATATACGTACCTTGCCAGGTCAGCCAATGTTAGCAGGATTTTAATCCGACACGGGCAATATCGAGCCAATATCAAGCCAATTTATCTGGGTTATGTATTTTATAAGAGATAGCAACTGGGTGACCAAATGGTTAAGGCGTCTGCCACATTGGACAGCTCTAATGAAGACCCAGGTTCAATCCCCAGGCCCGGTCACTCTTCGTTAGCTATATCTCAACTGGATGACGATCGCATGTGACGTTATATCGAAGGTGCCTTGTACTCGTTGTATATGCTATGTAAAGACCCCATCCATGGGTAGATGTGTAAAACGATGTGGATGCTAAGCCTTATCATCTCATCATGACGTCTGCCTCTGACAGCTGGTCATATAAGCTGGCTTAGATTCAGACCAAGTAGCATTGTGACATTAGACATCAGAAATTTTTAATATGACGTATTCGCAAAACAGAGATCTTACTATTCAGGTTCTACTGCATTGTATTGGGAGGTACAAGTTAGAGTGCCATTATGAATTTGATTTATTATTTAATAATATCATTTGTTTGAATATAGAGGCCCATGGGTCTCACCAGTGCACATACCTTAATGGCAGTTGGCATGTACAAACGTGAATTACTGTATTTAAGGACATATGTCATTGTAGGAGGTACTGCTTCTTTCATGCGTGACAATGTGAATAAAGAAAACTGTTTATGACAAATATGACAATATTTTTATGCTCTGTGGCCTATTATATTAAATATGACATATTTATTATTCATGGTTTCCAGTTTGGATATATGTATTTATATTAGGGCACTGTAATTGCTAGTATTACCTCTATCTTACCTGGAATTTAGTAAAATGTTCATGTTATGAAATCATGGTTTATTCCGCCTGTTATTGTACTATGAAGAACCTCGACATCAAAAGTACCCAATATGCAAAATTATATACAGTCTTAACTGTGAGGTGGTCTTAATGGAGAGGTGTCCCTTAATGGGGGATTTTACTGGATATTTCTGTGAATAGTTCTATGATGCATGTCTTACATTAATTGTACTGCATCATTTATTCATTTATTTTTTATACGAGGTGCTGTGTCAGAGTAGGGAAGATGGGGGAAAATTGGGACACGGGGAACTTTGAGACAAACTCCTTAGCATCAACCCAGTAATGTTTGTATATCTGTCATTTAATACTTCTAGGGTTTTACACCAGGTGAAGTAATTTTTTATATCTGGCGTCTAGACCTATCACACAATATAACTATGACTGATATGAACTTTAACAATGCCAGATATATATAACGAACAGGTTCTCAGATCTGTGACAAAAATTAGGTCAATGACTGATAGGAGATTGGGATGTAACAAACATGAATGTTATAACAGTATGCTTTGTGAAAATTAAAGAAAAAATTTATGAATCTCTTTGAAAGATATGAAACACAAATCTCATGACTGCATATATTATGTAATTTTTTGTAAATAATGTCAGATGAAGAAAATATATTTTGTCCAATTTCTACTATCCTGACGATTACAAACTCATGATAATTCACACAACTGAGCTCCACATGACCATAGTTTTAGCTGAGTTTGGATAAAGTCCTTGGTTACCACTTCCAAAGTTCATAAATTAACGTTTTAGTCATAATTTAACTTGTAATTTTACTGCAGTAGAACAAGCTAAATAACAGTTTTTTCAGGCGATTGACCACATATATATAGCTTGCAGGCCATTAGTACAAGAAAAGTTAAGCTAAGTGTCATTAATATATACTATCAACTATTATCACACAAGTCTGGTACTTCTCTATTTAAATAGAGCTTTACTTGTTATCAATTTCTTTATATTTAAGCTTTCTTATAAATTATCATGTATTTGCATTCATTCCATTTCACACTGGACAGTGCTGTTCACACATTGCCAGATATCTATTCTTGAAAAACAAAACAATAAAAATAAACAATTTTCTTATTTACGCACATGACTCTTCAATCTTATTCTCAAGTATTTGGAGATAATGAAATCATCTAATAGTATACAAAACCTTAATTACTGGTCTTTAATTCCAGATATTGATAAACAGTGCTTTAGCCATGTGGACCTCAGAAGGTCACAAGTTCATATTAAAACCAGCACGAGAGTGAGACAAAGTGTGAGTGGGGCACAGTGAGACAGTCAATTCAATGTAACTCTTCATAAGGGAAATGACAGCTGGATGTAGGTTGCATGACATGTTGAATGGATGGTACCTTGTACCCAGTGTCTATGCCAGGCCCAGTGAATGAACCCAGCTATGGGGTATATGCATTACATTGTATTGACTTTAAGGATTACCATCTCATCATTACATCTTCCTCTGACTGCTGGTAAAATAACCTGCTGAGCTTCAGACCAGTAGCAACTTGTATCTAAAATAACGGTATTCTGGAGACATTTGCATTTCTGTTGTACTATCGCCACATCTCACTCTACAGCTTGTCTCACAGTACCCCACCAGTAGGGAACAATGAGCCTAATGACTTGCACTGACATTGTGTTGAAAAACTTTAATCTTACATAAGGTATGAACCTTATGCCCTGAGTTTAGAATGTTTGTCATGATTGAAAACAACAAAAGTGTCTCGTTGTTCCCCACTCTTCCCTGCAATCTGTTGATTGTTCAGGTCTGTTAAATGTACAATATAATATGTACAATCGTGCATTAATACAACAGGGATAAAATCATTAACAAGTTCTACTCATTAAATTCAGATCAACTTAAAGAGCCTAAGTTACTTATCTCTTGTGTTTTCTTTCCAACTTTAGATGTATTAAATTGACCATTTAAAAGTCATAATGCGTAATATTATATTGTAGTTCTATATACCACTATGTGTAAAGGGTGTGGACAAAAAAAAACCCCCTGCGAGACAGTAATTTAGTTTTTTGATAAACATGAGATACAATCTGTGGAAATGTGAGGTGACTCCAGATTTTGGTCTTGGCACAATATAACACCAAAAGTGTATGGTTTCTGACACTGATATGTTTGTATACGGTGACTGGGACATGTAGCTATGCTGCCATATATGTTTTCTCTTCATAACTGCACATGTAAATTCACTATTTATATCATGCCCTTGGAGTACATTATGAACTAAAGTATGACAGCAATCATAATTGTGTATTATTATATTTTCATATTTCGGAAAGATGGTTTGGAATTTAAGTGGCCAAATGGTCAGATGGTCAGCTTCTGTGGCACTGGCTCATTGATGCACGGGTTCAGAGCCACTCCCAGCACTGTTTATGAGTCACATCTCAGTCATCATCCTTTTTTTTGGAATTTGCTGCATAACATAGTAATTTGACAGCATTTACATGTGTTTATTGATTATTCTACCAAAAATGTCCGGGAATGTTTACTTAAGGTAAAAAGTTGCATTCTTCCGAGAATCAGTTTTGTAGACATGAGGTTGCAGCTCCCTGTGTATTTGTCTCTCAATATATTGAATTGTGGATATATGAAGGCTGATGTCTGGATATTGCCAATTCGCATGTTTTGATCATATGAGATGAAATATATCACGAAATGAAATAGAGAAGGAAATTAAAATTAATATGATATAATATTTGGAAGGTGGGAAGTCATGAGATCACATTAGATATGAGAAGAGATATTTTGTTTTTATAAGATGGAATGAAAGGAAAGGAGTTAAGATTAGTTGGGATATATAATCTGATAAGATGGAGTGAGATGAATTTCGATGAGATGAGATCAATCAAACATACGATCACATGGTATAAGATCAGATAGACTGACCGATCAGATTATCATAATTAAGCAAGCTTAATTGGCCAACATCGGGCCAGATAGCATTCCAAATTGGGCCAACGTCATTCTATACTGGCCGCCGTTGGAGCAACATCGTATCAACTGATACTGGGCCAACATTGAGCTGATATTATCAACAACAAGCCAACAATGAGCCAATTTGGTATGTTATCTGGGATATAATGAAATGAGATGAGTTAAGAAATGAGAGTTATGAGCCGATATAGAAAGCGACTGGAGATGATTCGCAATCAGTTATGCTGTAAGAAAAAGCTTATCGTAGATATTTTTTATGAACAAAACATTCATAATACATTGGAAAAATTGAAATAAAGATGAAATGAATATGAAATAAGTATATTAAGTTGAATTCAACGGAAAGATATTAGCTTTCCATTGAACTTCTAAAGCATCGAAAGATCAACACATGTATATAAAATACATTTAACGAAGTGTGTCTAAAATATGGGACCAACTCTGAACTTGGTATAGTGATACTTATATGAAAAACATTGTTTTCTAGTATCTTGTTTTCTCACAAATTTACTTTCAAAAGTGTCACACTCTGACACCAGAATCACAATGGTTAAAAAAGGAAAACATTTTGATATTTTTTATGGATAAAAAACTAGAATCATTTGCATATTTCCCATTGTTCTCTTTTTAGAGAGGTGATTTTATTGTCAAATGTCATTTTATGTACATTTTTAACCTCTCATTTTCGACTTGTGCCAATTGATATAAATTATGATTAGGCTTTTGCAGCTTAGTATAATGATGATATGCTGCCATGGTGTCACATGATAATGGAACTCGAATTACACATGTAAAGCATGTGATTCTCATGTTTTTGGACCTATTATTGTCAAGTGGTCATGTTAGTCATGCTGAATTTACACTGCAACCTCGTCATTAAGACCACTGTAATGTAAAGCTATCTATCTACTCATATCGAGCCAGCGTTGTTCCAATATTAAAACGACGCTGGCTGGATTTGGGTTAGACACAGTAGATAGCTTTATATTACAGTGGTCTTAATGACGAGGTTGCAGTGATTTGGAACAACATCATATCATCATTGCCAACATTGTGCTGATGTTGTCCCGATTTGGAATGCTATCTGGGAGGCGGTCTGTATTTTGAAGTGGTCCTAATAGCGAGGTAAATTACAATATCAAAAAGTTCGGTCCTAAATTGGGCCGCACTGTATGTCATAGTGTTAGGTGTATTCTACTTTCATTGAGATGGGGCTAATATTTGTATTTTTTCTTCTTCTGTCCATTTTTTGGCACAATTTTGTCTGATTTTTTTAACCCTCAGAAGCAATCATCTTTCCTGCAGGCAAGTGTCATTCAACATTCAACAATTATAGCAATCGAGCGCATCACAGAATTTTGGGAAATTTTAGGCTGCCTCTCAAATGAGCACAGCTCGTCCCCTTGTTTTTTTTTAATACACAATGAAAAAAGGTAATCACACTTTTGTTAACGAGGTTTACTCGAAGTTGTAGATTTATGAAAAATTAAATGTGAAAATACTTAATGGAAGAAAATTGCATGACCGATAGGTAGATAGATAGGTAGATATGTAGGTAGATAGATAGATAGATAGATAGATAGATAGATAGATAGATTGATAGATTGATAGATCCCCTATTCGTATTAGGTGCAAGTTAGATTAGTGGTGCCTTGTACTCTGTGTATGTGTTGGTAAAGTAAAAGACCTCACCCATAAGGTAAATGTGTAGGTGTAGACTCTAAGCCTCGTCATTCATTTGCCTCTGCCATAAAAACAATACAATTGCAAAACTCAAATACAATACAATATAACAATAATACTGTATTGTATATATTTTCATCAACATTCCATGTTAATAATTTTACTAAAAAATAATACATATATATGTATTATATATATATATAACCAGAACTGTTACATATAGATATATAACCAGAACACTTTACAATGGCATATATATCTCCAGCAGAAGGGTCCACTGCACATCTTATTATTGTCAGCCTCACAAAGACACCTTTCCATGATACCACACTTGTGTTATTTTACTGTCATGTTATCTATAGTGAGCTTCGAACCTGTAATGTTTTTCTTAGGGAGATCTTATTATACATTTTATAGTGCTGTTTATTTTCTTTGGGAAATTTCATCTAAATGGTCGTCTTTATTATGAGCTATCGAAAGGTGACAGGTGAGCAAAAAGCACATAAACATGAAAACCTCAAGAAAGCACCATTTTTTTACTTCCGACAACAGCATGATTTTTAAATTTCTTTTCACTTCATGCATTAAATGAAATTTGATGCTTCAGCTATAACAGTATTTCACTGAATGTTGAATACGGTTTTCTAACAATGTCTGTGGATGAAATGCTTATAGATGCTATAATAAAACCATTACTAAAACTCAACGAAAGTGTATTGCAATTTTTTGGTTTATTTATTCTGACTGTTGAAAAACGTCATCCAAAATTATATTAATATTTTGGATCTCAAGTGCCTTTGATTATAATTAAAGCAAGCAAAAACTAATGACATTTTTAAAATTATTGTCTTTCATTTATACTCATTGATTGCAATATCACACATAATAACTGGGTGATAAGTAAATCTCCATCGACATTTTTATGTTCAAAACTTGTGGGCATTCAAGCAAGTTTCCGGTCGGTCGTGATTAGGTTTTGTGTTTCCTTTGCAAATTCTTCGATTATCTAGACTAGTGTCATGTTACGTCTATGCCTCTAGTTGCACTGATTACAGAAATGTTAAGTGGGCAGGGAAAGATAATTCTTAGCTCTGTTTCCCTTATAGTTTGCTACATTTTTGTCTGGAGCGAATCGCATGACCCAGATTTCCAACTTCTCGAATTTTATGTAGCGTCATTAATTCAGCGTAATTTCCATCCTGTTCGAAGTCAGCTTTTAGCATTTGCAAATTCCGAAGCACTTTGGGAAGCTTATCTGTTGTGGCAAAAAAGGGAATTTGATGTCATGCCACTTCAACGGCCTCTCATAGGAGTGGACTGGAAAACATAACCAACCACTTAGGAACAAATTTGTCATCAGAATACACCAGATTTCCTCTCTTGATTTTTATTGTTTAAAAAGAAACTCGAGCACCACAGAAAGACACTTACATGGGTTAGATTCGCTAATGCTTTTCACTTTGTGTCAAGTGCTTGTACTAGGGCAAGTGAAAGACCTCAACTGTCAGATTGATCAAGGATTTATAGTGCCTTAGTGGAGAATACCAACCCTAGTACTCATCATCTCATCATTCAGCCTGATACAGTAAACAAAGCTTGTTGCTAAGGCCTTGACTCTTTGATATGTGGTTTCAAATGCGCCAGATGACATGCTTGTTCCAGACAACACGTCACCTTGGCTCGACATTGACCCAGCATCGTGCATGTTGAGTCAACTTGGGCCAACATGGGGCTGACCAGGCATGCTATCTGGGACAGGGTTCAATGTCAGCCAGGTCGACTTCTGAAATAGCATTCCAAATCAGGCCAGCATCATTTCAATATTAATCACTGTCGAAACAACATTGTATCAACATCGCAGACGTCACGTCGATGATGTCCTGATTTAGATCGCTTTCTTATACTGCCTCATTACATGGGACAGGTTCATCATGTAGGTAAATGGTTTCTTGAGGCAAAAGCAGGATATTGTGAGACTAAAGCCCCTTTCACACTTAGCTGGTTTTGCCGTAGTGAACCCGTAGTATTACATAACGGTGACATAACGCGCTTCCCGGCTCCAACCCGATGGCTACCCGTGGATACCCAGCGATACCCGCCGGGTGACTCCTGGGACCCATGGCCAAGCCTGGAAACCCGGGCCCGGTAGCCGGAATGGCCATGCTTGCAAACTCCCGGGTGTCGAAAAAGTTGTGAAAGCCGGCGGGTTACCCGTGGAAGCCGGCGGATTACCCGTAGAACCTGGCGAGTTATTCGTCCCTAATTTTACCTGAGTAAAGCCGGCAGCTTGTTCAGGGGTTCTACGGGTGACTCGCCGGGTTCTACGGGTAACCAGCCAGCTTTTTGGATTTTTTGCTACCAGCGTCATCATCATTGATCACAAGCATTAATTGAAATTCTGAATTTCAACTGATTCCTGTTTATTATGCATAATAAAGAGGGAGATTGTCTATAATTTGTTTTGATCATGGATGGAACATGCAATATCAATTTTAATTCCAGTTGGATTATTTTCAGAAACAACAACAAGAACGAAATATTAATAATTTATATAAAATTAAATAAATATCTAAAATGATTACTCTAACTAGAGTATATCTATCTATAGATAGTTTCTGTCATTGTTTTATTTTCATTTTTTATTGATTACGATTCAATGAATTATTGATAGTAACGTATTTTTAGGTGAAGATCTTATAACTATCTGTCTATCTACATATCTACATATCTATACTCTATGAGGTATTACTAACTTTATTAACAAGAATATTCTTGTTTATGCCTAGTATACTCCATTAATTTTCCTCACCTTATCTATTATATAAATTGTATTTGACGAAAATCAGACTATATACAATTCATTTTGACCGTTATACTAAATTACAATTGACACTCAGATATGTGTGATGTTCAAAGTGGCTTCTTTTTAATTGTAAATTGAATAGGACATGACATTAAACCTGTAATCCAGGTTAATTGCAATTGACTAATGACAATTAACCTTTTTGAAGGACTTCTCTACATTTGGCTAATTGAATTGAATTACTTATGTTATGATAGCTCATGTCTCACAATGTTATCATTGTTTTATTTTCATTTTTTATTGATTTTTTATATACTTTAATAGGCTGCTGCTCCCTTAATATTAGTCCGATTTTCGTCAAATAAAGACTGAATTGTTCAGGGAAATGTGTAGAATTTATAGATAGATAGATATGTAGATATGTAGATACGTAGACATGTAGATTTATATGCTTATTATATAATATAGAATATCTCGTTTAATATTTTGTCTATTTTCGATCGCAGACGTGTGCGCGAGCACCACTGTTTGCCTCCGCCAACCTAGCTGCCTTCTCAGACAAATAGCTTAATATTTGGTCTATTTTCGATCCAAAAACACGTATGGAATCAGTATGAGCTATACTGCTATTCAGTCTTGTTTGACGAAAATCGGACTTAAATTATGGGAGCAGCAGCTTTTTAAATTATATACAACCCCCCTCCCTGGCTACGCTGATGCTGACCCGTCAGGTGACCCGTCGAGTGACCCATCGAGTGACCCGTCGAGTGACCCGTAGAACCCGCGGAGTGACCCGTAGAACCCACCGAGTGACCCGTAGAACCCGCCGAGTCACACGTAGAACCCGCCGAGTCACCCGTAGAACCTTTTTGCCGCCAGAATCCGTCGCCAACCCGGCGAAAAAAGCTGTTGCATAACTGTTATGTAATACTACGGGTTCACTAAGGCAAAACCGGCTAAGTGTGAAAGGGGCTTTAGTAACCAATTATACCCTGTCCTACCCTCTTTTAACACTATAATTATAAATGGCTTCCTCAGCTTCATACATTCGCTGTCCTAATTCTGCATCCCAACACATGCTAAGATCATCATCGCGAATGAAAAATGGACAATTCCTCTTAATTTCACTTCATGCATAAATCCAACACATGATTGAATTGTTCCTGTGTAGCATGTAAGCTGCAGAAATCCTTCTCAGAAGGACATTAAATGAGCTATTTCGATTTCATATTTCACAGTACGACTTAAGGCAAGCTATAGGATTCTTAAGTCTCTTCTCTGCAGTTTGCTATAAAGCTTCCTGTGCAGTGATTATCCCTTTATGGCAAATACCTTGAACATGCCATATATTTACGGAGCACATAAAGCAATAATGTCTCAATTTCCTTTGCTGCAATATTTATTTATCTAGCAATATTGCTAAGTCCATACCCAGATGACATGACACATTGGTGTGATATCAGACAAGCATCGCCCACAATAGGCCAGCCAATGTTGGGCCAATGCCGGGCCAACCGGGCAGACATGCTATCTGGCTAGTAGAATATGGGCTCCACACACAAGTATTGTTAACAGTGAAGATGCCCTGATATGTCTGCTCTGACCTTCATTGGGTCAATTATTGCCAGCTCTGGGCTGATGCTGGGCCAACACGAAGCCAATGGTGCCGATGCCAAGCCTACATTAAGCTGATGTGACATGCTGTCTGGGTCGACTGAGTAGCCAAGTCACTATAGAATGATCCAACTTGTGGTATTGCATGTGTTCCAAACATATATCAGTCCATGTCCCATCCGCTAGAATGTACCCATCAACTTGGGCCATAGAAATCAAGAACTACGGTTCTCGTCAGACCGAAATTGCTTGAGTGGTGTAGTGCATCCGTTTCTTCTTTTCGTTCTTACGATGAATACACGTGCATCAAGCCTTGCAATCAACACTCAGCTAATTAAGCGCAAAAAGGGGCTTTGTGTACAATGCAAATTGAAGAGCGGGCTGACAAGAACCATTTAGTCCTCATGTTCTTATCTTTCATCTACATGTGGTGCAAACAAGAACTATGCAAAAGTAAGAATGAGCTATTTCCCTATTACGAAGTGCAACTCTAGTGGTTTCCTGTGGCAAAAACAGGAGTTAACTGAAAACAACATTAGGAGCACTTTTTCGGTGACACAGTGTACAGTGGATATCATGCTCCATCTGATTTTTACCCTCGACATATGTTTACCATATTTTGTTATTCTTCCTTGTCATAAGGGTGTAGGAATTGGTGTCATGTTCATAAAAACATCACTCTCATCTCTTTAATTCTGACTTTTCTCTTAAAGTGTAGGCGTCATAGCATCTGGCCACTTTTAATGATGGTTATACTTTAGATTAGACCACCCAGAGTATAGAAACGCCATTTGAGTTATTTTGACAATATTTGGATTGAGACCTGCAGGATAATGTACTTGCAGCTTTTTAAGGCAAGTATTTGCAACTCACGAGGGTTGATCGATGAGATGATTGATGGCAGTCCAGTCCGTCCACACCATGTTGTGCATTTACCTTAAGTGTGGGATCTGACAGTTGCATCAACAGATTCAACACAGGCACCAGTACCTCAAGAAACAGTGCCCGTGGCTGTGGATGTCCATATAATCTTTCTGTGGGAACCTAGCTTGTCTCAGCCATCCTCTTATGAAAATGACGTCCGGTTGAGATTTGGCCCAATCACAGTTTGGTCAGCAATGTATACAATTTCAAGATAACCGTTGTTGCAAATTTCACTGGCCTTAATGCTGACGTGGTCCCAATGACGAGGTGAAAGACAATGACACAAATACAGTTGCTTCCAAAATTGCTAGGTGGTCTTATAAGTGAGGTCTAAGTCTCTGAATAAACAATGTCTCATCAGCCATGTATCCTCAAAAATGTTATTTTGGAGCACAATTAGCAAATATTCTTTGAAATATGGGGGCACTCATCTAGTTGAAATTCCAAAGTGGAAATGCTGGTGGCAAATTTGTTTTTTCCGCTTGGTTATTTGACCTTTTCCTTTTGCTTTTTTCTTGTTTTGTCTGATTTTTTACCCCATGAAAGAAACAACAGCCCCAGGCAAGTTGGGACTAAATTGCAGTTATCCTGAGCATCCCAGAATTTCTGAGGGGTTATTCGCTGTCACTCAAATGAGCAATGTGAAAGAAAACTTTGTTTTTAAACAAAACACTACATGTCATAGGCTAATAGATGGTTTATTTTGTTTGCTTACATGTTACAGATGCACAATTGTGTCATGATGTGTTGCGCCAAAAATTTGATACAAAGTTTGTATGCATGAGTTTAATGTGGGTTTTTTGGCAGTATACTTGAAATTCATCGCATATATACTCTATTCAGACACGTCGTATGAAAACAATGATGCATATGCATGCACCTATTGCATGAATGTCCAATTAGAGAATGTTTTCATCAAAAACTAACTGATGGGCTGTGTGGCAAAGTGGTTCGATAGCCAACTACTCTGGGTTCGAATTCTACTCTCAGCTCTGTTTGTGTGCCACATCAATCTTGTGCAAATGAGCGGTGACCAGTGATTTCCTGTGATAAAGGCAGGGCCTAAACATGGTCAGATGAACTAATGCCACCCTTGAAATAATATCTTTAACATATACAAATATCAACATGAAATTGAAAGTTCACAAATACATTTCTTGGGAGCTAGCTATATAGTTATGTAGCAGTATCAATATTTCCCATGAAATTACTGCCTCTGGAGCCTTCCAAAGATTGCAACAGGGGCACAAACCATCACTAGGCAAGAGACCCACTGTGCCTGCACGTTCCTTTGGTCTTTGACATCTCCTTTATATGATACAACACCATATAAGTGCTGATATGAAGAATCTATCAGCTAATATCTGTGATGTGTGCCTCCTATGTCAGTGGCATGTTCAACGTGTTTCTTCTTTTTCGCTCTTTGAACTGTCAGTCTTTTACTACCAGAAATGGATTCAAGGACCACCTAACTGGTTGGAGTATGCACCAAAGATAAGGATATATATATATATATATATAAACAGGTGGTCAGCATTCCTGTCTTCAGAGGTGGTAACATGACTATAGATTAAAGTCCTCATCATCATCAACAATTCAACGCGCATTTTGTATCATTTAACCTTTATTGAGAAAGACACTGGTCCTTACGTCTTCCTGTGGTAAAAGCGCTCTATGAAAGTCTTTCTGCCAATAACTGTGAATAAATTAGGTGTTCAGATATTGAAAGTCTTTCTTGGTTGGTGAGTGGGTGGGTGGATTAGGGCTTTACGCTCTGTATTTCTGCCCCTGATGGGCTAATTAGAACTTCTTGAAAAAGAAAACGCTATTTGATAGTGATGCATGGTATTGACTTAGCCATACCAACTTGTTTAGATTAAAAACGACTATGGGTCGAAGTAAATGCAGATCTGCCTTTGGTAGACGTCATTGCTAAACACCATCCAAAAAGTTAACTCATTTTACTCCCCAAAGTAGTAAATCAAAGCAAAGTCCGACTGCTGAATTTCTAAACAAACTGTGACTGGTCTTTGTTTTGATAGATTGGGAACAAACACTATTAATTATGTGGCAAGCTGTTTTAGTTTGTGTGACAAATTTCTGCTAATTACTCCCTGATGGTAACACGCCACTTCCAAATGGCCGTCATACTATAAACAAGGTTTTTAATGGTGGAGTATCCAATTTGCTCATTTTCCAAAGAATTTCTTATCAATGCTGACGCCAAGGAATATGGTAATGCAAACAGCCGAGCTCTGACAGGATGGAAATTACATTAGATTTATGGTTGCATGAAACTTAAGACGTGTGGTATCTGGGTCATTGATTTGTACTCTTGAAAAATGAGCGAACTATTCGGGGAAGTTGAGCTAAAAATTATCTTTTCCCTCCTACATGCCATTTCCGTACTCAATGTAACCATGGTTTAACTGGAGGGATAGACGTAACACGCACTAGTCGCGATAATACAGACTGTTGCAAGAAATAAAGCCACAATCATGAACGGAAACTCAGTTGCAAAAAGACAAATCTGAATCAAATGGGCGTGGAGACCATGACGATAACATTCCTGATTAGAAACTGACCTGAGTATATTGGACATGGTCTACATTTTGCAAGAATGGCAACTAACTTGAGCGAAAGTCTTGTCTTATAAGCTCTTATCATCCATATTGAAAGAGCCTGGATGACCAAGGAAAACATATCATGATTGCAAAATGTCCTGATGGCGGCTCTGACCATAGTGGTATCAGTCATACCAAGTATAATCGATAAAAGAACCAGTGGGGGAAAGTATGAAAGAACTGGGCCGTTTATCACATTTTAATGTTTGCCTATTTAAATAATAAAGCAAAGTAGTTTTTTGCTTTTCTAGGTTATACTATAAGTATTTCTCTAATAATGTTGGTGCCATTTTGAAAGAATTCTCAACCATTTCTTGTATGAAGAGAAAAATATATTTCAGAAAAAGTGGCCCAGTTCTCAGAGAACTGGGCCATGGGGGCAGGAGAACTGGGCCCCTCCTGTCATCTAATAAGAAACTGAAAAACAGGACAATTATTAATGTTTTCATGAAGCATTATCAACAAACATGATCACATTAATAAAAGAGAGCTTTAATATGAAAGTTGGGCAACAAAAACGCCCAAAACATTATTGTTGAAAATTACATTCATTTCAGCCTAAAACTTCATATACAGTGTAAACACTTCATCTTGGCATAATTCTGTAAGTTTAAAAAAAAAGCTCCATCGGAAAGTTTACAGTTAAAATATTTTTATGTAATCGTCAAAAATATAGCCTGTAATATAGGCCTATCTCAACTTTAGTTGTAATACAACAGTGTAAGCCATAAGTCTACTATTATGTGACCTAGCGAAGATTATGGTTTTACTTTTCATTTTTTAAGTGTAAGCTAGTGTTTTAGCATAATTTTTAATGTCTGGTGGTTTATAAATTCCTGATAAATACTTTTTGACTGTATTTTATAACAGAGGGAGGCCTAGGACAGGGGCACAGTTCTCCCCACCTGAGGTGGCCCAGTTCTCCCGCAAACTGTTGCTTGAAAGAAATGCCAACCATATTTTTTCACATGGCAAGAACAACATGGCAGTTGCATGATTGTACTCTGTGCTGATTATAACAATATTTTTATTTCTAATCTATCCTGGTTTTTGTCGATGAACAATTGTATTCATAGTGGAAATTATACTTGCTGACACCAAATACACAAAATTCAGTTTTTCAGAAAAAGAAATATCTCAAATGGTTTCTTGCTTTCAGACATGCATTTATGAACACTTAGGAATAATGTGATGCAATTTCAGGGTAATATCAATTATTATACGGTTAGCTGGAGGGAGGGTGGCCCAGTTCCCCCGCCGGCCCAGTTCTCCTTACTTTGCCCTATATGACTTGTGATTTTCGATATATTATATCGTTATACCTTAGAGTAAGTTCTTATGCCCCTAAGATGCAAAATATTAACCAATTTCCTTTCACAACGTAGCTACGATCGTCGTGATAATCAGTGACAACTGCCATTGACGATACGTATCGTATATTGAATGAGTGTATCGATGATGCATATCGTATCATTTGGATCAAACGATATAGAGCCCAAGAGTACTCACTGACTTTGCTGAGGCAAATAAAAGTTCCTGACCAGGTAGCATGTCACATCGATCTACTCAATGTCGGCCCAGCATTGCCAAATGTCAGATCAATGTCGGGCCAATGCTGGGAGTACTCACTGCAGGTGGGGGAATGCTGGCCTACTTTGTCTGTCGCATTATGACTTTCCCTCGTGGCGTAGTTCACGCGCGGATGCTTGTCATGAGGTAAAGTAATGGTACCAAATTATTTGTATAGATAAACTTGTACTGATATGTGAAATAAAGTGTAAAACTGTTTAACAACGCACAATTCCAAAACAAAAGTGTGAAGAACAATTTTGAAAACATTTCTCAATTTCGGGGGGGGGGGGGGGGAGGATGATTGTATTGATCATCCCAACCTTCCCAAAAGGGGGGGCTATATACCCTCCCCCCTGAATCGACGCCCCTGACTCACTGATAAAGTGTGCAATATGCATGATAAGAACTCACCAACAAAATGTTTGCCTTATAGTTAATATTTATGTAGTCTTAATCCTTTGTTCGATAGCCATTAAGTTAAAGTAAAGGTGCTAAACTAGCAGGTCAACTGTGTATGGAATATAAATAATTAATGATGACACAATTGCTGTTAATATTGCCACTTTCTTTGATCAACAGTATTGGATTTCAATTATGATCAGAACTGCAAGGCGATTTTAGATTCTGGACCAGATCCAAACTTCAAACAGCAACTCGTGGAGTCTATGGCCATTTTCTGCTTATGAACTTTATGACGTCTGATCGTATTGTCCTTGCTATGTGCACCTGGCTGTAGTGATACTGATATAAAGGAAACATAGAGGATGCTATTTCCAATAGAAAATATACAGAATTCCACAAATGAAATGGAATTTCGGTAGAGTTTTTGCCCACTGTCATATATGTGATAATTGTAGAAAGATTTGATATGAAATTTTGTTGACGTTTATTGGTAATTTCAAACTTACATTGGGCCAATGTGGCTGCTATATGCGGTCACATCATCCCATCATTAAGTTTGCCACTTCCGTGCAGGTGAGCTGATATTGTACAACATTATACAATATAATACAAAACGGTACAATACATTGCAATGCTTGAGTAGATAAGACAGATTTTTGTGAGGCTTCGTCTTGGGTTACTTTGACGTTCGTGACAGCCGTAATACGTTGCGTCTGAAGGTCTATCAACGTCACAGTTACGTAATTGACACCGTCTTGTTATCTGTACAATGTATTGTGACGTCACTGTATTTTTTATTTATTTTTGTGTGACTATTTTTGAAATTGGCCTTAACCAAGGTATTTGGTTCTTGATAATGCCTTTCCTTTTTATTTTGATAAGAAAAACGAAGAGTGGAAGCTCTATATTAAGACCAACTTCTGAACGCAACTTTTTTTTTTTCATTTTTATCTCTCTAATGAAACCACCTCATTATTGAAGACCATAATTTTATAATTTTATCTGTGGTCTGACCATTCTATTTTACCCCAAAATTAAGACAACGTCGCCATAAAAACCATGCTAAGAGTATGCTTCAAGTGTGGTCTTACTAGTGAGGAAAATAGGAAGTTGATATTTCCGAGTTGTTTATCCAAATCGTTAGAACTGCATCATGTTAAAAGATCTTTGAAGTCAAACCAAGGAAAAAACATTTCTTCGTTCTCCAAGGTGAAATGTACCATCACTCTTCATTATTTCATTCGTGCAGATAAGCAATGGTAAGAATTTAACCATATCTATACCTATCCTTTGCGGACACACTAATCATCTCATATAACATTATACAGATGTCCAATTTTACGTAATGTAGGACATTGCTGATTCCGTCTATTTAATAAGGTCCACTGTATGCTCCCCAGAGAATTGAGAAAGGTTCGCTTGAACAGGCCTGCCAAGGGTGTACTTTTAAAGTCGGCTGAGACTGCTTGGAGTAGCCTTGGACTAATCAAAGGAGTAACTATAAACCAATACATAAAATTTACATTAAATTTACTCATTGCCTCGGCATGGACACCCAGACAAGAAGCGTGAAACAATTTATTTGCATGATAAATATTTATATTCGATTTCATAAGACTTGATGTTTTATCTAATACATGGTTTTGGAGATATGTTTACAATGTAAACCTCTCATTTTCATAGCTTTGAATAGATAATATCATTTCGAAATATGTATTTTGTCTTTTTTTTTGGCCACACAAGATGAGTTTGTTTTTCGACCCTCACAATGGCGCGTTTTATGGTGAATAGCAGTATGCACAGGTGACATTTGAAGCGGTACGTGTGTTTAATTGATTTGAACATGGGTCATGATACTTTCTTTGTGCACAACACGCTTCAAGATGTGATGCTTATTAATAAAACAAATGTAAAATGTTGTACGAGAGTACAGTATAACCTAGCTAGAACGACTATCCCCAGCAGCTATTTTGACAATTAGTCAGTTTTACAAGTTAGTTGGTCTAGGTAGCCAATATCGACCAAGGATATACAAGTTTTTGAATAATTTAGTCTTTTTGACCGGAAACATATATGAAACTGACAAAGGCTAAATTCGACAAAAGAGTGCTATATATACACTACACTCTTAGAAAATTGTGTGTTTCAGACAAGTGTTTGTTTCACTGGACCACCTAAGGTGTCCATCAAAATGTTTTGTTTGTAATTGTTTATAGTCAGCCAAGATTGTTTGTTATTAGACAGTGATTGTATAAATCAAACAATGATCTTGGTAAGCTTACATGTTCAATGTCTGAGGCCAAACAATATCTTGGCTGATTTAAAAGAAACTTTTGGATGGACAGAAGAATAAGGTTGTACAGAACCCTGATATTACCAAAATACACAGCACTTAGCCAAGCACCCTAACACCTTGTAAAAGGCACTGGCCTTTTACAACCTGGGGCCCTAGCTAGAACCATGGTTTAAAAAACCCTATTACATAAACTATCCTCTGACATCACAGGTGTATCAACAAATGATTAGGGTTTACAGAGGACAATGACACAATATAAACAATTGCTACAGTGTTTTTCGTAAATCCAAATCGTGCAGTTGTGCTAGTTTCCTTGAACTCTAAGACATGCCATCATACCCTTGTTAAGAAATATCAGTGAGGTGTTATACACAAAAGTAAGATGCTGTTCTGTTAAGCATGATTTTCTTGGGCTTCTGTATTCACATTTCAAAGCAGGCTATTCTTCTTCATATATATGCAGCTTTTTGTTTATAAGTGTTAAATTAGAGTCTCCTGTTATATATATACACAAATCTGTCTGAGATGACTATGCAATTTCATTTGTTTGGGGTTATAACTCAGAGTAGGGTGCAGGTAGTTGAAAGATCTTTCTGTGCCTTTGGTATAAGAGCAGTTACCTCCTTCTTAAACCAAAAGATTATGTAAGAGCTTAACCAGGTGCAGAGGAGCAGTGCATTTGAACCAGGTGTGAACAATAACATCGAACACAGACCACAAAAACTAGAAGGTTTGATGAATTGACCAGATCATTTGGACGTGGTGTGTTCAAATCATGGACTCTGTCAATTTGATTTGATTGTTAACCCGCCTGAATATAACCTTCCCCTCTCATTTTTTCGCAGTAATTCTATTGTCTTCAGTGTTGTTGGTAATTTTCATGCAACTGCACCTGTAAAAAGTATTGTGATAATTATCTTTATGTACTGTACATACTTGACCAGTGCTTCCTATGTTAATAGTCACAATTCAATACACTCACTTCTATTGAAGAGATGCCTTAATATTCAAAAAGATCTTCATACACGTAGTAGAAGTAGCTGGTTTGGCAGAGTGACCAACATATTAAATACGTGTTGTATAGTCTTCGATGAAAATAGTCACAACAATCTTTACAATATCTGCAGAACCGTTAAACTCACTATTTACCAAAAACAGCAAGAACAAATATTTGCAGAAATTAACAATACGACACAGCAACCTAAGCTAAGAACTTACAAACACATTAAAACTGACTATAGATTAGAACCCTATCTACTTCTTAACATGAATTTACTATAATACACTTAACAACACGGGAAAATTTAAAGCCACAATGTCATCCAAGGAGCCTGAGGTGCTGATAAACCTAGGAAAATTTCTTTTACAAGCTGATGTTTAAACAATGCCTTCATCTGTCTCCAAAAATTGTGCAGTCATATATATCTTGAACTTTAAAACTGCCTACATGAACTGCCAGGATGAAAACTCTTTGTGATTTTGTTTTCTAGAAGTGAAGTCAGATAATCCCTGTAAATATATACATATATACTTTCTATTAATTAATATATATTTAGCTCTATTTTGAAGTAAAATCACTCTGTAAATAGTTATATCGTACACATTATATAAGGAATTTATTTTGTTGAACATGTTAATATGTATTATATGTAAAATATAACTGTGTTTATGATACAAGCTGTATGTATGAAAGATTCTGATTGGATTTTACAAGGAGTGGATAAACAGCTAAACTAATGTTAACTTCTATGTAAATACTTTAATTTGGTGGCTGGAACCATCTGTAACTATAGTCCTTGTTGTATTCCCATATATATATATCTATAGTGTCAGATTTAGTGAATCAAATTGCATTTCATATTGTAATTTTATGTATATTAAAATCTTTGTTTATGCTCCGCCCATGCTGTACATTTGTGATATGATCAATTCGTCCTTTCATTTGCTATAATAATTTGCTATATGAAATAGCTAAGCTTCAGGAAAACAGCACAAAGACAATACACATGTATTTCTATATGCTTCAGTTGTTATGTCACTTTTGTTGTATATAACAATGTTATGAAACAAAGTGTCTACTAAACGAAGTGATTACCAAACATAATAATTCTGACTTATATGACAACACGCATGCTATAACCAAGTCAAAAGGACCGGGTTCAAAGACAGCAATACAGCTGCTAAAAGATTATAGTAAGCAAAACCATGCACCTTGTACAAACTGGCCTGGGTATGAGGGAAATTGATCATGTGTGTGTAGTTTCTAGTGCAGCTCATGAGGTACCTTGGCACTGCTTGGCCCCGAGGTATCCTCCCTCAGGTACATTACATGATACTACGGGCAACTCGGTGGTCAAGTGGTCAGCGTGCTAGCTTCTATGGCAGCGACTCTGGGTGCATGAGTTTGAATCCCAATGACTGTATTGTTTATGAGTCAAATATCTGTACTTGTTTTATGTAATTGGATATCATCATCTCGTCCTTCATCGTAGCCGTTTCCTGTGGTAAAAGGAGCAGTGTACCACAAAACAGTCTCTGGCCTATTGTAAGAGCTGCACCCATCATAATCTAATCTTTCACTCCTGTGGAGATATAGTGGTTTCCTGCGCTAAAAGATGGTGGTTTCCTGTGCTAAAAGCAGGAATATGATAGTAATTAGACAGATCAATGCTAGCATCTTAGAAATGGATTGTGTCCACAGTGGTACTTCGCGCAAAAACAAGACTTAAAAAGCTAAAACCAATGCTTTAACCAATATAATGGTGGTTTCCTTTGTTAAATAAGAATTGTACTTTTTACATCAAAATCCTGATGTAATGAGGTATACCGAAACGTTCTTGCATCACAGTGTATACCTACCTATGTAGGATTAATATAGAGCATACTAACTCAGTCAAAGCATCAATGACATCATAGACATGTGGACAAACATACTGACACACACAGACAGACTGCAAGGAATGAGGGCTGGGCACTTGCCCTGTACATTTGTAGTCTTGGAGTCAAGTTGTTTGGTGGGATGATATGGTGTCTGTTTGCCAGCTGGGGTTATTTTAGCTTTTTTGGCCCTGGAGGCATGACACCCCATTCTAGGCCACTCTTAGACCACCCCTTTGTAATATTTTGTCATCTCTGCTTTGACTAAAGCAACATCACTTCGGAATCAGACAAGAGCTTAGGAGTAAGCTGTAGATTATTGTGGATGAGTTAATGCTTAGTTGAAAACATTTGTTTGTGTTTTTGACTACTTTATTAAAAAAAAAAAAACAGGCAGATGTAATGATTATATGGAGTATGGTTATACGCTCAAAATATTTGTCATGTTAGCTGTAGAACAAATTAAGTTACGAAAGACAGATGTAATGATGAGATGTTACGATATAGCAAAACCTTTTAACATGTATAGTGTACTGTGCTTGGAGTGATCATCATAAATCAGCAGTAACTATAATAGAATTAATGATAATAAAGTGAAATATTGTTAGTAACAATCCCAACAAATGTGTACACGTTTTTCTTGTGTATTATTCAGGTGCTTTCACATAAAGATTTTATGCAAGGTAGCAGGAGTTGAACAACTTTTTTGTATTTTCAAGTGGAATGCATAACTTAAGTCATAAAGTACGAGTAATGCGGTTTATGAATTCCACTGGTACTTAAATCAAGTGATGTAATTTCAGGGGCTGTTACAAAGTTATCATGGGTTCAGATAGGCAAACACGGGGGTAATTTTTAGTCTAGAACCATCCTTTGAAGCAGTAATAAAATATAACAGCTGAGAAAACTTGAAGAACTGACTGGTGTAAAACTATTAATCATTACAGTGGATAATGCGCTTCTTTCATGTAAACTGAGTTACATTAATGAGTGTCTTTTTATGCTGTGGTCTGAGGTAGGTCCCTTTCGAAAAAGGACAAAATGGACTTGCCATATAAAGCACATAAAGTCAGACATTCATTCATATCATTTAGGCCATGCCACTGGTGTTGGGGGCACTCTTGAAGTCCCCCATGCATAAAACTGGCCCAACCCTCTTTGCACAGCAGACTGAACCCAGCTGAATATTTTTGGTGACAGAAATTTTGTCACCTTTCTGAAGTGGTCAATATGACTAGCCATTTTTATGACCGACATGACACTAATAAAATAAACTTTGTGTTGGAATGATATAATTATTATAAGAATTATATACAATATTTGAAATATATTTTTTGTTCACAATACAGTTAATCCTAAAAAATAAGACGAACATCTATCTATCTATCTATCTATTTATCTATTTATCTATTTATCTATTTATCTATCTATCTATCTATCTATCTATAACTAACTAACTAACTAACTAACTAACTGCAACTGATACTACCACCTTCTCAACCTCAAAGATGCTTTTAACTTTTGAAAAACTTTTAATTTGATATTTTGGGGCTCTACTAGATAATAAGCTTCTTTAACCAATTAATTAATTCTTATGGTTTGTTTCATAATCGAATTAATGGAACCAGGAAATGTTGATTAAAATCAGGTATTAAGATTAAGAAGGGTGATGATTTAATCATGTTCTGGTTCTTAGAAATGATTTATGAACCTTTTAACAAAAATAACCACAAATGAAAATTAACATGAAAAAGAAAAAAAAAAAAAAGAAAGGAAAGTAAAACCCTTTAGGGTGGGACAAGTTTCTTTTATAAACTGAACAAAATGAAAGATATATGTCCTTTACTATTTGAAGTTCAGTTAAGAGCTCTGGAAGCCTAAAAATGAAATGAAAACAGTCATAAAAAGATGTAAAATATAGTATAGTTTGACTTGAAGAAAAAAAAAGGCAATTTCAGAGTTGTCAAAATTGACAAGCAACATACAATGAAGGCCTGTGTACATGTTGATGGGTATGTAATGTATGAATACTTTGATAACGGTCTTTTTTGGTGTAAATTTGCAGCTGGTGCCTGCAGCTAGGTACCCTGCAGTGACTATCATGCAGTTGTAACATTACACTATTGAGGTATTCATAAAATATCTCCCTAGTGTGGCATACAAGAATTTCTTGGCGAAAAAAAAAAGATAATAAAAAAGGAAAAAAACATGGCTCAAATAGTTGACATTTCTTTCGCTTGAGGACAGTCGGACTGTTGAAATATTTAAAAATAAATGTGGAAAAAAAAAACATAAAACTGCACACTTTTTCTAAAATAGGCAAAAACAAAAACAGAGTAAATTTTAACAAGAGTCTAAAGGTTAAGCAAATGAACAGGTGTCTTAGTTGATTTGTGAGTTTGTGTTGATTGGAGTGCAAGCTACCTGAATGGAGTAGTCAGATGGGCAGTCAGTCAAAAGATCAACCAGTAGCTTGGTCAGTCATTGAGTCAGTTAGTCAGTCTTTGAAGGAAAAGTTTTATACAATATAAGTAATTTAATAAGTAACATAATCTTTCAATTTTTGTTTTAAATTCGACATCTCAATATGTTTACATTTAGTGTAGGCTTATCCCAGATAGCATTCCAAATCGGCCCAGCACCGTTTCCATATAGGCCACTGTCATTACAACATCGTATTAACATCGCCGACATCGAGCCGACGTTGAAACGACTTTTTTTTTTTTTTGCTCTTTGGGATATTGTAGCAAACTCGCATCAACAAGTTTGAAGAATTAGACTGTCAATAATTAGACTCGAATTATTGTGTGTATTTTATAAATTTCAAATTTCAATTGTTTGTTTTTGTACTGTGGACTTCGAACTGTGTAGACCTTATTTGCAAAATAAAACAAGGTTCTCCATACGGATCTCATTAAAAAAACCTCAGTACTAAGACCACAAAATATTCTACCCATTGATGCTCACATCAGTATCGTAAATAACTCATTAAGTAAGAACACCTACCATAAAGTTCCATACATGTTCACCTAGGGTGGTATTAATGGTGAAGTTTTATTGTAACAGCGAATTTTACTCAAATAATAGACCATTATATTCCTGCACTTTGTAAGGCTGTGAAACATGTTTAGGGCTTTTTGTAATGGTGTTAAACATGATTGATTAAACAGCTACAGTTAATAGTGGCTCATTTGTCAATAAGATTACTCGGAAGTTGACAAGATGATTTTGCAACAGGTCCTAAAAATTGTACTGGTCTGTGTTCTGTCAGTCTTAAAGACAAGACTACCCAGACTACACATTCCATAGACGTTGAGCATCAAACTAATGACTGTTTTTTCTTTCTTATATTTTTCTAACTCAACAAAAGCCCCATAGTGGTCTGAAATTCTCTTTCAGGAAGTCTTCAAGTGTTGAACGATAAGAAAAAGTTGAATGACAAAAAATGTGAGGTGTCATTCTTGAGTACATGAATATATATATATATATATACATATGAAGTGAGGGTGTATGCGAATACCAGTTATGCCTACATAATTTAATAATTTCATAGAGAGTCATTAGACTAATGCTACTTGAGAACTTAATCAGAAAAATTATTCAAAAATCTATTCGAAAAGTCAAGTGTCGAGTAATATGGCGAAATTCACAGAGATATTTTAAATGATTTCAGCTTTTTGTGAGGGGAGTTGAATTCCAATATTAAACAGGCGTCATGCATTGTGAGAGGGGGAGAGAATAGAATATGCTTGAAAAATGACAGAAATTTTAGGGAAAAAAGTGGTCCAGTCACCAAAAATGGCATTGAGGGATCAAGGGGGATCCAAGTTGGATAAACAGGTAGCTTCAGGCCAGTGAATTATGTAAACAAACTGCCAATTCACACCGTCATGCTAAAACCGACTCAAGTCCACAAAAACTTTATAAATATGCAAAAATAACTCAAAATCTTCCAAAGCAAGCCTCTGAGTCTCCCTGCTCTGTCTTGTCTTACATTCATGTTTTTCAATGAATTTTTGACCATATAAGAAAAAAAAAATTAACTCACAAATAACATAAGCTAGGACCTCGCCATCAGGACCACTTATTGTAAAATACAGTCTTGATAGTAGTCTTACAGGAGAAGTATCTTACAATGTTGGGATGTTGGTTCAACGTCGAAACAACGTGACAATTAATAACCAGGTGGTCTTATAAGAGTGAGATGATCTTTAGTTGGGATTCCATGTTACATTAATTCATTTTTCTATTAATAAGTTAAACCTTAAGTGGTAATTTAGTCTTAATTATGTAAATACAACGGTCTAGTGATTAAGGTCGGACCTGCTGAAAATCCCAGGTTCGAACCGTAACTATTGTATATGAGATTATGTCAGCTGGCAGCCATTAGCATGAGACGTTGAATTAACAATGCCTTGTACTCGGTGTATATGCTGGGGCAAGTAAAAGTCCCCACCCATGGGGTAAATGTTTAGCATGTTGTGGACTCGATTCAGGTCTAGCATCTCATCAGCTGGTCATGCCCTGATAACATTTCCACATCGAACAAGCTGATATAAAATAGGTGCATGGTCTTAACAGTGAGGTGGTCTTCATAGAGAGGTCCCATTGTATTGCTCTCATTGTAATACAACACATTTGTTGATAAGACAGGTATTGTGATTTTTATGAATGGATCACTGTTCTTTTGTTTGAAAGTAAGCTTTTCGAAATTCACCCTTTTATAAATTAAAACACATTTAGGTTACCCTAGCATGAACATTATACACTGATACCCCACACACAAGTTACATGATACAAATTTACCGTGCACTTGTGTTGTCATGGCAATTTGTCATGTTTCCATGGAAACCACTTTTTTGTAATATCTTTTCTACACTGTTTAGCTAACATCTTTAACTCCCACATTTCGTGTAAACTTTCTTTTTTTTCTTTTTCATCAAAGACTTTCTCTCCAGGTTTTTTCGTCCTAAAAATTTAATTTGTAAGCTTTTTATTTAATTAAGGCACCATTAACTGAATATGTTTAGTATGTACAATTTATATACCATATCATTAAATTGTGATTAAATATTTTTTTTAGAATTTCATTTTAACCTCAGCAGGTTACCAATTAAAAAAGAAACTAGTTTCATCTGGTAAAAAAGCACTTATAACATTCAAAGTAAAAATAAGTAAAAAAAATAAAAAAAAAGCTTTAAAGCTACAAAAAAGATACCGTTATATTATCTCAGCATGCCTTGATAAAAAAGCTAACTTTTAACAATGATGTTTTAATATGTTGATTTGTGAAACTTGAGAGTATTATACTCGAATCTGCTGGTAATTTATTACTGCCCCATAATTTTCACTCCATAAATTTCATTTATCACCAACTCAGACTTCAAAGACGAGAGATTATGTGATGTTTGTACGAGGAAGGTGATAAATGGTGCACCATTTAAAGTCTATTCCGTTTAAATCACGATATATTATCACATGTGATGAAATTTCAGATACAGGGGGCTATTAAGAGGCTACAGAATTGTGAATAACTTCAGAAATGTGGGAAACCCTTTGTGAGAAATCAATGGATCCAGACCTTTGGAAGTGTATATTGATCATGTTAATTGCAATTTTACCGCAGAGATATATCTTGGAAAAACAGATTATAGTTTCTATTTTTAAGTCAGTCAGTCTGTCAGTCTGTCTGTCAGTCCATCATTCTGTCAGTTAATCAGTCCGTCAGTCTATTTTATTGTTTACTCAGTCAATTTGTTATTCAGTTATGGACTCTATCGCTTTGTTAGATCATGATTAGAAAACACAGACAACCTTAGAAACAAGACCACTACATTTTGGACTGTACTGTCCCACCATTGTAATTTATCTCCGTAAGTAAGACCACCTCACTATTAAACCAGTATAATTGTACCAAATTTGGATTCAAAGGCGAGGTTACATTGCAACCTTTTATAAGGAGTATTCCTTCCATTGACACTATCGGAAGATGGGATAAGAATTGTCAGTTGGAAATGGGGCATTACAAAAAGCAAGACATACGTCATGTGTCAGGGTAAGCTCAACAACAGGGTAGAACTTGCACCCTCCTGAGCAGCAGCACCTTCTTAAAGGGGTGGCGATGCTACCCCCTCCTTTAGCATTGTTTAGCTGTCTCAGAGGGATTTTTAAAGTGTTATTATACCCTTAATGTCAGCAGTATCTTTGTATGAAACTCCTATTTCAAGGGTGTCTTTCTTCACTGCTAAGTAAAAGGGGTTATTATTATCATAGATTATTACAAAAGGGGGGTAGATAGAAAGGGATCGTTTCGGTACCCCTTTTGTAGGATTTCAAGATTTTTCAAATTTTTTATCCTTGATACACTTTGGTGTTTTCTTTAAGATATCCTACCGTCCGTTCTACCGTATTGTTGTCTGAAAGAAAATGTCTTTTACAGCACATCAACATGTTTTGTCCATGCTGTACAACTGCCACTGCACAGACACAATGTTTTGTGTACCCCATAGGCAGGGTATTAAGCAGTGTTAAAGCTACCCCCTTATTTTTACCCCTCCACATGTTGCTTTAAAAGACACGGGGCTCAAATTTCCGCAAGCATAACAGAGATATGTGCCACTTTTAAGAGATGTGATATTTTGACTACTCTTTTTATTCCTATTCTTTGACACAATTACACAGTAGGACCCCAGGATAAGACCACCTCAATATTAAAAACACTCTCAGCAAATGGTTGGCAAAATGACTACAGAGGGTATTCATGTATAAGACATTCAATACTGACTAACAAGTAGTCATATTGACTACCTTAGAGTACTACCCTTATAGTAATTTTGACGACTACTGTAATTTATTCCACCTGACTATTAAGACTACCTCACAATTAGACCACTTCAATTAAGACAACCTCACTATTACGACCACTAAATTTTAGACCACATTACCATATACATCTTATTATTCCCCTCCGTATTTCTTAATGGCGTGGTTGAAGATGGAAAAGTTTACAATTATATTTGATATTTACAATTTAATATTATATTAATAAGGATACACTACATTATTTACCAAATATCGCTTCCATGTAGTGAAGCAAGAAAAGATCTTATCAAATGCAAAGAAAAACAAAAAAACGCTTTCTTACTATAAAAGACAGAAAATATTCTTGAGCTTGGTGAAATGTTCTTGTTATTTAACAGAATATTTCGTATCATATTTACTTAAAACCAGTAATTTCTTGTTAGCAAGTAATATGTTCTTTTCTTTTTCTTGAAATATAGTCCAGTCATGGCTGTGTCAGCATCCTATATACTAGTTTCAAGGAAAATGAGAAAATGTAACTTTATGAAAACTATTTCTTTTTGCTATGTGGTCTTAATATTGAGGTGGATGGACATGAATCCAACCATAATATTTGGAAAATCAAACCATGAAAGTAATTAAACCTTTGAAACAATTGGACAACAGCTACATGAAATACTGCATGAGCCACCACCAATTCAACGTTTCGTTTGTTAAAGACAAAACAAGCATAAAAAGGTTCAGAATTTATTTCTTCCTTCCATTGTTTTTCATATTCACAATTCGTTGTCTTTTGAAGAAAAACGCTACAAGTTGCAACTCATAATATTTTTGCCTTGTGCTAACCGAATACAATGGAACCTCGCCATAAAGACCATATACTTGGTGCTTATATATGATTAAAAAACTGCTGAACTATGAAGGGAACTGCAATGATAACAATTATAGAACTTCAACATACCGATGTCATCTTTTTTCTAAAGACTGTTATACTTAGAAATATTGAGATAACTTTCTAAACATTTTATTGACTGATTGATCCATTCTGTGATATTTGAGTTAGTGAGTTTGTGATATGATAGACTGTTATGTATGGCATTTGAACAATGAGATTATGGTTATTCATTTTACTAATATATTCACTGCTTTAAATGTATACAAGCCAAGTTCATGGAAATAAAGCATTGTATATATGAATGATCAATGTAACGGATAAGAATACTAAACTTGTGATCTTATTTTGAGATATAAACAGCATATATATAACTTGAAATATATTTTTTTTGGGGCTATTCTCTTTAAAGGGGATATATAGGAACCTATATACTAAAATTCTTTTATCTCATCCTGTCGTTGTTAAAACCCCATAATTGTGACCACTGAATGTCAGACCCCCATGATATTTCTGTCATAATAGACTTTACCTTTTTAGTAAGACCGCCTCGCCATTGCTATACACTTAGGCAAAGTTTGTATCAAATTTCAAGACTTTTACTAAAATGACTGTGCAGTCAGTGTATTTTTAAAACCCTTATATTATCTGTAATCCAAAGACTATAATTTAGAAAAACCTACATGACGGCAAGAATATTTCAATTTCAATAGAAAGTAAATAAATTGTTAAAAAGAATGTGATAATGAAAGAATTTTTTCAAATATTCCAATATTCTATTTGGTCTAGTATTTCGCTATGTGAGGAGATTAGATGATGTATTAATGATATGAGGTCAGAGCAGATCTTGACAATCAATATTTAATGATTGTGCCATTCTTATTTCTATTTCAAACATTAAACATTACTAAATTGAATACTCTTTTATTTCAAGTGATAAACTTATATGGCATCTTTTCCCACAATATACATTAGATCGAGTGATCAGTCTGTTTTGACTTGTACAATCTTTTGATGAAATGTTCAGTAGCTTTCATTCCAACTCAGTGCCGATCATGGGTAAAACATCTTATAATCTTAAGGAATGTGTAATCCGATTTCGCCTGTAATTACTGGCACTAGAGTGGTGTTATTTTGTGCGAGCACGGCAGGCCGCCATCTTGGTTCTAAGATGTTGGTTTTGAGCAGACGAGATCTGTGTTCAGGCGCCTAGCAATTTTACACTCGACGTTGTCATTATAGAGCCAGTAGCCCTGAAAGGCTTTGATTAGAAAAGAACACGAGTGAATGGAGACGGACTGACTGACAGCTAGCTAGACTGACTGACTCAGAGAAACTTTATAAATTTAAGGAATTGAGTGATTGAGTGATTGATTCAACAAAACGGTTGGTATGGATAGCTACGTGGATAGCCAGTATTGTTGGAGGCAGACATAATGATGACAAGGATTTGAGTCCACAACACTCATATGTAATTCATAAACAGTGCCCAGGCCAGAATTCTAACTTAGGACCTTCAGAGGAGCTGACAAACAACAGTAAGCAAAGTAGTCCAATTATTGTTTTGAATTTTCGTTGTAAAAGGTAAGGAAAGAAAATCGTCAACCTTTGAAAGCAGCTCAGAAAAGATTTAGATTTTCGTAAAGCTGAGTAAATCGCATCTGATTCAATAGGTCTGGAGAAAACTTCTATGCAGAACTATTGAATTCGGAACTGAATAAGATGTTTTAAAAGTATGACTACAAAAAGAAACAATAATACTATAAAAACAGTTTCATTATTAAGATGAGTGATTTTAATAGAGAGATACTGTACAATATAACCATTAAAACTGGCCAGAAAGTGGTTCTAAATTACTTAATGGCTCGCTGGTCTTGTGGTTAAAGCCGTAGATAGCTCTTCTGAAGGTCACTAGTTCGATTCAAGTCTGGGAACCCTTCATGGATATACAGTGTATATAAATATATATCAGCTGGATGCTAATCGCATGAAACGTAAAATTGGCTGTGCGCCTTGTTCTCTGTGCATGTGCTGGGAGAAGTAGAAGACTCCACCCATGAGTAAACGTGTAATTACATCATCACATCTGCCTCTAGAAGTTGGTCATATAAGTTGACTTAGATCAGGTTCCAGTTTCCAATTCCAGCCTAGACACACCAGTAGCATTAGGACAATACAATTAAAATATCTTTAACTGAATACATCACTGGCAAAGTGGCAAATAGTTTTAGATGGGGTGCTGGTTAAATCTATTCCTCAGTGTTGATTTGAACTTGTAACCTCCCAATCTCCTTTGAAGAACTTTATAAACAAGTTCTCAAAGATTCTACAAAGTCAAATGGACAGAAACAATGAAAAAAACCTCAAAAATATTGCCACTGACAACTTAGGGTACACCTATTGTTATTTCTGCCTAATGTCTGGGTCGAACTATATCTTTCTTTGTATAAATACTCCTAAAAAATAGGGCACGGTTTGCACTATTTTCTGGCGCGGAACACTGAAGATCCATTAGCCGAAGTATGCAGCCTTATTACAGCCTTTTCTCACTCCTTCCGCTGTGTTAAATAAACACCATTTCCCTTCTTGGGTTTTTCTGCAGAAAGACACAATACTCAGAAGAGGCTGTAATGAAAACAGTGATGGGCTTATACTAGCCAAAAGTAATGCAGTACTGCTACTACCCTCCATGCGCCTATAATGCGCCTCTTAGATATCTTTTATGCAGTTAAGTGGTTGGTTTTTATCATAGCTAAAAAATTATATCGAGAAAATTTACAGCGAGGCTTTTCCTTGAGACCACCATTGGTTTGACGTTGTCGGCCCGGTGTCAGTGCTGGCCACGTTGGTCGGACATTTATCCGACCCGAGATGCTGTTTGGGTAACTCAATTAAATTTAAACAGACTTTGATACCTCATAACAATGATATAATTGTATAGAATTATTATTTAATTGATAACATGTGTAGTGGTCTTAAGACATGGTATATATAAATATTTACAAAAGGTATACCAGATGACATACTAGATTGGTTCGACACCAGCACAACTTTGGCAAATGACGGTCAATGTTGAAATGATGCTGTTCTGATTTGGAATGCTCTCTGGGATTTTGTTATTGGTCGCTATAAGTGAGGTTTTATGCGGGTGTCGTGGCCTCGTATGCGCATGGTCGTGGGTTCAAACCAAAGTGCGGCATGGAGGAACTGAGCCGATCCTCATTCAACAACTGCTTCACTCCACCCAGGTGTAAATGGGGAGGTTGGCTATAGGCGGAGATGGTATTGGATTACTCAGTGATTGGACATCATGATGCGACAGCAGCTGTATGCTAGTACCCAGGCAATTGAGAAAGTTCCAAAGAGAACAGAGCCTTCTAACTGAAGGTACCGTGTGAAGTCGGCTGAGAGCTAAATGCACCCACCTTTACCTTTACCTTTGATCATAGATGGATAGATAGATAGATAGATAATAGATAGATAGATAGATAGATAGCAGTTGGTTTGACTAGTGGTCTCTAAAGGTCCTGGATTGGAAACTTGGTCAAGGCACCTCCAGCTGTTTTTGCAAAATCTTGGCTGAAGTCCTTAACATATAATATTAGTCCTTGTACGACACCAGGGCAAGTAAAGATCCCACCCATGAGGTGAATGCTTAGTGTGGACTCCAAACTTTCATGTCATCATAACAATGTGATCAGCCGAAGTAATACAGTCATCAGGAACCATACTTACTATGCAACTCACAATTTTCCACCGCTTACAGCATTGTTATTTTGCAGTTTACCTCAGTAGTAAGACAATTTCGTCATGAAGGGTATCAGACTACCAAACATGTCCTATGATGGTGAGGTACCAAATTTATTAATTGAGTTTTTAGAGACTCGATGAACGCAAGTTATTAAAGTGGCATTTTTACTAGCCAGTCGTGTCAATTAAAACCACCCTGCATAATAACTTGGCACACCCAAATTTTCATTTATTTGTGTTTTAAGCAATATATATGTTTGCACAACCTCCCGAATTATTTGTCCACGCCAAATATCTTCATCCACAAAGACATAGTTTTTTAATTATGCCTAAAAATGTCACTTGCGTAATAACTTGTAACGTTGTTACAGTTTCATACAAATCATGTAAAACGTAGCATAACTATTGCTCCGTATATGTGACATTATATTCATGCATTCCAGTACACAAACATGTCACTGCCAACACAATAACACGGCACATCTGCCCATCTCAAATTTCAATACTCCTTTGCAAAGATGTGATGACAGCCCTGTCACAGCAGCAAAGAGGTGACGAAAAAAGGATACCTTTTCTCATCTCTTTTTATATCATTCTCATTTCTGTCACCCTTTCAAGAGATTTTTTGCAAAGGTTATTTTTCATGTTTTGGTCAATTTTTGGAATTACTTTATTTTCCAATTAAGTGTTTTTTTGATCCACAGGCGTTTTTTCCTCCAAGCTAAAACCAAGGCTACTGACTGCCTTAATTGGCTTCTCATCTCAAGAGGCAGCAATGTCATTTGCAACAGCCAATCAGAATAAAGCTGAATATATTAGGAAATGCCCTCAGCTTGATGGCAATTATTTTGCTAATTTACCAGTTAGACTTAAATACAAACAAATTAGCTTAATAGCATATAGGCTGGCTTATGGCATTGAATGTCTAACAGTGAAATTGCATATCAATTAGTTTTGTTTGCATTGATACACTCAATTTTTAAACAAAGATTGCTCAGTTAGGTCACTTAATTGACTTAAAGCTGACAGCACACAGTGATTGGGAGATATTGGCCAATCAGGAAGCACCATCATGTGTAGATGGTGAAATATGCAAATTAGCTGCCATTAGAGATGAGGATTGAACATTTCCCAGCGTACAGGCAAGGATTTCCTTGTATATAATTGGTAAATACCCATAAATAATGGAAGTTATCACTTATTAAGCCCCTTTCACACTTAGCCGGTTTTGCCGTAGTGAACCCGTATTATTACATAACGGTTATGCAACAGCTTTTTTTGCCGGGTTGGCGACAGATTCTGGTGGTAAAAAGGGTTCTACGGGTGACTCGGCGGGTTCTAAGGGTGACTCGGCGGGTTCTATGGGTCACTTGGCGGGTTCTACGGGTCACTCGATGGGTTCTACGGGTCCTAGAAGTAAGCCGACGAGTAGTAGGAGTAATCCGCCGAGTTCCACGGGTGACACGCCGACTGCTACCAGCGTCAGCATCTGCGTAGGCAGGGATGGGGTTGTATATAATTTAAAAGGCTGCTGCTCCCATAATATAAGTCTGATTTTGGTCAAATAAGACTGAATTGTAGTATAGTTCATACTGATTCCATACGTGTTTTTGGAATCGAAAATAGACCAAATATTAAGCTATTTGTCTGAGAAGGCAGCTAGGTTGGCAGGGGCAAACAGTGGTGCTCCCGCACACGTCCGCGCCCGGACTGTATCAAAGGCTGCTGCTCCCTTAATATTAGTCAGATCTTCTTCAAATAAATACTGGATTGTAGTATAGTTCATACTGATTCTATACATGTTTTTCCGATCGAAAATAGACCAAATATTAAGCAAGATATTCTATATTATATAATAAGCATATAAATCTGTCTCTCTAAACTATATATCTACATATCTACATATCTATCTACATATCTATGTATCTAACTATCTACATTAAAGAACAGCGATTAATGATGGGGCGTTTAACTATTATAAAAATTCTACACATTTCCCTGAACAATTCAGTCTTTATTTGACGAAAATCGGACTAATATTAAGGGAGCAGCAGCCTTTTAAAGGAAATAAAAAATCAATAAAAAATTAAAAAAAACAATGATAACATTGTGAGACATGAGCTATCATAACATAAGTAATTCAATTCAATTAGCCAAATGTAAAGAAGTCTTTCACAAAGGTTAATTGTCATTAGTCAATTGCAATTTACCTGGATTACAGGTTTGATGTCATGTCCTATTCAATTCACAATTAAAAAAAAGGCACTTTGAACATCACACATATCTGAGTGTCAATTGTCATTTAGTATAACGGTCATTATGAATTGTATATAGTCTGATTTTCGTCAAATAAAATTTATATAATAGATAAGGTGAGGAAAATTAATGGAGTATACTAGGCAAAAACAAGAATATTCTTGTTAATAAAGTTAGTAATACCTCATAGAGTATAAATATGTAGATAGACAGATAGTTATAAGATCTTCACCTAATAATATGTTACTATCAATAATTCATTGAATCGTAATCAATAAAAACTTAAAATAAAACAATATATAATGATAGAAACTATTTACCAGGGGCAATCCGATGGGTTAGACCGGTTTATTGTTTACTTTTGCACACCCGCGATTTTGCCATGGGAATTCAATGCATGCATTAAATTTCCGGCTACTGGGCCTGATAATCCCGTTTTGGGCCCAAGTCCGAGGAGTGACTTGACGAGTATCGCCGAGAATTGCCGGTTTGCCGTCGACTTGGAGCCGAGAATCGTGTTGCGTAACCAATACGTCATACTTTGGCTTCACTACGGCAAAAACGGCTATGTGAGAGGGGGGCTTTAGAATAAGAAGGAAAATTATTTATGTGAATATAGCCATTTTTGAAGTGTTACATAATGTTTTTGACTGATACTGGCTCTATCATTGAAGGCAGTTGCGCAGGGGGAGTAAAAGCTGTTCTTGACAAAGTCAGTAGCCTTGGTCTTATTGTATGCTAACTTGCTTGTGCTGTCATGATGGCAAACACCTGTGTTTGATCCTAGGCTGATTCTTCCACATGACCTCATTATTTTCTCATTATTTAACAAATTAATTGTTTTCATTATGTCACCTCACCTCAATTCCTTCTTTTTTCACTCCATAAATGAATTTCATCCTATTTCTTCTCATTTTTATTTTTCTGGTCTGATTAATCTCATCTCATCTTATAGCTCATTTAATCTCACATATTCCAAGCAGACCCCATGTCATCTCATATGACCATTGTGTGTTCCAGTATGGTTATCTCATTGCCCCTGATTGATCGATATTAGTTCTCCATAATGTGCATCATTAAAATTATGTAAATTTTGAAGTTATGTCATTGGCATTTGGCTAGTTGTATTCATCAGTTATATCACAAGTCACGTTTATAATTTTAAAAGCGGATAATAACAGTGTTTATATCCCTCTTAGAACATAGAAAACATAAAAATAAAAGTATAACCAACAACGAAATATTAGTCAACTAACATTTTTGTTTGTTACATCACAAACGAACATGGGATACACTTATGCCAATGTGCGACCCGAGTTGGAAGTCTTCAGCTGGGTGTGAATTGGTTTGGCTAATTACAGCTTCAGGTAGTTAACTCTGTATAGCTTTATGAATTTTCATTGACTTGACCAATTTCATTTATCTTTCCAGCATGTAGCATCAGCCTCGCCTGTTCCTTCCCATACCTGTGGGGCCTGTGCAGTGGGCAATTCAACCTGCCATATTGTCTCGGGAATTTTCACAAGAACCAGTTTACCCTATGGCTACAACAGGGTGGCTACAATACCCCAGGGAGCTTGCAACATTAACATTACTGAGATGTTTCCAACTAGGAATTACCTAGGTAAGTTAATATTCAATGTGTCAAATGGATTTTGGTGGCTTCTAGTGGTCAAAATTTTGCTCAACTTCTGTGAGGTCCTGGATCCGAGACCCATCTTAGAACTATACACATATATACTGCATAAATGTGGCCGATACCACTGGCATAATACTCCCAGGTAGCAAGCATCGACGGACCGCCAGTGGTACTATGGCGGCTGGTGGCGGCAGTGGCTGCCACTGTCTGGGCGCCACCGGACCAGTGCTATCAGAAGCTTTGGAGGTCGTCAGCTACTGGCGGTACAATATCGGCAAGAGCGGCAGAAACTGCCGCCATAGGGCCACTCTCTGGCCGCTGCCACACATGATCTGGCTCATCGATGGCTACGGGTGGTTTACAATCGGCACGAGCGGCAGCGGCGGCCACCATTGGGCCACTCTCTAGAGGCCGCTGTCACACTTAATCTTGCTCATCGATGGCTACGGGCGGTATGCAAAATAGCGTATCAGCCAATGATGAACTAAGATATTTGGAAAAAAATAGAACTTCAGCAAAACCCATTATCAGTATTGAACCCACGAAGTTGTGACCAGCATGCCAGCACTCTACCTACTTGGCCACAGAGGAAGCTGTAGATATGCCTCTTTGGCAGGTCTCTAGTTTGTAGTCTCAGAGAGTGGTAATGCTTTTGCAATGTGATCAAGAGTTGAATTTCTGACCACCCTAGCCAAATGCATTCAGTCTAACAACTGACCCCCTTGTTTTACAATAAACAAGACCTAAGACCTGCTATGTCTTTATAATCAAATTAAAACCGAGGCTGTAGAATGAAAGGTTCAGCTAGACTGCAGAAAGCTTTGTCTGGAACGAATTAGGCATTTCACACTTGAATTATCTTAGGGTGTGGCAGGAGTCGAGAAAGAAATGAAGTTTTCTCCTGCTAGCAAACCTGCTGACGAACTTGCAGTTCAGCAGGTTGGCTATTATTACATGAAGAAAGACTGAGAGCTTAATCAGGTTCTGGCAGCCAAGCCTCACTTTCGTCAAGAAATTCAATATTAGTTGGGAAAAAAAATTTGGTCTGCTGAATATCCAGTTTGAGTAGTTGATTGTGGTTCTCTCAATGCACCTGCACCTCGCTATAAGAATACCGCTGTTTTCAGGCCAACTTTGCCTTAATGATAAGGAGGTTGCCTTCTAAAATAGCAAAAGCCACATTTAAACATATAATGTTACCAGTTGAGACAAAATTAAAAGGTCTTTAAATATCCTGTCATGGAGGTCACTTAAGGCGCTGCTCTTATACGTAATTATTTCAGTAACTATAAATATGCTATAGAATGTTCAGTGCAGCTTATAATATATAGTGGCATACCTAGATAGCATTCCAAATTGTTTCAATGTCGGCGTGTTGTCGGCGATGTCAAAACGATTTTGTACGGACGGCAGCCACTATAGAAACGACGCTGGCCCGATTTGGAATGCCATTTGGGAATGGTTGTAGAATTCTGGCTAGCTTACTTTTAGGTCATAGGCTCGCATAGGACGTTATTAGTAGTGCCTTGTACTGGGTGTCTATGCTGGGGCAAACTAAAAGCCTCACCCATGAAAAAATGCGTAACTTGAAGGGGACTCCCAACTCCGAGCATTGTCATCAAGCAGACCAAGCTTCAAGCCATGGAATCGGATGGTCTCTTGTGACTCCATTAAGAAAGTACAAAATGAAATATAAAATTCCAACACTGCAAGGAAATGGCAAGCATGGCCTTAACCACTCGACCAACAGCTTTGTGAAGTATTGAAATTTTATTGGAACAATTCTTCATTGTAGCTATTCATGTTATAAAGACAAGCGTCTCTTTTCCTCTTAGCCGAAATATAAAACTTGAAGCATCTTTTTCATCCCATTACAGAAACAATAAACTTCCCACAAAGAATCGCTCGACAATTAGTGTAATTAGGAGCTGAAGGAAGCTGACATTGCTTTCTTCCTGGCTTTTCTTTCCTTCTTTCTTTCTCTGGCAGAGACAATGTGGATGGCTTGATGGCCCTTGATTCATTCTGATCAATACTTTTCTTGTTTACGGATGAGGCTGCTGTGCTTGTAGTATTAGATTAAGCATCCTTTGGCCCTAGTGGTGTGTCTCAGCGTGTTAGAGGGCTAAGTTACTATACTAGAACCTCACTTAAAGATCACCTAACTATTAAGACAAGTAACATACTCTGGACATTCTTAATTGCGGAGGTCCGCTGTCTTACAATGGTTGTGTACCTGTCTTGCAAGATTTTTGATTTCTCATTAACTAGAACTTCAGTTAAAAAATTCAAAATAATGAAAGAATTCTAGATCGAATGACTGATCCTAGTCTTTTTTAATCCACCCAGTCAACCATGCCACGCACAATAATTTCTTACTTGATGAAGATGATTATACTCCACCAAGATAGTGTTCCTATTGTTCTGAGAGGGATAAACAAATCAAACAAATTAGCAAAAATGTCAGTTAACTGCCTCCTAGATTCGGAATATAACTATTACCTAACTAGGCTAACTTGTCATTCTAAAACAACTTTGTGGTGGTCATTATGCACTCAGATCTCAAGCAAAGATTTTCAGAGATGCAGGCAATATACACACTGTATGTGTTCTAGAGTTAATTTTTTTTAATCAGGCAACATACAATTCTAAGTAGGAGAGTAATTGAATCTTTGATTACATGCACTTAATGATATTAGCTGCTTATAGGACACTCCAACATGGCTATATAATCAAATCTTGCAATTATTCTTGACAAGAACCATTAGACAACCGAGAACGCTCTTATCAGCGGAAATGACGTCACAGTGACGACAGAACTCCAAAACGGAAGAGTATAAATGAGGCTTAGTGCTTTTCTACGAAAACTACAGTGGCGCCCCATCTGCAATTGTTTTACCCAGAAACTGATCACTAAATTGAAACTGAGTTTTAACTAAAAGTAATTGGAATTTACTTGACAACTGAAGATGACATTTTCTCAATCAACAAATAGTCGAGGCTGAATCAATTCTGTCAAATGAGAGGTTGTTTTGTGGATTATACCTAACGGCTATCGGGTAGCCTAGATGGGTAGCCTAAACGGGTAGCCTAGACAGGTAGCCTAGATGGGTAGCCTAGATAGGTAGCCTAGACAGGTAGCCTAGATGGGTAGCCTAGACGAATGGAGGTGTCTGTTACTCTGTGTCTATGCTGAGACAAGTAAAATATCCCATTCATGGGGTAAAGTTAACATGGCATAGGCTCTCCCTAAATCAACCCTCATGAGTGCGAATACTTGCTTCAGAGGGCTGCACTACCCTGGTCCATAATGTAGCCTTAAAAGTTTCTTCTGCGACGTCACTCTGTACTTCCGGTGACTGGCTTCCTGTTTAAGACTACAAGAGTCCTGTTTAATCTGGGGCTAATGGAACTCTTTAAAGTGCTAAATGTCGGAACTTTAGCTGGCAGGCTGAGTTTGTGAAAGTCATTAGTAAATTCTTGTGGGAGTAAATTTACTTTGATTGTAGTTTTAGCTAAAATCACATAAGTTAAAACGCTTCTTCATGTATGATTCTGTACATTACTCGACGTACGACACGACAAAAAGCATTGTTATTGTAGCACACAGTGAAACTTCAATATTAAAACCGTGTGTTTCAAGAATAGTTTAATTTCAATGTCAGTGGTTTTTAATTATGAGGCAACTGTGCATAGATGGAAATGTTTACATTTTTGGTTTTAATTGTGAAATAAATGCGATGCGATTACAATCAGTGTGAGCAGATTTCCATTTCAAAATGTTTAATTAAATTTCAAATAGTACCTTACATATTAAGATTACTTTCCCTATAAACCCAGTATAATGTCGTTATATTAAAACAAATCAAAAAAAAAAAAACATTCACGCTGCCTATTATTATTTCAAACAAACACAATACGTTCGCAGTGTTTTATTATTTTATTCTTTTCACGACCTTGTACAGATCTGAGCTATTACATTTCCATAACATTAAGTAATCTCTGCACTCAAATTAATCAACTTGATTGAGGGAAATAAGCTGGGTCAAATGGCACGACAGGTGAATTTTCTATAAACGAAATCAGAAAAAGAGGATTTGGCCAAAAAAAAGAAAAGATTAATGAGATTGAACGGTCCTGGTGATCCATCTCTGCCAGATTTCTCTGCCTTGTTTGTTCTGTTCCCCTTTTTCTTTCCAACTTGATGGGGCTGTCTTTCAGGTGAAGCATGCAGGAAAAAATATGCCGAAGTATACAACCGACATTGTATGGCCGCAGCCCTGGTACTAAAAGGTCCCGGTTCGATCCCAAATCATTCTCTATGAGCTTCATCTCAGCTTGAATTAATTTGGATTTTATTGATGTTAAAATAGGCAGTTTTTTACTTGGTGTCGACCCTCTATCTCTTATCAATCAATCAACTAACAGAGCTCGCCAGAAAAGCATCGTAAGACCACCATGTATTAAGCTTAGTCAAATGTATCTCACAATTAAGAAACTTCACCATAAAGGTCAGTAAATTTTATACTGAGGGTTGTCCTAAATGTGAGGTTACTGAAATTAAGTACTTTTAGAAAAAAAAAGCCGTACTATTTTTATCAAAAATCACTCGTACCAAGTAAACTTGTCTGAGTGGGGAATTCTGTTGAATTTCAGAGCTTTTTCTCCAAACAGCAACTACTTTCAGCTTCAATTTGTATAATTACCCCGTGAAGTCAAACATACTGTTGGGTGTTGTGTGGTGTTTTAGTAATGTGTTTAGGGGCAGAGGTGGGAAGGGCATCTTAATAGAAACATCACTTCGCTGCTGATGAGGATGTAGTTGCTGATGTAAATGATGGTGTAAATGCTCTTTCTTTACATTTACTGCCCTTTGATATACTGGTAGTACCATAGGAGATTGTGATAAGGATATACATCGTCTGGACAGACATTTTTATCATAATCCCGGACAGCACGCAAGGTCAATCCGACATCAGCCCAACGTCGATTTAAGTGCATTCCAACTTGGCACAACATGGCTTCTATATTGGCCAGAGAAAGGTGGGTGGTTCAATTCCTGGTCGAACCTATGTTGGATGGTGGTTTCATCCTTCGTCTCATTGCCATGGTCCCTGCCTGTCCTAATTAGCCCATCAGGTGCAGAAATACAGGACGTAAAGCCCCAATCCACTCACCCACCCAGAGAAAGGTGCATCAACATGGACGACATCCCACTGAGCAAGTCGCAATTTGAAGTCTGTCTGGGTGACACTGGCCCGTCATTGAATCAATGTCGCATGTTATCTGGGAAGTTAACAAACGAACATACCAACCCAGATAGCATTCTAAATTTGGACATCATCGGCGCTACATCGGTGATATGATGTTGTACTGAAGACGGCCATATTCATACAACACTGGCCAAATTTAGAATGCTACCTGGGCACCAACCAACACACTAACCAGCCAACAAAGCAATAAATCACTCAATTGAGTATGAAGATCTTAAAACAAGAATAGCTCACCGTTTGTTGTGGAAAAAGAAGTGGTTAAATGCGTGGTGATGTGATTGAATGGCATAGTTGATTCATTTACTCTGTCTCAGTTTTCTCTTTCTGTCGCTTTTTTCTTTCTCCCTTACATTTAATTTGATGGCATTGGTCTGTTAACTTTGTGAATGACACCCAACACTATTTAGCCATTTGATGATAGGGCCCACTCCAGATGGGAGCACGCACTGCCTTTCAAGTGAGATATTTCCCATTAATTTAATGTAATTCTAATGTACTGGATTCTAAGATTATCTGTATTTAATCTATGTGATGATCACTACTGTAAAATCATACAAACAGCACCTTACAGTATATTATAAATTACTGTTGTACTTCATGTAAAATGCTACGGTATCATGATGTAGAGTAGTTTTATGGTATAGTCCTGTAAAATATGCGGCGACATGCTGTATGGTTGATTTGGTGTATTTCACAGCAATTTACTGGATAAATTACAGAAGAATGCCATTTCCATTACCTTAGCTGTAAATCTTATGGTATTATTCCGTAGGGTAGATCCAAGGCATCTTGCTTTTAAAAGATTTATGGTAGCAGGCTGCATACCAACTTAACTGTATTTTACCGTGAAAACTACATTAAATTGCAAGACAACTACGGAAACTCGTTACAGTGTAGGTCCAATAACATTCCAGATCGGGTCGACATCATCCCACCATTGGAAATCATTGGTAGCAGGTTATCTGGGGGAAAACATCATGAGCTAAATCTCTGCTCGGAGTTGTTTGTGTTGGAAATTAAATTGGCTGTGTCCTGGACTCAGTGTCTGTCTTTGCTGAAGAAGTAAATGTAGAAGTCATCACACTTTAAGATTGTGAGTATTTACCATGAAGGCATGGGTTCTTCAAGCGTGGCTCACATGTATTTCGGAAATTGAAATTTATGTTTTGCATGATGCTTTGAAGTCTCAAACACAGAGTACATCAAAAGAGCATGCCACATGTTTTCCTAATTATTTTTTCCGAGTATTTTTCTTGTGGCAATCACAATGGCTAGACAATGGTTTGGAATTCTCTATGTGCTCTCAATTCTGCAATGCCTTCCACACATCAATTCAGTTTCACTGTCTGTAGTATTGTCGAGTTTTTGGTGAGAAAAATACGCACAAAGGGAGCTAAATTTTCTTTGCTTTTTGTGCTTTTTACAACCCACTTAAATAAATGTAGTATGTAGCAGTTAATCTTTGACGTAATAAAAACCTTTCATTATTTCCAATGACATTTTCAAGAGGTATTAGCACCTCTAATACCAACAAATTGCTGTTAAGGGGGCTCGAATGGAAGCAACAATGGCTCTTTTGTAGACCTCTGTTATTCTATGGACTATGCAATGCCTGTTGAAGGCACACTACATCTTTTTATCCCCCTAATCCCTTGTATATTTCTTTGCGGGTGCAATGTTTTACCCCTTCATTGACTTATACTTTGTCCAGAGTTGTCCCTAATCCCCTGTCCTCCTGGAGTCACCCCACTAGATCACCAAATCCCTTCATGCTAATATATATAATTCCCCCCAGGCCCTCATCCATTACTAGCTCCTTACAAGGTTTTATCTGAGGATTGAGTACACCAATGTTTTGAACTGTTTTTTACACAAGAAATATGAGCTATGTGCAGTATATTTTGTGTATGATAGTAGTATATAAGTACCCTCACACATAGGTTGTTCAGGCCACCCCCAGTAGGTGGCCATAGATAGCATTTATCTTGATAAGAGGCCACATCAGCCCAACCCAGATAGCATTCAAAATTGTTACAACATCAACATGATGTCAGCTATGTTGATACGATGTTCTACCAACTGTGGCCACTATAGAAATGATGTTGGCTCAATTTGGAATGCTATCTGCGAATGTCGGACCAAATAGCGCTGATGCTGTATGTACCAATATCAAGCAGACACGTTGGACCAGCTTCGGACCTTTGTTGATCCAAAATGGCTGACTGTGGGCAAGGTCTTGGATGCAGTGCCAACCTCGTGCCAACTTTGTGCCAATATGGCATCCCATGCTAGATCAGATTGACATCGGTTTAACACTTGCAATGTCAATACGATGTTGTCCATTCAATATTGTCCCATTTCGGAATTCTATCTGGGATGTTGCCAAGGCAGTCACATGGTGTCTAGAGTTTGATTTTCAACTACATTCCCAGATAACAGGCCACTCCAGCCAACGTTAGTCCGACTTCTACCTGATCAGGTATACATTTTTGTATCGGGTAAACAATTTTAACACAAGATATACTCGTTGTTGTCATCTCGTCATTACATATGCCCCTATTAGTCGAATAAAAATTTTCTTTTTTGCTTATAGGTTACTGTATAACATATCAGTGGCAATTCTCTATTGTAGCATTGCGGCTTTCCAACGGACACTACCTCATCAATGGCAACTGGGATCTCAGTTTCACGAGGGACTATGCAGGGGCAGGAGCAGTGTTCCACTATCACAGGAGCAGGTCAGACAACCTCCTCTCCAGCAGCAAAGAGTACATCCTAGCTGAAGGTCCAACTAAAGAAGCCGTTGATATCATGGTAGGTCGTGTGAATATCATATACACGTATCCTCATGTTAATGAATATGAAGATTTAGCTATTAAAATTCTTTTAAGTTGCTAGAAATAAAAAATTGATTTGATGTACCACGAATGATTTGCATGCATGTAAGAGGAAGGAATACAACAACTTTTTGAAACAGCATCTGTAGCCTGGACAAAGACCCCGGCCATGGGGCAAATGGGTTACTTGGCGTGGATCCAAGCCTTATCATCTCCTCATTATGTCTGCCTTTGACAACTGGTCATACAGCCTGACGGTGCTGCAGACCCGTAGGATTCAAACAGTTTGCAATACCAAGGGGCTCATGGATTACAGTTGATTTGGAACACAAATTTCGGATCTGCGTATTTGCTTTAGGAAAATGTCAATTAATTTTGACATGGCTGTTCACGTTTTTTTGGCAGATCACACTGTGAAATTAATTACTCTGATTTGTTTCAGTTCTTGAAGCAGCAGCAGAACATGGGGATTATGTATGAGTACACGAGTGCAGTGAAAAACAATCACAATGCAAAAAAAGTAACGACTTCAGAGAAGCCCGCTCGACCGCAAGTCCTCTTAAGGGCAGATGAAACAAAGTCTCCTGGAGATCAGGCCCAAAGTGACACTCCTGTGCAAAATTTAGATATAAGTCCCGAATTAAGAGAAAGATACAGGAGGCGATATGGAAAGGACATTACAGATTACCTGTTTTCCAGTTCATCGCCTGAAAGGAGTGTGACAAATAGTGATCTCCGCCAAGATCACAGTACAGGACAGTTGCAGAGTCAAACTGGAAGTAACTCACAGTTGTACCCCCAAACGCAGCAGCAAAGACAAACTCAAACAGAGAAACCACGAGTGTTGCTCTTGTATCGAAACCAGGGCTCGAACCCAGGTCAAACCAACAATCCCAACAGCTCGGTCAACCCAACGACAGGCCACCGGATACGCCACGGACACCATCGTCGAAGGGTGATCACCGAGAAGCAACCACCGCAGTTCATTCCCAACACAGTGGACACCAACTTGTACCCATACCAAGCACACAAGTCCCCGGTCTCCCAAACCTATCTGCCAGTTTATAAGGCCCCGGCCCAATCGGTCCAAACGGGTCAGGTGCAGTATCCTTCGGGCTACAATTACCAGGCCCAGGACGCCAGGCAGCCTTCCTACGTATCTGCTCAGTATCAGCGGTAAGTTTATCTCATTTCCTTCCTCCTTAATCTGATATACACCTCATTACATCACCTGATTGCTGGTCAAAGGAAAAAAATACAAGGTTTGCTGGCCACAGACCTGAGTTATAGACCTTCCAGAGACACAAAATAGAAACACAATTATTTCAGACAGAATAGACACGATTCTTTCTCTCTAAAAATTCACGTCTTCTCTGTGCGCATTTCTTTGGCTGACAATAGATATGTATCGGCCTTCTTTATGTATGGTTACTCAGCTACCAGATGCATTATGCAATGCTGAATATACTTGCTCAAGGCAGCATACAGGTGAAACTGGAATATAGCAGTATAGAGTGCGTAAAACAGCTGAATCTCATGTATAGTAATGTCATATTTTCTTTGAGCGTTGTAGTCAATTAAACAATTACTGTAGATCTATTAAGAATATTGATAACCACACGTTGAAACTCCTTTCACAGTTGGTAGAATTGAAATATAAACTTTTCTGGTCTTCTTCTGCTAAAAATCATCACAAAAATGATTGCCAGTATAAGTCATCAAGGCGGCTTAAAATTAAACACAAAATATAGGTCTGTGTGTCACCAATTCTACCAACTATTATGTCACCTGATGAATTTAGTCACCTCAAACGTGAGGTTCTACAATTTTGGCCACTATACAAGTATCTGCCAATCTCATTCGGATCACCTCACTATGCCCAAATAACATGCCAGGTCGGCCCAATGTTGGTCCGATGTTGATCCTATGTCGCCCACATCGAGTTGACGTCCAGCCGATGTGACATGCTATCTACATTAGGTGGGACCACCAAACTCCTGGCTAATGGTGGGCACGATGATGAGGTTACACTGTACGTATATACAAACTAACTCTCAACCGCGGCTTAATATTGGCCCAGGTGATAGCTCTGTTGGCTCAGTGTCAGCCTGACATTGGCACATAATCAGCCCAATGTAAGCCTGATTTGGCATGCTATACCCTGGTAACATGCTACATGTACATCGGCCCGATGATGGCCTGATGATGTACGACGTCGCCCATATGGGGCCGATGCCAAAACGATGTCAAATACTGTTTTGGTAGAATCATATTCTTTATATGTTTCGCGTTTTTCAGAAATTACTACCCTCCCCCAAGACCAGTGTCCACATCTTCCTTCAGGGGACCAGTCAATGATCAAATTTCATTGAATCTCGGCTCCAACGTGAATTACCATGGAACTCATGGGTCAGTCCTAGACCCCAGCAGAGACTACCAGTGGATAATTAGTGGCTACTCCGATTGCTCCAGGACATGTGGAGGAGGTAAGAAAGTACAAATTAATCTCACTTTACGACCATTTCACTACTAAGACCATATCACCATTAAGACTAAATTTTGAGACAAGTTTTGGTTTTTGTCACCATGTTTTTTTAATGTCATAATCATAATAACCTTATCATTAAGGCCAACATATTTCACTCAGCCATTATTATAGTGATGTATGGCCATTCACGCCAGCGCTACCCAGATAGCATTCCAAATCGGCCTAGCATCGTTTCTATGTTGGCCACTGTCGTTACAACATCGTATCAACATCGCCGACATATTGCCGATGTTGAAACGATTTAGAATGCTAACTGGGTATAGTGTTGGCCACTGCGGTTCGAGGTCGTCACCAGACTAAAAAACCAGACAGATTGACACATCCGTAGATTGATTGATAGACAGCCAGATAGCCGAGGTTTTGTTACATTACTCAACTGTTAAAAGTGCAACTAACCTTTTCGGCATAAACAGTGTTTTAAATTACCTTAAGGAATGTAAATTGATTAGTTTTAAGGGACGCTTTCCCTGTAAAAGTTACTGTAATAGCCATGACACCTCAGAGAAAGAGCTAGCTTGCTATGAAGTAGGTCTAAGAATGGATGAGAAAGAATATCAATATTTTGTGATATTGATTTCAATGTTTCAGTGAATTACCGCAAAATATACAGTAATACTTTACGGTGTCCCTGATATTTGTATGACAATTATAAAATTAGTAAATACGCATCTGGTGTTTTAGTATAGAAATACTTTCCATAATCAGCATTACCTTTAGTGGAAAGTCTCATTTGTAGGAACACCCACAGAGTAGCTTAAGGCAAAATATGAGTTTCAAATGTCAATGAGCACGAATTTTAATCAATAGCCAATCATTTGTTCCAAAGGCAAACAATCAAACAATGGACAATTGTTTTATGATTGGTTTGAGTTGCTCTGATCAAATACATTTACGACTTGACATACATGCGAATGTACCATTCATATATTGAATTGACAACAATAAAATCAAAATGTCAAAGATATTAATATGTCAACAATATGTCATACATAGTTGTCATCCCATGTAGAATTATCGTTATACATTTTGGAGACCTGCATGACCATTGTTAGGGTACATTGCCAACACGCATAGGATATTTGGGCAATTAAATTCTCGTGCTTAATATAAATAGCTTCTGGCTATATTTATAAAACTCAAGCCTCCCACGTGGATCAAAACATGGAGTCACTAGTGACTCCATGATCAAAACAAAGCCAACATTTTGATTAAGTCATAACGTGATTATGACTGATGATATGACATAATGTAATGATTTAAGTTATTCATAGTGGAACCTGGCATTCCGGCTATTAAGACCAGTACATTTTGCCCAATTGTATATGGTTGCAATGCATTAATGGTTCTTTGTGCGGAATAGAATAGAATAGAATAGAATATAATAGAATAGTATGTGGAATCACACAAACAAATTTACCCCATGTCAATAACAGCCGTTTTAGAATAGAATAGAATGATACAAATATACCCTATGAATAGAATAGAATAGAATAGATAAGTTATTGTATTTTAACCCGAGTGAAACCATGATATAGGACTATCACTTTAATATACATATCTTAATTTTGCAAACGAATCACAGCCTCCAAATGCAAGGGTGTTTATAGCACATGCTCACTCATAGACTTGACTCATAATAAATGGGTGTTGAATAATTTTTCAGCTTTTTTCCTTCTCTCATTGTTGAAATTTCTTTCGATGACTCCATAAAACATTCAGCAAATACCATTCTGTCGATTTTTCTACTCTGCATGAAGAATTAATTATCATTTCACATGGAATTCTTTAACTTTTTGTGTGCCTTTGAAAGCAAAAACTTGTCAAAAAGATCATGGGTGGCTTATCTTTTTTATCAAAATATTCTGAAATGCATGAAACTTGAGTTGAAAAGGCGAGAAAAATATGTATAAATCGTTACATGTCAATGTGTTTATAAAAACCGTTCATGGTATAGAAATAAGTCGTTGATTTATTAACAACTAGGTTTAAGTCATATTTTCTGGCGTAATTAAGGAGTGTGATATATGTGCGAGATATTTGTGTAAAAAATAATTAATCACTACAACACCTACAATATTTGAAAGACCACCTAGCAATAAAATCACAAAATGTGGTCGCTGTTGTTGCATTTATTTTTTTGTAGGCTTATATAACAAGTTAGTCATCTAAATTCTACTTAGAAGTTAAATAGCATTGAGTCTGGACTTATGACATGCGTGGCATGGACTATACGGCTGACGAACTCATAAAGGCTGTTCAGTCAATCTAAACAAACAAAATGTCGAATAGTTAATCAAAATGTCCGAAAATTTAGCTGCTTTTAAGCTCTTTGAATAGTATTCCACTCAAGATTTTCATACTAAAGTCTTTGAATATTTTAGTGTGACTATGTGAGACAGTCATATGAAGACAGACAGTGACAGTCCTTACTAGGCCAGACGTAACTTAAGGCTTTAATGACCTCGGTGCTGTGATGCTCTGACGTCACAGTGACATCATGCCGTCTTTTATTCTTTCAGGAACAAAGACGACGCTGATCCGTTGTGCCAGGGTGAGCAGCCAAGCCTTTGTGACGTCAGAGAATTGTGACAATGACCTCAAACCTGCTTCTAGGAATGTGACTTGCAACACCAACCCCTGCCCCCCAAGGTAATTGACAAAGCAAAATTGACGATCCAGCACCAGTAATGTGCGTATTGGTGCTGCCTATCAGACACCATCTTCTAAGGCCCCTAGCTCCCTTGATATTTGGTCTATTTTCGATCTGAACATATTCACAGAGAGCTTATTAACGGTGGGATTAATTGTAATGTTTTTGTTGTTTTTTCCCCTCTGTTACGTAAGATTACTTCAAAATTGTGAAACGGTCAAGACGTTTGAGAATCTGGTACCAAACGTGAAAATAATCCTATGATACCTATTTGCGCATACATCACTTTACCTTTTCTTTTTTAGAACTACACATTATAGTCTATTTAGGTAGACAGAAAGATCTTGCTCATGTGCAGAAGCTTTTTTTCAACCCCTGTTATCTAAATAAATTATATAAGATAAAAAAATATTCAAGTCATTCTCTTTGCTCCTTGAAAGGGTTTGTACATATGAAAAATATTTCTTAACCATAAGCTCAAAAACCGGGAAATCTCTGCATATTTAAGCATTATGATTAATAGCACTCAGGTCACACTGACAGGCACTTTGAATAGAATAGTTTTTATGAATATAAATTTCAATATTTTTTTACGTTCTTGATATTATCTCACTTGTTGAATGCAAATGAAGATAGCAAAGATAATTTCAAGATTTTATAAATATGCAGAGAATGTGAAGGTCTTAATTACCTTTACTCCATTTCTGTAAGGTTTAAGAACATTTAGGATACAAATTTAAAGGCAAATATATAATGACAGAGGATTCCCACAATTAAGCCTGTAAATGTGTATGTATAATGTAAGGTCCTTCAGACTTGACTCAAACAAACTCAAAGAATACATTTTGAAGCTTTATTGGCCCTGCCCTAGCCAAACGTCCTGCCTATACCATTCTATGGACCAAACTCTGATCAAACTGATGCTGCCAGCATCCCTGTAGCCCCCAGCAGCCCACTCTGGCCAATAGGAACCCAGCCATGCCCCTATCACGTGCTCCCCTTACTGGGGCATAGGAAATGCCCCACATTCTAGGTCAACGGCCTCACTGAGGTCACTGGGGTCATGGGAACGGGTAACATTCGAAAAACGGATTCCAGGTCATCACACTGTCCCCTCCTACAAATGAGGCATGTCCTCATGCCTCCGACAGGGCCCAGAGGAGACCCAATCACCAATGTCTTCCGGGGGGGATGGAGGCAGCATCAATAGTGACTTTTAGCAAAGTACCCACTATTGGTTAACAATGAATAGGACGATTTGACTAGCGATCAGGGCAGACATGTCATAAGCAACAACACTACATCAACGACAACAACAACAACCCACCCCAGCCCAATGATAGCTGGGCACAAACACACAATATTCAGCACATAACAAGGCCATTACTGGCACAACAATATGGCTTCCGTTCAAAGTCCACAAGAGTCCACAATGATTTCACACTTTTTCTTAACAATAAAGAGTCAATCCTCCTGGTCCCTGTCACTGGGCACTAGCTCCAGGGGAGCTGTCAGTCACACTCCAGAGGCACAGTCCACTCACACAGTCCTGGGACTAGTCACAGTTCAAAGCCAAACACCGTCTGACAGCTGTCAAGCCGTGACCTTGTCAGGTCATCTGTCAGAATCTGGCGCGTTGAAATCACTACAAAGATGGACACTCCTGCGCATTGAAATCACTACACACAATAATCCAACCAGGTGGGGTATCCGTTAGGCATTCCACCTAATTAGTCCACAGACCTAATCCGAGGTCAAGTCCACACTTTCCAACCTGTTTTGGGTATCCGTTAGGCACTCTACCTAATTAGTCCACAGACCTAATCCAAGGTCAAGTCCACACTTTAGGTAAGCCTAAACCCAATTCTATTGTCATTCCGTGGTAGTGTCTATGTATTAGTGTCCAATATGCTATCCAGGGGCGTATTCTGGGTCGTTTTTCCGTTGATTAGTCTGCCTGAGGCCGCCACCCAGGAGGACCAGTGACACACGTCCTTGTCACCACATGGCCTCCGGGGGGAGCGGTCCAGTTCGTTGTCCAGGGACATTTCCGGTTGGCATCTGGGGTTTGGTGTCTGGGGATGTTATCCAGGGGCTGTGGGCCCAACGATCGGGCCACACACCGGAGGCTGGATGGAGGCTGATGGAAGGACTCAGGGTTTGGACACCCGGCGGTGCTCCTTCCACATCCTGGTCCGCTCCTCGGACATCCTGGTTACCTCCTCCAGGAGGAGGTCAGCCTGTAGCTCCGCATCCCTGCGCCTCCTCTTCTCGGATTCCGCATCCTTCAGGGCCCCATCTCGTTGTCTTGCAACCTCCTCATAGTCTCGGGCTTGGGCCGCAATCTGGGCCCGGGCCCTGACGAGATCCTTCATGAGGTCTTGGACTCTCTCCTCCAAGGTCATCTCTGAGGGGAGCCGGCCCATCCGGTTCTCTTTACTCCCCCTGAGGGTTCTCAGGGGAGGGGCCCCAGAGGCAGAGGCAAGGTGTCGCCCTGCAGGGGTCATCTGCACCCGAGTCTGGGTGTGCATGGACGGTGTCCAGGTCAAGGTGGTCGACATGAGCGTGGGCACCATCTGGGTCCTGGTGGGCGAGGGCCTGGAGGCCGGTAGAGAGGCATCCGTGTGGGGCCCCTTGATTTCCTCCAGGGCAGTGGCGGCCACAACCCTCTCGGCCTCCCTCCGGGTCGCCCTGTGTTGCAGTTCCAGGTGGCGGCGGAAATTGGACTTCCGGTCCGCCACAAACCCAACTGTACACCTGGGACATTGGTAGCCCATGTAAGAAGCATGGTGAGAGGTCGCCATGTGGCGACTCAGGGCCTTCCTGGAGGTCACAACCTTCGTACAGCGAGTACAAGGGAAGGCCTCCTGGGTCCTATGGACCGGATGGACACAGGAAGGGGTGGGGCTGGAGGAAACCTCACTGGGAGTCGCACTTCCCTCCGCCCCAGCTGGCAACGTGGAGACCCACGTGGTGTACCTGTCGGCCAAGGGAGACTCTTGGGGAGAGGCACTGGGTGACTGGGCCACGGAGACTGGGGAAGTCACAGTCAGGGTCCCCATGTCCGGGGCGACTGCGTCACTGGGGGACTCTGGAACCAACACCTCTGCCCCAGTGTCGTCAGTACTGACGACGGGGTCTTCTGGGGCCCGGTCCTGGGTTCGATTCTCCTCGTCCTCGGCTTCTGGGCTGCCTGGCGGGGGTGTGATGGGGCTGTAGGGGCCCAGTAACGGGGCCTCCTCACAATCCTCACCCACCCTGACTGCCTTTGCATAGGTGGTCGCCTGGGCCGATGTAGGGGTGGCCCATTGGGCCTGGGGAGACCCAGCATACCACGCCCGGTCGGCCATGCTCCGGAGAACGTCCTCCAGCTGGCATTGGGGTCCCAGCTCATCCCGGATCCACTGGAGGAGGACTGCCATGTCCTCCTGTAAGGGCTTAGCCCGGACAAGCCGGCGGAACCGAACGAGGTCCGGGGCCTGGCCTGCCACTCCAATGGGCTCATAAGCCCTGGACTCCATGAAGGCCCACATGTGCTGCTGGGCCTCCTGCTCCCTCTCCACTGTCCAGTACTCCTGGTTGACTGGGGTTGCCCCCTGCATGTCAAGTGGAGTGGCTTCCTGCTCCAAGACTGGGGTTGCCCCCGGACGGCGTGGTGCTGGAGTGGTCTCCTGTACAAGGACTGGGGTTGCCCCCAGATAGTCCAAGTGGTGACCACAAACAGCTTCCACCTCCTTCTCCTCAACTGTCACCTGGAGATCCACTCCTGCAGCATCTAGGGCCTGCATGACCACATCAGCCAATTCACTGCAGTCCATGTCCATTTTGTTCAAGTACAAATATCAAACCTCTCACTATTAAACTTTTTCTTGCCTAGGGCAGTACCTCTTTCCTGAATGAAATTCAAGGAAGGAGTGATGCAAGGAGGTCCTGCATCCCTATGTCTTTCCCCCCACAGGCAATAAAATTCGCCAAATATGGAATTTTGGCACCATTTACCCCACCCCCCCCCCCTCATACTGAAGGGTCAACTCGGTCAACTTGCCAACCAAGGGGGGTGTTGGAACCATCTTACAGACACCCCATTGTGCCAACTTGCTGAACCAATGACCTTAAATGGCAGAGGTCAAAAGTCCAGGCACTTTTTGGCGGGTTTTTAACCAACAAGAAACACGTGTTTCCATCAGACAAAGAAACCCCAACCGGCCAACAAATACAAAATTAATGGAATCAGTATCTAGGACCTTTCAGGACCCACCCAATGGAACAGAACCAAAACTAACAAGTTTCGCAACTCCACACTGATGTCATCCATTAAACAGGACAAATTTGTCATGTCCCAAACCGTTACATGATAAAATGCAGAGAAAGAAATACACTATCTGACAAATTACCACATAAAAACCGTTACATGCTAAGACTCAGAGAAAGAAATACACTATCTGACGAATCAACACATAATAAACCGTCACATGATAAGCCTCAGAGAAAGAAACACACTATCTGACAAATTACCACATGAAGACAGCTATTCCTAGTTCTAGAAATGACAGCTGACATACTACAGCAAAAACCACTGCTAGGGCACCGAAAAAGTATTAAACCGACTTTTTACATGTCACAGCAACATGCTCATAAATATGAACATGACAAGACCCCCATGTTTCCGCAATCTTATTAAAAATAAGAAAGTTATTCCTACTAGAGTTAAAGTCACACATAACTCACTAGGCGAGTGAATAAAAACCTTCGGAGAAAGGTCATGTCACACTGACACTTTCTTTGGAAAACCACATCAGGTACATGGTACAACTTAAAGAATTAAAATTGCCCTACGGAATTCTTAAGCTGATTCACTCCTTTCCGGACAGTTTCGCTAGCCTACTCCGTATTAATGAAAAAGTAACTTACTAAAATTAGCAAGGGGATCCCACTCAATCAAAAATATCTGCCAATACCAAATTACACTCTATACATATAGTCGCTGTATAGACGACAGACCGGGATTTGAACTAGTGAACCTTAATCAAATCCAATGTTGTGACCATATCTGTCAGGTGGCTGTCTCAGCCTCTTTGAAACAAAGGGCTCAGCCTCAGGATTCAGTCTGGAATCCTCTGCCAGCCAAGGTGATGCCACTTTCCCGCCACATTCCATGTGGTTTGCAGGCATCAACCTGGGCGCTTCCGTGCGGCCTGTACCCACGTGGGTAGACGGCGCTGCATCAGCGTTTGGGGACGCCGCATCATCCCCCAGCATCACGTGTTCAGAGGATGCTGCTGCCGGCCTCACTGCACTCCGAAGTACACCATCTCGCGTCTCCCCAGATCGCGTCAGAGGCGGATCCTGCTCTTTTTCAGAGGGGGGCTCATTCTGACGTTCATCATAGAGAAAGGGGTCTGTGTACGGGTCAGTCAAGGGCAAATCAGGAATTCTAGCTACATCAGTCTCACGTACTTCAGCCAAGTACGGCTTGAGTTGATTAATGTGCACAATTCGAGATTTCCCAGTTGCAGGAGCCACAATTTCATAATTAACCTCCCCCACTCTTCTCACCACCCTGTAAGGCCCTAAAAACTTCAAACTAAGTTTCTGCCTAGCCAGGGGCGGATAAAACAGCAACACCCAGTCTCCAGGTTCATGAGACTGATTGCTGGACAATCTGTTGTAGTGCTTCGCCTGATTCAGAGCTGATTTCCGCAGCTTTAGGCGACAGCGCTCAAAGGAATCTTCCATAGCCAACCGTATCCATTCAACATATTCAATTGTACAAGATGGCTGATCCTGGAGGACATGACCATACAACAGGTCAACAGGCAGGAGGGCCTCCCTCCCAAGCATCAACTTATTGGGAGTAACTCCAGTTGAGTGCTGGGGCGTAGCCCTGTAGGCACACATGACATAAGGCAGAATATCATCCCAATCATCTCTGTAGTCATTCACTAACTTAGAGAGCATGTCCTGTAAAGACCTATTGAACCTTTCCACTAAGCCATCGCTCTGGGGGTGATAAGCAGTCGTCCTGGTCTTAACAATGCCAAGCAATTTACACATTTCCTGGAACAACTTAGACTCAAAGTTGGTGCCCTGATCACTATGAAGCTGATAAGGAGCTCCAAACCTTAGAACCACCTGAGTTACCAAACAGTCAGCCACAGTATAGGCTTCCTGGTTTGGTAGGGCAAAAGCCTCTGTCCATTTTGTGAAATAATCAGCAATAACCACAATGACCTTATTCCCCTTCTTAGTCTCTGGAAAAGGACCTACAATGTCTACTGCCATTCTCTCCATAGGCATCCCAACAGGAACCTGTTGTAATGGGGCCCTATTCCTGCCTGTCTGTCTACGCTTCTGACAGCTCTCACACCATCCAACCCATCGGACGATGTCCTCCTTGTACCCTGGCCAATAGAACCGTCTCCGGACCTTGGCCACTGTGCTATGGATTCCCATATGTCCCCCTAACCGTGAGGTATGCAATTGCTCAAATATCGCTCGTCTCAACTTAGCAGGGATCACCAATTGCTCTACACTTTCCCCTGTAGGCAATCTATGCTCTCTGTACAATTTTCCATCTTTTAAGTGCAACCAATTGTACTGAGCCCAAATATCTCTGACACTACCTGGCCTATCTGCTATATCACTATAGGAGGGCCTTTGTCCTGCCTTCAACCAATCCACGGCCAAAGAAGTCGCACTATCCTGAGCTTGGGCAGCCACAATCTCTCCCCTTGTCCACACATTCAACCAATTCGAACCCAGGACCTCAGATTGTTCAGGGCCACCCACTTCCGGTGGGGCAGTCACCACTTCTGGTGATGCCTCACTGCTCACTCCGGGGCTGGTCTCAGAAACTGCCACCACTGGCTGATTCACAGAGACTGTCTCAGCCCTGGCTGATCCATCAGCCACATCACCAATGCTGCCTACCACTGTAGCTCTCCCTGGCCCCTGTCCCTGGCGCCACAATGGCGCCTGCTCCCATGGCTTCATCAACAAGTGAGCCTTGTCAGCATTCCACTGTACAAGGGCCACCATCATTTCCTGGTCACCATGCCCTGGATCAGGGCAATCATCTCTCTTACACCTTCGTACAGGAATTCTAGAGCAACCATCTGCGTTTCCATGCTTTTTACCCTCCCTGTATTCAATTCTGAAGTCATATTCAGCCAATGATGCCAACCAACGGGCCAGCATGCCCTCTGCATCTTTAAAATTCTGTAACCAAACAAGGGCACGGTGGTCAGTTCTTAAAAGCACTGATCCCTGTCCATACAGGTAAGGTCTAAAAATCTTAGCCATTCGGACAACAGCCAAAAGCTCCTTGTAAGTTGTACAGTAATTTTTCTGGCTAGTCGACAGAGCTTGAGATGCATAGGCAATAACACGTTCTTTTCCCTCAATTACCTGGGACAAAACACCACCTATCGCTAGATCGGAAGCATCTGTATCAAGAATAACAGGGCAGCCTTCTCGAGGCAAAGCCAAAACTGGCGCAGTGGTTAAAGCCTTAATCAGGGCCTCAAAGGACCTTTGACATTCGGAGGTCCACTCGAAAGGGACCTTGGGAGTCATCAGGGCATGCAATGGGGCAGCTAGGGCAGCAAAATCCGGCACATACTTTCTATAGTATGATGCAAATCCCACAAAACTACGAATTTCATGGAGGGTTTGGGGTTCAGGCCAATTCCTGACAACCTCAATTTTCCGAGGGTCTGGCCTAACCCCTGCTTCTCCTACCACATGGCCAAGAAAGGGCACTTCTTTCCTAAACAATTCACACTTACTGGGCTTCAAACGCAGACCAGCCTGGTCCATGCGTTTAAGGACAGTAACTAGATTAGCTAGGCATTGGTCAAAAGTGGAACCCTGGACCACAATGTCATCCATATAACACAAACAAGTGGTCAGATCTAAACCACCCAACACCAACTCCATCAACCTTTCTAATGTGGCAGGGCCATTTGTGACTCCAAAGGGCATCACTGTGAAGTGATAATGCCCTCTAGGAGCTGTAAAAGCTGTCTTTTCCTTGTCCTCACTTTCCATAGCGATCTGCCAATAACCTGAGGACAGGTCAAGAGTACAAAACCACTTAGCACCAGCAAGGGCATCCAGGCAGTCCTCAATTCGAGGCAATGGATAAGCATCCTTCTTGGTGCAAGCATTTAGACGCCTGTAGTCTACACAAAACCGGAAACTGCCATCCTTCTTACGAACAAGGACTGGAGGGCTAGACCAAGGACTACTACTAGGCTCAATAACTCCAAGATCTAACATACGATCAACTTCCTCTCCTAGGGCTCGCTTTTGGGCCCAGCCCAACCGACGAGCAGGTAGCTTAAAGGGCCTATGGTCACCAGTATCGATTTCATGCTTTGCTAAGTCTGTTCGACCTAAACCAAATTGACCTCCCTCAAAGCAATGCTCATACTTTAACAGAACCATTTTCAACTTTTCCCTTTGTTCACTACTAAGGCCTTCTGTCGGGTCAATAAGGGGTTTCAGGTGATCTGGAAGGTCCTTGTGTCTAGGGCCCTCCTTGGAAGCCACAGCTGATACCAGCGTGTCCTCTTCCAGAGAATCCTTGTTAGACAGGACACTAGTCAACTCCCCTAGTAATTGACCCTGTGACAGACAAATATCTTTCTCAGTTGGATTTGCTATCCAGACCTTGGCATCAGGACAATTCACGTCCACTATGCCCCGAGGTACCATAACATGCAAATTCTGACTAACCTGGGGAATGGCTTCGAACAAAAGGTCATGACCCTGACATTTGCCCCATGTCACCAGATTGACTGCAACCAATGACACATGCCTTGCTAGCAGGCAAATGGGTTCTCTGACCACTGCTCGACCTCCAAGACCTTCTGGACCTTCTCTACACAAAACATCTGACCCACCTAAACGCAATACTCCAGAGGAACACATTAAAGTGGCTTTATGCTTCTTCAAGAAATCCATCCCCAGCAACCCAGTCAGTTGTCCCATCTCAGCAACTAGGAACTCACACTGATACAGAGCTCTGTCCACACAGATCTCTGTCTCTAGCCTTCCATATACTTTGATAAGACCACCATTTGCAGCTGCTACTTTCCTTTCCATAGACAAAAGTGGAGACCTATACACTCCAGCTATCTCATCATACACTTTCTTACTCATCATTGAAACTTGGGCACCTGTGTCCACCAGCATTTCCAGATCTGTGGAACCAATCCGGATGGACAAATACCAGGCTGTTACGGCTTCCTGTGCAGCAGCACATTGAGGCCTATCCTGTCCCTTAAAGAACTCCTCATTACTATTCATGGGAGCCACTAACTTCAAGGGTGGAGGACCTGGGACCAGATCTTCCTCCACCCTTACTCTTTTAGCGAACTAGCTCCCTTCTCTGACTGTGAACCATTCCCTGCACCTTTTGGGGCACCTTTTCGGGCCCCTGACCCCTTATCCCAATCTTTCTTGTCCCTTGGACGACTGTTTCCCTGATTGCCCCGGCCAGATTGATCTCTGCCCCTGTTTTGCTTAGGGCAGTCTCTACGAATATGGCCGTAATCATTGCAATTAAAACAGCGCCTATTGGAACCGGAAGGGGGCCTCGGCCCATCTCGGCGACCCTTATCGCTGGGCCCACCTCGATTTGCCAATACATCATTCATCAGGGAATAAAACAACTCTTTAACCTGCTCCTGAGTCATGGGGTCTCCTTTAGCTGAAGGAGCTACCCCTGCTTGACTTGTTGGAGCTAATTCTGAGGTCTCAGGATGGGCAACGGGCAAAGCCACGGCCCCTATTGGCCCAAGGTCGGGTTTGTGGGGCCTTGTGGCTTCATAGGCGGATTCATATTGGACAGCCAAATCAATGGCATCCTGCAAAGTAGAGGGCTTGAGGGCACCTAACCAGAACCTCATGCTGGGAGAACCGGCTGTTTCCATGAACCTTTCCTTGGCAAACCTTTCCTGCTCCTCAGTCGAGGATGCAGGGTTCGCCTTCCTGGAAAGATCCACTAAGAACAAGCCATATGACTCCAGATCCATTTCGGGCCCTCTCTTGGAATTAAACCATTTACTACGATAAGCATCTAGAGCACGGGAAGAACAAAACAGACCATTTAATTGCTCTATCATCTTAACCCACGACTTCTCATAGGGCAAAGAGACAATCTTGAGCCTAGCTGGGCCAGAAATACTAGTCCACATGTGGAAACAACGCTCATCCTCCGTCCACCCATTAAAGTCTGCCACTCTCCTAAACTCCATCAAATAATCAGCAAAAGCTACTCCCTGACCATCATACAAAGGGGGTAAGGCTTCCCTACGACGCCTGTGCCTTGGACGATAGGCACGATTGCCAGGGGCCACGTGGTCCGCCATTACTGCTCCAGCGGCCCCACCGGCCCCAGTTGGCTCAGTCCCCACCCGGGTCCTATATTCTGGAGAAGAGGTGGGAGTGGACGCACAGGAGTCATTCGAATCCGACTCTCTCTGCACCATATCCCTGGACCTCTTTCCACTACTTGCTCTAGCTCTAGATCCTTCCCTAGGGAGCCTCACTCCGGAATTGGAGCTGATCTCCCCAGGTTGCCTCACTCCTGACATGGAGCTAGCACGTGGTCTAACTGGGGTGGCATCCCCAGAAGCCATGCTGGCGACTGGGGGGCCTGATGTGTCGACCCCTGTTGACTGGGGAGCCAATGATCGGCTCTCCCTGTCTTGGGGTACCTTTCTACCAGGCTTGGGTCTCAATGCTGAAGTTCCAGGCATTCTTACAGAACACAATACAAACAGCAAACAAGACAAACAAGACAAACAGAGTAACCAGGGCAGGGCCACTCAACAAGACCAGTTTCAAAGTGAAGTGAAACTACTTAGCTGTTCAGATTCTGTTGTAGAAAACACACAAAAGAGTACTCCAATGTGACACAATGGTAAATCCTTAAAAACACAAGTAAATCCCTGTAAGCACCTTATTTGAAAAGGTCCTCACAGATCCAAAGTATTCCTGAGAATGAGTCAAGTCCCACATCGGGCGCCAATTTGTAAGGTCCTTCAGACTTGACTCAAACAAACTCAAAGAATACATTTTGAAGCTTTATTGGCCCTGCCCTAGCCAAACGTCCTGCCTATACCATTCTATGGACCAAACTCTGATCAAACTGATGCTGCCAGCATCCCTGTAGCCCCCAGCAGCCCACTCTGGCCAATAGGAACCCAGCCATGCCCCTATCACGTGCTCCCCTTACTGGGGCATAGGAAATGCCCCACATTCTAGGTCAACGGCCTCACTGAGGTCACTGGGGTCATGGGAACGGGTAACATTCGAAAAACGGATTCCAGGTCATCACACTAAGATGTAACGAAATTACAGTTTCAGTTTTTGTATCCCCAAGGTAAATAGCAGGAAAATTTATTTAAGTCCTAATGCTAATTCAAAAGGGGTTTCAGAATTATAATCCAGTGTCATCAGAATAGGAAATACAAATCTCAATTTGGGGGTCATTTGTGTCTGTGGCTCGAAAACGATTGATAATATTTCCTTTTTCATTATAAACTTTAATGTATTGAACTTCCTATCCTGTTCAGAGACCAGACACGGTTCAGCTATTTTGGGTGGTTTGTGAACGTTCTATGGAAGTATACCCGGAGTGGTCTTATCATGTTATCATCATATCTGCCTCTAGAAGTTGGAGATGTCTGCTGAATAAGCCTCAGAATATTACCACAGAAACAATACAATAGAATGCTAAAAATTAATTGTGATATTAAAATTGCAATTGTAGCTGGGAACCAGAAGAATGGAGTGATTGCAGTACTTCCTGTGGACCTGGAACGCAGACTCGAGGTTTACGGTGCGAACAGAGAGTTTCGGAGAGTGTCACGGTGCCCGTTCCAGCAGCTTCCTGTCCTGTTCAGAGACCGGACACGGTTCAAACGTGCAACCAAGACCGCCCCTGTGCAAGATGGAGGACTGGAAATTGGTCCCATGTAATACGATGATCAAAGTTTACTTAATTCACTTCCATCTTACATGATGAAGAATATTTTCTTTGTATTTTATATATATTAACAAATATATCCGGAATCATTTGAATTAAAGATGTGCTGCTTTGCATTAGCTGAGATTCTAATTCCATGTTATCCCAAATTTACGGGCCTGGTGGCCTGAATGATAGAGTTTGCTTTAACAGTGATGTAAATACAATGGTATAATACCATGAATCCATATTTCATTATAAGGATACCAATCACAATATTTTCATAATGTTCTATTCTTAGTGTTCTGTTGACTGTGGAAGAGGCCAGAGGACCAGAGAAGTCATTTGTGTCAGTGCAGACAACAGGGCTATACCGGAAAACTCCTGTCCCACAGTGAAACCCCTCTACTCCGAAATCTGTGACATGGGTTCCTGTGCTAAGGCCTGGTTCTACACAGAATGGTCGCAACAGGTAGGCACACCGCACATGCTTGTACATGGGAGGGGTAACATATTGTTAACAGCATAGTATGTTGTCAATGCTTCATGTTGTTGAACGACGAGAGACAATGAAGCTATGAATAACATTTAGAATAATTTATGAATTATAAGTTCTTGAGTCGGTTATATAAAGAAGAGCACAGCGACTCTTGTTTTAGCAAAGAGTTGCAGAATAACTTGGAACCCTAAACTATTCGATCAGCAGATGCTTTTTGTCACCATAATACCATAGCAATGCAATTCTTACCATTAATTAAAAAATATCTAAACGCACATCAACAGATTATTATAACCAATTTATGGTTTTATTTATCATTTCAGTGCAGTCCAACATGCGGAGAAGGCACTTTGAAGAGAGAAGTTTATTGTTCAGCAAATGAAGACCGATGTCGGAGACTTCCAAAACCTTCTTCAACAAAAACTTGTGAAAACGACTTGCCCTGTGGCGGAAAATGGTTCACAGGGCCATGGGCGCAGGTAAAAGAGTTATGTAATTGGTTGTTGAGCAGTTGAAGCCCTCCTCCTTTCACTGGGCATTCATTCAGTTTATCACGTTTATAGCAGCTCAATTTTAAAGCAATTGTAGAACGGTTAAGGAACTAGGCAGCTCATCTTTGGGCCCTGGGTATAATTCTCAGTTTTTTGTAATATTTTTCAGCTACACGTCATCCCAGGAATTTATTTGCACAAAATATTAAGTATGTGGTGCCTTCCACTGGGTATCTGTGCTGGAGTAAATGAAAAACCCCAACCAATACTCAAGAAGCCAAGCCTCATAATCGTATTGCTCTTATATAGAATAAAATTATAAACACAGGAAATTACTAATAATATTAAACCGCAGCACAAAACAAGTGATAAATTAAACTGAAACAACTAAACCATGAAAAATCTACCAGTAGACCTTTAAGATATTAGCGAATTAATTTACTCTCAAATATAAACCCTGGCAGCAAACCATATCGTGCTGATTACAACCAAATTCATAGACTTGGAAACTCAACTTCAGAGCATGTCTCAGACTCTCATTGGCACTGCCTTAACCAATGAAGGGGGGGGGGGGCTGGATTCACATGACGTCATCTGGAGTTTTGTTTCCAATTCTATGAATTGGCTGTAATGCCACTGGTAGTGTGTACACTGTGCAGTCTCCTGGAGCAAAGGAAATACTCAAACCAATCCCCAAATCACATTTAATTCTGATGGACACATAGATTTCAGTGTACCCTCTTTGATCCAACTATTTCCCATGAAGCTGCATTTCACCAATTTGCATTGCGCTGTCCACAATATGAGTGTCATTTTCTCCAAGTCAACATTAAAGCATATATCAGAATGATAGGAGCGTGTCCAAGTTTGTTATTGTAAGTAATATCCTCATATAATTACCTAGAAGTAAATTTGACAAGGAATTTATGGGGTAATGAAAATATGGATGGATTAAAGATTGGAGAAAATTAATGGCATCTAAAAATGCACCAACATGACTAATCCTAAGTGAAGGAAATTTAAAATTGGAGTCACTCCTCATTTGTTTGTTGACATCTGAATTTCAAATTGCATAAGGCTGCACATGACGTAGAAGCCCAGTTTGTCTTCCTCACATCAGGGCAAGAAACAATGCAGTGTAACCTCTAGGCCTAAATTTAGTCTGATCAAGTAAATTACGATGAGAAAAAGATGGTTTAAATACACAGTGGTTTTATTGTTGGGTGGTGTTGAAAGTGAGGTGGCCTGAAGTGTGGGTTGGTTTGTTGACTTTGTTGAATAAGGTTTGAAAATGACAAAGTTCGAAGAAAAAAAGGTCTATTAAGGTAGTGCGGAGGTTTAGTGGTTTAGGTATTGGTAAGCTCATTGAAGGCCATGACTTCGATTCTACATCTATGCATAAACCTTTCACAATTGTTAATGTGATGCCTTGCATTAAGTGTCTGGGCTGAGTTAACTAAAAGATCCCACTCGTGGGGTAAATGTGTAACATTACAATTTAAGTGTATTATAGGACTACCTAGCATTGACAGAACTCGTCCTATCATCTCATCATTACATCGTTCTCTTCAACTCACTGTTAGCCATAAGCTCAAAAAGCTTCAGAGCAATGGCACCTCTACAACACAATACAATACAATACAAATTTGGAGGTGTTGAAAACATTCCAAATATCAGTTTGTCACACCTCGTTAGCAATATTGATGTCTATTTTTAGTGCTCTGTGACATGTGGAGTCGGCGTCATATCTCGTGACGTGGTCTGCATGAAGCGTCTTGGAAGAATGTTGGCGATTGTCGGAGATGAAAATTGCAGATCGGAAGAAAAACCTCAAACGGAAAAAAAATGTTACAACCAACCGTGTGGGGCTAAATGGTACATTACCGATTGGACTAAGGTATCTATCTATCTATCTATCTGTCTATCTATCTATCTATAAGTTAGAAGTTCTGCGAAATTCCAAATGTGAATTGTGTTATATAACCCAAGAGGCTCCAGTGAATTGTGTGACGCACAAGACAATATGTTACTTTTTCTTAATCTATTGTAAATGTATTGTATTGTAGCTGGATTGATTGGTTCCAAGTGTTATCTGGTTTAATTAATCCAGCTTGAAAAACTGAACATATAGCATAATATTATAGCATTTATCGTCGATGTTTTGCGCTCGTCCTTCTGCTGTGGACATTCAGTGGACAGAACCAATCTCCATGAATTCACGTTGTCATGACAATCAAATTTCGTGACATCATCGTGTGAGACCAAATCTGGGATTAGTCGACTTGACATTTCATGGTTAAATCAGACAAAATTGTCCCAAGGGATCTTTCCCAGGGAAATTTAAATGTTCCCTGGCGTCCTCTTAAGGCCACCAAAAATGCCCCCCCCCCCCTTTTTTTATTTGTTGGTAACAGCATAAGCTGCCACTTTACAGTCAAAGTAAGCTGGCACCTGTGGTTAAAAGCACCTAGCAATGATGGTGTCTATCTTGTGACAATTGACTGATTTAAATTCATACATTGCAGTTCCATTCATTCTTTCATTCATTCATTCATTCATTAAATCAATGAATCAATGAATGAGTCAATCAATCACTGGCGAATCCACTTAAACCCCTTCTTTACAAATAGTAGACAATATGCATATTTTGAATGTAATCCTTCAATATGGCCCTCCACTTAAGACACGGATGGACCACCAGCCCTCTGAAGCAATTTCCGAAATACACTTGCAAGTAACTGACCTTTGTTATTTTATGTCCAGTGCTCTCAGTCTTGCGACACGGGCTACCAAATGAGGGAGGTGAAGTGTCTTAATGAGACCCAAATCACGAGTGAAACCTGCGACCAAAAAGACAAACCTGAGACGAAAAGACCATGCAACACAGTGCCCTGTCCTCAGCGCCAGACAGGTCAGGAATGACAATTACACGACTGAAAGATTTATATAAATGCTAAATAATCACATGCAAACATATGTAATATAAGTGAGGCTATACTCCACCACGTGACTTTCTATTGTTCTCAGGCGGGATATAACCAACAAAAATGTTAGTTAACTCCCTCCTGAGTGCAAACTGAACTTTTTTTGCCTAATAAAGGCAGTAAAAACAAACAAACAATTAAAAAATTAGTAAATATGCCTAATGGAGTATAGGTTAGTTATATCTCTCAATTATGCAGTCGGACAGGTTTGCAAAGCTTTTGAATGTCCTAGAAATGGATTTCTGTCTTTCAATATGTATCAGACGCGCATATACGGAAATGAACATTTTTTTAACCATGTCAAATATTTCATTATTTATATATAGATCTATAAGCAGGCCATTATAAGCAAGTCCGAACGAAAGAGTATCAACTGAAGACTTAATTTCATAGCTTAATAATAAATTTCTGATACCCTAGAAACGTAAAAATTAAATGTATTTGTTAAAATTTATTGAATGTTTTTCTTTCCTCTAGGTGGCCACTGTGTCGACCAGTTCAACAACTGCCGCCTGGTGGTTCAAGCAAGGCTTTGCTATTACAGTTACTATAAATCCATTTGTTGTTTATCATGTACAGGTTCCTCACACAAAGACAATCCATCGTAACTTCGTAAAAATAAGTCCTATTTGATAATCTCATTATTTTGTATTATTTGAACAAAAAAGAAAGTATCAAAGATAATTTACATAAGGTATGGCTTAAAAATAACAAATACAAAAAAAAAATACTCTTTTTAAAAATGACTGAAAATATATTCATAGCATGAAATCCAGTAGTTGTGTTTAAAGGGTAATATTTATGTGTAAGATGTAATTTAATGTTTGCTTTGTAAATATTGAATAGTAATTGTCTAATTTTGATGTGCTTTCAATCAAATATCATGTCTTAAATTATCGTGATGCAGTAGACTTTCATTGCTGTGATATGGAAAATATGATTTTTAATAATTAGGTTGTATTAGTTTTTTCATCTGACACTGCAGTATTGTTATTGCAATATATTTGATTTAGTATCTAAAAATTTTGTAAAACGGTGGACTTAAACTGGTAGATTATTAAAGATATAATTTGTTTCAAGCTTTTGATGTTATTGAATATCATTAAATAGTTTGTTCGAACTTATTCAGAACATTGTTATGCAGAATTCTACATTTAAACTATATATGAAATTTCACGTTCATTTCATATTTTATGTATCATAAAGCAATCATTTATATCTTATTGTATTGTATAAAATATTTAGGACTGTTGCTGTATGTGTATATAATACGTGTTAGCAAATAAAAATGTTTTGATTATAAGAATTTTTTGTTAATTCTCAATTGTTCGATAATCAAGTTCGATATTGTGTTATTACCTTTTTGAAGAATACGAAGGAATCATGTAAATAAAAAGCTGTATCGGCTTCTTGTGTTTTCTTAACATAAAGATAAAGTGCCAAGGGCACTTAATATGGTTTAGCCGAAGCAGTACCCCTCACCCCTTATAAATAAATTAGTGTTTGCAGAAGGACCAGTAAAATGTCTGCTGACTATTCAACGTATTTATAATAATTTATTTGTTTTAACAAAAGGTAAATACAAAATGTACGACGAATGACAACAAAAAATATTAGGATTTTTTAATTTAATTTGAAATCCAACTGCACTTAGTTAAAAAAAAGTAGTGACGTTAGACCTATTAAAAATTAGGCCATATTCTTATTAGATACAATTTATAATTGCCTTATTTTATTATAATATTAGGCATTTTATAAGAATCTGCTAATTGTAATTCACACCTCAAAGGAGACATATCTCGGCTGCTATTCAGCCAGTCCCTCTGATGTATCCCACATCAATTTTGTGTTAACATACCCACAAATGAATAAAATTATAAGTACATATCTTTTTATCCTACCTTTGTCTGGCACCATATTTCATATCATGTATGCACATTTGTGTAATTGCATTAATTTATTCAATAAATTCATAAAATAAGTTTGCAATAGCCAGATGTAAAGTCCTAATTAAATTAAACAGTAAATTCAGTATGTATAATTTATTCATTTGTTTTAACTCCCACGCATGGATGGGAAAAGGTGAGATACAGTAAAATGTAGAATATATTATTATAGAAGCTATCAGATAAAAGACATGTATATGAAAAAACAAAACACAAAAAAACTGGTTCTAGTCTTTTAATTTGTACAGAAGAAAAAAAACTTTTTAGTTCAGAGCTACCATAAACACCAAATTTGAATAACTTGGTAAGAAATTACTTATAGCCGATTTCCTCTCACCCTGAGGTGTCAGAATCTTTTTTTTATTTTTGAAAAAATGTGAAGTAGAAGTGAAGTTATGGTTCCTGTCATACAACCATATATATGCATGTCTACCCGCTACCCTGCTACTCTCTATCCGCATTTTAGATTTTGCCGCCGGTCCGCCTGGTTCACATTATATACCGACCCAACTTCCGGGAAAAATGATCGTGATCATGTTTGGTGACTGTTTTTTAGGTGACATTCCCAAAGTGTTTCTTGTAGACCTTGCAAAATGAGGGCGTCCTTGGAATCTATAAGCAACGGCGGGAAAATATTTTCAAATCTCTGAAAACGCTGGCGGCCAAACCGTAAAAATCATGGAAAATCCATGTTGTGGAACACCCAAATTAGCATAAATCCAAGATTGCAGCGTAATATATATATATATATATATATATATATATATATATATATATATTTAATTATACACTTCATTGAGGTATATATACATTTGACAGATATAATTAAGCAAATTACAAGTACATTTAAAGAGATATGAATTACAAATTAATGAATCCGTTTAGACAAAGATTTAAAATAAAAAAGCGTCTTTCAGAATCACTGAGAAGTCCATCAAGCTGACCAGATAATGCATCCTTAATCGCTTGGACATTGACAGTTCACTTGCATCACATTTGTATGTGACAAAGTTTGCCTTTGTTTACACTAGACTTGATGTAGGCAAACTGTACCTCTTACTAATCACAATCAAGTTAGCACCAATCACTGTTTGTCTGCAAACTTTTGCAAGGTCTTCAAGAAATTTCACCTTGGGATTGTCACTTTCAGCCATTCGAGAGTACAGGCGAACACAGCGAGTAGACTGATTTGGGCACCGACCCATCGCGTAAGTTCAATGATTCTGACCCATAAACAACAAAATTGCGACTGAAACACCTTCATCAGTGCGTCTGATTGAACACCCTGAAGTGTTCCAATCAAACTGTTCACTCTCCAATAAACTCTGATGTCTTTTTTCTAATTTATTTTGCTTCAGTGAGGTCTGATGACACAATATTACCAAGATGCTTGGCTTCTTGTTGCCATAGCAGCATACTGCCATTCAGATAAACAGACTGCTTGCTGTGCAGGTTTGGTCAACCAAACTTCCCACAGACTGTCTTTCTTGGATTAAATTCCACATGATAATCCTTGCTGAACTGCTCACAAATAAACATTTTCTGAAGACCTGGTACAGTAGGGCACATGAGTGTGACATCATCAGCGTAGGTAGTGACACCAAAGTACTTATTTCCTACCCAGTATCCAGTGCCATCATATTCCAACTTTTGCAACATCTCATGAATATATACATTGAACAACACAGGGGAGACGATGCTGCCCTGTCTTATTCCATTGACTGTTTTAAAATAATCTGAATAAGCATCCTGCCATGCAGTACGTATTCACTGGGACTCGTATTGATTTAATAAGATCCTAAGATCCAGTGCTGATAACTGTCTCTCTTTCAACAGCAAAAACAGTTTCTCACACGGTCAAAGCCTTTTGAAGCATCAAGAAAACAGGAATAAACAACAGTCTTATGATTGTGGTAATGCCTTAACACCTCTTTCAATACCAGAGTGCACATTGTTGTGCTCAGCTTTGGTTTGAAGGCAAACTGGAGCTGTGAAGTGTTCAGTTTGTTGTTGTTTCTCATAATAAGCACAAGATCAAAAAATTTACTGAGAGAATTTGAGCCCTTGTAATTCTACAGTCAATAAATCTGGCTGACATCTTTGTAATCTCCATATGATACATTCAAGTCACTCGCATGAATTAAGTAATTAGAGATGTAGCCATAATTTCCATCAGATTTTTCATGTTTGAGCTTCATAATTGCAGTTTTTACAGTCTCAAATGTGATAACATTTTCATTATAACTGCTGCAACATAGCGTGTCACTGATGAATTCCTTAATCCTGCTCATAATGTTCATATCCGAAGGGAGGCTATTATAGAGCTTCCTATACTTATCAGCAAAAACATTTGCAATATCATGTTTGGGCTTGGGAGCACATTTCATGCGCTTTATTTCTGCAAAAAAGTCTCTACAGTTATTTTCAGCCAAGGCTGAAGCCAGTTTCTCATTTCTAAACTGAGTCTCTTTTCTTTTAGCCCTTCTGACAGTATAAAAAAAACCTGCTTCCTAGCATTCTTCGTGTGCTCATAAAGTAATCCATTTTTCAGCTTTCAGCATTTCTCCATGTATTAAATCAGAAAATGTTATCTTCCTTAATCAATTCATTCCACCAAGGCTTTTGCTTCTTTTTACTATGTTTGCAAGGAAATATACCATCAGCTTGTAGGCAGAAGGTCACAAGGTCTCTGGACCAATCATTTAGTTGTCTCACATTTTGACATGTAATATTCTTGCACTCATAAACATCTCGGTGTGGCACAGATGTCATAAGAGAGTTCAGATTGCATTCATCATGTTGTTTATAGGATTCTATGGCTCGATTATCTACTTTGTACCAATCAATCTGATTGGGCCTAGCTTTTTGAGGTTCTTGCATTTTGGTACTCCAACACCCATAACATCACCTTTCAGTTCATAGTCAATACAGAAGTGGTCATAGTCAATACAGAAGTGGTCTATACATGAAAATGCATTATTGCCATAGTCTGCGTATGTATAATCACATTCAGCAATATCAAGTTTCCAAGTAAGGATTACATCTCTTCTGCTTAGTAGGTCAATGAAATATAAATCGGCTGATTATGCCAACTAAAGTCCACATTTATATCACCACCAAGGATAATCCTAGAATTATTACATGAGACAATAAGACTTTCGAACTTCGCAATTTATATTCGTATTTTCGCCTACGTGCTTCGCCCACGTTTTTCAATTGCCTAATTGCTAAAAATTGGGAATTTTTTGACCTGTCATTTCATGGTTTGTTCAAAGATGACACAGTAAATATGTCATTGTCTTAATTGTCATTCACAATTACAAAAAGGTGTAATTGCTTTAATTAATTAAAAGCAATGTATTTTATTGTATCAAGTGATGACGATTTGTCAACATTAGGTCACAAGTCATCGAAGACAGGCAAAAGGGTAAATTGGATATAGTGTTCAGATTAATTTACGTTCTACATCTGTTAAAACCAAGTGAAGTTAGCTGAAGTCGTACAAAATCTAGCTGCACTTGGGAATTAATAGTGCGTAGTGTTGGGATTTATGTAACAAAATAAGTTCGGGGGCGAAGCTATAAGTCGAAGGTCACACATTACGAATTTCTTGGACGAAAATACGAAATTACGAATATAAATTACGAAGTTCGGCAGCGAAAATGCGAAGCAAGAAATAACGCCACTTCCGCTTTATAGTTTTGCTATAATTGTCACATGGTAAATAGCAGTTGTGGGAATCATTGTTAAATGTAACAACGCACAGTCTAGAATTCACTTTTTGTATTTTCTTAACATAGGGTTGAATCCGCTGATGCCACAGGGATGGCTAGGCCTCTGTATGGCCTACCTCTCAGGATTTGATCATTATTCATTCCTGAAACTACATGCTGCAGGTGGTAGTTTCAAAGTCTTGGCGCAACTGCAGGTCTGCATCACCCTGGAGCTTGTTGATAATTGCTACAATATCATCCAATTCTGCTTCTTTCTCAAGTTGAGGAGTTATTTCGGAGTACATTGCAGTATGTCATATCCAAATCTTTTATCTCATTATATAATGTCTCCTTGGCTGCACTGATGTCTTCATCGCTGTAGAATCCCAATACAGCAAATTTGAGCTGAATTAGAGATGACTTGTCAATATAGGTCAGTACATTATTGATTACAATCTGTGTCTTTCCTTTACAGCTTTTACAAATAGAATAGTCTGCATCGACACCTTTACAGTCATCACACTTCTTCTTCCCCATGCTAAATAGAGCTTTCACACCTTCTGCCCAGTATAGCGTGTATCAAAATTCAATATTTTAGTAAATTGTCTCCAAATTCTAGCATTTCTGCTGCTTGAATAAGATCAGCAAACTTCAGAAGGGCTCAGTCCATCAATCTGACCAAGCAGTGCTACATTTTTCAACAAAATTTCCAGTATATCCTTTAGAATTTTGCATAAAGATACCAAGCTCTTTTTGCATGTGTCCTCTCTAATGTTGTTTACTGTTCACGGAGTTAGACCCCAAATTTGTATGAACATGAATATAAACTTTGATATTGGGGACATTTTGGTACCAACAGCATGTCTATATCTGTTGTAGTTCTTGAGAGATGGCACTTTCATTGTTTCCGGTTTTTATGCGAAAGCCTGATATTATAGAAATTTCAACTTTGGCCTAGTAAAATTATCTGAATTGCTAATTGCTTGCCAATGATTTTTCATTATACATTTAAATACACAATAAAGCAATATATTCTCCTTTGATTAAAATGGGTAAAAATGTAAAATTTGCCAGACGATTTCAGGAATTCAGGATATAGATCACTCATGCACAATGCCACATGACCAGATTTTGGTACTATCCTCCCTCACCTGATGGAAATGTTACAGCACTGCTGCATAAGCCATGACATTGTCAATAAGCAATTGAGCACTCCTGGCCATGTTTTCCACATGTATACAAATGATTTATGCATGAAGTTTTACATCGTCAAGAAATGATGAAGTTAGTATGATGCCACTCAAAATTTATCAGTGGCAGTGGAAAGAATTTTCCATCTTTCAGATTGCATCACCAGCCCTCAGGATTAATAGACCGCCTACAATTGCGCACTTGATGGTAAATTCACGCTGTTGTATTTTGCTGAAGCATATGAAGTTTGAGCTTACTTTATGGCGGAAGTGTTATGGTTTATCAGTGGATTTCACTAACCTGGGTGGTTGTGACTCATCATTGATGAGCAAGTGATATGGTGCACCTCTGCTGCAAACTTGCATTCGATGAGTCATGACTTGGCTGCTTACAGACATGATTTCATATGAAGCATTTCCAAGACTCAGTGAACCATATCATCATCTCCACATTCTGCCACCTAGTGCATGCAATGTTGACCAGGGGCCTAATCGAGTCATCATTCCTTATTATCATGAGTCATCATGGGCAAGAGGTACCAATAGGCTATATAGAGTATTACTGTACGAAATTTTGTTGGGTTAGTGCATTAGTGTTTGACTTCTGCTCCAGAAACGAAAGTTTTACGCCGTCCTGTGCACCCATCAGACGGAAATTGGTGATAACAATAACCCTTTCCGAACTTTGCTGAGGGTTTAAAAAAGAGTATCTATCGTATACACTTTAAAATTTTGACACACAATTTGATTATGCAATTTAAATTGAAAGAACTTTATTGCAGATTGATCATAGGTTCTCAATTTAACAACTCATATTTGCGATGTGATTGTTATTGTCCCATCACCATCCCTATTAATGTCCTTCAAGTTGAACAAAGGTTGAATACCATGCTGAAGTCACGGGGTTTCTTGAATGTCCCCAGCCCATCCGGGATTTCAGGTTTATCATCCTCAGAAAATTTGAACTTGAATCACAGAACTAACCCAGTGAGAAAAAGGAAATGTTTACATCTGGTCACGGCCTAACCGAGACATTTCCTTCGCCCTTGTAAAGTAAACTGACAAAATGACGAATTATTAAACAAAAATAAGTTTTTTTATGAAACTACAGAGCAATGAAATTTATAAGTGGTCTCGTGGTTAAGGCATATGGCAGCATCTACGAAGGACTGGGATTCGATTCTCCAGAATATGTAGGTAGTAAATCAGGATAAACCTCTAAAAAATCCGCCGGCAAAGATCGCCGTGCGAGGAGCTGGCACACGACCTTCGTCCTGAATGGCCCTGATTTTGTTTAGATTTAGACTGCAGCCACCTGGAATAGAAATTGGCAATGGGCAGTTTCCCAGCTTCGCTGGCCCGCTGCGTCTAGCTGACACAGTACCCAGGTAGGGGCTGCCATTAACCAGGAGGGATTCCTCCCGGGAGCGTGCATGCGCATCTCTATCTTTAACATTGGAGATGCATAGACCGCAACGTGTTCCACAGTCTAAAAATAGCACAGCCAATCAGAAAATTTAGTGCCTGGCTTGGCCAATCAGCCATGCGGGATAGGTAGACCAGACCTGCCTATTGCGTTTACGCTAAGGCAGGTCCCAGCCAATTTCCCAGCTAGTCTGGCAAGTTTCAGGTGTCGTCCTCTGGTGGAAATATCAGTATGGGCCAATCAGATACTAGCTTACACCATGACGCAATGAAACCATATTCCAAATATGGCTAGTGCTTTCTAAGGCCTTCTCTGATGGCGAATAAAATCATGTTAATGTTGCATCCAATCAGAACGGACCTGAATAACCACACATTTCTGAGCCATACATAGAAGTGGTTACAATGGTTAGTTACTTTGATTTTGTTAGGAACCGACACAACGATGGTTACAGTGCTATGGTCACTTTTGTGTAAGTTAGGAACTAACCTCACAATGGTTAGAATCATATAGAACCTGACAATGTTTACGTTATTAGCCACTTTAGCTAGGAACCAACCCAATAATTATACAGTGCTCAGTCACTTTGATTGGATTGGGAACCAACCTAACAATGATAAAATTTCACATCGCATCAAAGCCTTGCCAATGTTGGACTGACCTGGTAGGATCATAGATATACTGTAATGTTTTTATGATGAGGAATAACTCTATGCATAATGTGTATGTATGCCCTGGTAAAGTAATATCTTGTATTTATTAGCTCAGTGTTGTGAACTACGGAGGCCGCCATTTTCGACTTTTCCGGGTGTTTTGCTCTTGCCGGAAATACGTCAATATGGTCACTACAGGCTGGCTTTGCAATCCAACCAACAAGTTTCACAAACAGGTGTTAATTGCACTTGAGCTTTTGTTAAGCATGTCAGGTTCCTAGTGAGTGTTGACCAAGTAAATTGCCATTGAGCAATTTGAGACATGCAATTATATTTGGGGTATCAATAAGCCAGCTATGTAATACAACTGCAGAACATTCCGAGACTGAGTACTAATTAAATTAATATTGAGTAATTTTGAGCAGTCTAGGTACATTGTATTATATTTCAACATTGTATGTATATAACATATATTATGTTGCGAAATAAATCTATCTATCTATAATAATAATAATAGTTTATTTATCCATCTATTTGTCTATCTAGCTTTTTATTTTTATTATGTAAATTACTTTATAGCCGATTTATATATCAATTTGATACACCCGTCATTCAAACAGAACAAAATAAAATACTAACTAGGCCTTATGGCCAAATATTTGTTAGTGAAGCTAAACAAAAGGTGTATTGGACACAGTTCTGAAGTTTTTGATATTTTCTTTTTTTTTTGCATTGTTCTAAAGGTCTTGAATTTTAGCATAGCCATGATGTCCTTAAAAAACCCCACTAACACTATATACACTATCTAGATCCTATAATATAACTGTAGTACATTGTAGGTCCTATATACCATTAATAATACTATAATTTAAGACTGACTCCTACACCCCCCCCCCTGCCTACACCCCTGAAACAGACTTGTTAAAAGATATTTAAATTCCGAAACTAAATTCAATGTTAGGCATGCCAGTTAGTTTTAATATATTTTCTATAGGGTATGCAATATGTATATTTATTGATTTGTATATAACCTGATATTGACTGGTAATCCTGGCTTCTGATCTGTTGTCAGCAGCTTATCGGAAAATATAGGCTTATATTAATTGTTTCCCAGTTTAGGTGTGATGCTCACTGGTCAGTATTTCAGGACAGATTGCTATTACAATGCTGCATAGAGCATGTAGACATGGATGATTTAAAGTGAATTAAGATAATGTCATTTACACTGCACCCTTCCCTGACGTTGGATATGCTTTCTTTTAATTACGCACTGCCCCTGAAGCTGCTTATGTAACATTTTAAGCATAATTACAGTATTCAAATTCTATTCTCAGCAAAATTATATTTAGAAATATATTGATACCAACTATAAGCTTAATAATTAATATATACCTAATCTTAAAGTGATAACATCTTGAATATTATGCCTATAATGATTATCTTATATTGAATAACTTTGTATTTAAACTCCCATACTTTGGGAAATAATCTTACATAATTATGCATACTATAATTATATCTAAAGAGGCTACAGATAATTGCAATGAACGATGAAACGGATTGCAATCTGCAAGATAATGGTTTGATACATGTTGCATTCAGTACATAGGACATAAGTGACGTCATTAGCCTTGGTGCCGAGTGCAATAATGGCGGCACCCAGCGTTTTGGCGGGTGGTGAAAATGGCACTTTTAATTAGCTTAAAACATTACTAAACTCAACTTTTTAACTGACCTTTTCAGTGCAATATATTTTTCTATATCTAATTGATCTTTTAAAATTAAAACACAATTTTCCATTAGTTCCCCTTTAAGTCATTCTTAAGTATCTTCATTTTAGACATTTATTAAGGCTCTGAATTCTTGAATTTAAGTCATAGCTTTAAACTATATTCTTGACTTTAACTATATTTTCTTATAAAATAGTACTCTTTAACATTTTAAATACATGAGCTACCCAAAATAAGATATGCTGTACCAGCAGTAGAATTGATAGCTTGAAATCAACCAAGACTTGCAATTTGTACGACACTGCCCAGGAAAAGAAGCCTGTGTCTTGTATATATCTTACAGTCCTAGCTCGCAAGAGGATATTGAATTGGCCATGTTGGCTGACGTAAGGCTGACCTTGAGCCAATGTGGCAGGATATCTGATGTATCATAAAATGATTCTTGAAGTTAAAGGGTTGAGCAAGTGACATTGTGGAATGGCTGGTGAACAACGTTTCAGATAATATAATGCAATCTGGGAAGTAACCAACAAGAGACTAACATATGATTAAATGGAAAACTAATTTTAGAATGCAAGTGAATATGGACAGGTGTTGACCAGACACAAATACTATGTTAATTGGCACGCTATCTGTGGTGGACTCAAAACTTAAAAAAAAAACTCAGAAAATATAATCCAGTAGGCATTATGAGAAAAAAGTTATCCCTCGCAAAATAATAATTTCTGACAAATACATTATTGTATGTTTTTATTTTGTATGCACAAAGGTGCCTAAAAGCCTTCTGCAGCCAATTTGAGAAATTCACGAAACTAGTTTCTGAAGTGTCTGATTAACACATTTTGTTACTTGAGACTACATTCGCGCAATGCTAAATACAAACGGGTCCCCCTCCAGGTCTGTTATAATGAATTCACTGACATGTGTAACTTTACAGTCATTGATCTACATCCATACTATCTTATCTCTTACTGTAAGTTATAAGCTGTGTTATTTGGGTTGTAAAAATAGTGTAAGTAAAACTTAAGACATTTCAGCACAACATAGGCTTTATCAAAGTCTATAGGCCTAAATACAAATTATGGAAAGACCATATTTAGACCTTGCTACATCTCATAGGTTGAAACGTGGACTTAACCCAGTGTTGAGCAGTAAGTCAAACCTCTTGTTTTGTTTGGGAAGATAATATCAGATATTGTTAGATAAGAATGGAATATATGTATAAGCATCTTATCTTTAAAAATACATGACTTTTGTAGCACAACACCAAGTTAGATTAAATTCAGTTCTTGGATATGTTTTGTAAGGATGACTCTGTCTCCAAGAAAGTCGTTTCAACAAATTCGACACAGTTGTATGTATTCTCAATTTTATTGAATGCTTTTTGTACTGTTTGATGCAGGTCAACATTGTTAGAATATCAACATGATTTAAGAAAAGGTTGGCTTTATAGTTTTGCTTTATACCAATATAAATGGGATTTTATTTTATGGTGGCCCTATCAAAATGATCGGCTATCTCTGAATTCTCTTATCCAAATTAGGTTATCAAAATTCTAAAAATATGTTGTAAACTGCAGTCAATTGTTCCTTATTAAGATAACATTCTAGGTCAATTCGGTCTATATAGGCCTATATGTATCCTATAATACTATTAATATAGATTTTACTAAAATGAAACTAGACATTTACTACTTTATAAAACGACGATTTAACATGTAGGACAAACTAGACTTGGGCAGATTAGATATTAAGTAGATTAGGCTATTTCAGCTCAATTATAGCGCATGTATTTTGGTGCTTAATCTGTTATTATGGTCGATAAATGCATTCCATAATTGGCAGCTATCAAGTTTGACCTACAAGCTGCAAAATATTATATTTCCTCATTCAGCAATTTTGACAGTCATTCTATGAAACGCCACTGGCTTTATACACATTCAACTTACTATTGATGTTATTGTTTGGTTTGCTTTTTACAAATATGGAAATGAGGACACAGGTGACGTCACGACGTGCTACGTCGTTTCGTCATTCTGTACGTCGTCTGTCGGAATTATCTTTTGGAAAAAATTCATCAACAATCAAACAAAGACGCAGAACAGTTGGAAACGAGATTCTAAACAAACAATTGAGTAATTATTTTGCATCTTCAGGGTCGTCCTCTGCTCTGACGTCACATGCGAGTATTGCGTCATTGGCCAGTAACGTTACTGATGACGTTCCCCCTGACGCTAGACCCGTTCGCTCATCGCTACCTCATGTTGGATTTTCTGCTAGAAATCACCAATGGAATAAGTAATATCTACATAGTTTTTATTTAGCCGATTTATTTTAGCAAAAGAGATTCAACAGCCATAGCATAGGCCTATATGTTATGTGTATTACTTTGACGGAGGTTAATTCTGAAGTGAAGATGTTCAACCAAGTGTGACAACTCCTGGTTCTTGTTTACTTGATTTTTTTTATTAAAAAAAAATTCTTGAAAGAATGATACCACAACGTACTGGTTTGTCACATACCAACAATATTCTCCTGCCATACAATGAAAAGTGGTTTATGAAACATTTTACAAAGATAACCACATCACTTAGTTACCGACCTATACCCATCCATCAATGACCTAAAAAGTCAATTACATGTAATCATTGTTTTAGCCTCCGATTTTACCCGGAACATTTACTGCGAAGGCCTATCAGATAAGCTGCATTTTACAAAATTTTCCTCGACTTTTGGTGTAAGATGTGAGTAATATCATGGTCTATGAACACACCCCGGTGCGCTAAACACGAACTTGGTGAGTTCACACTTGAGTGAACCTTTGCCCTCTGTCAGTTAACTAGTTTGCTGTGTATATTAAAATCGTAAATACTTGTTCATCCATGAATCTGATGATCCAGTGAAACGTATATTATTAAATTGCCAACATTTAAAATTGTTTAATAATTTAATTTTTCAAGACAACAATCCATTCTAACAAAATTCTCGTCAATAACTTTTTATCTATCTCGTTATTCCATTTTCAGTGTACAGGGCTCCATATTATCCGTTTTTCACAGTTGCAGAAACAAGGCGACCTTGCCGATGTATAAAATAACTTTCCTTATTAATGAAATCAGGTGGGTCCATTGATAGCGAAATAATATATTAATTACTTTATATACAGTACGGAGGATAATCATCAGCTGATTGCCATAACCTCAACATTCATATTCATGAAGCAAGGCCTTGTAGCTGCGCAGAAAAGTAGGCCTCGCTTTGGGAAGATGCTCAACATTAATTATTATCAAATTTGTCACTTTTAACCCCACTTATAAATAAATTTTGTTTTAGGATAGCTTTGTAGTTTGTATTAATTAAACGTTATGAATTTATTTCAGGGAATTGAATAAGACAGAAATTGGGCCATTTATTTATGATTATTATAAAGTAAGTAACACAGTTAATATAATTATAATGTGCATCTTCTAAAATTCATAACCAAAAGTCCTGCGGGAAATTTTAGATTTTCGAAGCAAACTAAAACTGTTCTTGAAATAAATTATAATTAATGAGATGTTAGATATTTTAGATGTCGAAATACTCACTAGAACGACTTTAAATTTATGTTTGTCTTTTTCCACAAGAATCAACTTCTACAAAAAGGATTTAGATCTATAAGGGAATCTATACACAAGGATATTGATGAAGGTAAATACATTTTTGGTATTCGTGAAATTGATTAATGGATTAAATCATACCGATCATGTCTAATTAAACTGATGATATCAAATTTCCTTTAATTTATATTTTTCTGGCGGATGAATGTGATAATAATGGAAAGTTATATTTGTATTCGATGTATTTTTGTGTTCTTGAGTCTTTTTCTGTCCACTGTCACTTGCTGTGTCTATTTTTTTCATGCATATCATAGTGATTGGGCATTGCTAATTTTCAGGTGGCGATATTTTAAAATGTTTGGGAGAAACTTGGGATTTTTTCTTCAAAGAAGTTCTGCCACAACTGAAATTTGTATTAAGTTCGGTTCAGGTACAATCATATGTATTCTCTCTATTAATAATTTTAAACATCCAACTTTACTAGAAATCGATGAAATTTTTCACTTGCCTCAGCATAGACACAAAGATACAGAGGACGCTTCATTAGGATTATGTTGATCTAGGACGTTCAATTGTCAAAATATATCATGCAATATTCTCCATTTAGCCAATGCTTCATTATCATCCAACATACGTAGGTGTATGTTGGATGGATCATGGCTGAGTTGTATGTTGTACACTGAGTGGAGAATATAAGCAATGGTGGATGGTGTGTCATCCGACATAGAGTTCATGTTGGACTCCTCGCCATGTTGTTATATTGTAGACCTAAAATCAAGATTTTTATTTTCAGATAAAAGATTTATCAATCCACCAAGCAACTTTGGTCGGGTTTAGAGACCACTTACTTCTTAAAATGGAAGTGGAAGGTAATGAAATTGGAAATACATTTATGTTCTTCATAAAAAGGACAAATAAGGCAAATAAAAAAAGAAAAAATAAGAGCACAATTTAAAAATGATTCAGTTCTTTTCAGATAAACTGAAAGAGCTTGGGGAAAGTGTGCCAGCTTCCATAAGACAAATGCTGTTGGTTTTACAGGTGAGGACTTCAACTGAAATCATTTTGGTGGAATGTATATTCTTGCATGGAAGACTTTGTTTTCAGCTAAAATGTTTTGTTATAATGCATATTTCGTCGATTTATTGCTTATATTCTGTATTTAACAAAAGCCTGAATTTCTGTAATCATAGCTAAAATAACAACCAGACCTAAAAGTCACTTTATCTTTCAAACAGACTGTTTGTGAGTCAACACCCCCTAACGATAATTTCCTGAAGCTTGAGATGATGGTGGCGTTAGTAGTCAACCCTTACTTTGGGTATGAAGGGATCTACATGGGGGAGCAAACCCCCGCTATAAAGGCAGAGAGACAAGTGCTCTTCAGACTGCATTCTTCTATAAAGAGACAGAAAAATATGGGTGAGCAGGATAGCAAGAGAGACAGACTGTCCGACAAAAAGACTGACAGAAACACCAATGATTTGAAAGACTTAATTACTAAGAAAAAATGTGCCATGTAAACCAAACTGGGTTTTCCGGCTTGTCACAAAAATAGAACCACTAGAGTATTCTGGAAAAGCCCTATACCATATAGTATTTCAAGGGACCTTGAGGTTTTTGAAATACCTTCTATATATTAAAAGACTCCTGCAAGATAAAAATAAAACCAGACCATGGATTCAAACTCAAGTTGGTTGTGCACATGTTATTCACAAGCCAGTGTGTCAACCAATGTGCTACAGAAAGCTAAATGCTTAAATGGAATCTAAGCCAATTAATTACAGGCCAGCTAGCAGAAACTATAGATAGAACTGCTGCTTTTTATGATCCTAAACCACCACCAGGAGTAATGGCATCTGTAGTGCAATGGTTAGCATGGCTGCTTTCTGTGTGGGCAACCAGAGTTCGATTCTCACTCCTTCTAAAGATGAGCTTAACACCCCTAAAGAACCTTTCAAAACTGAAATACCTCTGAGGTAGGTTGGTTAAGACAAAAAACCTCAACATGCATGATAACCTATGGGGTAGCTCACAGCGGCCATGGGTGCTCCAAAAAAACTCATTGTACCTTTATTTCTTGGAGTGTAGTAGTATAGTAATACCAAGATAACATACTAGATCGTTGCGACATCAGCCAAAGTTAAAACGATGTTGTCCCAACAGTCGCCAGTATTGAAATGATCTTGTCCTAACTGTGGAATGCTGTCTGGGTAACAGACTGTCTGGCATTGTCTGTCTAACAAGTTAATTAGCAGACTCAGTGACTCACAACTTGCTCACAAGGGGGAGTGCAAGTCGGGGTGCACTTTAGGAGAGGAGGCGCTGTAATAAGCTTGAGTGACTCACTGACTCTCTGTGATAAACACCTCTAACAGCATGGCAAACTGGGCCAGCATGCCAAACTGGGCCAGCATGCCAAACTGGGCCAGCATGCCAAACTGGGCCAGCATGCCAAACTGGGCCAGCATGCCAAACTGGGCCAGCATGCCAAACTGGGCCAGCATGCCAAACTGGGCCAGCATCCAGTGTTGACACCGAAAGAGTCACATCTGCTCAACCCCATACAGCAGATACGGGGGGGGGGGGGGACGTTCAAGTTGGCCTACACTGTGTGAATATAGAGCCTATCTGTGTAATTATTACAATTATAATAACATGCTACATAGAATCACTCTTCAATTTTCTCTTGATTCTAAGAGCATGATGTCACAGTTTTCTCCTGTGTTTGCACTGTAAATTACATGTTTCAATTTCTGAAGATTCAAAACGATACTCAAGCCAAACAAGATAGCATTGTAAAAGCCTATTTGACATAACTATGACTCAAAACCGTTTAGCATTTAACAGTTTCTTTGACTTAATCCCTCATGATGTCAGGGATGAAGAAGAAAAGTTTGAAAGACCATGCTGCATAATTATTACAACGCTAATAATTAGGACTTACAAAAATAATTGAACAGACTTATTTGACCTGTTGACTATCATGATGGGATGTTTGAGTGGCTCCTGCACTGATAGTCTGAATGACAGTCGCATTTACTGACTGACTGACTGACTGACTGATGGGCTGACTGAGTGACTTGACTGACCCTCTGTAAGACTGACTGACCAACAGAGACAGACAAAGAATCTTTTGGGTTGCATGACAGAAAGTTATGAAGTTACCTGTAAAAGTCATATGTAACCTTGAAAGAAATATATCACTATTTGCTTTCCTTCAGAGAAAATAGGACGTTCTATCAGCGTGTACGTGGAAGACCTTTCTACTGATGAACCCCCAGAGATTATTCATGGGACAGACAGACCGACTGTGCCTCCGTCTGTCTTGGCAAGGCTAGCCCCTCTCAGGGAAGATGATCTAACTATGAGAAGACATAGTGCTTCTGCAGTGGTCTGATATCATGCTATTTCTTATCATGCTCAAATTATTATTAAAATCATAGCCTTTTAAAGTTGTGATGAGTTGAAGTGTTGTTTTGTTGTTGGTGTTTGTTGTAAATAAACAATGTATATCAAACAATATGATAATTGTTTACAGTATTGATTATCTAATGCTTCCCTAGCTACTTCTACAGTGCCAGATGACTGGAAACTAGCAAGGCTTTCACCAGTATTTAAAGGCAAAGGTGACATGTCAGATATGCATAATTACAGACCAATTTCTCTCACAGCATATATTTCTAAAGTATTTGAAATAATAGTTCATTGTCAATTAATAACTTAATAAATATAGATCAGTCTGCCTACCTAAAATTACACAACACTCAAACTGCATCAAAAGTTATTGTTAAGAAAAATGCAATTTTATGGTATTGAATATAATCAGTTAAACTGGTTTAAATTATATTTGTCAAAAAGAAGTCAGATTGAAAAATGTCATGGAATTGTTTCAGAAAAGATAAATGTATCAGTTGGTGTTCCGCAAGGGTCTGTTCTTGGGCCACTGTTATTTGTTATATTTATAAATGACATTAGTCAACATGTTAACATAGGAACTGCTAATTTATTTGCTGATGACACTTTAATTTATTGTACTGGCAATACTATTTCAGAGACAAATGTAAAACTGCAAAATTGTGTGGATGAAGTTTGAAAATGGTGTAAAGGAAATAATATTGTTGTTAATGGAGAAAAGTGCTGTTCTATGATAATTGGTCCGAGAAGAAATGAGAATAGTTCGCTTAATATTTAGGTTGATGATAGTGATATTACACATGTTAAATCAATGAAATACTTAGGTTGGAAATAGATGACACTCTAACATGGAACAATTATGTGAACCAGTTATGTAAGATTCTGTACCTTAAAACCTCCAAATTAGCTAAATTAAGTAAGACACTTTCAAGAGAAACATTAATCAAAATTTATAATTCAGCAATACAACCTAATACAGATTATGTCAGTTCAGTTTGGGGTTGTACTAGCCAAACAAATATCAATAAAATACAAAGAATGCAAAATTATTGTGCTAGGATAATAGAAAATATGCTAAAAAATTATATCAAGAATGCAGCCCACTCACGATACAGTGTTGTTGCTGTAACTTGGTGTTTGTGTATTTTATTTTATTGTTTTGTTTTTACTGATGTAAATGTGATATCCTATACAAAACAGTGTAAAGTATGTACAACAAATATTTGATGTGGTGATTGACTTATGTATTATCTATCAAGTGTTGACAAAAAGAATTAGTAGTACTATCTATTCTAAAAAAATAACACAAATGAAAAGCAAAACATCTTAATATCTACCTATAAAATAAATGAAGATATAACTGATTAATATTACATTACAAGTGCAAGATATTGAATAAACTGCAAGATATTTATTTTTATCTAATCGACAGCAAGTTTCCTGAAGGATCCAGTGACTGACATGTCGGTTTTGTCCACTTGAGGGCGCTTTGACTCGTCAACCCCACACTTGGCATTCCATTCAAATTCCTCCTTGTTGGCAATAAGCTCTTCCTTCCATTTTTCTATAAAAACATAAGAGAAAATAAATTTATGAAATATTCCAGGTTATTTAGCCCATGTGAAATCATGTTCTTTGATAGCAAGCCGGTTTGACAAATTGACTGTGGATTCCATATTAATAAGTAGAAATGTACACGTGTGTATTATAAGGCTCTTTCGGCCAAACTGTATAAATAAACTGCATGTTTCCTGGTAGATAATTCGATGAAAATAAGATCTATAGATTAGGATACGAAAAATTAAAATACGATCGGATTGAAACAATAAAATTGTAACATAAGCTCATGGAAAAAATGAGCTCAGAATTTCTTGATAATTTATATTAAAAGTCTGATGTTTTAAAAACAAATTCATGAGGACTCACGAGCCAGTTCCTTGAGGGGTCCAGCCCTCCCTCCATACTCTTCGGGCAACATGGATTTTGGGACTTGTTTGTGGAGTGAATCGAGGTCAGTTTTGTGGAAATGCAGCTGAAAGAAAAAAATATACACTTTAAAGAGTTTAAAAAAGTATATTTTCGTAGCAGAACTTTGTTTTAAACTTTGCTTGTCTCAATGGTGATATTTTTAAAAAAGAAAAGTCAAATTGGCAAAAACACATCTTATTCTAAAACCTAGTAGTCTCATTTACAAGTGCCTAGTCCTATTTGTAAAGCATTCTTTAGGCGGTTATGTTGCTTTGTTAACATTGAAGTGGACCTAATAATGAGGTAATACACCATGGTAATTGCTATGAGGTGACCCTCAATTCAAAATTGTCCTCAAGGTATTCTAATAGGCATATATATTTCTTCATGAGCAAAAGTTAACTTACTCTGGACTTCAATTTCTCTGACATGAACAGCTTGAAGATCTCGAAAACAGCATTGAATATGGATGGAGTATTGTAATAATTGACAGCCTTGTTCCGCACTGGGTAAACATCCTGTTATAAATGAAAATTATAAACAATCCAAATATTACTGGAAAGACAATATCACATATTCTTTATTAACTTAAAAAAATTCAAGTAAGACACGTCAGAACTATTAGCACCCCAAAATCAACAAGTACTGACATGTTCAGCTGAAAACATTTATTGTAGTTACTTCAGTGAAAAGTTTCCTCAAATTTGCCAAGGTTATGCTGCTGCTGCAGCTTATGTTTACACATCCCATCCCAGTTATAGTATGCTTGGTTTGTCCTTTTGAAATATTTTTTTCTTAAGTGGTCTTAAGGTATCTAGATAACATGTCAAATTGGGCCAACAACAGGGCAATGTCGGGCTGACGTCTGGCCGACGGTGATGTCATGCCATCTGGGTAGATTCTAATATTGAGTGGGCATCACCCATGTTGGATCGATGATGGGCTGCCATTGGGCTGATACCATGCCAAGTCAGCCAACATTGGGCTGATGATGCATACGCCAGGCAAATGTCGACCAGAGAGTGCCAACACAACATTGAACCGATGTGGCAAGTAGTCTTCATTGTGGGTTGTTCCCGAAATGGGTTGGCATTGGCATGACATGGATTTTGTTGATATGATGTTGTTATATTGACGTCGGCCAATATTGAAACGATATTGTGTTGATTCTGAATGCTAACTTGGTTCTTAATATTGAGGTGCTATGTCTGACCTGCCAGCATTTCACAGCTTTCTGCACTGTTGCCCTGTCCCAGCAGTAGACGTGAGCCGCGGTGAACTCAGAGAAGTCCAGCAGAATGACCACTCCGTTCACTTGGGTGGCTTCGTCTTTGAGCAGAACATCAGTTATCATGAATCCCAGTTTCATTAAGATGCTGAAGTCCTGCGATTTAGGATCAAAGGAACCTGGAATATATATGAGGTTTATTAGAAAAAAAACTTATTTCATAGCCAGTTATAAATGGTTGTATTAGATTCTGAAACTGCGACAGAATTTTTACCTGTCCTGATCAAAACAACTTTTCTTCCCAGAGGGTCTCGGCCAGGTAGCGGAAATTGGTATCTAAAATACAAATCACCATCAATATATATTTTGGCCACCATAAATATATTTTTGGTAGCATGGATGTCATGGTCTAATGGTAGTGGAGTGTTCTCCATGCCATGGCTGGTTTTCAAACCAGTAGGCGGAGTTGGTCAGATTCTCCTGCAACCACTGCACTCCCCAGCAGGGAGGTGAGGAAAAACTTAGCATTGATTGGCACTCTGTTGAGTGATAAGAGACCATGAAACCTTATTTACATTCAAATTTAACATTAAAACATTTCTTAAAATGCAAATACAGATCAGATGCTATATGGCCTTGTGGTTAAGGTGCTTGCCTTAAAACTGTAAGGTTGCAGGTTCGAGCCCCGACCATGTCATGTTATGGAAGAACTGAGCAGAATCATCTGTACAGTAACTCTATGTTCCACAAGTATATGCATGGGGAACTTGCTATGGTGATTGCATATAGTGCTTAGCCAGATGGCTGCTCGCCTGTTTACTCCCCACGGAGTAAGGTGCATGCTTGAACAGGTCCTCCATCGGGATCTTTGCAGTAGTCTTTCAGTTAAAGTGACACGCTTCCAAGGTGCTATGATTAGTTACACCACATATCTTTAAATACCTGACAAAAAATTAACAATAATAAATGTGTACGGAGTCCTGACTGACAAAAACAACTGAGACAAATACCGAGAGACACTCACGCCACATCCATGAATTCTTGTATTTTTGGGTCCAATGGATCCATGTCTTTGAACCATTCTGGGACACCAACATTTGGGACACTTCTGATTGTCCAGAAATGGTCCAATAATTCTTGGGCCTTCAACTGACTGAACTTGGCTCTTCTGAGGAATCGCAGTAGGAAATTGTCGTCTAGAATAAGATAAGATAAGACAAGACAAGATAAGATGACATTGTGTGCAGACATGCCAATTAAGTCTCACTCATTCAGAGTTACTGTTAGTATTATTATTTTTTTCCTGACCAGCACTTTTTTTTGGATTTGCTCAACCAAATTTGGTCAATACCTTTTGGTAAGACAAACATTTCGACCCAGTCATAGTGACATTGACCCATGTCTCAAGGTCACAGGTCACTTTTGTGTGAAATTGTGTAAATTTCACATTGCAATAATGTGGCCCATGTGGTCATGGCTGTCAAACTAACAGAAACAAATAGATGGTTTTTCCTCCATTCACAGTGCATGATATTCACTCACATGGATTGTGAAAACAATTTTAGTTTACCTTGTTTAGAATCACTTTTCATAGCTTCAATTAATGTATAAAAACAATATCCATAGTAAACAAAACCTGTGTGGTTCATGGTGGTTGTACCCAATGCAAGGAATTTTACCCTTTTGATTTGAAGGCCTGACCTCATTGGCCAGGGGTAGTGGTCAGGCAATGTCACGAGTCAACTTATTTAACTACAACATAGCTAGTTTTTAACACTATCTCGACTTATTTGCTGGAGCCTGTGCTGGAGTGCTCAGTAACTAAAAGAGCTTCACATTTGTGCTTCAAAAATGTTTGTAGGCGCTGTAGGGTATTCAATTCCCACCCATCAAATTGGCGGGTAAAGGGGTGAAATAGCACAGGGTCAAATATTTGTTGAACTGTGATGGGCATAGATATATTTTGTGTTATGACTGATTTATTGCAGCCAGTATTATTTTGTGGGATTGTATGAGGGGTTGCTGAGATATGGGACTTAAAAATTTTGCTATTACCCCAAAACTTAAAAATTTTATAACTTTGGTTTGGTTCATCCAAATGGGAACATATGTGACCTTAAATTTTAGATTAAATAAAAATTTCAACAACATGTCAAAATGTAGGGTATTGGGAAGGGGTTTCAAGACATCATATTTTATCCTGGGGGTAATTAAAGGTCAAAATCAAGGTCAAATGTATAAATTGGGTGATTATCATTGTTTTTAGGCAGTTTACTCACTAAAAAATGTTTCTTATGTAATGTTATTGCATCCAGTTGTCGTTTATGGTTTAATTTAATTAATCACTTGGGGGTAATTATCCCCAGAGGGGCGGGGGGTAATAGCTGATAACATGCTGAACCATCAACCAGTATGAATGGATTTTCTCCAAATATGACTTATATACTCTTCAGGTAGCTGCGACCATGTTCCAACACCTTTATTTACCCCATAGGGAAATTACCCCCGATAGGGTAAGGTGCTATAACTTAAGTCTGAATGATCGGATCGTCACCAAATTTGGTTTCTATACTTGTTAGGAAACTGCCAGTATGTTTCAACAATTTAAAGACCCAATAGGGTAATCACTCCCTATGGGGTAAAATGGTAAAACTTCATTCTGAAAGATGGGATCTTCATCAAATTTGGTTTGTATACTATTGTGGATGCTGCCATAATGTCAGAACATTTTCAATGTATCTCTGTTTCTTTGCAGAGTATATATATATATATGGTGCTTTGTAGTGAAGCCCTGTACTCGTGTTGCATGAAAGGAAAAGGGCAACAACTAAACATAGGCTGCACTGCAGCTACAGGCATCATTAAAATTGTTAAGTGTTTGTCCAACAGGCAGGAGGGCAGGTGTTACACTTTCATTTTAGAGCAGAGCTCTTACACACACTTTCGTTTCTAGAGCTGAACTCTAACACTAATGCACTTACCCTTCTGAAACTGTATACAGTAACACTCTATATGGCTTAGTGGTGCCTTGTGATAGCCACACTGACATATCTTAGTATTTTTCCAAATTTTGTAAAACATAAATATTTCTTGAGTGTTTATATAGTGTGTGCGATGAACCGAAACAATTGCCACTTGGTCTCGAAGATGTCCTATTTTTTTTAACTCTTGAATTTCTTCATTTGATCATTGCATTCTGTTAAGTGTGAAATAATACTGTGTCCCCGTGGGTCATTACAATGTCTGATAAAGTCTTACTTTATTTTTTGTAAAAGTAAGGCCTGTATTAAGTCTAACTTTTGTCCGCTTAGTCCTACATTGTCTTATTTTGATGTAAATTATGAACTTTCTTTAAATACACAAGAACTGTTTTTTTATTATTGCTTAATAGCAATACCCTGCTTGAAATTCTGTATAACTCATGATCCAGGGCTGTAGCCTGAGCAAATAGTTTAGTCAAAAGTGAACTCTGACGTCCACTTTAGTGATCACATGTAATATATTTGGCAAAATCCCCCACCCCCAGTCTAAGATCAAAAAGCACTTCAGTGACAACTTCTTGGAATCAGTGAACTCTCAGCATCATACCCTATATAAGAAACTCTGCCGAAATACCAATTTACACCCTAGGCAGGCCCAGGGTGCCACCGCGCCAGATGGAAAAGAGGGTGACAGGCAAGTAAGAGCGGCAAACAAGATTTACCTCAAATATGAAATACTGTGGCAGGCAGTTGAAGCTTGAATCTTTTTCAACTACCTGGGGAGTAGCTATATATCCACCCAGTGTATACTCTTTAATAACTGCCTGTATAGCCAAGGACAATGTACCCATTTCCCCATGCTAGGGCTGGGTCTGAACCCACAACCGTGTTGGCCTGTACAAACAAGTCTGATCCATGAGACCATGATACCCACGATCTGACCAAAAGCCACATGGAACAAATAGTAGCATTGCCATGTCCATTATATATGAAATGGGAAATGGCTTGCAAAGGTTTTCAACCTGTGTCCTCACAAGGTCAAGTAGCTATCCCATGCTGTTTAGCTGGAGAGCATGCCAGTTGTCTTCAATTGCCAATATATTTTCTAGGTATTTTGACTAATTGCTAGTATTCTACTGGGTGACAAATAATTATGCCACAATATTTTAAAAATAATTTTGTCAATGTTTTTTTCAATCTTTGTATTTAATGGACCACTTAAAAAACAGTTTTTATACCGAAGTGTTTTACCCATGTAAAATTTTTCACAATTTTTTTTTTGTACTGTTCATACTTTACACACAATGAAAAATGCACAGCAGATCAATGAACGCAATACTCAAGCATATTCTGTAGAGGACAAATGAATGTGTTGCTAGCCCTTTTATTTTGGCAAACCATATTATAGAGCACCATGTAAGACCAAAATACAATCCCGTCATACTCTAAAACAGTAGAAGTAATAGGGCTGGTCAGTTCACATGTGACGTAGAACCCGGAAGTTGCTGTCACCAATACACAATACCAAATGTCATCAATAATTCAGCCGTAGTGATGTCCTTCATTGCACTATTACTTCTGGGTCTCAAGTCAATGTCAGCTGACCTTCCCTCTAATTCTATAAACATGCTTGTTCAAAATGGAACTTTTCAAAACTATTATCTTAAAAACACAGTTGTTTGGCAACCATATCTAAGATAAAACAGTCATGTTTATCAGTATAACTTTAAGATCTTTTATTGTATGAACATCAAAATAGCATATAATTACCTACTTGTACAAAGTAACTGTCCATGTCCTTGATAAAAATAATCATGTCTTGATACAGATACAGATACCGAAGAATTTTATTCGGACAGAAATACAGTACAGTATGAATTACACAAAAAATACATTATGAGAGCCCATGGAGACCCACATTAACGCACCCTTTCACGATCAACAACCCTGACTGGGGAGGCAGCAAGCTGTGGCTAGTCTTTACAAATAAATAAATCAAACTGCTTGGTAGCCTGTCCTATCTTCTTCTCAAACTTTTTCACTGCCACAGACTATTTCCACCCATGCAGGATCAGAGCAGTGCTGAAGGGGTTGTTAGTGGTCAGATCCTACGCCAGCATGAGGTCCTGCCTGTCCATCACCTTGCACACAGAACCAAACCTGGAGGAGCTGATGTGGAACTGTCTCAATTATTGCCAAGTCTTGTCCCTGCTTGGCCAAAAATAGATGCTTTCAGCTTAATGATGTCATCATCCATTACAGTGTTCATCTGGCAGTTGACAAAATACCAATAGTTATAAAATATTTCAAATGGCCAATGTAAGCACAGTCAATCAATCAGATCTTTGCCTTACTTGCACAGGCTTTAATTAAACATTTGGTTCATATTTTACATTAAAAATTCAGAATGTAAGTCAGATTTAAACATAACTGGCATTTTTGTACTGTCTGATATCCAAATAATTCGCACTTACAGCAAATATGCACACAATAGTAGGTGTAATGATGCAGTTTCTTATTTATTTAGATACCTATGTCTTTGATCAACACAGAAATGAATCAATTACCAAAGTGTAATTTAACCTACCATATTATCCTTTAGATACTGGTCCTCTAGGGTGAGCTGAAGATAATCATGGTCATTGGTCAAGTGTGAGAGAAAATGGGTTAGCTGGTGGAAACCGCTGTAGAACAGCCATGGGTCTTATTTCCTACCAAATGAAATAATCACAAATTAATATTGTTAAGACCATTTTTCAGTACAAGAGAAGACTGTCCCTATGTTCGTCTTGGATAATTTTCTGCCATCTTTGGACAGTTTCTGACACCCTTTGTCTCGTACTTGGCGACAGTCTTATCCTGTAGTAGAGGCATGGTTTTCTGAATCTTTGACTGTCTGGATGCCTCCTGTTCATTGGTTGGGGTAAAATATTCACCCATCCTGTTTTTCCTGTTGTGAAGATCTTTGCTTTTCATGTGACTCCCCTTAAGTACTTCAGCCTTGTGGAAAGTTTGGAGCACCTGACAAAGACATCATCATTTGAAGAAGAATTTTATTTAATAACGGATTCATCACATGTCAGCAGTGTTCAAAATAAGGGCCAGTCCGTCGGTCCTGACCGGCAGCTTCAAGGCAGGACCAACAGGTTTGATGACTTCCCGGTCCTGGGGACCAGCAGGTTTACTCAAGGACCAGCAACTTTCCCACACAGCTATTTTGTGCTTACCGTGAACACTGCATGTCAGACTAACAAATTTTCAAAAAAATAAGAAGACTTTCAGAGCAATTTTTATAATCACCATATAAACAAAGTATTACCTGAATGCACCAGGATAGTTCATTTCTGGCAGAAGGCAGTGAAGCAGTACAGCACATCAGCATGTGTTTGCAGTGTGAAGTCCCACACCACATTTGCACTGGGTCTCCTGGATCACAGCATCCAGGTCCATGATAATGTACACCCTGTCTTTTTAATCTCAACTCAAACTCCTGATGTGATGACTGTGTGACCATTTGCATCAGGACTGGTTCCTCCATCGCCCTCACACATCTGAGGTACCTGTAGATGATCACATGCAAATGTTATCACTCTTCAGTTACCCACTTTAACAAAAAAATTGCATATAACTTTGAAGTTTATTATAAATATTTTCTGCAATAAAATAATAATGTAAATTTATATCTAATTAGATTTTTCTTGCCAATCAGCCAAACTTTCAAAATTATATGGTCACTTAAGTAAAAAAAAAAAGGCATGATCCAAACAATGTTATGTTATTATGTAATTACAATGTTACTTTCAACCGATTCAATAGACCTTCGCAACACTATGATTTAGGAGGGGGGGGGGAGAGGGGTGTTTAATGGTTTAACCCCCCCCCCCTCCCCTGGCCAAGTACATTTTAATTAATTTAGTGGTCCCTGCAGTATATTTTCAGGATCCGCCCCTGCACAATTAAAATTGTATTATGTTATTATATTCTAACCAGGATGACACTCTTGTCAACAAGTTTTTATTGATATCTGATGCTGTATTGCTCTTTGGAGAGGACGTTGACTGCTAACTGCAATTATCATTTGACACCTCTTGAGCTGTTGAGTGAGGATATTGCCCTATAGCCTACAGCCAATCCCTCTGAACTGTCCCAATTGCCATTATTATAGCATTAACAAATTTCCAATGCAATTCAGTATACAAATATAGAAATCTACAGTGCTAAATCGTCAATGATATGCTTGGTGGCAATGTTAAGCTCTCAATTATCACTCAGACTTACCTGGCTTTTTTCCTCCCGAAATCTTCAAATTTGGGCGTTTCAGCTCCTCCCATGTAAGTTCCTAAAGTTACTTTCTCATAACTGATTTATAACTCTAAAAGCAGAGCTGTATAGTTGTTGAAATCACGAAACTAAAATAACGATGTAAACACGCACGGTGCGGCCTCTGCCTAGCAGAAGACCCAAGTTGCGTCACAGCGCCCCCATCGGTAGTAGTTCGCAGGTACCTCATTAACAGGCAGAGAAGAGAAACTAACAAGTGGAGCAGTGCATAATTAACAGGCGGAGAAGAGGAGCTAACAAGCGGAGCAGCAGAGCTGACAGGCGGAGAAAATTCAAGAAGAGAAGGAATTTGTACTTAAGGGCCACCATACGTTTGCCTTTGGATGATCATACCAATTTGAGGTAAAAAATAACATAGAAGTTCCCAAATGTACCTGTCCTTGACGTTAGATGGGGCTGTCGCTGCACCCAATTCCTCAGTGTTTCCACCTGGAGGTCTCTTTCTTTGGGATTCTCATTTAATTCCTTCTGAGCTGTCTTCAAAGTTGCTTTGTCAAGGGTGCAAACGTACTTCCCTGCTTCTGCCGGCATGATGCTAAAAAAAAAACGAATATAAATATAAACAAAACAAAAGGCGAAAAATATACCCATGAACAGGTCCAATACACTTCCAAAAGCAAAATATATGGTGCACCAGCTTTCGTCTATTCAGCGTTCCAGTTGGCTGAGCAATATGTTTCATAATCAGCCCTTTAAATTATGTGATACGAATCCTTTCAAAAATGATCCGTTAAATTTATTATGTGTGCATTATTCTTAATTTGAATGCATACGTCATAGGCTTTTGCAGCCGTTTAGACTGTAACTAGTCTTTGGGAATCTTTCTACCGAATCTAATGCTTTAAATTTTTAATTATTAACCACTGTTCTGAAAAGGAACCAATATGACAAGGTTTGTCAGAAAATGCATTACTTCTAAAAATATATCATGTTACGTAAAGAATGTTATATATATAAATTTGTAATGGCCTACTGCAGATTCAGTTAATTTCATTGATTTTGTTTTTACTCACTATGCAACACATGAATTTAAGCCTCCAATACGAATGATGATACCTAGGTATTGCTAATATCATAGTAAATATATATATATTCAACAACCTTACCTGAGTCTGTGTTACGAAATGGGCTTCACCTTTTCAGCTTGAGCCCTTAAAGGGTCAATATATATTGCCCTACATTGCCGCCACGCTTGAGAGGCGAGGCAGAACAGGACTTCGACACGTGACTAATAAAAGCAGCCGTAGACAAATTGTACTCTTTTGCATAAAAACGAGGTTTGGCCCGAAAAAAAAAAAAAAAAATATATATATATATATAAAAATCTTAACACTAAGATTTTTCATTTTTAGATTAATTTTTATTTCCATTTTTATATTATTTGCTCTTTACTTGTATATCTTTAGATGTTAATTAAATAATGACCTAATTAATTTCGATCCTTTTTCTTTTGCCACAGAGGCAAAGATTTTAAGAATCTAATAAAAAAATGACGAAGTTATTAATTCATGGAAATGGTACCGTTCACATATTCTGATAGTTCAAACAAATCCGTGGTTTAGCATTTTCCAAATATTTTCACATGTAGTGACTTTCTTTGACAATGGCTCTTGATGTCATTGTTAACAGACCTGAAGCAGACCAGGTCCTTCCCCATTTAAAATTAGACCATCCATAAGCTCATGATGTTGAAGAACAAAAATACATTTAACACGGAATATATCATGTATATTTTATTGTATTTCATTGTATATCATTTTCCATACACATAGCACAATAATTTAGCTGCCACAATATAGGTAATACAATGATATAATAATACAATTCTACAATAAAGTAAAGGTGTATATTGGCCATGTAAATAAAAGCTTATATAAATCACGCATATTCATGTTTATAGCTGCCACATGAATTAAAATAATGTTATAATAATCACAATGATATCAAATTATATATATATAACCTTTTTCTATATTGACACACGGGTGTATATGCAATAATCATTTAAACTTTGCATGGATTAAATTCAAAGTATGAGGTCAGTTCTAGGTCAGTTGATGACGCCAGTATTACAATGATTAGATGATCAAAGCTTGGTATTTGGCATTGTTAATTACTTTAAAAAAAATCCACATCAACATTTGCATTGCAAACCAAAGAAAATCATATCAAGTTATGTGACATTTACCAGAAACAACAAATTTTGAAGATGTTATAAGCTAGTATAATAATTATGCAATTTTCATATTTTAAGTGCAGCACTCGTAGTTTTAGTTCATCTGAAACAGCGATAAAACTTCATTCACCTCTTTCCCAGTGTGGGTTTTTCTGCCTTATTTCCCAGATAGCAGTTCGGCATGACACTGGCCTGACATTGGTCTGCCATGGGTGACTCCAGACTGATATCATGCCTCTGTTGTCGGGGTTAGAGTGAAACTACAAGTCAGGCTGACATTGGGTCGATACAGAACTGATATAGCCAATGCAGGGTCACCATTGAGCCAACATGGCATATTCTCCGAGTTATAGATTGTCAAATTGGGCCAATACACCGCCATCACTGGGCCATTATTGAGCCGTAGTGGTGACACGGGGCCAACGTTGAGCCGATGCAGCATATGTTGACTGGGTATGGTATTTGTTATTCCCATACGTATAGATTTCTGCATATTGTGAATTTGTTATCTTTATGGTAAAGGCTTTACAATGAGGCTGTTTTAAGGTGAGGTTAATGTATGACATCATGGTCATGATTTAGGGCTCCACGGTTGATGTCCAGTAGTGGGAAAACCTTGTTTTTAGCAGAAAGAGGACAACCAGGATTATTATAAGAGCCCCAACCAAAACAGCAGCAATGGACAACTTGTAAGCCACCGTTCTCTTGACCAGCGAACTCTCGTATCGTTTCATCGTGTAGTCTCGTCTGGCGAGAATTGTCATCAAGATAGCGACGAATCCAATGACGGGACAGAAGAGAGACGACAAAGCAGACAAAGTCAGCGGCCACCATGTCCATCTTTCTGGAAGGATCAGGTTTGGATCCTCGGCAGGTCCATGTTCCAACAGGCATGGCTGGTCGTCAGGCTGAACCTTCTCCTCAGAAACGAATCCTTTATTTCGTGGCATTGTGAAGGGATGTGTGACGTCACACCTGTGAAACATATCAAGTGCAGTCACATGTAATTTCGACTTTTTAAAGTGGCATCTTTCAATATTGTCTCGGTGGTAGGACCCTCTCATAAATATTCTTTAACTTTGCACATCTGCTAAAGATGGTCTATTAATGTTGAAATTCTGCTCACGTCCTGGTAGTCACATCTTAATTTCGCAAAAAATTTGGTAATTTCTACCAATCAGTAATCTTCCCCCCTCCCTCACATTGTTTCAAGAGATGACTTTTCTTGACCACTGTGACATTTTCAAGAATTTAAAGAGGATTCATTGCATCTTGATTTGTCGGTTTTTACACAGTGCAAATGATTTTTATCCTCATTTGCCACACTGAAGATGCACAGTAAATGACAAAAATATATTCATTGTTCACGCACACCATGTTTATTTCCTTGATATGCCAATTTCCCAAACTGTGCAATTCTTACTTTTTGTACCGGAAACTAGCCATTAATGGAAACTAGTCATTAATGGCAATTTTATTGTAAAATCGATTGGCCTTATAGATGAGGTGATCTTTATAGCGAGGTAAAAAGCAGTCGATAATGGTTCTAAAATTGGTGGTATTGTGCCCAGATCCGTTAAACAGCGGGGCTGTCCTAAAACGTAATTGATAAAGAATGTACACCGATATCATTAGTAAAATTTTACAATTAAAAAAATAGGCAGGACTATTAGGGGGGGGGGGAATCAAGCCTTCCAACGCGCATGGCATTGTGTTATTATTAGCACATGACGTAGTTCTATCCAGGGTTGCCTTATAGCAGAATGCTGCTGAACCAGGTGTGAAAATCGTTAAAAATTCTATCAACATTGCCAATACATCATATCTATCAATGATAACTGGAATATTGTACAATTTACCAAATATGATAACAGTGAAATTACAAAACTGCCCCACCTAACAAGACTTACGTTAACTCAGATGCTAGTTATGTCAAAAGATCTTCTGTTGACCATATCCAGTCTGCTACTGCCTCATCAGCAATTGTCTGCAGCTGCCAGAGATGCTCAAATCAATACTTTATGATAATGTCAACAGCGCGCCATTCTAACAGGATAGAGCAGGCCCTAACTGGTCTGGAATTGTGTATTACCTTCTTCAGAGATATCACACCTCTATTTAATCGAAGTGTCTATTGGCACTGCATATGCAGGACGGTTCTCTTGGAAAGATGGCTCTGGCCAGACAGAAATCCCTTGCATCGCCTCCCTCCCGAAAACTTTTGCACCTGATTGCCTGATTGCCATAACAAAAGGAAAGATTCTGGTCAAAGAATATATGGGAACAGATGATAACTTTATGAAAGTCTTTTGCATTGGCGGAGGTTTGTGCTCTCTGAGTGCCCTCTAGTTTATTTACTACCTCCGCCAGGGAGGTTACGTTTTCAGTCTCGTTTATTTATATATATTTTTATTTATCTTTGTATTAATTTTTATTTATTTTCTCCTTTCCATTTTAATGTTTGAACACCTGTACATAATGGTATGGATCACACTATGGATCTGGAACCCAGGCCAAATAATCGTTCGGATCACATTCTGGATACTGGATAGACTCTGGTCAAATAATGTATGGCAACCTGATGATACCTTTAAGAAACATAGGCTGTGCTGCAGCTAATCCCTCAGCGAATCCCACATAGCACACAGGCATCATTAAAATTGTTAAGTGTTCGTCCAACAGGCAGGAAGGTGGGCATTGCACTTTCATCATATCCAGAGCAGAACTCTGACACACACTTTCATTTCTAGAGCTGAACTCTAACACTAATGTTATTCTAATGAAATTTTATTCAGTAACACCTATCTGGCCTAGTGATAGCCACACTGACATATCTCGACTATGTTTTACAAAATTTGGAAAATATTATTCCTTGAGTGTTTATATAGTGTGAGCGATGAACCGAAACAGTTGCCACTTGGCCTATATAACCTGTTACACAATGCTAATTAGAGTCCAAGATGTCTTTTTTTTTTAACTCTTGAATTTCTTTATTTGTTCATTATATTCTGTTAAGTGTGAAATAATACAGTGTTCCCGTGGGTTATTACAAAGTCTGATAAAGTCTTACTTTATTTTTGTAAAAAGGCCTATATTAAGTCTTACTTTTGTCCACTAAGTCTTACATTGTCTTATTTTGAAGCAAATATACTTGGATATTACCATCCACATTGTAATATTCATTTGGTAAATATGAATGAATAGATATTATGAACTTTCTTAAAATACACAAGAACTGCGTTTATTTTATACCACCGAAACATGCCTAGCCAATACCCTGATTGTTTTTTTGACAATGAAATTAAATATATTGGTGTATATTACTATATTAGTGGTCTTATTTTTCATGTGCGCATGATATTATAATGTCTTATAAATATCTTAATTCTTATGAAGGTAAACCTGCAGGAACCCTGTGTTAACAGCAATCCATTATGTTCAGAGTAAAGCCAATAGCATAAAATGTATTGAATATCCTTTTCCTGCCATTTAATTGTTCTGTTTCAAAGATTTTATGCACAATAAAGGGTATTCAGTTCGCTAGAATTATCAACACAATAGTATGTTCCCTAAACTAATCTACAACTAAGATTATCAGTCATTAGTCCAAAATAGTCATATATGAGCTATGGCAATGATCCTAAGGAATATATAGGAAATTCAGCCACAATATTATGCCACAAAGATGATGGGTATAATTTTATACAAAATGAACCTTTAAGGTTTGTATTTACTTGTATTTAAGGTTTATTTTGTATGGAATGATACTCAACACACCCATTTTAATGCCTTTATTAGGGCTGTTTTATGCCTGATATCGATTCTGAAGGCCTCCAAATCGATCAATACTCCAGTATTTTTTAGTTTTCTGTGTTATTAGCATTTTCGTGAAACAAGTCATACATCAACATGTCATGAACGTCGTCATACTATACATGTAGGCTGGCGTTATAAAAATAGCTCACTTCTGTTTGAAACATGTTTACAACAGCGGGAAACCTAACTCTTTGCATAAAAGTAGAGTTACTTTTAAAAAAATGTGATATTTATAGGAGCTGGTTGATAATTTTCGAGCAGACTGATCCTGCCGAAGTATTATATATTATCAATTGCCATTATTCCCTTCAACAGTTGATTTTTGGGTTGCTAATTTGCATTAAATCTATGGCATTTAAATAAATATTTATACCCAAACACTTTACAGGTGTATATGAAGAAAACAATAAGTATTGGAGTCAAGTGAAAGTAATAAATATCAATGACTCTATGATAGTGCATTAAAGGTGAAATATCTATAATCCAGATATATCATTGGCAACATTTTACGGATTTAAGCATCAAAGAGTCATTGATATGAAGGTTTGAAAGTGTATATGAAGAAAGCATCACATTTTTTAGCATTTTTTTCCCAGATTTTCCATTATTATGAAAAAACAAGGATACAACAAATGTCAAAATGAAGCTGAAAAGTAAAGTACGATCAACTAGATATATCATTGGCAAAATGTTACTGATCATAGAGTCATTGATAAGAAGGTTTGAAAGAATATTTTCCTTATTTTTTTAAATTATCTGTCATTAATGGTCATGAAACTCCAAATGTTTATGTTTTTGTTTCATTTTTCTCTAAATATCTGAAAACACAGCTGAGATATGTCGATGTGACTATCAAAATGCGCAACTAAGCTTTATAGGTTAATAACATATAAAATGTTTTTAAAGTGCATTAATGCCAGATTTCTGCTCTGGATACACAATTTAACACAATTTTTAGGATTTTTTCCGATTTTCTATTATTATGTAATCAGCATCAAATTAATATCAAAATTAAGTTTGAAAAGTGAAAATACTATAATTTAGAAATGTTATTGATACAATTTCATTCATGTAGGGTAAATAGTGTATTTTGTACGGAGGTTTGAAACAGTAGGAATTTTCCCTATTTTGCCCTAATTTTGAAAATTCTATAGTATTTACGGCCATGAGACCCCAAAAGGCACCAGCAATAATAAAAGTGTATTATGAAGGAATTTCAAAATTTTTAAGTTTATGAAATTTAAAATTTCTAAAATAAATAATATTTATCAATTGCAGAAGTGAAATGGGTTTTCTTCTTTCTTGATGGTGATACCTTCAATATTATAGAGGGAGCCACAAGAACATTTCAATGAGTACAAATGGCTGAAAGTATGGTTTTAATATTATAATAGTCCATGGAAAAATAAATGAACCTAATAATCTGACAGCATTCCATAAGAGTTAAATTCACAATGTAAAGTAAAATAATTCTAGTTTTGCATTTAATACCATTATCAATGATTATTTTCTTTTATATATTATAGAAAGATTAGCTAGGTACATTCACCATGCTTTCTGCTTCGTTGTGTAACTGAGCAGCTGAGTTGTGTTGACTTGATATCTTATGGCCGCCACAAACCAATACCCGTCACATCCAATATCCTGATCTCTCCAATTAGTGATAATGGAAATTCATAATCACAACCATAGTTGGGTGGTAAAGTTTCAGTTAACACTTGATATACCCAAAAAGTAATTCAATGGAAACATTATAATAGATATCTTTCAATCATGATGATAATTTAAAAAAAGCTGAACCTGAATTAACAATACTTAATGGACCCGCAACATAAATGCAAGGTTACCCACACTCGCCCTGCCTCGCAATGTTCATCTTTGCATTTGACCCGCACCCGCCCCGCACTTCAGAAGCTCCACCCAACTGACTGCCCCGTAAGTCCAACTGAAAGGTTAAACAACCTCTACCCGCAGGCCAGGCCGCAGTAGTAAAACCCGCTCTGCATTCATCTCTATTACCTTGTATGCTTGTATACTCAGTGTAAAATGAACATGCTAAACTATATACGATGCTACACATGGGGAACTTGTGTAATTACATCATTGGCAATAAACTTTTTTCCTTATTAAACCCATCATATTAATTGGACTTCTTTTGCATAATTGTGTGCATTTACAAACGGAATATTCCACATTCTGTAGAAATAAAAATTGAACCTTTGAAGTTAGAATTGTGCAATGCCAAGAAATGAAGTATTTGTCGAAATTCGTTTATGCATCAAAACATGAATTCTTTTCAGATCAATAATTTCTTTTAATTCAAACAAAAGGCATGAAGTTTTGTTTTTGAATAAATAAATTTCCAATGTCTTTTAGAGATTTCAAAATTAAGATTATCATAGACCCATGACAATTTAATTTCCACTCTTGATGTCTCCTCCTGACAAGCACCATTTGATATCATTGACTGACAGCATAATACATTCTTAACGAACTTTTTTTTTATTGATAAACGAAACTATTAAGCAAACAAATACAGTTCAGTTATTCAAGAACATAACAATATGGTGGTCATACCGAGTCACCAAATTTATTCAAAAAGAAATAGTTGCAGCATAAAGAACACATTTTCAGAACTCACAGGGTTGAGGCTCAGTTAGAGTCTGGTTTAGGTTACACACGAGTTCCATCTTAGGATTGCCAAGCATCTTCTTGTTGGGATCTCGACAACGAACAACGACAGTCGCCTCTAAATTGATGACATTGCCAGAATTAGCATTGACATACTCATGATCTGTGAGAGCGGGTAAATCACACTTTTTCAGCTGGCAGTCAGGTGGCATGGAGAAAACACCAGTGGGTTGACATTTGATCACGGTAACCGATACATCTTTTGAGTATTCTTGACGATCGGGGCATCGGACAGTGACACTTGTTCCAAGGCTAACCACATCTTCCATGGAAATGCTGTCATATATATTGTTTCCCGTCAGCTGGCCAGCAGTGCACCGAACTGCAAGACAAGGCTCAGGCTTAGTCATAGTTCTATTAGCTTGGCACATCAAGGTCTGCCCTGGCAATGAATTCAGCAGACTGGTTCCAAAAGGACAGATGACTTTGACCGTCTCACCATAGTGCACAGTCTGTTCTACTAGGGCATTGAGGTATGTAAAATTATTCAAATGTGGCAGCTTGCATGTTACTCTCGTACATTTCTGTGGGTCACTCATGGACTGACTCTCTTGGCACTTGATGGTGGAAATTCTTGATGATGAATTCGCATATTCGTAACCAGTTGCACATTGGATCATAACATCTTGTCCGACAAAAGCAGTCTTACTGGGGAAAGAGTACATGTACACATTATTGTATGGCAATTCGTGGAGAATGCACTGCTTTGTCAGACATGCAGGAATCTTTGACATTGTTCCACTGGCTTGGCAATGTGACGTCGACTCGAACACTCCGGGGTACATCTCCTTATTGTTATTGCAAATAATCTTCACTTCTTCAGAGAAGACGACATTTCCTCCTGCTATGGCTCCCAATGGGTTGTATAAAGCATTTTCTAACTCTGGTAACGTGCATTCAATCGGCAGACACTCCTGCAATCCAACTAAAGTGTCATGATCTACACAATCTACAAGGAAGAAGGATTCGTTACCAACTTGGTGACCATCATGGCAATTGTACTTCAATGATTCGCCAACTAGGACCTCGTCTGATTCGGGGGAGGCATTTTCAACCACACGTGCTCTGCAAGGAGTTTTGACACACTCTGATAGCCGAAGAGCTCCTTCTCTGAGAGTGATTGTCCCATTGGGGCATGCTTTGCATCTTGTTGCTCGGTGGTCGTTGTTGTAAAAATCACGGTGACAAAACCGACAGTCACGCTGCTCAACAAGCACAATTTGACCAGGCCGACATTCAAGGTATGTGTCGATGAAAACAATATGATTTGTTGCATTCAGGAAGCCAGCATGAACTTCAGCAAATAATGTGTTCCTAACACCTCTTATGTCACGATGGTCTGTAATGGAAATTTTGTAGGTGACAATGGTACCAATAAACCCATGTTCTAAGGGCTTTGACGGTCCAATGGCTGTCACCAATATCGAATGAAAGCTCTTTATTCCACCGAAACATGCCTTGCCAAGGAATTGATACATTTCAATAACTTCTTTAGTGTAGCCTAAATCCTCATCAAGTCTTGGATCCCATGGATCAAGGAAGGTCAGCTCTGCCATCACAGAGATGGTTGGACGGTCATGACTTTCACCAGACAAGACACGGACAATTCCTCCAGCAAAGCAAACAATGATAATAATCACAACCAGCCACAGGGATACAATGTAGAAGAGATCTTCCACTCGTTCATCAGCAGTCGTTATATAAACTTCTTCATCAGTCGCATAATGCTTTATCTTCTTCGCTCTTCTTTGTAAGAATCGATCAATCAAACTTGCGTCTTTATGCAGAGATTGATCAAAACTTTGTCGCTCTTTTTCAGACTGGAGCTTTCTTAGTTCTCTTTTTAGAATTTCATCCGATAAGCTAGTCAGTGTCTCCTCTTTACATGGAGGGACTTTCTCTGGGTCTCTGTCTGCCATTGCTGTCCATGCTGTGGCGTTGAACCCAGCCCTCTTCATGAACAGGAGACCTTTCTTGCTCTGAAAATGTCAAATATGAAGTATTATGGCAACTGATGGCATGTAGGGCACGGATGTTGTCCTCACTCACACACTCTTGTACTTGTTCTCAGTGGCTATGCTGAGGCAAGTAAAGACCCCACCCATTGGGTAAATGTGTAACATGGTGTGGACTCCAAGCCTCATCAACTCATCAATACATTTGCCTCTAGCAGTTGGTCATATAAACTGACTAAGCTTCAGACTCAGTAGCATTGAGACATAGAAATTCGTCTTTGCCGCAGAAACCAAGAGCCTATATGACTATATATACTCGATCCCCATATCATTTTTACAACAATATTACCACTTGGCCACCCAATTTTCTGCGAAGTATAACGTCACTGAGTTCCTTTCACAACACTGACCTAGCTGAAGGTGTAGTAATTACTTACAATGTTTTTTGGTCTATTGTAATGAAAGGCATCTAACAATATTGTAAAAACTAGAATAATGAAATTGTAACTCACCTCTAAGTCACTTCCGTTAGACATATTTGTCGGTATAATTAGTAACTGCCTTCTATTAGAACCAGAGGAGGAACTCCTACTCTCAAATGCTGCTCACTCAACTGATCCCCAATAGTATGATATTATACAGAGTAAACTATGAGAAACATTGAGCATTATCAAACCTTTTTTTCAGCAAGATTATCTTGTGTGTTTGTATAAAAACATCAACACTTAAGGTTGAGATCATTAGTTTTTCTGGAGCTTAATTAAAGTTACTGTGTCTCCAGATTTAGTTGGTTGCCTTCAAAAAGGCTTGTTCAGCAAACATGGTGTGCTTCATATCCGATTTCTCAGTGATATTTCAACTTTTTAGATAGCACATTTCTGCTTTAAACAGGCATCCCATATTATCTATTACAACATTTCAACTTCGTATGACATTCCAACTAAAGACAGTCAATGGCCAACTTGCTAAGTGGTCTTGGGGAAAGAAAATGAGTAAAATAACTGGCGGTACTGATAAGGTAACTAATATAGTTTGCTTTGCTATCAATATAAAGAGTGCCCTCTTTAGGTTATACACCTTTTTTGTGGATGAATTGAGTGCAGATAGATAGATAAATAGGTAGATAGATAAATTGATAAAAAGATAAAAAATAGATAGATATGGAAATTGTATGCAACCCTCTTAGGCAAGTTCTTGCCACTTACTAGTGAAAATCTAAATGCCCCGAATGGTCCAAAAATAGAATAAAAAGAATTTCATACTTCTAACCCTCAGCAAACAAGTTTTGAAGAGGGTTATTGGCATCACCAATCGATGTCTGTCTGACAGGTAGTTGGGTGATTTGTCAGATGCCAGCCAGTCAAGAAATAGTTGCTGGTCCCATGCATGTTTGAAACTGGAGCTAAACCATGTGCAAAGATTGGAAATATATATTTTGTAGAATATCACACATATTACTTCTACATTGCTGGTCACTTGGTCTTCCGTTTGTCCTCACTATTTCTTTTACATTCAAAATCTTAAAAAATCCGATGAAAGCTGAGAAAGGAGCTTATAATAGTAAGCAGTAGAGGCCTGCACAGGACGCAGGGTTCCGCATTCTGCGAGATCCCATGGGTACCCGAACATAAATTCTTGCGGGACGGGGCAGGTTCGGGATGTCAGGGCACGTAGCAACAGCAGGTGCAAAATTAAAACATGTAGCAACAGCAAGCTTATTTTCAATAAACCAAATGTAGTAATAACAGGCAATAGATTTTCATATGAAAAATTAAGTTGCATGTTTTGTGCGCAAAATTGATTGTAAACAGTTGCAATAACTCAAATAGGACTTCGTTGGAGAAATCACAGGGGTATGCAATTACAATACACTGGCTTTGTCAGTTGAGCGGCGGGAAAACATCCTCAGATGCAGTGCTTCCTGCCAGCAAAAATATTAAAATTTCCCTGATTTAATCTAACAAAACGGATTGGCTGAAGCCAATCCAAAAATAGCAACATATTGGTTCCTGTCTCTTCCTCATACAAATATCCAATTTAAAAGAATTATGTTGGATCAGGAAATCTGGGACTGAATCACTTTTTTACTGTAATTTCCAAGCTGTCTGTATGCATACACCTGTTACTGTGTATTGTTTAGAGAGGCTCTATATTTAGTAAATAGTAGTAGATATATAAGGATGTTAACAATTTATGCTAGCGTTAGTCACAATAAATTGTTCACCAGTGCCATATTGTTGCCTGCTTATATAATACCCCCGGGGCAGGGGTCATTCTTATTGTCTTAAGGGGTATTCACACTGTCACGGATAAGACCTACGAGTGACCACGTATGAACATTTTTTTTTACTCCTGCTCATCCTTGGCCATTCGTGATTCACTCGCCGAGCGTTTTATGTATACTCGCCATCCACTCGTGTCTACTCGTAGAACGCTTGTAAAACACTCGGCGGACGTCTGTACGTCGTCTTCCATGCCCATCGTTGCTCATCTTTGTCTGTCCTTGAACCACTCGCATGGGCGATCTACGAGAGATCTACATGCGATCTATGAACAATCTACGAGTGCCTCACGTATGCCTCACGTATGCCTCACGTATGCATCACGTATGCCTCACGTATGCCCTCACGTATGCCTCATGTATGCCTCACGACGGACTAGCAAACTACGACTGTCCCACGTACGCTCGTGGAAGGAATTTATACGTGATAAACAGAGCACATATAGCCCATTTTTGCTATCCGTGGTCATACATGTATGTAGGTCTTATATGTGACAGTGTGAACGCCCCTTTAGTTTAAATAAATATGGGTAAATTGTAGGTTAGATAAAGCTTTCTGAGAATCAAGGCATTTCTAATGTTCCTAAGAACGTCCTGTCAAACCTTGACAAATCTAGACTGTCCGGCTATATTAGCTGGCTACTGATCTAAAAGTACATGTAGTACCATTTGGTGAATATTTCTTATATTTTGAAGTTTGGTAGTTTTGCAGCGATGGTAGGTGTTAGCCGACTATATATGTAATAAGGAGTAGACAGAAGGTGCTGGCTTTAGCCAGTTTTAGCTACCGCCAGAAATAGTTTGCTAGAGCTGTCGAGAGTCGACCATATATTATGAAACTGTATGGATGACAACAATAAACAAATCATATCTTGTCTATAATAAATCACATACATTTTTATTTGTGATGTGTAAAATATGCAAATAAATGAATAAAATAAGCTGAAAGCACGGTGCAAGTTAATTATATGTATTTTTCATAACAGATTGAATTTTACTTGATAAAGGGGCTATATTTTATTCCAAACTACATATGTTGCCATTATAGATAACAACCCTTAGAGTTCTGGATCACCAAAGTAAGTCTATTAAGTCACAAACATTTTGGTTACATTACAAGTATTAACATACAGATGTACTAAAATACCTTATTTTAAAAACATAAAAATGGTGTTCCATGGAATATATATGATTCACAAAATCCTCCTTAAATTTCAAACAAAAGCAATGCATTTTTATTTAACAGCTGTAGGTACCTACACCACGACAGTTGTGGGTTCACAATATTCAATTTGAAAATAAATAGGTCCTTCAATTGACAACAAATTAAAATACAATTTATTATATATTACATCAGTTGAAGGAATAGCTTCTTTTTTAAGACATTGGCTCATCTGGTCCACTGTTAAGCCAATATGTCATTTGCAGGCCTTTCCCCTGAAAGAGCAAAATAAAATGTTAATAAAGTCTTATTAACACTCGATTGAAAAGGGAATTTTCCAATTTACTTGCAGACATCTGAACTTGACAGAATTTTTTTTAAAATTTATTATGTAGTACAAATAATGTTAAACCCTGTCAGTGTGAATGATAATTGATCATCTCAAGGTAATGGAAAATGGTTCTTTTGTGCAGCAGGGTGGTCTAGTGGTAAGACGCTCGCCTGCTCCTTTAAAGGCACCCTTCATGACCAACATCCCAGCTGAATGTCGTTTGGACTCAATGTCTATGCTGAGGCAAGTAAAATACCCCACTCATGGGGTAATTGTGTAACATGGGTGAACTACCCATCCATCTCATCAATCAACCCTTTCCATATCTATCTATGTGACTACCTCCAAATTACTCGTGATCAGAGAGTACAGTAAGACAGCGATGATGGGTTGTAAAATGCTTGTTCTAATAGTTATAATAGTTCACATAGCCACCTTGACTTCGATTTCCCCTCTGGGCTCCATTTGGAATCCTCCAATTTCTTGAAGAAGTTGGTGAGTGTCTCGACTTATGTGGATTTTCAATGCTATAGAAAATACATTGCAAAACAAAAGTAAGCATCATTCGCACTCGGTTGTATTATATACACACATCATATTAATAAAATTTTGGTTTTGGGATAATACTATTCGATGAATCACACATTACCAAGTGGTATACAGTTTTCAAATTAGAACTTCAGTTTCCAATTATGAAATGATTACAAGTTACTCCGATTTTTTGACCTTTTCTTTCAATCGATCATAGTGGTATCATTCCAAGTTTGTACCTTCTCCATGAGATTCCATTCTCGATGCGGTATTCACTGTGTCACCAAACAAACAATATCTCGGCATGGTCAAGCCCACTACCCCAGCAACAACTGGACCTAGAAATGATAATTATACAAAAGAATATCAATGTGATTCTTCAGGTTTGTATTTCCTTTCATAATGGGTAAGTGACAACATGAGTCAATCTCATGCGCCAATGGCAAGCTACTTGCAAGTTATCAAATAAATTGCTTGATTCTTGCAGTGGAAACACTAGAGACATCTTTTTTGATTTAGTTTCAACAGTTGGAGAAACATATATTACATTGTCCAGGGTCTGTGGGATTATTACTGCCAAGTAAATTCATAATATTTTACCCCTTCATGGGTACATAAGAACAACCATACAAGTTTTGCAACATGGTTGTAACAACTTGTAGAGTGTACAATCATATGCGATGAAGATCCACTTTTTCAAACGGAAGTTATAGCATTTTACCCCATCATGAGGTCATTACACTTTGACAACCCTTATAGTGTTTTAACATGATGCTTACACCCTGCAGTGTATAAAAACTAAATTTGAAGCAAATCCAACCACCCAAACAGAAGTTATAGCATTTTACCCCTATGATGTAATTACCCTTCGACAACCCAAAGTGTTAGAACATGATGCTAACACCCTGTAGGGTATACAAACCAAATTCAAAGCAAGTTATAGCATTTTACCTTCATAGGGTAATTACCCCAAGAAAGCCATACATAAGTTTCAGAACCCAACTATGAATAAACCCTATGTGCTGTGTTCTTCACTCCTATAAAGAAGTAACCATGCTTCTATCAGAGTGAGTATTTCTTGTATTGAAGAGCTCAGTGAAAGACCTTAACCAGAATGTGCAATGCCATCGACAACGCCCACACCGCTGACTAAGTGACAACAATAACTCGTCTGTTAGACAAACCGACAATCGAAATATTTCTCTAACTACTTTCAAGTTGTTTCTTCATTTAATCAAATTGCTCAACAGATTTAAATGTCTCAATCAAAACTGTCAACTAGTTGCCTAGTCTAAACAGGAATTAATTAACTTCTGATTAATGGGTTCATTATTTTATTGACCACCTGAGTGAATGCCAATCCTCAAGAAGAGATGATTTTCAGGTCGGTGGCGGATTTTGAAACTGGAAATATGATGTTGCAGCGTAAGCGCCATTTGTGCAATTTCCTTGGCATGTCGGTCACCATTCGTCTCCGGTAGACCAGATACAGTCATGTAGGCATCACCAATAGTTTCTACCTGAAAAAAAAGTGTGCTAACAATGTTGAATCAGATCACATAATGGACTCGGTGGCCACCATGGGAAATAAACTGACCTTGTAAACATCATATTCAGCAATGATGCCATCAAAAAGAGTGTATAAGTCATTGAGCATATTGACAACCTGAAAAGGCAACACAAAAAACACTTATTTATTCCAATAGAAGATATGATGAGCAGCTTTACCATAGATTTTACAATGGTATTTTGTCCGTAAAAACAATGCAAATTGAATATATAATGTTATGTACCTGAATAGGAGTGCTCTGAGAGCACAATGTTGTGAATTTGACCACGTCAGAGAAGTAAATGGTAACGCATTCAAAAGACACTGGGTTGACATAGCCATTTTCTTGCAGCTCACGTACAATGGACCTGAGAAATAATGACAAATAAGAAAAGAATAAAAACAAATTTCGAGTGAATTTAGTTTCAAACTGTCAATGAATTACTTTCAGCTATGTGGCTTTGAGAAAATAGTGTAGAAAAAGAAAATAATTATTATTGAACAAATGCAATACGACTTTTGCTCAAATAGAAACTATACTCCAGAGCCATATATAGCTGACGAAGCCTAACAACAATAGAAATACGAAAATATTAGTGTAGTTTACTCACGAAGGCAAGAGTCTGTGCAGAAGATCTTCAGCCTTTTTCTTCTCTTCCAAATATTTCCCAGTTCTTTCTTCAACCAGACTTTCCAAGTTTGTTGCATACTGCTCCATCCTGGCCAAGAGATTATCCATAATATTTCTGCTTCCTCTGCGGTAAAATTATTGCAGTTCATTATCCTTTTTTTCTGGTGAACAATTGTTCGGGTATATAGTAACAGTAGGCCATGTAAACCTCTTCAATTAGGGCAACTCGGTCAAAACCTTCTCCTGTACATACATAGAATTTATGAAACATTTCTAGGGTCGAAATTCTTCAAAGGGTCCTGCTGACCTAATGTAAAACCCCGTTCCCACCTTGCCGAAATGCTTGCCGAACTCCCACGAACTACGAGTTCATCAAAAAGTTTGTCAGACCTCGTAAAAGTTCGTAGCTAATCGCCGGAGATCGTCATAGTTTGTCAAAGTTTGTGGAATTTTTGGACATGATAAATAATCAACGTTGTCTTCTACGAACTCGAAGGACTTCTTGGGACGTCTTAGGTACGTCGTAGGAGTTCGTATTGAGATCGTAGATCAGAGATGATCCTAAAGTTCGCCATGCATCAAGTTAAAATATCGTAAAATGTCAAAGAATATGTTAATTACAATTTAGACCTATTATCAGAAGACACTGGTGAACTGTCAGGAATTTAGCCACTCAGTGGGTCATAGTTCGTGGCAAACTCCCGGGTGTCCAAAAAGTCAGCGGATTACCCGTGGAAGTCGGCGGTTCCCCCCCGGAAGTTGGCTGATTACCCGTGGAAGTCGGCGGATTACCTGTGGAAGTCGGCGAGTTATCCGTCCCTAATTTTACCCGTAGTAAATCCGGCGGTTTACTAGGAGTAAGCCGATGGGTAGTAGGAGTAACTCGACGGCTTCCAGGAGTAACCCGCTGAGTTGTAGGAGTAACTCGCCGACTGCTACTAGCGTCAGCATCAGCGTAGGCAGGGAGGGGGGTTGTATATACTTTAAAAGGCTGCTGCTCCCCTTATATTAGTCCGATTTTCGTCAAATAAAGATCGAAAATAGACCAAATATTAAGCGAGATATTCGTCTGAGAAGGCAGGTAGGCTGGCGGCGGCAAACTGGTGCTCCCTCAGGCGTCCGCGCCTGGACTGTATCAATGCAGGCAGAGCTAAGCTCTTCTTTAAAAGGCTGCTGCTCCTCTAATATTATGGGTGAGGGATGTACGGATACTCGTGCTAATCCGTAGAATGCTCGTAGTCCATTCAGATCACTGGATATCTGTGGAGAGGGCAAACATTTTTGGGGAACGCTCTGTCAGTCCTTTCAGTGATTTAGAATTCTACGCTAATTTATATTTCACCAAGTTGGTCATTTAATAATCTGAAGTTTACCAGTTTATATTTTTGTGGGCAAGTAAGTAGATGGATAATCGTATGAAGTATCGTATAAAAAGTATAGTTTGGAATATCGTATCATATAGCAGCATACGTTATCCAACCCTATTTCAGACTGAGGTGTTGTTATAATGTGGTGAATAAGTTTGACTATTTTCGATCCGAAAACACGTATGGAATCAGTATGAACTATACTACAATTCAGTCTTTATTTGACGCAATTCGGACTAATATTAGGGGAGCAGCAGCCTTTTAAAGTATATACAAACCCCCCCCCCCCCCTCCACTGCTGCATGTACAAAATATCATTCGACGGGGAATCGGCGAGTCTATTTTACAACCCTGCGAGTCACTCTTACAACTCGGCGAGTTACTCTGGGAAGCCGTCGAGTCTCTCGTGGAATTCTTCCACTAATTGGCTGTACCCGCCAAGTGACCCATAGAACCCGCTGAGTGACCCGTAGAACCTGTCGAGTGACCCGTAGAACCTGCCGAGTCACCCGTAGAACCTGCCGAGTCACCTGTAGAACCCTTTTTGCTGCCAGAATCCGTCGCCAACCCGGCGAAAAAAGCTGTTGCATAACCGTTATGTAATACTACGGGTTCACTACGGCAAAACCGGGTATGTGAGACCTAGGCTTAAAACAGTGAAACAGTGACTGATAGACTGACGCGAGTTGTTCCACACTGTGATTACACAGAGATTATACAGACTACTGACTTGATGCCACTGCTTCTGTGCAGAATGTTCTTGATATTTGGCACTTGGGGTCTTTCGATGGGATCCTGGTGCCAGCATTGCGTCATCAAATCAATAATGACGTTTGGACAGTCCAAGCCCCCCACCTGGGGACGGATGGAATCTTTCTCAGCTATCAGCGCCTCCAGAATTTCTACAAAGGAATTCACAGATACTGTATCATCAAAAGAAATGACTTTTTTTTTTTTTGGAATGGGTACTGCTATATTAATCTTACTAACTCCTGCTTCATCCGGAGGAAATTATTTGGGTTCATTTAGCTCCGCTTTGGTTTATTGAACCTGTACGTCACACAAAAATATATACACAATTACACAGTATCCGCTGTTATCTACAAAGAGACAATGATGGCAACAGATTCTCTAAATCTAAGGGATAGGCGTATTTTAACTCAATTTTACATCTCATGCAATGGGACAAAGGCTGAAGTGTGCATGGCTAACAATAAAGCCAGTCTGACCCTCTCATGTCATTGCCACATTTTTCTGCTAGGGGCGCTTAGCGAAGGGCAATAGCCCTGAGGGTCTGCCAGATTTTGGACGGAGCAACGATCCAGCTGGGAGAGCAAGGAATTTAACACTTTGGATCACTTTCTGTCAATCATTTTAATCAATGCTTAACAACCCATAATAACATCATTACGTGTGCGTCTGGCAGCTTGTCATGTAGGCAGGCTGACTGAGCTTCAGAGAAGGTGACCACTATGCGGCTATGCCACCTTGCAAATAGTATATTTAGTACCTTCTGTAGATGTCATATCATCGATGTAAAAGGGTCCTTCCCTCATGACAATCTCTTGCAGTATAATCCCATAGGAATAAACATCAGCATGGGCATTTCCTGTCTCCCTGCTTGTTGATGACGTCAGCAGTTCGGGGGCAGTCCAGAGGAGGGCTGCAAGCAAGAGATAATTATTTTTTTTAAATCAGAATTTTTTTTTGGATGTGCGTTTTGATTGGTTATAGCTGGCGAACCGGCGGTGCCCGGAAATGGAAGGAGCATTATCGACTAACTAAATCTATATAATAAATTATATAAAACGGCTGAATTAATTTGTCTCAAAATTTCAATGCTCACGACATCTACCAAATCTATGATAAATATAAATAACAACTGTAGAATTAGTGGTGTAGCTATATCTAATGTGAGACAAAATGCGATATCAAAGGCTTCATTATTTTTGCACTATAGGCCTCAAGTGAATGTAAACATTTGGCCCTGACTGTAAGTTATCGCCTTTAGATCAGTTAGTTTTTTATTCGACTATTTTAATTGTATCAGTACTACCTTCAGGCTTATACACTTTCTTGCACATCCACCGCTCTGGGGCAAAATCTGTCAGTTTGACAACAAATCGAGAATCCACGACACAATTCGAACTCTTCAGGTTTCCATGGTAACGAAAATCACTGTTTTGAATGAAGGACAGTCCCTAATTGGCAGAAATAGAAAAAAAATCATATTGTAACATATTTACCTAATCTGGGCATTTTTGAAGTGAACGTGCACTAATAGCCACTTTGCCACAAAGGATTAATTGTAACTTTTCATACAGCATGGGCAATTAAAAGCAGCCTCCGAATCTCAACGTTAACTAACATTATGCCTCCAATTCCCCCATTCTTTAAAAACGCTTTTCAATAATTTAACAAATGAAGTTAAACATATACATAAGATGTATGAAATTATTAAACGTAACTTAAAAGTTTAAATGTGAAGGATTCATCAAGTTACCTCTATGACATCGTTCATCAGCGACCATTTGAAAGTCCACTCCAGCTTGATCTCATCACTTTCCAAAATATCCTGTGATAAAAAGATATGGAAATTAAAACATCTCCATCTTACCAGTTCTAGGCTTATTAACCAACAAATTGTTGCTAAATTTAGCAGTCAGACCATTGGCACCAACACACATTTCTGAATATTAGCTTTGCAATACCAAATTATTGCTAAACAGTAGGGCAAAGTAAGGAGAGCTGGGCCGGCGGGAGAACTGGGCCACCCTCCCTCCAGCTAACCATATAATAATTGATATTATCCTGAAATTGCATCACATTGTTCCTAAGTGTTCATAAGTGCATGTCTGAAAGCAAGAAAACATTTGAGATATTTCTTTTTCTGATAAAGTGAAAGTTAGTATAATTTCCATGCATCTGATTATTCATTGACAAAAACCAATCTAGGATAGATTAGAAATAAACATATTATTATAATCAGCACAGAGTACAATCATGTAACTGCCATGTTGTTCTTGCCATGTGAAAAAATATGGTTGGCATTTCTTTCAAGCAACAGTTTTGGGGAGAACTGGGCCACCTCAGGTGGGGAGAACTGGGCCCCTGTCATAGGCCTCCCTCTATTATAAAATAGTCCACATTTTTTAGAAATGATGCTAAAACACTAGCTTTCACTTAGAAAATGAAAAGAAAAACCATAATCTTAGCTATGTCACATCATAGTTGACTACATTTTTGGCGATTACATAAAAATCTTTTAATCCTGTAACTTTCCAATGGAGCTTTGATTAGACTTACAGAATTATGCCAAAATGAAGTTCAAATGTAATATTTAAACATTTTAACCATGGAATACTGTGTTTACACTGTATATGAAGTTTTAGGCTGAACTGAATGTAATTTTGGGCGTTTTTGTAAGCCAAACTTTCATATTAAAGCTCGTTTTTTTTAATGCAATCTCACATTTGTTGATAATGCTACATGAAAACATATATAATTGTCCTGTTTTTCAGTTTGTTATTAGCTGACAGGAGGGGCCCAGTTCTCCTGCCCCCATGGCCCAGTTCTCCTTATACAACTGGGCCACTTTTTCTGAAATATAATTTTCTCTTTATACAAGAAATGATTGAGAATTCTTTCAAAATGGCACCTAACATTATTAGAGGAATACTTATAGTATAACCTAGAAAGGCAAACAATTGTTTTGCTTTATTATTTAAATAGGCACAAATTAAAATGCGATAAATGGCCCAGTTCTCCTTACTTTCCCCTAATAGCACAAATGGTGGTCCACCATCGGTCTACACCCATAAACTATTCCTATAGCATGGTTATTTCTATGTGATTTATTCATTTGTATCTGAAAGGTGACATTAAATTGGCGTTAATTTGCAAATGGGCTTCTATGCCACTCAGTGCAACTGAGCTAAGTAGCTGATGGCTTCCATATGCAGAATCAGACAAATGCTTTGGTCGAGATTGAAATTGCCGATTTCTTGCCAACCACTTAATGCACACATGTGTGCTGTACCTCATTATCATGTTCGTCCTGACTAAATATACAAAAAGGAGTAAAATGCGCAGCATGTGACACATATCTTCAAATATTTTACTATTTTTTTCTGTACAACCAGTGTGTTTACATATCTTTCCAGTAGGAAAGTGAGATTCAGTGGTAACCCTCAAGTACTTGGATACATCTTCAAATAAATCATACTGCGGCCATGTTTTACTTCGACATTTTTGGGTTTAAATATCTTCATTTCTCACATTTAACCACTGTATTTATAAGTGTATAATGATATTTATTCACTACCTCAAATCAATACAAATATTCTGTTCAGGATACTTAAGAGTAATTTTCATTTTCAGCCGAGTTTGCAGGAGCTATAATGAGACAGTGTATAAACACTATGTGCTGTCATTTTATAGCACTTGTTCACTCGTCTAAACTAAATAATCACTTTCTTTCATAGTCTATGGGCTAGCTTATGGTATTAAAGGTATAACAATGACATAACAGAATAATTAGATGTGAATGTGCAGAGTTTACGCAATTATTGTTCTGACAAGCAGGTAATTCAGAATCCGTTTCTCTTGTATTTTAAGAGAAGATTTCTTAAATCAATACACGACCTGTGGGCTACATAGTTTAACCAATTATTTTGTTTAACTAGGTAAACTAGCAAATAATGTCCACAATTATTAAGCTGGGCTTAGAGGTGACAGCACACAGTGTAAAGGTTAATTGATGAGAAGAGAGTGAGAGGGGGGACTCCGTACGTAGTTACACACTCCACGTGTGGAATATTTTATTTGCCTCAGCTAGTCAGAACTCATAGTCATAAATGCTTGTTCTGATTTGTAATAAATGGCAAGTCGTCGTGCCAGGATAGGTGAGATGCACTTATATGCAAAGCGAACTACATGAATATAGGCTGCTTTGCTTACGTAACAACCTCAATATTAGTGAAATGTGGCATTGACAGCTCTGTGTAGTTGTGAAATGGAAGTAAGCAAACTTTAATCATTGTAAATATCGTAGGTCATAATAATTTGTCAGGCAAATGAAATTGCTGTTGCTATGGCAAATGGTTGTGTGTTATTTGTTAAGGGAAGTTTTAATGGAAAGTATATTGACACTTCCTCATTAAACATTGCAACCGAGTATGCTATTGTTAGTTTAGACTAAATTTATATGACAAGAGCCATAAAACACATCAACCTAATGGAAGAGAATTCAAACTAGTCATGAATAAGACATTAGCAATGCTGGTGATGCTGTAACGCACTGAATAAATTCACTCTGTAATGTGCCATTTGAATAAAAGTGAATATGGCATCCCTCAAAGATAAACTCAAGAATTTCTGCCAAACTACTTCCATGAAAGGAATTCCAAAAGCAGTCAGAACGCAGCCTCAGATTTTGACAGTCATTTGGGCCACAGCCTTTGTAGGATTCCTGGCAGTAGCGCTGCTCCAAACGGGTAACTTGATCGTGGAGTATTTAGAATTTCCAACAACAACAACCATCTCGATGAGTATGATGGAACCTCCAGACATCATTTTGTGTAATTCTAAACCCATAGCACTTTCATCAAATGGCAACAGTAGTAACATACCCAGTCCAGAAGATTTCTTTTTACATTTGGAAAATATTACAAGATGTACAAACTGCACCAAAGAACAACTGATTGAGAGTTCTGTGTTAAAGAATGACTTGCTTTCACCAGCTGGGTACTTTGAGTATCTTGGAAGAGAAAATATCATATCCATCAGTCACGAACAGAATGAAATCATCGTTAGCTGCCAACATATGATGCCTAACGGAGCTGAAGTCCGTTTTGAACCATGCGACACTTTCCTACTGGAATGATAAACATCACACGACAGGTATCATTGCAGTTCTACAACTGCTATCGAATACGGCCATTGGATTTTTCTCTCGGTATATCACTGGTTTCGTATGTTGATAACTTTGATATGAACTTCGTCAATTATTTCAGCATGCAGAATAACATCCCATTTAGTGCAGACATTGTTGTTTCTTTGGTTGAGAGGAGTGTGCTATGGAGTAAACTGGATGGTGATGTTTGGCTTAAACCAGGAAGTTTCAACACCATCGTCTTCACTCAAGAGCAACGGGACAGTTTGCCTCCTCCTTATGGCAAGTGCCAGCCTAATGGTTTCAGTGGAGAAAGATACAGAATGCCTTACGAAAGATCGTTATTGGATTGTCTTAGTCTATGCCTTGAAATAGAAGTGGCCGAAAAATGTTCATGCAAAGATCAACAATCTCGAGCCATTCTTGACGAACTTGGAAAGAGACCAGATATCCCATATTGCGGGAATAGCACAGTTGCCCTGGAAATCGTAAAGAAGAAAATCAACTGTTCCTCACATGTCAGAAGAACACCTCCCAGCATGTCCTCCACCATGCTATTACAGGCTGTACGATATCAAAATCAATCACATAAAATGGCTATCCATTCATGGTCTCGAAAATTTTTATAATGCTTATATTCGTGGAAGAAGGTATGAAGACAAGTTCAAGACATCATGGGAAGAAGTAAATCAGCCAAATGAATCTTTAGAAAAGTTTTCCACTTTAGTTATGAACAAGTTTGTTCAGTACACTATTACCATGAGTCATTTCAGATATCTGCATAGTGGATCATCCAAAACTGAGTATCACCAATCTCATCTCTCAAATGGGTGGAATCCTGAACTTATGGTGTGGAATTACTGCTATGCTCATAATCGAAGTTTTGGAGTTTTGCATCAGGTTAATTCATAGGAATAAAAACACTGTCAAAGTGTCTAAGTGTGGTGAGAAGCCCAAGCAAACAAAATGACAGCGTATTAACGCTTTGAACTAGTTCTTAATTAAGCCTAGGTCTCACATAGCCGGTTTTGCCGTAGTGAATCCGTATTATGACGTAACAGTGCAACAGCTTTTTTTGCCGGGTCGGCGACGGATTCTGGCGGCAAAAAGGGTTCTACTGATGACTCGACAGGTTCTACGGGTGACTCGACGGGCTCTATGGGTGACTCCACGATTCTACGGGTGACTCGACGGCCAATTTGTGGAAGAATTCCAGGAGACTCGACCGTTTCCAGGGGTAGATCGACGGGTTCTACGAGTAACTCGACGGCTTCTATGAGTAACTCTAATTTAAAAATATAACGACGGGAAAGTCAGCGAGTTTAAACTACTAGCCGTCGGCTTACCCGTACAATACGTTGAGTCTTTCCTGGAATTTGACGTTTTTCCCGTACCAAAAATATATAATAAATATTTGGCAACTGGAGACAGCTACAGGTCCCTCATGTATGGCTTAAGAGTGGCCGCCAACACCATCAGCTCCATAATTCGAGAAGTCTGTGAAGCCGTAATTGCGGAGTATTCTGATGATGTCCTGGCCTGCCCCACAACTCCAGAAGAGTGGAGAGAAGTCGCTGAACTATTCTCTTCAAGATGGAACTTTCCTCATTGTGTTGGAGCCATTGATGGAAAGCAGGTGGTTCTGTGTACTACAAGGGATACCACTCCATTGTACTCATGGCTCTTGTGGATGCTGACTACAAGTTCCTCAATGTAGACTGTGGAGCTAACGGAGCTGGATCGGACGGAGAGTTTTTAGCACGACCCTCCTGAGGCAAGCACTTGAAGAAGGGACCCTTGGGTTACCTCCACCTGAACCAATTCGTCCTGGTGAAAGACCACTTCCCTACTTCATTGTCGGAGATGATGCCTTTGCTTTGAGAACCTGGCTGATGAAGCCACTGCCCCTCAGAAACATGACCAAGGAGCAGAGGATATACAATTACTGACTCTCCAGGGCAAGAAGAATTGTGGAAAATGCATTTGGGATCCTTGCAGCAAGGTTCAGGTGTCTCCTGACTACCATACCACAGAGAACCAAGACAGTGGAATCCATAGTCATTGCATGCTGCTGCCTCCACAATCTGATGAGAATAAGGTATCCAACTCTCCAGAACACCATGGTGGACCAGGAAGATCCAGTCACACATCTAATCACCCCAGGAACTTACTTTATCCCATGTCAACTGTCTTTTGTGACCTCAATATGTCGGTAAAATTCATTCATTCATATACTGTTGTTCATTTGTTTTTGGACCCAAAAAATGTTGATGAACTTCCAGTTGGTGGTATTGAAATGAAAGCAATCAACATTCCGTGGAACTAAGGCAGCTAATCTTTGATATGGATCTGAGTGCTATTTCCACATTAAATCTTATTAATGCATTATGATCAAAATTATGAGTGTGTTTTACAGATAAGTTAAAAAAAAAAGTTTAAATGTTGAACATAGATGATTGTGTAATCTTTGTAAAAGACACCTAAAATTATTAGAGGAATGTTTCTAGTATAATTAAGAAGCTTATAATTGGAATCAGCAAAAATTTCAAAAGCAGGAAAAAAAAAAAGAAAACAATTCTCCTGACTTGGCCCTTATTTGCTATATTTAATATATAATACAGAACTTTTAAGCATTTGACACTGCCACTGTTGATTGAGCATAACTTTCTCATCGATATTTGTGCTCGTCAAGCTTTTCGATGCCCAGTTAGCAGTGCCATTTATCATGTATACGCTGTGTACTAAACCGACATCTAATAATGCAACAACTATCACAAGTTCTATTATGAAAGTCCAAGGAGCATATTTACGATGCACATTTTGACACCATTTCCCATGAATGGCTCCAAATATTTTGCAAACTTTTCAAAGCAAAGTCCATAAACCGTCATGGTCCAGGTACGTGCAGTGAATAATGTTCATTGATTGATGGCATGTTGTCCTGATTAATATAGGCTGTTTGGCCAGAAGGCATTACTTTGGCTCCATTAAGCAGCCTGTTTCCCAGCATGCTGTCACTCTGGATCATGCCAGGTACGTGGCCCGAGCATCTGCAGGTATGTGTATAAAATAACTTGTCTGTGGCTGTACCACATGCTTTTTATAATGTTTAGGGCAGGGAGTGATGCTATACATTATAGCCCACAATAACTGTAAGCCACATAGAAAAGCCATGTGGCATAGCCTACGTGGCATAGTTAAGCGCTTCGCCGTTTGAACTAGCGCCGCTGCTCTGAAACAATAGTCACAATTTACCACCATTCAACAGATACAATTGTCAGCTCTATAAGAAATTTTGAATTTTAGAAATCGGACCAGAATTAACAATTCTAGAGCTGTTCAGTCCACCGATACAAGCTATTGTGTATCCGTGTTGCTAAGGGCAACGTAAAAGCAGCGTCGTCACTTCGGTGAAACAAATGGACTTAACTGTATAATTAATCATTTCCTTTTCTGATCTACCATAAAAAACAATTCTGATAGGAAATATTAACCGCTACAAAACTGCAATGCAACTTCATCACTTCGAACTTTCCTAGTACCTAATATTTAATCTTAAAATGACCGGGAAAGTTTTTAAGTTGATGAAGTTGCATTGCAGTTTGTAGCATCATGCAGTGATCAGATTGGTTGATAGATGATAATTAATATTCATGAGTCTATTTAAACCTCTTGCCATGTTCAGCAAAATAGACCCAAGATACTAAAGAAATTGTGGGATATAACTTAGACCAAAGTTGATATGTGATATATTCTGATATTCCCTCACTCGTGGACAGATTGGCTTCAGAATTCACTCATGGCTAACACCACTCATGAATCCTGGCCAATCTGTCCACTCGTTGGGAATATCAAAATATTGGGTCTCATTATAATACTATTCAACACACTGCACAAGTGAAACATCCACAATACCTATTTGTATACCTGCTGTGAGCGGGGCTCGAACTGCCTACCCTGAACCCTACATGCAGCTCACTGAGGTTCCTGGCCAATTTGGTAAAGCTTTATTTACACAGTGGGGGAATCTGCATCATGTTACACAGTTATCCCTTCTACAGTACAACTATTTGTATGTGTAACTTTAAGCGTCTGCAGTAGAGTCTACCTGAAGCTTTCTAAGATGGTGTACATCGTACTGAGTATATTTCAAGAATTAAATCACATCCGTTTTATGTCATAAGCAGGCTGGCAGTATGTCTTGTCAGATCAGGATTCCGGGAGATAGGTTTGGATGGCTGGATGCCGCTACCGGAAGAGCCTCTTAGAAAAGAGTTGCACTGTATGCAATTTATTCTAATGGACAGTTCTGAGCCTAAGTTCAATGTATTCTCAAATTTTCAGGTAGAGGACTAACAGCATGGGCTCTTTCAAGGAAGAACTGAAGATATTTTGCAAGTCAACATCAATGAAAGGCGTTCCAAGGATAGTAAGAAAGCAGTCGAAGGCTTTAACCGCTATCTGGATATTGGCTGTGTTGCTGCTGCTAGCCATGTCAATACAACAAACTATGAATCTTTGTTTGGAGTATCTGACTTACACAACAGTCACTGCTGTCTCAGAAAAAAACCTGGCAGTGCCTAGAATTCCAGATGTATTTATTTGTAATCTAAAACCAATATCAAGCTTGAAGAATGCAGATAATGTACACATACCGAGCATCAGCAACTTTATATCATACTATAATAATATTACTCAATGCAACAACTGCACAGAGAAAGAGATTGAAGAGATAGAATCAATAAAAAGGACTCTTTTGTCTCCGTACGGATACTACCAATACATTGGCAAAGAGGCAGCTATATCCACCAGTCATGCATTGAAAGATATTGTTGTCAATTGCCAAATCTTAACAAGAGATGCCATAGGTGATGCTGAGCTTCCATGCAAAGGAAGTGTGAATATCTCCCATCATATATCAATGGATTATTACAACTGCTACAAAATACATGCCAATGTATCAAATGCACATGGCATGTCCTTCGTATCTTACATAGATGATATGGAAGCAGATGACATCAACGATTTTGACATCAAGAGATCCTCAGAGACAAGCCCGGGGCTTGCAGTTTCTTTATTGGAACCCGGGACACTGTTGAACTCAAATGCCCTAACATGGCTCAGTCCAGGTAGTCTAAATAATATTCAGTTCACCATGCAACAAAAGGACAAACTACCAGACCCTTACAGCAATTGCGAACAAGAGCAACTTTTCCAAGAACATTTTAAATCACCCTACAGAAGAACTTTAAAAGCTTGTGTTAGCATGTGCCTTGAAACCGAAGTAGCAAAAAAGTGTGCATGCAGGGATCCTCAAACATTTTCTATTCTTGATGAGTTAGGACAGTTCTCTGCCCTTCCCTATTGTAGGGACAGTAAGCAGCCTGTGCCAGAAATACTAGCCAAAGTGCAATGTGCATCTAAAACCAGACAGGAAATGCGCAGTTCATGCTCAAGTTATTGCCCTTTGCGTTGCTCTATCACCACATACAGTCACACAGTTTCTTACGTTCGCTGGCCTTCCCAGAATAAACTCAAGTCTTTTTACAAAGCATTTATTCACGGAAGATCATATGAGAAACATTTTAGATCTGCCTGGGAAGAAGCAACTCGAGTTAATGGTTCCAAAGAAAACCTTTTTGAGCTAGTCACCAGTAATTTCATTAAATATAACATATATCCCTCCAATTATAAATACATTCACATGAAAGATAAACCCCATTTAAAGCTATCAAACTTCTTTGCACAGTGTGGAGGCACACTGAATTTGTGGTCAGGAATTACTGCCTTTATTTTCATTGAGATAATTGAAATGTTTGTAAGGTTAATCAGCAAAACCGACGTCAACACAAACAAGTCAACTTCTGGGGAAACTGGCAAGTGTTGTTGCAAATGCCATTGCCGGATGATCAATAAAGACGAAAAACAACCAGGCGTCCATGGCAACAGGCCATTTGCCATCTCAGCAGATTCCAACACGGTGAATGAAGAGGTGAACAATTGGAATCGGAAAGATACTTATTTTTGATCTAGATTTTTGTGATGGATTTCAGCTTATAACTGCATTTTTTCCAAACAATCCCTGCATATCCAAACATCAATTTTTTATGATTAACGAGTTATTCAATGTACTTTGTATCATCATGTAAAACATCTCATTTATGAAGTAAAAAAAAATACAATGCTCCGAGCAGCAAAATCCCAAATGCCCATGTGACACACCTGTATCTGCAATTCGCGGGAATGACTCAAATCAGTTATCGGATAATTTTCCTGGGTGCTATGCATAATTAACCATTTCTGGAATCCATTTGCCATGACTGAAGTTGCTTGTTGGCACACCACTGAAAATGCTGACGCGTGAACAGATGCGAGTTTAGAGCGCAAATACAAAAACATCCAATTATAGCCCGACACTATTAACTGATTTCCAGCAACCTATGCATTTTTTTAAATTGATTTAATACCAAATTTTGAATGTTCATTGAGATTGTCTGTCAACACCATATACAACCCACCTTGAAAAGCTCAGGTAAGTAAACTGATGTTATTGTTTCGATGTATGTGTCACTATGTGTCAGAAGAATCACAGGCGTTTGCCAACATATATGAAATTGCTTAGTGACACACTTATACTTTAACTAATACCAAGGCTTCTCATCTCAAGAGGAAGCTATTTCATTTGCAAGTGCCAATCAGAATGTAGCGGAATACATTAGGAAATGCCCTGAGCTTGATGGAAATTATTTTGCTAGATTACCAGTTAGATTGAAATACCAACAAATGCGGCTTATGGCATTGTGGTGGTGGATTAGGGCTTTATGTCCTGTATTTCTGCACCTGCTTGGCTAATTAGGACAGGTAGGGACCATGGCAATGAGACGAAGGATGAAACAGCCATCCAACATAGGCTCAACCGGGCATTGAACCTGGGACCCAGTGGTTGAAAGCCCAGCGCGCTACCACTAAGCTAGGCCCCCACCCCTGTACGGCTTATGGCATTCAATGTCTCACAGTCCAATTGCATATCATTTAGTTTTGTTTGCATTGATTACACTCAATTCTTAAACATAGATTGCTCAGTTAGATCACTTAATTGGGTTAAAGCTGACATCACACAGTGCTTGGGAGATATTGGCCAATCAGGATGTACTATCATGTGTGTAGATAAGTCAGAAAGTAAGTAAGTAAAATTTTATTTCAAGTCAGATAATTTCATCAACAATAAAATAGAAGTGCACAGGAGTAATGACAAATAAGAACAATAAGTATTTACAGATGAAAGATGAATGAAATAAAACTATCAGCTAAGGTACATAAGAGGCAAAAGATGGTGAAATATGCCAATTAGCTGCCATTAGAGATGAGAATTTAACATTCCCAGCGTACCGGCAAGGAATTCCTTGAAAAAAAGTGGCAAATACCCATAAATATTCTAAGTTATCACTTAGAATAAGAAAGAAAAATTATTTTTGTGTATAATATTGCCATTTTTGAAGTGTAATATGATGTTATTGACTGAACCTGGCCCCCATCCTCGAAGGCAGTTGGGTAGGGGTAGTAAAAGCTGTTCTTTACAAAGTCAGTTAGCTTGGTCTTATTTTATGCTAACTTGCTAAGTGCTGTAATGGTAGCAAACACCTGCTGAAGAATTAACAGATTTTCAGTTATTGCGGCCGAGATACAGCAGCCATAGTAATATCAACCTGAACAGGAAAATTCCTGTGTCCTGGAAATGACTCAGGCCATTTACATGTATTTGATCAAATACTTAAAACAGTTTAAATACTGAATATGTATTACTATTTTTTTTTCCAGATAAGGAATGGAGGGATTTGGCAAGCGACATCAATGAAAGGTATGCTTTGGACAGTCAAAAGTCATTTTTAATTTCCATCTGGATTATGGTAGTGCCAGGATTCCTAACTTTCTCCACAAACCAGCCAGACAACACGTTACATCACAATGGTGTGCACAAAAAACCATCATCAAGCTTGTTGAGCCAAACAATTCCAAAGAGTTGTGCTTGCACTTGCCTAATGCTGTTGATTGCAGAAAATGCCCCGATGATAACAAAGAATCTCTGACTTTGCTAGATATATCTACCACAAGAATGGCATAGGTGATGTGGAGCTTCCGAGGAACGGAAATGTGAACATCATATCTTCCATCAACCAACAGGCTACAAATTGCACACACCAGTCTCCACTGCAATTGACTTATCATGAGCTACTCAATGTGGCAACCATGACAGAGACCAGGGCAGATCAGTTTCATTGGTTGTATAGTATTGAATTCAGATGTTTTCACATACAAAGGTCAAAACAGCTGGGTCACAGGACTGGATTACAATGTTTAATTTGCTAAGGAAAACATAGGCTGCACTGCAGCTATCTCCTCAGTGAATTCCACATAGCACACAGGCATCATTAAAATTGTAATGTGTTCATCTGACAGGCAGAAGGGTGGGCGTTACACTTTCATTTCCAGAGCAGAACTCTAACACACACTTTCATTTCTAGAGCTGAACTCTAACACTAATGCACCTATCCTAATGAAATTTTATACAGTAACACTCTAAATAGCCTAGTGGCGTTTTACAAAATTTGAAAAATTATTATTAAGTGTTTATATAGTGTGTGCAATGAACCGAAACAAGTGCCACTTGGCCTCCATAGGCTGTTACGCAATGCTAATAGAGTCCAAGATGTCCTATTTTTTTAACTCTTGAATTTTTTCATTGTTCATTTTATTCTGTTAAGTGTAAAATAGTACAGTGTTCCCATGGGTTATAATGTCTTACAAATTTCTTACTTATAAACAGCAATCAATTCTGATTAGGGTAAAGCCAAGTGAGCATAAAAAGTATTGTCTATCCTTTTTCTGCCATTTAATTGTTCTATTTCAAAGATTTTATGCACAATAAGGAGTATTCAGTTCGCTAGAATTATCAACACAATAGCATGTTCCCTCAACTAATCTACAACTTAGATTACCATTTATATGTCCAAAATAGTCATATACTGGCTATGGCAATGATCCTAAGGAATATATATGAAACTCAGCCACAATATTATGCCACATAAAGATGTTGGGTATAATTTCATATAAAATGAACCTTTGAGGTTTATATTAACTTATATTTAAATAAATAAAGTCTAAATACAAATGAATATAAATCTTAAAGGTTTATTTTGTATGTAATGATACTCAACACACCAATTTTAAAGCCTTTATAAGTCAAACTATTTTTTGCTCACTGTTTATATTTAGCTGGCAACTGAAGGAACTATATATTATCAATTGCCATATTCCCTTCAACAGTGACTGAATTGTTAGGTTGCTGATTTGCATTAAATCTATGGCATTTAAATTAGTATTTATAACCGAACACTTTACAGGTGTATATGAAGAAAAGAATAATAAGTACTGGAGTCAAGTGAAAGTAATATAGATCATTATGCAACAAATTATTATGAAATTGCTAATTATAAACAAAAACTGTTGAATGGGTTGAGCATGGCAATACATTGATCAAATATTTAATAATTGTATCTACATAAATTGTACAAACATTTATGGCTGTCATTGCTAAGTATGGGATGCTAAGGAATATGAAGGAAGCATCACAATTTTTAGCATTTTTTTTCCAGATTTTCAATTATTATTAAAAAAAATCAAAATGAAGGATGAAACAAATGTCAAAATGAAGCTTAAAAGTGAAAGTACTATAATCTAGATATATCATTGGCAAAATGTTACTTATGTAATGATCATAGAGTCATTGATATGAGGGTTTGAAAGAGTACCAAATTTTCCTTATTATATAAAATTATCTGTCATTAATGGTCATGAAACCCCTGAAATGTATCTCTACACTATTTTAGACATATTCCTATTAAGTCTTGTATGCATGTAGGTGCAGTAGTGTGTAAGTCCTGCTCTGGAAATGGAAATTTAAAATTCTTTTAAATTATTTCCTTTTTCTCTACTTTAAAACAGAGCTGAGATATGTCGATGTGACAATCAAAATGGACAACTAAGGGGGGGTTCTCACATAGCTTGTTTTCCCGGTAAAGCCCTATTGCTCATTTTGACGACTTCACCATGGTTGTTGGAAGCAAAAAGGGGCGGTGATCAAGGCTACAGGTGAGTTGGCGGCAGTGAGGTATGAATCATGGACACCCGGAGGATCACACGTATGATACGTACAAGACCCGACGGATGATGCCCGGTCTGATGCCGGGTGAGCCACGGGTAAATCACATTTACGATGGGAGACTCCACGGCATCTACGTACGACCCGCAGGCTTGTACGTGTGAGGGGCATATCAAGCACGTGTCAATCACGACTGTGAGGGTTACAAGGAATGACCCAGTGAGTTAACTACGTGAACAACGTGTACTACGTTTGAAGGCCGGCTGTCATGGTGGAGGGGGCAGATGTGAATATATAAAGTGGCTGCTTGTCTGTAGCCATCATTCTGCTCCTCGTTACCACAGAGGAAGGACCATAGCACATGCAGTAGACCAACCAACAGCCATTGTAAAATTGGCTCAGGTCAGCTTGGAATTAAATCTGCAACTAGCAACTCTTGCACAGGCTATTATGCACGATGAAGAACAGTCCAGAAGAGCTGCCGAAAGAAGACGAGCAGTCATCAAGAGAAGGAGAAGGAAGAGATATTGGGTGAGGCCATGGCTGTTGCGAAAACCTCAGATGGGCAAAAACTTTGTGAGAATGCAGCCAGCCATGTTCCAAGAGCTGCTTGCCAAAGTTGGGCCTAGAATTATCAAGCAAGCAAGACACCCTCTGGAGGAAAGCTTGGGAGCCAGGACTCAAGATTGCCATCACCCTGAGGTATTTGGAAACAGGCAACAGCTACAAGTCATTGATGTATGGCTTCAGAGTGGCCCACAACACCATCAGCAACATCATTCCTGAAGTTTGTGAGGCCATCATAGCTGAGTATGCAGAAGTCATCTCCTGTCCAACAACACCAGAAGAGTGGAAGGAAGTTGCACAGCTGTTTGAACTTTCCCCATTGTATTGGTGCCATAGAAGGGAAGCATGTGGCCATCAGGTGTCCTCCCAAAGGTGGTTCACTCTACTATAACTACAAGGGCTTCCATTCCATTGTACTCATGGCTCTTGTGGATGCAGACTACAAGTTCATCTATGTGGATTGTGGAGCAAATGGTTCTGGATCTGATGAAGGAGTTTTTGCTGCTACATCCCTGAGGGAAGCTCTAGAAGATGGGACCATTGGATTACCTCCACCTGAACCTGTTGCTGGTGGTGACAGACCTGTGCCATACTTCATCGATTGGGATGATGCCTTCCCTTTGAGAACCTGGCTGATGAAACCACTGCCTCTGCGCAACATAACCAAACAGCAGAGGATCAACAATTACAGACTCTCCAGAGCCAGAAGAATTGTGGAGAATGGCTTTGGTATCCTGGCATCAAGGGTGTCTGCTAACCACTATGCCCCAGAAAACCAAGACTGTGGAATCTTTAGTCCTTATGCTGCTGCCTCTACAACCTCATGAGAATCAGATATCTGACAACCCAGAACAACATGCTTGACCACGAAGATCCAGTCACCCATCAGGTCAATCCTGGGAGGTGGAGAAATTGCTGAAATGCCACCACAGAGGATCGGAGAGAACTATGCTACCCAGAGTGCCAAGTAACAATGACTGTAATTGGTGGACTATATCAGCTCAGTGTCCAATGGCAAGACGATATGATTTGAGAAGCTTCTGGACCTGTGCCTTCATCTTCATTGGGCATCTTCTCTGCTACTTCTCACGTGGTGTCTGGTTCTTTTTCCTTGAACCCTCCATCAGTGAGATCCTTGCTGTCTGCCAGTGATAACCTTCCTGCCAGGTCGACTCTGCTCAACATGAGCCACCTGACGAACTCGTCCTTCCGTATGACTCAGATGTCTTTGAAGAAGCAATCACCTTATCCTGTTCCTGTTCCCATAGATGTTCCAGTAGAAAAAACAAGAAAACTAAAAAAAACGTTATGGCCTTTTTCAAGGCCACCAAATCCTCCCAAGAGAGCACACCATGTACACATCTTCCACTTCTTCAGGCCTAGAATCTGCCTGCCCTGCACTGGAACTGTCATCCAAGTTGGGCAGTTGCTTCTTGGTCTTCGCAATCTTCTTCTTTAGGTTGACATCTTGACAAGATGGCACCCTGGAGATGTGTTGCTCAAGGAACCCAAAGTTGGCGATAATCCACTTCTCCGTCTCTGTCAGATTTCTCTTGGCTGTACCGGAAGGGCCCTGTTTGATGAGCTTCCCAGCACTGGTTCTGATAGACTCCAGCCAGGTCTTTAACTGTAGCCCAGTACAGGGGACACTGAGTGTCTGTGCCTTGTCCTCGATGAGCCTCATCTTCCTTTGATGATCATTGTAGTCACGTCTGGTCCTGTCATAGAAGATGGCATTCTTCCGGTACCAGTCAGCGATTTCTTGCTCATCATTGGGAGGTAGAAAAAGCTTCTCAGTCTTTCTTCTTGGCTTCTTCTGAGATGCAGCAGGAGCGGTGGTGGAGGAGGCCTGGGTGGCAGGAATTTGACTGGCATCACTATCATCATAATCTTCTTGAGTGTCTCTCTTCTCCTTGTCTACATCAAAGTCTGGATCTCTGTCACTGTCATCCATGTCATTATCAGAAGACTTGGCAGAAGACTTGGCAGAAGACCTGGCAGGAGACTTGGCTGGAGACCTGGCAGGAGATGTGGCAGGAGACTTGGCGGGAGACCTTGCAGGAGATGTGGCAGGAGCATGATAAGTAGAACACGCAGGACTAGCAGGAGCTGCAGGAACACTGGATTCTTCAGACTCAAACAATTCTTCCCCAGAGGCAAGTGCAGAAGAAGGCTCTTCTTCTGTGACTTTTTTCTTTCCAAGAATGCATCTCTTCTTGGGTCCCATGGTGAAATGGTAAAGCTGAAACAGCAAACAGCAACAGCAACAGCAGCAGAGAAGAATACGGTGAGGTCGATCAGTTTCTGTCAAAGGCAGAGGTGTGAATGAAGTTTGCGTCACTGCGAATGATTATATACTGCTGGCTGAGGTCACGAGATTAGCCAACTGGCCCTGCAACCGTCCTTGACCCATCCTTTACCCCTCCTTCACCTAGCAGCTGGTGACTTACTCGTGGTAAACGTGAGTCACACGTAGCGTATGTAGGTATTGATTTTCCTATACTTAGTAACCAGTGACTTATCCGTGGTACACATGAGTGCACACATAGAAGCCGATGGTTTAATTGTCGCACACGTACCTCTTCTGCCAGGTTCTTGACAACCACATATGGGATGGATAACCCACCGGCTACTACGAGTGTCTCACGTGTGACTTGGTGTATGCCATGAGTGCCTCTACGGCAATAACGGCTTCACTACGGTTGCTAACCCTAAACAATCACCCGCAGGTTTTCTACGGAAGTTTTGAACATGAGCAAAACATGCGTCTATTTTGGTGGTCATTCTCGGTTCGAAGACGACTGCGAGGAATCGAGTAAGTGTCTTCTACGACAACCTCCCAATAACCACGGTTGCAGTATGGATGCCAAAATTGCGCAATATTACATCATTCTACGAGAGCAATACGGCTTCTCTGGGAAAACCGGCTGTGTGAAACCCCCCCTTAACATATAAAATGTTGTAAGGAAAAGTTCATAATGCCAGATTTCTGCTCTGGAAGCACAATTTAACACAATTTTTAGCATTTTATTCTGATTTTCCATTATTACGTAATAAGCATGACATAAATATCATGTAAAATTTGTTTTCTATTTTTTCCAAATTTTGTTAAACATAGCCAACATGTCAATGTGACTATCAAAAGGCACCACTAGGCCATATAGAATATTACTGTACACAATTTTGTAAGGGTAAGTGCATTAGTGTTAGATTTTGCTCTGGAAATGAAAGTGTTATGCCGGCCCGGGACATTGATGATAACAAAAGCCCTTTCGAACTTCGTTCGCTGAGGGTTAAAAAACAAGAACTTGCACAGCAACTCAACTACGACTTCCATTTATCAAACATGACACTGTTAAATAAAGTAATAAGACTTAAGTGTTGATTTATTAAAACCCTTAACATTATGCCCATAGCTTACAGAAAAAATAAAAACATACAGTTCAGATGGTTTAAAAAAAATACAAAAATAGTACTATGACATTTCATACTGCAGATTGTAATATTGTAATATTTATTCTGTTGCTTTGTCGTAATTATCTTTATTGCTAAAATTTTTCCCCGTGAGGTGAATGATGAGAATAATTCCCATACTGTGCTTATATCTAATGTACACAATGTAAATTGACCTCTGCAGGTGACCTTACGATACAATGAATCTATATGCCATCTAAGTATTTGAAATTACATCATTTTAATATGATATTTGAACATCGAGATGATGAAATTGTAATTTTTAAGAAATCTGGCTCACCTGTAAACTGCCTTTCACGCAATACTCGGTAAGAACGTGAACTTCTGGTAAGTTGATGCTGGCTCCAACGAATTTCACTACATTTGGATGGCTGAGATCATGCAACTGTCAACATAATTAAACATTCATACTGGGTAAAGTATATTTTTCATTTCTTTAAAATCACAAACTATACTGTTGCAGTTTCTTTGTAATGCTACACAATAATGATAATGATGCTTTATTTTTTGTATGTTGTAAAACCAATGCCGTATGCTCTTAATAGATCGTTAAATATATTACGATGAAAATATATGCAATGATTAAAATATCAAATTTTGTTTAAGTAAGGTGTTATTTAAAAGCATATAACTTGGTTTAAAAGATGTCTTAATGGTCCCAAGATGAGTCATAACTATCTTATGAGTCATCACTGGTTAGAACAGCTATAACAGAACACATAGGGTGTGTTTTAATTCTAGAGACAGTGCTGAGCTAGTCACCTTGATCATAGTTTTCAGGAAAGATCGATCGGACAAATTGACGTGGTCGATATGGGATAGATGTTTCACTGCGATTAGCTGGCCCTGCAATTGGAAGAATGAAAATCGGTTAGAAATTCCACAAAACATTTCAAATTTGATATACCGGTATTATTATTATTTGCTATCAGTTATCCAAACCCCCAATCTCTCTCCATCATTCGATACTTTTCATAATTGTGAAAGACTGAAAGTTTCATTCCTTAAATATCATAACTTTGCAAAATCGTGTTGTCCATTTGAATTTCACTGAGGCTGGGTTTATTGTATATAAGATAATTGAACATAAATTGATACTTTTCATATTAAGAGGCCACAGACAAACAGACAGACAGACAGAGACATTTATTTACAGAAAGATACACACATTTCATATACAAACATTGATTGAAACATACATAGGCAAATAAACAAGTAAAGAGATATTAAAAGATATTTTTCTCTATGTGTGGGAGGCCGGGTCTAGGGGTAGCAATTACCCCAGGGTCGGCAATTAGCGCCACATGCCATATAAGGTGATTGGGGTTCTAGAAACTGCTGAATACCTTTGTAGTCATTTGGTAATCAGCAGTGGTCATTGTGTCAGACTGACCAATGACTACGGGAGTAGAGCACACTTGATGGCTGTTGCTTTGCAATGTAAACTAAGATGCGCACATCTGCCGATTTACAGATTTTTTTTTGAAAGAAAAATAGAAACCCTTTATATTAAATATGCATAAAACAATTGAGTAAAAAAAGGTATATAGATAGATAGTTAAGAAGTTAATTAGGTAGATAGATAGGTAGACAAATAGATAGATAGATAAACAGATGGAAGATAGTTAGACAGATAGATAGACAGATAGATAGATAGATAGATAGATAGAGGGAGGTTCGAATCAGCAACTGAAGAAAGTTACTATTATAGCAAGAAATAGCTTGAATAATGTGCCTGAAATTGCTAAAAAAAGCATTGAAATATACAATTAGCAGCAATTAATGTGATATGAAATTTGGCAGTTGCGAATATTCAAATATATACCTTTATATTAATCAAAGATGTCAGTCATTAACCCTGTGATATAAATTAATGGAGCCCAATTCAAACATAAGTTACATGGTCATATTCAATGGTGTTGCATAATGCCACATGAGAATGAAGTGGAACCAATCTGAGTGGGGGTTCTTTTGTCTCCTTGTTAATTCCCTATTGAACCCCCCCCCCCCCCCGAACTCTTGCTATTTTGCAAAAGCAGCATTATAATATGTATACATTCATGAAGCACAGTCATTTGACAGGAATAGCAATTTAATTATAAGAACCTTTCAGTCAAATTATGGATTATAGCACTTTGCTGTACTTGGAATAACATTTTAACATGTAGAGGTCACAAAAGACGGCATAGAATAACCTTGGCTGCCCAGTTTTGGACCCTCTGTAACTTGCGAATGGTATTGTCAGGAAGACCACAAAGTACACTGTTGGAGTAATCCAAGTGACTTAGTACCAGCGATGATGCTAATGTTGTTGCTGTCTTTGTGTCAATGAATATCCTAATCTGTTTGATCTTGCGGATGTTACAGATGGCAGTTCTGCATTTAGCCATAATATGATCTTGTAGAGTTAATCCACTATCTAAATACACTCCAAGATATTTGATGGTATCACTGACAGACACCTGCTCTTGACCAATACTGAGATGCCTTGTTTGCACTTTTGACAGTAATTGGTGACTGCCAAATATAGTAATCTCTGTCTTTTCTGGGTTTATCTTAAGATAGTTGGCAGACATCCAGTTAATGATATTTCCGATGGACTTCTCAAGTCTTGACCAGAATCAATGCAGTGAGCAATCGTACTCACATACATGTTAAATAGCACCAATATTTGGTACCATTAATAGCAAAGAAGTTCGCAAATTGTTCTGCTAAGTCATCTGGATCACCAGGTGGCAAGGGGTTAATCCTTTGTTTACCCATCAGACCATTAGCGATGTTAAATAGGCGACGGGAATCCCCTTTAGCCAACGCAATGGCCTCTCGAAAATGAGACATTTTTGAGTCTTTTAAGTGCTTGGGATAAGCACTACGTGCCCACTTCAGATCATCGAAGGCAAATGATGAACTGCTCTTTCTCCAAATCTTTTCTCTTTTCCATACTTTAGCTCTTAATATTCTTGCCTCATTAGTAAACCATGCTACTTTTGGCCTAGGAATGATCATTTTGGTTATAAGAGGTGCATGTTTGTCAAAGATTTCAGAAAGTTTAAGGTTATATTGTTTAGCTAAATTTGCACCTTGCATATCCAATAGTGTGTTGGAAGCTGCTTGAAGATCACATCGAAATGCATTTTTGTCCATTTTGGCTACACGACGAAACTGAGTCATCACTTTCTAACGAGGATGGGGAACATCTACCTTGAAACTTATGAAGGGTATGATCAGACAAGAAGTAGTCTGACAATGATTATGTTACAAGTTAAGGATATGACCAGACGTATGGGTACTGCAGTTGACAAGTTGTTTACAGTCAAAGGCAGTGAGGAGATCAAGGAAGGACTGGGCATCAGATGCTTTCTTGTCATCGATGTGGATGTTGAAGTCCCCAACTAAGAGAAGTTTATTGTTGCTATAAGTTGCAAGAATATCGTTCCAAGCTTCTCATTGATTACAATGAAATTCACATGCCACTATTGCAGCACTTTCTGTATAGGATCCCCAGCAGTTCACTACAATTATCACCACATTATCCATTAGTTGAAAATCACATGCTATTGTAACAAGCATTTATGTATATTGTATAAAATAAAATGAATATACACACATTATTCAATATCATGTTGGAGTTACTGAAGTGAAATTCTCATTCTACTTTTACAAGCATTTTATGTGCAGTAAATGACTGTTGGTTCATCTCCAAGTGATAAACATATCATATCAGAGAAATAAAATGCACACTGGATATCTGAGAACCCTATAATAGAGGACTGACAAATGTAACAATTTCTTACTAAGCAATTTTCTTTGTAATTGTTAAGATGATCATTCTTGATATATTTTGCGAATCCAGAGAGACTGTGAGTGTAAATTTTGTTTATGATAAGCGGAACACTATTATTATAAGCCATGGGAATTTTTATGGATGCCATGTTTGGCAAATTCATGCCTAACTCTGGGAAAATGGAATGCATTGGCAAATTTGGTGTTGTGTCGATGAATGTGTCTATTTTTTACAAATATGTTGTTTTGAAAGTAAGCAGCTACCAATTTGTTCTCTAATTTGTACCAAAATTGTAATTCTTGAAGGTTACATAGATCATTAACTTTCAGAAGGCTCAGATGCTTGAAAATTGGTTCTGTGTGAGCATTATATTTTCCACCCATTATGATTCTGGCAGCTTTCTTTTGAAACTTTACAACTTAATGAATCTTTGAATTCCAACAAAGAATCCCATAATTGAGATATGGCATGAATAAGCTATAATATAAAGTGAGAAGGATATCCTTCGAGATAAAATGTTTCATTTTTAACATTATTCCTATAAATTTAGACATTTTCAAGGATATCTTATGAATATGTGACTTCCAACTAAGATGTTTATATATTTTATTACCTAGGTAGTTAAAGGCCTATGTATAAAATAGGTACTATATATATATAACTTTCAGTGTATCAACTATCTGAGAAATATGTGTATTTAATCAGGATGTATTTAATCGGGATGGAAATTAATCATATGAAAATAAGTATGAAACGTTTAAAGAGAGGGTGGAATCGTCATTTACCACGTGCTTTTGTTTGAAACAGAATGAAACTTTTTCAAGGCAACACAAATACTATTTCATGTTTTGGCCAAAACACTTCAAAGCTCAACATTGTGACCTTCATATCGATTGTCATAATTTCATCAATATGTTTTAATAAGTTTACTTGTGGGACAAAACATTCAATGTATTTTCTATTCTGATATCTGATGGAAAGTAAGCACATTTAAACAATAAAGTGTAGAGACTTCCTAATCACTCAGTAGCGAATTACCTCAAACATGCCCGTCTTGATGAATTGTTGAGTCATTTTAATAGAAGTGTTGGCACTCAACCCAGTCCTTGACGACAATAATGAGATCTGCAATTAACAAAAACGCTAGCAATTACTGTCCGGTAGCTTCTGTTCATATAAGCTTTGCTTTAGAACAAGTAGCGTTGTATGAGATGATACAAAAAGGATTCATAAGTTTTATTTCAGAATTTTAAAGAATGATTTTGTCACTGGTTAGCAAGATAGTCAAATTTGTTCTGAAGGATCCATGAAGTCAGCTCCCAGATTCCAGTTCCCAGTCAGCTACCAGTCAGTTCCCAGTAAAGTGAACTCACCTCCTAGTTCTAGTTTCCAGTCAGCTACCAGTCAGCTACTAGGTTCCAAGTCAGCTACCAGTCAGTGAACTCAGTTGTCAGAAAAAGATCTGGGCAACTGTTTGGTTTTTGGAAAGTTAGCTATAAAGTAAGCATGCACCAATGTTTGTAGCAATGAATAGCTGATGGAAAAGCAGGTACCAATATTTATCATAAAAAATTACACTTCGTCAAACAGATTTCTGGTAGCTGGATAGCTAATAATAAGCACCAATATTTGGTACCATTAAATAGCCAAGGGACAAGGCTATCTAATAAATACACTACCAAATGTCTGTTATCATTCTAAATACCCAGTTTCCAGATTTTTATGTATCATTTTATGATAAAAAATTACACTTAGCCAAACAAATTTCTGGTAGCTGGATAGTTAGCTATCCAGGAAGCACCAATATTTGGACATAGTCAAGAGTTTAGGCTATCTAATAAATACACTTCCATTTCTGCTACCATTCTAAATACCCAGCTCAAAGATTTTCAGGTATAATTTGTTCATCAAAAATTACACTTAGCCAAACAAATTTCTGGTAGCTGGACAGTTAGCCATCCTGTAAGCACTAATATTTGGTACAATTAAATAGCCAAGAGTTTATGCTATCCAGTTCTATGCTATCGATTAAATACACTACCAAAGTTCTGCTACCAATCTATATACCAGCTCTCAGATTTTTATGTGTCATTTTATCAGAAATATTACACTTAGCCAAATACATTTCTGGTAGCTGGATAGTTAGCTATCCAGCAAGCACCAATGTTTTCTACCTTTAAATAGCCAAGGCAGGCTATCTAGTAAATGCACTACCAGATTTATGCTACCTTTCTATATACCCGTTCCCAGATTTCTATGAGAAAATAATTAACTTTGCTTAACAAATTTCCGGTAGCTGGATAGTTAGCTATCCAGTAAGCATCAATATTTGCTACTATTAAATAGCCAAAAGATTAGTCTATCTATTAAATACACTGCCATATTTTTTATTTCTAGTAGTGCCATATTATTATAACATTGAAATGTCGAGGCACAAAATTTGGGAAAAAAAATTTCCCTGTTTCCAGAGCAGAACTTCTGCATTACTGCACCTAGATATACTAATATACTAAATACTGATATACTGAAGTTCAGGCACTTCTAAGAGTAATTCTCCTTTTGTAGCCTTCCATGACACTTGTATCGTTTTCGGTGTGCAACATGCCTAAAACATTGCCAAAAAATGTGTAAAATAGTGTTGTGCTTTTTGGAGGTTTCATGACCAAAATTAGATATGCTACTTCCGGTGAAAATATGATGCCTTTAAATCATACCAGTTTAATAATTATTTCAATTGTACATACTGATTGCGTGAAAATCCAATGCTTGCGAATAATTTATGAATTTCAACTTTTGTTTAGTAACATATGGGTTTATATCTTGCATAGTGTATCAAGTTAACCCCAATTTGTCCAGTTGCTTTGGTGTAGAACAATAGACACAATAGACATATGGGTAGCTGCTATTTATCCCCATTACACAAGAAATCAGTGGGGTCATTCCAATTGTCTTAATCCCCATTCCTCACCTGTTAGAAATAATGGGGATTCCCCAGTTTAATTCATCTTCATATTAGTTACACACTTGACTTTCAAATATTGATAGCAATTATATAATAACTTAAAGCCAATAGTCTGCATAAAAATCAATGCCATCAAGTGTATCGAGATTGCTGTCTGACTCTCATGAAAGACTTTTTGAAATAAGCCCTCCCATGTTCCGACATGTCTTATTAACCATCTGCGAAAATATCATATATATTTTTAGTTACTTTTGATATGAATGAATTCCACAGAGAGAATGATTATAACAATGCACATAAATACTGATCTGTCTAGTATTTGGTCAACATAAGTATGAAAAAAGCATGTCAAAATTGATTTAATATGTTAGGTGCAAAACCATATGTTCAACTGATTATACAAATATCATATCATCTTAGTCATAAAAATATTTTACACATTTTCTGGCGAAGTTATAGGCATCTAGCTGCGCAAGTTCTGCTCTGGAAATTTCGCAAACATAACTTTGACATGACACTGTTACTATGAGACGGCAATAATAGTGTATTTCCTAAATAGATTATTCCCATGGTTATGTAATGGTGCCAAATATTGGGTGTCTTTGTGTAGGCTGAACATGCAAGGGACATATTTACGGCCAGATATATCTCCAAGTTGCGCTGGAAATTGCCAATATTTTGAGTAATAGGTCAAATCTATCCAGTTACCAGAAATTTGTTGAACAAAGTTATTTATTTTTTCTGGGAAATGTCACATAAAAATCTGGGAGCTGGGTATATAGAATAGTAGCAGAAATTTGGTAGTGCATTTACTAGATAGCCTAATGACATGCCTATTTAATGGAACCTAATATTGGTGCTTACTGGATAGCTAAGTATCTTTTTATTTTTTAGAAAATGTCACATAAAATCTGGGAGCTGAGTATATAGAATATTAGCAGTGTAATTGCAGTGTATTTAATTGATAGCCTACTCCCTTGGCTATTTAATGGCACCAATTATTGGTGCTTACTGGATAGCTAACTGTCAAGCTACCAGACATTTGTTTGGCTAAGCATAATTTTGTAGAGAAAATGTCACATACAAATCTGGGAGCTGGGTATATAGAATAGTAGCAGGAATTTAGTAGTGTATTTACTAGATAGTCTTATCCCTTGGCTATTTATTGATACCCCACAATCAGTTGTATACCACATAGAAAAGCCATGTGGTATAGCCTATGTGGTATACATGTGTATACTACATGGCTTACCTTACAAGGATGGGAAATGTATACCACATACTTCTATGTATGGCAGGCCATTGACAAAAAATCACTTTTTGCAGCTAAGCGCTTCGCCGTTTAAACTAACGCCGCCGCTTTAAAACAATATTCGGAGTCACAATTTTACCACTATTCAAAAGATAAAATTGTCAGCTCTCTAAAAAGGTTAGAATATTTGAAATCGGACAAGAATTAACGATTCTAGGAGCAAAAAACGTAACAGAAAGTCAATGGTGTGTTCAGTCCACAGATGCAAGCCAGTGTTTGGCTTTGTTGCTATGGGCAACGGGACAGGAGCGTCATCGCTTCGGTAATACAATCGAATAATACGGAACAATAAAACATTTTCAGTCCAAATCTAGATAAAAAACAAATTTTGACAAGAAATATTTAACAACTGGTTTGTAAATATCATTCGTAAATTCTTTTATTAACCTCAAAATGTCCCAGAAAGTTTTGAGGTGATGACGTTGTTGACAGTTATGCAATGCTCTGATTGGTCAATGGCAAAAATTGATATTCATGAATTTTTTCTATACTACATGAATGCATAGCCTTGTGGACAGATTGGCTTCAGAATTCACTCGTGGCTAACGCCACTCGTGAATCCTGGCCAATCTGTCCACTCGTGAGGAATATAAAAATATACCACATAACCATTGGGTCTTATAATAGTACCGAATATTGGTGTTTACTGGATAGGTAACTATCCAGCTACCAGAAATAGCTAACTATCCAGTTACCAGAATTTAATTAGGCTAAGAATTTTTTTTCTTAGAAAATGTCTCATTAAAATGTGGGAGCTGGGTATATAAAATGGTAGCAGAAAAAAAGTAATATTTACTAGATAGCCTATTCTATTGTCTAGTTAATGGTACCAAATATTGGTGCTTAGTGGATAGCTAACTATCCAGCTACCAGAAATGTATTTGGCTAAGTGTAATATTTCTGATAAAATGACACATAAATCCTGAGAGCTGGTATATAGATTGGTAGAGAAATTTGGTAGTGTATTTACTAGATAGCCTAGACTCTTGGCTACTTAATGGTACCAAATATTGGTGCTTACTGGATAGCTAACCATCCAGCTACCAGACATTTGCTGAACAAAGTTAAATTTGTCAGGGATAATGCCACATATGTAATGGTACCAAATATTGGTGCTTACTGAATGCTACCAGAAATTTGTTTAGCTAAGTGTAATTTTTCTGATAAATTGACACATAAAAATCTGGGAGCTTGGTGTATAGATTGGTAGCAGAAATTTGAAGGTGTATGTACGAGATAGCCTAAACTCTTGGCTAAGTAATGGTACCAAATATTAGTGCTTATTGTATAGCTAACTATCCCAGCTACCAGAAATTTGTTTGGCTACATGTTATTTTCTATTATAAAATGATACAAAAAAGTCTGAGGGCTCGGTATTTAGAATGGTAGCAGCAATTTGGTAGCCTTATTTCTTGGCTATTTAATGGTACCAAAAATTGGTGATTACTGCATAGCTAACTATCCAGTTGCCAGAATTTAACTAGCTGACTTGGAACTAGAACTGGGAGCTGAGTTCACTTTACTGGTAGCTGATTGGGAACTGGAATCTTGGAGCTGACTCCATGGATCTCTGAAACATTCGCATTCAATTGCAAATGATGCCTTACCATAGATTTTGAATAGCCGGAATAGGCCGTCAGCACAACGTCGTCCAAACTGACTTTCCATTTCATATCCGCCAAGTCTTTTTCGTATTTCATTTTTCTTGCAAAATAAAGGGTTAATAATACTAATAGTTTCTTTTAGTAACATAATAATTTATGAATATTGAAAAAGAAAAAGCACCAATAAGGAATGCTTATAGCATTGTACATACTTATAGAACCCGAATACTCCACCAAATCCCAGGAGAATAGTTCCAATTAAAACTCCCAAAAAGATTCCAACTACGCTCAGCAGTCGGGCATTCTCATCTGAAAGGAGCAAAAAGAAAAAAATTAAAAAATTGCTTTGATATCTAGAATAAATTGACAGTGTTTGGCATGCATCTGCATATATATAACGTTAATACATAAAAAAACCGAAATGCTAGTGTGTATATCCAGTTTGTAAAAACAGCATATGAGTGTGCTTAGTTTGTTGGCTGATTTTGATAAATCAATCTGCAGTAAGCAATGGAAAGGTCACATTGGCAAATCTCACATGTGCAAGCAGTATATAGTTGTGTTAATGACTGATTTTAGTAAATCTGTGTAATTCATACTTTCAGAGTTTGTTGGTTGAAATTGGTAACTCAGTCTGCAGTAAGCAATGGAAAGGCAAAACATGTCAGTGCTGATTTGCACGAATCTAAATCATTAAAAAATATTAAAAGTTATGTAATTTGGAACACGATGTTATTTAAAATTTTGCATAGTGGTGCTGATTCTCATGAAATGAAGAAGAATTGAGTGATTTTCACTCTTTGACAGCATTACACTTGTTCACTGAATGTTAGCCAGTGTGCCTAGGGGGTTTATTCAATGACATGTGGCTTTGTATCAGAATCTCAATCCATAACATATCCTATAATTAGCAGAACTCATAGAGATATAGATACTTACTAAGATTGGTTTCACATATAATCTTCTGAGCCTTGTAAAGATTGTCAGTGACATCACTGATGTTTGTGTACATTTAAGCTGTGGCCAGATCATTGATCTTCACATCCTTGAAAATGGCTTAAATAACCTAACTATTGCACATTTGTCTTCCTTAATTGTACCAAGGTATTTATTAAATCTTAACAGTTCCCCCCTCCAACATCAATGGACTCAACTATGTTAGTCTGATTTCCCAAAAATTGGCATGGTTCATTTTGGTGTTAGGGGTAAAAGCTTGTGAAGGTTTTCAACAAATATCTGTTGGAGGCCCATCATGTCAAATGCCTAGCAACTCAACAAAAGCTTAATATCTACTTACATTATTTCATTCCTATGAAAACTAATGTGATTTAAATGGTAACTATGGTGCTTTGGCTGTGAACAAAAATCCATTATGAATTTGTGCTTGTAGCAGTGGTCACTGCATTGCAGGCATCTGGCTATGATTGGCCAGTTGAGTAACACTCTGACCTATAAAATGAATGAAACTGGCCACACACACTCACTGTTCTCACTCTTTCTTAATTGAAACACTGTAATTACACAAATTGGATTAGTCAATTGCTCTGTAATAACAAATAGGCCAATGTTGATAATGAAATTATTTCTAAAACTGTTGTAAACAGCAGATATGCAGTTCTGAAATGCTACAATGACCAGCTCACTGAACCTGTCAATTATGTGTGTTAATGTGAAAAAATGAAACATGATTATATATTTTTTAATTTGGATCTGAACTATTCTATTAGATTTGTCAAAAAACATGTCACATTTTTCTGAAAGACTATGTTTTTTCGGCTGCAAATTACAGAATACTAAAAGTATTTAGGTATATTAAAAAAAGAACTAGAAAACATTCTATGCAACTAGACATATATATTTTTTTTCATGGTATGACTAACAAGCAAAGGTATCTTTTTATAATTAATAATACTATAGATGGTGCAAGTGGTCGATTTGCAGACAGTTGTGTAGCTAGAGTAACGAGTATCCATGGAAAAGTACATTTTATAGCATGTTTGGCAATAAAGATAAAGACATAAATTGATATGAACTATACTAATTGATTGCAATATTTTGACATGATACCTTGTCAGTATCTTTTAGTCTGTACAAAATAGATCAATTTTTTTTTTTTTTTGCATGTCTAGACTACGTTAACCAATTGTGATACTACGTTAACCAATTGTGATACAGGTCTCTTTTTTAAAGAGAGCTTTTCTTGTTATTCACTTGAACATAAGGTTTACTAAAGCACGGAAGAATTTGTTTTATATTCATAAATGCAATGTTTCCGGAGGCTGAGTATAATGGTCTATTTGCAATTTTGCACCTCTTGAAATAGAAATTTAGACCAACTTAAACAAAATGGAAAATGGGTCAATCGGCATTTGACAGTGTTCAAATAAGTAGAAACATCATGCTAAACAATAAGCATTTTACCACTGAATTAAATATCAATATACCTTCAGTACAGAACTCTCCTTCATATCCACAAGGGGGCGTATCTGGTGGTGGTTTAGTGGCGCCACCTGGGAATATTATATTGTCTGTCAACAGAACCAGAGACCTGTTGCTGCTAAAGTAGTTGCCTATCTCCTGAAAAAATCAAATTCATGTTTCAAAGCATAAATAATTTATCATTTGGAAGCATTCTAATTGGACAAACAGAGTTATGCCCAAAAGCCAAGTTCCTTTATGACTGATACATCAATCATGCAACTACAGTTTTCATAAATACAAGCGATCTATTTTCCAAGTATCTTACAAAGTCATTTGTGCTGTTTTCATTACAACTGTCTTCATAAACATCGTAATTTTCTACTGGAGATGCCATCTCGGTTATGCTAGTCAGGTATCTTGTATGAGTCTTTTCTGGGAGACAAAGTAAACAACGAACACACCTGTTCCATGTGGTGCCAAATTCTCCCAAGGTCCCTTGGATCAAACTGCCATACTTGGCAGCCGTATTAGTGGCAACATTTACTCCGAAACACCGCTTGAATTGCCCATTAGTATATTCACTCTGCCTACAAGGTCCGGCCTCTTATTCGCCTCACTTAAATCTGATGCAATGTAATTGCTAGAACCACATGATATATATATATATATATTTTTTTTTTTGTGGGTAGAAAAGGTGTAGACATGAAGACAACTTTTGGCCCAACCATATAATATTATATACAAGTTGTATTTGTCGAGACTCAGATTTAGCTAGACAGACAATTTCCCCCAGATTATGCTATCTACAATGAAACCAAGCCAGCTGGCTATTACTTTATAAATCTTTGGCATGCTCAGACTATAGACACTAAAATGCATGTCATTACTGATTCTATAGGCCTGGCCTATTCATGATAACATATTATATTCGTATTTGTATAATTTCACATAACAGCAATATGCTGTAGCTCTTTGTAATAAATTCTTACTCTTTTAATCAAATAAATTTCAAATCAATTCAACACACAAATAAGAGAAATTACAGGGGTATTGAACGATTGGATCAAAATGTTAAAAGACAAATTTTAATTGGCATGTCCTTGATTCTTTTGGCTTGATTGTGGCTCTCAAAAATATGATTAATCAATTCCAGTGTTAAAAAATCTCCTCTCGACTTCAGAAACAAGACGACCAAAAAGTAATTCCTGTTTAATCAGCCTGAATAATTGACCAAGTAAATGATGGATGATTGTTCATCAACAATATCACTTCATAATGCTTTGTCGTTTTCCTGTTTACATCTCTTTTTCACATCATTTAGTGCTGAGTACACAACTCGCCCGAAAGAGTTCTTAATGTGCCTAGTATTAAGAAGCAAAAGCTTATTTTGTACTATTAAGTGGTATCAAATAACACAGCTTTGTTTGACTCAGTACAAGTTTGCGTGATGTGGTCGTTCTGCAAAAACATGCAGAGAAACTTGAAGCAGCTGAGTGCAAGGTCCAGTACGTAATTGAGGCATTGGCCAGGTCCTCTGTATTCTCCTCGCGATCTCAGGAGAATTTCAAAGTCTATATTTTTTTAGCGCGATATCAATTTAGCCATTACCTGGACATCGCCCATCTGCATATTCTGCATGTGTGACCAGGTGTAAGCCTGTTCTCTGTCCCCGTTGCTGTTAATGGTCAGGTCTCCCGTTAGACCTGAAACGGATTGTATTGATAACTTACACTTGGTGATTTTTAAGAATAAATGCGACAAAAATCACTTGACTGAAACATCTGATTTATATCAATAAGCAACTTTGAATCAAATGTTCATTTCGAAGTATTTTGTCAGTGATAAAATAATAGGTAATTGTAACTAAATGTGAAGCATCGTTCAAAAATCAATAATCGTTGAAAAGGTTTAGAGATAAAGTGAAGTAAGCAGGCCTAATAATCTTAAAATACCTAACAAAATTCGTGCACAATGCAACAATCAAAATCTTGATTGTTTCATGAGTTATGCGTATTGCATGTTCCAAAATGTTATAATCATGTACATTAAAAGTATATAAAAAAGAATTTGCGCAGACATTTAGGGATTAAGTTTCATATTGATAAATTGTAAATTTTTTATCTCATAACATGCGGTGTGTCTACATTTAACAGATAAGATGTGATGTACAACGGTGGTGGAAAATAGTTTCTGCACACCAATTAAATGAGCAAGATTTTGGTGAAAAAAATAATATGTGTATAGACATTTTGGCCGGTGCAGTTGGTTATTAATCAATAGAAACTATTTTTGTCTACATATTCTGCTCTTAATTATTACACAATATATTTATTAAATTGTATCCCAAATTTAAAACAATTAAACTTCTAAATGTATTAAGAGTGCAATATGCATAAATAAAGTGGATTATTTGAATCTTACTTGGCAGTGACCTCCCCCACAGATGCTGAGCCATCATTCGGCCATCTTCTATGCTCCGGTTGGAAGCCAGAGTTTCGTTGAAAGCAAATCCCAGCAGGTAAGTGGCCTCGTATAAGTTGGCTGCTGGATATGGAACCTGCAACAGGCAATTATGAAATGTCAAGATTATATTTTGTAACTCTTGCAAAGACATTTCTAGAATATGCACTTCATTGGTACACAAGTTATCACATGTTTATTTTGGGAATACAAGAATTTATTCCACAAAGTTGTCATATTTTGCAAAGCTGAAAGCTGTGAAATATGACAATTGAGCGATACAATTTTATCGACTAACAATCTTACCCTCTTTGTCTTTATAGAATAAAAAATTGCGTCTAGAAATTTATTTGAAAATCAACCATCTGAATCCCTAAAGCTAAAAACGCCAAAAGCGACCGATGTAAATGTCTCAGTCTCTGGGTGGGCTATATAGTATATAGAGATATGTTCTACCACAAATTAAATCCTCTAATCTTTGCAAACACTTTTATACTGAGTTTTGATGTCATGTGAATACAAAGTAATATTCCTGTTTATTAAATCTCTCATCCCGTGGGAGTCTTCGTTCACAAGACATCCACTGGTTTCTAAAGGGGCGTTCACACTGTCACGGATACATGACCACTTATGAAAATTTTTATTTTATTCTTGCTCATCCTTGGCCACACTTGATTCACACCCAAGCATTCTACGGATACTCCTGTTAATCCCTAAACGGGGGTGCTCACACAGCCAGTTTTCCAGGTGAAGCCGTATTGCTCTCATAGAATGATGTAATACCAAATTTTGACGCTTTCACCACGGTTGTTGGAAACAACATACCTAATCCGACGGATGATGCCCAGTCTGATGCCAGGTGAGCCACGGGTAAATCACGTTTACAACAGGAGACTCCACGGCATCTACGTATGACCCGCAAGCTTGTATGTGTGAGGGGTGTATCAAGTACATGTCAATCACGACTGTGAAGGTTACAAGGAATGACCCGGTGAGTTAACTACGTGAACTATGTTTAAGGCCGGCTGTCACGGTGGAGGGGCAGATGTCAATATATAAGTGGCTGCTTGTCTGTAGCCTTCAATCTGCTCCTTGTTACCACAGAGAAAGGACCATGGCACATGCAGTAGACCAACCAACAGCAACTATTGCACAGGCTATTATGCACAATGAAGAATAGTCCTGAAGAGCTGCAGAAAGAAGAAAAGCAGTCATCAAGAGAAGGAGAAGGAAGAGATTTTGGGTGAGGCCATGGCTGTTGCGAAGACCTCAGATGGGCAAGAACTTTGTGAGAATGCAGCCAGCCATGTTCCAAGAGCTGTTTGCCAAAGTAAGGCCTAGAATTAGCAAGCAAGCAAGACACCTTCTGGAGGAAAGCTTTGGAGCCAGGACTCAGGATTGCCATTCCCTTGAGGTATTTGGCAACTGGCAACAGCTACAAGTCATTGAAGTATGGCTTCAGAGTGGCCCACAGCACCATCAGCAACATCGTTCCTGAAGTGTGTAAAGCCATCATAGCCAAGTATGCAGATGATGTCATCTCCTGTCCAACAATACCAGAAGAGAGGAGAGAAGTTGCAAAGAGGTTCACTCTACTATAACTACAAGGGCTTCCATTCCATTGTACTCATGGCTCTCGTGGATGCAGACTACAAGTTCACCTCTGATGGAGGAGTTTTTGCTGCAACAGCCCTGAGGGAAGCTCTAGAAGATCGGACTATTTGATTACCTCCACCTGAACCTATTGCTGGTGGTGACATACCTGTACCATACTTCATCGTTGGGGATGATGCGTTTCCTTTAAGAACCTGGCTGATGAAACCACTGCCTCTGTGCAACATGACCAAACAGCAGAGGATCTACAATTACAGACTCTCCAGAGCCAGAAGAATTGTGGAGAATGCCTTTGGTAAAAATTAGAGTTTAGACGTATTGGCATAAAAATTTACCAACAAGAAAGAAAAACCTAATTATTCATGACCAAACATTTAGAGACAGTTAAAGTTATTTAAAGGGGGGGGGGGGTGGGAATTGGAGAAGGGCCAAGAAGAGATATACACTAATGGACTTTAAAAACGCATAGGTAAAACATGTTGTACAAACCCGAGATAATGAATTGTGTTATGTCATAAGAACAAACAGCCTTAAATTTAAGGTGCCATCAGGTCAATGGCAGTACTGAGGTCACGTTGCTGGTTTGACAATGTGATGTCATACTGCTTGATTGACAAACAATGAATTTGAAAGCAGGCTATCAAAAGCTTCCTTAAGGTTAGCCTTATCAAGGCCCCAACACATTTTGCTAAAAATCACAATGCCAAGGCTGCAGCAAAATTTCAGAGATTTCGTGTGTCCCCGCCCACCATTTCTCGTTTGTCTGAGCGTCACAGGATGACTGGAACCACAAGAGATCGACCTCGGCCAGGACAACCACGTGTCACAATGCAAGCGCAAGACCGCCATATTTGTTGGCAGCATCTCAGGGACAGGTTTCGACCTTGCACTCTCACTGCAAGTGATACACCTGGACAACATCATCCCAGAATCAACAGAAGAACTGTAAGCCGGCATCAGGGCCCACAGGGCATTTGTTGGAGTGGAGCTGGACCATCGCAGAATCGGCATTCCTCTTTGCTGGGCTCAGCAACATTCAAACAGGCACACGCCTAACTGTTTCTGGAGGAGTGTAATGTTTAGTGACGAATCTCGTTTTCAGCTTCATAGCAAATGGGCGTTAGCGAGTGTACCGTCGTCGAGGGGAGTGCAATGCAAGACCATGTGTTGCTCAGAATGACAGTTTTGGGCAATGCTCCGTCATGGTCTGGGGTGCTATTGGGTATGGCTGGAGATCAGAACTTGTGGTCATCAATGGTTCCTTGAATGGTCAACGCTACAGAGACGAGATCCTGCAGACTCATGTGGTGCCGTACTTCAATGCTCATCCAGACTGGACGTTCATGCATGACAATGCCAGGCCTCATGTTGGCCGCATATGCCAACAGCTGTTGGCTGACAACAACATCAGAGTGTTGGACTGGCCTCCCTATAGCCCAGACATGAACCCCATCAAACATTTCTGGGACATGCTCTTGAGACAGATGCAGAGAAGAGTTCCTGCCCCAACCACCAATGCTCAACTGCGCCAGGCCCTGGTGGAAGGTGGAGGGCAATACCCAGACGACAACTGGACAACATTTTGTTGTCAATGCCCCGAAGACTGGTTGCACTGCTCCAGAGCCGTGGTGGTCACACCCGCTACTGATCCAGCCTTTGTTGTTGTGGACTCTTTGTTATGCATTTTTGCACTTGTTGACATCATTGACATTGATTTGTTTCTGTTACCAGTCCATGTTTTCTGCTCTTCCTGCGATATGATTAATAAATCTGTTGTACAAAGCACAAGTGTGTTATTTTTCACTTAAAATGCAGTTATGCGTTTTTAAAGTCCATTAGTGTAGTTGGTGGAACAGGAACCATTTGTTTTTGGATTTGTCACACAAACTGTGCATGGTGTGCTCTTTTGGGAGGATTTGGTGTGCTGGAACTGGCTGAACGTCGGCTGAAACAGCTGGGCCTGCTGCTGCTGATGGAGCTGCTGCAGCTACTGAATAATCAACTGCTGCTGTTGCTGCTGTTGTTGCTGCTTGTTCCTTCTGACTTGCGCCTTCAGCTGCAGGAAGAATGACATCAGCTGGGCTTCGATGTAGTCATACGTGTCCAAGTCCAACTGAAGACATTCAGAATATATGTAGTCAGTCAAGCGGATTCTCAGAGTCTTCGGATCTGCAGGAGAAGGAGGAGGTGGGAGGGCTTTGATATGCTGGTTAATCCTTGCAGCTATCTGCTGAGCAGTATGGACAATGTCAGCTAATTTGGAGCTTGTTGCAGAAGAATGAACACCAGTATTCTTCCTCTGCTTGAAGGGACCACCCTTGGTTGTCGCTGGGAAGACTGGACTTAGTTCAATGTCAACTTCTTCAACTTCTTCCAGTTCTTCAGGCCCAGAATCTTGCTGCCCTGCACTGGAGCTTTCATCAGAGTTGGGCAGTTGCTTGTTGCTCTACGCAATCTTCTTCTTTAGGTTGACAGCTTGAAGAGACGGCACCCTGGAGATGTGTTGCTCAAGGAACCCAAAGTTGGCGATAATCCACTTCTCCTTCTTTGTCTGAATTCTCTTCGATGTACTGGAAGGTTGCTGCTTGATGAACTTCCCAGCACTGGTTCTGATAGACTCAAGCCAGGTCTACAACTGTAGCCCAGTACAGGGGACACTGAGGGTCTGTGCCTTGTCCTCGATGAGCCTCATCTTCCTCTGCATGCTTTCTATGCCTTGTCCTCGATGAGCCTCATCTTCCTCTGAATGCTTTCTATGCTGCAGCCGTCACATCCAAGACATAGTCGTTTTTAGCGATTTTTTTGGCCGTGACGGATGCATAAAAAAAAAGCCTCCTTTTAAAATGGAGAACATATTTTGAAAAAACTTTTTTTCGAGGGGGGCAGAAGGGCGATCCTGACCGGAATCGACGGGGGGCCGCCGGAGGCACCTTCCTCCCTTTAAAATGGAGAACATATTTTGAACAACTTTTTTGGAGGGGGGCAGAAGGGCGATCGTATCAGGAGTCTGCGGGGGGCCGCAAGATGCTGGTGTTGGATTCCGGCGCTGCAGCAGTCACATCCAAGACATAGTCGTTTTTAGCGATTTTTTTGGCCGTGACGGATGCATAAAAAAAAAGCCTCCCTTTAAAATGGAGAACATATTTTGAAAAAACTTTTTTTCGAGGGGGGCAGAAGGGCGATCCTGACCGGAATCGACGGGGGGCCGCCGGAGGCACCTTCCTCCCTTTAAAATGGAGAACATATTTTGAACAACTTTTTTGGAGGGGGGCAGAAGGGCGATCGTATCAGGAGTCTGCGGGGGGCCGCAAGATGCTGGTGTTGGATTCCGGCGCTGCAGCCGTCACATCCAAGACATAGTCGTTTTTAGCGATTTTTTTGGCCGTGACGGATGCATAAAAAAAAAGCCTCCCTTTAAAATGGAGAACATATTTTGAAAAAACTTTTTTTCGAGGGGGGCAGAAGGGCGATCCTGACCGGAATCGACGGGGGGCTGCCGGAGGCACCTTCCTCCCTGTAAAATGGAGAACATATTTTGAACAACTTTTTTTGAGGGGGGCAGAAGGGCGATCGTATCAGGAGTCTGCGGGGGGCCGCAAGATGCTGGTGTTGGATTCCGGCGCTGCAGCCGTCACATCCTAGACATAGTCGTTTTTAGCGATTTTTTTGGCCGTGACGGATGCATAAAAAAAAAGCCTCCCTTTAAAATGGAGAACATTTTTTGAAAATTTTTTTTCGAGGGGGGCAGAAGGGCGATCCTGACCGGAATCGACGGGGGGCCGCCGGAGGCACCTTCCTCCCTTTAAAATGGAGAACATATTTTGAACAACTTTTTTCGAGGGGGGCAGAAGGGCGATCGTATCAGGAGTCTGCGGGGGGCCGCAAGATGCTGGTGTTGGATTCCGGCGCTGCAGCCGTCACATCCTAGACATAGTCGTTTGTAGCGATTTTTTTGGCCGTGACGGATGCATAAAAAAAAAGCCTCCCTTTAAAATGGAGAACATATTTTGAAAAACTTTTTTTCGAGGGGGGCAGAAGGGCGATCCTGGCCGGAATCGAGGGGGGGCCGCCGGAGGCACCTTCCTCCCTTTAAAATGGAGAACATATTTTGAACAACTTTTTTCGAGGGGGGCAGAAGGGCGATCGTATCAGGAGTCTGGGGGGGGCCGCATGATGCTGGTGTTGGATTCCGGCGCTGCAGCCGTCACATCCAAGACATAGTCGTTTTTAGCGATTTTTTTGGCCGTGACGGATGCATAAAAAAAAAGCCTCCTTTTAAAATGGAGAACATATTTTGAAAAAACTTTTTTTCGAGGGGGGCAGAAGGGCGATCCTGACCGGAATCGACGGGGGGCCGCCGGAGGCACCTTCCTCCCTTTAAAATGGAGAACATATTTTGAACAACTTTTTTGGAGGGGGGCAGAAGGGCGATCGTATCAGGAGTCTGCGGGGGGCCGCAAGATGCTGGTGTTGGATTCCGGCGCTGCAGCCGTCACATCCTAGACATAGTCGTTTTTAGCGATTTTTTTGGCCGTGACGGATGCATAAAAAAAAAGCCTCCCTTTAAAATGGAGAACATATTTTGAAAAAACTTTTTTTCGAGGGGGGCAGAAGGGCGATCCTGACCGGAATCGACGGGGGGCCGCCGGAGGCACCTTCCTCCCTTTAAAATGGAGAACATATTTTGAACAACTTTTTTGGAGGGGGGCAGAAGGGCGATCGTATCAGGAGTCTGCGGGGGGCCGCAAGATGCTGGTGTTGGATTCCGGCGCTGCAGCCGTCACATCCAAGACATAGTCGTTTTTAGCGATTTTTTTGGCCGTGACGGATGCATAAAAAAAAAGCCTCCCTTTAAAATGGAGAACATATTTTGAAAAAACTTTTTTTCGAGGGGGGCAGAAGGGCGATCCTGACCGGAATCGACGGGGGGCTGCCGGAGGCACCTTCCTCCCTGTAAAATGGAGAACATATTTTGAACAACTTTTTTCGAGGGGGGCAGAAGGGCGATCGTATCAGGAGTCTGCGGGGGGCCGCAAGATGCTGGTGTTGGATTCCGGCGCTGCAGCCGTCACATCCTAGACATAGTCGTTTTTAGCGATTTTTTTGGCCGTGACGGATGCATAAAAAAAAAGCCTCCCTTTAAAATGGAGAACATTTTTTGAAAATTTTTTTTCGAGGGGGGCAGAAGGGCGATCCTGACCGGAATCGACGGGGGGCTGCCGGAGGCACCTTCCTCCCTGTAAAATGGAGAACATATTTTAAACAACTTTTTTCGAGGGGGGCAGAAGGGCGATCGTATCAGGAGTCTGCGGGGGGCCGCAAGATGCTGGTGTTGGATTCCGGCGCTGCAGCCGTCACATCCTAGACATAGTCGTTTTTAGCGATTTTTTTGGCCGTGACGGATGCATAAAAAAAAAGCCTCCCTTTAAAATGGAGAACATTTTTTGAAAATTTTTTTTCGAGGGGGGCAGAAGGGCGATCCTGACCGGAATCGACGGGGGGCCGCCGGAGGCACCTTCCTCCCTTTAAAATGGAGAACATATTTTGAACAACTTTTTTCGAGGGGGGCAGAAGGGCGATCGTATCAGGAGTCTGCGTGGGGCCGCAAGATGCTGGTGTTGGATTCCGGCGCTGCAGCCGTCACATCCTAGACATAGTCGTTTGTAGCGATTTTTTTGGCCGTGACGGATGCATAAAAAAAAAGCCTCCCTTTAAAATGGAGAACATATTTTGAAAAACTTTTTTTCGAGGGGGGCAGAAGGGCGATCCTGGCCGGAATCGAGGGGGGGCCGCCGGAGGCACCTTCCTCCCTTTAAAATGGAGAACATATTTTGAACAACTTTTTTCGAGGGGGGCAGAAGGGCGATCGTATCAGGAGTCTGGGGGGGGCCGCAAGATGCTGGTGTTGGATTCCGGCGCTGCAGCCGTCACATCCAAGACATAGTCGTTTTTAGCGATTTTTTTGGCCGTGACGGATGCATAAAAAAAAAGCCTCCCTTTAAAATGGAGAACATATTTTGAAAAAACTTTTTTTCGAGGGGGGCAGAAGGGCGATCCTGACCGGAATCGACGGGGGGCTGCCGGAGGCACCTTCCTCCCTATAAAATGGAGAACATATTTTGAACAACTTTTTTCGAGGGGGGCAGAAGGACGATCGTATCAGGAGTCTGCGGGGGGCCGCAAGATGCTGGTGTTGGATTCCGGCGCTGCAGCCGTCACATCCTAGACATAGTCGTTTTTAGCGATTTTTTTGGCCGTGACGGATGCATAAAAAAAAAGCCTCCCTTTAAAATGGAGAACATATTTTGAAAAACTTTTTTTCGAGGGGGGCAGAAGGGCGATCCTGACCGGAATCGACGGGGGGCTGCCGGAGGCACCTTCCTCCCTTTAAAATGGAGAACATATTTTGAACAACTTTTTTCGAGGGGGGCAGAAGGGCGATCGTATCAGGAGTCTGCGGGGGGCCGCAAGATGCTGGTGTTGGATTCCGGCGCTGCAGCCGTCACATCCTAGACATAGTCGTTTGTAGCGATTTTTTTGGCCGTGACGGATGCATAAAAAAAAGCCTCCCTTTAAAATAGAGAACATATTTTGAAAAACTTTTTTTCGAGGGGGGCAGAAGGGCGATCCTGACCGGAATCGACGGGGGGCCGCCGGAGGCACCTTCCTCCCTTTAAAATGGAGAACATATTTTAAACAACTTTTTTGGAGGGGGGCAGAAGGGCGATCGTATCAGGAGTCTGCGGGGGGCCGCAAGATGCTGGTGTTGGATTCCGGCGCTGCAGCCGTCACATCCAAGACATAGTCGTTTTTAGCGATTTTTTTGGCCGTGACAGATGCATAAAAAAAAAGCCTCCCTTTAAAATGGAGAACATATTTTGAAAAACTTTTTTTCGAGGGGGGCAGAAGGGCGATCCTGACCGGAATCGACGGGGGGCCGCCGGAGGCACCTTCCTCCATTTAAAATGGAGAACATATTTTGAACAACTTTTTTCGACGGGGGCAGAAAGGCGATCGTATCAGGAGTCTGCGGGGGGCCGCAAGATGCTGGTGTTGGATTCCGGCGCTGCAGCCGTCACATCCAAGACATAGTCGTTTTTAGTGATTTTTTTGGCTGTGACGGATGCATAAAAAAAAGCCTCCCTTTAAAATGGAGAACATATTTTGAAAAAACTTTTTTTCGAGGGGGGCAGAAGGGCGATCCTGACCGGAATCGATGGGGGGCCGCCGGAGGCACCTTCCTCCCTTTAAAATGGAGAACATATTTTGAACAACTTTTTTCGAGGGGGGCAGAAGGGCGATCGTATCAGGAGTCTGCGGGGGGCCGCAAGATGCTGGTGTTGGATTCCGGCGCTGCAGCCGTCACATCCTAGACATAGTCGTTTGTAGCGATTTTTTTGGCCGTGACGGATGCATAAAAAAAAGCCTCCCTTTAAAATAGAGAACATATTTTGAAAAACTTTTTTTCGAGGGGGGCAGAAGGGCGATCCTGACCGGAATCGACGGGGGCCGCCGGAGGCACCTTCCTCCCTTTAAAATGGAGAACATATTTTAAACAACTTTTTTGGAGGGGGGCAGAAGGGCGATCGTATCAGGAGTCTGCGGGGGGCCGCAAGATGCTGGTGTTGGATTCCAGCGCTGCAGCCGTCACATCCTAGACATAGTCGTTTTTAGCGATTTTTGTGGCCGTGACGGATGCATAAAAAAAAAGCCTCCCTTTAAAATGGAGAACATATTTTGAAAAACTTTTTTTCGAGGGGGGCAGAAGGGCGATCCTGACCGGAATCGACGGCGGGCCGCCGGAGGCACCTTCCTCCCTTTAAAATGGAGAACATATTTTGAACAACTTTTTATGAGGGGGGCAGAAGGGCGATCGTATCAGGAGTCTGCGGGGGGCCGCAAGATGCTGGTGTTGGATTCCGGCGCTGCAGCCGTCACATCCAAGACAGTCGTTTTTAGCGATTTCTTTGGCTGTGACGGATGCATAAAAAAAAGCCTCCCTTTAAAATGGAGAACATATTTTGAAAAAACTTTTTTTCGAGGGGGGCAGAAGGGCGATCCTGACCGGAATCGACGGGGGGCTGCCAGAGGCACCTTCCTCCCTTTAAAATGGAGAACATATTTTGAACAACTTTTTTCGAGGGGGGCAGAAGGGCGATCGTATCAGGAGTCTGCGGGGGGCCGCAAGATGCTGGTGTTGGATTCCGGCGCTGCAGCCGTCACATCCTAGACATAGTCGTTTTTAGCGATTTATTTGGCCGTGACGGATGCATAAAAAAAAAAGCCTCCCTTTAAAATGGAGAACATATTTTGAAAAACTTTTTTTCGAGAGGGGCAGAAGGGCGATCCTGACCGGAATCGACAGGGGGCCGCCGGAGGCACCTTCCTCCCTTTAAAATGGAGAACATATTTTGAACAACTTTTTTCGAGGGGGGCAGAAGGGCGATCGTATCAGGAGTCTGCGGGGGGCCGCAAGATGCTGGTGTTGGATTCCGGCGCTGCAGCCGTCACATCCAAGACAGTCGTTTTTAGCGATTTCTTTGGCTGTGACGGATGCATAAAAAAAAAGCCTCCCTTTAAAATGGAGAACATATTTTGAAAAAACTTTTTTTCGAGGGGGGCAGAAGGGCGATCCTGACCGGAATCGACGGGGGGCTGCCAGAGGCACCTTCCTCCCTTTAAAATGGAGAACATATTTTGAACAACTTTTTTCGAGGGGGGCAGAAGGGCGATCGTATCAGGAGTCTGCGGGGGGCCGCAAGATGCTGGTGTTGGATTCCGGCGCTGCAGCCGTCACATCCTAGACATAGTCGTTTTTAGCGATTTATTTGGCCGAGACGGATGCATAAAAAAAAAAGCCTCCCTTTAAAATGGAGAACATATTTTGAAAAACTTTTTTTCGAGAGGGGCAGAAGGGCGATCCTGACCGGAATCGACAGGGGGCCGCCAGAGGCACCTTCCTCCCTTTAAAATGGAGAACATATTTTGAACAACTTTTTTCGAGGGGGGCAGAAGGGCGATCGTATCAGGAGTCTGCGGGGGGCCGCAAGATGCTGGTGTTGGATTCCGGCGCTGCAGCCGTCACATCCAAGACATAGTCGTTTTTAGCGATTTTTTTGGCCGTGACAGATGCATAAAAAAAAAGCCTCCCTTTAAAATGGAGAACATATTTTGAAAAACTTTTTTTCGAGGGGGGCAGAAGGGCGATCCTGACCGGAATCGACGGGGGGCCGCCGGAGGCACCTTCCTCCATTTAAAATGGAGAACATATTTTGAACAACTTTTTTCGACGGGGGCAGAAAGGCGATCGTATCAGGAGTCTGCGGGGGGCCGCAAGATGCTGGTGTTGGATTCCGGCGCTGCAGCCGTCACATCCAAGACATAGTCGTTTTTAGTGATTTTTTTGGCTGTGACGGATGCATAAAAAAAAGCCTCCCTTTAAAATGGAGAACATATTTTGAAAAAACTTTTTTTCGAGGGGGGCAGAAGGGCGATCCTGACCGGAATCGACGGGGGGCTGCCAGAGGCACCTTCCTCCCTTTAAAATGGAGAACATATTTTGAACAACTTTTTTCGAGGGGGGCAGAAGGGCGATCGTATCAGGAGTCTGCGGGGGGCCGCAAGATGCTGGTGTTGGATTCCGGCGCTGCAGCCGTCACATCCTAGACATAGTCGTTTTTAGCGATTTTTGTGGCCGTGACGGATGCATAAAAAAAAGCCTCCCTTTAAAATGGAGAACATATTTTGAAAAACTTTTTTTCGAGGGGGGCAGAAGGGCGATCCTGACCGGAATCGATGGGGGGCCGCCGGAGGCACCTTCCTCCCTTTAAAATGGAGAACATATTTTGAACAACTTTTTTCGAGGGGGGCAGAAGGGCGATCGTATCAGGAGTCTGCGGGGGGCCGCAAGATGCTGGTGTTGGATTCCGGCGCTGCAGCCGTCACATCCTAGACATAGTCGTTTGTAGCGATTTTTTTGGCCGTGACGGATGCATAAAAAAAAGCCTCCCTTTAAAATAGAGAACATATTTTGAAAAACTTTTTTTCGAGGGGGGCAGAAGGGCGATCCTGACCGGAATCGACGGGGGCCGCCGGAGGCACCTTCCTCCCTTTAAAATGGAGAACATATTTTAAACAACTTTTTTGGAGGGGGGCAGAAGGGCGATCGTATCAGGAGTCTGCGGGGGGCCGCAAGATGCTGGTGTTGGATTCCGGCGCTGCAGCCGTCACATCCTAGACATAGTCGTTTTTAGCGATTTTTTTGGCCGTGACGGATGCATAAAAAAAAAGCCTCCCTTTAAAATGGAGAACATTTTTTGAAAATTTTTTTTCGAGGGGGGCAGAAGGGCGATCCTGACCGGAATCGACGGGGGGCTGCCGGAGGCACCTTCCTCCCTGTAAAATGGAGAACATATTTTAAACAACTTTTTTCGAGGGGGGCAGAAGGGCGATCGTATCAGGAGTCTGCGGGGGGCCGCAAGATGCTGGTGTTGGATTCCGGCGCTGCAGCCGTCACATCCTAGACATAGTCGTTTTTAGCGATTTTTTTGGCCGTGACGGATGCATAAAAAAAAAGCCTCCCTTTAAAATGGAGAACATTTTTTGAAAATTTTTTTTCGAGGGGGGCAGAAGGGCGATCCTGACCGGAATCGACGGGGGGCCGCCGGAGGCACCTTCCTCCCTTTAAAATGGAGAACATATTTTGAACAACTTTTTTCGAGGGGGGCAGAAGGGCGATCGTATCAGGAGTCTGCGTGGGGCCGCAAGATGCTGGTGTTGGATTCCGGCGCTGCAGCCGTCACATCCTAGACATAGTCGTTTGTAGCGATTTTTTTGGCCGTGACGGATGCATAAAAAAAAAGCCTCCCTTTAAAATGGAGAACATATTTTGAAAAACTTTTTTTCGAGGGGGGCAGAAGGGCGATCCTGGCCGGAATCGAGGGGGGGCCGCCGGAGGCACCTTCCTCCCTTTAAAATGGAGAACATATTTTGAACAACTTTTTTCGAGGGGGGCAGAAGGGCGATCGTATCAGGAGTCTGGGGGGGGCCGCAAGATGCTGGTGTTGGATTCCGGCGCTGCAGCCGTCACATCCAAGACATAGTCGTTTTTAGCGATTTTTTTGGCCGTGACGGATGCATAAAAAAAAAGCCTCCCTTTAAAATGGAGAACATATTTTGAAAAAACTTTTTTTCGAGGGGGGCAGAAGGGCGATCCTGACCGGAATCGACGGGGGGCTGCCGGAGGCACCTTCCTCCCTATAAAATGGAGAACATATTTTGAACAACTTTTTTCGAGGGGGGCAGAAGGACGATCGTATCAGGAGTCTGCGGGGGGCCGCAAGATGCTGGTGTTGGATTCCGGCGCTGCAGCCGTCACATCCTAGACATAGTCGTTTTTAGCGATTTTTTTGGCCGTGACGGATGCATAAAAAAAAAGCCTCCCTTTAAAATGGAGAACATATTTTGAAAAACTTTTTTTCGAGGGGGGCAGAAGGGCGATCCTGACCGGAATCGACGGGGGGCTGCCGGAGGCACCTTCCTCCCTTTAAAATGGAGAACATATTTTGAACAACTTTTTTCGAGGGGGGCAGAAGGGCGATCGTATCAGGAGTCTGCGGGGGGCCGCAAGATGCTGGTGTTGGATTCCGGCGCTGCAGCCGTCACATCCTAGACATAGTCGTTTGTAGCGATTTTTTTGGCCGTGACGGATGCATAAAAAAAAGCCTCCCTTTAAAATAGAGAACATATTTTGAAAAACTTTTTTTCGAGGGGGGCAGAAGGGCGATCCTGACCGGAATCGACGGGGGGCCGCCGGAGGCACCTTCCTCCCTTTAAAATGGAGAACATATTTTAAACAACTTTTTTGGAGGGGGGCAGAAGGGCGATCGTATCAGGAGTCTGCGGGGGGCCGCAAGATGCTGGTGTTGGATTCCGGCGCTGCAGCCGTCACATCCAAGACATAGTCGTTTTTAGCGATTTTTTTGGCCGTGACAGATGCATAAAAAAAAAGCCTCCCTTTAAAATGGAGAACATATTTTGAAAAACTTTTTTTCGAGGGGGGCAGAAGGGCGATCCTGACCGGAATCGACGGGGGGCCGCCGGAGGCACCTTCCTCCATTTAAAATGGAGAACATATTTTGAACAACTTTTTTCGACGGGGGCAGAAAGGCGATCGTATCAGGAGTCTGCGGGGGGCCGCAAGATGCTGGTGTTGGATTCCGGCGCTGCAGCCGTCACATCCAAGACATAGTCGTTTTTAGTGATTTTTTTGGCTGTGACGGATGCATAAAAAAAAGCCTCCCTTTAAAATGGAGAACATATTTTGAAAAAACTTTTTTTCGAGGGGGGCAGAAGGGCGATCCTGACCGGAATCGACGGGGGGCTGCCAGAGGCACCTTCCTCCCTTTAAAATGGAGAACATATTTTGAACAACTTTTTTCGAGGGGGGCAGAAGGGCGATCGTATCAGGAGTCTGCGGGGGGCCGCAAGATGCTGGTGTTGGATTCCGGCGCTGCAGCCGTCACATCCTAGACATAGTCGTTTTTAGCGATTTTTGTGGCCGTGACGGATGCATAAAAAAAAGCCTCCCTTTAAAATGGAGAACATATTTTGAAAAACTTTTTTTCGAGGGGGGCAGAAGGGCGATCCTGACCGGAATCGATGGGGGGCCGCCGGAGGCACCTTCCTCCCTTTAAAATGGAGAACATATTTTGAACAACTTTTTTCGAGGGGGGCAGAAGGGCGATCGTATCAGGAGTCTGCGGGGGGCCGCAAGATGCTGGTGTTGGATTCCGGCGCTGCAGCCGTCACATCCTAGACATAGTCGTTTGTAGCGATTTTTTTGGCCGTGACGGATGCATAAAAAAAAGCCTCCCTTTAAAATAGAGAACATATTTTGAAAAACTTTTTTTCGAGGGGGGCAGAAGGGCGATCCTGACCGGAATCGACGGGGGCCGCCGGAGGCACCTTCCTCCCTTTAAAATGGAGAACATATTTTAAACAACTTTTTTGGAGGGGGGCAGAAGGGCGATCGTATCAGGAGTCTGCGGGGGGCCGCAAGATGCTGGTGTTGGATTCCAGCGCTGCAGCCGTCACATCCTAGACATAGTCGTTTTTAGCGATTTTTGTGGCCGTGACGGATGCATAAAAAAAAAGCCTCCCTTTAAAATGGAGAACATATTTTGAAAAACTTTTTTTCGAGGGGGGCAGAAGGGCGATCCTGACCGGAATCGACGGCGGGCCGCCGGAGGCACCTTCCTCCCTTTAAAATGGAGAACATATTTTGAACAACTTTTTATGAGGGGGGCAGAAGGGCGATCGTATCAGGAGTCTGCGGGGGGCCGCAAGATGCTGGTGTTGGATTCCGGCGCTGCAGCCGTCACATCCAAGACAGTCGTTTTTAGCGATTTCTTTGGCTGTGACGGATGCATAAAAAAAAGCCTCCCTTTAAAATGGAGAACATATTTTGAAAAAACTTTTTTTCGAGGGGGGCAGAAGGGCGATCCTGACCGGAATCGACGGGGGGCTGCCAGAGGCACCTTCCTCCCTTTAAAATGGAGAACATATTTTGAACAACTTTTTTCGAGGGGGGCAGAAGGGCGATCGTATCAGGAGTCTGCGGGGGGCCGCAAGATGCTGGTGTTGGATTCCGGCGCTGCAGCCGTCACATCCTAGACATAGTCGTTTTTAGCGATTTATTTGGCCGTGACGGATGCATAAAAAAAAAAGCCTCCCTTTAAAATGGAGAACATATTTTGAAAAACTTTTTTTCGAGAGGGGCAGAAGGGCGATCCTGACCGGAATCGACAGGGGGCCGCCGGAGGCACCTTCCTCCCTTTAAAATGGAGAACATATTTTGAACAACTTTTTTCGAGGGGGGCAGAAGGGCGATCGTATCAGGAGTCTGCGGGGGGCCGCAAGATGCTGGTGTTGGATTCCGGCGCTGCAGCCGTCACATCCAAGACAGTCGTTTTTAGCGATTTCTTTGGCTGTGACGGATGCATAAAAAAAAAGCCTCCCTTTAAAATGGAGAACATATTTTGAAAAAACTTTTTTTCGAGGGGGGCAGAAGGGCGATCCTGACCGGAATCGACGGGGGGCTGCCAGAGGCACCTTCCTCCCTTTAAAATGGAGAACATATTTTGAACAACTTTTTTCGAGGGGGGCAGAAGGGCGATCGTATCAGGAGTCTGCGGGGGGCCGCAAGATGCTGGTGTTGGATTCCGGCGCTGCAGCCGTCACATCCTAGACATAGTCGTTTTTAGCGATTTATTTGGCCGAGACGGATGCATAAAAAAAAAAGCCTCCCTTTAAAATGGAGAACATATTTTGAAAAACTTTTTTTCGAGAGGGGCAGAAGGGCGATCCTGACCGGAATCGACAGGGGGCCGCCAGAGGCACCTTCCTCCCTTTAAAATGGAGAACATATTTTGAACAACTTTTTTCGAGGGGGGCAGAAGGGCGATCGTATCAGGAGTCTGCGGGGGGCCGCAAGATGCTGGTGTTGGATTCCGGCGCTGCAGCCGTCACATCCAAGACATAGTCGTTTTTAGCGATTTTTTTGGCCGTGACAGATGCATAAAAAAAAAGCCTCCCTTTAAAATGGAGAACATATTTTGAAAAACTTTTTTTCGAGGGGGGCAGAAGGGCGATCCTGACCGGAATCGACGGGGGGCCGCCGGAGGCACCTTCCTCCATTTAAAATGGAGAACATATTTTGAACAACTTTTTTCGACGGGGGCAGAAAGGCGATCGTATCAGGAGTCTGCGGGGGGCCGCAAGATGCTGGTGTTGGATTCCGGCGCTGCAGCCGTCACATCCAAGACATAGTCGTTTTTAGTGATTTTTTTGGCTGTGACGGATGCATAAAAAAAAGCCTCCCTTTAAAATGGAGAACATATTTTGAAAAAACTTTTTTTCGAGGGGGGCAGAAGGGCGATCCTGACCGGAATCGACGGGGGGCTGCCAGAGGCACCTTCCTCCCTTTAAAATGGAGAACATATTTTGAACAACTTTTTTCGAGGGGGGCAGAAGGGCGATCGTATCAGGAGTCTGCGGGGGGCCGCAAGATGCTGGTGTTGGATTCCGGCGCTGCAGCCGTCACATCCTAGACATAGTCGTTTTTAGCGATTTTTGTGGCCGTGACGGATGCATAAAAAAAAGCCTCCCTTTAAAATGGAGAACATATTTTGAAAAACTTTTTTTCGAGGGGGGCAGAAGGGCGATCCTGACCGGAATCGATGGGGGGCCGCCGGAGGCACCTTCCTCCCTTTAAAATGGAGAACATATTTTGAACAACTTTTTTCGAGGGGGGCAGAAGGGCGATCGTATCAGGAGTCTGCGGGGGGCCGCAAGATGCTGGTGTTGGATTCCGGCGCTGCAGCCGTCACATCCTAGACATAGTCGTTTGTAGCGATTTTTTTGGCCGTGACGGATGCATAAAAAAAAGCCTCCCTTTAAAATAGAGAACATATTTTGAAAAACTTTTTTTCGAGGGGGGCAGAAGGGCGATCCTGACCGGAATCGACGGGGGCCGCCGGAGGCACCTTCCTCCCTTTAAAATGGAGAACATATTTTAAACAACTTTTTTGGAGGGGGGCAGAAGGGCGATCGTATCAGGAGTCTGCGGGGGGCCGCAAGATGCTGGTGTTGGATTCCGGCGCTGCAGCCGTCACATCCTAGACATAGTCGTTTTTAGCGATTTTTGTGGCCGTGACGGATGCATAAAAAAAAAGCCTCCCTTTAAAATGGAGAACATATTTTGAAAAACTTTTTTTCGAGGGGGGCAGAAGGGCGATCCTGACCGGAATCGACGGCGGGCCGCCGGAGGCACCTTCCTCCCTTTAAAATGGAGAACATATTTTGAACAACTTTTTACGAGGGGGGCAGAAGGGCGATCGTATCAGGAGTCTGCGGGGGGCCGCAAGATGCTGGTGTTGGATTCCGGCGCTGCAGCCGTCACATCCAAGACAGTCGTTTTTAGCGATTTCTTTGGCTGTGACGGATGCATAAAAAAAAGCCTCCCTTTAAAATGGAGAACATATTTTGAAAAAACTTTTTTTCGAGGGGGGCAGAAGGGCGATCCTGACCGGAATCGACGGGGGGCTGCCAGAGGCACCTTCCTCCCTTTAAAATGGAGAACATATTTTGAACAACTTTTTTGGAGGGGGGCAGAAGGGCGATCGTATCAGGAGTCTGCGGGGGGCCGCAAGATGCTGGTGTTGGATTCCGGCGCTGCAGCCGTCACATCCAAGACATAGTCGTTTTTAGCGATTTTTTTGGCCGTGACAGATGCATAAAAAAAAAGCCTCCCTTTAAAATGGAGAACATATTTTGAAAAACTTTTTTTCGAGGGGGGCAGAAGGGCGATCCTGACCGGAATCGACGGGGGGCCGCCGGAGGCACCTTCCTCCATTTAAAATGGAGAACATATTTTGAACAACTTTTTTCGACGGGGGCAGAAAGGCGATCGTATCAGGAGTCTGCGGGGGGCCGCAAGATGCTGGTGTTGGATTCCGGCGCTGCAGCCGTCACATCCAAGACATAGTCGTTTTTAGCGATTTTTTTGGCCGTGACGGATGCATAAAAAAAAAAGCCTCCCTTTAAAATGGAGAACATATTTTGAAAAACTTTTTTTCGAGGGGGGCAGAAGGGCGATCCTGACCGGAATCGACGGGGGGCCGATACCCGGAAGACTGGCTGCACTGCTCCAGAGACGTGGTGGTCACACCCGCTACTGATCCAGCCTTTGTTGTTGCGGACTCTTTGTTATGCATTTTTGCACTTGTTGACATCATTGACATGATTTGTTTCTGTTACCAGTCCATGTTTTCTGCTCTTCCTGCGATATGATTAATAAATCTGTTGAACAAAGCACAAGTATGTTATTTTTCACTTAAAATGCAGTTATGCGTAAAGTCCATTAGTGTAGTTGGTGGAACAGGAACTATTTGTTTTTGGAATTGTCACACAAACTGTGCATGGTGTGCTCTTTTGGGAGGATTTGGTGTGCTGGAACTGGCTGAACGTCGGCTGAAACAGCTGGGCCTGCTGCTGCTGATGGAGCTGCTGCAGCTACTGAATAATCAACTGCTGCTGTTGCTGCTGTTGTTGCTGCTTGTTCCTTCTGACTTGCGCCTTCAGCTGCAGGAAGAATGACATCAGCTGGGCTTCGATGTCGTCATACGTGTCCAAGTCCAACTGAAGACATTCAGAATATATGTAGTCAGTCAAGCAGATTCTCAGAGTCTTCGGATCTGCAGGAGCAGGAGGAGGTGGGAGGGCTTTGATATGCTGGTTAATCCTTGCAGCTATCTGCTGAGCAGTATGGACAATGTCAGCTAATTTGGAGCTTGTTGCAGAAGAATGAACACCAGTATTCTTCCTCTGCTTGAAGGGACCACACTTGGTTGTCGCTGGGAAGACTGGACTTAGTTCGATGTCAACTTCTTCAACTTCTTCCAGTTCTTCAGGCCCAGAATCTTGCTGCCCTGCACTGGAGCTTTCATCAGAGTTGGGCAGTTGCTTGTTGCTCTACGCAATCTTCTTCTTTAGGTTGACAGCTTGAAGAGACGGCACCCTGGAGATGTGTTGCTCAAGGAACCCAAAGTTGGCGATAATCCACTTCTCCTTCTTTGTCCGAATTCTCTTCACTGTACAGGAAGGGCGCTGCTTGATGAACTTCCCAGCACTGGTTCTGATAGACTCAAGCCAGGTCTACAACTGTAGCCCAGTACAGGGGACACTGAGGGTCTGTGCCTTGTCCTCGATGAGCCTCATCTTCCTCTGATGATCATTGTAGTCATGTCTGGTCCTGTCATAGAATATGTCATTCTCCCGGTAGTGATGTCTTGCTCATCATTGAGAGGTAGAAAAAGCTTCCCAGTCTTTCTTCTTGGCTTCTTCTGAGATGCAGCAGGAGCAGTGGCAGAGGAGGCCTGGGTGACAGGAAATTCACTGGCATCACTATCATCATATTTTTCTTGGGTGTCTTTCTTCTCCTTCTCTACATCAAAGTCTGGATCTTTGTCACTGTCATCCATGTCAACATCTAAAGACTTGGCAGAAGACTTGGCAGAAGACTTGGCAGTGGACTTGACAGAAGACTTGGCAGAAAATTTGGCAGAAGACCTGGCAGGATACTTTGCAGAAGACCTGGCAGGAAACCTGGGTGGCAGGAAATTCACTGGCATCACTATTATCATCTTCTTCTTGGGTGTCTTTCTTCTCCTTCTCTACATCAAAGTCTGGATCTCTGTTGCTGTCATCCATGTCAACATCAGAAGACTTGTAGTATGTAGAACTGTTCTACATATGTTCTACATACATTCTACGTACGTCCCTGGCCATCCTTGGGCATTCGTAGCCACTGTCCATCTGTATATACTCGCCATCCACTCGTCGCGTCCATTAGTAGAATGCTCGTAAAATGCTTGGCGGACGTCCGTCGCCCGCCCGTCTACTTCCGTGCCCATCCTTGCCCATCCTTGAAGCACTCGCACGGGCAATCTACGACTGCCTCACGTATGCTCGTGGAAAGAATTTATACTTGATTAAAAGAGCTACAAGTCCTTGGTCATGCGTAGGTCGTATCCTTGACAGCGTGAACACCCCTCAAGTCTGTCAGTAAAATATTCAATAAGAATTTTTTTTCAGAGCACATTATAAAGTGACCAATAAATACATGATTGTAAAGTGACATTTACATGACAGAAAGATGACATAAAATACTGAAAAGAAAGCATCAATACAGCCTTGATTAAAGTAAAATAATCAGCTCTGGAATAATGAAATATTGCATGATAGATGCGCATTTCAGTCAGAACACAAATTTTGTTTTTAATCACATAATAGCATTGTAGTCGACAAAGATCTTAAACAAGTTAATCGTGCCTGTGACAGTTTCCCCGTCATGTTTCGACAATTAATTATTATCAAACATGTCAGTCAGGAAAAAGTGAATGTTTCTGACTATAAGATGCTAGGCGTTATGACTTATGACAGTTTACACAATCAAAAAGTCTAAAAATTTTGTCAAAATGTGTAAAAAGTTGGTCAGAAATGTCTAAACAATTAACGGGTGTTCACACTGTCACGGATGGGTATGGCGAGTGAGCGCTGATGAAAGATTTCTTCACTCTTGGTTATACTTGTTCCTACGTAATTCACTCGCCGAGCATTTAACGTATACTTGCGCTAATCCGTAGAACGCTTCTGTAAGCGCTAAAACATCTAGGACCATAAAAAATGTTTAAACAGGTTTAAAATTTTGGTTGACATTCTATGATGGAATTGTTTACATTATTTACGGGCATTGCTCGGTAGTCACTCGGCGAACGTTCTATGTACGTCCATGGCCGTCTGTGGCCATCCTTGCCCATCCGTAGCCCTCTCCTCATTCACTCTTGAACCACTCGCACGGCGATCTATGAGTGCCTCACGGATTCCTCACGGATGCCTCACGGATGCCTCATGGATGCCTCATGGATGCCTCACAGATGCTGCACGGATGCTTGGTGATGGATGTTCGCCGAGTGGTTGACGGACGTTCGGCAAGCTGTCGACAGACGTCCTTCAAATGCTCGTCGAAAGAATTTACACGTGATTAACAGAGCCATGAGTGAGCACATATAGCCCATTCTTTTTATGTCTGTGGTCACACGTAGGTCTTATCCGTGATAGTGTGACCAAGGCTTAATCAATGCAGAGCTTCGATACCATCTTTGACTACCATGTAATGTCGATTCACAGGGGCATCATTGCTGATATGTACCCAATTTTTGGGAAGGGGGAATGATCAATGAAATCATCCTTCCCCGAAATTCACAAATGAAAATAACGTTTTTTCTACACACTTTTGTCTGGGAACATTTGTGCCTTTTTGTACACTTCAGATTTGTTTGATTTGTTTGTTTTTTACTGCTTTAATTACACAAGGCAAGATCAGTTTGCACTCAGGAGGGAGTTAACTAAAATTTTTGTTGGTTAACTGCCACTCCTGAGATGACTTACATTTCGTTACTTATATCCCTCCTGCCCAGATAGCATTCCAAATTGTTTCAATGTCGACGTCGGCATTGTTGATTCGATGTTGTTCCAACAGTGGCCTATATAGAAACGATGATGGGCCGATTTGGAATGCTATCCGGGTGAGAACAATAGAAAAGATCACATGGTGGACTATAAACAATTGTATCTGCAAAAAATAGCTTGGTGATGGTCGATCCAGCATTACTCGCATCAGAAAAGAACTTCACTGGCTGCCAGTTGGTTCCAGAATTGAATTCAGACTTCTCAACATGACTTGGAAAGCACTAAACAATGAGTCACACCCTTACATATCAAATATATTGAGGAAATGGCCTCAGCAAACAATAAATCTCAGAAGCAATGACAATAACAACTTTAGGGCTCGTGCTTCTGAGTCATTGCTCCTCACCTCTGGAATAGATTACCTGAAGATATCAAATGTATAGGATTAATTCATACATGTCCATCTCTCATATTTTGAGAAGGTATGAGCATGATTACATTCTTATTTACATTATCAATAAATACATAATCCTTATTATTTATGTCAGTCATGTCCCCCACAATTTATGTCAGTCAATTCCCCCACAATGTAATCACCTTAATGGCTTTAAGAGGAAATTAAAAACTCGTCTATAATTCAGAACTGCGTATGAACAAGCATTGACAATAGGCTTCTTAAATGCAAGCGCTGGTGAGCAGAAATCTTTTCTAAAACAGGCGCTATACTATATACATATATATTTATTTCTCTTAACTAGTGTTCGCGTTGACAGCGGTCACTTTTATGAGGGAAAAGCATGGTGTGACAGACGATTAAAGAGGGTCTGCATTCCGCCCTCGCACCTGTCAAGAGAATATGACGCCCCTGTCGACTTGCATGTCATTATCAAGGAAGTGTCATGCAACAAAACAAGCTACATTTCCTCACATAAAGGACTAATTCAACACATGTCCATATGGCTGTTATATCTTGAGAAGGTATGAGGATGATTACGTTCTTATGCACATTATCAATAAATACTTAATCCTTACTACTATGTCAGTCATTTCCCCCACAATGCAATCACTTTAAAGATAGATTTAAAAACCGTGTTCCAAAGAAGACCTTAACAGCTGATTTAACTGCATCGCAACCAGCTGCCGGTTAAACCATGGAGTCATAAGTGCTTATGACTCCATGGTTAAACGAACTGTAAAATAACAGTGAAATATTTTACAGTGTGGGTGGTGGGTGGGTGAGAAAGGGTTTAACGTCCTATATTTTTGCACCAGATAACCGTCCAACATGGGCTGGATTCAAACCCGGGACCCGGGTATAGTAGGTTGATGAACATTGATATTGAGCTCTGCTAAACTCATGAAAATACATAAGAGAACCTTTGAATGGCGTGTAGAATTTACTCACAATGACAATATACTTATTGAATAAAAAAAGAAGAAAAAGTGATAAGTTTATTTCCATGGGTTTGCATAACATGAAATGGTAGATATTTAGAATCTTGGATATTTATGCAAACATTATGCAATATAGGATCCATTTATTTCCACTGGTTTTTCTGTCATATTTTGCCCCAATGGAATGGAGCAGCAAAATGAACAGGTATGTTCGCAACATTGCAAAGATAGGGAAATTTTAATTTGTACAAAGACTGTAAGAAAAGATAACTTGCCAATGGCACTTTATACGGTTTAACCGAAGCAGTATCCCCCCCCCCCCTCTATAAATTAATTATTGTTTACAACACGACCAGTCAAAGGTCTGCTGACTGTTCAATGTATAATAATTTATAAGTTGTAACAAAGGATAAGTACAAAATGTAAGATTATTTACACAGAAAGTACTAGGATTTTTCAATTAATATGAAATCCAACTGCACTGAGTTTAAAAAAGAAATTAGTGATGTTAGACCAATTCAAAATTAGGCCGTATTATTAGATACATATTAGGCAGTTTATACCAAACTGCTATTTATAATTAACACTTGACACCTCAAAGAAACCTACCTCGGCTGCTATTCAGCCAGTCCCTCCGAACCTACCCACAAAATGAAATCAATTCAATTAAATATCCAATTGCAATTCAGTAAAATGTGCATAATATATTTTCATACTCCCTTTGTCTGGCACCATATTTCTTATTATGAATGCACATTTGTTTAATTGCACTAATTTATTCAATCAATTCAAAAAATAATAATTTCATAGCCATATGTATAATTTCTATTCAATTAAACAGTAATTATATTATGTGTTTACTCCCATGGATGGGAAAAGAAACCGTAAAATGTACAATTTAGACGCTATTAGATAAAAGACATGTTAATGAAAAAACATAATTGACAATAAAAACAACATGGACAGCTTCTAAAAACTATATAATAAAAAGACTAGAAAAGAGCATATATTTCAAGAGTAGACAATTCCACTGCTGCATGTTGGGAGAAAATATGTACTTGGTATGTGGCGTAAACAGTTCTTATATTGTCTGTCTTCCGTAGAAATTAGTTTTTTGTGCTGGCGAGCGAGTGATTCCACCTTTGCTAATTTCTCGGTATGAACACTGTGCATATAGCTTGTAATACAGATTCAATTCTCCAAATGCATCTTTATTCCACTTCGTGCAGCCTATTCGATTTGTTTTATTGTCTATGTCAACTTTTTTAAATAGGCTTCATAATCTTACTGTGGTTGTTATGATAAATGGCCGTTTTGACTCCACTCTGTGTGGAGACTTTGGGAAGGCAAATGATCGTGGTCAAGTTTGATTGCATAACGTATTGTTAGGCCCTCTATATCAAAAATAATTTATTGTAAAAGGCCCTCTAAATCATGCTTAACATAAAAAATAAAAAAAATACATACATCGTCGTGGAAATTGGCCATTTTGGATTGGCCGTCAGCGTGAGTGATTGTTAGGGTAAATGGCCGTTTTGACTCTACTCCGTGTGGAGACTTTGGGAAGGCAAATGATCGTGGTCAAGTTTGATTATACATAAATTGGCGATGACACTGCATGAGAATAGGAGGTTCAGGTTACTGCCGTGAAACACAATGATCTGGTGAGTTTGGTGGCAAATGAGGGCGTGCTTGAAGAGTTATTTGCGCGACAAGCAACGACGGGAAAAGATTTCAAATATCTGAAAATGACGACAATACAGCTGTGGCCGCTGGTGCCCAACCTTAAAAAAAAACCACGAAAAAAACAAAGTGGACTCTTATTTTAGATTATACGTTATATATCTTTTAATTTATTTTTGATGTACTGCGATATTGATGACGTGTGATCGATCTCATTGGCCAATTTAGCTTTATTCAATTAAAAATTGCTTGAACTTCCTCTTACTTGATTTTCTTACCTCCTGTCTGAAAAGTTCATGCCTCCTTTTGCTGTTTTTCATATACAACAAATGCACTGACACACTATTAGATTTTGCTTGTGTAACTCGCTACCAGAAAATGGAATACCGTTGCATAATGTCAATGGAATACCGTTGCATAATGTTGCATAATAAGTCTGCTGCCTGACTGCAGATAACCGCAGGTAACCGCAGGTGATCTTAATGACAAAAATAATCGTTTTCTTTGGTATATAATGTGGAAAATAAGTTGTGTGGCTTATGAAAACTGCAATATAACATATTAATGTGAAATTAATAAGTTTAATAATAACCTATAGGCTATCTAAAGGCTGAATTGAAACTTGAAATCAAAGAAAATCGGTTATTTTAATAAAAACGTATAGATTAAAGATGATTTAACTTATAAAAAAAAATTAAATTAAAAGTTATGTATATTTTTAGTTTATTATATAATATCAAAGTCGATTTTTGCTGGTTCTAACCATTTTCCCATTTATTTGTTTTTACTAACCGTTAATTAATAATCTATTATAATATTAATAACTCCTATACTTGACAAAAATTGTGGTTTTTCTTCACGATCATTTCAAACGTTTACATAATATTTCACTGTCACTGTCAAACCTAATTAAAAGGTTTAAGTGACTATATATATATCTCACCTCTTCATCCTCTTCATAGTAGTACCCAAAGCGCGCTGCCGCCCCTTCTTTCACATCTGTCACGAATTGCTCGTAATCGACGGACGAAATGCGGTTGTAATAAGACAGCATGAAAACAGCAGGGAAGACAGCTTTGATTTCAGCATCATCAGCTTGGCCCTGAAATAAATTCAGTTAGCATCATTTTGACCTTTATTAGTAAAAAAATAACACGCATATTCGATCCACAAGCCATATGTGTCGTTTATAATTATGAAACACAATCCAACTTCATATATTATCTTATCTTATCTTATCTTATCTTATCTTATCTTATCTTATCTTATCTTATCTTATCTTATTCTATCTTATTCTATCTTATCTCACTCACCTGTTCCCAACTGAAATCACCAAATATTTTCCTTTGTGAATAGTACTTTATACTGATGAACATGTAATCTCCCTCATGATAACTTTTTTCGTAAGCTATTTTCATTAGTTTTCTGAATGTGGCTCCATGGGTGCCTGTAATTATGACTGGAAAAAATAATAACAAATTCCCTTATATACATGAGATGAGGATGATATGGCACTTTTATAACTTCTAGAATTTGTACACTTACTGTGCAAATATTGATGATGGGAGATGTAATGATGATATGAAAGGATATTAGAGAAGCCACAGCAGCTGCACATATCGCATGGCATAATTCACATAGTTTCTTTAATGATTGCTCTTTCTTTTTACGTACTTTGCCACTTGTAAAGATCAGGTCTGTTTTGTGGTCTATTCATGACTGAGTCGCTTTGTCTTTTTTTTTTTTTTATGGCAAAACTGCCAACAAATTATCAAGCCAAGAAAAACCTTACTTCAAAGTATAGTTACAAAATATTTATTGCTTGTTCACCGTATATACAGTGGGTCTGAACAGTTAAGACAATTAAAAATCAAGATCCCTCGAAAAATGATTCCATAATTAAGGATGTTTCGATTAAGATCACTTAAGTAATTGTATGATCGAGCAATTATTGGCTGCTAAGGGGGTTCTCACATCAGTGAAGCCGTATTGCTGTCGATCCAACTATGAAGGTTACAAGGAACGACCCCGCGAGTGTACTACGTGTACTATGTATACTACGTGTACTACGTTTATACGTGTACTACGTGTGCTACGTGTACGGCGTGTACTACGTTTGAAGGCCGGCTGTCAAGGTGGAAGGTGGAGGGGCAGATGTGAATATATAAGTGGCTGCTTGTCTGTAGCCTTCATTCTGCTCCTGGTTGCCACAGAGAAAGGACCATGCACATGCAGTAGAATAACCAACAACCATTGCAAAATTGGCTCAGGCCAGCTTGGAAATAAATGTGCTACTAGCAACTATTGCACAGGCTATTATGCACATGAAGAACAGTCCCAGAATAGCTGCAGAAATAAGACAAGCAGTCATTAAGAGAAGGAGAAGGAAGAGATTTTGGGTGAGGCCATGGCTATTGCGAAGACCTCAGATGGGCCAATACGAACGCTTGATGAATGATTTATTGATGGAGGATACAACCCACTACAAGAATTTGTGAGAATGCAGCCAGCCATGCTGCTAGCCAAAGTTGGGCTTAGAATTAGCAAGCAAGACACCTTCTGGAGGAAAGCTTTGGAGCCATCACCCTGAGGTATTTGGCAACTGGCAACAGCTACAAGTCATTGATGGATGGTTTCAGAGTGGCCCACAACACCATCAGCAACATCATTCCTGAAGTGTGTGAAGCCATCATAACTGAGTATGCAGAAGATTTTATCTCCTGTCCAACAACACCAGAAGAGTGGAGAGAAGTTGCACAGCTGTTTGAGGCAAGATGGAACTTTCCCCAATGTATTGGTGCCATAAATGGGAAGCATGTGGCCATCAGGTGTCCTCCCAAAGGAGGTTCACTCTACTATAACTATAAGGGCTTCCATTTCATTTTACTCATGGCTCTTTTGGATGCAGACAACAAGTTCATCTATGTGGCAAGACAATATGATGTGAGAAGCCTGCAAGATTTTACAAAACAACCCCGTCTGCAGGAGCTTCTTCTTCAGTTGCCACAGGCCAGCCTGTAGGTACCTACCAGTTTCTGGACCTGGACCTTAATTGGGTGTCTTCCCTGCTGTACCTTCTCCAGTGGTGCCTGGTTCTTCTTCCTTGAACCCTCCTTCAGTGGGATCCTTGCTGTCTGCCAGTGACAACGTTCCTGCCAGTTCGACTCCGCTCAACATGAGCTGCCACGTGATGGAGTCGAACTGGCAGGAATGTTGTCACTGGCAGACAGCAAGGATCCCACTGTTCAAGGAAGAAGAATCAGGCACCACTGAAGAAGGTACAGCAGGGAAGGCACCCAATGAAGATGAAGGTCCAGGTCCAGAAGACTGGTAGGTACCTGCAGGCTGGAACGTGGCAGCTGAAGAAGCTCCTGCAGGCTGTAAAGAAGCTGAAGGACACGGCTGTGCAGACATCGTCTGCAAGGCAGTCCATTGTTTCTCAGGAGTAGCGTGCTGGAACTGGCTGAACGTCGGCTGAAACATCTGTTCCTGCTGCTGCTGATGGAGCTGCTGTAGCTGCTGAATAATCAACTGCTGCTGTTCCTGCTGCTGCCGTTGCTGCTGCTTGTTCCCCCTGACTTGGACCTTCAGCTGCAGGAAGAACGACATCAGCTGGGCTTAGACATCGTCTTACGTGTCCAAGTCCAACTGAAGACACTCAGAATATATGTAGTCAGTCATCAAGCGGATTCTCAGAGTCTTCGGATCTGCAGGAGGAGGAGGAGGCTGTGCGATGGCTTCCATGTGCTGGTCAATCCTTGCAGCTGTCTGCTGAGCAGTCTGGACTATGTCAGCTAATTTGGAGCTTGTTGCAGAAGAATGATCACTGGACTTGGCTCAATGTCAACTTCTTCAACTTCTTCCAGTTCTTCAGGCCCAGAATCTGGCTGCCCGGCACTAGAGCTTTTATCAGAGTTGGACAGTTGCTTGTTGCTCTACGCACTCTTCTTCTTTTGGTTGACAGCTTGAAGAGACGGCACCCTGGAGATGTGTTGCTCAAGAAACCCAAAGTTGGCGATAATCCACTTCTCCTTCTCTGTCGGATTTCTCTTGGCTGTACCAAAAGGACCCTGCTTGATGAGCTTCCCAGCACTGGTTCTGATAGACTCAAGCCAGGTCTTCAACTTTAGCCCAGTACAGGGGACACTGAGGGTCTGTGCCTTGTCCTCGATGAGCCTCATCTTCTTCTGATGATCCTTGTAGTCACGTCTGGTCCTGTCATAGAATATGTCATTCTCCCAGTACCAGTCAGCGGTGTCTTGCTCATCATTGACAGGTCAAAGAAGCTTCCCAGTCTTTCTTCTTGGCTTCTTCTGAGATGCAGCAGGAGCATTTGCAGAGGAGGCCTGGGTGGCAGGAAATTCACTGGCATCACTTGGCAGAAGACTTGGCAGTGGACTTGACAGAAGACTTGGCAGAAGACCTGGCAGGATACTTTGCAGAAGACCTGGCAGGAAACCTGGGTAGCAGGAAATTCACTGGCATCACTATCATCATCTTCTTCTTGGGTGCCTTTCTTCTCCTTCTCTACATCAAAGTCTGGATCTCTGTCGCTGTCATCCATGTCAACATCAGAAGACTTGTAGTACGTAGAACTGTTCTACATATGTTCTATATACATTCTACGTATGTCCGTGGCCATCCTTGAGCATTTGTAGTCACTGTCTATCTGTATATACTCGCCATCCACTCGTCGCGTCCATTAGTGGAATGCTCGTAAAACGCTTGGCTGACGTCCATCGCCCGCCCGTCTACTTCCCTGCCCATCCTTGCCCATCCTTGAAGCACTCGCACTTGCACGGGCAATCTACGAGTGAATTACGAGTGATCTACAAGTGATCTACAAGTGATGTAACAGTGATCTACGAGCGATCTACGAGCAATCTACAAGTGCCTATGAGTGCCTATGTGTGCCTATGAGTGCCTAGGAGTGCCTATGAGAGCCTATGAGTGCATGACAGAAGCCTGACGGATGTTTGGCGAATGCTTGGCGACGGACACGATAAAGTGGTCCTGTCATAGAATATGTAATTCTCCCGGTACCAGTCAGCGGTGTCTTGCTCATCATTGAGAGGTCGAAAAACCTTCCCAGTCTTTCTTCTTGGCTTCTTGGCCTGAGTGGATTGCATCTCTTCTTGGGCCCCATGGTGAAAAGGTAAAGTTGAAACAGCGAACAGGAACAGCAACAGCAGCAGCAGGGAAGAATATGGTGAGGTCGATCAGTTTCTATCAAAGGCAGAGGTGTGAATAAAGTTTGCCTCACTGCGAATGATTATATACTGCTGGCCGAGGTCACGTGATGAGCCAACCGGCCCTGCAACCGTCCTGCACCTGTCGTTAACATAGCAGCCAGTGACTTACTCAGGGCACATGTGTGTCACATGTAACGTATGTAGGTACTGATTTTTCTATATGTAGAAACCGGTGACTTATCCTTGGTACACGTGAGTACACAGGTAGAAGCCGGCGGTTTAATTGTCGCACGCGTACCTCTCTAGCTGGGTTCTTGACACCCACGTGTGCGACAGTTAACCCACTGGCTACTACGTGTGTGTCATGTGTGGTTGCTAACTATAAACAATCACCCACGAGTTTCTACGGAATTTTGAACATGAGCAAATATCCTTACATAATTCTATGAGAGCAATACGGCTTCACGGGAAAACCGGCTATGTGAGAACCCCCCTTTACTGAAACAGTTACAGGTTTTCCCCTCATTTATAGTCTTGTTATGTAATGTTACTTTGTAACTGTTACAAGAATACCTTAATGAATGCACTGAAAGAGATATCATAATCTAATGTAGGTGACCTTGATGTTACAGTCAAGGTCATTGTGTGACCTTGGACTTTGACCCAAGGTCATGCAAAATATTTGTACTAAGTCGTGTGAGACTTCTGAAGTAGAGCTGTACCCGCTGAATACCGGTTCTAGATATACCGTTGGAACCAGTACGAGGTTTACGATATGGGTATTGATAATCGTTATGTAATAATAACGATATGCCTAAACAGTATGCAGAGCAGCATTTTCGAGCAAGTAAGACACCTGCTACCGAGATGTTCCAGTGTTTGTGAAGAAAAATATCAGCTGACTCTTAACTACAATGATGTAAAACAAAAGTTTGAAGTTACTCAATGAAGATTTTTTTCATTATATCTGATAGTCTCTTTGCGTTTATAATAAACCTTTATACTAAATTACTAATTGACAAAGTTTAAGAATCGTATCGTGATACGTATCGTATCGGTTTTACTGCATCGTATCGTTTTAAAGATAAAGGTGCACAACCCTATTCTGCAGTGATCAACCCAAATGGGGTGAAGATCCGATAATGCAGTGAGGAGTTATAGTATGTTACCTCATTTGGGGTAATCATCCTCGGGGTCGCAAATGTAGATGCCACAACATCGGTCAACATCACTTAACATTACCAAGCATCATGTTTTGTGTAAAAATCAGGCCCAAAACCTGTCAAAAATGCCACTTTTTAACTTTTGACCTTGAACTTTGACCTTGCACTACCCAAAGGTCAAATGTTATGCAATATCTTAAAACGTCTTTGCGATAGGAACATTTTGACATATTGTTGAGGTCTCTACCTTAAATATTACGTGATTAACAATATGGGTTGCCGTGGTCAAGTGGTTAAGGTGTTTGCCTGCTATCCGCAAGGTTTTGGGGTCGAACCCCAACCATGGCATCGAGGAGTTGGGCAGATCCTCATCAACCATTGCCTCACTTCACCCAGGTGCAATGGGTACTTGTGCATTAGGCACCCACAGTGATGGCACTGGTGTGAGCTCTTAAGCCCCTGCGGTTAGGTTCGTGTCCAAGGCTGAATACTGCCGCCCAGGGAGTTGAGAAAGACTGGATTGGTGGGGTGTAATTGTAAAGTCTATTGAAACTGCTTGAGCGGTGATTCTAGACTATGATTGCCTAAAATTATATTTACAATTATTTTTTATCCTAAAATTCAGGGTGACCTTGACCTTTGACCCAGATCATTCACACTCATACCCTATTTTTATATAATCAAAGACTATATATATGCATGAAAAAAATAATAAATGGCAAATAAAGAAGAAGAAGATAATAGAAATACATGGATCAACAGTTAAAATAATTAAATACGTAGAGCTATATATTATGAGTAATAGTAATCAACACTACATAGTATCTCTAAGAACTTCTAAACCAAGGATTATACATGAAATACGGCTCAATTTCAGTGAACCAATCCAAAGTTATAACTCTTTTTTTTAGGGTAAATAAGAAATTTTAACGCCCCATATCTCGATTACTCTTAACACATTCTAACATTTAGTTTCTTTCTCTGCTTTAAAAGATGAATTTTGGGCTTATTAATCTCACTGCGTACAGATTGTGCCTCCCTCTCATAAAATTGCTACAACTCTTCAAATTGCATCAACCAACAAGGAACAGTGTCATCTGCACAGCGAAGCATCTCTCTGGAATGTTATTACGCCATTCTATAGTTGGCCATCTCATGCAATTTCAATGAAACCGAAACATCCCATCCCCTTTATTAACTCTGGACAAACATCAGGATCAATTCCATCATATTGAAATCCGCTTTGTAATACAATCACAATGGGATCCCCTCTTAAGACTATAAAATTAAGACTACAGTCAGTTTCATTAAAACGGCCTGTCAAATTAAACCTAGACAAAGCTAGGCAGCTTCTGCCTACGAAAAGATGCATGTTAATTACAAAAATATATATATATATAGATATATAGATATGATCTATTAGATCTTACATTTACCAAGGTTTTTATTTTTTTTTCAGTGGTAGCAACTAAGACTAGGAAAAGACTGAAGCAGCTGCATTTAGCCATGTATTGCTCCAGCCAGGAATAAGTTGCTATAGCTGTCTAGAGTAGACCATATTGTCGGCCTGGTCACAATCAACCTATACTCAGGGTGGACACTGAGGTCAATTTTTTTTTACCTTTACAAATCATTTTGTAATTATAACAGTTGTGTGGCCTAGCATGTCCTTCTACTTTCTGCCAAATATTGTTTTGCATCCACTTTTAGTCTTTGTGTGGCAATGGCATCAGTAAATGAGCAGAAGTAGAGTAAATTATCACTTTTCAGCATTGTATGATAGTTTCATAATACCTGTGGGAAATATTATCTCAAATATCGCTGAAATGTTTTGGGAGTCCATGTAATCACCTTGTGACAATATAATTTACAATGTTGTCAAGATGTTCTGGCAATCATTTTTTGGTAATGAAACCATGACTGGCAAGTTTTTTCGGGTCCACACTTTAATATTGGACAAGATTAGTCAACAGTTGTGGCATGAATGTTGCAACCTGTTCGTGTTTGCAGGGTGGATGTGGCATGTCATCGTACATGCAATGAGACAAAACAATTTGAAATTTATAATCATACACAAGGCTAAATTGGAACTCTCCCATAACATGTATGATCAATATCAGGTCAGTATCAAAGCGAATTCATAATTCATAATTCATAATTCTGTTGATCATGTTCATCACACTGGCGTGCAGTCAAGGGCTTAGTGTAGCACATGGACTGCAAAGCTAATTTTGTGTTAACCAAACTCTTTGTCCTGCTCTATGACACCATTGAATGACCTCTGGACCCATTATACAATGCATTTGATGTTAATGAATCCCATTGTCACATATGATAGCAAAGCAAAATCTGGCCACAAATGGGATAATAGATGATTCGTTTTGTCATAACCATTCCATAATAATTTTCTCTGGGAAATAACAGAAATCAACTGAATGATAAGATATCAAAAATACATTAAAATGCACTAAAAATACTGCTGCTAGAATGCCCTTGGGGTCAGCCAATCTGAGTCAAGGGCGGGAACGTTTTTAGCCAATAGAATTGCAGTTTTCTGTCACAGCCACCTGGTGGAAACATTACCAGCCTGCACCAGGACATGGTGCCATTGGAAAAGAATAATGAAGTGAGGAATACTTCTAATTAACCTTACAAAGGAAGACCAAAATGAAATGTGTATCAAGTTTGAATTGTAAGTACATATTGGCCTATTCAAGAATAAAATCATATTTCCCAGTGTCATATAAATAACATAACAAGATTGCAACTTGAAATATTGAAACTTACATATTTCAAAACGTCAACATTTCCAACGATTTTTTGGCGTGAGTACTTTTAAAACAACATAGATGTTTGTCTGAGACTAAGTACCAAAATTATACACCTTTGATAACGACAAAACCTTGTACTAAGGTGGTCCCCGGTCCTTTTAAATATTTATTCTCTACTTTATTTCGTTTACTTACACATGAAAGGACAATAAAAGATATTCTGATTTCGTTGTAATTCGTTTTCCTTATGTATATGACACATGCCTTATAAATATTCAGAACAAACAGCACTTGAACTTACTTCTGCTAACATCAGCTGTGGTCTCCAACTTTTCTTGCAGACTGTCGTTTTTGTTGATAATGGTTGTTATGGCAACCGTTACATTGCACCTGTAACAACCAACAGGAAGTTTATGACAAGGTAGTTTCCGGTCACACCATGGCAAAGATGCCCATGTGTTTGAGGTTTTTGGGGGAAACAAATTGTATTTTGCTTGAGTGTGAATACTGAACAGGGGGTGCATCTGGTCTAGTGCAAAAATAATCAAGCCTTTCATATCATATTTAGTCTCACATAAAATATAGTTATACTCCTCATTAAATAAAAACGGCATTTGTTAGTATTTTTAGTGTGACATTTTGAAGTTGGATAATAATATCATATATATATTGATTAATTTCAGTGCTTATAATTTAATTTTCAAAACTAATATTTTCTAAAGTATATTAAGTCTAGTTTTCTAAACAACCGAAATTTTGTATTTATTCTTTGCTGTGCCTGCTCAATATTCATCTAACAAAAGACACTCTCCATTATTAGACGTCATGAAAATATCCACTTTTAATGGATTACCAAAGAAATTATGCAAGTAACCTAGCATGTAGATTGCTGAAATTTAGCTGAAAGTAGCTTTTCTCCAGTGTCACTGGTAATGATCTATCGGTGTACAGCTCATTACTCACATATTTGCAAATTTATTGATCTGTTGGAAAAAAGATGATAACATAAAATCATGGTATTAAATGTCATATCATTCCAGACTTTTGTCGAAATTCTTTATGTTTACAGGTCAGTGAGAGCCTAATCAAAATAGAAAATGTATGTCCCTAGCGTTATGCCGAAATGTCAATGTATTAGACGACTAAGCAATGTGCTTACATTATAGACCTAATCAGAAGAAGAATTTGAGGGTTCTACATGTGAAACATCGAATGAACGTGGAACTGTGCCATTTTATATAAAATACAGCTGATTCATGAGCGTTAATCTATTGCAGACAAAAGAAAAAAAAAGAAAAGAAACTTACGAAAGTATAAATTCGAAATTTGCAGTATTTAAAAAATAAATTTGTAAGTTTTTATTTCATTAACTTACAAATTCGCAGAAGTTTCATTTTAATTAACTTACAAAAGCCGCAATATAAACGCTTGGGACATGTCACACTTTGGCTTCAATATAATACAATATTTACATTATATGGAATTTATTACGAATTTTGTGTGTAAAGGTGTTTTGGTATGCTACGCTTGAATATTAAAAGAGCACCCACAGCACAGGTGTTCGTAATAATGAGTATAATAATTCAATTATAATTGGATAATACTTAATGAACTACCGAAAATTCTCATAAGCATAGCAGGTCAGAACTTGATACATACTGCTTAAAAGCGTAATGGAGACCATTTTTGGTGAGCAGCCATATTATATCAGCATCAGTCTCCACCATGATTCCAACCCTGGCCCAGTTGAAGTTCTTGAGCAGTTGACAAACTGCAAATCCAGTCATCTCAAATGTTGCCAAAAAACGAGTCAAAGTCTGTAATGGTATTAAACAGATATATGAATCAATAATATAGGGAGTAAATAAATATAATGATGTGCATTTCGATATTTAAGACAGAAGTATTTCAAGAGAATCTAATGTTGAAGTTCTCAGCAAATTTCCACGGGTATTATCTTTAATAATCATTTTGTCCAGAATCTTCTTACATTGAATTCGTTCTTGTTGGACATTTCCACATCTTGACAAAGACCAGAAAAAAGGGGGATGTTTAAGTAAGACGCCAATCTTCCAACAACACGACAGACTTGAGAACATTGTGGTCCCAAAATGGCGTCGTATCTTTCTTTGTGTAGAAGTTCGTATGCCATGCCTACAAATAAAAAGTTATATAGCTTTAATGCAATAAAATGTATTTTTATTTGACAGTACACCACAGGGGATGTTAAAAAAGATTCAGAGATCCTAATTCTGAAGTAAGCATCAAGATCCTAATTATGAAGTGATAACAGTACTTCTTGCACTACTTTAAAATATTAAAATCATATCAGGTACAACCAAGTACAGAATAGCATCGGCCTATTCTCAAATAGCATGCTAGCATGGTATACGGCATCTCTTCGATGTTAGTTGTCATCAGCCGATGTTGTGCCAATGTCTAGCTGTTGCAGCATCTTATCTGCGATGTGCATTATACTGGTTTTCACTATTTATATGACAGTTTTGATATTCTTAGTCATTACCTATTTAGTTAAAATGTGACATCAGACAGCTTCCTATTTTTGGGACCCATGTTGACCCCTATTTATCTTTCCCAGATAGCATGGCAGGTTGGCCCAACATTGGTTTAATCTTGTTCCGATGCATTGGCCGACATTGAGCCCATGCGGCATAATATCATAAATGATTATCATCATTACTATAGTTTCTTGTGTTGCATTGCAAAAAAAAGTTTAAATTTGGTAAATTGCATTTGCGTGTTCTTCCATGATTCAGGTGAGAAACATTGAGTATCTGGACAACCCAAAATGTGTGTAATAATAAATAAATCTGTTTCACACAGCACGGAACCAGCACAAAATATATTTTTTAGCAATAATTCTAACCCCAGCTTACGGAGTTCATGAACTACCAGATTTTTTGAAAACTCCGGTGATATGGACACTTGTAAGTCACAACTAAAAAAGTTTTCATAAATGTTAGTGGTTTTTATGATGCAAGCATTGTTTTAGTGCATGATGGATTGTTTTATTTCAAAGAAGGCTTGTATAAATAATGTCATATGAGTTTTATTCACGTACCAATTCCCTTGATTGCATTACAACTGGTGTCTCCGAAAGTCGCTTCCAACTTGTAATCAGGCAGGAGGTTGTCACTTTCAATTTTCCGGAAAGCACTGAACACTGTAAAGATATAATATGTTTGATGCTTCAGTAGGACAACATCAGATAACATGGCATGTCGGCTCCATGTCGGCCTGCTTTGACAAATATCGGCCGACACTGGTCGACATTGATTCAATCCTACACCAGATAATATTCTGTTACTTTTGATTGATTGATTGATTAGCGTAAGGCATCTGTATTTGAGTAGATAGTAAATTATATTGACATATCAGTGCAGAATAGGCGTGTCAGAAAAGCAAAATAACATTAATTTGTATTCATTTTTTGCAGCATTTATTTTAATAAACTTGAAAAAAAAAGTGAGACGTCATTGGTGATACAACTAAACATATGCACCAAAAGTAGAATAAAACAAAATACAACATATTTCAGTATAATTGTTGGTAGACGTACACCATAGGTGTATATGTGTTTATCATATTTAGAAATTGCAGAAAACTTAGAAATTTTGTCACAACATTGCATAATATTATCACCATATTTTCGATCACATTGTTGCAGCATGAAAGTGTGGACCCTACAAAAGTGTGCGATAACATTTCTAAAATAAAATATTTTTAGAACATTCAGATTATTATTTTAAGTCATCATTCCAAAACAATATTTGTGAGAATATTTTCACAGCATTGACATGTTTAACTACGATTTGGAGAGTATTGCAGACCATATTGTCACAACATTAAAGTGTCCACAGTAGAGACATTATTGCACATGTTTTCCTGAAACATTGTTAGAAGATACTAACAAACAATTCAAAATAATTACTTCATTAATGAGAACTTTCTTCTAACTATTCACATGATCTTAAATTACATTACAAGCATGTATTGATTTCAAAATTGAATATTTAATTTATGCAGCAAAGTGGCAGTCTAGCTCAATCTAGCTAAGTCTTGCTTGTAAACGACCGAAAATAAGAAATGTTTTATGGGATGTACTGTACAGTTTCAGACATTCATGAACGTTGTGCTGACTACATGCAGGTAGTTTGTGGATATGCTACCTTTTAACTACTAACTTCATTATTCTGTAATTGATCATTACTGAAAAGACTGTATTGTTTACTATTTTTTTAACTATGCTCAAAGTAAAATCGATTGCTCGTTATAATGATACGCATTTGAAAAGTCTAAAAAATATGCCCATTTTATGACATTCAAAAAATATTTTTATCTTTATTCTTCTGGTGCTGCTCATATCACTATAGAGACCAATCTACAAATAAGACCAAAAAATGGACCTGCCTTTAATTATCATATTAGAAAAATAATGTTTACAAGTGTTTTGGGGAAAACAGTAAAATTATTCGAGAAATGTTATTGTCAGACGATTGGGGTACTGTTTGTAAATGCCATTTATGTTTAATTTTTTAGGTTCATGATTTTTTCTATGAATCCTCACCGTAGCAACAACTCCACAGGTAGTACATCACTGATCACAATCCTTCTTTCCGAAATAAGAAACACTTTAAACACACGAATTGACATACTTCAAGAAAAAAATCTATCTTAAGAATGATGAAAATGCAAAACTGAAGGCTGAAAATGTCAAATTATGAGAAATAATCGCCTGACAAGACTGAAAAATCGCCAATCTCTCTGAACAACAGCATAAAAATGTTCCACCTTCAAATGCAGCAACTGCTTAATTCAAACAGTGTACAAGGTCCGCATATAAAACAAACAGTTTTATTCATGTAAAGTAAAAACTTGTACTAATTTTTTTTCTCTCATTTCATCGCCTGATATGCACGTAAACTAATAAGTCTGTATATCAGTTACCAATATCAGAACTCGATAAAGCTATCAAATTTCTTACTAAGATTATCAGCGTGATCTATTCTTTATTAGTGGAAAACCTGTAAATTATGCATATTTAACTGATGTTTCATCTTGCTCACTCTTCATCTTGCCCTCGTCTCCCCAAACCAAAACTTATACTAATACTTATATTGTAAACCATGGGGGGGGGGGGGGTGTCTGATCGCCCCCCCCCTTGCCTACACCTGTTTCCTTTCTGTTAACTATTGGAAGACCAGACCTAATTTGCTTCAAAATGTTCAAGCACCGATGTTTTTTTTGTCTTTTTAGCAAGCAAAGAAATTTTTGCAAATATGCCAGATACGAAATTGAGAATTATCTATTGTTGTCTATTAAATATTATCACATCATCATCATCAGTTTTCCGGTTATTTTTTTTATCCCGTAAATAGGCCATTTTATAGATTTAGATATTATTGCAGTGATTGCACACTGAATCTGTCTATCTATCTATCTATCTATCTATCTAACATGGTTTTTGTTTCTCTTATCTTTCTGTCTGTCTGGCTGTGCTTCTGTCTGGCTGTCTCTCTTTGTATTATTGTTTTTTGTCTTACCTGCAGCACCGCACATCTCCGCTCCAAAAGGCAATTTTTTCGTCGCTCCAGGCTTCATTGGAAGTAGAACCAAAAGTCGCAAACTTTTCTTGGATTGTCCATCAAGAACCATAGTTGTGTTATCTATGAAATCTCGTGAAATTCCATCAAAAGATGCACTTTCAGAGGTATGTGTGTCACAGAGTAAATATGTCAAATATAAAAGCAACTGCAATGTAGGCCATTTTTCCATTATCTATCTCCAGAGTATATAATATTTATGCTGATATTATTTAGACACACTGCAATTATAAGTGAATGAGTAATATTCAGCCTTTTTCTAAATATAACCACCATTGTGGTTGTGATGTCATCAGACTCAGCCAATCACGTACAGGTATGCATTTGATGCAGCAAGATGGGGGGGTTACTACGAAATAAACATATAACTTTCAGAATTATTTCACACTAGGGGAACAGGGTATAACATAATAAGTAAACAATGGCGATTGGCCTTGCGTGACAATTGTGATAAAATTCCCATTTATCTCACCTTCCACCTGCATTCTATAAGTTTCAGAGATCTTCCGTTTTCAGAGGTGCAGTGAAAAAACGTTACAAAAATAAACAAAACTGGACAGCTGCATCTTATGATTCATTGTGATAAATAAGTAATGACAATAAAATTGAGTTTCCTATGGCAAGTAAACTAAGGATTGTCAAGTTGATCAGAGGATATATACAGATTACTGAGGTCTGAAGGCAATACATGATAAAGTGAATGAATAGTGAATGAATTCATTGCATAAATGAATGATTAGACGAATTAATATATGAATGAATGATGAATCAATCAATCAAAAAAGTTAATCAGGTAATTTATTTTTGGTGTTTTACTGACATTCAGTATTTCTTATTGATGCTTACCACGCAACCAGACTACAAAGGACGTCATACAAATCTTGGACTCTCATTGGCTACTTGTGTAAGGCAGTCTCGCAGTCAAACCAATGGAAGGCCTGGATTCACATGACGTCTTCTGGGATTTAGTTTGCAAGTCTATGACCAGGTAACTTGATCTCAACCTGAATAAGAAGTCATTGATAATTATGAGAAGTCAAATTTGTGGTGACTTGTACTCGTTGTCTTTCTCATCATTAGACAACCAGCAATGAAATAATATGAGTCAATCATTGTAAATGATAATGAAAGTATTAGGACCTAGTTGAGCATCTTTGGTACAATGCAATAAAACAAAAAGTTTAATTTTCCAGTGTGTTTTGCCGAAGAATTAACATGGATAATAAGCTCAGAATTGACACGTGACTTTTTCGCAAATGCCAGTAACAAGATTACGTGTGTCTGATTTCTCATTTATGCACAAGATAATAGGCCGAGGCACAGCCTCAATTTTAATGGCCGTATAGTGTAGCTCTTAAGCTTTCATTACACTGTAACAAGTTTCTTTAGTTGTCTTGCAATCTAACAGTAGTTTTTACGGTAAAATACTGTTAATTTGGTATGATGTAAATCTTTCCCTGCAAGAAGCCGTGAAACTATCCTAAGGCATAATACTATAAAATTTCCCAGCTAACACAAAGAAAATGACATTCTACTGTAATTTATCCAGTAAATTGCTGTGAAATACACCAAATCCACCATACAGCATGTCGCCGCATATTTTACAGGACGATACCAGAAAAGTACTCTACGCCATGATACCATAGCATTTTATAGTAAGTTACAGTGAACTTCAATTGCAGTATATGTAATATGTTACCGTAAAATTTATAGGAGATGGCCCAACATTAGGTTATTTTAGGGGCTCATCGTACAACTGTAATTTACGTTAGGGTGCCGTTTGTATGATTTTACGGTAGTGATCATCACAACTTAACAGATGAATGTGCTGTAGATTATATTGTAAACAAAACTATTTTGATATTGTTTCATGATGATATGATTCATGATATTGCCGTAAGCATTTCTAGGATCTACACTTTAATAAGATAAGATAAGATAAAATTTCATTTTACATCGACTATTAAAATAACAATAAACATTAACCATCGATAAAATTTGTAGGGAAAGGTAAAACATAAAATAATTGCATTAAAATTACTTCGGGTTTATAAAAATCATATCCTTACATCACATAGGCTGCAAGAACATTTAAGACCATCCCAGGATTGTTACATACATTTTCACATTTTTATATCTGGCATCTAGACCTATCACACAATAGATCTATAACTGATATGGTTTGTTTCCAATGTCAGATATATATTACGAAGACTTTGTTTGAGAGTTAAAGTAAGGTCAAGGACCCAGGCGGGGTAGTTTTGCTGACTCTTTGATTCGATTGGTTGTTCAATTATGAAGAACCCGTCGGGGGCCTCTTGACTTATTTTATGTATTTGACCCCGAAACTCTCATGCTCAACTAATCTAGGCAGTATTCACCTTAATTTGGGTTAAAATCCTTGGTTACAACTTCCAAAGTTTATAAATAAATAAAGATTTAGGCATAATTGAACTTGTAACTATGGAGTATTACTGCAGTAAAAAAAGTAAACACATCGTTCGCGTTCGTTCACTGCTCAGGCGAGCTATTTAAAAAAACACAGAGCGTACACTTAAAAAAAAAATATTTTTTTTTAACCAGATTTGGTGGCGCAGTGAATCCAGCTCAGAGAATTTTTTTTTTCTTTCATGATAATTCGCACAAGTGCCTGACTAGACTAGAGTCACCATTTTAGCTAATTTTGATCCTTTATTATGTAAAAAAAAGTAAACACATAGTTTGTTCACTGCTCAGGCGAGGCGTAAAACAGCGCTGTCCGGTTATCATTTATTTTTCCCAACTTTGAGACGCTTTTTTTGACCATTTAACAGCCGAATCAAATCAAATGGTTGATAAGATCCATAGAACAGACATTAATTGAAGTAAATAAACCACCAAACCCGAGAAAAACCGTCCAAATTCTTCGGAATTCCACTCAGCGCTTGTTGACTCTAGCTGCAAGGTTTTATTCACTTTATGAAAATATTGATTGAAATGCCATCTGTAGAGTATATTCATCTAGTAGCCATTTTGATGTGGAAGGAGTTTTCGAGTCTTAGCAACAAAATACAGGAACATCTGTGAAATATGTTGGTATTTTTATCTCTTTTTGTGGCATTGCCAGTGTTCAGTCATTGTAGAACACATATGAAGATTAATTCCCTTTGTTTTTTTTTTCTCACCCAGTCAACTCCCAAAAGAATTTACAACATCATAAATGTTTTGCAAAACAGTGACTGATTTTTTGCAAATGTAAATTACAATATATAGCTCATGCTGAGTTTCACCTTTTTTTTTTTTTTTAGGTCATTATCAGAGATTTATTCTGATGTAGAAGTGAACCTAATCATGAGCCTAACTGACAACAAGAAATGGCATGGTCACCCACTATTGCCATTTATCAATTCAGTATTAAAAGAAATAATTGCAATTTTGTTGAAGTTCATAACTTCTAGATACTGATGAATATTAAATTAAAAAAAAAAAAATTCTCTCCTTATTCAGACATTTTGCTGTTACATTTTATATATCAAACCTGAATCATGATATGTGAATATTTCGAAAATATCGCTTCAAGGTGTTAGGGGTCCACAATTCAATCTTGTGACAAATATGTTTTGCAAAGTAGTCTCAATATTTGTTCAATGAAATAATATAAATGTTATGAGTATCGTCTGGCTATGTTTCAGGGAAACATGTGCAATAATGTTTCTACTGTGGACACTTTAATGTTGTGACAATATGGTCTGCAATACTCTCCAAATCTTAGTTAAACATGTCAATGCTGTGAAAATATTCTCACAATATTGTTTCAGAAGGATTACTCATTAAAATAATCTAATTGTTTTAACAATATATTCATAATGATTTTGGGTATATTATCAGAATTGTTGCCGCACACTTTTCTATGGTCCACACTGTCATACTGCAACATTGTGATCTACAATATTTTAACAATAATATACAATATTGTGACAAGATTGTCACAATATGCTTGTGTTTGCAGGGTAGTCCATCGTTTAGTATAGCACATGCTGATTCCGTACATGTTTTCAAAAATATTAAGCTAGATAGAGGCGAGAGAAGGCAGGTTAGCAGCCACCGGCAAAAAGCAATGATTGTGGATTGTCTCTTTAAATGACACTGGGGCTCCACTAATCATGACTACGCAAGGGAGCACATTTACGTGAAAGGTTGCCAAGTGAATTGCACAGACTCTGTGGTGCACCTAGGTCATAAACTTTTCTCAAATCCGCGTCAAGATGACCTGGAGAGCATAGTGAGAAATTTCAACAGACAATTTAACATGTTCAGGGCCAAATTTCAATGCATTCCAGCACAAGTGAAAAATACTTTTTTTGTGGCGTATTGCACACCATTGTACGGAGCACAACTGTATGACCTTCAGAAGGGTCACAAACTACATGTGGCATACAGGAAGAGCATCAGAACATTGTGGGGTCTTCCTTACAGAACCCACTGCAGTCTACTACCTTGTATTACCAAAAGCAATTGCTCGGTGCACATGTGCATTAAACGGTTCATCAAATTTGCAAATAGTGTACTGCAACATAAATTCCCAGTTGTCAGATATATATTTAAGGTGGCCCTCAGCCATAGCAACTCTGTGTTCACACGTAACCTTCACTATGCTGGTAACTTATGTGGTCTCAACACTGCTTATCTGGTGAATTAGATAGTGAACAGAGACTGTGAAGCCAATTGCTACACACAAGAAGATACTGTCACAGGAACAGCTATTAGAGACTTAGTTCTTGTCTCACAAGGACAGTTGTTTTCAATTATGGACAGACAAGATGCTTTGCAATTTCTAAATTTTTTATGTACAACTTGATTTTTTATTTTTATTTTTATTTATATATATATTTTTTATATTGATGCTTCCATAAACTGTTCGATTTAATTTTGTACTATGTAGGTACGAATAAACATAATAATAATAATAATATGTCTCTTCTCATACGTCTTTGTATTTCAGGAGCGAGTCCTAGAGAGAAAATGACATTACATCAAACCTTAATTACATGGCATCCATAAGGACTTATAGGGATCTCAAATTTAATGGGTGATATTTACGAAGTACAATATATCAGAGTATTTGCTTACGTGTCACATTGCACCTCTTGGTTGATATCATGTAATGTTCCCAATTCTTATGCAGTCACAAAGAGACACAGACACAGGCATATAAATCTCTACCACAGGGCTGGTAGGTTTGCGTGGCGCCTGGTAAGTGCACAGAAATCTACAATTACATGTAAATTATTCAGATAGCACTCAAGTCTGGGACATGTACAGTTAGTTTCATTAAAAAAAGGCATGTTAAATTAAACTTCGACAAAGCTAGACAACTTTTGCTGTATGATGCTACCTGCCACAAAACGGATCTGTTTGGCTATAGCTAGCTACTCAAAGCTGCATCTAAAAGTACATGCAGCACCATATATCAGATACATTTACCAAAGTTTGAAGTTTTTTGTGGAAGCCGACTATAAGCTAGGTAAGGACAAGCTGTCTAGAGTAGACCATATTTTATGAAACTAACTGTACAATAATCTAGCTTTTTAGATACTTGACAGAAAAAGGCAGTGCTATTTTCAAAATATATATAGCCATTCCTCATGGAACCAATGCATTGCAAGTGTGCAGAGCCTGAAGCCAGGTCGCCAGATATATACTATTCCTGTTACATTGTCTTTGATAACTTTTTTCATCCAAATTAACAAAATTCTAAATATTTCTAAAAGGTAAGATTGTGTTCTATCCATACATTTCCGATGGTTGTATCCCACTGAGCACAATAGAAAAAATACAAAGGAGTACAAAGTTGTTCATCGCATGTTTTTTGAAGACATAACTTGAATTTTCCAAATCGAAAATGTCTTTATTACAGGCAACATATTGTACAAAAACCAACACATAATATATTTGGTACAAACGTATTATTAAACTGGATAACTTAGAAAGATAAATATTTTACATAAATACCGAATCTCTAATTACCTACATTACCTGTCCTAACAATATGACTTTAACTCTAAAGGAAACATTCCTTCCAGACTAAAAAGTTATATATATTTATATATAACTTTTTAGTTCCAAATTGTGTCAGAAATTTTAGAGAATCGCATCAAAGTGTCAAGATCTGCGTGGGCCATGAAAAATCTTCTACTGATCTTGATGACTTCTGCTCCACAGCTGACCTTAAAAAAAATAAAGACATAAAATCAGAATCTTACAGTAATGCTCACTCATTTAGTAAATAGCATGACGCATGATCTCGGTGTGCTAATTAACTTACTAATTGAATCAGTTCTCTAGGCAGGTATGGGGGAACCTGCTCAAAAACCTGAAAAAAAAAATCATTGTATTGTGTTAAATAAAAATATATTCAAACCCAGATAGCATGCCAGATCATGTCAACATCGTTCCAATATCGCGTCGATGTCTAGGTGATGTAGCATGTTATCTGTGTACACCATGCAACATCAATTTCTTATTGTGAGTTAGTTGATATACGTGACAACCTAAAGCTAATAATTCAAATGACATTATAGACAATACATAGTGTACCCAGAGAGCATTCCAAGTTGGGAAAACATAGGCGCGGCATCTGCGATGTTGATATGATGTTGTCCCGATAGCAACCTATATAGAAACGATGTTGTCTCGATTTTGAATGCTATCTGGGTAGTTTAAAAACAAGCAAACATGTACAACAAAAAAAAACAATTCTAGAATGATATCCCGGACATCTTCTGGAGGTTTTTGTTTTTGTTCAGAGAATGATGTTACAGCCAAATTCATCGACTTGGACACTAATTTCATAGACTTGGAAGCTAAACTCTAGATGATGTGAACCCAGAACTCCCATTGGCCAAGGCAGTCCCTCGACCAATGGGGGTCCTGGATTCACATGACGTTATCTGGAGTTTAGCTTCCAAGTCTATGAAATTAGTGAGAACACATTGTATGAACAAACTTCTGAAAGTAGGTTGACTTAAAGTTAGTTTACTGAAGTTATTTATAGAGTCTACAGCTGACCCCACCATTGTCACGAAGTGTATGTAACTAGATGGATACACAAATACTTTGTTGACTTACGTCTTAGGTCTTAGCTATTTTGATGGCTCTAAAATTACTTTCACTATTCTTTTGAGAATCATTTTCATACGTGGTATTAAAAGGTGCACGAGGCAGACAGTCTAATAGCACTCCGGCTACTATGAAAATATTGGAACCCGGAACAAAAAGCAATAAGGTGCCATATCTCAAGAACTACAACAGATATAGACATGCTGTTGGTACCAAAATGTCCCCAATACCCAGGTTTATATTCTTCTTCCATACATACTTGGGGTTTAACTCCATCTTGGATTTATGCTAATTTGGGGGTGTTCCACTAGTACTTGGATTTCCCATGATTTTTAGTGTGTGTTTCTAGAGGCCCTTGGGGTTCAAATGGCACTTGTATCATTTCTGTTGCAATTTGTTCCGGGGTAAAATTATATCTCTACTAGACTATACCGATACAGAAAGACAACTGTTACAAGTAACTCACAAACGTTTCTCCAGCAAACAGTTGACTGATTTCCATTGAGGCTTCAGAATTTTTTTCTTTGTGATTTCCTTGGTGGAGATTTTGCTTTATTGGTAGCTTCTGCCAGGTGTTGGCTCCAGACTGCAGATACAAATATCATAACGAAACTTTGAAAGAAAAAAATAAGAGAGAGACGTACATTATCTTTGTTTTACAGTTAACGTATATATAAAACATGTGAATAACTACATATATCTACTTTTCACAACTTCAATTTATTGGCAACCCACCTTCATGATACTTCTAAAGCAGTGGTGTTTGCTCACTGGAATAATGCAGATTTCCTTGTTAGCATCACAGACACATTCCATATTGTTTAGAAAATTAGCAAACTAATACCAAGAACCAATCAATGTAGTGTAGGTGTACCTAATAATGTGATGGCCTAATAACGTGATTGCCCTCAACCCGAATAAACAATGGCAGCCAAGGCACATCAATATAAAATTAACTGTATTTTTTATGTGTAGTTAGCAGTGACTGTGATAAATTATTTTCAAGCAGTTGTGGATTAAGGTAGCAGGTGTCCACGGAATTAGGTCCTCACGGAATTAGGTACACTAACTCTACACAGAAAACATCGGCTTCGCTGAGGCAAAACCCTCAGCGAATTCCACATAGCACACAGGCATCATTAAAATTGTTTAGTGTCTGACCGACAGAGTGTTACACATTCTTTTACAGAGCAGAACTCAAATACTAATGCACTTACCCAAAAGAAATTTCATACAGTACTACTCTATATGGCCCAGTGGTGTATTTTGATATTCACATTGACATATGTTAGCTATATTTTAAATATTTGGATAAAAAATCATTTTTTTCATCTCCGAAGCAGAACTCTGACACTGGGTGTTCGAAATAAATGGTGCCCAGTTGTCTGAGACAACCATTTTCGGTTACGGACCATTTATATTATCCAAGTAGTCCGGCCTTAAATACAAAGAATTAAATATCAAATTATATACACTTGATTTCTACAACTATTTATGGCTGTCATTGCAAAGAATGGGATTTTATACAGTGTGACCAATTTATTTACTGCATGCTTTTATGCGATCAGCCTAAACAATCACGACTAGGCATATGTAGCATGTTATGCAATGGTAATTAGAGTCCAAGATGTCCTAATTTTTGAACTCTTGAATTTCTCCATTTGTTAATGGCATTCGGACAAGTGTGAACATATTAATAGCAATCCATCCTGTCAGATTAATATGTGAACATATTAATAGCAATCCATCCTGTCAGATTAAAACCAAATTAGCACCAAAGGTATTGCATATCCATTTCCTGCCATTTAATTTGTTTGTTTCAGTAAGGAGTATCAGTTCACCAGAATTATCAATACAATGGCATGTTCCCTTAAATAATCTACATCAAACATAGTTTTTTGTCCAAAATACTCAAATCCCAGCTACGACAATGCTTCCTAAAGAATATATGAAATTCAGCAATTATATTATGACACATAACAGTGTTAAAGAAGATGTCTTGAAGGTGTTAGGTATAATTCCATACCAAATAAACCTGTAAGATTTTGTTTTCAATGGGTATTTAAATAGATAAAGTTTAAATACCAATAAACACAAATCTTAAATTATATTCATGCCTTCATAAGTCAAAATATTTTTTGCACACTGAATACTTCTAGTTTGCAACTGAAGGAACTTTACATTATCAATTACAATTCCCTTTAACTGTTCAATAGTTACTGGATTGTTGGGTTGCTGATTTGCATCAAACCTATGGCATTTAAAACAATTATAGATTATCATGCAACTAATTATTATGAAATTGGTAATTATAAACAAAAACTTTATACTGGGTTTCTAAGAGCGAAATTAAGAGGGTAAGAGAGATCAGTCTTGAAGAAAAATCTGTATAGCAATTGGAGCATTCAATATTGTAGATCGGCTTATATACTAAGAATATTGCAATCAAATATCAAATCATATACACTTGATTTCTACAACTATTTATGGCTGTCATTTCAAAGTATGGGATGATATAACTAGGAAATGTAGGAAACAACACAATTTTTTGCATTTTTATACAGATTTTCCATTATCATGAAAACAAAATAATGTAACTAATTTCAAAATGTAGCTATGTTATTCGCAAAATTTCACCAATGTAGGGGCCATACTGTCATTGATACGGGAATTTGAAAGAGTACCAAATTTCCCCTTATTACAGCATTATATTATTATTAATGGTCATGAAGGCGACAAATTTTTGTTTGCAGTTATGCACAGTAGTGTTTGATTCTGCTCCGGGAATGGAAAAAAAAAATTATAAATTTTTTACTACAAAGTAATTAATGTACGTGAAACTGTGTACTGGGATAAAGCATCTGCAGGTCAGATACCAAATTATAAGAATGAATTACATGATATGCCACAGGAGTTAACTATTCAAGATTTTTTTCATGTTCGTGGGGTCGATTTGTGTAATCTCCACGATGAAATTATTGATTGTATGATTTAAGCTAGTAAAGCATAAAATTTGGGTTGAGAATGTTAGACCTCGACAAGGTATTATTGCTGAGTTAAGAAGAAATACTCATGCCAAATATCACTTGCAATTTAACAGTATTTTTTACGGTAAAATACTGTTGATTTGGTAAGCAGCCTGCTACTGTATATCTTTTATGGCAAGAAGCCATGAATCTGCTCTAAGGCATAATACTATAAACTGTACAGCTACACTGTAAGGCAAAGTTCTACTGTAATTCATCCAGTAAATTGCTGTGAAATACACTAAATCCACCATACAGCATGTCGCCGCACATTTTGGTTATAAGAGTGGTTCATCTACTACGCTATATCAAAACTTCACTGGTTCCCGCACCTGTGTCAAGCACAAGGCACCGGTACATTCCAATCGTTCATGCTCCCCCTTTGGCTGGTTAAAATTAGATTTCTGGAAGACTCTTTGCTCTTAGCCCCGCCCTCCTGCGCACTGCAAGTGCTGAACGGAGAAAACAGCCAGTGCGCAGGTATGACATATTTCCGGTAAAGGTCAGGATTCCGACCTGTAGATTGGCGTTATACAGATTAATACGTTATGAAATTTTGTTAGGGTAAGTGCATTAGTGTTAGAGTACTGCTCTAGAACACAACTTTAGCATTTTCCCCTGATTTTCCATTAGCATGAAATGGAAGACAAAATGAAGTTTGACAAGTGGAAATACTATAGTTTAGATATGTTATTGACAAAAGTTCTCTGTTATTTACAGCCATTGGACCCCCAAAAGGCATCACTACACTATTTTAGACCTATGATGACAAAGTTGTAAGCATGTAGGTGCAGGAGTGCCGGAGTTTTCCCTCAGAAACGAAAATTATTTTTCTAAATTTTGTAAAAGATGGCAGACATATTACTGTACAAAATTTTGTCAGGGTAAGTGTTAGAGTTCTGTTCTGGAAATTAAAGTGCTATGCCCGCCCGTCCGCCCGATGGTAAAAATAACCCTTTTCGAACTTTGTTCGCTGAAGGTTAAAAACTAACTCCTGAAAGCCAGACAAATGTTTGATATATATATTATAATCGGTAATTTAATCAGCCACAATCTGAGTTATTATTTACAATCAATAATCTATCCAATACTGCATTGTTTTGTAATTTGGTCTCAGTCAGCAAATATAATGATGAGATGATGAGGTTAGGCATCTACACCAACCATATAACATATTTGCCCCATGGGTGGTTTTTTTTTTTACTCTCCCCAAAAAGCTTTTACTGACCTCTTGTTTGCTGAATTTGTGTGGCCTGTTGGTCATTGGAATACATTCCCTTGCACAACTTGGCAGTTCCCTGAAAAACATGTTGCTGATCAGAAATTATATAAAAACTAATGACATGATAGCTCCAAGAGTTGTTTAGAGTTCCTTAATGGGTTCACTCTGGCACGAGGTAAACTTCTATTAAACAAGGCATGCCTATAATCTTAACAGTGAGGTAAAATGGTACAAGTATAATATTGGCTTTAGAAGATGGTGGTACTAAGTGCAAGGTACCACTATATGAAGAATCCATAACTTTTCTTTACAAGTCGGTCGGTAAAATTCATTCATTAATGTAATAATATATCTTATATAACATTCAGTTTTAATGTATTATCGTACAATATACATCGACTAATAAATCTTCAATGTACTCACCGACTTGATAATAAAAATTGGCGAGGGGTCTTCAGCTCCAGAAGATATAATTTTCCCATCACTGAAATACTGGCTGACAGCAGAACCTTCGTCTGTGAGGCACCTCTCCACTGGAAATGTCACAAACAATGGCAGATATCTGGAAAAAATATTCATTATGTATAATCATATTACATTGAGCATATCCTTGTTGTAAAACTCGATCTCTTTACACGATGATATGGTTTTATTTGAATGGTTGGTTGCCATAATAATGATGTGTCTTGATTGCATCTTTATTTTTTTTCAAGTATAGCTATCCAGAGCTAGGAACAACCATACCTAGCTGGACACACCTAATAGTCAGTTCCCAAACTATACTGAATATATGTATATATACATCTTCACAACATTCAATATTGTAGATCATATCATTACAAGTTGATAACATAAACCCCCCCCCCCCCCCCCAAAAAAAAAATGCAGCAGTGTTTGAGATAATATTTCCCACAGACATGTAAATTATTACTTTTTAAGTAATATTATGTCAATATATGGAGAACACATTTCCACATAATAAAAGTGTGGGCCTTAGAAAAGCCCGCAAAAATATTATAAATGATATTACTTAAAATACATAATATTATTGAATATCTTGCTATTTCTTTTCTGTCCCATGAATATCATGTTTTGATTGTTAAGTGAAAAGAAGCTGATCTATATCGATCTATGTAACTATTGTAATGTACAATGTAATAACGAAGTTGTGCAGTGATGGAAGTGGGAAATGTTGGTAGGGGAACTCTTAACCCAGCGTCCTGGGGTATTAGTGGGAATTATGCAGATACCCTAGAAGGGTATAGCTGGCCTTTTTGTGGATAAGTTTAGCCCCAAACCAGGAAAATTTGCCCCTTTCCTGGAAGGCTGATCCTTTTACTAAGGAACTCCAGCCATGGGAGGTTGGCCTGTTCCCCCCGGAAGGTTGGCCCAAGTAGGGAAGGTGGCCCCTTCATCTGATAGATTGATTAGCCCCAGAAAATAGCCCCAGGTTGAGGAAGGCTGGTGCCTGCAACATGAAGGGTTGTCCTCGGCCCCCTTCACTAAAGGGCATCCACAGTAGCAATAGTCATAATTGCCGTTAGCCACTTGCTGTGCCAGTAGTCAAACGACTGTTGCCAATATTCAAATTTATCTATCTAGTCAATATTTCAATCCTTTGAAAATCAAAATATTTTAGTGTAAAAACCCTCTTTTCTGAAATTGTATAAAAGCAAGTCATTGGGGGAGCTGTAGCACTGCGGAGTTCCCCCAAGCTCCACCAGCCCCCAACACTTCCATCTTTTGGTTTTCACCATGTAACGTGCGTGTTGCTTGAAATTTTGCATCAAAAGAATGGTTATGTTAGTGTGCCTAAAAGGAAATAGATATTGCATGATGTTCAGTTTTGAGGATTCCTCTGTGCAATGGCCAGGAGGACATACTGACACGTAATCTTTTGGTCATTTTTCCTTTGTTTAACTTGTTTCTTGGAATCAAATTATCTAACAATAACTAACACATTGAAGAAGAACATTAGAGCACCATAATTAAGATCACCCAATATCGAGACAAATTCAACTGTTATAACTGTTGTACAATGATTTTAGATAAATCTGCAATGGCAGGCATCATTCCCAGAGAGCACATTAGCTGGCAGTCGTTGCCTGACGCTGTTGTTTAGCCAGTGTAGCATGTTATCTAGGTTTATGAATTTTGATTCCCCGGAGGCCTACCCCTCCCCTAAAAACACGGAAAGTAAGTTGCAAGAACAAAAAGTAGTCAAACGCAAAAATCCCCCCCCCCCCACCCCTTGCATTGTCAAAGCCTCAGGAAACCCTGGTTGCACGGAGTCAGGTAAAATGTAAACTGAAAGTGAAATATCTAACATGAAATGTTTCATGTCTCATAATGCATAACTGCGCTTTACTGTCACGAGCAAGCAGCATAATAGTGTGTGATGGTAGGAAGTTTAGTCTCTTTTAAAATGAATGTACTTTATTTTCTTTGTAGCAGACCAGATGGGCTGACGTCAAATTTATACTTAATCTGTCCTTTGCCTGTAGATAGCGCAGTCAAACTCAGTGTGTAGTAAGCAATGACATTGGACTCCAAGATTGAACTTGTTGCCTAAGCACAGATTGACCCATTTGTTACACATGTGGTTATTTTCATTTTAAAAAAGTCACTTGGGGATGTAACAAGTGTTACAATGGACCGTCTTAATGAACTGAAACTTGCACAAGCAGTAATTCAGGTCAGTTGTTTCATGTTTTATTGACAGAAATATACAAAGATGGAGATACGTAAAAAATATTGTCCTACTGAAACCAAACCATACTTGTATTTTTGTCTTTTAAAATGTTCGATAAATTACAGTTACTAATAGAGGTGTACCGATCTAGGAATTTACCGAACTGATACCTACGCTGTAGCTGCCGAGCAGAATCTCCAGCCATCTCACCCCCTTCTCCCGTTTTGCACCCCTCCCTCCCCTCCCGCCTTCCGCCTGACTACCAATCAAATAACATCGTATGATCATGCATAAGATGTCAATCTGATTGCAATTTGATAAGTGTCTTAGAGCAAGATTATAATTTAATCGCAGTCATAATCATGCTTTATTGACAAATCAACAAGAAAAGACCAAAGGCAGTTCCGCGTAGAGCACAATGATATCTTAATTAAATGCATAGCAATGTTTACTTTTACTTTGGTTTGCTTTTATTCGTGTAGATTTCTGTGAATGGAGGTATTAATATTGAAATTAAATATAGCTCTGAGCTCTGAACCAAATTAGGATTCCACTTACTGAAAATAACTACCTTTTTTGTTATATTTTTCTTTTAGAATATATATATATGTATTTTTTTAAATTTAGACAGTCACTTTAGGGATAAAGTTGCTCCATGTATATCAAAGAAACAATTAATGCAGCAATCTAGTGCGATCAGCAACAGAAAATATTCTATTTTCAAGCGTGCGTAATGAATTAAAACTATGTATAAATTCTGTGCTAGTATCAGCAATACATTTTTTCAGATGTGTACATATACTGCAATCTGCAATGTCTTGAGTTATTTACCTGAATGATAATCAATGATTCATTATTAAAAAGACTTTGACACCTATATTTTTCTTTCTTGATCCTCTAAATACTGTACTGCTTAAAAGGTTTAATATTTTGAAGTTCATAATATACTAGTTAATGCAGAGCATTTCGGATAAGTACTGTATGCATCATACATACCCCGGACACACTTCAATAATTCTAGAGAAATGCATTGTTTTCATGTGAGATAAGATCTTTCATATGCTTGGGGTTCATGTCGCAAGTGACCCAATTATACATATTATCATGCAATATATTCAGTATACAGTAAACATGTGAAAAATACATGCATTTGTAAAATTATTGTGTGATTATTATAATATCACTGCTATATCAATTTCTTTCAAATGTCATATTTAAAAGTTTAGGCTGCACGAGAAATGTAAATTTATATGAATGTTGTCTGATCTACCCTAGTCAAGATTATATTGGATCTGGTTGGGGTCGGAAATTGTTTCATTCTTTCCGAGGCCGCAAGCGCTGCCAGCGCTAGTATCATGTCCGAAAATGTAGCAGCCAATGGCAATGAAGCAAGTGTGAATATGAGTAAGCCAAGGAGTAACGAATACCTGGTGGTTTCTGACAGGCCAGCAAGCATGACCGAGAGTTACCAGTAAGGCTCTCCGGCCAAGTCCCGTCAGATTCCGCCCCAGGCAGCGAAACTGGTTCGGCCAGTTTCAATAGGCTGCCAAGTTCATGTGAAGGAGCCGGTGCTAGACAGTACTTGGTTGGTGACGGTAGCCAGTTTAGGTGTGACCAAGATTACATAGGTGAAGGGCCAATGTATGGGTATAATGGCTAAAACGATAGCAGATATAGCTTGAGGGGAGAGAGGCCATATTGGCTGGAGAACCAGAGCAAGTGGGATGTAGTTGACAGCTATGAGGTGGACCTGAGAGTCTGGGGGCACGACTGAGGGCATGGTGACCATAGGTTTGAGCCCATGCTGCATGGGGCAGGCGAGAGGCCCAGGCAGCTGTATCGCCATCGATATGAGGTGGATGAAGGCAGGCAGTACGTCGAGGCAGTGAGGCCCGGTGCCAAATCCGTGCAGTTCGTCGATGATGTCGCTCGTGCAGCCCCTGAAGAGCAGTCCGCCCAGGAGAAGTCCACCCAGAAACCAGGGCCGCAAATCCGAGCCAAAATTGTCCAAAGCGTTTGAGAGGGATTTGAAGCTTGACGCAGCCCTGCAGCGCAGGTGCGGCCACAGAGCTATCCAGCAGTTCAGAGAGGCATCTGTATTCGAGAGGTCTTACAAGGGTCACTGCAGGAGGCACTTTCTGGCAGGTACCCCGCCGGAATGGCCAGCTATGACCCTTGCTCTGCCCCCTGGGCCCGAGAGGCGGCAGAATCGCTCCACCCGTAGTTTTTGTGAGCCAGAGGCCATGCCGGCGGCTGGAGAGAATATGGCAATACTGGTGCCAAGTGTCATGAAAATTTTACGGACAATTTTCCACCGGGCACGGAGCATATGTTGGTCAAAATCAAGGAGGCAGCGCTCAGTGGTCAGTTCGTTGATTTAGCCGACCTTGTGAATAATAATGTTTTTGAGAATGAGGACATTAAGAGTTATGTTGATGACAAGCCGGTTTTGCCATAGTGAACCCGTAGTATTACGTAACGGTTATGCAACGCACTTCCAGGCTCCAACCAGATGGCTACCCGTGGATATCCGGAGCCGGTAGCCGGGTATGCCATGCATACATGGCATACCTGTGGCAAACTCCCGGGTGTCCAAAAAGTCAGCGGATTACCTGTCGAAGTTGGCGGATTACCTGTCGAAGTCGGCGGATTACCCGTCGAAGTCGGCGGTAATTTTACCCGTAGTAAAGCCGGCGGTTTACTAGGAGTAAGCCGACGGGTAGTAGGAGTAACTCGACGGCTTTCAGGAGTAACCCGCCGAGTTGTAGGAGTAACTCACCAGCTGCTACCAGCGTTAGCATCAGCGTAGGCAGGGAGGGGATTGTATATACTTTAAAAGGCTGCTGCTCCCCAGATATTAGTCTGATTTTCGTCAAATAAGACTGAATTGAAGTATAGTTCATACTGATTCCATACGGATTGATAATAGATCAAATATTAAGCAAGATATTTCTCTGAGAAGGCAGCTAGGTTGGCGGAGGTAAACAGTGGTGCTCCCGCAAACATCCGCGCCCGGACTGTATCAATTTAGTCTGTAGATGATAAGAAAGTTGCAAATGAACTAATTAGAAAAAAAAACGCATTGTTCTATCATGTATAAAAGCCAAGTATTTGCAAGTTGAAGTTTTGCACTGTCAAACATCTTCAGGTGAGTTAAAGATCAACGTCTTTAGTTAAAGAAAGTCAGGTGAGAAGGGCAAGGCAAAATTAGAGCAGTTTCTTAAATTAAGGCCAAGGCCAAAGGTATAGGCCAAGGCAGGGAGGGGGTTGTATATACTTTAAAAGGCTGCTGCTCCCCTAATATTAGTCCGATTTTTGTCAAAGACTGGATTTTAGTATAGTTCATACTGATTCCATACCCATTGAGTCACCCTTAGAACCTGTCAAGTCACCCGTAGAACCCGTAGAACCCGTAGAACCCGTAGAACCCGTAGAACCCGTAGAACCCGTAGAACCCGTCGAGTCGCCCCCTTAGAACCCGGCAAGTCACACATCGGATGATGCCCCACCCCTTTTTGCCGCCAGAATCCGTCGCCAACCCGGTGAAAAAGCCTCTTGCATAACCGCTATGTAATACTACGGGTTCACTACGGCAAAACCGGGTATGTGAGATGGGGGCTTAAGTAACCGGAGGTCTTTTGGCTTCATCAAGTTAAATCAGGAGCTTTATGTAGTGACGTTTGATGCAGCAGCTCTTAGGAGTGTCAGTAGGTGCACCCGTTGTGCATCCAGTGACCACAGTGGTTTAGACTGCCCCTTTCGGGCCCCCGGGCAGGCGAATAGCGACCTGTCCGAAGTCAGCAGGAAAGTATAGGGGGAGGAGGTACAGTCAGCCACAGTGTCCCGCAGGGTGAGACAGTGGGCTGTTCCAATACGGCTAATGCAGAGCAGGAGCCAGCGGTAAAAGGGTACACAAATGTATTAGCTGCGGGGGGTCAGATGGGTTTATTGTCTGAGTCAAATGTTCCAGAGTCAGGCCGAGTGCCAGTAGCATACCTTAATATTGAATATTGGTGTCTGATGCTTCTGTTGGTGTATAGCCCAGCCCGGGCAGAGAGAGTAGTGATTCAGCTGTCCAAAGGCGTCCGGATAGGCTGGCCACCAGCTGCAGCAACAATTATTTCCCAAACTGGCCTTCAGCATATGAGTTTTCTGAGCAGGTTTCAAATGTTATTTACGCTGATTTGGCAGCAGGTAGGCTTTTTGGTCCGTTCAATGAGCCACCTTATGAGCATTGTGTTGTGTCACCGCTAGGGGCGTTTATGAAGCGGGACGGATCCAAAATCAGGTTGATCCATGACCTCTCATATCCAGGCCACGCCTGTATCATATAGCATGTTGGTCAAGGTTCTCCCCGTCTTACCTAATTCACCTGATATTCTCATGCTTTTTAGCGCCATTACCCTAGCTTATTTCGCTTGTCTCAGGTCTGCTATGTACTGTGTATCTAGTACCGGTGTATCGCCTCTTTTGGGCAACTCACTGGTTTTCCATCGCAATATAATTCCATTTATTACTATAACTGTTGCTGCATCTAAAACCTCCTCCATGGGTTTCTCAGCAGTAGTTGGATGTTCAGGTACCCTTGTTTGTGCCGTTTGCTCCCTAAGATCGTACCTAGCTGTCAGGAGTGGTCGCCAACCCAGCCTCTATTTTTGTTTCGTGGGGGTACCCCCCTCTCTCATGCCTACCTTTCTAGGGCCATGAAGTGGATGTTTTCGCTGGCAGGTTTTGATGCCACATCAATTACGCCACATTCCCTCAGAGCAGGAGTGGCCACAGATGCAGCAGCGCTTCAGCTGCCAGAGGCGGTCTTTAAACGGCTGGGTAGGTGGTGTTCGGACGCCTATAAGGTTACATTAGGCCATCAGACAGTCAATCAGCCATGCTGGCAGTTAAACTGGCCTCAGGCAAACAAAGTCTCACTGCACTGCAAAAGGCACTTCACCTTCATCTACGAATGCATGAGCCTTTGTTCAGCTTTCTTTTAGTGTAGCAACGATGCCCTTGAGATTGCCTACAGCAGGTTCGGGGTGTCCATGAGGGCATCACTTTCATGCAGTTCTCAGTGTGATTTATGTTTCGCCAATAAATAGCAGGTTTCTGTCCACATCTATACAAAGCTCCTCGTGGTCTTTATTGAGTTAAATGCTATTTATTAGTGAGACTAATAAATGTAATTAATCAAATAAAATAAATACCCCTACCTTCCGGTCGTTCATGCGCACTAGCGCCGTAGCTTAGCCAATCGTACCACTGGCCACTCAGGCGCGTAATCCTGTCCGGCCCCCTCCCCTTATAAGCTGGAGATACGCCGCTTGCATTCATTCGTAACAACTATTTTCCCACCCACCTGCTCCTATAGGGGGTTATTCTTAAAAAAGCAGAGCCTTTCTGTTTCATTTTAGTTGCTTATGCTAATTTGCATGTTTGGCATGGTTTGTCTATACCATCAATTTGAGATTTAGCATCTCATGTTGGATGCCTGCATTCCATGCATGTTTGCATGTGTTTTTGATTGATTTATACTATGCATAACCAATCCTTAATTTCATTAAGTTTAATAATGTTTGTCTAACATTAAGGATTTTTGCATGTAGACTCTTTGTTTTTCTAAATCATTAAGGTAATAATGTAATGCATGTTAATAGGTGATGTAATTGTCTCATGTTGAGGGGTGTCCATGAGGGCATCACTTTCATGCAGTTCTCAGTGTGATTTATGTTTCGCCAATAAATGGCAGGTTTCTGTCCACATCTATACAAAGCTCCTTGTTGTCTTTATTGAGTTAAAAGTTATTTATTATTAAGTGCAATTAAGTGTACTGTATTTTGGGCAAAAAATCCAATCGGCGACCTGCATCATTTTATTGATGCGCAATATATCTGTATACCTATTTATGGCATAGAATGGTATATAGTTAAGATAAAACCTGGTATAAAACTTAAAGTCAATCACAGCAAAGAAGATAAGTTCATCTTCAGTGCTCTGCTTGCTTGCATGCAACGTTCGGCAATTTATCTAACATCAATTAGGTTGCATCAGTCATAATGATGCGGTTACCGATTCTGAGAGTACAGATATATATGTCACAAAAACAGTAGAAATATTAGCAAAAATGCATTGCAATTTGAACATATATTTATAAATGCAATCTATCACAGATTACTGGGTAAAAATATTATTGATATAGACTATTGGCGGTTTTCATTATGTTAAAGTTTTATGACTTTTCACAGATTTATTATTCCAGTATACTATTATTAATATGAGGACTACAAAAAAATTCAACAGTCTGCCATATACAACATCAAAAAATCCTTATTTGAAAGTGTAGAATATCTTAAATATATATTATAAATTGTTTTCCACATGTAATCTATCAAACTATGGTATAGGCTATATAGGCCTATAGCTCTTTCATTCTTGTTTAGTGCTAACTGTATGACTTATGCCATACATGTAATTGTATATATAATGCCTATTTTTATAGACTACATATTTACAAAATCTGATACCCCAAAGAAATCTAAGTATCAAATCTGGAGTCAAAAATTGAGGTTTTTAGAATAAAGCATGATAAATAATTGCAGACGACAATTAAATTTTTTTCGTAAGTGCAATTTATTACCCCATTAGGGCCAACACACTGATGCTGTTCAGTGGTTTGGTCCACGGAAAGCGCTGTAGACGTGGGCGTGGCCACAACTTGGTATCGGCTCCATTTAAAACCGATCCACTGAACCGATATTAAGGGCCTATCGACCGATACCGATACACCGATACCCGATCCTAATATCGGTACTCCTCTAGTTACTAAGTTTAAGACATTTTTCCACTACTGAAATCAATTAGTGCAAAATTCTATTTGCTTTCAAGATGTTGTCTTAATGTCGTAGATCATAATTGTTACAAATGATCCACAGGTGTGTTACAACTGACCCTGTGTTTGGGGTCAGTTGTACCAAAATTTCCAACTCACTTTTTGTCCTATAGCTTCAATACAGAAAGACCTATTGAAGCTGTTTTGCCACAAATTGGAAAAATTGGAAGGCAACTATAAACGTTATCTCCTCACAAATTTTACTACAGAGACTGCCAAAGAAAAAATTTTACAATTGTCCCCGCTCTCCCCTACATTTGAACGTTTCAATTTGGACAATAAAAGCTTTGTAGGATCTTCCTGGGCCACCCTCCCTACAGCTACAAAAATGGTATTATCCTGAAATTGGGTCAAATTAGGTGACCCTTATCTCATGTTTGAGCTAGAAAACAAATCGGATATTTCTTCTGATGAATCGAAATACGTATTCTCGTATGTACATGTATACAACATCAGTTCATCGACTGATTGAGGGCAAATGAACACATTGTTGTCATAAGTACATAATCAGTGTACAATCCCGTGACTGAAATATCATTTTTGTCATGTGGAAAAATATGACTGTCATTTATTTGGCTACCTCATGCAGGGAGAACAGGGTCCCTGATCTACAGGTCTCTCTCTTTGGAAAACAAAATACATTCAAAACATTTGATTAGGAAATTGTAAAAAGGCTTTCAATCAGGGTATCTATCGTTAGTTTGTTTTCCCATTTCAAACAGGCTGTACAAAAATTAGTAAAAGCTACTTATTTCCATTTACCTATTTGCAAGTAACTTATTTCCGTTTACCTATTTGCAAATCTCAATGAGTAATGGGTAAAAGCTACCCCTTACCTTTTGCTGTTTCTATACTGTAAATAGGTAATAGGTATAACTACCTTTTTTCATTACAGTTTACGTATCTGAGAATGCTAAATAGTAAATAGGTAAAACAACATATTGACCCATTTTCATTTATTAACATAGGCTGCACTGCAGCTAAACCCTTAGCGAATCCCACATAGCACACAGGCATCATTAAAATTGGTAAATGTTCGTCCGACAGGCAGGAGGGCGGGCGTTACACTTTCATTTACAGAGCAGAACTGTAACACACACTTTCGTTTCTAGAGCTGAACTGTAACACTTATGCACTTACCCTAATGAAATTTTATTCAGTAACACTCTATATGGCCTAGTGGTGATAGCCACACTGACATATCTTGGCTATGTTTTACAAAATTTGGAAAAATATTATTTCTTGAGTGTTTATATAGTGTGTGCGATGAACCGAAACAATTGCCACCACTTGGCCTACATAGCCTGTTACGCAATGCTTATTAGAGTCCAAGATGTCCTATTTTTTCAACTCTCAAATTTTTTCATTGTTAATTATATTTTGTTAGGTGTGAAATAATACAGTGTTCCCGTCGGTTATAATGTCTTACAAATATCTTACTATCGCACACACTATAGAAACTCAAATGATTGTCTTAGATGACTTGATACCGCTTATATTTTGTAAATTTGGCAAAACATAGCTGAGATATATCAGTGTGACTAGCAAAAGGCTCCACCGGGCCATATAGAGTGTTAATGTATGAAATTTCATTAGGGTGAGTGCATCAGTGTTAGAAAGTTCTGGGTCTGGAAACGAAAGTGTAGCGCCCGCCCTCCTTTCTGTCGGACGAACACTGAACAATTTTAATGATGCCTGTGTGCTATGTGGGATTCGCTGAGGGTTTTGCTGCAGCGCAGCCTATGTTTCAATTTGCAATTGCATGAAAGGTGATCATCAAATAAAATGGAGACAATTCAAAATACCTTAAAAGTTCCAAGGGAGGTCCGGAAATGGCACATGACAGCCTTAAGAATGCCTGGAAGTTTATGTCACAAACAATCAACTTTAGGTTAACAACAATTCAAACATCCTGGGACCTGTAATAATACATGTATAATGATCACAGTGTAAAAACGTAACATGTATAAAAGGAATTTCCAAATATTAAGAGCTTCGGATGCACATAACAAAACAATCAAGGAAAAGGACAAGTGCTGAAATACGAAATATGGAACATCAAAGAAACACAAAAAAATGAACATAGATAGAAAATAACTTCCATTACCTCCGAATCCAAAGAGAGAACTTCTACCGATCCCTTGGCCACCAGGTGGCATTCCCTTAACCACTCGTATTCAATTTCTTCAATCTGAAATTTCCAGTTTAATTTCATGCAAATAGTAGAAATAATGCTGAAACATGTTACTGCAAATCCCCCCCCCCCCCTGCAGCAGGTAAAGATATTTTCGTAAATGATTTTATGATTGAACTCCTAATTCCTTTTTGAATAATATGCATAATGTTCAAGCAGCTTCATACGTGCGTCAGTTGAGACATGCCAAGAGGCACCGTATTCCATAAAAGTAAGACCACTTACACTTGTATGTTGCCCTTTGGTCAGACTTCCCAGAACTTGGACAACTTCACCAGAAACCAAAGCAAACTCTCTCACCAGATTTACTACAATATATATATGTATAAATATAATTACTATCATATTCCAGCCTATATTAACTTGGGTGACAATTCTTACTCCCAGCTACACTTTCTTTGAACAAGCATGTGAACATGGTGTGATCATGTAGAAATTTTGAGTGGGTAAATTCATTTTGATCAGAGATTCGGAATACTTTTTCACTTTAAATGTTAGCTTCAAATTTCCGTACCCCACTTCGGCACTGAGCCAAATAGTACTTAATCGACCCAATGGCTTAGTTTTCTGTATTACCAGTAAAAAAAAAGGCTTACAAATTAGTAGACGAGGGACTCAGTAATTCTATTCTATTCTATTCTATTCTATTCTATTCTAATCAGTACCCAGATAGCATTCCAAATACAGCCAAATTTGGGCTGGTAGGGCCAAACGTCAGCCGAATGTAACATGCTAGTGAGCAGTACTCCATAACCATGGTTATGGGGTACTGTAGTGGGTTATTACCCATTATTGCATACTCTTCTATTTATAAGTCATAGAATTTATTAGAATTTAGAATTAATATTCTGATTGGAAAGATATTTAATTACTTCTTCCAGAGAGGATGTAGTAGAGCTTTTGTGGTGTTCTCGACTGGTAGGCAATCAGTCGGCCATCATCGTATTTTTCGTAACCAAGATGGCGGGCAACGTCATGCTCCATTTCGGAAGGAAATAGATCCTTAAATGCTTTGGTGAAATTCAGTAATCGACAAACCTTCAAAATATTTACAATAAATAATCTTATAATCAGTGCAATCCAAGTGTTCTATTATTTAAAACTATACCGATTCATCAGTCCCTACATCAATTTAAAATTATCTAATATACAGCTAAATCTTTCATTATAGGCAGTATCTAATTCAACCAACTATGCAGAATGAGGCTCGAGATATCGTAGGTTTACCTCAAATTTTGTGGACTCTCGTGGACAATTGGAGCTTGTCTGGAGTTTACGACAGGACCCAAGTGGAATTTTGCTCTCACTGGATTTTACTGTTAAGCTGTAAACTATTATTTAGTGTATTTAAAAAATATATATTTTGCCTAAACTATATACATGTTCTAATCAAAATAACTGTGTTTCGCAGTTTGTTGATCACACTATAGTATCAAAATAAATTTCTACCTGTTTGTCAGTTATCATAATATGGGTAAATTTATTAAACAACAAAATTATGGAAGCAGAGAATGCAATGTCTCATGTCAAAAGTGAATCATAATAATGCCACAATAACAGGCTGAACCACACCTTATACTATTGTCACGTATTTACGAGTATCGATCTAATATCATTAGTCTTACAAAATCCTAAACGCTGAAAATAATTAGTACCTTATTAATAGCTTCATTGTCCCTGAAGGCAGGATTAGTTAACAGAGCAAGACGAATATCAAGTGATAACTGGAAAATGACAAAAGAAAACGTCACCACCCATGGCTCATAACTCTGGTAAAGAAAACAAATCCAGGCTCTTATTTAGTTATGTAGGTCTTTATTTAACCAGTCATTCAGCCATGGTCAGTATTATGTACGTTTTTGACCATTGTTTGACTAAGAAGTGTCTATATTTCGGGTCAAGCTAATAAATCTGCTTATACGTTGTCAGAGGCAGATGGTGAAATGATATGGCTTGGTATAAGGTTTGGTATCCACACAATGCGTCCATGGTTACACATTCACCCCAAGGGAGGTTTTTTCTACTTACACCAGCATGGACAGACAATCTTACACTTGGCGTGACTTCATGGCATTTACTGACAGGCGAACTGCTGGTCATGATGCCGTCTCCCTGGCCCCCAAGATAACCTGATGTTGTGCCAAGATAACTAGAAAAATAAAGTTATTTAATCATATCATTTTTTTTTCTTCCATGTCAAAGGATGAAATTCTTTCTCTCTATGAGTTTCGCTTCCGTACTTATCCACAACCAACATAAAAAAATATATATAAAAAAAAGATGGCCGATAGATTCTGAATAGATGAAGAGTATTATTATATTGGGAAAAGTACAATATATAAATTATAGTGCCTTCAGGTGTGTTAAATTTGACTGTTGTCTGTTTAGCAATTCTGAATATCATGTTCAAAAATAAATGTAGAAAGCTGCAGAACAATTCTATTTTAAATTTCCAATGTAATATTTTTAACCGACACCATTGGTTTAGTTTATCAATTACTCAAATACAATGGCTCAGAACTATAATAATTAGTTGATCGCGATGCAAATTGCTAATTTTAATAAACAGCCAATCCTAATAAATAAGGTTTGCAGTACTACAAACGAAACTAATTTTCATATAATACACATTTTTAAAGATGAATTGTTTAATTATTTTAAATTAACTTTATAATTTACCATTTTCTGCCTTGAAGGCCACGAACCAGAATCAGTATCTTTTCTCCGGCCCAACAGAATCTTTGCAAAGGCTGTAACGGAACAATGATTGCTTCCAAAACAAAGTACTGATACATGCGCCAGGGGTGTGTTTTTTTGTTTTTGTTTTTTCAGTCATAAACCATTTCCAAACAACATTAATGTGGCAATCAAAAATCTTAGTGTGGAATAATCAATCTCCGATGTTGAAGTTAAGTGGGCAAGCTTCTAGGGAATTTGTAGTCATTAATTAAAAAAAAGAAACCTCATTAGCTTATTGTTGTTGTTAGTCATGAATATACCAACAATCTAGTTAACAGGATTTTCAGTGTACATTTCAATAACTGTTTTTTTCTAGTGTATGAATTTATTTGAAACATGATGCATACATCAAGAACACCAGCCCGATCTATATAAGACATTTGCCATTTGCTTTTATTTACCGTTTGGTGTCGCTTTCTCCTGGCAAGTTGCAATTCATTCAATGGTATCCCTTCCAGTTTCTAAAGAAACATCAAAACAAGGCAGAAAGATCAATTGTCAAATTTTAGTAGTCTATATATTGTGCAATAATAAAGTTCGAAGAGGGTTATTGTTATCATCAATGTCCGTCCAACAGGTGGGCGTAACACTTTTGTTTCCGGAGCAGAACTCCAATGCACTTACCCTAACAAACTTTTGTAGTAATATTCTATATGGCCTAGTGGTGCCATTTGATAGTCACACTGACATATCTCGTCTGTGTTTTCCAAATTTGAAAAAAAAGACACGTTTTCAAAGCAGAACTATTACACTACTGCACCTAAAAGCTTAAAACTTTGTCATGATATGTCTAAAATAGCCTTTTGGGGGTGTCATGGCTGTAAATACTATAGATTTTTCAAAATTAGGGCAAAATAGGGAAAATTCCTACTTTTTCAAACCTCCATGAATGAAATTGTATCAATAACATATCTAAATAATAGTATTTTCACTTTTCAAACTTCATTTTGATATTCATTTCATGCTAATTACATAATAATGGAAAATCAGAAAACAATCCTGAAAATTGTGTTAAATTGTGTTTCCAGAGCAAAATCCGGCATTAATGCACTTACCCTCACAACATTTTATATGTTATTACTCTATATAGTCTTTGTTTTAAAATATTAAGAGAATTAAAAACAATTTTGTTTCCAGCAGGACTCACACACTACCTACATGCATATGTGGCGAACCGGGTCACTGAACTGGAATGTGCACTGGGCGACCCCCAGACCACGTGATCGTGGTCAAGCGTAGGGCGCCCAGCAGCATCCTGGCAGAGTAGCTAAGGACAGCGAGCTAGACGAGTTGTGCGTCCGGGCAGGGTTCATAAAGGGTAAAACGTGTCTCAAGGTTTGTGTCGTCTGTGAGGAAACCTTACATATTGGCGCCTGATGTGGGACTTGAATGCCAAAAAGGTATGCACACAACGCCCTGGGATCTGAAGTGAGTATCACTTTTAATTTTGTTGGGAACTGAGAGAGAGCCAGCCCCGCCATCAGCTCGATATAGGTTGTTTGTTAGGTTATACATATTAATTGTGAGTTTACGTCATAATTAGTGAATGAGTCGCCATGCCCCCGAAACGGAGGCAGACTCGCAGTCAACGGAACGGAACCGACAGCGGATCCGGCTTCCCTGGATAGTCAGGGGAGAGTAGTGCATCTGCCCACGTGGACCAAGATGGCAGGTCCGAGAGTGGTAGGGGTACGAGCTCGAGTAGTGCCACGACGCCGCGGCCAGGTGTGGGAGGAAAGCAAGGGCCCTGGTTTTAAATAGACAAGATGCTCATGTAGAGAACCGGAAAATAACGGCGTTGACTCTGATGATTAGTCTGCTTCTTCCCCACCTTCCTCGCCCGACCAGTGGAAGGCCTGGCCCACACCCACGAGAGCACATGGCTCACCCAGTGCGGTCGTGAAAGATGACCTGGGGCCTGATGGATGGCCCCAATCTTTCCACCATAGGAGGCGAGGTGAGGCCCTCCCACCATTGTATGATGGTCTAGGGATTGCCTTCACAGAGTACTTGGATGAGTTCAATAGAGTTGCTGACTTCAACCGATGGACTGATGAAGAATATGCTTCCATATCTGAACCAGTGTAACGGGCCAAGCCCGTTTAAAAATGCAGTCACTAGCCTATAAGGGTAGATTGGGATAATATGTCTGAACAGATGACAGCTTTATCTGTTCTAACCAAGCCTTGGACGTATACCGTACAAAATGATTTAACGCAAAACGAGGCCCTGAAATGGACCTCGAATCATATGGCCTGTACTTGCTGGATCTGTCACGAAAAGCTAACCTGGCCTCAGCTGACGAGGAGTAGGAGCGTTTCGCCAAAGAACATTTCATGGAAATGGCAGGATCTGTTAACATGCGATTTTGGCTGGGGGCCTTGAAGCCTCCTACATTGCAAGATGCCATAGATTTAGCTGTGCAATATAAAACTGCATACAAGGCAACCAAGCCCCAAAAGCCTGACATAGGGCCACCGGGCACAGTGGCCTTACCTGTGTTGCAGGCTGAATCGCGAGCTGCCTCAGCCCCGCTGACAGCGACTTTCCCTGAAAAAGAGGAAACCCTGACTGAGAAGGACGTCAAGGACCTGATTTTTTCATTAATGGAAGATATCCTGGCTTAAACCAGGGAAAACGGAGGAGGAGGCCAGGCCAACCAGGGATGTTGGCAACAAATGTATCCCAGTGGCCTAGAACGATGCCATTGTGTTAAGTGCCAAAAGCATGGCCATATTCAAAGGGATTGCCCTGAAAAGGGCCCCAGACCGAATGACAATGAAAAATTAGTAAGGGTGGAAGAAGATTCCGTCCTGGATCCTCCAGCCTCGAAGAAACTCAATCCTCCGGAGTGCTGGACGGGGGTTAAAATGGGACAGCACTGGCTGCGGTGCGTAGCCGCGCAAGATGCTAGTGCCGCCTGGTATGTGTTGGTTGGAATCGGGTCCCGAAAAGTGGACCAGCTAATCGATACAGGAGCTCAAATTTCCCTGTTGAGTAAGCCTTAATATGACAGCATTCCAGGTGCCAACAGGGCCTCAAACCCATGGACGGGTCTATCTCCGCCGCAAACGGCGGGGCCATAACAATATATGGAAGTGTGGAATTGACCCAATGTATCGAGAGCATGCTCTGGGTATGGACTTCTTAAAAAGGCATAGGGCACTCCTAATGTGCTCGGTAGGGCTGTTACGACTGGGTGGATTGGAAGTTACGTGTCAGGAGAGCCACTCAGGTAAAACTGGCAGCGCAGTTACCAAAACTGATGTCAGCATTCCGGCCCGCCATGTATCACCCATTAGCGTTAACCTGCTCTATTGGGGCGATCCTCTGGGAGGAGACCTAGTCCTAGAATCCCTCCCGCAGGTGTGTCAGAATTCAGATGTTATGATGCCCCGGGGGCTACAGGACAACCAGAGCCCCAACACTCGGGTGTGGATAGCAAATCCAACAGCGAAGCAAGTCCGCTTGCAAAAAGGCCAGATGATAGGAGAGTTGAGTGCTTTTGTGCTGGATAGCCATAGTGGGAAGATATTGGCTGGTGTAAACGTGGCATCTCAAGAGGGGGAGAGAAGGGAAACAGAACTAGAGGAACACCTACAGGCGTTACTAGATAAGTCAAATGACCGCAGCCCCTGGTCTAGCCCCCCTGTCCTAGTAAAGAAGAAAGATGGCAGTTTCCGGTTCTGCATCGATTACCAATGGTTAAATGCGTGTACTAAGAAGACCGCTTATCCACTGCCCCACATAGATGCGATTGTTTAGACGCTCTGGCCGTGGCTCAGGGTACTGGCAGATCGCCATGGATAAAACGGCGTTCACAGCGTTGATATCATGTTTGGTCAAACACTCCAGCACAAGCCTTCTTGCCCAGTGGAATATGTCGAATGGATCCGAGCTGCAATGGAGCAGTCCTTTGAGAGGTGTCGCCTGCAACTTCAGAGGTCTGCCCAGAAACAAGCTCATTACTATAACCGGCTAGCCGCTAGTCAGTTCTTTGCAGTGGGTGACTGGGTTCTATTGTTCTACCCCCTCTTGCGAAACAGAAACTTGCCCTCAAGTTTTTGGGACCTTACAAGGTCATACGACAGGAAAAACACTGGTGGTTCATGTCAATCAAATGAAGCTGTACCTAGCAGAGGTACGTAACAGTGACTTGGCTAAAATCTCCGATTTTCCCCTGACGGATCCGGTGGGCCAGCCTCTGGTGCTAGAGAGGCTGAGCCGCCCACGCACGAGGAGACGGCGCCCTGAACCACATGGTGGTAAAGAAAGTGAAGGTGGAGCAATGGAAAGCTCAGCTGATGCAGGGCTTTCCCCAGTGAAAAGGAGAACACAGAATTCCTCGTTGAATCCTGCAGTGGCCCCTTTTGAGTCCGGAAGGTCGAGAGGACCTCCTAAGCACTTTGGTCATAATATACAGTATGACTCATATGGAATTGTCCATATTTCGCCGACATCACCCCAAAACGCAGTGAAAGGCCCTGCAAAGCTGATAGACATTCAAACCAAATTGGCTATAATTGATTGGCGGATGGTGTCAGCCTGTAGTGGCTCGTCGCGCCTCTTTGCCTCTTGTCACGGATATGACGGTGTTGGGCTGCTGTGGAGGGGCATCTAGCAGCCCTTTGTCCTTATCAGCGACATGTGTTTCTAATCTGTGTCAGATTCCCATTTTATCACACTCAGATAACTTTAAATGCAGGGGTAAAATGCCTGACTCTATTACATTGGAGTTCTGTTATAAAGCACAGAAATTTTATTACACTGCTTTAGACTACTTACATTCAGAAGATACAGAGATATGAAATCATAATTCAGCCTTTTTATTTTGTTTAACATGATCTGTTGTGTAGTCATGTGGAATTGGATTATTAACAGTGATCAAAACACACTGGGCATTATGTATTGTTTGTATATTTATTGAATATATTGCTTAAAAAAGGATGGCTCTATCAGTGGAAAACTGACCTTCGAGGTAGTCGCTGCCATAGTGGACGGGAGAGAGGGGAGGATGCAAAACGTTTCCCAGGCCTCGAGTTCTCTGGACACTACTGGGTCCCTCTCAGCCACCTCGACAAGGAGGTCCACTCCCAACCCGGCATATATGTGTTCCAAGAGGCGCTTTGCAATGCCATGTAAGCATGGCCAAGTGATGTCTTACACAGGATACCAGTGTCCACTTTGCAGGGCTGCTCTACCTGCCGACAGCACCCCATTTTTGGCGGCACCTCCAGTGTAGCCACAACTATGAAAGAAGGGACGCCGTGCATATCACGGCAGCTACGCCCCTAACCAGCATTCGAGGGCCTAAGTCAGATGCCTCGTTGTCAGCATCCCCAACACCTAGGTCTCCGTCTGCCCGAAATGAGACGCCCTCGTCCAGCAAGGACAACCCCAGGAGAAGAGGTTGATACAATGACTGATCCAGAGCTCCCCGGTCCCAGGTGGCTCGCAACCGCAGTTCGGCCACAGTGATCAGCACCACCGCCTATGGTGGTGACCCGGAAGTGGTCCCCCGCTCGCAATATCAGGACATTGTGGGAGAGGTACACCGGGCCAGGAGCGAGGTCGCCACTGGGGCTCGAGAGATCGAGGAACTTAGGGGGCAATTGAGGGTGCAGATTAAGAGAAGGGAGGCCGCCGAACGCCAGGCAGATCTGCTTTATGCAGATGTCCAGCGCCTCACGCAGGACCGCAGTCAGCTGTGGGAGGAGGTACGCCGGGCCCCCGTACCTCAGCCTCAGTAGAAGTGACTACAGAATCAAACAGTGCCACGCTTGGGAATGGAGTCAGGATGTCCCTCCACAGGATTACAATGGGATGTGAGTACTACAGGGAGAATGGCTTTTAAATATGTCTGTGACAATGACACCTATAGTGGGAATACCCCAACGAAAGTACTGAAGCTCAAAAGTACTGGGGGTTCCCCCCCCCCCTGGAGATACACATCAATCCCCTTCACTAAGGGGATTCCCCAAAAACATCAACCACGTGGGATGACCGGCCAAAGAAAACTATTGGTAGGGGGGGGGGGGGGAGACACTCGCAAAACTTCCAGACCAAGTTTACCAGTGTGGACACCATGATTATTTTTGACAATTGTTTCACATTTCTACCTCTATATATTTCTATTTTTATATTTTTTTCGATTAACACTGACTGCTTTGGTGAAATGTGTTATCCATAAACTCTTATGATTAAATGTGCTCCCGTAGTTGTTTATATGTATTTTGGTTAAAATTATTTTGTTGATTTGAATTTTTATTTGAGGTCACTCTGTAAATGTGTCTGTTCATTGTTTTACTTTTGTCACTTTTTCTTGTTTTAAAATTGGATATCTTTGTAAATTGTAAATTTGTTGATTATTGATTTTTTTAAGTTGCCCTGACCACTGTCGCACAGCTCACCTATTGTATTAACTTGTAAATGTACTCGAACATGGGGACAACAGAGGGGACAGTGTGGCAAACTGGGTCACTGACCTGGCTAGTCGCACTTCAGGAATGCGCACTGGGCGCCCCCAGACCACGTGAACGTGGTCAAGTGTGGGGCGACCAGCAACATCCTGGCAGAGTAGCTAAGGACACTGAGCTAGACGGCCTGTGTGGCGGGGCAGGGTTAATAAAGGGTAAAATGTGTCTCAAGGGTTGCGTCTTCTGTGGGAAAACCTTACACATACAAAACTTAACAAGAATATGTCTAAAATAGTGTAGAGATACATTTTTGGGGTTTCATGACCATTAATAACGGATACTTTTATTTAATAAGGAAAATATGAAAATTTGGGCAGGTACTCTTTCAATGACTCATATCAATGACTCTATGATCCTTACATCAGTAACATTTTGCCAATGATATATCTAGATTATAGTGCTTTCACTTTTAAGCTTCTTTTTGACATTTGTATTGAAAAATCTGGAAAAATGCAAAAATGTTGCTTCCTTCATATTCCTTAGCATCCCATACTTAGCAATGACAGCCATAAATGTTGTACAATTCAAGTGCATACAGTTATTAAATATTTGATCATAGTATTGCCATGCTTTACCCATTCAACAGTTTTTGATTATAATTAGCAATTTCGTAATAATTAGTTGCACAATGATCTATATTACTTTCACTTGACTCCAATACTTAGTATTGTTTTCTTCATATACACCTGTAAAGTGTTCGGTTATAAATACTTATTTAAATGCCATAGATTTAATGCAAATCAGCAACCCAACAATTTAGTAACTGTCGAGGGGAATATGGAAATTAATAATATATAGTTCCTTCAGTTGCCAGCTAAATGTAAACAGCGAGCAAAAGATTTGTATTTATTTGTATTTTATACTTAAACACAAGTTAATACATACAAACCTTAAAGGTTAATTTTGTATTATACTAAACCCAACATGCTATTGTGTTGACAATTCTAGCGAACTGAATACTCCTTATTGTGCATAAACTCTTTGAAACAGAAGAATTAAATTGCAGGAAAAGGATAGACAATACTTTTTATGCTCACTTGGCTTTAGTCTGAACAGAATGGATTGCTGTTAATAAGTAAGATATTTGTTGATATTATAACCCATGGGAACACTGTATTATTTCACACTTAAGATAATATAATGAACATTGAAAAAATTCAAGAGTTAAAAAATAGGACTTCTTGGACTCTAATTAGCATTGCGTAACAGGCTATGTAGGCCAAGTGGCAATTGTTTCGGTTCATCGTCGCACACACTATATAAACATATTTTTCCAAATTTTGTAAAACATAGCCAAGATATGTCAGTGTGGCTATCATAAGGCACCACTAGGCCATATAGAGTGTCACTGTATACAATTTCATTAGGGTAAGTGCATTAATGTTAGAGTTCAGCTCTAGAAACGAAAGTGAGTTCTGCTTTGGAAATAAAAGTGTAACGCCCGCCCTCCTGCCTGTCGGACGAACACTGAACAATTTTAATGATGCCTGTGTGCTATGTGGGATTCGCTGAGGGTTTAGCTGCAGCGCAGTCTATGTTTCTTTATAATTATATGATGCAACATAAATGTAGTTGCTGATTTTCATATATTCCTCAGAAGCATTGTCATAGCCCATATATGACTATTGTGGACATAGAAATGATAATCTTCGATGTAGCTTATTTAACAGAACATGCTATACTCCTTACTATGCATAAAACCTTTGAAAAAGATAACATTAAGTGGCTGGAAAAGGAATTACAGTACTTTTTATGTTCAATTGACTTTAATCTCAACAGGATGGGTTGCTATTAATATTTTGACACTTGTTGGAATGCAATTAACAAAGGGAAAAATTCAAGAGTTCAAAAATTAGGATATCTTGGACTCATTGCACACGCCATATACCATAGAAACACTCATTAAATAAATTGATTGTCTGGTGGACTACTTGCAATATATAATTGGTCATCCATAGCCATAAATGATCGACTTGTATGACCGCAAAACCGGTTATTTCAAACACTTGAGTGTCAAAGTTCTACTGCGGAAATGAAAAATATTAACTTTTTTTAAATTTTGTAAAACATAGCTGAGACATGTCAACTCCAGAAGGCACCACTAGGCCATATAGAGTGCCTCTGGATTAAATTTCATAAGGGTAAGTGTATTAGTGTAAGAGCTCTGCTCTGGAAATGAAAGTGTAACGTCCGCCCTCCCTCCTGCCTGTCAGACCAACACTCAACAATTAATGATGCCTGTGTGCTATGTGGGATTCACTGACGGGTTTTGCTGCAGCATAGCATATGTTTTTTTTAATATAATTGCAAACATTGTCAGATTTGTCACGGCATTTATAAAAAAATATTCTAAAGAGAGAAAAAATAAAATGATTTCTGACAGAGTTAGATGACGAAAGAAATAACATATATATCCAGCTTCTTATATATGCATACATCACCTACATGCCCATAATACCCAACATGCACCTTCCATTTCAGGTTGCTCTGAGAATTGATGACATCAAGTGGTCATTGCAAATGAGTGAAAAAAAAAAAGAAGAGTATTTCCTATGAAAAATAAAATCTTATATATGCATACATCACGTACATGCCCATAATACCCAACAACATGCACCTTCCATTTCAGGTTGCTCTGAGATGCTGACATCAAGTGGTTATTGCAAATAAGTGAGAATCAAAGAAAAGAATATTTCCTATGAAAAAAGAATTTAAATCAGATTGACATGTCTACCCTTGCACAGGGACTGAGGATGGTCTACACCAAATTACCATTTTTTACAGGCCTTTTCCTAAACAAAAACCACTAAAGGAATGACAGTATATATTTAAGTCAACACTTAACACTATGTCGATAATTCTCATATTAAAATGATTAGCTAAATTGGAACCAATACCTGTATGTAATCTTTCATATGATGAGAAAACTCCCTGATCGCATTTCTTGCTTGTGCTCTGTTTCCCATGGCCTTGACCTCATTAATTCGGTCTTTAATTGAGTCAAGGTCACTCTCATCTGGAACTTTGACCTTTAACTTTTCCTTGCGTCTTTGGAATCCTTCTTCTAATTTATCAATTTCTTTTTGAAGTGTTGTATTTGTTTTATAATCTTCTTCAGCAGCAGCACACACTTGTTCGTAAAGATCCTGAATGGTTTTGCTTCGCCTAAAGGCATGAGGAAGGTCTTTATTTGCATTCTCATCACGAAAGTTCAAGGTCATGACCTTGGGGGGGACCCAGGTGACAGGGCTAGAGGACGCAGGCGGGATTGACTCATCCTGCTTGTCCCAAGGGCCATCGTTTTCCCATGTTTGTGGTTCTGTGGTTTCTGTGAGATCCATCTGTGGCTGTAAACAAGTGAAATCTTAATCATATTTTGAAATGTTTTGAGCCCCAGAGATACTCTAACAAATGCTCTATTTCGTGCAAATTACACAAGTGAAAGCTCGGTGAAATTAGAACTAATTTCTCCAAGGTGAAAGCAACCACGACTAAATTGTGTGTGCTTCCATTAGACACCTTCACAATTAAGACCCACTCACAATCACTTATGTATAGACGTCTACCACAGACTTTTTTGTCCAATCACAAAAAGCTACCTTTGCACTGTTATGATAACAAAATTATCATCAGGTTTTGTTTTTGTTTTGTTTTAATTTTCTGCTTCTATGGAGCTCTGTATATATCATATTTAGTTCTGCATCATGGTAGCGGATATTTTGAAGGTAAGCAACTGTTTATAATTATCTTTACTCATGTATTTTTTTTCCTCCCAAAAGTATACAAGTAGACACAAAATCTGTAACATTAGATGTACAGAAAACAGTAGCTAACAGTATGAACGTTACAATAATAGCTATAATTCGCTGCAAATAAAATACAAAAATAGGATAATAAATATATTAAGTTAAAGCTACAGAAATCTATCAAGTTAAAGTTACAAATAGATGATAGTTAAGTACCTTTCAATAACCAAAAGAAACGTCCGAATTGGGAGATAGTCACAAGTTAAAATAAAGTTGTAAATATCAAAGTATTACTGCTCATTGAGAACTACATAGTCGAAATGTTTGCTACAACGTAGCAATGAATCAATCATGCCAGTCTCTTGGCTCACACAGATTTGACTTATTGATGAGTTGGGGCATTTATTTGACCAATTACTTGTGCTCCCTTGCAACACAGGTCATCAGTCTGTGATTTCCTCCACCGTTTGATTGCCACCAAACAATTCTGTTCAAAAATCAATCACAACAATCAAATACCATGGCAACTATAACTGCTCAGAGTTCAACCTAGAACATGCATATCAAACGCTACTGATCTGATGGAACCCAGATGGCATCTGACATCGTTTTGACGTCGGCCCTAATTGGGTGACAGATCCACTGTTAGTATAAAAAAAAAAGATATGCTGACTGTTGTATTTAAAAGATTAATAAGAAAATATTCAACGAAAATATATTTTAGGCTATGTGACAAAAAAGGGCTCCAATATTTAAAAAAGCTTAAGTCAGATAAATTCGGGAAATTTCGTGCATATGAATTAAATCATTATTTGTTGTACACCATCGATTTAACTAACCAAGTTGATTATTTTCATTGTTTCCTTCGATAACTCAGAGGCATTACCCTCCAGTAAATTTACATGACATATTATTATAGATGGCAGCACTTGCAATCCTCAGAAATTCGCCTGTGTGAGAGACACTTTGCCGATGTGAAAATGCTGCACTCCTATGTGTCACATAGCCTAAAAGATATACAGTAAGAGTCGTCAATCAGCGACATTGCATTGGATTAATGAACATAGATCTACATTCCTAGAAATGAAAGAGTGTGTATCATCTCAATTCATTACTCATTTTAATGTTAAACCAGTCAGTTGCACAACTCCTTGAAATTCACTAAAAATGTCATGTTATCTATTTCAATGCTTTATTCATAAAGTTTTTAGGGGTAAAAATAAGTCACAAGACAGTGTAGACCCTAGTCAATGTATTTTTTATCAGTCCAGCCTAAATGGGTTTGTGAAGAGGACAATTAAATTGATTTATTAGGTGTGACAAGTTGAGGTATACATGATTTCTGTTTTTACTTAACATATTGACATTTTGACATCTAGATGTTTTAAGCAAAGTCAAGTCACCGTCGCTTTATTTTATATAACATCTCTATGCGTCGTATCGTTTTCGGCTTGACTCGCTGAACTATTTATTAATTATTTTTTTACTATATATGAAATTAATTTATCAAATAGGTAGAAAGGTAGAAATAAACATTATTAAAAAATGATTTTTTTTTACTATGATAATAAATAAATTAATTAAACAAGTTTACCTTGGGGGTTTTTATTTCTTTTAGTTTTACTATATAAATTATATGAAATTCGATTTTTTTTTCTTTACTTTTACTTGGTATTTTGGGACTATGAATAAATATTTGGTCAAGGGATATTTGGAATATTAATTAAACAAGTTTACCTTGGGGGTTTTTTATTTCTTTTAGTTTTACTATATAAATAATATGATTAGGTTTCATTAATTCATGCTCTGATTAAACTGGTAATGGCAATTAGCATGTAGGAGATTTATAATTAGCATGTAGGAGATTGTAATTAGCACCCAGGATATTGTAATTAGCACCCAGGAGATTGTAATTAGCGGCGGCGTCGGTGTCGGTGAGTGCACTTATGAGATTGCAATTAGCGACGGGAGGGCGGCGGTGAGTTAACTCGGCCGTCGGTGACTTTCTAAAAAAGAGCAGTGAGTTGACCACACCTAACGGGCGGTGAGTTGGCAGAGACGGTGAGTTGACATAGTAACATATATGATCAGACATCTGAGACGGTCATCACGTTTTCGCCAATATCTCCACTGAATAGCCTGAGTAGAATCACAAACTTGGTGTTGAAATATTCCCAACAAAATGAGAATTCTGCTGATGTGTATATTATATTTTTGTGATCGCCACTTACTGAGAAAATTAAGTTAGTTTACATGTTTATTTTTCGGTGGTTTTAGCTCAGTGGATCCAGAGCTCTGAAGCGCTCTCACTACGCAGGTTCACCAAAAAGCAATATTTTCGTTGTGACTGTGTATTACATTTTTGCATATATCTCCAAAACGGAGGGGGGTACAGACTAAACCTTGTTATCTAATTGTTCCAAATTGAATAAGAATTGCATTAAGGCTAAATTATGTGTCTAGGGCTTTTATGAGCTGAGCAAATAATTATTATTGACATCGGCTAACATCGGTGTTCGATCGCGATTTTCACTGTGGATCCCAACACAGCTCGAAAATGATCACGACTGTCAAATAGGTTCCTACCTATTTTAGGTGTCTAGAAATTACAGAGAATAAAATCGTTATCACATGTTGATAGTTTGAGAATACAGGAATTTATTCCACGAAGTTGTCATATTTCACTCAGCCTTCGGCTTCGTATTCTCAAAATAAACATGTGACTTAATTATAATATTCTGTTATTCTGTGTAATGTTTTTGGTAGGTTTTTTTTTTTTCAGAGCAGTTTGAAAAATGCACCTTCATCTGCCATATTCAGGCAAATAGATAAAGATAGATACATTTTATTGACACTTCTTTAAATTTGACCTATTTGTCGTACAACAGTAAAAAATAGAATATCTTCTCTCGTAAAAGCTAAGATTGTGAAATTGACATATGTTATAGTAAACAGTGTATACCTCCTGTAGTTGCAAGTCCTTTCTATACAAATATATAATTAAAGTCGGCGTGGTAAATGCCGGTTTAATTCAAGTGTAAAAATAATTCAGATTTTTTGCTGTTGATTCCATTGTTTGTTAATCAACAGTAACCAAAACCCTACAACCCCTTTTCAATTAATTTAAATTCTGTCCAAATGGCTTAATTTTACATACAATACTTATAACAATTCAACCTCAAACATGGGATAAACTGCCAACTGGTTGGGGTTAATATTCTGAAATGGCAGGTTGCATGAAATTGAGAACAGAGAGGCAGTTTGAGTATTATTTGTCTGTAATCAGTAGATTTTCTATGCCTTTTCATATTTGACTTCTCTCTATTGTATATATTTTTCTTTACTGGAAACGCTCATGGTGAACCTTATTTTCATTTAATTGCCTTTATTTGCTAGAAAAATCACAGATATCATAAGAACTATTGGATACGAATTATATGTACCATTTCAAGCAGGATATGGATCAAAACATATACCTTGTTGCAAAACAACTGGACTAAGTCATGTTTTGGAAATTTTTACAGAAATTACGAAAATTTTGATTTTAATATATATATATAATTTTTATTGACGGAAGATGTCAGAAAAGACATATATGTCACAAGTACAAAAAATAGAAATAAAAGCAATCAGAAAATATTTAAAAAAAAAAAAAGAAAAAGAGAAGGTAATACAACCAAGGCTATATAGTTACAGATGGTTCCAGCCACCGAATTAAAGTATTTACATAGAAGTTAACATTAGTTAAGCTGTTTATCCATTCCTTATAAAATTCAATCAGAGTCTTTCATACATACAGCTTGTATCATAAACACAGTTATATTTTACATATAACATATATTACATATTTACATGTTTCGACAAAATACATTTCTTATATAATGTGTACGATATAACTATTTACAGAATGATTTTACTTCAAAATAGAGCTAAATATATATTAATTAATAGGAAGTATATATGTATATATTTAGAGATTATATGACTTCACTTCTAGAAAACAAAATCACAAAGAGTTTTCATCATGGCAGTTCATGTATGCAGTTTTAAATTTCAAGATATATATGACTACACAATTTTTGGAGACGGATGAAGGCATTTTTAAACATCAGCTTGTAAAAGAAATTTTCCTAGATTTATCAGCACCTCAGGCTACTTGGATGTCATTATGGCTTTAAATTTTCCCATGTTGTTAAGTGTATTATAGTTACCAATATATTTCCTTGCTATCATATTTAGATTTTCTCGAAATAAAGAGTAGCTTGGACAGGTCACAAGACAGTGTATTTCATCTTCAACTTCATTCAGATTACATTTTAAACAGGTTCTATCCTCAGATGGTATTTTAGGCTTTTCATGTCTTCCTGTTTCTATACGGAGGTTATGTGAACTGATTCTAAATCTATCTATCTTACTGCATGTTTTCCTATTCATGTTAAGAAATAGATAAGGTTCTAATCTATAGTCAGTTTTAATGTGTTTGTAAGTTCTTAGCTTAGGTTGCTGTGTCGTATTGTTAATTTCTGCAAATATTTGTTCTTGCTGTTTTTGGTAAAGTAAGTTTAACGGTTCTGCAGATATTGTGAAGATTGTTGTGACTATTTTCATCGAAGACTATACCACATGTATTTAGTATATTGATCACTCTGCTAAACCAGCTATTTCTACTATGTGTATGAAGATCTTTTTGAATATTAAGGCATCTCTTCAGTAATTTATCATCTGGCAATTTCTCCAATTTTGTCCAATAATTTATCATTCTTACTTTTTGTCTAACATGTAGTGGAAATCTCTATATACAGCCAGAGTTGATGTTTGTTTTCTTACCCCTAACATATTCTTAGGATATCCCAGTTGTAACAAAATATAATATTTAATATTTGTTGTATTTTTCAAAAATCAGATTTCTCACCTTATTTGCTAATTTAAAGTGTTTTTGTCAATTATAATGAGAAACGGTGCAGATAAAAACGATCCTATAGAAAATATGGATATGTCAACATGGAATATTTTCCAGTCCTAATAATGAAAATGGTAAAATCTGGCATTTCTTAAATGACTATTCTGAACGCTTTTTAGATAAAATCAAAATACGGGAGTGTTTTCTTGCACAGAATATATTTTGTCATCATTTGAAACCATTTTTGTACACTTCTGAAAGTTTTATCTATGTTTAATGCATGGAGCCTCAAAGACAGGCATTTTTGCTGCTGCGACAGAGCAAATTTTGCAATTAAGTACTCCTGAAATTTCAATTAACAAATGTAAACATCCTGGAGCTTGCCTTGCCCCCACCACTGGAACAATATATTATTTCTGATACTCCAGAGCAACAGCTGCTGTTAAACTAAGCAGCTGTCTGCAGCTGTCTGCTGCCGGTCTGCTGCCAGTCTGCTGCCGGTCTGCTGTCCATCTGCAGCCTACCTGCTGTTTCCTGCTGCCTGCTTCCTTCTGCCTGCTCAGAACAGCAGACCGGCAGCAGGCAGCAATTAAAAACATGCTGACATAAATGTACATACATTTAGCAAATAAAACCAATTCTATGTTAGTGTTAATTTGGTTAGACTCCACTAGGGCGTAATATTTTAAATTGCTATCTTTATTATAAATGCATTTATTTACCATAAGTAGGCAGTGCTGGCTTATCATATGCTAATTCGACCTGGCAGGCACCCCAGTGTCCTATCAGCCGCGTCACTCTACTGTAAAGACGGCCGTGGACCCAAATCACGTGGCACTAACTGCTCCCTGTCCTGTAAGGGGTGCTGGCTAGGTCAACCTGACAGTCACCCAGTGTTCCATTATAAATGTTATCTGGTGTCCATGGCAGACCAATGGTAGACAGCCAATTGGACAATCTGTAACCATATATGCATATAATTTTACTGATACAATACTTCTAGTCCATTGACCACTTGGCCTATAAACATACAATAAGTATAATAGACTGACAAGAAAACGAAGGCTTTTACAGCAATCTGCAGTGGAGGGGTGGATATTGCTCTGCTCGATCTTCTGTGTGGACGACTCAGGTACAAATCTTGATGGGTGCAGTATAACTGAAACATGCTTTCTGGTTGCTATGACACTGGCTCCGAGCTAGAATAGTATGTAGCTCCATGTAGTGATTGACTTTACATGACATCATGCACTTAGTGTACTATTTCAGTTCACTATTTTTTGCAGATCATCCACCCAGTATGTACAGCAACCATCAGCAAAGTTGCGGCTGACAGTTAGTTCTAAAAGTAGCAGTAGTGTGAATAAATAGCACAATGAATCAGGGAGAATACATCACTTTACATCAATATCCTACCACTACATGCAGCTGCTACCACTGAAGCTAGTGTCGGATCAAACAAAATTTGTCAAGGTCAGTTACTGAAAAAAAATATTCATCTGACAGAATACGGTTTCAAAATAATTTATTTCCATAATTTTTGTACAGCCATGCACGTTCTGAACCGCTACACACATTTTTAACAATTTTGGATCACAGAGAGAATAATTATGTGCATCATGTCAATCATCTAAAAGTCAAGTCACTGCTCCCCTCTGTGAAACTCAACAAAGAAACAATTGTCAAGAAAAACTTCACATTCTTAAATAATAATGATAGTTAATCAAATATTGCTTTGAAGGGTGGAGCCAAATTGCGTTAGAACATTTCACTAAAGTATTTTTAAAAATGATATTGGTGCGATCTGCATGTATAACTGACATTTATGAATGAATTTTACCGACACGTAGAGGTCATGAAAGACCTATATGTAATACAAATACATATATATATAAGCTGTGTTCACATGGGTTGTTACAAAGTGCTTACAGCCTAGACCTATATCTGTTCAACATCTTGTAATGCAAGCAGCCATTTACTTTTAAGCTACCACTTGGGCTCTGTATAATTCTTGTGTCCACTGCATGAGCCTTTAATTAAAAGCATGGATGTGTATCTCATTGAAAGCAAGGCAATGTTCCTTTCGCCTCCTCATTTTTATTTGATTCTGTTTTAGTGCTAATTGTGTAACAATGTTGACATTATTAGAATCAGAATATTTCTGCTGTCAATTGAAACACTTGTGTTTCATGGCATGTGTACTGCATTAATTATCCAAATTTACATGGCTTGGATAACAAGAAAATTATTTAAAAAAAAAATAATAGATATCTGGCAATGTGAACAATATGGTGACACTAGTCTAGTCTGGAGCTCACTTCACTGAAGTGAGCTCTAGACTGATTTTAGACAATTGTGTAAATTATGATAAAAGAAGAAAAAAAAATTTCTGAGCTGGATTCGAACCCTATACGAACGATGTGTTTACTTTTTTTTACTGCAGTAATACTCCATAGTTACAAGTTCAATTATGCCTAAATCTTAAATTTTTGAACTTTGGAAGTTGTAACCAAGGATTTTAACCCAAAATTGAGGTGAATACTGCCTATGTTAGTTGAGCATGAGAATTCTGGTCGACATTACAAAAAGTCAAGAGGCCCCCGACGGGTTCTTCATAATTGAACAACCAATTAAATCAAAGAGCCTGCAAAACTACCCCTCCTGGGTCCTTGACCTAAATGCTTTCACACTCAAATGTAGTGTTCGTATTATAATATATATATCTGACATTGACGCCAGATATAATAAAAAATTGAAAAATTGCTGATTTACAAACAAAGTTCTTTGAAATGTCTAACTACTAAAACGTTTTGTCAATTTTTTGCAGTCACTCACAAGTTGGACAATAGTATATATTAACAATTAAGGAGGAGGGTGGTGGTGCATAAGTATTTTTGTAATATACTATCTTAATTTTTTTAAATTTACACCACACTCAATAGTACCACTATAAATATGTATAGTATGTATATTAATTATAAAGTCTCACTGTGCATTGCAAAAAAAAAAAAACAATAGATATCTTGCAGAATTACAAAAAAAAACAGACCTATATGAATTATGGGAGACTTGGGAATAATAAAATAAGCTCATATGACAATACTGTATTAGATAAAAAGTTACCAATACATATTAATAAAAGCACCAAGCTAAAGCACAAAACATAAAATATTTAAAAGTCACAGCATATCTGGACTGGATAATTTAATCAAAACTTTTCTGCCTGAAGCCACATATTACAGTCACTCAATATACAACACAGTGTATTACTGTCATTCATCAATAGAAATACAGGGTTTATCAAAGACGCTCTGTTCCAAACAGTCTCTCTGGGTTGTGCATAAATTGTGCACCGAACAATTACGTTTCGCTCTTCTGATTTAACTTCACCAGAGTCACAGGCAGGACAAATTCACTCATTCTGTCACCCAAACTGTCTCTATATGAATAGGAAAAATCTCAAATCTAAAATGAGTTAGAGCACTACTCATTCATCTGAAGACACTTTTCATGTTGAAATGTGGACTTGAAAAGGCGATTAGTTCTTTCCACATTCTCTTTGGAGATCTTCCAGCCATCCTGCTTCAAACTGTAATTAATATTCTCTATGTTTCTTGAGAAGTAATAGTCATGATGGACACCCTGCCGGAATCTTTGAAAGGGTCTCTCAATGATCATCTGTCTTCCATCATTTACAGAATCTGCAAGTAGATACAGGTCAACTGATGCAAAATAAAAGTGATATCCTAAAAATGATTTGTATGGAGCCCCTAAAGCCTAGATCTCACATAGCCGTAAAGTGACGGGAAAATCTGTGGTTTATACGTAGCCTCTAAGTTGATGTATTGGCCAAGGATACTTGACAAAAAAATGTGTGAAAAAGGGGCGTACGCGTGGGCGTATGCGACAGATATCTGGCGGATCATACATGGCTTAAGTTGCAAGAGACACGGAACAAGTATGGAAGATCGACGTATACGACATGTGATCCACGGAAGTCTAGGTATGATCCACGGAAGTCTACCTATGATCCACGGAAGTCTACCTATGATCCACGGAAGTCTACGAATAATCCGCCATAACTTCGGTGGACTTCCGTGGTGAATACGTGGATGCATACATAGCTCCTGCCACGGAAGCCACTTAAGAGGGATATCACATAGCCGGATGATTCAAGACCCCATAAGGCATGTATAACTGACAAAGGCCGATGGAAGAGCTGACGGAAGCCCAAGGAAACTGACAGACAATCCGCCAACTGCGGCGTATGATCTGCCAACTGTGGCGTATGATCCAAGTATTAACCAAGTTTTCATTGCGTAATAGTCTTTCCGGCCCAGTTTTTAAAGAATTTTCATGCATGTTTAAAAATTCCGTCACTACAGCTGGAATGTGACGGAACAGCCACGAAGGCGAAGAAACTCATTTAAACCTCATGTAATCCTATGGAACGCTTTACGTCGACGTTTCTGGTAGGCCTGTGTTGAGCGAGCAAATACTCCATTACCGCTCAGAAGCACTGCTGCTCGAACATTATCGACCAGTTCCCATAAATATCGAGTTTTTTAAAAGTAACAACTTTGAAGATGTGTTCAACACTTTATTTACTTTTCAACTTTGATGATGTGCCTAACACTTTATTTACTTTTTATCTGCATGTTTTTAACATGTTTTAAACAGATGTGAACTTCTTTTCTAACGCCAATGCTCGGTGTATAGTATGACGAAGTTCATGACATGTTGATGTATGACTTGTTTCACGAAATTGGAGTCTATACTAATAACACAGAAAACTCGAAAATACTCCAGTATTGATCGATTTGGAAGCCTCGAGTATCGATTTTAGGCATAACCCTCGAGAAACAGCCCTGGCTATGTGTTACACAGTGACATGCTAGTTTCCGGCTATGTGAGATCTAGGCTTAAGCAGATATATCAGACAGTGCGATCATCATGTTCTGAGTATAGTCAACTAATCCGCCAGACAACTCGTCTGCTGTCCTCTGTCAACTCGCCAGCTGCCAAAGCCTACTCATCCGCTTCTTGAAATCAACTCGTCCCCAGCCTGCAGCTGCTGGGAACTGTTTAACAACATAGGGGTGCAGATAATATCACAATAGGTCATTGTTACGTAATAGGGACCCCCCCCCCCCCCTAAACTTATAATATCAGCCGTCTCTGGACTCCAGTGGGCCTTCCAAATAGCCCGGGGGCACTATAATTAAAAAACGATTAAGATCCTTTGATCTTATGCACTACAATTAAAGGTCATTATTCAGATAGCATTGACAGTTGAAAGACTATAGGGGGTGCTTTGCATGGGAAAATATTAGTGTCAGTTTTTAGTCCTATTACATAATGAATGTTCAATTTGACATAATGTTCCCATTACATAATGAATGCTTAATTTGGCATATGACAGGTCAATGTTTGACACTGTATTAGGCAATTACATGTCATTGTATTAATCAATTGTAAATAGGAGATGCATTGCAGATGCGAAATATAGGTTGAATAAATCACTGTTTAAACTGCTTTGAGTTTACAATACCGAATTACAATAGGGGAAAAAAATAACAGTATCAGTACCTTTTTTTTTTTGTCCTACCTAATAAATAGTCCAATACACAATGAGTGTTCAATTTACTTCATGACAGGTTCATTTAGGGCAGGCTTTGATAGTGTATTAATGAATACTGAAATAGGGGATGCATTTCAATAGCGAAAAATGAATGTGTCAGTACATTATTAATCTTACATAATGAAAGTGCAATTTACTATGTGTCAACTTACAATACACTGTTTCATATGACATAATAATACTTAGCTTTAACAGAGTCTTCAGTGAACTTCAAGTTAGCTTTATAACAACCATGTTTAAAATATATACTTAGATAAGATGAGTTAATGTACTTTTTATAAACTCCAATTAAGGTTACAAGAGCTGGTTATATTATTGAAAATTCGTTCAAATCTCCACTGCATTTCTTGACCTCTCTTGTCTTTAATTCTCAAGCTACCTGACAGTGATGAAATAAAACTATTTTCAATTTCAATAAATGTACACAAGGGTCTCAATGTCTGTCTATAATTGCTTCAAGAAAAGAAAAAAGATATATATGTTGAACCACCTGTCATAATCCTCCTCAGTTCTCATCCTGCCTTTGTCATGGAAGGATCTACTTCTTTATTTACTCCACACAACATAGTCAGCAAATCAAGCATGTCAATACATACTTCAATAGTCAAAGAAGAACAAGAAGAAGAAGAAATGGAAAATTTGGACTCACCAAATATATTGGTACTAAATGATAGCCATTCAAGAGAATGAGACAAATGATGAAACACTTCTATGGAAATTTTTTGGTCAAGTTGTTCCGAAAAATGAAGTCATTTTCTTCTGTCAAGTCATTATTCTGTACATAGTTATAATCGCTTGTATAATTAACTTGTCTCTTCGTAATGGAGATAGTAATTTATACACAGCTCTTCTCTCTTCTAGTCTAGGAATAATTCTGCCTTCTCCCAGTCTATCACATCGGAAATTGGGCAGTCAGCTGGAACAGGGGTTACATAATTGACCCTCCCTCCACTATAAAACTCATAGTATAAGCAGCCCTTAAGCCTAGTCTCATTTAGAGAACACCAGCATAACAGAATACTACCGCTTGAATTGAATTGTTAATCTTACTTAACATGGCTACAAATGTTGTTTACCCTGCCCAGCTGGATTTCAAAGTCAACTCAAGGACATCCGTCTCAGGAGACCTTACTCCTACTATTGACAGCAATTACATCTTTGTTACCCAGACTAAAATTCGAGCTCAATGCACTGAAGAATCTACAGGCCTATCTACCAAGGGGGTCTGGTCAAAACGGCCAAATATAAAACGGCCAATATACCAGGACGGCCAATCGCAAAAACGGCCACCATACCAAGATGGCCAAAGGATAAAACGGCCACCTGCCAAAACGGCCAATTGTACTATTTGCAGCTTTATATGCTTTCTCATCCATCTATCTTATTCTATACTATACATATACAGCTAGCCTATATGAATTACTTAATTGCATATATTTCATAATTTATATAAAATGAAATATATACAATTAAGTAAGTCACATAGGCTATAGATGTATATACATGATGTATAATATAAGATAGATGAATGAGAAAGCATATGGAACATGCAATTTTAATCCCAGTTGGATTACTTTCAGAAACAACAACAACGAAATATTAATAATTTATATAATAACTGGATTTCCATGATCAAAACAAATTATAGACAATATCCCTCTTTAATATTTACATATTTATCAATGATGAAAAAGCATGATTTACCCCATTCTTTGTATCATTCAAAATGCTAATAGCAATTGACATAACAGTCATGGCAGATTGCTATTCTGTATATGAAATACTTAATTTATATATTAATATGCATATTAACCAGGAATCAGTTGAAATTCAGAGTTTCAATTCATGCTTTTGATCAATGATGAAAAAACATGATTTACCCCATTATTTTCATCATTCGAAATGCTAATAGCAATTGACATAACTGTCACGGCTGATTGCTATTACATATCTTTATTCATAAATTAGCTATTTCAACATAAAACCACTACACTGCTGATGTAATCAATTAAGATAAGATAAATTAATTTGACATAACATTATATGGCCTCTTATGCTACTGCATAAAAAAGATTATACCTATTTGTATGTTGTACTGTTAGGGCTTACCACATGTCTTAACAATCTGTTTCAATTTAGCTTTATCTTTAAAAGAACTGATTTGTAGAATAGGGTGAGAAGTTTACACTCAACATTAATGTTTCTCATGATTCTTAAAAATAGAGCCCATTGTACAAATTTGTTGTACACTATAGTTCTATTTGCTGAGCCAGACAATTTATCAATTACATCATGAACCCTTACAACTACTTAGCACTTATCACTCTGTCACAGTCAAAGCTTCTCTTTAGAAAATCAATCACCATTTCTTTTGTCTTATTTACACTGAGATATGGATTATTATATAAACTGCATAATTTTGCATGAATGATACAGTGATTTTAACTGGTGATTCTGGGTAAAATCAAGGATTATGATTCAAGGGAATTTTTACATGTAGGTTAAGTGGAGTTTGTCTCACGGTGTGATAATTATCTTAATATACCTAAGAAAGCATGTAATATAAGAAAAATATGAAAGTACTACTCAACACACACAAACACACACACACACATATATATATATACATATATATACATATATATATTTATATATATGAATAAAAAAAAAATACTGAGTTGGCCGTCCTGGTAATTGGCCGTTTTGGTCGATTGGCCGTTATGGGGGGTGGCCGTTTTGGCTAGTTGGCCGTTATGGGGAGTGGCCATTATGGTAGTTGGCAATTTTGACTCTACTCCCTACCAAGCATTACAGAAAGAAACATGGCCTACGAGGAGTTTGGTGTAAAGCTAAGTGCTCTTCAACATGTCAAATTTAATAGAATGACAGTGCAAACAGGAAAGTGTCTGTCACCATTCAAAGTTAGGGAGATGCACCTATACCCCGGCATCATATATGACCACCCTCAACAGTACATCTGGGTAGCTGCTTTTGTATGTACTGTTAGCCAAGTCGATCACGCCAAATCAGAGACTATATTTGGATCAGAGCCTACACCTCGATTACAGGGATTTTACATCATTCACAACTCGCTTAGATGATATTATTTCAGCCCTCTTAAAACCTGCACCCATGACCTCCGAGTGGCCGTATATACATACATATATATGGCATGATAAACTGACAAATACCAACTCGACATTAATGTACCTCAGCATTGAAGACGCTGCTGAAGCCTGGGAGAATAGCAAAGCATATAAATTGGAATTATCTGGATCTCAAAATGATGATGATGGACCTTGGGATGTTGCACGCTGCAAGATAGACCGACCCGATATGATGTCATTTTACTGTAACTTACTCGAGATGTCAAGTCTAACTAGGTTACGCTCACTTCAAAACCACAGATACCCTCCTTTTACTAAGAAGCTAATCGCACAAATTTTCCGTGGGTTGCTGGAAGACCGCTTCAATGAAATCCTCAAATCCACACTTCACATATTGAAGTACAAACCTATTGAAACAGCCCAACACATTACTGATATGATTATGATTGAGAGAAATCAGGGGCAGTTTATGATAAACTGACCACTGAACCTCAACTACATACATGCATGATTAGATGAGTTTTCAGAACACATGCTAATTAATTCCGTGTTTACACATTGTGTTGAACCTCATATTGTCTACTAGTAAATAAATAGTTATTATTTGTGTAATGTTTACCAAAATAAAAGAAGATGTTGCAAACTGTACTTCTTTGTATTTATTTTATTTTTTGTAAATTATAGTCAACTTGGTCTATTACAGACCGGCATTGAATCCTTCTTTACAGGGAATCACTTTAAACAATATGGGCCTGTTGCATTCAACTGAGACTCATTGTCTATTGTCCGTGAAGCAAATGTTATTTTAAGGGTAAAACCCTTAATTGGAGGGCGATCTCAACCCCTATGTCACTAAAATCAAAAGACTTAATACATTACAATTGACCACTGAGAAAAGTCTATTAAGTGATTAGAACGTGCTGGTGTCAAAGAATGGAGATGAAAGCATACCACTACCCCATTCTACCGCTTACACAAAGCAATTGTCATAGGGGTACGTCTAACCACATCCTAAGGTCATTTAAAACAATAAGACAAACACTTCACTGGTATCTGAAATATCTATTTCTAATTTCACCAAATCACAGGCCACAAATAAAAGAAGGTTGGTCCTGACCCAAAATAATACTATAATTTTGGTCAAGCCCCAAATACATCAAAAAAATTCAAGAAATAATGCATATTGAGCAGGTCAATCTACAAATAATAATACTGGCTGCGTTACTATAACTAGCTTCCTAAAACATTACATAACAGTCATCAACTGATCCAAAACAGTCATAATATAGTAATAGTGACTAATATGGAATGACTCCATACATACATCAGTTAAAGCAATTAAAAATGTCAAAAATAAGCAAATCACAAGAAATAATCGCATACTAAGCAAATCATTCCACAAATAATAAGAATGGATGTCTTACATACACCCGTTAAATAATAATAAAAAAAATTAATGTAATATTTAAAATGTTGAATGTTTACACAGCTTATAAAGCTCAGTTCTTTAAGTCCTCATTCTACATAGACTTTCCACTGATATCAACTTACTAACATAAATGCTTCATTAAACATTACAGTTATATAAACCCTATATACTACATTCGACCTCAAATATAGCTAAATCAAACCACACAGCTATACTGGAAATCAGTTATGGTGAAACAAAATACATCCTACACATTAAAATATACATATCAATAAATAAACTCCTGAGACATGTTGATAAAATAAGATACATATAGTAGGCATAGTATTCTTCACTCCATCCATGAAACTTGACAAGAATAAACATGGCGAAACATAACTAAAACAAATTACAATATAATAATAATAATAATAAACAGTCAGTCACTTCTTAGGGTCAATTTCTACGTCTGAGTCTGTCGATCTCAGGGATAATATTGTTTTCATCAAGACCACGTAAAAGTCCAGGAATAGGAGCATGGGGGGCTACGTTAGGGACAACAGCTTGGACAGAAATGGGGACATCTTGTGCGGCAAGAGCTAGCTGTGCGAGAAAGAACCCTACTCTACTTGGAGCCATGTTTTCCTGTATTTCTTCACGCCTCAGCTGTATCCTCCCTATGAAATTGTCAACTAGTGTGAGAAAGTACACAACTTGAAGAAAGTACTCTCCTATGTTCACCTGACTCTGGAAAACAACATTGAATAATAAACCGTTAAACCAGTCTCATTTCATTGTCCAGGTATGTGATTCCATAAATTGAAACGACAATAAATAAAATTTTACTAAGTACTACTACTAAGGTGTGCAGTTTGAGGTTAAATATTGGTTAAATATTGGTTAAATATCACATTTTTGCTGACCCTGGTGGAGTTTGGTAGGTGAGGCTAGGATGCTAATAATTTTGTGCCACCCTAAACTTAGCTATAATGATAGAGGATGTGTGACTATGGTGACTATTTGTGACTATATATGACTATTTCAGATTCTAAATGTGACTAATTGCTGACTATATCCTTGTCAATCTTGTCAATATGACCTATCATGACACAGGCAATGGCAATGGGGTACCCTGGATTTCCAGGGGTAGGATAAGGTGTCTTGTACATGGCGCCATCTGCACTGGCTTAACATGGGAAGTGACATCATATCCTATGACACAAACAGAGGCCTGTGTGACTCTGTTGTTTCCAAGTAGCATGGTTGAAACATTTCTACTTAACTTTTTTGTATTCTTTTCATAAACAAATGATTACTCAGACAACTGGGGCTTCAGAATATGCACAATTTAAAAGTTTATTACCAACATTCAAATAAACAAATATTATACAGTAACATTGTAGCTGTTTAGTGCACACGGGTATGTAATAGTATAATAGTATAATACAATATACAACATATATAAATATTCAGTTACATTTACATAGGAATTCAACATCATGCATACACATAAAACCCAGGTTTTTTTACATTGAAAAAAAAAATATATGTAAGCAAAAGAAACATACACTATATATATATATACCTGCTCTTCAATTTTTATTTATCTTCACAGACAATGTATCCGAAAGGAACTGTGTCAAAATCTGGTAGTATTCTACGTTTATTAAAAGTGGTTTTCACAGTTTTAACCAGATCAACATTGTAAATTAGCCCTTCATATTTTTGCCTTGCAAATTGAACTTGAGGCTCAAGGGAGATGGATTCCACCTCACCGAACAATATATCTGTGACACCTTGAAAATTTATTCTCTGACTATTGAGAAAGTTGAGACTGACACCTTTAAATTTACATGTTTCTGATTGATCATTGCACCTGTACGAATATGATTTCGGAGCCACACTTGCAAAATGAGTAATGAATTTACCCGGAGCGAGTTTGTTTGAAAGTTCTCCCAGGCTGTCACCCAGCTCTGGGTAAATATCATAAATCACAGGACCATGACCGTCTGATATTTTCTTGGTTAAGAATATGATACTGTCAGTGTCACAGTATAGGATTCTCTGTCCCAATGTGTGTCTATGTGTTTCAGCAATTCTAACCTACCGTAGTACGTAGTAAAGGCTGCAATAATTTCGTTTGTAGTTTTGCTGTCTTCTTCAAAGTCATCGGTGTTATCATATTCTACAACAAGGATGTCTTCATTGACAACATGAAGACGTTTAATTGCAAATTGGCTGTTATTTTTTCATTTCTCCAACTCCATGGTTGAAGAGATTAATTTACTCCTCATCTTGTTGTTCTTCTCCCCTAATTTTCCCCAAAAGGAATTGAGACAAATTTTAGCAATGCTACGCAGAGCTGGGTTACTCAAAATTCTGTCCTTCTCAAGTTTGACGCCAGCTTTCTTTTCAAACTGCGAAATGTACTTGTTTTTATCATCTTCGGACTTAACCCATTGGGGATACCCGCTTGCTTCAGTTTTAAATTTTAGGAACAGATTGACTTGCTCAGCAAACAGTCCCCCAGTTTTTGTTTCAGGATCATATTGGGAGAATTTTGGGAAGTGATAAACTTCATAAATTTTGATTATTTTATACTCTCTAGCCAGAGCAGCCATGATCTCGGGTGTACACCAGACACCTGTGATAATTCTTTCTGAGTCTGCATGAGTGCAGTCCTCATTGTTTTCTTCTACCAAACATGTTTGGCACAATGCTCATATCAAAATTTCTTGTGATTATTTCAGGGTGGCCTACTGGTTGCTTTGAAAGTTTGTTAAGCACTGGATAGAGGCTAATTACGTCGCAAAAATGGATTTCCTCATTTTCGATACATTTGTGATAAAGTTTGAACACAGACGTTCTGCCTCCTGCAAAAGCATCCCGCAGAACCATCTGCTTCGGCAAATCAAGTTCATTATCAATGAATGCTTTCAGTGCTGGGTCAGAATTGATTTGTTCTCTAAATTCGCATTCGTACATTTCTATCAAGTTGTACCCAGCAGCCCTGATTTCCTGTGACCTTTTGATGGTCATTTCTTTCAGGTCATCCATGGAGAATCTTGACCTGGGGTCACGTAATTGCCTATCTTTTATACATTTATCGTGACCATGCCATCTACATCCGTGAAATTCCATTACTGTGTTAGATTCTTTAATAAATCCATCTGCTAAGTACTTCTTGCCGAAGCATGTGATGACCTGCTCACCTTTGTTCCTTACATGTCTGATCTCCCTCCCAATTTTCTTGCTTTCCCATTCTAACCAAGCTATCGATAGATTCGAATGGTTGCTTACGCAGACATACCCTTGGGCAGGTATTTGAGCCAAATTAGATGAACTAAATTTTGTTGATTAAAGCTGACTTTCATCAATTTCGTCCCCATCAAAGTGCCATTTACCCGACTTGAATAAAGCTTCCCCTATTCTTCCATCAATCAGTTCTATATCATGGTATTCTTCAATGAAATTCACTCTGTATATTTGCATGCACGCAGATGCTATGGTTACGTGGCTGAAGGGATCAACAATTCCCAACAGTTGACCGTCCTTACCAGACACCCTAGTCATGTCCATGAATAACTTTCTAAATCTAACACATGCTAATCTTAGGATGACAACATCCAGTCGACAGTAGGTCAGCATTTCAGCTTTGAGATCAAACGTTTTACCAGTTTGTTTCGAATGCCATTCTGTGAAGGCTTGGCATTCCTTTGCCCCCATGGAGTTCACTGAGTACATGGATAGGGGAGGGAAAGGACCTACATAATTTTGATTTACACTAGTGTTCATTAGATGGGGGAAATCCCCCTTCTGTAATTCAGAAACATTTTCTCCACTTATTTCATTTTCCGGTTTGAGATCAAAGCATATTGGTAATCGTTTTAAGGCCATTCCCATGAAATTAAGGCTATCTATGAAGGTCAAATTTAGACGCTCATGAATTTTCATAAACATAATCTTCGACCGAGAATAGATAAGTTCTGGTTTTATAACAGCTTCTGAGACACAGTAGTTCAGAATGAAATTGAAATCATACCCTTTGCCATTGTGAGCGATACATGTGAATGATTTATGGCGTGGGTGAAGGAGCCATTTGCTAAAATTTGAAACCATGTCAAGTCCAGTAAATACTACCACTCTGGCCCCACATTTGTCTGCAATGCATGAATCATTCCCTCCGACCATTTTTGCACAAGTGTAACATAAATCCCCACAAGATCTGCACGTGGCCCCTGGAAATAGCTTCTGGTGCTCGCACGCGTCACACACGGTCTGGCACACGACCATGTTAGGTATATGCATTGGTCTACCGCATTTACTCGAATTACACGCTGTGCAAGTCCTACAATTGTTACATTTGATTTCATCAGTACACTGATTACATCTTGGGTTTTCACTAGGTGGACTGTAGCCTCGATCGCACTGAAATTTCTTATCTTGCATGGTTTCGAAGTCAAAATACAGGAACTTGCCACGGTTTATTTTAGGGGGTTTTCTCCTGTGATAACACAGATGTTCCTGACCAACAAATTCGTGACAATTTTTACACTCATACTGCCCACAGACATGCTGCTCACGTGTTTGTTTCGATGTTAAGATTACTTTCTTGCAAGCATCACATTTGAATCTTTTTTGACACAGTCTCTGTTTGTCTTTCCCAGCACTCTCTTTGTGTAGTTCATAGCATACTCGGCTCCTGCAAGTTAAATCACATTCAGCACATGTAATTTTGTCACCATACTGGCAATCTTTTCTGTTACAGACAAAGGAAGTGTTTGGGTGACATGGTCTGTGTTTAGCAAACTCTTTCGCAGGAAATACATTTGGACATTCCATACAAATCATTCTCGCAGGAAACATGGCTTTTGGATTGACTACAGCGTGGAAATGGTTGTCTACATAGTAAAGGAAAATGACCTTATCATCCACCCTCCCACTACATTGCATTGTACATGGCTGGTGCAACTGCCCCATGAATTGAATCACTGCAATTTTCACATTCAAAATATTTTCATACCGGGATAACTTGTCTACAGACACTGGGGAATCAGTTGGTATTCCTGCCTTTCTTTGAAGTTCTATGGCCTGAGATCTTAGACATGATGGGGCATTAGAACATTGTCTTGCATGTTTAGTCAAATTCTTAAACTGATTTCTTTTCATCCCTTCCATCTTAGCCATGCAAACAATGATACTCATAGCGGCACAGTAGTATTCATTTTCTCTAGAAATGATTTCCACAATTGACTTTTTGGAACAGAGAACTATCATTAGTTGAATATAAGTGCGGATATAGCGGCCTAGGCCCAGATTGATTTTTTACCTTAGGTCCCCCGCCTTTTGTGAGGCGCATTAGCCCCACATGAATTTGGAAAGAATCATCTGCACGCATTTCATCACCAGGGCTCAGCACTTTATCAAACCTCTCCATAATATTCTCTCCGCTCAGGTTTGAAATGTCCTGTAAGTGAATAAACAATTCACTTTTCATTCCCGAGTGCATGATTGTCAGTTGGGCACGGTCGGATTTACTGTAGCTTCTGGATGCTATTTGAATTACATCGTCAAACATTTGCACCAGACTGTCTTTGATGTCAACCAGTCTTCTCCCTGCATGTGAAAATAAATATGACAATAAAGCTAATGCATTTTTTTTTTTTTTTGTTGCTGATTAATTAATGAAAACTGAAATTAACCACATAGAGATATGTATTTACCTGCTTTTGTTGGGTCAAATTTAACTTGATAAGTCTTTTCTTCAACACCACGTTTCCACTGACGTGTGTCAAACGCTGGGCTGATTTCATATGGTTTGACTGGTTGCGCATCACTACTTCTGCCTGAGTTTGTTTTCTGAAATAATCCGTAAACTACATACACAATTTTGACTACATTATCGGGGCCACGAAACAACCCGCATAGCTACACAACTTTCTTTTTACATTTTTAAGAATATATTTTAAAAACCAACCTTTTGAGCTACAGGTCCATCTGTTGATTCAGTATGACGTTTCCTCTGTGTCAGGTCGATTGGTTGATTATCATAATCATTTTGTACTGTCCCGTTTAACGACAAATCCATCGGATCATTCTGTTTATGCAACTGTTGTTTCGTTATGATGTTGCTCTTTATTGATAAATCCAGGGGTTCATCCATTTTAACAGCACAAGTATGTATTTCATGAGCACATACTTGTTGAGCTGAGAGCAACTTACTGCAAAATTTTCCATTGATTGAAGGTGTATACAGCTCAAAAAAAAAAAAGAAACCACGTGACCAGATATTATTTAAATGAAGGGTAGCTAGCCGGAAGCGGGCTGGGTTGGCGGAAGGCCCTGGGTGAAAAAATGCTGACCATAACAAAAAAGAGCAATGGATAAAAACAAAAGTAAAAAAGCATGCACCTAGAACCCTTGCAGCTATGCTAATCTTAAATGAAATACGCTTTTATTGTGTCATTTATCATTGATAGGTTGTAATATTGAAAATCGGTGAGTGAACCTGATTCACTTACATCCTTCACATAAATAATTTTCAACAATGAAATTAGGAAAGAAAATGAAATTAAAGTGAACATGAACAGAAACATGAATGGATGAGGAATTGTTTTTGGTATTTTAATTTTCATGTGCATTTCAATTACTTTATTTTCACATGACAAGTTCTGCTCAGAGATAGTAGCATCAGCATCAGCATCAATATCAGCATCAGATAATGCGACTGAGTTGTTCTCAGTGAATCTCATAACTAACAAGTATATAAATGCTATAGATAAAAAAAGAACCCAGGCAACACAGTTTTATACACATCCTCACTGTCGGGCTGATAAATGAAGACTAATTCTGTTTCATACAGTTTTCTGTACACGAGGTGTGAAGCGCGCAGTTTTGCATGCAGTCTTGTTTGTCTTGCGGATTGTGATTGTTTTAGAGTTGGTAGTAAAAACCGCATGCTGGCTTAGTAGTACTAAAATATACACCAGAGGGCAGTAAATGCACCTGTGAACACACCTACTAAGTAGGTGCTGCCACCACACATGTTGTCCTATAGTTTTTAACTGTAACTGTGTCACAGTGCGTCTGGGGTGGTAGAAAAACATACCTAAGTGGAGTATGTCAAAGTCATACAAAAACTCTATCTTTAAAGGTGTTTTTGTGATGACCTAGGAGAAACATAGCCAATGGGAAACAGCCAGTACATATCTAGAGTGTGTGATTGGTAGGGATGCAATTCAACAAATGCATCTCACCAAAAAAAAAGCCCGCCAGAATTAACTGTAGTCTTTTGTAGGAAACTGGACTACTGTGTATTTGTAACTACATGTTCTTCCATGAAAGTATTATAACAAGAGTTCATACAGTTTTCATAGGATTACACAGTATAGGCTGTGAAAATGGCTGAACCACCACCGGCTAAAAGAATGGACATAACAGCAGAGGAGGAAAGAGCCAAACCTTTTGTAATAGAACAGATCAATGAAAGGAGAGCACGTAAATATGGTGTAGAGGAAGTCACATTCAGGGCTAAATTTAACGATGACTTACAAGGAAGGAAGTTGCTTGATGTAATGGATGATCTGGGTGATATGTTTGGTAGCATCATGACCAATGTCAGAGCCAACCACCCAAACCATGAGGATAAAGCCCGTCTTTCTATCAAACATGCTGGTTTAGATAGAGAAATAACAATACACTGTCAACCCCAACACAACATAACACCAGAGGTTATTATGGAAAGGTGAGTGTATTCTCAAGTAACCATACCTTAGTTACTCATATGTAAAATGTGCACATGTACGTGTGTTACAGTTAGATGCTATTACATGCAAGGCATATATATCGTTGCATTTCTGTTTCATTTGAAAAAAAAACAGGTTTGAAGCTGTGCTTCAGTCAAACAAAAGCCTTGCAGTAGACGATTCCTTCGAGGTCAACGTAGGAATTATGGCAGCAGCGGATGTAGGTGGTGGTAGGAAGGCTATCATAAATGCTGACACCTTGTCTGACGACTGTACGATTAAACAGAAGAAATCTATGATCTTCATTCCGGAAGTTCCCAAAGAGTTCATGTGTGCAGCGCGCGCAATTGTGACATGTATGGCCAAACTGAACAAGATGCCCAAGACGCAGTTTAAGCAGTTCATTCACAAGAACTCCTCAATGAGCAGAAAACAGAGTTCACAACGCGGCCAAGCCTTGAAGCTCCACAAGCAAGCTAGTGTACCGGTTGATACCCCTGTACCTGTGCATGATATGTATAAGTTTGAACAGTGTCTGAATGTGCAAATTATTGTAGTGTCAGGAGATAGTGGTGATGACATTGTGTATACAGGCAAAACTGAGAGGTCAAGAAAGATTTATTTGTACCTGAAAGATCAACATTACCATAGCATTGTGAACATCAATGGTTTTTTTGTGTACAAAAAACTCTGTGAAGAATGTATGACAACATACAGTGACAAAGGGAGGCATAGTTGTCAATCTGTCTGTGCAACATGCAACACAAAGAAATGTTTCTATGGTGATGATTCTGTGATATGTGACAGCTGTAACATGGTGTGCAGGAACACACAGTGTTTCATGAGACATCAAGCAATCAGAGAGCATAAAATAGGTGCAAGGAAAGGTGAAGAGATTTTGTCACTGTGTGACACCTTCTACAGGTGTCTCAAATGCTACAAAATCATAGACAAAACCAAGAGGGACCCTGCTGACCATCAATGTAACGAGTGGTTCTGTTTTTGTTTTCAGCAGTATACTGTAGGGCAACACCTGTGTTATTATAGGATTAGGAAGCCTAAGAAAACAGCAGGTCGTTTCATTTATTACGATTTTGAGACATCCCAAGATCAAAGAATAATGTGCGATAAAGGATACCTCAACAGACCCAAAGCAGGGTGTCAAGAGTGTCTACCTGAGCAGTTGTGTGCAAGGTGTAGGAGGTGTGTCAACTGTAACAGAGGTTACTGTGGTATGGAGAGACATATACCTAATTTTGTTGTGGCCCAGACAGCGTGTCAGGAGTGTCAAGATGAAACCTTTACATCTGAGTCTAAGTGTGGAAATTGCGGGGACAGATGTCGCCAGTGCTGGGCATTGGGGAAGGATGGTTTTGCAACAGAACCATGCTCCAATGGAGTGTGTGGTCGCAGGGAGCTGATTTTTAAGGGGCCCAATACCTGTGATGCCTTCTGCAAGTGGCTCATATCACCGCAACACAAGGGTGCTGTCGCCATTACTCATAACGCTAAGGCCTTTGATTCTCATTTCATATTGAATCACTGTGTCAACAACGGCTTATTTCCGGATGATATATACTCTGGCAGCAAAATTATGACAATGACCATAAAGAAAGGCGTGGACATCCAATGCATTGACAGTCTGAACTTCCTTCCAATGGCCCTAAAGAAGCTACCAGCAGCCTTAGGTTTGAACGCCGAAATCCAGAAAGGGGAGTTTCCACATTTTCTTAACACAAAGGGCAATCAGAATTATGTAGGACCATTTCCTGACCCATCCTACTATGGGGTGCAGTACATGTCTAAAAATGACAGGGAGTCCTTCATGGCATGGCATGACAAGCAAAGGGGTAACGTTTTTAATTTCCAAGTGGAAATTCTAGCATACACAAGGGCTGATGTGAACATCCTAAGGGAAGCCTGCACAAAATTCCGTGACCTGCTGATGGGTGTTACAGCCCTTGATGGAGAGGGGGTGTACCCTTTTGCCCATGCAACTATTGCCTCAAGTGCAATGCAGGTTGTGAGGGAGCTGCTGCTGCATGAAGAACACAAAGTCAGACTTACTGATGGCACAGAACATACAGCAGTGTTTAAAAGGGGTCAGTGGACAATTAATGATGAAGTAATTGATAGTGAACAGATTAAAGAACACAAATTTGTGAGATCACCCATTCCACAGATTCCTGCACGCGGTTACACAAAGCACCCGAATGACAGCCACAAAGCCATAGCCTGGTTAGAATGGGTAGCCAAAGTGTCAGGTTGCAAAATACAGCACAGTCGTAACGGTGGTGAATTTAGGATTCCTGGTACACTGTACCATAGTGACGGCACATGTGAGGAGTCCAAGACCCTGTACAAATTATTGGTGTGCAGGTGGCATGGACACACTTGCCTCAAAGACAGACATGCTCGTGATCCAAGAATGGGAATTACTCTGGAAAAGATCCATCAGAGAACTCTTTCCAGACTTAAAGAAATTCGTGGTAAAGGGTTCAATGTTGTTCATATATGGGAATGTGAGTTTGATAACATGGTCAAACACAACAGGGACCTCAAAGAGTTTGTTGAATCACTGGATGTGGCTACACCTCTGAAAATACGTGATTCTTTCTTTGGTGGTCGTGTATCCCCTGTGAGCCTCTTTCATGAAGCAGCAGAGGATGAGGAAATCAGATATAATGACGTGACTTCTCTCTATAGTTACATCAACGTCATAGCCAAGTACCCTACATGTCAACCTGAGATAATAACAGAACAGGCGAAAATGGATTACACTTTTCAGTCATATTACGGCCTGGTCAAAGTTAAAGTGGCACCGCCAAGGAAGCTGTTCATTCCTGTGCTCCCTATGAGATGTAATGGAAAATTGAAGTTTCCACTGTGTGCCCTGTGTGCCAAAACAGAAAATACTGACCCTTGTGACTGCAGTGAAGCCCAGAGAGCTATCCTGGGCACATGGACAACAGAGGAGGTCAAGGTTGCCCTTAAGCATGGGTATAAAATCCTGAAAATACACGAAATATATCACTACGCTGAAACCACACATGACATTAACTGCAACATTTTTCAGGAATATGTTAAAATGTTCCTGAAAGTTAAGCAGGAGGCCTCAGGTTACCCATGCTGGGTTGAGTCAGAGGAAGACAAAGACAGATACATACAGTATTATCATGAGAAGCAGGGGATACTGCTTGAGAAAGACAAAATAAAATACAACCCCTCCCTAAGACTGGTGTCCAAGTTGTATGCAAACACTTTGTGGGGCAAATTTATTCAGCGCAGTGACCTCCCCCGTACACAGTACATTAAGACAAAAGCTGAATTCACCAAAATCAGAAATGATCCAACTAAGGTTGTAACAAACTTCCACATCATTTCACCGGAAGTGCTTGTTGTAGAGTTGAAATCTGCAGAGACCTTTGAGGAAGAGAACACTTTCACAAACGAGATTATAGGCACATTTACAACGTCTCTGGCGCGCCTCCATCTTTTCAGTATTCTCGAAAAAACCTGGGATCAAACCCTGTATTTTGACACTGATTCTGTCATATTCATTCAAAAAAGGGTGAAAATGAAGTCTTGGAAACAGGGGACATTCTGGGTGAGCTCACCAATGAGTTACCAGAAGGCATGCACATTAAAACTTTCCTGTCCACTGGTCCAAAGAGTTACAGTTACAAGCTTAGCAATGACTCGTGTGTTAGCAAGGTTAAAGGTATCACTCTCAACTATGTGAATAGTCAGATCATAGACTTTGATTCAATGAAACAGGTCGTGATGGACACAATCCGCGAAATCAAACTTCCTCCAGCAAAGCAGATAACAAGAGTGAAGCATCAGGGCATTGTTTACAATAGACCCTATACAAAGACTTTTAGGGAGGTGTTCACAAAACGTGTTGTTGCCTGTGACAGTTTCAAGAGCTTTCCCTATGGTTATTGAAAATTGCAGACTATATCATCACACTGCAAAACATGTTTTCACAATGCTATGGTGTGTGTTTTAAAATATATATATATATGGCCCTTCAAGTTTAATTTCGACGTATCTGTGGACACATGCTGTATGCTCCTAGTTGTCGTGTACATTTGCGCAAAGGTGAATGGTGCAAAAAAAATTTTCTCGGTAACTTAACATGCATGCCAGGTTTTCGTTTTTCTTTACAGTAAATATCTGTTTTGTGAATATTTGCAGACGATAATGACGTACGTAAAGTTTTTACGGTTCAGAGCAAAGACAGAGGACGATGAAGAATCGATTTACAATCCCCGTCGACGTCATCGACGTGTAAGATACTGCGGGCTGTGGCGCACAGGTTTCAGTGATAACGATGATGAAACTGTTAACTCGACAGAAACTAGACTGACAACTTTTTAAGTGTATTGAGTTTACTGATTTGTGTTCAGGAAAGAAGTTGTGACTTTTTATTTTGTCGTTTTTCTGCACTTAAATAAGATGATGCACTATGGGTTTTTGAAAACGGTGTGTTTTCTTTTGTCTGTAATGTTCTACCTAGCATAGTATTTTTTTTTGTAGCGTTCGTCTGTATCAGTAATATATACACGCATTCGACATAGCATGATGCTTTTGTAGTATTTGACTATATCGGTAATATATATGTGTATTCTACACCAAATGTTGTGTTTTGTAGTATTTGACTGTGCATGCTAATATATGTATATATATATATATGAAATAAAACTGTTTCTGCTCCATAAAATTTTTTGTTGTTGTTGTAAATGAAAGAGTTTCAGCAAAGGGACGCAAGACGATTCACCCGTCACATGTATCACAGCGTCACCTGTTTTTTTTGCAGCGGCACATGTTGCCGCCCGGCACTTGTTACCGCGCGATTCTTTTTGCCGCGCGGCACATTTTGCCGCGCGGCAAAGGCGCAGGCGGCGCAGGCGGCACAGGCGGCAAAGGCGGCAAAGGCGCAGGCGGCAAAGGCGCAGGCGGCAAAAGGCGCAGGCGGCAAAAGGCGCAGGCGGCAAAAGGCGCAGGCGGCAAAGCCGCCTGCATTGCTGATAATGATGATGCACGAGGCGTGATGCTAGAGGCATCATGTATGTATTAAAAATATATATATATCAATTTTTAACCAAAAGGCTTCGAGCATCCCACACCGGGTACCATTGCTGCTAGACTACATAGTATGTATGTGTTTTTCTTTTTTTTATGTATTACCCCACCCCCCAGTGTCTGTTGAAGACCAATGATGATTACGCCGGACTCCCACTTTCAGTAAGGCATGAAGTCTGCTCGCATGTTGAAGGGTTACCAATTTATTTTTTCAAGGGTGTCATTTTTTATTTATTTAATGCTATTTTTACAAAGCACAGCAACGAGTACCCGGTGTGAAAGGCCCGGCCCATTTTATAACATATTCGTATTGCTATTTATTGTACAAGCGTCCAGACAGTCTTGATCATGGTTCGCAGTATTAGCGTAATGTCAAAAGCGTGTTTATAGATGGCGCTGCAGGACGCGTGCATTTGCTGTTCAAAAATAAAAACTGTCATACGTATATATTTTTAACGCTTGGAGAGTTTCACACAGAGTACCACTGTTGCTAGACTGCTTAGAGGAGTAGATATTTTGTATTTATATACATAATACGTGCACGTTGTTTTTTTTTTTTTGTTCTTGCCCCCGACTTACCAGTGGAGAATCAGAGAAGATTACGTCCACCATCAGCTTTCCGGATTTTTGCGTTTAGTAAGGGATGTGATTTGTTTTTATTTTATTACCATAGCAACCAGTACCCCTGTGTGAAACGTCCCGCCCTGTTTTAAACACTTTCTTACAGTTATTTATACAGCACACGTCCATGCAGTTTTAGTTCATAGCACGTAGTGTTAACGTAATGCCATAAGCGTTTTTTATATATGACATCTTAGACACTGACAGCTGTTGGTCAAAAACAAATGAAAGAGGCTGTATTTTTAAATATAAAGTGTTTTTTTTTTGTTTTTTGTTTTTTTTTGCTTTTTGCGAATGAAAAAAAACAAAAGGCACCAAGCACCCCCACACCCCTGCACCACTGCTGAAGGAAGGAAGGAAGGACGATGTGAATGATTACTTTTTTTTTTTTATCATACAAGATTATCTGGAGGCCATTCTGCACTAGATATCAGGACGAATGGCAATTGTACCAATACCATGTATCATTTGATGTCGGATTGCACAGTAGGACACGCACGGGTGAGAAACCGTATGAATGCCAGCAGTGGAATACAGATGATGTGTGAACACTCGGACCAATTGAGAAATATTCTACTCTTGCTATTTATACCACTAGCACCGGTGCTATGTCGTTCATGGTTCACCATATTACCATAACGCACTTCTCAAACCTTCATCTTTAGCTTATTTAACCGTTTGAAAAGTCATTATGCGCTGCAAAACTCGAACATGATTGAGTTTTCACCATACAAAGAACATTGCTAGCTCTTGGTTTTATCTTTGGATAATAATTAATTACTTTTCTGGTTAACAACAAACCACGACGTACACACGAATATAGATGTCTCTGCATACACTTTTACCCCTCAGAACAGGGCTCAACTTTATTGCTAAAAATAGCACGTCTTGCTACAGCTGCTGCAGCTCATGTAGGTCACAGCCTTCTTTTCACAACAGTGCCTCAGAGAACAAGGTGAGCTTCTGGTAGGGGAAAACCATGGATGTATAAATCCTTATACATCCATGGGGAAAACCTGTACAAAAACCAAACCCAGAAAAAAAACACAGCAGATGAACAAGGACACATGGTTCAGTTGCTTTTATATATCTGAAAAAATGACAGAGAGCAAAATTTAAAAAGAAACAAAAAAAAAAAAAAAAAATTCTTGAGCAATTCAAATAAGCTCGGAGTGACTCTGAGTAGACTCCATTGACTCAGTGTCATCGCCGTCTCAGCCAGTACTGGCGTTCTGAAGTTTCAGTGGAGGTGGTGGTGGTCTCTCGGAGGCTCCCGACATCCTTAGGTTTTGAAGGATAATGCCAACCTCAGGCCCAGGGGTACCTTGACGAGGAGTGCCGCTTCCTCGACCACCTGGCGGGCGTTTGGGGACTGGAGGCGGTCTGACGGGGGAGGCACCAGGCATACAAGGTGTAGGCTGCGGCTGCTGCTGGTGAAAGCTCGGTTGTCGGAGGTTCGGCTGTTGCGGCAGGCGTTGGTTGGGGTTATTCTGCACTAGCTTGGCCAAGGCTCCCGTCACTCTGCCAACTTCTTCAGTCAGACTGGAAAAAAAATCAGCATTGTTTCATGTTTTTTTTGTTTTTGAAAGACGAAATACATTGAACAGAAAAGAACTAACGTTACCACTTACATCTGTCTGAGTCGATAGGCTCCAGCGCCATTTACGAAGGCCTCGATGTTGTCTAGGCCTATCTGCGTGAAACGCCTACGCAGAGCTGCATCTCTCTACACAAGAAAAAACACATGCAGAAAATTGTTAGACAGGCTTAAGTTATACATGAAAGACACTGCTGCACATGAGTGTAAAAAAAATAAATAAAAAACACAAAGAAAAATATTCACTTTATAAAGGATGATAGCCAGTACAACACCGCCCAGAACCACGAGGCTGAGGGCAAGGCCACCCAAAGCTGTGCCGACTAAATCGCTCTCTTCGACCTCATCAAACACCAGTGTTCCTGCAGCTGTGGAAGGCGAGAATACCTCGCCGAGCCCGCAGTCGACGCTGAAAGGCCACTGGGAGCCGGGAACTCCGTCGTTGCAGAAGATGGTCCCCCTCATGTCAACATCTTTGACGCCCCTCTGAACAACTGAAGGGAAGGTCTCCAGAGGAATTGTAGGGAGGTCCTCCTGACCGGAGCAATCTACATGAAACCCACCCTTGTTCAGGGGGGTGCACGTACACACTCCGCACTCAAACGTGTACTTCATGAAAAAAACAGAACTAGTTCGCATGCAAGTGCTCTCTCTGTAGACTGTACGGTGAATAACAAAATGCAATTTTTTTTTCCACGTGCACGCCTGTTGAAGCATTACCAACTAGAGGCCTTAATTAAGAAATTCCCACGCCGTCTGTTAAGTGACGTCATTGTATTCTAACCGGATTGTTATGAGTTGTTAACTTACGCTTTTTGTTTTATTTAAAATAAAAGGGTAGGACTGTTTTTTAAAAAAATTGTCTTGTGCGCTCTGTTCATAGACCAGATACCTATGGCAGATGTAACGATAATAATTTTAGACCTCAATCAGTTTTTTAATGCCGCTTACATCCATAAAACTATGGCTTGTTCTATGTTTGTTACCAGCAGGTACACTTAAAGGCCCACTTGACCGAGGCAAATGTAAGGATAAGAATTTGGAGGCCTCACAATGTTACACATGAGCACGGGCCCTAATACTCATGTTTTAACAACACATGCACTATTATTTGTTTTGTGTTTGTTATACCTTCATGCACGTTTAATCTGTTGTACGACTGAGGCAATGTAAGGATAACAATTCTGAAGTCCATACAATGCTATGTATATGCAACTTATACGTAACTTATACGTATATATAGAATGTCTTTGTTTTTTTTTCTTGAGGTTGGCAGAGGTGCTGATGAGATAGGTAATTCATCAATTGTTACACGATATTTTTCTTCGTGAATGGTCATGTGTTCAAAATGCACAAGTTCTCTCACACAACACTACAAATCTTGGCTTTGTGCTTGTTTTTTTTTGTTTTAACTTCCATAGAACTATATCATTTTTGTTTTATGTATGTTACAAACTACTGTCTGATTAAGGCAGACGTAAGGATAAGAAATCGGAGTGTACACAAGGTGTATTTTACTCCACAGACGCATGTGTACAACTTGTGTGTACACCGGCAGTAACTTAGACAACCAGAAAATTCTGTATATGGATGCCTGAAGCAGACATTGATAATGATGAGCTCGGAAGTTCACCGAATGTTGCTCTTTTTCACACATATATATCTTACCATATACACATGTAATAATAACAAGCACAACTTGTATTCATTTTAGCATAGTGCTATAGGTATTAAAAACATTTTTTTATTGTTACATGACAAAAAAATAAAAACAAGCAAGCAGTTTACATTTTTTAAAAGCTCTATCTGTCGAGTGTCATTAAACCAATGGTTTTTTTTACTTGTTCACAAACATGTTCATTTTCTTCTTTTTAAAAAGACTCCACCAAATAAACAAGTGTTAATTTAATATATAGCAGTGACTTGCATTACTGATTTACTCCTATGGTCTTGCTTTTTACCTTGACAGTTATCTTGTACCATAAAAAACAAAACAACCAAACAATGCAGATTAACTGTGTAATCCTTTGATACACAGACTAATATCAGTTACCATGTGCTGAAACAGAAAACAGCAATGTCTAGTTCTTGAGTTCGAGACATTATGCATTTTGTTTTTAGGGTCATACAGTTTGTTTACACGTTTTTGAACGCAGTAAAAAATATTGTCTAGTGTTACACGGCTGCTATGGCAAAAACGTGGTGCATTTTACAAGCCTGTTGTATCAGAATGTTTCGCCCTTTTCAATTAAAACATCCTATACAGTGGAATGCAGATATTACATTCCAACACATTCGATTCCACGCATCTCATGTGACAGGCTTTTTTAAAGACTCAGTGCTTCACTCTCCAATCTTGGTGGAGAGTTTGGACTTCTTCGCACTCAACTATTTAGCTTGGGACTTGACGTCGGGCTTACAGGGTGGACGCCCTTCCACAATCAAAGGTGGTGAGCATTTGGGGTCTTCCTCAGTGGCGCTGCCCTCGTCCGAAGAGACAAGAATGGGATTTACCGGTTTCCTTTTGTTTGTTTTTTTTTACGCTTTTGACTGTGTTGTTTCGTCTTCGACGTTGTCGAGGTCGTCCTCATTCCTGGCTCTGGTTGCCCCTTCTTTATCATTTTGGTTCTGACTTGGAGTGCAATGGTTACACCTCAACTGCTGCATCTCGTTGTAATGTGCTACACAGCACTCTGGGAGCTCTTTCAGGCCCGACCACTTGTTTTCCAGAGAAGGGATCTGGTTCACTAAGGTTGAAAACTCTGTACTGGACAGATTTATGCCCTTTCTTGTCGGGTGTAACGATTTGAGGGACTGGTTTGTGAAGAAGAAGTGCCTGATATCAACCGATCCGTACTGGTTTTTAGCCACGGCGAAGAGGTTTTTGCCCAGGTGCATCTTAAGTTCCGCCGGCACGAATTCTTTGCTGTCATCACCGCCAGTTTCTTCAAGAGGAGAATCATCATCTACTGGCGTGTCATCGTCCATGCCAGACTCCTGATTGTTCAACCGGGACTCGTTATAGAACACTTCATCCTCGCTTTCATCAGATTTGCCCTGAAAACAATGTAACACAGATCAAAAAGGGTTCAGTTACCAAATTATGTTAAAAACAAAACAAGTGCATAGGTAAATGTGCACAGTATGGCTTCTCACGGATCGGCCTTTTCCTTTTTTTTTTTTTTTTTTGTTTACTCAGTTTCATTTTTCATATAGTATTAATAAAATACATCACTTCATCAGAACAAAAAACTTAAACAATTCTTTTATAATTACAGGATACGTTTAAGGGAGTATGGATAAAGGTAACAGGATATCAAGCACGTGAACACGTGCAGGAATGACAGAATTCATTCTTCATGCATCAACGTTAGCGTAGACGTGTTATGCAATGCATATACATACTTGTAGTTTTTTTGTCAATCATTTATATTGCGTGAATAAGCAGAAAATTATATTCACCAGTGGCATACATAATCGTATAAATTTTTTTCATGCATTACCATAATAAAAAAGTCAAAAAGTTTGCAAAAAGGACAAAAGAACTTTCACTGGTTGAACAAATGTTTGAACTGAATGCGTGAATGCATGAATGAACGAGTGAGTGAACGAATGATTGTATGACTGAATGTGTGAATGAGTGAATGAGAGAGTGCATGGAAATGAGTAAATGAATGTTAGAATGAATGAATGAATGCATGAATGAAAGAATGAAAGAATGAAAGAATGGATGAGAGAGTTACTTACTCGTTTGACAACTTTCAGCATGTCTTTAACACCAGCGATGAGGTCTCTGGTTTGTTGTTTGTCGAGTGTCACCCCACGTTTTGTTGGGATCAAAACGAATTCCTCCTCCTCCAGAACGTAATTACGAATATGTAGCTTCACTTTTCCTTGAAATTTCTGAAGGACCATGAACTTCCTATGTCCCAGCTCCCTAAACCACAGGAAACGGCCTCTCACAAGCATTCCGCTGCTGCTGTAGAACTGCCTTGCCATCCTTTAAATGGTTCGAAATGGTGAAATGAAAAAAATTCAAAAGTTGAAACAAAAATGTGCCTCTTGACGAAACGAAAAGGGCTAAGCAAGAGGACGAATAAGAGCCCGCACCCCTTATTTATATGTGGGGTGCAGGATTGTCAACCAATGGACAGCGTGTCTTGACTCCGCACACCAGGGGCGCTACAATCGTTCGAAGTTTTGTCCAATGGTTGGTGTGGTAAAACAGGTGACAAACTTTTCACATGATCACCACATGATGGAACTTTCCTAGCCTGGTTCCGGAGTTGGACTTTTTAATTTTGTTTCTTGTATTAACAAATGTTTTGTCATGACTGCTTTTTGTAGAGTTCTACCCACAAAAAAACCCTAACTTGTGTTCCCCCATTTCTCAACTGACTCGTAATCCTTACGACTGTTACAGATGGTTTTTTTCTACGCCCCCATACGACTTAAAAATGACTGTTTTTGCGTGCTTTTTTGTTTTTCTTTTTCTTTTGATTTTAGTTAAGCAACACAAGTTTTCACTCATAAAAACAAACAACTAGATTTGTCCTGATACTATTTTTATTGTTATACTACAAACACATACATATGCACATTTGCACAGTGAAACTACTTATTATAATGAACATATATATATATATATATATATATATATATATATGGGTTCTATATATTATATACAGTGCAACTTCAGGTTCTCTAATATGCTACTTAAAGGACAGCCAGTTTTTTTTAATCCTTTGAGTGGTTTTATTAAGTGTTTTCTTTTTCTGAGTGTCTTTCATATCAGTCTTTTTCCTTTGATTCTTTGATTGCTTTGGTACTTCTTTTTTCTTTCTTGTAGTCTGTTTTTTGCGCCCTCCTGCAAGCAGTTTTTTAATGTCTTCTGGTGTGATTCCTGGAGGCTCCCGTGTTGTTTTTGTTGTTGTATCCCTTTCACCGATTTTCTTCACGGCTGTGACATCATCCCTTGTTCTTGTGTTGTTGTGATTTACGGCTGAGGTATCGCCCCTTCCATTTGTGGTGTTGTTATTGGCTGTGGGTCCATTCCCATTGCTGCGCTCGGCGGTTAGATCTAGGTCCCCGGTTTCCTGACTGTTTTTCTCTGCAGACATTTTTCCTACCTCTTTTTCTGTGTTGTGACGCTCAGCAGAGCTCTCTCCATGACTTTGCTTTGTTAACTGCTGCATCAGTCTGTTGTAACGTTCACGTGGTAACACTACGTGTTCTTCGGCCATTGTTATTATTTTGCCAAGGTCAGCAACCTTTTTAGGACACCTTTTATTAGTAGTGAAAAAATGTCAGAGGAAGCAGCAAGAGCTTCCTGTCTCTCCTTGAGTGTTACCTTGCTGTCTGCAATGGTGCGAATGGTGTCTTTGTGTTTCCTCAGCTTCTCATTATAGTCTGGTGGCAGTCTGATGACACGGGCAAGGACATTTTTAATTACCTCTGCTATCGCAACAGCCTGTGCTCTGTCTGCTGTTTTGAGTACTTCCTTAACTTGGGCTTCCGGTAGAGTACCAATGGCTTGCAGAAACACAATATTGCTTTTGATGACATTCATTTCTTAGGGAGATATGCAATGGTTTCTTCACCTGGAAAGATGGCACTTCTCAACCTGAGTCTACTGTCAGTATTTGAGGAGAGATCCACAATTATGTACCCGTAATTTTTGGCTGTTGCTAGGTCGTAACTGTTCATGAAATACTGCGTTTGACCTGGAAAGACCTGACTACCCAGAGTGGTCACCTGTCTAGCACTTCTGTTGTTCCTAAAAAGACATATATACTGAGAATTCAGACTGATCTCTCTTACAGCCTTGCTAGCATGGAAAAGGTTTTGCAGAGTGATTATACATGACACATGACAGTGGTGACATAAAACACACACTATGTCAACAACCGAATTTCCGGATGCTGTGTCATTGAGACTGCTCATTTTATCATCAAGAATAAGAACTGTTTCCCTGTTTGTCTCCTGCCAAATAGCTGTGAGTTCTTCACATGTTGGAATATCTGATCTGAACTCAACAAGACCCCCCAGTTCTTTTTCCAGAATGTCATATTTATCCTGCCATGCTGTATAACAGTAAATAATTTTACTGGGGTTTGGTTTGAACATCTGTTTATGTTGTAGCAATAACTGTTGAATGAAAAACGTCTTCCCACTTTGGGAAGCCCCCACAATTAAAAAATCCTTAGGTAAATCGAAGGGTACAACACATTTATCACTGGCTTCCATGATGATGTGTTGATAAAACGAACCTGCCTCTGTGACGCCAAACCGTGGACTGGTCACACCTCGTGTACGGATGTTTTTATCAATTTTTAAGGCTGCTGGGATTTTTGCAAAGATAATTAGTGTGGTGGGCTGTGTTAGTTGCTTTTCAAATTTCACAGACACTCTCATGTTGCCATGACGTTTCAAAGGGATGACGTCATCGTTACCGCCGGGAATGGCCTCTGCAACAAACCTGTAGAAGCAAAAACCCTGTGGAAATTCTTTACGTGATACCGGGGTACTCTCATCAAGGCCATTCATACCACACAGAGTATTGTATGCATCAATGTACATCCCCTCTTCCGGTTTCTCTCCATAATGAGGCTGTAAAGGCGCCTGAGTCATATCCTGCCCATCCACGGTAACTTGAATGAAATTAAGGTTATTGTGTTCAAACAGAAAAGGGTTTTCCTTCAACTGTCCATGATTGGCAGAATCGGAAACCAGAGCACACACCATCTCATGTGGTACTGCCCCAGAGAAAGGGTCATTTACTTCACCATTGAACACCCCACGTGCCAGTGTAAACTTTTTCACCATTGTTTTAGTGTATGGGAAAATTGCAGGTTTTTTCTGCAGTGTTGCAGCGTGAGAGGTTAATATTACAGGGTTCACATCTACCATGCACACACTTAATGAAGCTTTGGTTATGACAATCTTGAATTGTGCACTGTCACTGTCAGGAGACATCAGACTGAAGTCTGGTGAACTAGGGTAGAGGGTAACATTTAAGAGTATGCCATACGGGATAAACCTGTTGATGTCAAGGTCATCACTGTAAAGATGTCCTGTCATGTCAACTTCCCTGGAATTTTCAAAAAATTTACTCCTTGTTTTCAAGGCGGCATTGTCCCCAAACCACCAATTGTTATCATGTAAAAATGCCTGTGTGTCCTTATAAAAAATCTGTGCTTGTAGTGTTGTATCTTGCTGCTCTTTTGGTGTGTACAGCAGTGCTTTAAAGTAAGCTAGATAGGGGTATGCCTGGTCTGCATGGGTGAGCACTTTGTTCTGCAGTGCAACATCAACACGGCTGAACATGCTATGCATGAAGTTGTTCGCTACTCCTACAATACCTCTTTTAACCCCTTCCTCTGCTTCAGGAGCCTTCGTTTTGCTTTCTGCTTCGGCACCGGCACCCTCAGTGCCGGCACCATCACTGGTACTGCTTTGCGTACTGGTGGCTGCTCCACCAATTGGTGGTTTTACAACGTCACCATTACGGGCTACGATCTTACATGTTACATTAAGGAGAGTCTTCCTTAGCTCTATATAGGATGATGAGTTGTTTTGAATGGCAAATTGAATCACACCTTGATTAGAATAATCATTTACAGAGTAAAAAGTGGTACAGTGACATCTCTTAACACCCACATTCTGAATAGGTTTCTCAAATATTGCCAGTTCCTCAGGGTAGCCTACATAGGCATCTGCCAGAAGTGTTTCACTCATGCTTAAGTGCTACAGGTGTTTTGAAAAGTAACCAATGCTAATCATCAAATATGTCACCAGTGTGGTTAGTGCCAGATTTCTTTGCAGCTTTCTTCTTCTTCTTCTGTGGAGTTGGAGAGGTGTTCCTCTTCTGCTTGCTGCTTGTGGAATGACCAGCAGCTGTGCTTTCACGTTCTTTATCATGCACTTCGGCAACTGCCCTTCTCTTGGCACCTTCGGCAGGGTCTATTACCTCCAGTTTAGCAACAGATGACCCCATAGCCAGCTTGTTGTTGTCTTTGCATGTGTTAATAAGAACAATGCGCCCACGTCCACTACTGTCTGACTTTTGGAAAGTTACTGCATTGGTCATGTTGTGTACAAGCATGGGTTTATTTTCCCCCTCTGCTTGTTTCATAAAATGGTCCAGAAAGGTCTCATAATCGAAACCCCCCTCAGTTGCATAATAGGATGTGTTAGCCATTTTGTAGTGTTATTTTTTCCCCTAAAATCAGTCACTCACTTTTCTCTATATGTAGTGTGCAGCTTGAGTGTCCGTCTTTGAATGAGGGTCTTGCACCACTGCTGTCCACTAAATAGATGCTGAGTGACTCTAAGGTGTCTGCCGTAATCGGTATGTAGCGCAGATGGTCAAATATGTGGGGCTTGTTAGTTACTAGCTGGTTGTAATACAGTCTTTGTAAAATAGGGGCCTGTGAGCAATTTATAAAACTGGTTTCACATATATTGGTGTTAACTGTGATAAAACTTGGTTTGTAACCATCTGTCAACTCTGGTAAATCAATGTCCAAGATAGCCAGGCTCCAGTGTTGAAGGACTCATGCGCAGTCAACGTGGAAGCTTCACTCTGAATGCTGTAGGAGAATTTCCGTGAAAAAATGCATCACTCTGGTCGCTGGAGGCGTACACGTACATCATTTACCAATATACTCCTGGATACTCTCTGTGGGGATGTAGCTGTTGAATTTGTCACTGTATCCGTACCACTTAATGAGGCTTAATTTCTTTCCCCTAATGGTTTTGGTTGACAACACGTGTTCTATTTTGTATACAATGTCATCAGGATGTTCTACATTGGCCTTCAGCAGTTCCTCTTCATAGAACGACCCCTTTACAACTTCCTCTTTCAAATCCTGCACTTTTTACCTTGGTGGGTGCGATGGAAGTTGCTGACACACAGCGAAGAGTTCCTCTGTCCAACGCTCTAGGTATCCGTGGTCAAAGGGAGAGCTCTTGAGACTAAGTCTCACCAGGTCTCCTACTTGAAATGAATATTCTGGTCTGTTCTTAGCTCTTTTGTTAAGTTCAGGAATATACAGGCGCTGATAAATGTCCCACGTGTTCTCTCTATTCACTTCAGCAGGTGCAATTCCTGTGCTAGAGTGCTTGGTGTTGTACGACCATACTATGTCATTTAATATATCCACATACTTAAACGTTTGTTTTTCATAGAAATATTTATACAACCTGTCTTCAATAGACCTGTTGACACGTTCAGCATAGGAGGCCTTGTGGGCACCATAGGCCAACATATGGGAAATACCATGTTCTTTCAATAGTCCTTGGAAGACTGACCCAACAAATTCCTTCCCTTGATCTGTGTGAAGAATTTCACACTGTCTACCTTGTGATATGATGTCCTTGAACTGATCAGCAACTTCAGCTGTCTTCTTGGTTTTCAAAGGTCACACCCAGAGGTACCTAGAAAACAGGTCGATACATACAAGCAAAAACTTGTAGCCATTGTTGTACTCTGACAGGCTAGACAACTGTAACAGGTCACAGTCCCACTGTGCATCAGGATATTCAACTATTATCCTTTCAGTAGGAAACTGTGATTTAGGGTTGGTATGTATTGTGTGAGTTGTTTGTTCTTTAAGCCAGTTCTTTACATCTGACAGGTGTAGACCAGTTAGGTAATCCTCTCTTGTTTTGATGTACTCCCACAACCTTTCCGCTTCATAATAACTTGCAGGGGATTTTGGTGAGTAGTAAATGGCTGACAGATAATCATCCAGTTCATGGCCCTCCATATTTTTTTTTCATACCTCTGGTTGATCTTTTGACCTGATGTGTGGCAAAGATTGTGCAGGTTTGAGTGGTACTCTGGTAACTGATTTGATCCGAGGATTTGGGAGTACTGCACCAATGCATGTGCTGACCAGAATTAACCAAGTTTCGGATGTGTTTCCTATGGACAGATTGATGATTGATGTGATAATAACTGTGTAGAGGATTATAATCTGACTCAGAAAGACAATTTGACTTTTTGGGACAGCACGCCCCAAAACAAACCACTTGTCTGATGACACAGAGTTCTGTGTGGACAGATGACTTCCGTTTAACTCCATGTCTCAAGATACACTGATCCTGCACAGTTATCAAAGGTCTCATATAACATGGTAGCATCACACACACGCCATCTAGTGTGTTATAGAGGTTCATAGCCACCAGTCACCAGATACATTACATATTCATTGTAACAAACAAAAACACATGACCAACACCTTTCTTATTTTGTGTTTGCATACCACAGCATTTTTTTTATTGTTTTTACATACAGAGTGTGATTACATGGAGCCTACCTAAGACAATGCCAGCTGATTTAATCTTCTCTAAGGTTTAATCAAACAAGTCCGGTTCTTGGTCAGGGTTGCATTCAGAACATTGAAAATAACCCATCTGATTCTGATGATCATCATTAAGATAACAAGGTCTGATTATGCTCAGTTCTGGCACACAATATTCAATATGGTCCAGATGTGCTATAATAGTCTTAAACTGGTTAGAAGAGAGTTTCACATTCTGATCAAGACAGATGGCATACTTCCCCTGTTTGGTTTTTTCATACTTGGTAATATGTACATTATCTGACATGTAAAAAGTTTCAGCATATACACTACCACCCAGATGTACAGAATGGTTTGTTCCTATTGCAGAGTTGATCATGTGGGTTGAGTGAACCAGAGTAGCCCAACGTTGCAGGTTAAGTGAAGCCTTCTCACACTGAGGATCCTGATCCTGCATCTGTAAACAATGTACAGATTGCAGTAATATAACAAGAAAAACCCACTTAGACATTCCTATGCTTAATGTTAGGCGTGAAAAATATAAAGGAACTAACACTCACCTGTATTTTCGTTACATCCACAGTTATGTCACCATTGTTGACCATGACCTTCAGAAATTTATCGTAGCCCAGATACAATGAATAACGTTCACCATTGGACAGTTCAGGCATCATAGAACATAGCTGTGGATAGCTGTCTTGAATTATTTCAAAGAGTCTTGCAACAGCTTCCCTGTTGTCTTGCAAATTGAGCATCTCAAGCAACATCTGTATCTGCTTCTCGCTGCTGTTGTAATCACTTAGAGTTTAAAAGGCAGACCAGTTCAAACAACCTTCATGTTTCAGTTGTTTCAAAGTGGATGGTCCATCTACACTCCCTATTATAACAGCAGCATAATTGTTGAGGATATCCATGATTTTCCAAATGATGTTAGTATGTGTAAGTCTCTGGATGTTTTAATAGTGTGTACAAGTTCACAAATGGCGGTATAAGGCAGACTGAAAAAAAACGTATGGATCTCTACTGTGATTGGCTTAGTAGACAGTTGTACCTGTTTCATAGCTTGTGATTGGTTAGAAAACACTTGTTGTGCAATATCCTCAGAAACATGTATGGACATGTGTTCATCTAGAGTGTGTGATTGGTAGATTGTCATACAACAACAACATTTCAAACCGGAAAAAAAAAAGAAAAGCCCACCAAGATTAACTGTAGTTTTTTACAGGAAATTACTGGTTGTTTATACCGTTGATGAACTCACATATATATTTCATACTGATGTTGTGTGTCTGACAAGTTTGTTTATTCATTATCTAGCCTCATTATACTCATTACTCATTGTAATTGTAATGATGTAATGAGTGTATACATAGCACATTTTGAGTACTTACAGGTATCACTATATCATTCTAGGTATTACCAGTAGTCGTATGGTGGCAGCACCTATCCATTGTAGATGTATTTACTGCCCTCTGGTGTATATATTAGTACTACTAAGCCAGCATGCGGTTTTTACTACTAGAGTTTTTCCATCATGGAGAAAGCGCAATGCGTTTTAAGAGAAGAGGGGACTGCCAGATATTGCCAGGAAGCAATTTGGTATGCGGAGGATATATAATTACCCCACAGAGTTGTTCGGGGAAAGAACATTTCATTATAACAACTGGGGGAAGCTACGTCAATCTGACCAAGCGTGAATACATAAGATCGATAGAATTCACATTTGGATGTCCTCTGACTGCACTAGTTTCAGTACCTGTACAGACGTATCCCTCAGAATGTGCTAGCACCGTAACTGTAAGTAATATATACATATATTCATATATACATATTACATATATACATATATAAATATATATATGCAATGTTTACTTTTTTAAATTTAGATACAATATATTGGAATATATGATATATTTTTGCAGGTCGTCACAAGTATCACAGTTGGTAGAACTGTCGGCAACACCAGCAGTAGCAGCACCGAAAGCAGTATCGTCAGCACCGAGAGCAGTATCGTCAGCACCAAGAGCAGTATCGTCAGCAATGAGAGCAGTATCGTCAGCACTGAGAGCAGTATCGTCAGCACCGAGAGCAGTATCGTCAGCACTGAGAGCAGCATAGGTACCAGCACTGAGAGCAGCATAGGTACCAGCGTTGCCAACATTATAGGTACCAGCACTAATGGCACTGACACCGTCAGCAGTCCCTGAACAGACACTGACAACATTACTGTCATCCTGTCATCAGCCCTGATACCAGCACTGTTAGCAGTACTGACAGCAGCACTGTTAATAGCACTGTCAACATTGCAGGCAGCACTGACACCACCCGTGGTACTAGCACAGCAAGCAGTGCAGGCAGCACTGGCAGCAGTACAGACAGCACTAGCAATACTACAATTGAGTGCATCACTCACACACGCTATGATTATAATGATTATAATGATTATAATGATGATGATGATGATAATGATAATGACAATGTTATGAGTGTTCGCGAAGTGGTGAAAGTAGGATCAGTAGTCAACTCCGACGTGGCCATTATATGGTTCTTCATAACCCTGTCTGTCGTTGTGGGCGTGCTGGTTGTGATATACCTTGGGTACAAACATCGTGATCATAGGAGACAAGAAGCAGCACAGTCTGCAATACCGCCCGCGGTCTTAAAGTGCAATAGTAGGAGTAGGCCCCTGTATCTCCCTCTAGGACCATATTCGGCACCAACTTCATGTGCTGGAAAAGTAGTCACAACAAGGCTAATGAGAAAGAAGATGGATGCAAAAAAAAAGGATTTCCCCTCCCTCTTCCCCACCCCAACACCCCCTCCCCTCTCCCCTTAGAGAAGGAGGTCGCAAGCGACCTCGTGGGAGAAGGGGGGAAGGAGGGAGAGGCAGCAGCTGAGGGGGTTTCACCCCCTCAAAAAACCGACTGGTAGCTTAAAAGACTTTGATGAGTGTAGAGAAATTGAAGAATTAATGGTAAAAATGAATGTTGAAAATAAATAATAAATTTTGTTAAACTGTCTTATATCCCCAAGAACAAGTCAGACTTTCAAGTGTTGTTATTCTATTTCTTTTCATTTTTTTTGGGTAGACAGTTTCAGCAGCAGCAGCAGCAGCTGTACTAACAGTAGCAGCAGGGACAGCAGTAGCAGCAGCAGTAGCACTAGCAGCTTATCCAGGCACTCCTAGCCTAGCCTAGCCTAGCCTCATAGCCGCCCACGCATGGTTCAGATAGGTCACTGGGGCATTCTGTTGTGCTTGCATGCTTAGTCGAAATCAGCTGATTTTGACAGCTGGGAAGTACACAAACCAGCCGATCTTGTTCAACACCATTATTTCTAGTCTTGTGCTTTTTTAATTACTAGTGATGAAACACGAGTCTTTTGGCCAGTTTTGAATCATGTAAACAGGTTTTTTACCAATTTTAGAACATGAAACACTACACTTTGTAGCATTACCATTGAAATGATTGGTATGATTCGTAATTATGTGTTAAGTTTTGGTCCACTTTCAATTTCTTATTAATAAAAGTCACCCGTTTCTGAGCACTTAAAAATGCCAACTTTCTTTAAGTCGACCAATTTTGATCACTTTATAAACTAGCGAGCAAAATATTTGTTTATCTCCCATAGAAAACACGTGGGAGGCGTGTGTAATAAAGGGACACTTTAAAAATATAAAGTTTCTGAACACTTTAAGCTTTTTACTTCACTTAAGTCACTCATGTTTGATTATTATAAAAATTCAAGTTTCTTAATATCACTCATATTTTGTTACTTTCCTAAAACATACTCACATCCTGCATTTAATACTTAACGATTAGCTTTTTTATCATGTACTTTAACAAATGATTGTTTTTTTTCTAGTTGTATGAAAATCACAGACAACTTTAAAAAGTGTCTTTTATATACTGACAGCACTATCAGTTGCACTAAGTATTCGTAAATACAGTGCAAAGTGTTTCGCCTGACGTCGGTGAGCGATAAAGCATGGTTCTGCAATATCAGCATACTCCTGCCACATCTCCTTCAAGTGGGTGAGCATGAAGGCAAGATTGTCAACCGCAGTGAGGTTTAGCCTCACCCCACGTTTCGTTGGCAACGGTTGGTCTGTGATGCTGGGCTTAAAGTTATCTCGGATGTCCAACACCGAGCCGAAAGCATAGTTGATCAAAGCCTTCACCTTGGACCCGATGTGCTGTACGATTTCGTCTCCTGAAAGCCCTCCATCATACATCACGGCCCTCCATCCCGGTAAAAAATATTCAATTGCAGCCATCTGCTGCGGTGCAATCCGAATCTTCCTCAACCCTTTCATAGTGGGAAGGAGGTGGCCATTCACTTCCCCGAATTCCTGAATGTAGCCCACTTTGGGCAGGTAATTTAAGGCCTGTGGACCTCCCAGGCGGAAGGCGTAAAGAGGCCTGGGTTGGACCCTCAAAGTCTCTTCCACATTGGTTATCTCGCAGCGGGGTGGGGCTGGATCCGGTTCGTAATCAGCATCAAACAGATCTGGGATCTGCTGCGCTTGAGCTGGCGATTCGGGTGAAGCAACCGGGACGGGTGAAGCAACCTGGGCGGGTGGAGCAGGTCGAGCTGGTGTAGCAGGTCGGACGGGTGAAGCAGACTTGTGCAGAGATACACCGCTTTCATCTTCTGATGACTCCACCACAATTAGGTCATTCCTAACCTTTTTGATAAGCCCCCAGCCCTGGGTCTGATCCTTCAGAAACACCTCGTCATCATCATCATAATCATCGGTGTCATATTCATCATCGCTGATCATACGCAATCTCCTCTTCACAGGTGCCCTTATTGAAATGGCCTCGTTGTTGTCAAGGTCAAGTTTGACCTTGAGAGTGCTCTCCTTTGTCATACAAGTAAATTGATTGTTTGCTCTGAAAAGCTTAATATCAACTTGTGTGTTGTTGAGAATGAACCGATTGGTTTGACATATGTCTTCAGCAAGCGGCCCTTCCAATTCAACACTCTGATTTTTTGAAAAAAATGCAGTCCTTGCAACTGCACCAGTATTACTGACTATCTTGTCCATATCCCCCGTATCTTGAAAGAAACCCTGAGCAGTCAAAGTACTTATTTTGTGTGAGTCACCGGTTTTAAGCAATGTTTGCAAGTATGATTTATATGGGTAGCAATTGTTAGAGAGAGAAACTGTCTTCCCTGATATTTTCACTTCCACTTGCGACCACATTGTTTGTAAAATAAGATTGATGGGGCATGCAAAATCGGCTTGTGCCAATGATGTCCCATCTTCTTTCAGTAATCGCAATTTCACATAAAGTCTACTTCTTTTCAAATCTAAATAATGACTACTATCATCTCCTAGACAAAAATGTACTGGGGCATTTCCCCCAAATTGTGCTGTAGGTCTATACTCCTCAAAGAATGCCCTCTCTACACCACTCTGAACTAAGGGTGACTCAAACAGATTAAGCTGAGGAATAACCCCCAAAACAACATCCTCGAAAGTTTGTGATTCCATGATTTACACAAGTAAACTCTTTTACTTAGAAAAAACGTCGTTGTACTTTCTTGCTCTTTTTTTTTTTACCCTAGAAGTTCTCTTATTGCGGATAGATGTTTTCCTCTTGACTCCCTGTCTGCGAATGATGTTATTTTCCTTTTTGTTTTCTTTAATATTTTTAATAACTCAATTTGTCACAGCAACATAAACATAAATATGAGCAAGACAAGACACCCATGTTTCCGCAATCTTATTAAAAATAAGAGAAATATTCCTATTAGAAGTTAAAGTCACACATAACTCACTAGGCGAGTGAATAAAACCTTCGGAGAAAGGTCATGTCACACTGACACTTTCTTTGGAAAACCACATCAGGTACATGGTACAACTTAAAGAATTAAAATTTGCCCAACGGAATTCTTAAGCTGATTCACTCCTTTCCGGACAGTTTCGCTAGCCTACTCCGTATTAATGAAAAAGTAACTCACTAAAATTAGCAAGGGGATCCCACTCAATCAAAAATAACTGCCAATTACACCAAATTCACTCTATACATATTTTCGCTGTATAGACGACAGCCTCTTTGAAAATAAAGGGCTCAGCCTCAGGATTCAGTCTGGAATCCTCAGCCAGCCAGGGTGATGCCACTTTCCCGCCACATTCCATGTGGTTTGCAGGCATCAACCTGGGCGCTTCTCTGCGGCCTGTACCCACGTGGGGAGACGGCGCTGCATCAGCGTTTGGGGGCGCCGCATCATCTCCCAGCATCACGTGTTCAGAGGATGCTGCTGCTGGCCTCACTGCACTCTGAAGTACACCATCTCGCATTTCCCCAGATCGCGTCAGAGGCGGATCCTGCTATTCAGCCAATGATGCCAACCAACGAGCCAGCATGCCCTCTGCATCTTTAAAATTCTGCAACCAAACAAGGGCACGGTGGTCAGTTCTTAAAAGCACTGATCCCTGTCCATACAGATAAGGCCTAAATATCTTAGCCATTCGAACAACGGCCAAAAGCTCCTTGTAAGTTGTACAGTAATTTTTCTGGCTAGTCGACAGAGCTTGAGATGCATAAGCAATAACACGTTCTTTTCCCTCAATTACCTGGGACAAAACACCACCTATTGCTAGATCGGAAGCATCTGTATCAAGAATAACGGCAGCCTTCTCGAGGCAAAGCCAAAACTGGCGCAGTGGTTAAAGCCTTAATCAGGGCCATAAAAGACCTTTGACATTCAGAGGTCCACTCGAAAGGGACCTTGGGAGTCATCAGGGCATACAATGGGGCAGCTAGGGCAGCAAAGTCCGGCACATTCTTTCTATAGTATGATGCAAATCCCACAAAACTATGAATCTCATGGAGGGTTTGGGGTTCTGGCCAATTCTTGACAACCTCAATTTTCCGAGGGTCTGGCCTAACCCCTGCTTCTCCTACCACATGGCCAAGAAAGGGAACTTCTTTCATAAACAATTCACATTTACTGGGCTTCAAACGCAGACCAGCCTGGTCCATGCGTTTAAGGACAGTAACTAGATTAGCTAGGCATTGGTCAAAAGTGGAACCCTGGACCACGATATCATCCATATAACACAAACAAGTGGTCAGATCTAACCCACCTAACACCAACTCCATCAACCTTTCTAATGTGGCAGGGCCATTTGTCACTCCAAAGGGCATCACTGTGAAGTGATAATGCCCTCTCGGAGCTGTAAAAGCTGTCTTTTCCTTGTCCTCACTCTCCATAGCTATTTGCCAATAACCTGAGGACAGGTCAAGAGTACAAAACCACTTAGCACCAGCAAGGGCATCCAGGCAGTCCTCAATTCGAGGCAATGGATAAGCATCCTTCTTGGTGCAAGCATTTAGACGCCTGTAGTCTACACAAAACCGGAAACTGCCATCCTTCTTACGAACAAGGACTGGAGGACTAGACCAAGGACTACTACTAGGCTCAATAACTCCAAGATCTAACATACGATCAACTTCCTCTCCTAGGGCTTGCTTTTGGGCCCAGCCCAACCGACGAGCAGGTAGCTTAAAGGGCCTATGGTCGCCAGTATCAATTTCATGCTTTGCTAACTCTGTCCGTCCCAGGCCAAATTGACCTCCCTCAAAGCAATGCTCATACTCTTAACAGAATCATTTTCAACTTCTCCCTTTGTTCACTACTAAGGCCTTCTGTCGGGTCAATAAGGGGTTTCAGGTGATCTGGTCCTTGTGTCTAGGGCCCCCCTTGGAAGTCACAGCTGATACCAGTGTGTCCTCTACCAGAGAATCCTTGTTAGACAGGACACTAGTCAGCTCCCCTAGTAATTGACCCTGTGACAGACTAATATCTTTCTCTGTTGGATTTGCTATCCAGACCTTGGCATCAGGACAATCCATGTCCACTATGCCCCGAGGTACCATAACATGCAAATTCTGACTAACCTGGGGAATGGCTTCGAACAAGAGGTCATGACCCTGACATTTGCCCCATGTCACCAGATTGACTGCAACCAATGACACATGCCTTGCTAGCAGGCAAATGGGTTCTCTGACCACTGCTCGACCTCCAAGATCTTCTGGACCTTCTCTACACAGAACATCTGACCCACCCAAACGCAATACTCCAGAGGAACACATTAAAGTGGCTTTATGTTTCTTCAAGAAGTCCATCCCCAGCAACCCAGTCAGTTGTCCCATCTCAGCAACTAGGAACTCACACGGATACAGAGCTCTGTCCACACAGATCTCTGTCTCTAGCCTTCCATATACTTTGATAAGACCACCATTTGCGGCTGCTACCTTCCTATCCATAGACAAAAGTGGAGACCTATACACTCCAGCTATCTCATCATACACTTTCTTGCTCAACATTGAAACTTGGGCACCTGTGTCCACCAGCATTTCCAAATCTGTGGAACCAATCCGGATGGACAAATACCAGGCTGTTACGGCTTCTTGTGCAGCAGCACATTGAGGCCTATCTTGTCCCTTAAAGACCCCCTCATCACTATTCATGGGAGCCACTAACTTCGAGGGTGGAGGACCTGGGACCAGATCTTCCTCCACCCTTACTCTTTTAGCGAACCAGCTCCCTTCTCTGACTGTGAACCATTCCCTGCACCTTTTGGGGCACCTTTTCGGGCCCCTGACCCCTTATCCCAATCTTTCTTTTCCCCTGGGCAACTGTTTCCTCGATTGCCCCGACCAGATTGATCTCTGCCCTTGTTCTGCTTAGGGCAGTCCCTACGAATATGGCCGTAATCATTGCAATTAAAACAGCGCCGATTGGAATTGGAAGGGGGCCTCGGCCCATCTCGGCGGCCCTTATCGCTGGGTTCACTTCGATTTGCCAATACATCATTCATCAGGGAATAAAACAACTCTTTAACTTGCTCCTGAGTCATGGGGTCTCCTTTAGCTAAAGGGGCTACCCCTGATTGACTTGTTGGAGCTAATTCTGAGGTCTCAGGATAGACAACGGGCAAAGCCACGGCCCCTATAGGCCCAAGGTCGGGTTTGTGGGGCCTTGTGGCTTCATAGGCGGATTCATATTGGACAGCCAAATCAATGGCATCCTGTAAAGTAGAGGGCTTGAGGGCACCTAACCAGAACCTCATGCTGGGAGAACCGGCTGTTTCCATGAACCTTTCCTTGGCAAACCTTTCCTGCTCCTCAGTCGAGGATGCAGGGTTCACCTTCCTGGAAAGATCCATTAAGAACAAGCCATATGACTCCAGATCCATTTCGGGGCCCCTCTTTGCATTAAACCATTTACTACGATAAGCATGTAGAGCACGAGAGGAACAAAACAGACCATTCAATTGCTCTGTCATCTTAACCCACGATTTCTCATAGGGCAAGGAGACAATCTTGAGCCTAGCTGGACCGGAAATACTAGTCCACATGTGGAAACAACGCTCATCTTCTGTCCACCCATTAAAATCTGCCACCCTCCTAAACTCCATCAAATAATCAGCAAAGGCTACTCCCTGACCATCATACAAAGGGGGTAGGGCTTCCCTACGACGCCTGTGCCTTGGACGATAGGCACGATTGCCAGGGGCCACGTGGTCCGCCATTACTGCTCCAGTGGCCCCACCGGCCGCAGTTGGCTCAGTCCCCACCCGGGTCCTATATTCTGGAGAGGAGGTGGGAGTGGACGCACAGGAGTCATTCGAATCCGACTCTCTCTGCACCATATCCCTGGACCTCTTTCCACTACTTGCTCTAGGTCTAGATCCCTCCCTAGGGAGCCTCACTCCGGAATTGGAGCTAACCTGCCTAGGTTGCCTCACTCCTGACATGGAGCTAGCACGTGGTCTAACTTGGGTGGCATCCCCAGAAGCCATGCTGGCGACTGGGGGGCCAGATGTGTCGACCCCTGTTGACTGGGGAGCCAATGTTCGGCTCTCCCTGTCTTGGGGTACCTTTCTACCAGGCTTGGGTCTCAATGCTGAAGTTCCAGGCATTCTAACAGAACACAATTCAAACAGCAAGCAAGACAAACAGAGTAACCAGGGCAGGGCCACTCAACAGGACCAGTTTCAAAGTGAAGTGAAACCACTTAGCTGTTCTGTTTCTGTTGTAGAAAACACACAAAAGAGTATTCCAATGTGACACAATGGTAAATCCTTAAAAACACAAGTAAATCCCTGCAAGCACCTTATTCCAAAAGGTCCTCACAGATCCAGAGTATTCCTGAGAATGAGTCAAGTCCCACATCGGGCGCCAATTTGTAAGGTCCTTCAGACTTGACTCAAACAAAGACAAAGAATACATTTTGAAGCTTTATTGGCCCTGCCCTAGCCAAACGTCCTGCCTATTCACTATTCTGGACCAAACTGATGCTGCCAGCATCTCTGTAGCCCCCTGTAGCCCACTCTGGCCAATAGGAACCCAACCACACCCCTATCACGTGCTCCCCTTACTGGGGCATAGGAAATGCCCCACATTCTAGGTCAACAGCCTCACACAGAGGTCACTGGGGTCATGGGAACGGGTAACATTCAAAAAACGGATTCCAGGTCATCACACTACCAATGACTGTTCCTTATTGCGATCCAAAACTGATTCCTCGTAAGCACAAATAAAATTTCCTAGAAGTGAAATATTGATGTGGACGTTGTGATGGTGATTATTGTCCCTGTCATCTTCACAATTATCTTGTAGACAGGAGTCGGGAAAAACAGCATTGTCTGAGTCATCCATGGTAGTAACCTTATGGCAACAGCCATAACACTAAATGAAAATATGGGGGAGGTAACAATGATATAGGCTCCACACTGTGTCACCCCTGTGTGCAAACTTGGAAATATTACTTTTTTTTCTCATAGTAGTAGTACTGATTAAGTTTCCTCATAATCCAACAGAGTTGTCCATGTTCGAATTCTTCACATCCTGTGATTTCACCAACTTTTACATCCAAAAGAATCAATTCCTCTGAGCGTGCATCTTCACATTGACAGGTTTCATTCTTATGGTGAAATTTCTCACTGTCCTCCGTTTGCATTATTAATCCGAGATCATTCAGGAAATCATAATATGTCGAATAAATCTCGCTCAAGTTAGGATTTTCCTCATTCAATTGCTGTTTCAGTGATCTCAAAGTTAATTCAATATTATTAAACACCATACGAAATGGTCCATTAAACATGTCTGTACACTGCGTTAAATCAAGTTGAATGACTTTTCCTCTTTCCATGGTGCACTGACATGAACTTCCGAGCTAGTGAAGAATTTTTCCCCAAATGTGTAACCTAAATCCTGTTACTGGAACATGTGGCACACACCAACCATTGCCCTCCTTGTTTTCCCTCCCTAGAAAAAATGGATGTTTATATAACGCGTGCACCATCTGGTATGTATAAAGGAATGTTACCCTGCCACCCCCCCCTCCCAGGTCAGAGATGTAACCTCACTTCCTGGTACTAAGCACCATGTACAAGACACCCTATCCTACCCCTGGAAATCCAGGTACCCCATTGCCATTGCCTTTGTCATGATAGGTCATGTTGACAAGGATATAGTCAGCAATTAGTCTCATTTAGAATCTGAAATAGTCATATATAGTCACAAATAGTCACCATAGTCACACATCCTCTATCATTATAGCTAATGACTATAATAATGACTATAGTCAATCACTATAATTAATGACTATAGTCAGTCACTATAACCAATAACCAATAACTGAACTTATATCAACGTTTAGATTAATTATTGATTATTCATTAAATATTTAATTATTCAATAATGAATTGACTCCATAACGATAGATAGTCATTTAATTGACTCCATACACATGAGTTGGGGCGGGCAGAATGTACATTGATGTATGGAATGCTGATTTGACCCCAAAATGCCCTGTTACAGTCGAAATTTAACCTAAAATGACGTCAAACTCATTAAATCTGACTCCAAACGCATCTGTTGGGGCGGGCGGAATGTCTGGAATGTTTATAGTCATTTTTTCATGACCCCACTCGCGCTTGTATACTACTAACTTGTATTCATTAGAAAGGTAGGCTACTTTCACATGCTACTCAGTCATAACTAACTTATATGTAAAAGCCATTTTTTAAGGTGTGCAATGTGAGCTCAAATATTGGCAAAATATCACAAGCTTTGCTAGGTGAGGCTGGGGTGCTAATAATTGTGTGCCACCCTAAACTTTATTCATTAGAAAGCCACTTTTATATGCTACGCAGTCATACCTAACTTATATGTGAAAGCCATTTTGTAAGGTGTGCAGTCTGAGGTCAAATATTGGCCAAATAACACATTATTTCATTTCTGCCCAATGTAATGGGCGTTGATGTCTCTGTGTTACTTTAAGAGTGCCTGTTTAAAACTGTGCTATAAAAAAAATATTGAAATGCTCGTTTACACCACTTGTCAACATTGAGTAAAATTGTTGCTATGTATGTAAACAATACTGTGGCCTTGGCAACCTGATTTCATACTCAATGCCAATCGCCGGTGAGCAGAATTCAATTCTGAAACAGGCGCTATACAAATACATAGACATTATTATTATTTATTATTAACCAGATTGAAGCAGTTATGTTCATATTCTCAGAATTGCTGGATATACAGTATATAAAATTAGGCAGCATATCATCATAGTGCCTTAAAATATAGAATATTAGATAGGCCTACTAGCATCTTTCCAAAAAAAAAAAAAGATTTGTTTTCATATATTTTCAAAAATGGCCGCTTCCATGGAAACCTGCTTATTTGAGGTAAAACTGTCAACTACTGGGAAGTTCACCCCATCCCAGCCACAGTTTCATGCCTTAAATTAATTTATTACCCTATATAGCTACTAGTTAACAATATGATGCAACAATCTTCTTCAAAAATTACATTTACTGTAAAATTAGGGGAGTTTTGATATACCTTGGTAACCATTTTTCATCTTAATATACCCCTTAATGCTTAAGTCACAAAACAAGGTATCATTGGATATGTACCTAATATTGGCTTTCTGAACCATGGATAGCAGAAAATCCTGGGCTTTTTAAAATTTTTGCATTATAAATAAGAAAAGAAAGGTAAAATTATTTGAAAAAAAAAGCAGAATTTCTTTTGATTTTGTATTCGTGGCAACCAGTGCAATGGCTGATCAAAATTGACTAATAACATGTGATTACTTAAAATTCTACCACAGAACTTTCGGGGTTAATCCAGATCTTTCTTAGTTCATAGAAAAATGTGCAAGCATTTATTAGCAGCTAGAATGGTACAGTGTAGCATAAAAAAAATTTCGGGTCTACATTTAATTTCCTCAAGCATAATTACATGCTTGTTAAAGATAAAATGAGAATAAATTCCTATATATATATATATGGAACCACAAATCCGACCATACCATACCAGACGGCACTGCAGTCATTACCAAATATTTCCGTGAGAGGGCGCTACATGTCACGTCAACTAGCGGAATATCAAGGAAGCTTAATGTAATGTGAAGAAGTTGTTAGCGGATTCATTTCGGATTTGCAAAACTTTGTGTGACCGAGATCCTGTCCTGAACTTCATAATAATAAGTGCAAGTGATATCACGATACTGTTGATATAAATTAGACACAGAAATGGACTTTAAATGCAAGACTTTATTTGGATTGAGTCGACCTACATTGTGCAATTTGTGGGACGTGTCTGGCCGTCCTGGCAATGGCCATGCCTGTTTACTTTTACAACATCTCGTGAACTGTCAGTGTGTCGTGTTTATCTCAGCTGAACATTTCTGAAGCAGCTATGAGTTTTGAACAGTTATTTGGTGCAACGACAACTACTGTGCCAGTGTCGACGATAAAGGGTCTGGCGTCTGAGTCTGGACACAGTGCTGTGGATTTTATAAACTCTTTAGCTTCTAAGTTTTCGGTGTCAGTGCACCGAAGAAAGTCTGATGATGTCTTTGTCTTGGAGGGTGCATGGAACAATGTTGCAGATTTTGGGAATAGACTTTTACAGATGCGAGTTGGGTTTGTTAATAACATAGAGGTGCCGGATATCAGTTCCCAAGTGTATGGATCATCAAATTGTCTAAGTCAAGACACCGGTAAACGTGTTGATTCATCAGGAGTTGTATCCATAAACGATAATGGTGGTACCTCGAAGGAGCTTACTGGTGCAGACGACTCAGTGACTGAAGAGTCTCCACAGAACACCAACAGAAAATCTGCCAGAAATACTAAGAAGAAGTTCCCGAATTATGCAGAAGAGGATGCAGATGATGACGAGGAAGTATTAGAAGAAGATGAGGAGCCAGCAGACGCTGATCAGGATTGCTCATTTGAAAGTGATGCAGTTCAAGACGAAAACCCACAGTCAGACCCAATGGAGGCAGACTTGAGTCTTATTGAAAGCATGATAGAGGAAACTGACAAACCTATAGCTTTACCGGAGATGGTCCCAGAGATGTATTCTGATACTCTCTCTGATCTGTCAGCACAACATCCAGCTGTCAATCAGTCTTCCAAGTCATATCAGTGCAAGAAATGCATCTTTACTTCGACTGATAAGATGTGTGTTGAGGAACATGTGAAAAGAAAACACGTGGAGAAAAGTGTAAAGATATCAATAAATAAGTGCTCTGTCTGTAGTCGATGCTTTCGTAAAAGAAGCGATCTTGTCAGACACATGGCTGTCCACAACAAAGGGAATCACATATGCTTAAGATGTGGCAAAAAGTTCAAAACTAATTCAGGGCTCAGAGCTCATATCGCCGCCCACAAAGACGGTTATGTCCAGCCAGAGTTCAAGTGTTCAACTTGTGGAAAAATCTATAGCACCAAATATGTTTTGGCTAATCATGTGAAACTAGCTCACAAAAGAGAAGCTAAAACGTTCTGTTGTAACATATGCAACAAGGAATTTACTCAAAAGGGGTCAATGTTGACGCACAAAAAAGTCGTACACCAAGGAGAGAAGCTATATCACTGCTCTAAGTGCACAGCTGAGTTTAATCACTCCAGGTTGCTAAAAAGTCACTTGCAAAATGTGCACAAGATTCCCCAAAATTCATCCAAAGCCGGCGAGGAAATCAAGTGCGATCAATGCGACTTCACTACAAAAACAAAAGAGTACCTGTTGAGTCATATGCGAAGAAGTCATACGGAGAAGAGTCTAAGCTGTCCAGTTTGTAATGCAAAATTCAGCTATGCAACAGGATTGAGGAAACACATGAAGTGTCACAGAAGTATTTGTCAGTGCTCTGTGTGCAGTAAGGTCTACAAAGATCCAAGATCTTTAGAGAGACACATTAAAACCCATGAACCTGATTATGTGCCAGACACGGTCCAGTGTGAAATTTGTCAGTTAAATGTTGCTAACAAATATGTTCTTGTCATCCACAAGAGGCGAAAGCATGGGATTGGTGAGGAGATTCTGTACAAGTGTGAAGAGTGTGACCGCTCTTTCAAACACAAGACGTCATTACAAGAACATCAAATGATGCACAGGGGTCAACGCCCTTGGGAGTGTAAACTCTGCGGACACACATTTACATACAAAACCTCACTTAGAAGTCACATGCGAAGGCATTCAGTGGAGAGTAACCACATGTGCGATGTTTGTGGGAAAGCATTCAAGAGCCCGGACACTTTGAAGATTCACAGTGTCATCCACACAGATCCTGACAGGTTCAAGTGTTATTGCGGCAGAGGTTTCACACAGAAACAAGCACTGATTCGGCACCAGAGAACACACTCTGGAGAGAAACCTTTTCTGTGTCATTTGTGTCCAGAAGCATTCAATGACTCGTCAATATTACGCCGCCATCTCCAAGGAGTTCACAAAACTCCTTATGTTCCCAAGTTCAAGCGATTCAAACCTACGGACACTCCACAAACATCTAACAATATTGTTGCAGATCAAACTGAGGTACTGAATCCGCCATTGCCTATTGACCAAAGTAGCGTTGCTGTCATGGAAACTCTCCAAAGTGAGTCTGCTCCGAACACTGGTCCTAGGAAACCTAATCAACCGTCCCATGCTTTATCTCTGCTTGCCGGTCTTTGTGCTGCGGCTGACCATGCATCCAGTTACCCTCATCCGTCAAGAGGACAGCAAAATGTGTATACTCCAGCCGCATACAGTGTTCTTCCTCCAGAATCCCCGAGCATGCCGGCATTAATTCCCGTCACTCAACCGTGCTCCCCTCCCCACGATAATCCCCAACATCTCAGTATGCTTGTATCAACGGCATTTCAAGCAATGCAGACAGTGAACCCCATGGCTCCAGTCCCATATAACAGCCAGAATGACTCTGTCAATAAGACTTCTTGGTGATGAGATTCCCTCTTGTAATTACATGATCTTCAGTAATGTTTACATGACAAATGTTGGAATGTAGCATGTTTTACTTAATTACATGTTTTACTATTGTTTTAACTTGAGAGCTAATTTTACCATTGTTAAACTGAAGTTAGTTTATAGTTAATAGAACAACAATGCATGCAGCTGTTTGTTAAAGATATATTTGATTTATTTACAGTTTTGCATAAAATCATATTTACATGTGATTGTATACCCACAAATATTAAAAATATGTGTGAAATGTATTTAGTATCTTTTCTTCTTGATGATATCCGGACGCCAGTTGATGGGATGAGTTTCTTCTGTCTGTAAGAAGGAACAAAGCATTTAATGCAATGCTAAACACTAAATAACGACTTATCTCACAAAATTCCCATTGATTGAATATTAAATTTAACGCACAAAAACTGGCTTGTAAAATAATGCCACAGAGATACCGATATGTATATATATATATAGTTACGCTCCACCTTGGAGGATTTTTTTGTTTTTTTAGAATTATTCACCAGACCGCTTGTTGAATGAATAATTAAAATACTTCTTAATTTTACTCAGGCCCTTGCTCATGCAGGAATGGAGAAGCAGTGGATCAAGTTGATATAATTTATTATCAGATGAGAGAGAAATGCCATAAGTCTACTTTTTGAATGAATATTAAATATGCAGTTCAGTCATGCAGTGAGGATAATTATTATGCAGTTATTTTAACTGATAAAATTTATTTTTATTGTTCCAGTTTTGATAAGGAAACATTCCTGTCATTTCAGTCTTGTAGCAGACTCCATATAGTCGTGCGGTTAGTTCATTTTATGTAGTTGGGCTGTCAAAATGCAGTTGTGAGGATCAACTACGAGGGTCCAATATGCAGTTCGGGGAGGATAATTTAGGTTGATTTGCAGTTAATTCATCAGATTTAGTCATTTAGCATTGATTATGCAGTATACAATGCAGTTTCATGGCCGGAAATGAGCTGTGCTCACTCCGGAGGCCGGATATGGTCTGATCAATTTCGTGTGATGCGGTTCCCTTTATAGACTTGGACTCGCCCAGCTGAGTCCACTTCTACAATTTTCCTAATGTACTGATTTTTGTATATAGTGAAAGTTTGCTGCCAAAACATGGAGAATTTCGAGAGGGAGTGGATACTGTTTCTATGACGTTCTGGATATTTTTATTAAATGTATAGTTAGTGAAAATTAATCAACTCTTGACAAAGTTATGCGGTCTGGTCATCGTGGATAGTGCGGGTTTGCTTCAATAATGTCAAATTATCAATTATCAAATTAATAAACTTGTTCGTCGCAATATATATGGTTCTATATGGATGGCGGTATGGCAGTTTATTGTGTGTGTGGTGTCGTGTCAATGTCACTTGATGCATAAATGAATACACTAATTTTGATACCTCTCTAAGGGAATTATTCAAAATTCATGACATCACAAATTCAAGTCAGATATAGTGCAAAAAATTTTTTGTTAACTTACTGCTGACTCATCCTCTTTGTAGATTTTGATCGTCTTGTCAGCCTCGCAAGTAATAAGACGGGAACCACTCTTGTCAAAAGTCGCTGCATATATTCCAGCCTCGGAGTCGATGGACCCAGGCTGGAGAACGGTCTGCATGCGCTGGAAGTTGTAGCCGGTCTTCCAGTCCCAGAAATACAGAGATCCATTGTCACCTATGAAGAACACTTTGTTTATAAATATGATGCATTGCCAATGTATAATCGAGGAGTGCTAGATACTTAAGCTGCTTCAGTACCCTGAGAAGATAAAATGTTGAAACTATCTGTTTTCCATGTAAAGGAAGTTCAATAGTTCAAAAACCACACTTAGCACAATATATGATAATGAATTTATAAAATATAGTCCCAATATGCCAAAGACTGTAGACTAAACCTCTCATTATAACTAATTATTGGAACACGAGGCCAGAGAGGGCCCAGAGAAACAATTTTAAAACATCTGAACCAACGAAGCAAAGCGACGGACCTCCTGAGACAAGAACATTGTCCTGGTTCACGCACAAAGTGTTGACGATTGCATTATGACCAGACAGATTCTGCATGAAGTTTCCATCCGGGAATTTCCACTGTTTAATGTTGTCAGGAGATGCTGATGCAAAGGTGTACCTTAAAGTAAAATACAACACATGATCATTGCACAGCACAGTCACCATGTAAATTGCAATTAAATGGTAACTCTTTCTTGCAAATGAACAAATTAACTTGTTGGGTCATTTGCAAATTAACTACATAATATCTTTTTGTAACCAAATAAATGACCAAGATTTTCTCTTATGTATAACCAATAACCTTCAAGTTACTATCAAGCAACTTACTGAGCAGGATGAAGAGTGATTGCTCTGACAGATTTCTTGTGGTTTGTGAGCGTGACTTTTGATCTTCCAGCAGCTAAATCCCACAACCTCACTGTGCCATCATGACTGCCACTGAGAACCTATGGAAAAGTACAAAATCCTTAAAATAGTTCCGACATAGTTGTCTATTGTGGGACTTCCAGTTAATAACATATTAGATACATATTAAGACATCAACAAAGGCTGGAAAAAAGATTACATGATATGTAAAATTGCTCCTGAACTAACCTGAGGTTCTGCAGCTTGGCATTTCACATCAGCGACTGTGTTAGTGTGCCCCGTCATGGCGTGAATACTGGCTTTTGTCCTCATGTCCCAAATCTAGTATTTATAAAGAAATTTATTATTAATGTGTTGTAATATTGGTAGGACATTATATACAAAAGATAACCATAGCTGTGATCCTTCACATTCATTGATACACCTTAAAATTATGGAATCACACAGGTCCTCAAATCATTTTCACACAGGTACTGGAAATTGTGCACAAACATAACCTAGTTCTAGTATCATACACTACACCTTGCCTGTGCTATTTAAAATAGGTCAAAAATTAAATTTTTGCACAACTCAAGCCAAAGTTACAAAACATTTAAATTTAGATATTGCTTTATTTGCTTACTCTATTTATAAATTATTGCATCAGTGGAAACTGCCTGACTAGAATTAAGTGTGGTATTCCATTAGAATTCAACTGGGGCAAGGTTTACTTTATATACTTCACTTCCACATGAGGTGTGGGATATTTCAATAGGGCATGCTAGGGCTTATTTCATTATTTAAAGACTGATACCCAGTTACATACAAAACACAGAAGAACCCCTCACATACCCGCACTGTAGCATCTCGTCCACAAGAGGCAAGGACATCAATTGTCGGATGAACATCCAAAGCATAAACTGCACTCAAATGTCCATGGTACTGGCGGATTACCTTAAATAAAAAACAACAATCAATGATGCAAATCCAAAAATCACAGAAAGCCGAACTAATTCAATCTATACAAGTAACTGAAAGCCCAACTTCCTAAAGCAACCCCCCCCCCCCTTCTCCGCACGGCTATGCCAGGTGCCTTGCTAGATATGGGCTTAACTACCTGGTTTATGCATATCACTATGATTTATCGCAAAGATCTGTGGAGCGCCAAATCAGCGCTAATGTTGACGAAATGCACAGCAAATTGGCCTGCAGTGACCGTTGAGTATTTTAAAACGCTGGTGCGTCACTTGCATTTGCTGACGTAGTCACGTGCGTATTTACCGCTAGATGGCTATGATGAAAAACCCAAAGGAAAGGCCTCAATCGGGCAAGAAATTGAGCCCTACGAGTAAATTACCTTGTTATATTCAAGATCCCAGCATTTCACTTGTTTGTCCTCTCCACATGAGAAAAGATAAGGATGACGAGGACTGACGACTAATCCTCGCACAGTGCTGATGTGTCCTGTTAGAGATAGTTTCAGTTGTCCACTAGCTAAGTCCCAAATCTGAGAATTAAAATTACTAAATATTAAATCCTAATGTACCACTAAATGCGAAAAGTAATTGAATTGTATTAAACTAATAGAATGGCAGAAATAATTGATATACATGATATATATGTATGGGTACCAGTTAGAAGCAATTAATGTTATTTCAACGGAGACATACCTTAATAACTCTGTCAGCTGAACCTGTTGCAAACCACTGGTTGCCAGGTTCTATTGTGATACATCTGACCCAACCCGTGTGACCTGCTATAACCTGAAAGCAAGTGAAAACAGGCATGAAATGTATAATAATGCTAACAAAACATTAGATATGTTCAGTGAGAAATTTGGGGTGCAACGACAGCCCAAATGTGTCTCTTGCAGTTTTTAGGGGATTTGAAATTGGAAGGGGGAAGTCTCCTACAGGAAACAAAATAATTGATCAGAAACAGAGATAAGATTTAATAAGATTTACCTTAAACAACTTCCAAGGAGCATGCCATTGTGGTTTAGGCATCGTTTGAGCTTTCTTTGGAATTAACATCTGTTGATTTCCAATTGTGACCAATGCTTTGTTGCCTCCCTGGAACTTATCCTGAACAAGTTTAGACTCTGATGTCCCATCCACCCTAAAAAGCAAGCAGTAATTTGAATCCAACATTGCACTAATTATCATGTATCAATCATTAGGAATCCTTATTGGTCAATAAGTAAGGATATATCAGTGGATAAGACACAAAGTATATTGCTGGATAATAAATATTCCTCCAAATAATCAAACACAGATAAATTGGTCACTAGGGCCTGCACAAGCAGATCCTGATTCAGTTGTATCCCAGGTGGTCTAGTAGTTAGCAGAGATGGGGTAATTTTAATTTTTAATTGTAATTGACTGTAATTAATTACATTTTTGAAAGTAATTGAATGTAACTTGTCATTATTGAAGCATTTTCACTGCAACGTAATATCTGTCCAGTGACACTTGAATAGCTCATTCTGAACAAATAATGGACAGACACCTACCTTTATTGCTGAGAGTAATGGTATTTTAAATAAACTTAGAGGAGTTCAATAAATGCGATTCCAACCTGACAAGGCTGAAAGACCGTAGCACTTATAAGCTCATCTGGTGGTTTGAATTGGTGATGAACCCATATTCCACGGATTACCGGAGCTGCCAGGTTGAATTCACATTTATTGGACCACAAACTGCCAGATTGTCTGGAAAATTTAGCTCAACTGCAAATTATCTGTTCATGATGTAGCAAAAAAAAGGATTTAAAAAAAAAGGAAATATAGGACGTATCATCCCTACCACAGTAATGTTTCTGAGAGGAGAGTGGCCTAGGGGTCCATATCGTTTGTTTCAAACAATACAAATCTATTTGATACTCGATAGATACAAAAACTCTTCATAAAATCTTCAAAATACAGTGGCAGACGAAATTAATCTGACGAACGGTAGTGCATGCAAAATTCACCAGGTGGCACAATTACTTTCAACAGCTGCCACTAGGGTATTGTGCTGTACCATAATATCACCCACGAAAACACTTCATCTTCTGCGGAATACGAGTTTTGTGCATGGAAAAGGGACGGATTTAAGAAGTCAAATGATTATCGGTTGACCCAATAAAGTGATTCATGTAATCGTATCAATTGAAATAACCGGTTGAATCGATATATCGTTAAACAGTCCAGACCCCTAGAGAGTGCCCAACCAGGGAATCAAACCTGAAACCTTACGCACGGAAAGCGAGAGCGTTGACCAATACACCAAACAGTCACTCGTTAGTGCAAGGGTAACACCTTTACACAGTGAATATCAGGTTTGAGGAGGAATCAAGACCAGGCAGAGCGCCATTGCATAACAAACTGGACTATTCCTGAAAACCACAAATGTAGTAAAAAACTTATTGGCCAGGGGGAAAATGTAAACAACTGGTTGTTCCCCCTCACCGTCACCAGTATCCTTGGCGATTTGAGGGAACTACATAGCTTTAGTTAATTCCTCTGACTTGATATGTTCTTAGGTATGATTATTCTGGCTATTCTGGTGAGTATTATACACTAAATATCTATATAAATAAGCAAGCCTGAATTTGAGCGTCAATGCATGCCGCCGTTTGGGCCTCTATCGTGCCGTGGCCTACCTCATTCTTTCTATCTTGTCTAGTTCTAATTGTCACCATTACAACTTTCTATTCACACTCTATTTACCCCCCGAAGTGAGCAGATGCTTGCTACCAATATGGCTGCCGTCACTTTCAGATATGGAATGGATAAAATTCAAGTATTATAGTGTGCCTTCTAGTTCATAATAAGTTCATTATCAATGCATTTATGCACTACATCAAAGCATCATGCTGGGCACTTGGGTGCCAGTATTTCTTGTGCTGTGCGATATTGCTCTTGCAGGCCCTGTTGTATATATAATTGTAATGCACATTGCTACTGTTATTTACCTCACAAGGGCCATGGAGTTTGAGCTGTCCCTCTCACCAGATTCTGAAATGTACAACAAAGGCTATCATGTCAAGCTACTATATAGACAGATCAACACAACAATCAGTAAATCAAATATGATACAATTTTGAATCCGGAAACACCGTACCACTCCAACTGTGTTCTTCAGAAGTTTTGGAATGGTGCCCAGTTTTGTGTGCATCTCCACTGAACTGCTTCACTAAGCCGTACTCATCACTGATTTTACATGATATTCTCAGTTTCTCACTGCAAGATAAGAAATTATTCCAACATTTGGCCAAGTAAACAAACTAAATTACAACTAGTATATGAAAGAAATGATTGTTGGTCAAATTGTCAACAGTCAGTCAAAATCGTCATCTGGTGAAGTCGTCCCCCAGACAACTGGATCTTTCATGATCATTTCTAGATGCTGAGTTCTGCTATTTCCCATTTATTGAGTGAACTTTTTGTAGCTACAATATGTGTTAGCATCACTATTTTGATACAATATATTGGACAAAATTAGTCAAGTTATTTTATCGGTAGAAATGATATTATCCTTACTAAACCTTTAATCTATATAAGTAATATATTAAAAATATTTTTTACCTTTCCTCGTCTTTTGGTGGCAATGTTCCCTGCTCTGATAAGAACATATCATGAGTCCTTTTCAAGGAACGAAACACTATTGTGTGCACAGAATGCTTTTGAACCTCCTGCGAAACAAAAACATTGAAATGATAATGGAAACATAACACTTGTTAACGGTGCATACCAATCAACACAAGAAAACACCTGTAAATACCAACCATTGAGCTAAGAGGGCTCAAATCCCCCGTAAATGTAGGTATTGGTACAAACCACACAGACAGCACAAGTAAATTATTTATACGTTCGTCGCGGTTTCATTCTATTATCGCTACATCCTTATTATCGTCCATGTTAACACGTTTCTCGTCGTTTGAGACGCGGTTTCTTTAAAATTGCGATCAACGCTACTATCACTAAAATTTTGTCATTTATTAGAACTTGGACAGTTATGGCAAATAACATTATTACAGCACATAGCAAATTCTCACCCCTGCCATTTCCACAATTGTAAATAACACAAACAACACCAGGTGGCTAATTACCCTCCCTCTCGCGGAACACACTAAACTGTAGTCTGGTCCCCTGATATGGAAAACGGTTCCTGATAGGCTGTTGAGCAGTGGTGGCTGCTGGAAGCTGATTGGCTTTCACATATAGGTCACATGAACCTCATAAACTAGGTCATTTGTGTTTACTCTCCAGAACCTCGTGATAATTGTGAAGCAATGGAGTTTTGTCAAGACCAATAGCATTAGCTGCAAGAGGGATACAACATACAACTAAAAATCTGCGACCTTTGCAAGTGGACACAATATCAGTTTTGCCAACTGGATATGGCAAGAGCCTCATATTTGAACTTCTGCAGAGATTTACTGGAAGGACAGTCATCCTGTGCAGTCCATTAAACTCCATCATAGAAGAACAGACATTAAGGTAATTACTTATCAGTACTTTTTCTATTATTATAATGATGTTGACCAGTGAATTACAACTTTTTGTATTGTCATATAAATTTATTAACATATTCATGGTTATATACATGTACCTACATTTATTTGTACTGTTGTAATCTATTTGATTAATTTCTCTTTGCAGATATGGATCAGAGGCATGTCATGTTTCATTGTCAGTCTCGAAAACTGAGAAATTTAAGACCTGCAAATATGACTTTGTAATTGGACATCCTGAGGAGCTTTTACAGACTGAAGTACTTGATGTTTTTAGGAGTGAGGAATGGCAGAATTCTGGGTCACATCACTATTGATGAAGCCCATGCATTGTGTTGTATGGGGAACAAACTTTCGGGGAAAATTTGCAGAGTTGGGCCGTTTGCGCTCCATATTTCCTGAGGTTTCCTTCCTTTGTCTGACTGCTACGGCTACTGAAGAGATGAGGAACTGTATTACAAAAATCTCGGACTTCTGGATGTCAGACTCACAGTTGGCCCAGTGAACAGAGACAACATCAAACTTATTGTTAACAAGAGGCCACCGACAACAGGGGGAAAAAAGACAAGTGAGGAATCTTTTGAAAATGTACGCAAACCATTTGTCAAGGAACTTCTTGCAGATCCTGCCAGCTTCCAAAGAACGGTACTTTACTGCAAACTGAAGTACTGTGGATTAGGCTATGAATACACTGTACTTCATGGAGATATTACAGGAGTAAATCTAAGACCCTATGTGTCACAGTACCATGCTCCTTGTATGCAAGAGGTAAATATAACCATTTCATATGCCAATGATTTTTTATAATTGGGAATTTAGTAAAATTATCTGAATTGAAGTGAACACTCTTTTTCTCTTCAGGACAAAAGTGCCACAGTGAAGGACATGCAGATGGCTGATGGAGCTGTACGTCTTCTTTTTGCAACCGAAGCGTACAGTATGGGCACTGATGCTCCAAACATCAGAAGAATTGTACATGTTGGTGTGCCATACAGCATGGAAGGTATGTTAAGCTTGTGTGGTATCACAATATGAGACATCTTTGAATTTTCTATTTGGTATTAAAATATGAGAGATGAATTGTTACAAATTGAGGAGTATGAAGTACACTCGACCACTTATGGGGATGTTTATTGTGAGAAAAGCAGTTATTTCTAACTATTTTTGAAGTTTGATTTCAAGTTTTTTGGTTCATGTTAGATTTGTTATAACTATGCTCTGCATTTCATGAAGTCAAATACTGATGAGTAACATGAAGGAAATGCACGGAATACACAGCCATGATGATGTCTGAATGGGCGTAACTTCCTGAGATCAACCATCATTGAGAGTTCGTCAGGGTCAATCCATATGAATTCACCGAAATTCAGACAAACTTCCCAGGTCACCATCTCAAAAAATTCTGCAAAAAATACCATCTGTAGGACTATATAACTTATGGAAAAATCCAAAATTTTAGGTCTCCAGTATCCATGGTTTAGAAGATACAGCAATTTGAAATTTTATAAATTTTTTGTGGAAAAGTACAACGGCATGAGTTTCCCAGTTCAGACATCCATATCTCTTATTTTTCATAATGTAGGCATGAAATTTTGTACCTAGAGTAAAGAAGTTGTATTGAAACCATGTATTCTGTTACATCAGGGCTATTGGTGATATTTTTCAAACTTTAATGCTCTGAAAAAAGGGTGAAAATGGGAAATGTTGCAAAACGAGACTTTATTTTTTGCAGGGCTGTGTGGAATCTATGCAAGAATAAGAGCTCATATTTATTTTCTTGCTTCTTATGAATGGCCAAAACCACCTTATTTGCAAAAAAGATGGAAACCAGAGTAGTTTTAAAAAGACAAATAATATATGATTGTGAAAAAAACCCTTTATTCTAATATAATTTTGACCAACAAGAGAGTTCACCATCACTTCCATATTTTTTTCCCAATATCACACATCTAGTGGTCTTCTGGTAAAAATATCATTGTGGTGGTCAGATTCCTTCATTTTTTTATGAATTAAAAAAAAAATCAACTTTATATATTAAACAAATAATATTCTTTTTGATTTCTTAATAATTGCATAAAGTTTCGAACAGTTAAATTTATCTATAAACATGCTTTAACATTTATGATGCTATATTGATTACGTAATCATCAAATGTTATAAAATAAAGGCAATGGGGAAAAAGCTAATGCATGGTTAATGATGTCCTAATCTTGCAAAGCTTGTCTAATCTTACATGTAGCTGACACATTAATGCAATACCACAATAAAACTTTTGAGACTTGATAATCTTCATCAAGAATCACAGATTGGTCAGTGATCATAAAGTCTAAGCAACAAAACTTGTGAATTGGGTAATTGCTAAAATGGATCATCTCAGAAAGTGTGCTGTTGGTCAAAAACTGAATAGTGAATGTCATAAGACAACATACACAGGAAAAGTTGGTTTTTCATTTTAGCCAATTGGGTAAGGAGAAAAATCACTTATACAAGTTTATATCACAAAAGCAGTTGCTCAACTGTAAAACTCACAAGAAGGTACATGTAAGATTAGACAAGCTTTGCAAGATTAGGTCATCATTAACCATGCATTTCCTTTTTCCCCAATACCTTTAGTTTATAACATTTGATAATTATGTAATCAATATGGCATCATAAATGTTAAAGTATGTTTACCAAATGAATAGATAAATTTAACTGTTCAAATCTTTATGCAAATATTAAGAAATAGCAAATGACTATTATTTTCTTTAATGTATAAAGATCGATTTTTAAAAAATTCATAAAAAAATGAAGGAATCTGACCACCACAATGATATTTTATCCAGAGGACCATTAGATGTGTGTGATATTGGGAAGAAATATGGAAGTGATGGTGAACTCTCTTGTTGGTCAAAATTACATTAGAATAAAGGGCTTTTTTCACAATCGTATATTATTTGTCTTTTTAAAACTACTCTGGCTTCCATCTTTTTGCAAATAAGGTGGTTTTGGTCATTCATTTATGTGCAGGTGGACCATAAGAAGCAAGAAAATAAATATGAGCTCTTATTCTTGCATAGATTCCACATAGCCCTGCAAAAAATAAGGTCTCGTTTTGCAACATTTTCCATTTTCACCCTTTTTTTAGAGCATTAAAGTTTGAAAAATACCCCCAATAGCCCTAATGTAACAGCATACATGGTTTCAATACAACTTCTTTCCTCTAGGTACAAAATTTCATGCCTACATTATGAAAAATAAGAGAGATATGGACACGTCTGAACTTGGAAATTCATGCGGTTGTGCTTTTCCACAAAAAAATATTAAAATTTCAAATTGCTGTATCTTCTAAACCATTGACACTGGAGACCTGAAATTTTGGATTTTTCCATTAATTATATAGACCTACAAATGGTAATTTTTAAATTTTTTTGGAGATGGTGACCTGGGGAGCATTCAGTGAATTCATATGGATTGACCCGTCAGCATCACTATCCTTAGTTGAGTGTTTGTTGGCATGTACAACAACATTTGTGGTATAATCATAATTTTCACCGATGAGTCTTAATCCAGGAATAGCACATGATCGTGTCAGCACAGTTTTGTCCGTCTTGTTTGATGTCATATGCCTGAGGTGGCGCTTAATTGCTCGGATTTGGTGTTCCATGCATAAATCTACTGGAATATGCGAGTCAATGTGACCCTTTGTGTTGACAAACAGCCCATAAAATTCTTCATGTTTTTTTTTCAGACAAACTGCACGACTGGTGTACTAAAAGTCTCAGAATTTCTAAAGCGTACTTATTATTGTCTGCTTTGAAAACAACCATGGCTAACCTCAGAAGTCTCAAATCACGATCCGGCAGATGGATCATGTCGTTTAGCGCTTTGAAAAGCAAACCAAGTTCCAATACCAGATGTCCGTAGTTCTTGACTTGATCGGAATGTTTCTGCGGATTTTGCTTTCTTGGATGCCTTAGAAGTTTTACCACCTGTCCATTGGCTAGTCGCACGTTGATCACTTCACCATCCACTGTAAATCACAAAAGAACTTTTTTTTTTTCAGACCTTTACAATTAAATTAATAAATTTTTTTTTTCAGACTTATACAATTAAATTAATCAGTTTGTTTCATGTATAAAGTACTTAATGCCACTTAGCATGACCTAAGCAAAATGTCAGTTTTAACCACTCACCCTCTGTGTTCACTTCACCGCTTGTTGGCAAGACATACATATTCACGATGTTGGTGAAATGTAAATCAAACCACTGTCTTTTCTGCGCCATGGTAGAAGATGACAAGTCAGGAGGGGCATTTTTGGTGAAGTTTGAATTTATATCGTCCATGCCAAAGTAATCGAGAACAGCCTCTGCCTCAAATGCATTTGTGAAGGAAATGGCGAAGTCTTTGTTGGTATCGTAGTGATCCTTCACTGGTAGTTTCACATTGGATCTGTGAATTCGCTCCTGTAGGTTCATCATAGTTCCTACATCAGTTCTGCTCTCCTTGTACAGGCGTTTATAAATGGCCTGGAACCATAAGGAATAAATGCAATGTACAGTTCTAAAAACACAAGTCCAACTTTAACGTCATACTAATTCTATAGACAGTTTCTCACCTGCAGCAAATTCATCATCATGTGGAACAACTCAAATGTTATGGGTCCAAGATGAGCAAATTTGTGCTTTGGTTGCAGATGGTCTGCTCGTAGGCGCTTGGCTCCTGAAAATCGTTCTCTGGTTAATTGGTCACCCCCAATATGTATTGGAGTTACTGTATTCTGTGCTTTGTCGTGGATCTTGTAGATGAGGTCTTCATAATGATCCATTATCTGCACTACATCCTGATATTTTTGTTCATTTAGGAAAATAACTGGCAGAGGGATGACTCTTGATTTTGTGGCTAGTTTTTCTGAATACTCTGATCAATGACAAAATCAAAGTAGGGATCAACTTGGAGGCAGTTCTCCCCATCAGTATTGCATATTCTCTCTTTATTCTTTTCATATCATCTGTGGAGGGTAGGAAATATGAAACAGACAAACTCTTAGGATTAACTTGTGGATATGTGTTATTCTTGTGTCCAAAGTCCAGTCAATTGATTATGGCTATGGAACCATATCAGCCCTGGCGGTGAAGTCGGGAACCAGGCTAACTAAACTGATGACAAGTGGCGCCTCCACAGAATCCGTGTTACTGTTTTGCAGTCCATACTCGCTAGGCGGCGCGGCGATTCTTAGGAATTGCAATCCGAACGAGAGCAAGTACGTGCCTAATATATCCTCACCATGTCTCTTTCTCCAGTCATGAGATAAGATATGGAGTAGACACCCGCCTGGAAATGGCAGGAAGTAGACAGAAAAAATAGACCTACATAATGGGAGGGATATTTTACAGGGTTGCCACTCAACCCAAACTTCCAACGATCCTAAGCTTCAACGATTTTCCTTATTTATCCAAGAGCAAACATTTGAAATTGTAGCTACTTAAGCAGTGTCACACCTGAAATTTTACCAAACTATAAATTTTACTCGGAGCAAATATATCCTTTCAAAAGAGAAATTTTTACAACCTGCAAATATTAAATAAATTTGGATTTAAAATCCCTTTTCAATTAAACCAGTGACAACCCTGGAAAAAAGGGGGGAGATAACATTTGCCAGAGGTAAATAATATACATAACATGCAGCACACCAGCACCATCTTGACACATCAAGTATAGTTCCTTGCTGTCATACCAAACATTTATACCCCACTTTGCACCTTCGAGAAAAGTGTGACGTCACGACAGTCTCGCGAGATCTTGGTGAGGATACTAATATATCCTCACCATGTCTCTTTCTCCTGTCATGAGATAAGATATGGAGTAGACACCCGCCTTTCAACTTGTAAAGCTGGACAGTACACCAATATGTACTGTTTCTATTGACCAATCCAAATCTATACTCTTCCAAATCTCACAATTACTGTAAAAATAATGAAGGTAATATTAAATATTAATTATCAATAGCCCGAATATATAATTCCAAGATGTGTTTTAGTAAATAAAAAACATTGCTATCCAAGACAAATGTAATTGCCACAATAATCTTGAGGCACAGGTGACTTGTCAAAATTAGGGGTGTCACAATCATCTTGAGACACCCAAGGTAAAGACCAACAACAATAATACCAATAATACATAAGTAGGTTCAACACAATAATAATTGTATAGCCAAATTACTGGGTATGACTAATATGTTGAACATATAAACTCTTATACATAAAAATAGCCTTGGACAATGCAGACCTCAAGGACGCTTTGTAACGTTTTCGACCCATAGAAGTATTGGGATGAATACCATCGAAGTATAACTCTTGGTAATCGGTATGATCTCTGCAATATCTAGTGCCGTCAGTTCCATGGATTTCCCCAAATCCTTTGTGCTTGTGAAGTCATTAACTTCCTTTGAAGTTGCAGGGTTAACACCATCTCTGCCAGATGAATCAAATATAGAGCGAAGTTGTCCAACATACAATTCCACTGTACCTAATGCCAAACGCCGGGGGCATTTACAAGAGGTTGATTTGGGGGGTGACCCCAATTCCGGACAATTCAATTCATGAATTGGTGTTTTACCTGTACCATCTTTCCAAACAAGAAATCTACAAACATGTACTGGAGAAGCAGTTAAAAGAGTAGGTTGATGGGTCAAAGAATGAACAAACTGTTCCAACTGACTTTGAAAAGCGGACTTCTTCCTCTCATATTTAGTTCCCGCTATAGAGTTCTTCACCATATTTAAGCGTTGATCAATGCTACACAGATCCACCTGTACAAGGAAATTGGTACATAGTAAATGATTTGATTCAACAATTCATGAGAACCAACTTCACATAGAATCATTTACATGTAAAGGGACTAATAAAATTGTAATCACCTACGGAAGTAGGTGAAGCCTAATAATACCAAAAACAATAGTCTTCACCTACGGAAGTAGGTGAAGCCTAATAATAATAATTTTAACAAAAACAATATGATTCACCATAGTGATGGTGAATCATCCCAGTGGGCGCAAGTCGTAAAAATGACGTCTTTTTCTGGTCTCAAACTGGTCATGACGTCGGTGACTAATTTGAGACGTAAATAAGACGTACTTTTCAAGACGTCAAAATGACCAGGAAATAAGACGTCTTATCGACGTCTTATTCTGGTGCTCAAGCAGACGTAATTATTTTACTTAATTTATACGTCTTTATTACGTCAATAAATTACGTCTAGAATACGTAAATTTTTTTACGTCTTATCAACGTAATCTTGTGGTCATTAACATACCAATTCTCTAACCATGAAGGCTCATACAATTTGCAAGTTAGGCCTACCATTTTGAGCAATTAATATATAATGACTAAATTCACATTTAGTTTTACTTCATACAGTTAATTTATGATAGAAAAATACAATAATTTCCTTGTCAGAATATATATCAATGTATAGCAAATTTATAACATAGAATTAACTTCTCTAACCAAGGTGAAGTTTATCAATTGGGGTAAATGGGCTTATAATATCACCCTGACTCCAGTGCACCCTATATTATAGCCATGTGCTTATCATTATCTGAACTGGCTGACCAATCAAAACCCTAGAAATCTTGAGCAGCTGCAGGACAGGACACATCTTGTCAGTTAGGAATTTAAAATTCATTCAGTAACTTTGGAGGGATACTAGTGAAGTTGGATTTTAAACTTAATCTATGGAGGGATATATACCATTAAAGTTCATCACATCATTGCATGGTAAGTGAAGTTTTTTCTAACCACTGTGAAAATATGTTGCACATGCTGATTCATATATGATTTGGTGTTTATATAGTCTAATTTCTGAATATATATTCATTTCAGAGAACTATATGGAACTATATATGGACACAATTTAGCTGAAGAATTATGATAGACATAAAAACACATTTCTTTAAAACTTACTTAATTGCAGCAGTCCCATTTATAGATTTACATAATATGTGCATGCATGCAATAAATGTGAAGTATCCTATTTCACACAATATAATAAAGTGTTTTTATTAATTTTAAACTTGTGTGTGTTCTCTGTACATTAAATATGTCCAAAAATTGTAAGCAAAGTTTGTCTTAAAGACGTCGTCAGATGACGTATTTTAGATGTCAGATATTGGTCAACTATGAGACGTCTAAAAGACGTCATCTGATGACGTATTTTAGACGTCAGATATTGGTCAACTATGAGACGTCTAAAAGACGTCATCTGATGACGTCTTTTAGACGTCTCATATAAGACGTCATTGAAGTTTGCATTTGAGACCAGTATGGGCTGGTCATGAGACGTCTTGCAGAGACGTCAAAATGACGTCAATGAGACCACTTTTGCCCACTGGGATAATAAGTTTATTTACGAGGGGCGTTCAGAAAGTTCTGACAATTTTTTCATTATAGACAGTTTTAATTGACATAAACTGATGATATTTGATCTGTGTGCACTGCATGACTTGAATTTTTGCTAAACAATATATATATATAGTACCAGAATACTTTTGGTCAACAGCAGAAAATGCTTCTCAGGAACAACTTTGTCTATTACCAAATAAATTTGTCTGATTGCTGTGAGTCATTAATTTGCAAGACATAGCATATGCTATTAGTTTCCAAAATCATTCAACAAAAATAATTTTAAAATATAAAGTAAAATATATACTCATAGTTCAGTTCAAAAATTGTATTATAAAAAAAGTTTTCTCGATTTATATTTGTTATTCTTTGAAGACTACCAGTGTGTGTTTGTCTCTTGCCACTGGTTGCAAGACTGAAATTTTAAATGATGACTTTTATTTATATTAGGAGTAGGGTGGCCCCTTGGCAGTGACGTCAAAATGTGTCAAGTGGTCACCTAATCAAAAGGTTTTTTTTTTTAGGATGCATAAAAATATGGTATTTGCATGAAAACAATATTATATAGTAGGCCTACATAGAATTGCTGATATGATGTTATCTATCATCATCTGTGTAAAAAAACTTTCACTTGGTGGCTGGAACCATTCCTAAATTTATTTTTATTTTTTCTCTTCTTTTAATGAATTTTTATTTATTTTATTAAAATTTTTTTAATGTACAGTGTAGTCATGTTTTGCGAAAGTTTCTGTTGAACATTAATGTATTGATATTTGCGACAAATATGTCATATTTGACATAATACTTTCAATAAAAATTATGTACTAAATGTAATTGCTTTTAGTGAATAAATGTATCTGAATTTAAATACTGACATGTTTGTTGTATTTTTCCAGTTACTTTTGATTGATTGATTGACAGGTTGATTGCTTGAATGATTGATTGATTATTGCAGCCCTTAAAAAATTATCTCACTTCAGGCTTCAGCCACCTATATTAATCATTGAACTCCGGAGAATACAATAATACAAGAGAAGTTGGCGCACACTTAAGTGCCCATGAGATTGCTCTCATTGGCTAGTAAAGGTAGCGGGCGTGAAAGGCTGCGGATCGGATGCAACCTTAAAATAAGACTTCTTGCCTAAATTGTCATGCAAATATGGGTCAGGTCATTCTGAGCACCATAGCATTTGCCTGTTTTCAATGGGAAGGTGCTACCATTTTATTAATTATCACCGTCTATACGCCTTTGATCTGCACCAGCAGCATTGAGCCATTGCTGAAGTTATTAGACAATGTACTTATCAGTCATGCCTAGTGTGACAAGAACTTATTGTTATCTTACAAAAGAAAGCTGTATGACAGACTGTAGTGTCACAAGTTAAAATCATGTAAAATTATACTTGCATGCCAATGTACAAACGACAATAAAACTGAAGCTTGCAGGTTAATTTCTGTGTGTTTATCAGTGTGCTGATCCAAAGGGGGTGCCGCAAGCGCCCTCCCACCCAACTAATCGTCGGTTTTACATTGCCAAAATAGCCATTAGTCAGAGCAAGGCACAGGAATTTAATAACGGCCCCCTCTCTCTGAAAATTTTTCGGATCCGCCGCTGATTTATGATCGAATATCTTTTTTAATTATAGTTTGCCATTGTATAAATCACAAGTTCAACAACATTCTTGCCAATATTGCCTAGACAAAATGTAACCTTAATTCCTCCATAAAGCCGAAGTTATTAAAATCCATTCTTGTGAGTAGTATGTGCTTTACCCTGTATAGTAGGTCACCCTGTAGGTGGCAGCAGTGAAGCACTGTGAGGTGCTGCCACCACACACACACCCTCGCACACTGTGAGGTGCTGCCACCCTGCGGTATATTTGAGATACTTTGAAAGTGTAGCATGTGCAAATGACCAATGGTAGAGGAGTGTTCTGTAAACCTCAACATGTCTAGACATGTTTTGGAGGGAAGGTGTTCATTAGGATTTCAAGAGCTCTACTGACAGCATCATGGCTACATTTTACCGCTGGATACTTGTTGGACATACTGAATGTCAAAAGGGTGAAGTTCACCATTTTATTCTTCATGAAAGCACAGACAAATTTGCTTCACTGGTCAAATGTAAAGCAAATTTTGCAGAATACGAGAGTGGTGACCAATGTTTTAAAGGAACGGAATATAGTGTGAGATTCCTGTGCCATGAACCAGTTGTCAAAGATGTGATGACTTTTGCTTTTAATGGTATAGCGAGCACACAGTCAGATGATCCTTTTTCATCCTCTTCCGAAGAAGAAGAAGAAGACGCAAGTGATGGTTTTACAAGACGTCAGAAACCTAAAGAATTCCCCGACTATCATGTTAGTGATGATGAAGAAGATGGTGAAACAGATCACACCAAACACGTTGTGTCTTGGGAAGCATACAGGAAGACAAAGTGTGGTATTGATGGTCACTACTCCTTACACAGAAGACATGATTATGTGTCTAACAATGTCGAGGATTGCATATACGATTTTTCGGATTATTTTTTTCACATTGGCCACGATTATCACCCACAATGGAGGGTGTACATGTATGGTTTATAAACTATGGTCATTATCTCTCAGGGATCACCTCAATTTTTCAAAAAGAGAGGTGCATATGACCGATGGCCGTTATGACATTAATATTTGAAAATATTCAAACCACCCAATGAGCTCATAGCAACATGATGCTAACCAATCTTTTTAGAGTATAGATGGCGCCAATTTTAGAGAAATACGTTAAGGTTAGGAGCTAGCATTCATTTTAACCCCGAAGACAGTACAGACATCAGCTATTTCTAACCATGGATATTCTAAGAAAGTATACGGCAGTGATCACTGGTACAATAGATGGAATTGAAGTTGCAGAACGTTTGAAAAATGAAAGAGAACTGAACATGTCAGCTTATCTAACCCTGTTATACATGGAAAATCCTGAAGACCAGGCTTCAGAGTTTGTGGAGATGTTGATACAAGGACCTGGCTAGCATGATACCTGAACTATCAAATGGAGAAAGGTTTTCAACACACCTAGGTGATGGAGTACTCCTTAAAGTACTCATTAATGACGGTGAAGTGAAGGTTGACATAATGGCTATGCAGGTATGTGATTGTTAACAATCCCTCTTTTTACAACGGTTTTAATTTTTGGAACAACTGCAAAAATACTAAAAAGTGTGTTTTTCATTTTTTTACAGCAAGATGACATGTATGAAGACTGTGACAGTGTCAGCCTACCACTGCAAAGGTATAGCATGCTTGTACAAGCTGCTGACATGATCAGAAACTCTGTTGGAGTCGACTACCATTTTCATCTGGGGGCATATTATTTTGTTGAAACATTATCTACATCAGACAAGATACATTTCACTATGTATGAAGAAATTGATGAAGATGTATATGGCTTATGTGTTGATGAAGGGATAGTTTTGAACCTTGACCAGTTTAACATTATGGTTGGAAAAATGTGTGAAATAGATGCTCTGATTCCCGAACTGAGTACTACTATACCATGTTATTTACGCAAAGACCACCAAAACCAGCAGGGTGCTATGATGTGTCCAGAATGCAATCCCTCAAAACAGTTCTATTGACTTTTTCAAGCAGGTTCTATTTGTTTTCCAACAACTGTTTGTTTTATGTTTGGATTTTGCTTTAAGGAGGTGTAAAAACATGCTGTATATACTTTTGTGCTTTTAATAAAAGAATTATAGGTCTTAAAAGACAAAACTTTTACTTGTTGTTTCATTTGATAACCTTTAACACATGTAATCTCGGCATGGTTACCAATGATGCTAGAGATAGCTTTGATATATGACAGAACACCTCTTTATGTGTTACACAACATCATATGTCACGTGACACAAAAACATTCCATATAATATCAAGGAGAACATGACGCTAGTCATTTTCACGGTAACCATGGATGAGCACACAACCGCCAGACTGGACTCACACCAATCTACGGCGTCAGGCGAAAGGTGGATCGTTTTGGGTAAACATATGCCTAAAAGTGAGATTGTCTTTTTATGCCAGACGCTGGTGATATTCACAGTTGTGATCAGTGCCATCATAAACATCTCCCTAGGTAACAGTTCAGAGACCTGGCTCGTTTTGCTGTCCACAAGCGTAGGGGCTGTGCTCCCAAATCCGAAACTGAAATCCATGTCAAAAAAAGTTGTCACCAACCAACCAGCATATCATATCGGAGGCGTGCAGGGTGTGTAAAAATTTCAACATGAGCAAACATACCGATGTGGACCAGTATTTGTCTGAGATATACTACCAGCCCGGCAGTCCAGCTAGCTTCTATGGTGCCGTGAAACTTTGGCAATATGTCCGAGACAGGAGGGATAAACCGTCTGAAATTGATTACTCCACAGTTAAGGCATGGCTGGATCGTCAGACAACTCAAACAATACACACCACGCCACCACGCAAGTTCCCTACAGAGGCCATTATTGTTGATTACATGGACATGCAATGGGATGCTGATCTGGTACAAATGTCAGATTTGTCAAACTACAACAAGGGGTTTAAATACTTACTTGTCTGCATAGACCTGTTTTCAAGATTTTTGTGGGTAAGGCCCCTCAAAACAAAAACATCTGCCGAGACAGCAAAAGCATACAAAGAAATTTTACATCAGGGCAGATACCCTGAAACTCTTAGGACTGATCCAGGAAAGGAGTTTTTAGGTGCCCCGTTTCAAGAGCTGTTACACAACTATGGTGTGTCACACATGATTGCATATGGTGTACACAAGGCATCCTATGCTGAGAGAGTCAACAGAACAATTGAAAACCGTCTCTATAAATATTTTTATGAAAACCAGACATTCAACTTCATTGACATAATTGATGACATTGTACACTCCTAAAACAACACCGTACATGGTTCAATACACATGACTCCAGCCACAGTTAACCAAGAAAATTCTCAAGACCTGTATGAAAAAGTATATGTACCTATCCTTAATAAAAGGGCCAAACAGCATGTCAGTTTCTCATTCGAAATTGGAGACCTGGTGAGGTTAAGTCGTGCTCAGACGCCTTTTAAAAGAGGATATCTGGAGAGCTTCTCAGAGGAGATTTTCCAAATCTGTAACAGGATACCCTCGCACCCCCCACGTTACAAAGTGAAGGATCTGTCAGATGATGTCATCAAGGGCTCTTTCTATGACCAGGAGCTTCAGAAAGTACATGTGAAACGTCCTGAAGATATAGAATATAAAATCAACAAGGTCTTATCAACAAAGACAGTCAACAGTAAAAAATTCAGCTTTGTGAACTGGTACGGCTAGTTCGACACATACATACCTACAGCCAACATTAAAACCTACACAGGGAAGTCCAAATAAAAATGTATATTTACGTTTCAAGCCACCAGAGCAATGAATATTTTACAGATAATACGGCAGTAGCCTTCAGGGTCAGGTTGCCCAAGCGTCTCAATCTACAGCAAAGTTGGGAGTGGAGCCTTGCCATTCTTGACATCAGTCTCCCAAAATTTACGGACGAGTATAAGACAGATTACATCACTATTAACAGTAGGACATGTGAACCTAGCATTGTTAACACAGCTCTACAACCTATCCTCAACAGGATATTCACTAAGGAACTTCAGGAGGGGTCCCCTGTGACCTTTGACACTCCACGCTATGTAAGGTTGACACAGGACATCCTTGATACTGTTGACATCTATTTAACAGATAGTCAAGGGAGGGCACCATCATTCACTCCCGGACACGTGTCGTGCACACTGCATCTAACAGAAGGCTCTTAAGAAGAAAACTTTCATTATGGCTTACAACACCCATTACTATTCTACAGATGGTGGAGGAGACTACAAAGCTTTCCTCGACCACTTTAAGAAGCAGGCCGAAGGGAGTGACAAGCCCCTCATGTTCAACACACGTGTTAACTGTACAGTTTTCAAGAAAGCAAAATCAGGAAGAGGTCACCTAGTACTTGTTAATACTCGTAAGAGTGATGGTACAACTAAAAACGGTGAAAGGACAAACAAACTGGAAGTTGTTGATCCTAATGAGGCCGAGAGAAGACGCGCCCTCTCTGTGGCTGTTAGAGAGGAAGTTGAGGTCACAAAAGAAGCTGAGAAAGAGAAAAATGCTCATTCAGCTCTGAGCAGTCGCAAGAGACGGACCACCACTCACGCAGACAGCTCAAGGAAGAACGCTCTTGTTGCTACCAAGTCTAAGATCAAGAGAGTCAAGGACATTTTTGATGATTAGAACTTTAGGGTGTCATAAAAATTCTTTTTAAGGTGTTTTCTGAAAAGGTAATTTTGTCAACATGACACAGGCTGTTTTGTCAGATTCGTATGTTGGTTATTCAGAGGAGCTTGCTATTTTTGAGAAACCGCTACAAAATGTAGGTGTACGAAGAATACATTCTTCAACTTATTACCCTATCAATGACTATTCTAACCAGGGAGTTATCCAGTTCAGTGTACCTAACAATGGTGCATCTTATCTTGATCTGAGGTCTACACTTTTGAATGTAACATGTAAGATAGTGTGCACCAATGGTGATGTCATAGAACCGCCAGCATTTTTACCTGATGCTAGTTCAGAGGAGTCTGACGGTGAAAGTGCTGAAGAGGCAGACACAGCTGAAAACAAGAAAACAAAAACTAAAGGTAAAACAATAGCTGCTGTCACAGTTGTTAACAACTTTATGCACTCCATGTTCAGTAGAGTGGATGTTGCTCTGCAAAACAAAGTTCTCACACATTCAGACCAGTCCTACCCCTATTTGGCTTACATGAAAGCTTTGTTATACACTGGAGAAGACGTGAAAAATGGCACTCTCCAGATGGCTATGTATTACAAAGACACTGGTGGTGAGTTGGGAGATCCTAACTGGCAAACATCTGACTATGTAGGCATGAAGACACGAGCGCAGTATTTTAAACAGTCAAAAGAAGTTGACATGTGCGGGCACTTGTATAGTGATATCTTAGAGGTTGGTCGTTTCATTCCTAATGGTGTACCACTAAACCTTACACTATATCCGAGCACTCCAGAGTTCTGCCTCATGGCAGCCAACAACACACCAGGTAAATTTAAGGTGGTCATAACCAAGGCATCCCTGGATGTCGCAATGATTGACGTTGACCCCCTTATTTCGTTGTCACACTCAGAACTGTTACAGTCAAGACCGGCAATTTTCCCTTACATAAAGACAGAAGTAAAAAAATTCACCCTAGCTAGGGGTGTGTTTTCAGGGGAGTTCAATGACCCCTTTAATGGTCACGTGCCCGCTGAAATGGTGTGCGGGTTTGTGTCAGACTCTGCCAATCACGGAACACTGACGGAGAACCCCTTCCTTTTTGAGCACAGCAGTCTAAACTTCATACAGGTCACTGTTGATGGTCAAGACCTCTCACAAGGGCCCATACAACCTCGGTATGTGAAAGCCGTCGACACTTCAAACAGCCTGTACATGGACGCCTACAAGACGTTGTGTGGTGTTGACGGTAATGACTGCGCCAATCCAATCAGCAGGGCTGAATATCCCGGAGGATACAGTTTTTACAGGTTTTTTGCAGAACCGGCCAGTACTGGGTCAAATGATGATGTCATACCCTTGAAGCGCAGCGGGAACATGAGAGTGTCTGTAAAATTTGAGAAACAGTTGACAAGACCTACCACTCTCATTATTTTTGCAAAGTTCCCCGCGGCATTGAAGATAGACAAAAACAGAGCAGTATATGAAGTGTAATCATTTTGGGCATAGCATCAAAACAGTTAACATCATGACTGGCGTCCAGGGTTCACTCACATGGTTTGAATAGCCAAAAAACATACTGGTCTCGGGATCAAGCCAGGCTGGAAAAACGTTTTTTGTGAAAAATCTCCTTCTGCATCATGATGAAATGTTCAAACCGCACGTTAACAAAATCATATACTGCTTTTCGATCTGGCAAGATAAGTATGAAGAACTGGAGACAGCCTTAGGGGACCTGATCGATTTCAGGACAGATATACCGACAAAAGAAGAACTTGTTCAAATTTGGCAGGACACAAAAGGTGAAACACTTTTGGTTCTGGATGATAAAATGAGCAGTCTAGAGGACAACGCTCTAGGCAAAGCCGTGGTTGAGATTGTTTGCGTGCTCTGTCACCACTGTCACATCTCGTGTATCATAACATTGCAAAATATGTACCATGCTAGCAAGGCTGTGCGAGAGATAGGACTAAATTCACAATATATCTGCCTGTTCAGAAACAACCGCAGTGCTCGTCAAATTAAGACTCTGGCATCTTAAACCATGCCTACACAAGTTCCTTATTTCATGGCTAGCTACGATCTGGCAACAGCCCAAAATTACGGTTATCTTGTTGTTGACCTGTCAGCTAATATCGATAACTGTTATAAATTAAAGACAAACATTTTTCCACAGGATCAGACAATTCTTTACCTGCCTAAAAAATGAATTTGATCAAGGAAAATATCATATTTCTCCAAGCTGTAGCAACTTTACCAAAGAAGCAGATTAAGGAGCTTCTAAAACATGCTGAAAAAGATCAGATAAGGGCAATAGGTGAAGTAGCCAAAAATGTCCTTACCAACAACCTTAGACCTACTGAACCTTATAAAACTGCAATGAAAAAGCATAGATGGGCCATTAGAGCAATAGCTGAGGACCAGACAACACACAGGGATAGACTGCAGACTGTTATCAGAAAACCTGATGCGGTGTCTCACATGATTCATTCAGTTTTGAGCAAACTTATGGCCCTTGCAAAATAATGGCTGAAGAACATATTGTGTTACCAAGGGAGCGCTATCAAAGAATGCTTGATCAGCTGGCTGTAAAAAAACAAGACCATGACCAGGCAGAAGGTTCAGATAGACAACAGGAAGAAAATAGCGCATCAAACAAAGACACCCATTCTCCTACAGATGTCGCCACAAGTTCAAGCGAAGATAGTAGTGACAGCATCAGGACGAGAGACGATGTTACAGGGAAAGAAACTGACATGCACACACACACTGACATAACACCTCCAGGCATCACTCCTGAGGAGTTAAGAAACTGGTCCATTCCAAGCAAAAGAAAAACGTCAAGTCCAGGCCCCCTCAACATTCTCTAGCTGCGAAAAAGGGGAACATTTCAAAGTCTCCTCGAAGTGTGACAACATCGAAAATCAAAAGGAAAATGACGCTGAAATCTCTTGCCCAAATTAAAAAGAACTGGTCAAAGATTGCGTAACTGTTTTAAATTACACCTAGACACTGTTTAAAACTGTAGAACTACATGTTACAGTTAAAAGAACTTTTACCGGTGTACTCCATGTGTAAAAACAGCCCATGACCTTTTTTACCCGAGACATGTTTTTGTGGGTCACAGCTGCAACCTCAACTTTACCATGTTTGTTAACAAATCTGCTGCGTAGAAAGCTTGTAGTTGACAGCAATTTTTCACATGTAAAATCTTTTAACACGTTTTTAAGATTTCTTTGAAACATTGCATTAAGATTTTATATGCTGCAAGTAGTAACAGTAATTATAATTAACTGCAAAGTTTTAATTTCATGTTTTCACAACAGTGTTACATTTATCAAGGATTTATGTGAACTAATAATGACATAATCGCTACGCTAATGTCTGTGTTGAGTCAAATTGTGTAATAAAAGGCTTGAAAAGACTGCAAGTGTGAGTGTTTTTGTTTAAGACGCATTTCCTTGACAAGGCCAAACGGAAATAGTTGTGTGTTAAACACTGTGGCTTGTTACAAAGTTCAACAACGTCTTTTTGCTTTTATATTATTTTATTTATTTTATTTTGCTACTCTTTCATCTGATGGTACAAGATGGTGACCTGTAGTACATGTCTTGAAACCTAAACCTTTTAGATATGACCCATCATTGGGCAATATGTTACATGTGACTTGTGGCCATGAACTGAGGGTGGCGCCCCTAGGGAGCGTACAACGCAAAAGGTGTGCAATTGGCTAGGGTGTGTGGAAGACCTGCCCTTTCTCCAAGACAAAGACGAAAATGGGTATAAAACGTGAGAACGCCCAACACCCAAGCCTTTTCACACCGGCAAGTGACGTACACCAGACTTTTTCCTACACACGTTTTCCTACATCGCCCCTGCACTCGGCATCCTTTCCCGTTCGCTCTCGAGAGAGAGACACGCACACAGCACACACCAAAAATTTTCAACATGTCAAAAGTATCAAGAGGTACCAGTGGCGAAGCCCGCCAGTTTTACAATGATTCAGGAACCCTCATCAGAGGGAAATTTTTGTGGTTCCACGAGCTTGGGTCTCGCAAATTTATGGTACTGCAGCGTTATAAAGGTAAAGTGCGCCTCCATCTGCGCAATTACGTCCTTGAAGACGAGGAATATGTTCTTGTTCCCACAAGACGTGGTGTAGTGCTGGACAAACAGCAAACCCGAGATTTGCTGTGTGCGATGTCAGAATTAAACAAAGTTGTCAAAAAAGTAAGTACACTTTTAATAATAATGTTTTCTAATTTTTTTTATAACAGTTTGAAAAGACTTTTGACCATAGTTGTCTGTATATCTGAAGCCTGACAATGCTTGTTAATCTCATACTACAGTCTAGCTGGCTCAGCTGCCCAAAATGTCTCCTGATCTGTCAGGCTGGCCGTCTGTCAATCTGTCACCGGGTATTCCTGCGTGTGCACGTGCGTGTGAGCATACATGTATGCATGTATGTATGTGTGTATTTAAGCATATATATATATATATATATATATGTAGGTATGTACGTATTTATGCATATATGCATGTACATGTACGTATGTATGTATGTGTGTATGTATGTATGTATGCACGTGTGTATGTGTGTGCATGTATGTATGTAGACAGACACACATGGTTGCAGGACTCCTGAGAGCCCTCATGGAGTGGGTGGAGTGGGTGCTGACACTGTATTTTGACAGCTGCGTACGGTGCTGCAAAAACACGTGACTGGATGTGCATGTCTTTAAGTTTTGTTTAGTTTTTATTTAGTTAAACCTTTAGAAAAGTTTGTGAACGGTTTGTACAAAACCCGAGCATTTTTCATGCCCATTTTGACACTTTTTAACCTGTTTGTTTATTTTACAGGGCAATGATGTCAACAGTGATGATGAGCCAGAAGATCAGGTTCCCACTGCTGACGCCGTTGACACAATGTTTGACGATGAGAGCGAACCGATTGGTGCAAGCACTGGGGCATGCCTTCTCAACGGGGAGGAGCAAGACGAAAGGGACTTCGTCCCTGGCGAGCTTAAACATCACGTAGGCAAAAACGTTTTTGCCGTCGCCAAAAAGGCCTATGGATCGCTGGACATCAGGCATTATTTTTTCACCAACGAAAATCCAAAATCCCTGCACCCAACAAGACGGGGTATAAACCTCAGTGACTTCGAATTTGAACGCTTGAAAAAATACCTGCCTCTCTTGGAAGACAGCTGGTTTGGCCTCAAAGACCTGCCGGAATGTGCAGCGACACATCGCTCATCTCTAGCGCACACCACGTGCGGGCACTGCATGCTGATGCCAAAGCATAACAACCTGCAGAATGTTGTTGCTCCACCTGTAAGTGTGGCAAACGATGAAGTTCTTATAGAAGAGGGAATGGCCTACATGCCTGAACCATTAACCTGCGTTGAGCCGCCTGGGTGGCAAGCCGCCCCGAAAAGACCATGCTCCACTGACAGACCCCCTCATCCCATGAAGCGATCGGTAGTGGCTGACACTACCGATACAGAGGGCGACGCGGACCCCGTCGACACCTCACAAAAAAAAATAATGAAAAAAATGGCACCCCAGGATGTTAAGGGTAATGTTTTCAGCAAGAAGGGGCGTTCTACCGGCAGGACCAGCCTGGCAAAAACCTTCACAAAAATGTGAGGGGTTAGCCTAGCCTTCGACGTCATGGTGTCTTATATATGTTATTAGTGAACGCTTACACAATATGACATTTTTGCGGGTTTAACATCTTGGGGAGGGCATCCTCTAATTCTCACAACACTCGCACACACACAAACCGCAACCTCACATCAGCAGAGGGTCTCAACCATGCATCAGTCTTGAAACATCTATTAAAGTGTCTTTTTGCGTTTTATGCAAACGTTGTTATTTTATTACAGCCTGTTGCGGAACATTGCCAGTGTTTCAAAAATCTGCCCCTCTCCACGCAACATGTTTTGTTCAAAACACGCGTGGAGACAAAAACATTTGCCATCAACCACGCAGTCGTGTGCAAGCCGTAGGTCACAAGCCACATTGCGCCTCCCTGCTCAGCAAACTTGGTCATAACACGTGTTTTCAAGACACCCCACGTGGCATATAGCATTTTTTAGTGCCAGACTTTTTAGACAATAGAGCTGACCAGTGTTTTTAAATGTGTATGCATGTCACCTGTACATTCATTGCCAATAAGGAAAAATTAATGTGGTAAATTATGGCTGGTTAATTTTTCAAAACATGTTAACAGTTAAAAAGAGAATTTATATTTCCAAAAATGGGGTTCTTCAATAATATGTCAGATGTCCCTTTTATTTTGTACAAGGTTATAACAACCTGTTCTTATTCCTAGCTAAGCACAATTTTGTTTAAAGTGCTTCAAAAGTCTGCAAACAAAGTTTTTAGTTCTGTATATTGAGTATCTTTTCTAACACCATTTTTATAAATAAAAATACACTACACTGTTAGATGCTACAGTAGTGTTTCAAATGTATATCAACTTGTCTGGTTGTTTTTAGCATGTTATATATACACGCTGATACTGAACTGTTTAATTATGGTACAGATAGCGAGAGAAAGACCATGCTCACTTGGCAAGTTTATGTCCTAATAGAGAAAACATGGTCGTGTTCCAAAAACTTATCAACATGATGAAAAACGCTGGAGACTGAATATGGGCCGCTCACAACAAGCTGTCCTGCTGAGCATGTATCTATGATAGCTTCATATGACAGAATTCTACACTCTCATAACAACTGTCATTTTTCGTTTTATCACCATGGCTCATTTGTTCAGTCACTCATTCGAGTGCTTCAAACACCACCTACACTTTCAGACACCTTTCAGTAGCTTTCAAACACTTTCAAACGCTTGCAATCCTCTTCAATCCCTTTCAATCCTTCAATCGCCATCTTCAAGGTTTAAAAACGTCAATCTTTTTAAACACACAATCGTTCTCCAGAGTACTGATTCCATCGCTTCCCCGCAGACTTGCTCACTGAGTCACTGTGTCATTATGGCACTGGGTCACTAGCACACCAGCTCTCTAGCACACCCCAGCCGGGCCATGCGCTCTCTCTCTCTCTCTCTCTCTCTCTCTCTCTCTCTCTCTCTCTCTCTCTCTCTCTCTCTCTCTCTCTCTCTCTCTCTCTCTCTCGCTAAAAGCAGGTGGCTACGCCGCCTGCTTCTTGGGGGGCGTGCCACGGCATTTTGTACCGGCTGGCCCCTTAGTGCCAATCGGCCTCTAGGGCCGCTCGGCATTGTGCCACGCAGCATTGTGCTGCGCGGCATCCGGTTCTGGCTCCCCGACTTTTTAACGCCTCAGATACACCCCTGTCGTCAAAGGTGACAACGCTTCTCTAAATTGCATTTAAATAAAAATGTGTTTCACACTTTTTGAAATGGACAAGGCAGAAAAGCAGTTTTCCAAAAAAATGTTCTATTTCCTGCACTCTTGCAGCCACATGAAAGAAAAATGATACATTGATACACCAAGCTTTGCACTATAATTACAGTTAAAAACAAAAACAATTGCAGCGGTTACAGACTATCACACATGTATAAGCCTTCGAAACATTTCACATATAATCAGGACACTAAAAAAGTAATTAGTTTTTAAAAAAAAAAAAAAGCCTTATAAAAATGGAAAAAGCACTTCTTTACGTAAATACATCATGTTAAAACTACCTCAATCTAATATAAAATTCTCCAAGGATGTATAATAAAAGATTTCACAGAGATTAAACTCCGTCCTTACTACGCATGTAGTCAAACAAGTTATCAGTTGAAAATCAGTAGCATAAAACAGAAAAAAGCATATCTTAATGCTAATACAACATGCTAAATTACTTCAAACTAATACAAAATTCTTCAAGGGTGTATAATAAAAGATTTTCACAGAGATTAAACTCCAGCCTTATAGAGCTTGTTAAAACAATCACAACTTTTACAAGCCATACAAAAATTATTAAACATTTTATTTTTACATACTTAGCACAGAATATATACTTGTAGCAATTATTCCACACGCCAGTGCGTTACATGTACATGTCCTAGGAGTTTAAATAAAAAACACTGGACAGTTGTCATAATGGCCTAAGACAGCCAAAAATTAATGAGTGTGCGACGGACAGCAAAACCAATATATACACTTCTTATAAAAACATGTTAAAAAGCCAAAAATGTAAAAAAAAAAAAAACTAACATTACAACAAAAACACACAAGGCATGTAAGCGTCTCAAACGACCGTCTCTAACAGGCCACTATAGCCAAGGGTGGACTGGGCGTGAGACTGGGGCTGAGACTGGGGCTGAGACTGGGCCTGAGACTGGGCCTGAGACAGGGCCTGAGACGGGGCCTGAGACTGGGTCTGAGACTGGGACGAGGCCTGACGGAAAAAGTTGAAGGACACATCCTCATCAACTTTGATGTACATGTCACGCTGGTATGATTCCTGGGGTATGTGTTAATCAGTCTCACACGCAAACTTTGAAGCCTCTTGAGCCATCTTGCTGTTGCGCAAGCGCCGCTCAGGTTTGACTGGGAGAGCTGTGGTGGTGGTCGACACTTCAGCATCCTGGAGGGTCTTTCCAGCGCTATCTTCAAGAGAGCTGTCAAAATAATAAGGTTTTTGTGAAATAAAAACAAAAAACATGTATTTTAGGCTTGACGATCACTAAAATCATCACCAAAATAAACTTACAGAGATGTGGGTTCTGCAGCTTCAGGTATTTAAAAATTGACGATATAGACTTTTTACAAACTGCAGGAGATACATACACGTCTGAGACATATGACGAATGTTGCGCAGGTTGCTACCACAATAGCCAGAGCTAACATGCCTCCCACTACTCCTGCAACGTCCAGGGCCTCGGAGTCTCGGGTAAGGCCTGCCGGAGAAAGCACTGACGTAGGCGTGAGCTGGCTATGTTGCATGGTCAGGGTGCCAGCGTCGACAGCGCACTCAACATCGACGTCGTGATCTATGACGCGTGCAGCTGTCCTTGTACAGAAAGCTGTGCCTGTCATCACAATCTTTACAACTCTTGACTGTTCTATTTCTGCGAAATCCTCCCAAGGGCTGTCCATCAGTGAGGGCCTGCCTCTGCAGTCTACCACAATTTGGCACCCTCCGTCAGTGTAATGACATACACACGCCCTATCACCGTTGTTAAACATTTTTCCGCATCCATAAGAAAACTCGTAGAGAAGTGTAACTGAAGCCGCGGTAGTCGTTATCATGAGAATCTGTCCTAAAAAATGCTGCAGGAAAAACATTTCTGCTACCTCTGCCCACTCATGTCTCTAGAAGAAAAAGTCATAAACATGTGATTAATCTGACCGTGAAATCCGGGTTTTTTTTGCACACGACTCACCTTTTTGTAATTGCGCAAGAAAAAAATTACGCAGTACAAGACGTTGAAAATTATTTACCGTAGATGCTCCGCTTGTACAGTCAGAATTACGGTAAAATTATACTTTTTAAAAAAGATACCTGTAAGGAGTTTTTGTGCTAAGGACATTTTTAATTGTTGTTACAGTGCAGAACACCTTGAAATTATTACCGTAAATGTTCCGGTTAACAGCCGTATAAAAGAAATATCTCTAAAAAAATCACACTTTTTTACCTGAAAGTTGTGAGGCGCACTTCGCCCTCACCGGCATCTGCATCTGTCTCCATAGTACCTGTGTCAAAATAGGTGTGCGGACCAGGTGAGCGAGGTCTGTAAATGGCCCTAACGCCAGTGCGGTTGAGAGTCTTCCAACGCTTCTTTGAAATGTTAATGCACATCTGAAAAAGAATGAAACAGTAATTTTCCCCATTTTTGAATATAGAGAAAAAAACACGGCGTCCTAACACATTGGGGTCTCTTAAACTGTCAGTTTCAGGGAGATTAACTGGTTCTAGCTTTGCATCCTTGGGGCTCTGTGACTGGTCTGTATAATTAGCATCTTTCGCCACATATGCGAACGCTGTGGTTGGTGTAGCAGTGGTTGTGACAGTTGCCATGTTGACACGTGCATAACTGGAACTTCTGAGGGTGCTTTGCGTGTTGGTGCTAGGATGCACGAGGCTTGCCTGCCGAGGGCTTGGTAGCTGTGAGACAGGGCGCATGGTGGTTGGTCTCGGCGTGCTTGGGTGTTGCGTGCTTTGAAGCCGTGTGCTTGACGACAGCGTGCTTGGCCGCCGTGTACTAGCCATGTGATGTGTTGGGGTGTGCGTGTTTGGTCTCAGCGTGCTCGGCCTCAGACTAGTGAGGAGGCTAGTGGTGCTGCGATGGCTGCTGCGGCTGGAGCTGGACCTGTAGTGTGTTGTTACAACTTGAGGAGCTTCGATGTTAGGCGTGGTAGAGATGTTGGATAAAGAAGGGGGGTCTTGGACAGTTGTTGGTTTCACAGTCCCTTGGGGGGTTGTCAACAAAACACTTGTGGACACTTGTGTTGATTGCAAAAGTTCTGTACCTCCTGTAAAAGATGAAAAGGTTATCTTGTAGCTATGATTAGGCCGGTAGTGTCGTGTAAAATGTTTTAAAAGTTAAAAAATACTCACCATGGGCATGTCCACACAAAATCTCTACAGTTCTCAGGTTGCCCGGGATGTTGTGACGTGAGGTGTGAGGACTGGTTTTACAGAATTCAGAACCTGTCATGTTAACTGCCATGAGAAGTGTTTTCAGTCGCGATGAAAAAGTTGGGATCCTGTGCAGGCCTGGAGAGCTTGAGCAGTCTGCATATACGTTTCTCTCAGCCCTGTTGTATGTGCAGGAACAAAGGTTGAACAGTTCTCTCGGCTTGTCAGCACCACAGGTGAAATCATAAGCCCATGTGGTGACGGTCATACTAATCATGAATAACAAAAAACCTAACATCTTTGACTTGTGAATATGTCAGAGATATGTTGAAAATGTCTTGTGTACTGGGCAGGCAGTGTCCAAGTGACCAGAGCAATATGCCACGTGTTGGCCAGGGAAGTATGCCAAAAATTGTTTTGTCATTGGCTCCATACAGCTATGGTGATTCATTATGATATCTGCTGGCAAAAGACTTAATGGGACAGATGGAACGATATGATGCTATGCTATTATGACAATGTAAACACATAGTGACTTTCTTTCAATAGTTGGCCTCCTTTTTAATATTAAGCAGCAAAAACTACAGCACACACTTGAACACCTAAATATTCACACTCTCAGCTGCTCAGACTACGTGAAAATAAAAGTTCTACAGAACATGCTAATAGCCGTATGGCACTGTGTCAAAAGTACCGGGCAGAATAACACGTTTGGTGAAGACTTTTCTAAAAATTTTTGACTGTGGCCTATTGTAGACGATCCCTAGATGTTTCACACGTGTGATTTGCTTTGCGGTTGGGAGCTTTATGATCTGCTGACGGCCTGTGACAATGTCTTTCATCACATCAAAGTCGATTATCATACTGTTTGTATAATTCAAAGTAATCCCTTTGATTTTTGTGACACACTCGTTGTTACTCATTTTATAGCAGTAACTCTTTGGACCTGACGAGAGGAACGTCTTAATATATTGACCTTCAGGAAGTTCATTGGTTAACTCGCCTAAAAGGTCACCCACTTCGAGAGTTTTGCAACCATTCTTCTCTCTGTAAATGACACTGTCGGTATCAAAGTACAGCGTGTCTTTACCTGTCTTTTGCAAGATTTTAAGCAAGTGTAGTCTGGCAAGAGATGTTGTGAAGGTGCCTATGATCTCGTTGGTGAATGTACTCTCTTCCTCAAAAGAGTCAGCATTCTTGAATTCCAGAACAATGTACTCATCAGATATGATGTGAAAATTTGTAACATTCTTAGGAGGATCTTTTCGCACTTTTGCAAGATCTGCACGACTTTTGACATACACTTTCTGGTTCATGTTAGCCCTCTGTACAAACTTTCCCCATGCCAAATTTGCATAAAGTTTAGAAATTAGTCTGAGGGAGGCATTATAGTGTATCTTGTGTTTCTCCAGAGAAATCCCCTGCTTGTTTTGATAATACTCAATGTATTTATCTTTGTCGGCTTCAGAAACAACCCAGGTGGGGTAACCTGATGCCTCCTGTTTTACTTTGAGGAACATTTTTACATATTCTTCAAAAATACTGCCGTGAGCACCAGGATCTGTACTTGTCTCAGAAAAGTGGTACACTTCGTAAATCTTAACAATCTTATAACCAGCATGCATGGCCGCCTTGACCTCTTCAGTAGTCCATGTGCCAGTGATTGCTCTGTCTGTTTCAGAACACTTGCACTGTCGGGATGTCTCAAGTCTTGAACACTTAGAACACAGTGGAAACTTAAGCTTACCACCACAGCGTACCGGTAAAACAGGTATATAAAGTTTGCGGGGTGGGAGGACTTTCAGCTTCACCAAGCCATAGTAACTCTGGAGGGAGTAGTCTATGTCATCGTGATTCGTTATAATTGCACAATGATTGGTTGGGTAACGACCTGTGAGGTTAATGAAGGGTATAACGAGGTCACGTCTAGATAACAGATCTTTTCATCAGCTTCAGCCTCATGAAAAAGCTTCACTGTTGAAACGCGTCCGCCGAAAAAAGATTCGCGAATTTTCAAGGGTGTGACTGTATCACATTTTGTTGCAATCTCTTGCAGCTCTTGGTTCGAGCGCATCATACTGTCAAATTCACATTCCCACATGACAACCGTGTTGAGACCCTTGCCACGGATTTGCTGTAGTCTCAGCATTGTGCGTTGATACACCTTTTCTAATGTTGAATTGGTGCGCGGATCATAGACAAATTCTTTGTCCTTAACATCTCTGTACCAATCCATGAACTCTGCATGGTCTTTAACACTCATATGGTCTACACCGTAAAAGCGTGGTGCCGGGTATGTGGGCATTACAAGATGCCAGTTTTTCTTAGTGTTAAGGAAATGTGGAAACTGTCCCTTAATCAACCCTTGCCCCAGGTTCATAGCCTGGGGTAATTTCTTTAAAGCCATGGGTAAGAAATTCAAAGAGTCAATAAAGCGTAGGTCTGTTCCCTCTCCAATAGTCATTGTCATAATTTTAGATCCACTGTATATAATGGATGGAAATATGCCATTTTCAACACAGTGATTGAGAATGAAATGACTATCGAATGCCTTAGCATTGTGAGCAATTACCACCATGCCCTTGTGTTGCGGTGTAATCAGCCAATGGCAGAAGTCATGACAGGTGTCTGAGCCCTTGAATACACGTTCACGGCGTCCGCAAACACCATTGGGACATGGAGGATTTGTGAACCTGTCTTTGCTGCGAGTAGCACACTTTGAACACCTATCACCACAGTTGTCGCAAAGAGAATCTGGTTTGAACTCATCGTCTTTACATATGTTGCAAGCAGTCTGACACACCAAATAATTAGGCACATGTCTCTGCAAGCCGCAGTAACCTCTTTTACAGTTGATACATTTTCTACATGTTGCACAGAGCTGCTCTGGCTCGCATTCATGACAACCATGAACAGGTTTAGACTTGTAACCTTTGTCACAACTAATCACGCTGTCTTGACTTGTTTCAAAATCATAATAAAGGAACCTTCCTGTTGTCACCTTGGGGCTCTTAATACTGTAATGACAGAGGTGTTCGTTAACAACATAATCGCCACAGCACCTGCAGAACCATTCACCACAGATGTGTGATTGCACATCTCTCTTGGTCTTATCAATCACTTTTGTACATTTTTTACATCTGTGATAAGTATCACAAAGAGAAAGGCGGTCTTCACCCTTTTTTACACCTGTTTTGTACTCTCTGGAGGCTTTATGTGCTAGAAAGCATTTTGCATTCCTGCAAACCATGTTACAGTCTGGACATGCTAAAGAATCTTCACCAAACATGCAGTTTTGCTCACAGCAAGTTTTGCACATGAACCTGCAAGAATGTTTAACCCCACGTGTATAGGCTGTGAGACACTGAGAGCACAACTTCTTGTTGACATAGAACCCATTAATGTTGACAATACTGTGATAATGCTTGTCTTTCAGATAAAGAAATATCTTGTCTTTCACTGTTTTGAAACCTTTGTATATCACAGTGTTTCCCATGTCTCCTGAAATGACAACAATTTGCACTCCTAACATTTTTTCAAATCTATGGAGCTCTGTTACAGGCACTGCTCGTTGCATTGACACACCTGTGTCAAGGTGTAGTCTAATAGCTCTCATTCTTTGAGATTTTGGGTTGGCACTGTGGACATTGTTGCTACTGAGCAACATTCTATAATCTTTCTGGTTCATGTTTTTTAACTTGGCTATACATGTAACTATTGCTCTGCCTGCACACAAATATTCACCTTCAACATTAGGTATGAAAACCATAGATGTCTTTTTTTTGATTGAGCAACCTTCTGATGAAGGATCTGTGTCAGTAATGGCTTTTCGTCGTGCTGATCCCTTGCTAGTTCCTTCACCACCTCCCCCTGCCTCTGCATCATGCATGATACCGATAGCCACTTCAAAGGACTCGTCTATGCTCAGACTTTGGTTTGACTGCAAAACTGCACCAACTCTGGATAAAACAAAAAGGAGACGAGTGTCTATTTGTGACTACTATTGGAAAATGTGTGTTATTTAAAAATAATATGAATGTACCAACATTTCCATAATAACATCCGCTGTGATATTATGCTTGGGTTGACAGTGTATGAAAATCTCCCTGTCAAGGCCTGCATGTCTAATGGATAGGCGTGCTCTGTCATTGTTTTCTGCATGATTAGCACTAACATTGTCCATTATGTCTTGAAACATGTCATGCAGGTCATCGGTGACATCCAGCAATATTCTACCTTGAAGGTCATCATTGAATTTCGCTCTAAAAGTGATTTCTTCAACGTTGTAACGTCTGGCTCTTGTCTCACTTATTCTTTCTATAATGTAAGGTCTTCTCACATTTTCACCATTTTCTTCGTCATTGCTAGAAAGGTTCCTCCTTTTCTTGCTAGGAGGTTCACCCATTGTTGCCGAATGAGAAAAGCAGTTATTCTTTGTCTGTAGATAGAAATTGGCGCTATAAACACAGACCAATAGTATTAACAAAAAAGTAGGATTCAAACCATTTTCACCAATAGGCGCGGGCATAACGTTTTTGTGTAAATACCTAGAACACGTTGACAATTGGTTACGGGAAGCCGCCAAAATATTTTTACCCTTCAGAGTGTTCAAACTGGTGCTGCTGGTGTTGGGGAGCACTAGCACACTGTATCACCCCACCCTACCAGCACGCATCCTGTACACGTCAGCTGGTTATAGAGGTAGGGGAGGGCTTGGGTTTTTTAATTATAAACTTTCCGAAGGAAAGTTTATCTTATTATTGTACGTCTTATTTTTCTTTTTTTTTTTTTTTTTTTTTTTTTTTTTTTTTTTTTTTTATTATTATTATTATTCTTCTGAAGAAGTAAAGGCTTATTACTCAGAAACTAATAAATGCAGGACTTTAACCCTTCAAAGTCACATAGACGGCTAGAGCGCACTTTGAACAGCACAAATTTCATGACCAAATTTCGTGACACTTCTGCGTAATTTACAAAAGAAAAAACAAATTTAAGAGCACGGTTTTAGGAAACTGGGCAGAGATAATTCCATGGGAATTTTTCTCAAGATACCTTAGACAAATACGCAGTGCAGAAAGGAGTTTGAGCCAAATGGTGAGCCTGCTGACTGAACTATGAATTCTTGAAAAAAAGTATTTCGAAATTTTCATGAAATTATTTTTGAAAACCATAGAAGGAATAATGATATTGACTTGCAATTTCACACTTTTATAGTCCTACCCTAGGACAACTACCATGCCAAAAATGAGCCCATTTGGTAAAGTGGTCTAGGTGGTACAGGGGTCCAAAGTTGCATTTTTTGACTGCTTATATCTCGGCTCCAAAGTGAGATACAGGAATCTCAAAAACATATTTAGAATCCTTGAAATGTTCTCTTTTTAGATATGTCTAGCAATATGTTCTAGGTCTTTCCGTTTGGAAAAGCGTCAGACATTGAAAATTTTTTGTCACTTTTTGAAATTCAAAAAATGAAAAAATACCAAAAACACTAGAAGAACTGCTTGGATTCTCACCATTTTTTTTATAGATATGTCCTCTAAGGAGTACTATGATAATGTAAAAGGGCAAGGGCTTTGATCAAAAGGCTTAGGCCCTAGAATTTTTTTTCAGTACAAATTTCAATAATTTTTAACTTGAGTTCTTTTCAACCAAATTTCATGCAACTGGTGTCATTATGTAGAGAAAAATCAGGACTTTACAAAGAATACCATGTCTATTCACCAACCTTTACCAGTTTCGAACTTGGAGCCAAAATTCTCTTTCCCATGTTATCCAATGGGAAGACCTACCAACCCTGAACCGCTGAGTCAGCAATTTTTACAATGAATGTTAGGAAGTTTACGTGCATCGCCCCAAAAAAGCAGGAAGAAAGTCTTCAATTGCATTCATATTTTGCACATATATGTACTCTGGGTAGTGCTACATTACTGTAAAAGGGCAATTACCTTCATCAAACAGCTTAGGTCCTAGAATTGTTTTATCACTCATAAAGCCTGAATTGCTGACCTACCTACCTCCCAGTACCCTGGACCGCTGAGTCAGCAATTTTTACAATGAATGTTAGTAAATTTATGTTTCTCGCCCCAAAAAAGCAGGAAGAAAGTCTCCAATTTCATTCATATTTTGCACATATATGTCCTCTGGGTAGTACTTCATTACTGTAATAGGGCAATTACCTTCATCAAAAACCTTATGCCCTAGAATTTTTTTATCACTCATAAAGCCTGAATTGCTTACTCAGAACTAAAATGTTGTTGATAGATTGAACAAAAAAAATTCACAGGAGTGTATATACATGTGCTTCACAAATGTGAATTATTTCAGAATTCTATGTCACAGGGTCAAGGTCACAGAGTGTCCTATATATGCAATTTTCAGGTGTTTTGAACCTGGGTCCTATACAAGGTACAGCAACCAAAAAAATATTTTCTTAAACCTTTTTTCATTATCTTTCTATTCATGTATAGCTTGAGAGGTTTGGGCAAGTATTTTTGAGGTGTTTAGGTACTTTATTAATTGCAGAAATTCATGGTACTGGACAAAAAAGATAAAAGGAAAGGAAAGTTTATCGTAATTGTCAGGGACAATTGCAAGTCTAGTTATTTTTTGTTTTTATTTTTTATTTCTTTGTTTCATTAATACATGAAAAATAGGTTTGTTAAGATTTTGAAAACTTAATTCATTGTGTCATACAGTACAGTGTTTATACACATGTTCTCTTGCGAAGGCTTGTGTACAAGGACACCATTGCAGTATTTCATCAGAAGATTGCATGGTCTGCATCGGTTAGGGTCTTCAGAAAACACCAAGCAGCAAGGGTGTCAAGAACGTGTCGGCTGCAATCACTGATGGGGGGAATGCATCTTCTTCAGGGCTGATAGACCTCTTACATGCGCACCTCTTAACATCTTCATGTATTGTCTGTTGTTGAGGTGGATCTCTTGTAGCCAAAAATCTTTGAAAATCAACCATTTCTCCAATAAATTCCTTGAGTTCTCTTAACAAAACAGCTGTGTCTGGTGACTGTTTCTTGAGCTCTTTGGTTAGTGCGATGTCGCAGCTTTCCAACACACCATCATTGAAGAAATCATATGCTACCATAGCATCTCTGTAGACATTTGGGTAGTGTGCTGCATCTTGATCGTCGTTAATATCCATTTGGTGAATCTGGTCGCTCATCTGGGTTATTATGTCTGTTTTACAGTAATCGTCATTAATATCCATTTGGTGAATCTGGTCGCTGATTTGAGTTGTTATGTCGGGTTTACAGTGTGCCATGATTGCTAGAAGTCTCTGCAGCATGTGACTTGCACAGAAAGTTGAGCCAGTTACTAGAAAAACTCTTAGCATCTCTAGCGTCATCTTGTGTTTAGACTTGAAAACTTTTGTTAACATTGGGGACTGGTTGTTGAGGTTTGTTGATCTTAAAGACTGTGTTGGAAGTGTGTATACATATAAGTAAACATGCATGTCTTACACGTACCAGACTTTAAAATGTAGATTTCTCTATTTACTGTAACTAATTAAACATATACCTAGTTCTAATAATGGCAGCACCATATACATGTAAACATCTAGTACAACACCATACCACAGGGCGGCAGCACCTCACAGTGTGCGAGGATGTGTGTGGTGGCAGCACCTCACAGTGCTACACTGCTACCATCACAGTGCTACACTGCTACCATCACAGTGCTTCACTGCTGCCACCTACAGGGTGACCTACTATACACGGTAAAGCACATACTACTCTTGTGAAGTCTGGTCAATCACAAATTTATCAGACATGCCAATTAAGTCTCACTTAATCAGAGTGAATGGTGGAGGGTGGGTGGATAAGGGCTACCTGCTGTATTTCTGCACCTCTTAAATCAGTCAGTTAAACTCAGTCAATTCAGTCTGTCTGTCAGTTCAGCTCATCCGTTCAATCAGTCAAGTCAGCCTGTCGGTCAGTCAGTCAGCACAACAGAACATGCCAGCTGACAACTAGTCAGTCATTTAGGCACGATTCAGTGACGTAAACCTCAGGGTTGTCATCAGTATTTCTTTCTCAATAAATTAGGTATTAGTGTATTTTTTTCATTGTGTAGCTTTAAATTGATATAGATGATAAGCTAGTTACAAATGAACTATTTAGAAAAGAACCACATTGTTCTATCATGTATAGAAGCCAAGTAATTGCAAGTTGAGGTTTTGCACTCCTCCAACATCTTCAGGTGAGTTAAAGATGAATGTCTTTTGTTAAAGAAAGTCAGGTGAGAAGGCCAAGGCAAAAAGTGAGCAGTTTGTGAATAAGTCAAAGGCCGTGCAAACTAAATAGCAATTTAATCTTTAACTGTTATTGTGGTCTAATGAACATGGTAGCCTTTATACTGTGAATGAATATTTAAGACATATACACTGCCAAAATAGTATTCAAAGGCTATTCAGCCTAACCACACTATTAAGTCCTCACTATTAGCATGGAGCCACCATGGTGGCTCCATGCTGTTAGTACGTATGTCTATTCTAACCAAGGCCTTAATTATGAGGTTTGCATTCCTTTCTTATGTATTCACCAAGGAAAATAGTCTGATTGAAATATATTCAATTAGTGCAGCAATTTAGTGTTTGATACTTGCTCAAATGATGTTTAATAAGAGCTAATAAGAGAATCATTAGGTTACTTAATGTTTATGACAGTGGCATAAAACTGCACTGAAAAGTAGTTAGATTGAACAGCTTCGGAAAATTTATAAATTGACTACATATTAAATTAATTATTGAGTGCAATTTACCCTCACTAACTTCAGCTAATACTAATTGGGTTTACTACAGATAACTGCAATTCTTAATGAAACAAAGGAGCGTCATTTACCACTTAAGCGCTCATATGCAACGTTGCAAAATCGGCTGGAAAAATCGCGTAGTTTAAGAGACAAAATTGCATAATGTGAGCCCGGCTGTAGAAAATCAACCAACTTTAACATGTCACACTAAAAATGAAAAAAAAATTTCGTTTTTCTGCCGTTCATTGGGTTATAAAATCGAAACGGCTCAATGGATTTCCTCAAGTTTTCAGAGATTACTCACAACATCTACCAAATATAAGATAAATATGAATAACAAATGTAGAATTAGTAGTATAGCTGTATTTTATGCGATATCAAAGGCCTTATTATTTTTGCACTAGGCCATTTATAAGCCATTTCCTACAATTCTCTCCAGACTTGTGTAGGCAATTATTGACTGGTCATTGCTCCTTTATTATCAAAATAAAACAAAACCAATATATTCTAAAACTCGAAAAAAATTGGCAACTTAGATATCTAAATATTCAATTTATTCCTGATTTCTGATTTATATTTACCATTTTCACAGGCTGTTTTGTTGACAAAAAATATGCCAACTTAATTTTACCTTCTAGACGTTTATAAGAACAATTCAATCTTTATTTGAAGAAAATCCTACCAATATTAAGGGTGCTGAAGCTTTTTGAAGATTCACTTGCAAGTTAAGCCAACAACACTGTGCTTAGTGTAGTGATTTTGTTTCTGCTGGTAGGCTCATGACGTCATCACGTGTTGATCGTAAAATGAACGCGTTCCAGTGGGAAAGTGTGTTTTCGGCTGTTTTTTTTGTCATTTTGACATGTTGACAAGGAAGAAAGAGGTATGATAATAAACTGTGTTGTGAGTTAAGACATGCAAGAATTGGCTTTCATCATGGTGTGATAAGCCCCAGTCGCTGACCTTACTAGGTCAGTGACCGACTTGATGCGCACTGGGTGACCCGGACCACGTGACCACAGGGTCTTGGCGGGAATACACCCAGGCCGCATCAGTAGCTGAAGAAGCAGGCAATAGACAGGCTGTACAGCGGGGCAGGGCAGAATAAAACATTTTAAACTGGACTCTTAATACTTTGTCTTCATTGGGGAACCTTACAAATTGGCGCCCGATGTGGGACTCGAAGATCAATTCGCTTGTAGGGTTCCCCAATGAGTGGAAGGCACGGTCGACGCCTGGGCATCAAGAACTTTTTAAAGAAATGACGTTAGGACAGCTATGATGGATAAAGGCGTTCGCAACCGCGTGGTTCGGTCAGTTGCAGCGGAACCCAGGAACCGACAGCATCTACAGCGAGCGTCAGCAGCATCAACGTTGCGACTTGATCACTTCAGATCGCACATATCTACAGTTAAGTAGAATTCACACTAGAACATTTTGTTACATTTAGTGTGTTTTGCCCTACCGTACAATGCCTGCGAAGTTACTTGGAAGACCTGGCTTGACCACGGCCGAGACGAGTGAGCCCGCATCGACTCCGGTGCCGGGTCCCTCGCAAACGGCGGATGAGTCAATTCTACGTGCTTCGGCTAGAAGTAAAGTAGTGCGAACGCCGGGACGCCCTCGGAGACGAGAGGCCCCGGCGGATAGGACCCCAAGCCCTGGACTCGCAATGACGAGCCAGGAGAGTAGGCGGATGACCGGCGATCGAGGGAGCCGAAGGGAGCCCTCGCCAGCCGGGTATGAATCGAACGATTCCTCCGCGTCAACGCCTGTTTCATCGCCTGAAGATCGGCCCCACGTCGTCGAGCGTGCGGAACCACGTGGCTCGGCCCGGGCTGTCATGGCGGCCGATAATACTCCGGAGAGGAGTATGGGCTCTTCGAGGTACAGGCGAAGAAAGGAAGCTATTCCTCCTAAATATGATGGCCAGGGTACGGCATTCATAGATCATTTAGATGAATTTACTAGAGTCGCCACCTTCAATAAGTGGACGGACGAGGAAAGGTGCTTTCATCTTTGGACCAGCGTCACTGGTCAAGCTAAACTAAAAATGAGACCCTTAACTTATCGGGACGATTGGAGAGAAATGGTGAGCCAGTTGACGGCCTTGTTCTGCTCCAATCGTGCCCTGGATGCTTATAGGAACAAGTGGTTCAATGCAAAACGGGGCCCAGAGATGGATCTCGAAACCTATGGCTTGTTTTTGTTAGATTTATCTCGGAAAGCGAATCCCGCTTCCACCCCCGCAGAACAGGAACGCTTTGCAAAAGAGCAGTTCATGGAAACGGCTGGGTCCACGAGTATGCGATTTTGGTTGGCGGCGTTAAAGCCACCTACATTGCAAGAGGCCATTGATCTGGCCGTGCAGTACGAAGCAGCGTACGAGGCCACAAAAACGAGCAAGCCTGACGTCGGGCCGGCTGGCGCTGTCACCTTGCCTATAATACAGCCCGAGGCTTCGGTGGCTGCTACTGCTTCAGCTTCTACACGTGTCGGCCCGCCTTCTGAGAAAGAGGAAGCCATCACGAGGCAGGATCTAAAGGATCTAGTTTACTCTATTATGGGAGAGGTAATGGCTAAAGAGTCTAAGGGAAGTGTACAGCAATAATCGCCGACAGGAGCAGGACTCTTCCCCTGAGACACGGCGATGCTACCGGTGCAAGAAGACCGGCCATCTCCGCAGGAACTGCCCCAGGCGTCAAGCTGATGACGATCGCCCTGCGAGGAGAGCGTCTAGTAGGGACAGGGGGCACCGATCAGACAAATACGGTGACAAGCAGTCCAAAGGGCGTAGCGATCGGAGCAAAAAAGGGGGTAAGGACAAACAGGAGAGGAAGCAGTCGGAAAACGAGTGAGGGTGGAGGAAGTATCCGTCCCGGATCCTTCACCTGCTGAAAAAGCAGCCCCTCCAGAATGTTGGGAAGGGGTAAAAGTGGGACAGCATTGGCCCAGACACGTGGCCATGCAGAATACGAGTGCATCCTGGTATATCACGATCAGTGTAGGAACACGTCACGTGGATCTTCTGATCGATACTGGAGCGCAGGTGTCACTGCTGAGCAAGCAGGAATATGACGAGATACCAGGTGCAAATCGAGAGAAGTTGAGGCCTGTGGAAGGCAAGATTTCAGCCGCGAATGGTGGGCCTATCACTATTTATGGTAAGGTTGAGCTCACTCTCTGTTTAGAGAGGATGCTCTACCCTTGTGAATTTTTGGTAGCAGATATCGGAGGTCTCCCTGGTTTATTAGGGATGGACTTCTTGAAGAGACATGGCGCCTTGTTTATGTGCTCTGTGGGGATGCTGAGGCTGGGAGGCATTGATATAGCGTGTATAGAAGGTCGCCCTGGAAAAACAGGCCGAGCAATTATACACGAAGACGTCCACATACCAGCTCGCCACGTGTCGCAGGTTTCAGTCAATTTGGTATCCTGGGGCGTATCTGATGGGGGCGACCTCGTATTCGAGTCTCTGCCTACAGTATGTCAGGATTTACGTATAATGGTACCTAGAGGGCTATTGACTTCCCAATGCTCTGGTGCCCACGTGTGGATAGCCAATCCCACGACTGAGAGTGTTCATATCGCAAAAGGGCAAGTGGTAGGTCAATTGAGCGAAGTCGAAAAGGTGGATCCACCGAAAACGGTGCATGCCGCCGAGGTGAATCATGAACCCAAGCGAAAATACACTGAGACACGACTGCCCGCTCATTTGCAGCCTCTTTTAGATGAAACTGACGATCTGACAGCAGATCAACTGTCAGAGCTCAGAAAGGTCTTGATGGAGTATGAACATTGCTTCGAGGGAGGCAAATACGGGCTGGGACGCACGAGTCAAGCCACGCACAAGATTGACACGGGTGACAATCGGCCTTTCAAAGTGCCGGCCCGGAGACTAGGGTGGGCACAAAGCAGGGCGCTGTCAGATGAAGTAGACAAGATGCTGAGACTCGGAGTGATCGAGCCCAGTAATAGCCCCTGGTCCAGCCCCCCTGTGTTGGTTAGAAAGAAAGATGGGACTTTCAGGTTTTGTGTGGACTACAGGAAGTTGAATTCGTGCACCAAAAAAGGATGCTTATCCTTTGCCACGCATTGACGACTGTTTAGACACTTTATCAGGGGCAAAATGGTTTTGTACCCTGGACCTGTCGTCTGGCTATTGGCAAATAGCCATGGACGACAGGGACAAGGAGAAAACGGCATTCACTGCACCTAGAGGGCACTTTCACTTCACAGTGATGCCCTTTGGGGTTACAAATGGTCCAGCTACACTGGAACGCTTGATGGAGTTAGTGCTGGGGGGATTAGACTTGTCTACTTGTCTATGTTACATGGATGATATAGTAGTACAAGGCCCCACGTTCCAAAAGTGTCTAGGTAACTTGATAGTGGTACTAAAACGCATTAGTAAGGCTGGGTTAAGGCTAAAAGCTAGTAAATGCGAGCTATTTAAGAGTGAGGTCTCCTTTCTGGGGCATGTGGTCTGTAGAGAAGGAGTTAAACCAGATCCCAGAAAGATAAAGGCGGTGCGAGAGTGGCCGGAGCCTACCACAGTGCAGGAGGTGCGCTGCTTTGTAGGGTTCGCATCGTACTATAGAAAGTACGTGCGTGACTTTGCTGGACTAGCAGCACCACTACATGCTCTTACAGCGCACCAGGCCGTCTTTAGGTGGGATGAAACATGCAGTAACGCATTTAAAAGGTTAATCAGGGCCCTCACGATTGCACCAATCCTAGTGCTACCTCGTGAAGGGTGCCCTGTCATCTTGGATACGGATGCCTCTGACCTTGCGATAGGGGGGGTATTGTCGCAAATCATTGAGGGAGAGGAGCACGTAGTTGCCTACGCCTCTTCGTCGCAAAAGCATTATTGCACGACATACAAGGAATTGCTAGCTGTGGTCAGAATGGCGAAAATATTTCGGCCCTATTTGTGGACAGGACTCAGTGCGTTTGCGCACTGATCATCGTGCCTTAGTGTGGTTACAGAATTTTAAGGATGCAGAAGGAATGTTGGCCAGATGGATAGCTTCTCTGACCGAATACAACTTTGTAATCGAATACAGAGAAGGAAAGAAACATGCCAATGCAGACGGCTGCTCACGCATTCCAGTGAGAGCTTGTAAACGCCAAGAATGCCCTGACCAAGGTCATGGCCAGAACAGTGACCTTGTGGCTTCCATCACGCAGTGGAACCAAGTACGAGGCTTCCGCACGATTGCGTGTGGACAGCCTCAGCCAGTGACTGAGGTGGGCTCAGGAGAAGCCGGGGAACCTCAGGTACGAGTGTGTGTAGCAGCAGCTAGAGAGGGAGAGAAAAGATCTCTGGATCCAAACTGGATAGAGTCTTTCACCTTGGAGGAAATACGGGACGCTCAGGGCCAGGATATGGCCATAGCGACCGCCAAGAAGTGGCTAGATGCTGGACAGCGTCCGCCGTACCACGACATTGTCACGCACTTGGCCCAGGTGCGAAATATATGGGCCCAGTTCTATTGCGTGAAATTGCAACGGGGAATCGTGTATCGAAGCCACAAGTTGCCAACAGGTGAACTGGTCAAGCAGATAGTGGCCCCAGGAGCCATCAGACGCAGCATCTTTAACCAGCTTCATACGTCTCGCCTTGGTGGCCATATGGGGATTAACAGCCTCATATCCAAGCTGAGACGAAGGTTCTACTGGCCTGGCTACAAGGAGGACGTAATACGGTGGATTGGTTGGTGCGATGCGTGTCAGAAGCGGAACCAGAGTGGCCTGAGAAGGGCTCCCTTGCATCAGGTGCCAGTAGGAATGCCGATGGAGAGAATGGCCATCGACATCATGGGACCATTGCCTGTCACGAAGTCCAATAACAAGTATATAGTAGTCGTGGCCGACTACTTTACTAAGTGGACAGAGGCCTTCGCCCTTCCTAACCAAGAGGCCTATACGGTAGCTGATTGCTTGGTGACGAACGTGATTTTGCGATTTGGGGCTCCCTATCACTTGCATAGTGACCAAGGGACTAATTTCGAATCGAAATTATTCCAAGAAATGTGCAAAATCTTGGGGATTAATAAGACCAGGACGACGGCTTATCATCCCCAGAGCGATGGCCTAGTAGAACGCTTCAACGGGTCATTGGGCGACATGCTGTCAAAGCTAGTCAATGACAGGAGGGATGACTGGGATGACATGCTCCCTTACGTGATGTGTGCTTATCGGGCTACGCCCCATAGATCCACAGATATCACGCCAAATAGGATGATGCTGGGCAGGGAAGCGATGCTTCCTGTAGACCTGATGTATGGCCACGCTCTCCAGCACAAGCACCACTGTCCAGTGGAGTATGTGGAGTGGATCCGTGATGCCATGGAAGAGTCCTTTGAGAAGTGCAGGTCGCAGATGAAAAGAGCAGCACAGAAGCAAGCTAAGCACTACAACAGGCTGGCGATGGAGCAATCCTTCCATATTGGAGACTGGGTTTTGCTGTTTTATCCGCCCCTGGCTAAGCAGAAATTAGCTTTGAAGTTCTTTGGTCCATACAGAGTTACGAGAAAGATGGGAGAAGTCAATTACGAAATTGAAGCTCCAGCGACTGGTAAGAAGCGCATCGTTCATATTAATCAGCTCAAGAGGTACTTAGCTGATGTAACTCAAGATGACGTCATTCGGATCCCTGATATTCCATCAGACGATCCGTATTTGGACCCATCACTGTATGAAGACGGAGCAAGTGCGACCCCCCTCGACGAGGGGCGGGATCCGCCCTTGCCCGGAGAATTGAATGGTGATGCAGCGCAGCCTTGGTCTGGGCGGCCAGAGCGGGGCGGAGCTGCGGGGACTGGAGGACACAGGGGGCGCGGCTTGCAAACACGCGGTCCCCTGGACACGAGGAGTTTGACAGATTCGGGTTCGAATCTGGACGCAGCTCCTTTTCCGGACTTGGAGCTGTCCTCAGCTCCTTTTCGGGAATTGGATCCAGAGGCGGCTCCTTTTCTACCAGGTAGGCTGAGGAAGCCACCTGATAGGTTAGGCCACAATGTAGGGTATCAGTAGGAATAAACTCTGGTCCCTGCATAGCAGAAGGAAATAACACTTATTGTTTGACTTCTGGTATTTCATTGTTTCTGAGAGTCTAGTGTCGGCATGATTATTCAATAACTTTCAGTTAGTTCCATTTAGACAATATATAGCTTGATTTTACTTAGTCTTCCCCATGCACATGATTTTTATTTATTTTTACTAAGATTCTCTCAAACACATGGTAAATGTCGACATTTTAAAGAGGCGCGTCGCAGCAGTCACTACTCAGTGACTGGACATTTCGTGTACCTGATTCTCGTGGGCGGAACACGTGGTCGTGTCCTGTAGAGTGGGTTTTTAGACGTGCCACCCAAATGGTAACTACAGGTGCAGCCCTTTTTGAAAAAAAAGGGGGAGGAATACTGCAAAGGTAGAATTTGGGCACTGCTGGTTAAAAGCAGGGGCAAACACGAAATTAGGTAATAAGGATGGGTAAAATGCCTCATAATCACTGGAAATATCAGGAAAATTAATTGGTAAGAATTAATGGCTGTAGTGGTTATGAAAATGTTTAATCCCATGATATACTTTATATGACTGGCTGAGTAATCTGGATAAGTCAGCAAAAGGATATAAATTGCTAGACTATGGTTACAAGGATAAATGGTTATTTTCTCGGAGTATTGTGGTGAAATGATAAGGTATTGGCTATTTGTTCATCATGAAACGTGAAACGTTCCTGATGGTTTGTTTTATTTGGCTCACAAGGGTTGCTAAATGACACATTTCTTTCCTGACCTTCTCACTTTCTGTGTTTCCTGAAACTGTGTCACTGATTCCAGTGACCTGCATTCATGGAAAATTTCCACTGGGGGAAAAGGTCAACCGAGTTCGAAATTCGAACAGGCACCCCTTTGTATTAATTTTGTTATTTTCGAGTGCAGTCCGCAATTAAGAAATTTTATAGAGGGGGGGGGGAAAGGGTCAACTGGTCAAGAGGGTGATTAGAGTCACATGACCTGTGATTCTGGTCACATGACCTGTGATTTCAGTCACATGACCAAGAAAGTGCGGCAAAAAGGTGGAGGGAGTGAGGCGCCCTGTCTCATACCTTCTGCAGTCAGCGAAGAGATAAGACGTGACAGGGCTTAACTACATGTGCGCCACCTGCGGGAAGCGTGTGAGAGACCGCAAGTCTCTCACTCGCCACGTGAGCGTGGCCCACGCAGTGGCGTACGTAGGGTTCCAGTGCCCAGAATGTCCAGCCGCCCTACCATCAGACCGGAGGACTAATTTCCGGCGGCATCTGGAAAGGTCCCATGGTTACACCCGCCTGCGGGCTGAGGAGGTCACGGCGGCAACGGGACTGACAACGATCCACGGGCCGAACACTGATGGATCTCTGCCGGCCACACCGGAGACGAGGACCCTGGTCAACAGGGCGCCTCCCTCGCAGACAACTGTATCCACGAGCACCAGGGTGGTGCAGATGCGTGAGGCTGAGGCAGCTTCCAACTTGTCACCATGAAGCAGGCTGGCCACGCCAAAGAGGCCCCACCCCACGACAACGGCCACGAGGACACCGGAGGCAGAGGACACGTGTCCAGGGCACAGTACCAAGATATTGTCCTGGAGGTCCACAGGGCGAGGTCGCAGACGGCGGCGTCTGGACGTGAAAATGAGGAACTACGGGCCAAGCTGCGCGCAGAGATCGAGCAACGCGATGCTATGGCCCGGCAGTCGGATCTCCTCTACCAAGAGGTCAAGCGGTTGATGGCGGATCGAAACCGCTGGATGGAGGAAGCTAGGGCCGCTGGATCCTCCTCTGCAAGGCCTTGAACGCAAGGCCTTGCACGATGACCTCACGATGACAACCCGGAATACGCCCCCCACGAACTGGCACCTGGATACGGACTGGACTTGGACGCTGGATATCAACACATCACGCGAGGGCGGAACCACACGCCACGCGGGGAGCCAGGAGGTAATGCAACGACGGGAGAAATTATGACTTTTATAATGGCCAATTAGAAACTTTGACTCATGGAAATTATGGATAACGGCTAATTATAACAATGTCATCACTCGAGATTACGAGCAGCTGGTTTTCCCGCGCAAAAAGACCTTGCAGATCCAGAAAACAGTACTGGCCCTTGTCCAAGGTGGAAGATGGACACGGATAATAGACTCTGTGTGTGTTGTATGTTATGTTTGCAGCGGTGCCAAGGGACAACCACGAGGATAACGGTCCAGTCCGATGGAAGAACCAGGCCCGGGGTCAGGCGTGACAGCTCTCTAGTGTCACGTCGTGGGGCGATCTGTTATTTATGGTTTATGATTTTGTTTGAAAAAAAAAAAAGAATTGTATGACTGAACCTCATTTTTATGTCGTCCTGATCGTCATCGTGCAGCCTACTTTATGTATTAATTTGAATATGGGGGCATATTCCCAGTAAGAAGGGAGTAATGTGATAACCCCCGGTCGCTGACCTTACTAGGTCAGTGACCGACTTGATGCGCACTGGGTGACCCGGACCACGTGACCACGGGGTCTTGGCGGGAATACACCCAGGCCGCATCAGTAGCTGAAGAAGCAGGCAATAGACAGGCTGTACGGCGGGGCAGGGCAGAATAAAACATTTTAAACTGGACTCTTAATACTTTGTCTTCATTGGGGAACCTTACAATGGCACGCCATAAGTGTATGAGCACCGTGAAGTGCAGTGACTGATTCGCGCCAACTCAGCCTATGTAATTGTCTCTGACTGTTCGCTAGTGCTCACAAAATATCAGATAATAAATAAGAGCTAAGCGAACATCAGATATCTTGGGCTAGGTCATACCATGCAATGCTAATTAGAGTCCAAGATTTCCTATTTTTTGACCTCTTGAATTTCTCCATTTGATCATTATGTTCTACAAGTGTGAAAATACTAATAGCAATCCAGTCTCTTCAGATTAAAGCCAATTGAGCATCAAAAGTATTGTTTATCCTTTTCCTGCCAATAATTTTGTCTGTTTCAAAGATTTTATGCACAATAAGGAGTATTTAGTTCGTTAGAATTATCAGTACCTTAGCATGTTCCCTTAAATAATCTACAACTAAGATAATAATTTGTCCAAAATAGTCATATATAGGATATGACAATGCTTCCTAAGTAATGTATATATATGAAATTCTGCAACTATGTTATGCCACATAAATATGTTGAGTATAATTTCATACAAATAAACCATTAAGGATTGTATTTATTTGTATATGAATAAATAATGTTTAAATATAACTAAATACAAATTTTAAAGGTTTATTTTGTATGTAATGATACTCAACACACCCATTTTCATGCCTTCATAAGTCAAAATATTTTTCGCACACTGATTACTTTTAGTTGGTAACTGAAGGAACTCTACATTAATTGCCATTCCTTTCAACGGTTACTGAATTGTTGGGTTGCTGATTTGCATTAAATCTATGGCATTTAAGTTTGTTATTTATATACATAATGTTTATTTATTAACAAACACTTAATTGGTGTATTAATTACATAATACCAAGAAAATAATAATAAGCATTAGAGTGCAGTCAAAGTCTAAGAAATTTAGATTATTACAGGGTGCGACCTGAAAACCCGGCATCACAAAAGACAAAACGACTCCTCTTTTTGGGTTACTCAAATGCTTATGAGATCTTTTAAAGTTTTAAAGTAACCCCAATTAAATTAATAATGAGACTTGTCTCATATTATTTATGATGATGGAATAGTAAGAATTCATTTTCTTCTATTTTTTCCAGCTGTCAGTTGTACTTTAAAATATATAAGTAAATGTTTTGGTACTCTTCAACCAAATTTAGCAGTGTCAGATCATGTGCTGCCACCTAGTAATGCAATTATGCCATGTCATGATGTGACAGGTTTGAAGGCAGAATATAAATATTAATATATAATTAATATTTTGTCTTTTATTTCCAGGAGAAATGCTGAACTAAAATTAAATATATGATGCTTCTTCGCTTGAAAAGAACAAGAAAATCCCAATTCCAGGTAGTTATACTTAAAAAAATCCCATTTGTATGTGTGTAGGTATTAAGTTAATAGGAAACTATTGAAAACTCAAAATTGTTGCTGCTTCATGTTACTTTTTGCATGGGTTGCTGCTCAAGAACAGTTGTCATGCATCGAAAGGCACACACTATCCTGATCATATGTTAAATACAGATCACGTGAAAGGATTTCCAATTGGCGAGGTAAATTGATTCTAATAATAATGTGCTCTTACCGCAAATTGTAGGACACATATACAAATCAAGGAATTACTACATAGTTACTGCTTTTATGAACATGTGTTCTTAAAAACAAATTACAAGCCAATGCCAAGATATAGATTCAATACTGCAGCAAGACTGCAATGCTTGTATTTCTTTAAATATTCTCAGAATTGCTTCAAATTTCACTTTAGTTATTCTTATATATGTGGTTCTTCATTGCAGGGATTAAATCAATGAAATTCCAATTTCTATTTTTTGTATGTTCTGTTGGGCCACCCTTATGATTATTATGTTTGAGGAAAGGCCAGTTAATTAGACAGAAAAGACAGAAAGTTGACCTGAACCCAAAATGGAACTCTCCGCCTCAAAGGTGTCAATGCTCTCCCTTCTTATTAAACATGAATCTATTTGCCATATTTGTTGGGGCAAAGGTCAAGACAGGTGTCTGTAACACATCTTTATGATCAGGGACATACTCTAATGCTTGTAATGCAAATGACCCAAAGGTGTGAGTTATTCATAAAGATAATTTAGGACTATTATTATGTTTGTATGTATGCATGCGATCACTGTCAATTGAGGTAATAACAAAAGAGGTCGAAGTAGCTGCTGGTGCAAGTTTTTATGCTGCACCCTGTATACAACTAATGACTATGAAATTGCTAATAATAAACAAAAACTGTTGACTGGGTGCTTCATGGTTGCTGAGAGTGAAATAAGAGACTGAGTGAGAGAGACCAGTCCGGCAGGAAAATCTTGAAAGCAATTTGAGAAAGAACTTACTGTAATGCCTTATATACTGCAACTACATGCTTTAAACTTTGTCATAATATGTCTAAGATAGTGTAGTGGTGCCTTTTGGGGTTCTTGTGGCCATAAATATAGGAGAATTTTAAAAATAAAGAAAACCCATACAAAATTATTATGTTTTCAGACCTCCATATCACAGACACTATTAATTATTTTTTCATACTAATGGAAAATCTGGAAAAAAATGCAAAAATTTTAGGAAATTGTATTACCGGAGAGCAAAACTCTTACACTAACAGTATTAATCTATGTGGCCTATTTTTGCCTTTTTATGGTGATATTTACATATATCAGCCACCACTCCTACAAATTATTACTGTATGAAATTTCATCAAGTGCATGAGTGTTTGAGTTCGGCTCTGGGAAGGAAAGTGCTGCTGCCTAATTATAGTATTATGTCCAGATGCTCAACTACATCTGTTTTAGAGGTTTTCTTGAACAATCTTTATGGTGCTTGTGCGTCAGTTTGTGGTCATTTGTTGAGGGTTTTGCTGCAGCGCAGCCTGTGTCATTACTTATTAGCATACACAGTGCACTTTCACCCATCTTAACTTCGAAGGGTATATGTCCAGAAAAGCTAAAATTAGTGTACTGAAGAAAAAAAAAACTTAATGACCCTATACTCATGTATTCAGCAGGGTTAGCTCAGTGGTAGCGCACTGGGCTTCCAACCACTGGGCGCTGGGTTCAATTTCCGGTCGAGCCTAAGTTGGATGGCTGTTTCTTCCATCATCTAATTAGCCCATCAGGTGCAGAAATAAAAGATGTAAAGCCCTAATCCCCACACCCTTATGTATTCAGCTCTGCTGAAGTTCCTGATTTCGAACTTCAGGCACTATTCATGGGCTACATCCCATGAGACATTAAATTGGAGGTGCCTTGTACTCGGTGTCTATGCTGAGGCAGGTAAAAGACCCCACACCGGCCAGCAGCCGAGGTGTTGGGGTTACGCCACACATGGAGTAAATGTGTAACATGGTGTCGAATCCAAGCCTTATCATTCATTCATTACATATGCCTCTTGCAGCTGGCCATATATGCTGACCTTCAGACCCAGTAGCACTGAGACATTGACATTGAACATCATGTTAGTGCATGCATCACACTAGCTGTCACTTTAATTTTCATGTTAAGATAGATAGATAGATGGTCGAGAGTCAACCATATTTAACGTCCATGGTAGATGGGTAGACGGGTAGATGGGTAGATAGGTAGATAGGTAGATAGGTAGATAGGTAGATGGATAGATGGATAGATGGGTAGATAGGTAGATGGGAATATCGGTGGATAAATAGATGGGAAGATAAATAGATAGATAGATAGATATGTAGAGAGATAGGTAAATAGGTAGATAGATAGATAGATAGATAGATATGTAGATGGTGTTGTTTTTGTTATTTCTGTGAACTCAATTACCTTGAGTAAATGACTGTTCCCTGCAATGTTTTATGAAGGGCTCGGGGCAAGAACTTTCCTGACAAACTCTGAGGTCTGTGTCGTAATTCTGACATAATTTACTGTGCCCAGGTGTGCATGTCTAGTTTTATGAGAAAAAACATTCTGCTTCTCTTAAAGTTGAGAGTCCATTCCAATACATTAACGTGTTGATACGTGATTATCTTATGTGCACTCAATACGTGTGGGGCCAGTGCTGCACCCTGTGAAGTTACTAACTACTTAATTATCGTTTTTTTCAAAATGGGCGACAGAGAACTCGCCGAACATGCAGTAAGGGGGAGGACTCAGGTATGGGGTTCATAACTGAGGTGTAATTGGTTTAATTTTAGGCAAAAGCGCATTTTTGTGGTTGCACCCCGACTGTCCTGTGGGGTACCTACAGGATCATCTATAGGCTTTCATCGTTTTCATAACTGATATTTTTGGGGTAAAAACCGCGTGGAATTTGGGAAGGGTCGTTTGTTCTTCTATGCTGTCTTTGCCATTTGAATAACTTCAGATATATAGGCCTATTGTCAAGTATTTATTTTACATGATTACAGTTCATTCCATCACTACATCAGTTTTCCCATACTTTCAAATCTGGTTTAATCACATAATTGAACTGAATTTTGGAATCAAGATTATTGCCTTAATTTTGGGTGGCCTAGTGGTTAAGGCATTGGCCAGTTTCTATGTTAGTCCTACGATCGATTTGCATCCTAAATTTCAGACATTACGTCTAGCATTTCAAAACTCTACATGACAGAGACTATTTATGACTACATAAATTTTTTGGTATAACGTAAGAACAGGTTCAGAGGTCAGCATTCCAACACTGTCAATTAAATGGCTATATTGGTGTATATGTCTTGTTTTTTCTAATCTCTTCGATCGACACTTGTGAGTGCAAGAACTTGCTTTAGAGGGCTGAAGTTGGCTGTTTTGTATCATATTTTAAATATTTTTCATAAATCCATTATATTTATGTAATTATGAAATTGAAAAAGTGCTGTAATAGCCTTTGGTTGTGTTATTGTTTAACATTGCATTACAAATCCCATTTTCCCTGATCTAACACGCCTTAAAACACAGCGGAATGCACAAGGGTAAGCCTAAAGGTCAAAGGTCACAAGAGGGTTTGTTTTGGGGGTAAATGATTCCATGAAGGTTAGCTTTGGCTGGCTATTGCTCTTCTCCCCTTTCTTTTGAAGGACGTCCATCATGTTGTGTTTTGTCCATTTTGTCATGTCCCTCTTGCATTTCTGTCATGTTCTATGTTGTAAATTGTCTAGTCGAATAAGGCTGTAGTTTTTGTTCTGTCGCAGTTTCGTGTTCTGCCATATTGCATCTGGCCTCTTTTTTCGGCTAAATTTTGTCATCATCTTTATATTGTATTGTCTCAATGCGACTGCTCTAAAGTGCACATTTATCCCAAGGTTGGAGTCATTTACTTGCCACAGCATAGACACCCATTGTCGTATGACTGCATGACATGAAGAGTGCCAGGACCTTAACCACCATAGACCACCCAGGCTGCTGTAAATTAAGACTTTTCACCTTCCATATTGTGTTTTTACCATTTCCGTCTGTCCTGCTAGTTAGCTATCCGTGATCTCCTAGCTGTCTATCTGCCTCTTTCTGTCTGTCTGTCGGGTGTTTCTGCTGTTTCTTTCGCTCTCCAAAACAAGTGTGGAGAGTGGTGCCACCTGCCGCCATCAGGCCTTGCTTGCAACCCACCTGTCCCTCTCTGTTTTACCCCAAATTCCATCACCCTTACCCTACTTCTACAGAAAGGTATCAATAATACTAATATTTTCCAAAAATAGCAGCCTAAAATATATGTAGCTATTAACATTTGCCTAATAGTCTGAGTAAGTTGGTGGCTGCATTCTCGTGCATGCTGTGGGTCCCAGAAAAAATTGAGCGGTTTTCAAGACATCCAGACGTAGACTCGATGTTGCGTTTTCACAGAAAATCTATTGCGTCATTTCGACGAAATTTTGCAAAGCAGCAGGGCTTGAGGTACTTGAGGAACTTTGTATCAATACTGTGGGACGCCAAAGTCAGCAGCACCCCCAGTATCTCATTTTATGGCTTAATTAAATGGTAATAATACACTACATGTAATATTAATACACTAATTGATGTACTGATATTGCATAAAATTAACATGCATGCATATGAGTAAGATCGAAATAAGCTAGGTGCACATGGCGTTTGGAAATGGTATGATGAAATTTGATCATACCAAAGAAATTACTAAAATAATTTTGAAGAGAGCAAATCGAAAATGGTGAATGATTTAATCTGCATCACACAGATTAAAAGTAATTATTTTCGTCATATACTGGTTGTGGTGAGGTCATAGTGATGCATATTATATTTAAATATTGGTGCATCAATAAGTAAATGGCGAAGTCGCTGTCAACTGCAAAATATCTGCGAGAAGCCATTGGAGAATTCTGGGAAGTGCTGGAATGACTGCGAGGCTGCTGTCTGAGTGAGTTCGGGTGCAGTTTGAACTTTGATAAACCATAATATTTATACAGGGTGGCGAGGAAAGGTGTGTTTTGGGGACAAAAAGTGGGTGAAAAATGAGTTGCCCAAAGGCTGCTGGGACGTGATGGTGCAGCTTCAAGGAGGAATGCAGCCTTTGAGTAAATTTAGCCTGGCCAGCCATGAAAACACCTTCGTGATATTAATGTCTGATGTCCAGCGTGCTTTATGACTATCTTCATGGGGGTTCCTGGGTGCTTTGGAATAAATTTCCCGCTTGAAAACACAGTACTGAATACTCCTAACTGCGTTCCTGTTTTCTGCTGATTTATTTAAACAGGGTGCTCAGCTCTTTTCCTCTTTTTTCGCTCATAATGAAGCAATCACACCTCTGGGCTAATTCCTTTCCTTAACGAATTATTGTGCACTGGCAGCCAGGTAGCCCGCTCATCTCTCATGCACAGGACGAGCACAGCTATAAATACCAATTATTTTCGAGCACATGGAATATTTCTCTGCATTCTTGGAGGCCAGCGTGACCCGTGATCACAGGTGCGCTTGATCACTTTAAAAATGATCGAGTAGTACGTCACCCCCTTTCAGTAATTGAAAGCGGACGAATTTTGAATCATCTAACGGAAGTGATTGCATTTCCGTGTTGTGATAAGTGCTAGCAAGGTTTGACAAGACCTTTCAAATAGAATAAACTGTAAAATCAAGAGTTATTCAGCACTGTCACATTTCTCGAAACATTTATGACCATAAACCTTGGTTGCATTGTTGACAGGGAGGCCATGACAGTCTGCCGAAGATGACCATGAGAATGATGAAAATATGTTTGAATTGAAACATATGTACAGTGAAAAATCTGGAAACAGATCAAATCTACACGATTCAAAATTTTTTATTACAGAAGCCTCGACATTGGAAAAATAAATTTAAATATACTCATCTCCGGATGTTCTTGTACTTGAGCAAATCTGATATGAACTAATTTCCCACAGACTTATTAACCCTCAATGAACAAAGTTCGAAATAGGGTTTTTGTTATCACCAATGTCCGTCAGGCAGCTGGGCGGGCGGGCGGGCGTAACACTTTTGTTTCCGGAGCAGAACTCTAACGCTAATGCACTTACCCTAACAAAATTTTGTACAGTTACACTCTATATGGCCTAGTGGTGCCTTTTGATAGTCACATTGACATACCTTGGCTATGTTACAAAATATTTTCATTTCTGGAGCAGAACTCTGACACTACTGCACCTACATGCTTTAAACTTTGTCATAATATGTCTAAAATAGTGCAGTGGTGCCTTTTTGGGGTCTCATGGCTGTAAATACTTTAGAATTTTCAAAATGAAGGCAAAATAGGGAAAATTCCTTCTTTTTCAAACCTCCATACAAAAGACACTATTTACGCTACATGAATGAAATTGTATCAATAACATATCTAAATTATAGTATTTTAACTTTTCAATTTTCATTTTGATATTCATTAATTACATAATAATGAAAAATCTGAAGAAAATGCAAAAAATTGTGTTGAATTGTGTTTCCATGTAGATGCAGTAGTGTGTGAGTAAATATTTTCAAACGCAGCTGAGATATGTTGATGTGACTATCAGAATGCACAACTAGGCTATATAGAGTAATAACATATAAAATGTTGTTAGGGTAAGTGCATTAATGCCAGATTTCTGCTCACACACTACTGCACCTACATGCATACAAAACTTAATAAGAATATGTCTAAAATAGTGTAGAGATACATTTTTGGAGTTTCATGACCTTCAAAACGGATAACTTTATATAGTAAGGAAAATATGAAAATTTTAAACTCTTTCAAACCCTCATATCAATAGCTCTATGATCATTACATAAGTAACATTTTGCCAATGATATATCTAGATTAAAGTACTTTCACTTTTAAGCTTCATTTAGACATTTGTTTCATCCCTCCTTTTTTTTATATATAAAATAAAAAATAATGGAAAATCTGTAAAAAAAGTTCCAATATAAATGTGATGCTTCCTTCATATTCCTTAGCATCCCATACTTAGCAATGACAGCCATAAATGTTATACAATTCATGTTCATACTATTATTAAATATTTGATCATAGGATTGCCATGCTCAACCCATTCAACAGTTTTTGTTTATAATTAGCAATTTCATAATAATTAGTTGCATAATGATCCATATTACTTTCACTTGACTCCAATACTTATTATTGTTTTCTTCATATACACCTGTAAAGTGTTTGGTTATAAATACTAATTTAAATGCCATAGATTTAATGCAAATCAGCAACCCAACAATTCCGTAACTGTTGAGGGGAATATGGCAATTAATAATATATAGTTCCTTCAGTTGCCAGCTAAATGTAAACAGCGAGCAAAAAATATTTTGACTTATAAATAAAGGCATTAAAATGGTTCGGTTGAGTATAATTCCATACAAAATAAACCTTTAAGATTTTTATTGATTTGTACTTAGACTTTATTTATGTAAATACAAGTAAATACAAACTTTAAAGGTTCATTTTTTATGAAATTATACCCAACATCTTTATATGGCATAACATTGTTGCTGAATTTCATATATATTCTTTAGGATCATTTTAATAGCCCATATATGACTATTTTTGACATATAAATGATACTCTTAGTTGTAAATAAATTAAGGGAACATTCTATTGTGTTGATAATTCTAGCAAACTGAATATTATTATGCATAAACTCTTTGAAACAGAACAATAACATTGCAGGAAAAGGATAGACAATACTTCTTATGCTCACTTGGCTTTAGTCTGAACAGAATGGATTGTGGTTAGTAAGTAAGATGTTTGTAAGACATAATACACTGTATTAGTTCACACTTAACCAAATATAATGAACAATAAAAAATTCATGAGTTCAAAAAATAGGGTAACAGGCTATGTAGGCCAAGTGGCAATTGTTTCGGTTCATCACACACAATATTTAATCACTCAAGAAATAATATTTTTCCAAATTTTGTAAAACATAGCCAAGATATGTCAGTGTGGCTATCACAAGGCCATATATAGTGTTACTGTATACAATTTCATTTGGGTAAGTGCATTAGTGTTAGAGTTCAGATCAAGAAAACGAAAGTGTTTGTTTGAGTTCTGCTCTGGAAATGAAAGTGTAACGCCTGCCCTCCTGCCTGTCGGACGAACACTTAACAATTTTAATGATGCCTGTGTGCTATGTCGGATTCGCTGAGGGTTTATCTGCAGCGCAGCCTATGTTTTTTTTTTTTTCATCTTGCTGAAGTCAGGACCTCAAATTCTCATTAATGGTGGTTGTATTCCTCGATCTCCATTGTTCATTGATCACTGACATGAAAGATCAAAGAAATTTGACATCAAAAACTAACAGACGCAAAGCGACTCCAAACATGTAATTACACATTTGGAGGTGAACCACTCATGACTCAGTGGCGCAAACCAGAGATCCAAAGTATTTTGTTTCACAACTTAACCCCTAAAAAATTGGGTTTTGGGGCTCCCTTGATACTCACCACCTCATAACACCCCAAGACCCCCTCCTGACACCAAAATCCTGAAATTCCTGGCCACCCTCATGGTGTATGTTTTAGGTGGTTGATCTGTCATTTTGGTGTCTTCGGGGTGACATTCGCGTCAGCTTATCTTTGCTTTTACCCTCTCAGAAACACGCGAAGCAAAACACAGAAAGAGAGCTCGCCATGTCTGACTTTGTAATTGCCATTTAATGGCACAGTTTACACTGAGCTGTGACTGTGCAAAGTAAACTGACAGTCAGTGACACATACAGCCTTGTAAAACACTTCTGGATTCTGTAATACTGATCCACATTAGTTGTACAATTATCTAGAAGTGGTTGGACCTGCGTAGTGTACATAGTGACAAATCTTTAAATAAAAACGTGTAATTTCATCAGGACGATAAGTAAATTAAACCTACCAACAGTTCCAGACACAGACGAGGTCTCAAAATTGCAAAGTTGTGTATTGGATAAACACTAAAATATACAACAGGTCAAACTAAAGAAGATAGGAATGGTTATCAAAGTAAGCTTGCGTTGTTTTCTATCTTATCAACACACAGCACAATACAATGCAATGCAATGCAAATAAATACAAAACAAATGAGATGCAAACAAATACATTACATTGGACACACTTTTTCATGATTTCTTTCAATTTACTGAATGGACCTTGGTCCTTGGTAGTTCTTGGTACTCTAGTAAATTTGATAAAATAGAGCTGTACCCTGCACTGTATACTATTTCTGATCTGACACCCACACATGGAACCTCTTAACCCCTGCGGTCAGCTGGGCGGTCAGCTATGAACAATTGACTCCATGTTTTGTTATTCTAGATTATTAGGTCAGCTTTATATTTAGAAAGGATTTCACAACAATGTGATCAACTTTCACAACTCCTTGCAGCTGACTTATCCCACCACTGGACATGGAGGTTGGGGTGACCTCAAAGGTATCTGATGATGTCATCCACTTCCGGGATCATGACCGCACCAAGGGGGAATCCCGTTATCAAGGTGATGAGTACCTACATGGATATCTGGGGTTATCTCTGAGGGGTGTGGGTTTGGGTGAGATGAGTAGGGTGTCAACAAGAATGTCTTGATTTAGATCGCAATTTACCCCCTGAGTAATTAGCCCGGAGGGACCTACTTTATTTTGCGGAGGTATATCACTGCGCCCTCAGTACAACCACATCCGCCCATCTGTTCTCGTTAAAATTGGCACCAAGTTAACCCTACACGTTCACCCCCAAGATGAAATACCCCAGCAGTTTTTGCTCTTCACCCCTTGTTTTGGCTTGTGTCAATTCTCCCCAATATGTTCTCCACTAATCGCCAATAAAAAAACTATTTGATGGGCACGTGGCTTTTGTCAAATTTCAAGGATTTTTTCCTTGCTTTTTCGTTTTTTGTTTTTTTTAAATAATGAGCTGAATAGTGCGTTACTTGTATAAAGTATTGTATACTTATGGGTAAAAAATGATTTACATTCCAAGCTTTATTTCGCAATTTATCACACCTAATTGCGAAATATTAGCTGGGTAGTATAGTGGTTGAGATATTGAAAGCTCGTATGGTTGTCTTGAGCTCGAATCCTGATTTAAATCAGTTGGATGGACCACATGACACATTTAATTAATGGTGCCGTATGCCGGTTGTCGATGCTAAGACGAGTATTGAGCCCCACAATATTCATTTATGCTTATGGGAAAAAGCGTAATATGGTGGATACAAGATATATCGTCTCATCATTACGTCTACGTGCAGGCCATACGTTTGAAACTACCATGCATTTCAGATTACGTATGTTCCGAAGCAAATACAGTGTACATTAAATAGCTTTTGTATGTCTTCCTGCCAGTCTGTCTGTCCCCCTGACCATTGCTTCAGAAAATGGCCACCCGGTCAGGCTGACCGAATTTCTTAGTGGTTGCCGTTACACACTGAATGTCAAGAGGAAACAATAATACAAGAAAAGGCCTGGCTTTCCTGCTACTGACCTTTCAGTTGAAGTGTCCTGTAGGGTAGATGTATTAGGCTTGAATTGGGTGGCAATAGGTTGTAAAAGGCAGGGGTCTGGGTTCGAATTGTAGGCCCCAGCAGGCAGCTACTTCAAGAGGTTACTATTGGACCTCAAAGGCTGTTAAAAGCAATTGATGGACATTTTGTTGCCACGGGAACCCACATGGTGTAGGGAGGGGGTGAGACGGAAGTACATACTTCCTAGGATGTGTCTGAACAGATAGTAGGCAGGTAGTAAGAGGGGGGGGGGGGGTAGTTGTAGGCCTGCCCTCATAAGAGATGGCACCGTGGCCTGGGGGGTATGAACGAAGGTATGTGAATGCATGAATCACTGTACCAGGGCCATATGGTGCCATAGACCCTTATTGCCGTGCCTTCAACTGTTCATACAGTGCTGTAACTATCATACTATAGCAGGCTACTACCACTATCCACCTGTTTTCCGCTGCCACGTGCTTGGTGCTAAATTAAGAACGCGCAGGCCACGTGGTGAGGACGCCGTCCCCTCCTGAGCGACAGAGTGGCGTCGGCAGTCGGCTGCTTGGCAGCAACAGGGCAGTTGCCTCTATCACCACAGCTCATGATCTATGAGATGAGACGTGGACAATTCAGGCATTCTACATTAAATCGAATGCCAATCATGGATGTCATTATTACTGTGATACTACTTTGCCACCTGGCTGCTGCATCTACCTCTAATCAAAGTAAGTTATGTTATACATATTTACGTCATAGTCATTGTATCAAATTAATCATATATAGGGTATACAGACCAGGTATTGCATCACACCATATGAGACACTGTGTCACCTCATGCTCTCGAGCACATATTGGCAAAATTGCTTTCACATCGATATTGAAATCATTCAGAAAAGCACACTGATTGATTTGACATTCAAATTCCTTTTAGTTCCTATTATTCATGCAGTGTGACAAACAAGTACAGAAGGTGTGACAAACTAATCGTTTTACAAAATAACTGATATCTCTACAATTAGGCAACTGCTATCAATTTATCATATAATGATATTCCATGTATAGTATGAATTGCCCCCCAGAGATTGATCAATTATTAATGTTTTCCAACAAAAGTATATTTCTCAATGCAAAAAGATACAAAATACTACGCCAATATTGATTACAAAAGATATTTATAGTTATCGTCCTGGATATTCCATATATATTGATCAGTATACCAAACAGAATACTCAAAATTAAATTCTCTAACATGACTCATTGTTTTGGGTTTACGTAATTTATGAAAAATTTAAAGCACCATGTATGTAACAATTTAAACTAGAAATTCATAACTAGGCTACACCACTAATAACATCACCTCAATATTAAGGCCACACAGTAACAACCTAAATTTTTCCATTCACAGAAGACCCATTGAAATGACACATAGCTATTAAGACATTTCTCCTGGACCCATGGATAGCCTCAATGTAAAGGTTAATGTGTATTTATCTGCATAATCCGGCGTCTGGCTTATAGGCGAAAGATGGCATACCGTAGACCTCAGAATAACATTGAGGGCTAAAAATGAACGCAGTATTTTATAAGCAGCTTTTCCTCAGTGTTTCGCTTGAGAAATCTCACATGTGTTCAGAGTAATTTAGAAAACACGCATGTGTTCAAAAGCCATTAAAATCACAAGGACCGGCTACACCTGTGTGTTTTAGGCGGGTGCATGGCCATGCATGCATGCGACTGAATTTTGCCATTTTTAATTGGGGTGGTGCCTACATTGTCTTGTGTTTTATGGCAATGCTTTTTAATATATTGTAAATTAATATTTTTGACTGGTCATTGGCTATTAATATGGCACAGAGGAAACTGATTTATGAACTATGGTTTATATGGTACAACAAGCATGGTGTATACGTTTTTAGATGCATCATCAAAATATTAATTAGGACATGGTGCCACAATATTAGAGTAATTGGGAAACAATTAACATGTAACTCAATTTCCGCTCCATAAACATGTCCGCAAAATCCCCATGTTGCCAGTGCAAACAATATAAAACATGGACAATTTGTCGATTGGTTTCATGACGTGTGATTGATATCATCAGTGGTGGCGTTCTAATTGAAAATCTGATGGAATGACCCATCCTCGGTCCCAGGTGTGCGAGGGTCGGAATGACCTAAAACTAAAATTATTAGAGCAATGTCCGATGAAATTCATGTTTAATCAGAAACAGGGCACAGTCTTGTTGCTCATGAATGTTGATTGATGCGATAGATGCAGTTCGTCATCGATTCGTTGTATATGTAATTGTAAATGTACCCGATTAGAGTCTGCTAATACACATAGAACTTGGCAGGCCAAACCATAAAGGTGAACCAACTTATCTAAGCCATGGTATAGATATTAAAATCTGCTACATTTGACTTGGCAGTCGAAACTGACCTTCAAATGAGCTGGTCGGTGCCACAAGACCATCAAGCAGGGCATGATCAGTGCTTTTTTGTGTCCAAAAGATGTGAAAACATTCGTGGTCAGGTTAAGAATTGTGATGCATTCTATAATCGAATAGAATTGGCACATAGTTAATTATTTATGATGAACCAATCTATTGTTTACCAAAGTGATGTGTAATATTTTTGCTATACATTGTACTCACCATTGGAATGTACAATAGCCCTGTTAAGACAACACTCTTTACTATCAATATGGAGGTAATTAGAGAGAGAGTACATGTGTTAAGTATCCTTAACAATAACTGAATGGAACATGAGAAAAACCACAAGATCTGTAGCTAATCAAGGTCTGATGAAAACATTGAACAAACAACGTAAGTATGTCGCACTGTATTCTTAAGACGAACAGCGCAGAGGTGTGCAAACTCCTGATATTCTGTCAACCCTCAAATGTCAGTTGCAAGCATTCATTTTTCTTTACTTTTTTCTTAAGTTGTATTTTTTTTTTCTTTTTATGTTTATATTATTAACCGTGGAATTTTTCCCTCCTTATTTTGCTGCGGGACTGCCAAAGCAGCCAGCGATGGATGACACGTGCGCCACTCTGCGGCAAGAGAGGGAAACACATCGTCAGCACTTTCTGTCATAAAAAAAACATGACTAGCAAGGTGTCAACGTACTATGCGAAAAGCGGCTAAAATAGTTCCTACAACCAGACTTCAAAGTATTGGCAGGCCTGAGCTGAGCAGCCAAGTATACAGTACTTCAAAGTATTGCCAACTACCTGCGAAGTATGGCTGCTAGGCGATTGTACTATATCCCTTTACAATGTATGTTGGGCATACATCATCAGGTCTTGCCTGCCATTTTGTCGGGCTAGGCCTTGAGTACAGCCCTTGTGAAATATATACTGCTATCTCTCTTATCTGAGGAGTTTGAGTTATCGCCTCATAGGTTAGGGCTGGGGCATTTTTTCTCTTGCACCCTTGTTTTGGGGCGGTGAGCTTTTCTGGGGGACAGAGGCAGGGCTGACCCAAGAAGCCTCTAACTGAAAGACAATTACATACACTTGGATAGAATATCCTTCTTCAGATAAAACTCAGTGTAGCCAAAGTCAGGTGCGCAAATTGGCCGCCAGATAAACAGGCCTACCGCTTACAGGTTCAAAGACCCGGCTGGATGGGTCACTTTTTCGAATGTGTGCAACTAGACCGACAGCCATAGATAGATAGTTAGATAGTATAGTTAGATAGACAGACAGACAGATAGATAGATAGATAGATAGATAGATAGATAGATAGATACCTTGATGTGGCCAACTTTGGCATTGTAGGCTCAATGTTAGCCAAGCATTGGCACTATAACCAACCAGTGTTTGAAAGATGGCATACCATAGAAAAGCTTACTTGATCATTTTAACACCAAAACACAAAATAGCAGTTGAAATAAGTCGACCAGTAGTAAATCGTGGTCTGTGGCAGTAAAATGTGCCCGATCAGTACTTGTATGTCGGATGAAAATTTATGAAGTAATTTAATAAAATGTACCACGAAATGGCAGCTTCTCAATGCATACATTTCATATACCTGCAAGTCCCTAGTTCCATAGAGTCTGCTACTTCGACAAGCCTGCTTACTGGTCATAATAATTAGGTGGCTGAATCCTCTAAAATGTTGTATTGTACCACTTCTGCAGGTTACCCAATTACTGCAAGAGTCCCAAAGCAAAATTACAAAACTTTCTTCAGCCATAGACAGAGATTAAAAAATCTCTTGTGGATAACCTTCGGGCCTAAAATATATTCTCCCTAGTGGTTGAATAATCAGACAAGATTGTGCAATATATTATAACAATACAGTTATATTCATAAAATATGGTTGATTCTATACAACTGTAGCCGCCTATTCCTGGCTATGGCTTTAACTGGCCAAAGCCAGCCACTTCTGTCTAATCCTAGCTTATTGTCAACTTACACCTACCACCAACTGGTGCCCTCTGTTAAAGAACAACATGCTTATGCAGCAGACTGATTTCATAGTGCATGTTAACCACTTTACTTCAGGGTGGTTATTAATCATCCATTAAAAAAAAACCTTGGTGAATGTAAGAAATGTATCTAAAATATCATAAATACGTTTGTGCAATAGACATGCATCTTTTCAAGTTATGCACCAGATGGTGCTGCATCCCAGCTTTGAGTAGCCAGCTATAGCCAGACAGTTCCATTATAGTGGCAGGTAGCATTGTATAGCAGAAGTCGTCTAGCTTTGTCAATGTTCAATTTTCATTTTTAATGAAACTTACTGTATGAAAGCAACGGAATATCTCATGCCAATTATGAATATAATGGCAATGCAATACTTGGTGGGATCTAGTTTATCCAAGTTGGGAAAAACTAGATGGTGTGACCTCTTTATTTTAGCATCTTTATTATACCGACCGAAGTGGCCATATTGGAGGGGTTAACATTATATCGGGGTAGGCTGAGTAGACATGGAATAAAATATTACATTGACGATGTTGTCGTCAGGCGAGGTTGAAGTGTACCATCAAAAATATCCCATCAAGGTGAGCCCAGGCTCATATTTGCTTCTGTCTGACAGATTGGATGAAATGTCTGCTTTTTTTAGTTTTTCTTTTTATAGACATTTTATTCAGCTAGACCGTCAATGCAGCCAAACATGAAACGACTCCAATATCGCCCATGCAGGCTGGAATGCCATCTCTTCGTTTTATGGATCTGATTTGTGGCTGTTGCTTAGTAAAGCTCAGGGCCATAGGATAGGATAGGATAGGACATGATTCCTTCTCTCTTGTTATTGTTAGACACTCAATAATATATTAATAATGTTTCAATATTTTTTCTCAATTTACTTTCATTTTGTCACCTCAAATGTAGGGGCCACCAGGAGTGTGTGTCAGTTGCACAAGTTAAATACTCGGGTATAAACTGGTCCCCTAATAACAGGTATTGGCTGGGTGATATGTAATCGCTTTTAAAGCAGCTGTGGTGAAAGGGTTGGGGGGGTATGTTGCTGGAATTCGAGAGAAGGGGTAACAGCAGCTACCTGTAAGAACAGATTGGAGCAGGGGGTGGGGGGTTAGGAGGGCTGCTGGTCCGTCATTACCCCTTGCCGTCGCCACCCTACCTCTAGAAGATTCTGGGAACCCCCTGCGTACCAGTGGCTGGGCGTTCTGCCCCCCTTGGCTGCAGACAGCATTGGGTGGACTTGGTTTATGGTGGCATTGCCTCTGCAGCCCACACCAGTTGCAGTTTTCTACTGGAGATTTGTACTGCAGATCAAGCTGCAGGAGCATGCATGCTCATGTCTCATCCAGGGATTTCTTGATAGGATAGGATAGGATAGGATAGGATAGGATAGGATAGAATAGGATAGGATAGGATGGGATGGGATGGGATGGGATAGGATATCTACATTTCCTAAGTTGATGATCTGCCAATATTCTTTCATCAGGCTGTTTGAAAGACCAGAAATTAATTTTTTTATTGAGCTATCATTATCATCAAATATAATACAAACATGTTTGTCATCATCAGAATGCTGGAGTTACATTTGCGGCATTTCTGTCGAATTTGCGATGTTTGTGCTTTGTAATAACCAAAATGATGGGTAGTTGCTAGTAGAGGGGTTATAAATGATGTACAGTTTGTTGTCTTGTTATTCATGCTTTTAGGTTGATTAACTTCAGTTAAACACATACGTTCCTTCAACCCGGCTTGTCTTACCTGGCTTGTCTTACCTGTCCCTGCCCCCCCCCCCCTTTCGCCCCCCCCCCCCTTTCAATAAACCTTGCCCTAGTTCAGCACTCTGACATTTTAGTTTCAGGATTTATGGATGGTCTAAGAAAACTATCTTGACGTGATGTTTGCATGAAATTAAAGACGGGTTAAAAAAACCCCTTGGTCATCTTTGATCAGTTAGAGAATCAAACAAGTTGCAGAGTTAAAACGGGGTGGTATAAACAAGGCGCTTACCTTCTACCCTCCAAACTTACAGTTTCTGTGGTGCCCCCGTTTAGAGCATGAATGCAAAAAAATTATCAGTGTATGTGATACTTGGCAATTATTAGAAATATCATGAGGCCCTGACTATATGTTTCAAAGGTATTGCATTCCATTGATTCACAACTCTATAAATAAAGAGTTGCAGGACTGGGTTTCGAACCAGGGACTTTTGGAGGAGTTGGCACGGGATATTTAATATAAGACCACCCAGCTGCTAAAACAGGGATAAATAGTCAGCGGTGCTGCAGAGAGATTGCAAAAAATGCAGATTTCCATATAACTTTAACATTGTTGATGTTGTGTATCACCAACAAACCAAGATTCAATTTGGCAAAACACTCACTGACCGAAGACAAAGACTTCGCTACCCCAGTGTGTGATGTGACGGTAACCTGTTGTCCATCTCAGGTAATTGTTTGCCCTGATGACGTCACTCCGGGCTGGCACGGCTCTCCTGACAGTCAAAACAATGCTGTACGTCTTGGTTACAGGACTACGGAGAACACATTTGCTTTGTCAAGTAACCCTAGCCGATGATACATTTATTTGTATAAGCTGCAACCTTTCTGTCAGGTAGCACAACTGACACTTTCTTCGCTAGTTATTTCCATCCATGCATATAGGTATTGGACCGTGGCCAAAGTACTTTTTCACAAACCTTCATTCATTTTCTGTGTTTGTTGAAGACATTACCTGATCACTTCAACATGAGAAGACATTTGTCTCATTGTAAACCAGACGCCTCATAGCACTAATGACATCAGAAGTATTTAAGACTTGTAATACATTGCATTGTATTACATTGCATTAATATATTTCATTGTATTGCATTGCATTGTATTGCGTTGCATTGCATTGTATTGCATTGTATTGTAATGCATTGCATCAGCTGGTCTGTAATTGAGCTCTAAACGTCACCAAGTTTTCAGACAAATTGTTGGTGTCCAGCATGAGTGCCCCTGCAGCAGTTTTTAGTATAACAAGCTAATCATCATACATTATTCAATGTCATGTGCAAGTCACTAGTCATCAGGTCCGATAATTTGTCAATTAATAACTCCATCTTTATATGACAATAAATGACTATGCCTCGTTTGATGAAAAGTTAAATTGGGCACTCATTTCAGACATTGTCAAAATAACTGGAAAATATTAGTTTTATAGCCAGCCGCCATACAGAAAGAGATGTACCAAGGTAATGATGATATGACAAGACTTTGAATCCACACCTTGCCTTCTACTTACCCTGAACATCCTCACAATTAACTATTGCTTGGAAAAAGCTAGTGTTTTGGCTTCCTTTATAGGAAATCCTTATACTCCACAGGTCAGGGTCTGCCTGATTGTGAGCCCTTCGCCAAGCATATATCATCATGTGATGACATCCACTACAGCTGCATGACTGGTACTGCAACGGCAAGGACATTAACTATTTGGCCTCCAGCTGCAGCTGCAGTTTTCTCATCTTCCTGAAACTTCTTTTGTCTTTTAGTGGAAAGCAACTCTTGTGGGAAACGAACATTATCTCTAAATTGATCAGAGAGGAACCTCCTTGATTAAGACAGAAGATTGGGGGAAAACTGCTTTCTCAACCGAAGCTTGGTGGCTTGGGGACTTCCGTTGGATAAACCATGGATAAACGTATCATTGCTTTGGTATAGTTCAAAACAACTCGCAGATAGCAAGGAAACATTTTAGAATTTTGGCTCTGATAACAAATCCTAGCTGATATCTTATAATGGCTTGAAACAAAGAAAACCATATTCATATTACAAGTTATCCCATCCCCGGCGTTTTACGAAGACCCGGTTGGCAGTTGAACAAATCAGCTTCTCAGATTATGTCATAAAATGGGAAAAAGAAAAGAGCATAAAAGTCATGAAAAGAGTCAGTTGTGGCTTAGCCTCTATAAAACGTAGCTCAATATAGAAAACTTGTCACTTTGCCAACTATAACCTACATTTTGTGTATATATATTCTTAGGTATAGAAAGCCCTTTTTTTCTCAAGAGCGAAGGATAATTTGTCAGCGTACACATTTCACCGACCTGACTGAGACTGGGCAAGAACAGAGTCATAGTTCTGGCCATTTTTCACCGGATGGCGCCAGTAGTTGCCTGACCGGAAGTCACGTGACAGGAAGTGGTTATTAGGAGGGCGTATGGCAAGAAGTTAATGGACGGGAAAGAGGCATCCTGTCTTCAGAGAGGTGCAGGGGTTTTAAAATATGTAAAGAGGCATGCCCCTCTGTTACTAAGTAAACACATATATATATATAGAAGATGCCCACGATTTTAGTCTATATTTCCTTTACTTAATTTTTAATAATTTTTTTTTGCGATTGTATTGCCCTTATTATCCAAATCAATTAAACGACCAGCTCTCAGCGGCAAGCATAATGACGACTTGGTATGTTACAAATTAACCCCATGGGTGGGGTCTGTATTTGTTCCAGTTATAATGTCAATCACGTTCAAGGCACCGCTAATTTAATGTTACATACTTCTTAATAATGATGTCTGCTTAGTTAATTCTCTAGTTTTTTAAGAATCTCTGTCTGTCTGTCTCTTTCCAGAGGCAATATATAAATTTTAGGTGTCTCATTCACAGACATTCACTCACAATACATTCGCTCTTTTGTGTCCTCCTGGCTCCTAACATTGACAATAACATTCATCATTATTAAATAGTTGTTTCAGAAACGGTACATCGTATACAAATATTGACAGTTTTTTGTTTTTTTTAAATGCCATAGTGCAAATAAATTTGGCCAGAGGGAGTGAGGTTTCCCTCAACCTATTCCGTAAAACAGATAGAGACATGTCAATGAGGACTATCAAAATGCACAACTTGGCCATAAAGCTAATAAGATACCAAATTATATCAATGTTCATTGAGGCAATGTTTGGAGTTCGGCTCCGGCAATGAACTTTTCACCGAAGTAACTATAAAACCTTCGGCAAATGTTTTGCCAAAGGTAAAAATTGTGGATCATCAGGCCAACATAGAGCTGATGCAGCATGTTATTTGGGTATATACCTACATAATAACAATGTCTATCATCAGAATTAATTTTGATGTGGTCTGCATGTGGTATGCATCGTATCCTTCTCTGTCTGTATCTGTCCGAGTCTGAGAGTCTTTCCATCTGTCTAAATGATTATCTTACCCCAGTCTATTTGTCCTTCAATGCTGACATGATGTTTTGCTGTTTGGTCAGATTAAAGGACCGTTAGCGATATTACAGTCACTTAAAACATGGCGTCCGACGTTGTAGTGACAGATCTTTGACAAGGAAAGGCCACACTCTTGCTACATACCATGGGGCAACTATCTTTCGATCAACCAAGTGGAGTTGAGTTATCTGATATCGAACTAGAACTCTTCTGTCGACTTTTCTTCACTGTTTCGCAGCGTTGACAACCGCTAGTCAAAACGTCTACAGAAAAATCAGCGAACCGATTGGGCGACACCTCCAACAACTAGTTGGCAACGAGTGGAGAATTTGCTTCGATTTTCTGCACAGTTTTTTGGCTCATTTTGCACACACAAGATCACCTGAATGGCTTCAGGTGTCCCAAACCTAATTGACTGCAGTCTGTTTAGAGATTAGTTTGTGCTTGCACCACGTTTAATTGGTGCCAAATTTAGTCAGCTTGAAACCAAAGAGCCAGGTGGTCTTTCCAAATTTGTTTTATTTCTTTTTTTTCATGAAAGGAAAAAAAAACTTTTTTTTTTTTTTAAAGTTTTCCCTCACAGTGAACCCCTTACTTAAGACCACCCCACAAGTAAGACCTCCTTACCTTTAAAATACGATTAAGATCACATAATTTTGGGCAATATCGGCGTATGTCCAGATAGTACCCTGATAGCATTCCAAATTGGCCCGGCATCATTTCTATATTGGCCACGGTCAAAACAGCATCGTATCTACATTGCTGACATCGTGCCGATGTTGAAACAATTTGGAATGCTATCTGGGTATTATTCCAATTTGGGACAACATCGTTGCAACGTCGATGATGCTGATATAATGATGTACCGACGGTGGCCAATATTGAAACAATGCTGGCCCGATTTGGAATGCTGTGGGTGAGTGTACCCATTAGGCGCAAAATTAGTAATGCTGAGGCAAGCGAAAGACCTCACCCATAGGAAAAATTTGCAACATGGTAAGGACTCCAAGCCTCTGTATATTTCCCCATAATACTGATTTAGTTCCATACCATTGGCATTGAAATACAATACAAAACAGTACAATACAATACAATACAATGGTCGGATAGAGAGGTTCCACCCTACGAATGTATCTGAATCAGGTGTCTGTTGATTATCTAGCAAGATTGTTGCAGACTCAATGCATGCTATGAATGTATTAGTTGTTTTATTGTACACATAGGTTGCTATGTTGGTGGTAAATTGTATTTTTTGCTTGGCTCCTAGCAAGTCTTGTTTAATTGCCAGCATAAAGTTCTCACCTCTCAGACAATGAATGATTAATGTTGCATAAAAAATATGTAGTTCACACAGACTCACTATACAGTACATGAAATATTGAGGATATGCAAACACTTTAGGTGACTTTTTAATGAATATTTCATGCTTTTCAATTTTTTGACTATATGATGATATTACTGTGTAACCAAAATATATATACACTGTATGTTGTGATATGGAGATACCTCAGACATTAACATTGATAGTTGTCTATATTTAATTATGGCAAATTGTGATCTTGCAATTCTATTGCTCAACATACAACAGCGTTGCAGCGAAGCGTGACACATTTTTTTCCGGGACGACAGAATCATTTCACCGTTTAATATAGGTCAACCCAGCCTGACCATCACCTGACCTCAATAGCAGCATGTAATAAATTTAAAATTTAACCCAAATTTAGTGTCTGTCGTCCCTGTACAAAAATTGGGACTGGATTACACAATTAAATATATAGTAATCAATCATCCTATCAATCCAAGCCTTATCATCTCATCATACTATCTAATTCGGGAGGTTGGTCATAAAAGTTGATCTTGGATATTCAATAACTTACAATAAACTTAGCAAATCAAACCAGTTCAAACTTTTTAAAAGCCAGTAGATTTATCCTATGGAAAGGTGACATAAACAGGAGGTTCCACTGCATTTAAATAATTTTTTTGTACATTGTAGTGATACTTTAATTAATTCTGGGTAGTACATCAGGTAGATGAGCATCTTCAGGTTAAAAGTGCTTGGCCTGTCTGGTTCCTAAGTGTTTCGCATTAGCATTGTAGATAAGGACTCGTAGATTTTCCAGCCACACAACAAGCATCATGCAGCCACTGAAAGGAGAGAGGCATTTACTTCAAATTTATCGTTACAAAACTGTTTTGGCAACGCAGTGTCAGTCGGGCAAAGAATGTAGTATTCTATAGATAGTGTTAGATACACGTCAAATGCTTTTTTCTGCCTATAAAAAGCTAGACACATCCAAAACAGCTGCCCTCTGATCTGCCCCCGTCTGGCCAGCATTTTTGTCGGCAGCTGTGGGTAGGAATCCAGCTGCTGGTATAAGGCCTCAGCAGCAGTAGCAGCTGTACAGGTTGCCTACCTGGCAGATGCTTGAAATGTTTGCTTAGTTATTATTACGTATCCCACCAGCATGCTTGCCTCCTCATGCAGATGCTTTTTTTATAAGCCTATTGAGGGCGCGATCTTTACCCTCTCCAAGCATGCAGGAGAGCATCACTGTGTGCCATAATATTCCAAGAGCTTCTTGGGCAGGCCTATTTTCTTCTGTGCTTAATTTTTTGCCCTTTTTTGCACCCCTGTCTTGCCTCCCAGAAATGATGCCTCGCCCACGGCCACTAACCTCCCTCTGCACTCTGGCCTATTTCCTGTAGCGCAGCAGTCAGAAAACATCGAAAACACAAACCAGGGCGGAAGTGGTTGTTGCCATTTGTTTTGAATTCCATGGTAACAGATCAGAGAACCAACCCTTTTCCGACCAATGATGTGTGGCTCTCATTGGCCATTCAGCATTTTGGGGTTACTCAGGGACACCCTGTCCTACCCTATGATGTTCTGGTATGCTTAACAATGGGTTAGCAATCGAGGTAGACAATCGGATCACAGACAAGCACACTTCTCCCTACCTCTTGTTTGAAACACTCCCCCCTCAGCTACATGGAAGGCGTGAGGCTATTTTCTTAAGAGTAGTCCTTCTAAGTACTTTCACATTTTGTTTGCCTAACACACAACCACTTTTTCATATTCCATTTTTTCCAATATTTTTACCTGAGCTTCGTACACATCTTTGTGATCATAATATTTTTACCTGGCACCTTTATTTAGCAGCCAGAGCAGTTGAGAATGTTGTCATATTTTACCTATTTAAGATGTTTTTAAAAACAAGCTTTTTTTGAGAATCCTTAAAAATATAATTGATGTTCCAGTCCTTCAACATATTATACTAATATTCTGCATAGAAGTCTGAAACTGCATTTTTAAAACCCACGTGTTTGAAAAGTTCGCAAAGAAAACTTATTATGTGGTGAACACTATGTTTATCATGTTTGACATACTAGTCACTGGTCCGAAATATTTGGTATATTCATTGTGGGTTCAAGCCCCACCCTTTGCACTCACCATAACCCTTACCTAAGTGCTAATGACCATCATGGTTTCCTCTGGTAATAGCAGCACTGTGGTGGAATAATAATCCAAATAACAATAACCAAATCGTTTATTTGCCATACATCACACCTGGTTCACAAAAAACTTAATCCCATGACCTCATCAAGCAATGTGATTTCCATTGCATCTATAGTGTGAATGGGACTGCAATGTTTGCAACACACCTGTAACTACAATTGATATGTATACACGTAAAACAGTGTGTTGTAGCGGCTACACTACTAATGTTATTACATCAAACTAGTCCCACATCAACACATGAAGAGAGCCACTGCACCTGTATGGATTGTGTAATGCAATTGCACTGACATTAAGTCTGAATACAGCCACATTTGCAAAATAATCAAAACATATATTTGGCCTCACAGTTACATTTATAGTGTGGTTCAAAAACTGCCGGTACAATATAAACAAATTTACGTTCACGTTTGACATGAGATTCTTCGAGTGTCGTAAGCAGATAGTCCCAACTTGGATGGAAATTATTGCACTGTATATATTGCCAAACTTTAGAAACTTTCGTATTGACTAATTAACAAGTTACATATATTGAAGTAAATTAACTCGTGTGATCTAATTCTATTTAATACATCGCTGTCTATGACATTTAGATTGGTTATGCAGGTACAAGCAGTTTATACTTGTTGGGAAACTTTTCTTAGAGTAGCGGCATAGATATATGTCTAGCTCCAAATTGAATTATCCGTGCTCTGCTCCAGCAGAATATATGACTTCCCTGACTTTTCTGACTAACGCAGGTTGCCTGGTGGCAGCTAGCTCTAATGTTAGTGTTGTGTGTAGGTTTCTGTAGGCAGATAGTCATAAATATATTGAGAGGAAAAAAATCATAAAATATTTTCCCACCTGAACCCCAGTCAACATGGCGACAAAGAAAAAGGGGAGATGATAATAAAAAACAGATGAGAAGAAAATATAGAAAAAGGGGGTTCATTGTCTAGAAGACATACTGGTACCGAGTAAGGGTTTATAAATCTCTCTTTTTATTATTTCATTTTGGGAAGATAAATTGTTTGAGATTCATAACATTTACAGTATGTCTATGGTCAGATTATGTACTAGAGATGGTTAGATCAAGGGAATTTCTTTGTCAGATTTAGAAATCTGTACCGTCGTACCATGTTCATGCTGAGATTAATTAACCACCATTGCTGCAGATACGATCCTCAGTTTTACTTAGTATACAGTGTTACATTCATATACCTATGGAGAACGGTGTGAGTGATCTAGTACTCCAGTCCTGGGTCTGCCTTATGTATTAAAAGCCCTGGGTTTGATTTCACCTAGTACCTTGTACTAATTGCTTATGCTGAGGCAAGGAAAAGACCCCACCTTTGGTGTAAATGTATAACACATGTAGACCTCAAGATTTAACATCTCATTATTATGTCTGTCTATTGTAGGTGGTCATAGAATTAGGCTTCAAGCCAGAGAAAATACAATGCAACAAAAATTACTGTACTATAAAGATTCGCTCATTTTACTTTAACATAGGTGCATGTTTTATTCCAATGTTGCCATTTAATGTGTTTCTGGCTCAGTGTCTGGGCGTAGTTGTAACTGAGCAATGCATCCACATTCCCCGACAGTCACTTGAAAGGCAGTCGTTCAAATATATGGCCTTGCAATGTTTCCTGATCAGCTGAAAGCTGGGACCAGATTGGCCATGTCTGCCCCGGGATGTATACTAGAGTGGTATTGAAAGGCTGGGCACCTGATCAGAATGGATGAGACAGACCAAACGGGTAGAAAAAAATGAGGGAAGAAAAATGTCGTGACTTATCAGGTTGTCGTGTCTCTCCTGTGACTCTAGGTCTGGCTGCTTGTGACTGTCTCAGACTATAGTGAATAGTTAAACTATATTCTTGCTAAAAAGAGCTACGAGAATGTTTTTCCTGAATAAATATACTATATTATAATAATAATATTCAATAATCATACTGTCATGTGAAATTTCATTGTGCTCTCTACTTCTCTGTCTGTAAAGTAAGTGTAAGCTGTTTTTCTTTGTATGTATTTGTCTTGGTCTGTCTTTAGTACCTGCCTACTATCTGGCAGTCCTAGTTCTATAGTTGTAGACTACATACTTCTCCAATCCATCCGTGCCTCGCGGTTTGTCAGTCTGTCACTTGAGTCTGTCTCTGTGTTGCTGTCTGACAGCGTCTGTGTCTTCATAGGTTTTCTGTAAGCTCGGTCTCCACGTCAAGCCGGTCTGTGTCTTCCCACTCTCTCTTTGTTGGCCAGTTTTGTCTTCCTCTAACTGTCAGTCTGTCAGTCTACCTCTCCCTCAGTAAAATTGCTACCTTGAGGAGTGTTACACCACAGAAGCACACCACAGAAAAAGCTTATTAGATTAAGTGTCGTTGAGGAAACATCCTTGTGAGGGCCAACCTCATGAGTAAACTAGTTAGGCCTACGCAGAAATTGGAGGGGTGGGGGGAGTAAATACAGAGAAGCTGATTCAGGGATGTTACTATGGCAGATTCATCCAGACGACTATCTAGTCCACTTCATCCCAGCCATCAATGCTGCTGATGCTGCTGATGCTGCTGATGCTGCTGATGCTGCTGATGCTGCTGATGCTGCTGATGCTGCTGATGCTGCTGATGCTGATGCTGATGTTACTGCTGCTGTAACTGCTACTGTAACTGCTACTGCTGCTGATACACAGAAATGCTTCATCAGCTTTTCTTCCAGGCAAAAGAAAAATTGCAAAAAATATCCAAAAAATGCCAGTAAAAAAAGATTATGACCAACCTTTCCACTCTCGCAGTTCCAAGAAGCAAGGAAGGGTGTGGCAGACCAGACAGTTGCATCATATATATTTTTATTTTTTTATTTATCATCGTGCCACTTTTAAAATAATTTATATCCACGTTGAGGTGCTTCATTCTTTGCTTTTTTTGAACTGGGGCACAACTTTTTGTTTCCTTTTTTTGTGATAATTATCTGAAATTCAGGTCATGGGTTCAAACACCCAATCAGTTGCTTGTAAAAACCTATAGCATAAAAAAGTTTGTCACACAATAGTCTATTTATAACATCAAACAACAGTTGTGGTTTTTTCTTTTAAAATTTTGCATCTAATATACATATGGTACAATTAATCGACCTGTATCATACACCCTCTCCCCTTAGGCCGAAAACAAGGTATTACTAGCGGTAGAAACACAAAAGCGAACATATTGCATTGTAATTTTCTGGCACTTCTGCTTTATTGATGTTCACCTGAGCATGGAGCACCCTTTTTAAGGGGGGGGGGGGCAAAACCCCTATCTGAGCATGAAGTCTGGCCCAAAATGTAAGTTATAAGAGATGCTGTTTCTAAGCAACAGGTGTTGCTATGAGCCAGCACTTTGATGCGCTATCCTGTTGCCATGGTTTCCTAACAGGAAGCGAGCCACACCTTTTAGTTACCCCCCAATAAGCCCTCTCAGCGCCCCCTGGTGGCATCAGATGCTAGGTTTGGTTGCATGACATGGGCTGTATGAATATATACATGTACCTTATGATATGCACACCAATATACACATGACCATTTATAAGGTGCACACACAAATTGGCACCTGCAACACTGCCTGGCAATATCTATACAATGCTGCCAATCATCTCATTCTCTCAATGCTACTAGGCTGAACCTTATATGTCCAGCTGTGGGTTCGATGCTCGGTTCGGGCTCACGTCATGAGACAGGAGCTGCATCCCAGCTGGATGTATCGCATGAGACGTTCAATAGTGGATTTTCAGGGAAGTTCTCAATATTTCCACCATGTGGCTAAAACTGAATACTGCAATTCTATTGGCTGAAAAAGTTTCCGCCCTTGACTGTGATTAGCTGAAGCAAAGTGCATCCAAGCAGCAGTATTTTTAGTGCATTTTATGTACATTTGACAACATTCCGTTGACTTTTGTTATTTCACTGAGAAAATTACATCCCTTGAAATGGTTGGTTGTGATCTTTTATATCTGAAAAGCAAAATGAGTAATAAGAGAAGAGGAAAGACTTCTGTCTTGCTGAGTTCAGCGCTGCCCAGTGAAAATACTCTATTGGAGATGCCCTGTACTTGGTGTCTATGCTGAGGCAAGTAAAAGACCCCACCAATGGGTAATTGTGTAACATTGTGTGGACTCCAAGCTGTATTATCTCATCATTATGTCTAGCTGCCTCTGGCTATAAGCTGACTAAGTTTAAAACCCAGCAGCATGGAGACATTGAACATTGAACATTTAGACGTCATAATAGGATTATAAGGCTTGGGGGTTCGCATCATGTTGCATAATCACACTTGGAGAGGGTTATTTACTTGACCCAGCAAAGAAGCGGAGTAAAAGTGATGCCAATTTAACATCGCAAGAGAATATAAATGGGATTAAGCTCAGGAGGAGTGCCCAGGCATGGATTCGAACCGAATTAAAATCTTCATTGGGCTAGCCATTGCGATAACTGACCCATCTCTTTCTTTCTTTCTTTCGTTCTTATTGACATTTCAGCTGACTGCACCTCGACCACCCTCTCAAAGTCCCATCGAAGGTGATGAAACTGACTTCAGCAGCTTTCGTCAGTTTCTTTGGCATTTAACCTCAGTCCAATGATATAAAGTGTCTTCAGATAAATAGGTGATTTCGGTATAAATGAAGTATTCAATATACAGTGGACCCCGCTTTGATATCACCCGTTTATAAAGAATACCTCAGTTTTAAGACCATTGAATTTAGATTAGACCACCTCGTGTATAGGACAGCAGAGTTTTATCAAAATAGGGTTTAAACTGGAGAATAATCTAATATGATATCGTTATGCCAGTTTGGAGTCATTTTATATTTTCCATTGAAAATCCATATTAGTATGCTTATCTTACCCAAACCAGGCAGTCTGTCTATTGACAATCCGGCTACAGAGCTTGTGGACATCAAACTCGCTATATTCTACGAAAATACAAAAAAAAAAGAGAAAGTTTATTTGATTGGGAATCCGTCCTTATTAATGCAGGAGATGCCCTTAACTAGCTCAATTGAACCTTAAGTTGGTCTAATTATGAATTATCCTAGGTCAGTCAGTTCACCTGACTTAGTTCTGACTTAGTTCTGGTATGTCATGTCAATGTCAATTTAATAATGAGACTGTAAACATTGCCATTCTTTGTAGCATAAGAAATATAGTCATCCAATTAAAATTTTATTAGGCTTCACGCTGAAAACTGTATCCTGCTAGATAAACTGACATATAGCGTTTACTAGTATTTATTATTGGAAATATATGTCTAAAAATAGTCATTTCCATAGCGTAGTATAGTCTATTGTACTGTGTTGTATTGTTTTGTATGTAACTGCTATTGGCCTGAAGTTATTTATTGCCAAAATGGCTAGCTGCGACAGGAAGACGTAATGATAAGACAATAAGGCTTGGAGAGCATTCATATTTCATTGTGAATCGTTCTTTTTACCTTAGCTTACGTCTAGTTGATTTGCCATACGTTATTTATGGCACATTTAATTGACTCTATCACTGATTAAACATTAAATTTACTATAACCTATTATTAACATGACAACCACCTATCAAGGTTAACTCACCCCCCCCCCCCCCCCCCCCCCGGCCTCTTTCCGCAACACATGCCCACACACACATATGCTGAGCGCCAGTTGTTGGGATACCTGAGGGAGGATCAAGGGCTTGGCAGATGGACAATAAAAACACACCAATAATGGTTCCTGCAGACAAGATAAAAACAATGGAGCTGTCAGAGATACACAATTCAAGTCCAGAAACAATGGCTACCAGCGGCGGCCACTCAGGCTTGTCAGTCAGGGGCTAAGGGGTAGGGCTACTGGTTCTTCAATCTTCCACAGGAAACAAGCAGAACAAGCAGGTGTCAATTTATGTAGATATTGTTTTATTTAACCAACGTTTTACCAGTATTCCTGCTTTTATTAAGAAACCACGTTTATCACAGGGAACAATGATGATTAACTGCGGTCAGGGCAACAGTTTTTCCAAACTTGTATTTTTCCTTTTTCAACGGGAAACCATCAAGGGCACGATTTGTATTGAGGGTGAATCATTAGTGTGGTGGATTGTGAGTTCAATATGAAGTTTCGTGGGATGATATGTTTATATCGTCCATAAAATTACTCCTTACACAACGAAAGGCATGCAAAATTGCCTCATCACAGCTGTGCAAGTTGCACGTGGGTCACTGTTATGGAAACTGTCCAACGTTACTACCATTGCTTACTATTGGCTACCTCTGACAAGGTTCGAGAGGTGTCCCATTGATTGACTGTTAGACTAACAGCTGGTGCTATCTTGGTCACAGGTGCGAATTGCTGAAGGTTCAGCCAAATGAAACAAAGGAACACAAACAATAATCAGAGGAAAACAAACACAGGTCACTTCTCTCTGGTAGTGTCTACCATCCTGCTGTCTAGTCATGCTGTTTTGACAGAGATAGTTATTCCTAACACAGATACGATATCTTCAGTTTCAAAGGAATAAAGGAGTCTTGTGAAACTATAGCCTGATAGATTGTTCTTTGTTCACATAAGTTAATCGAAAAAATCAAATGGTATACTTTACTTGCTCAAACAAAAAAATATACAAATTCGAACACATTCTCTGTGGTATGCGGTTTCACCACATGTCCATTGTGGTGTTGCTTATTTTATTAATGTAATAAGTGTTCAGATAATTTTATTATATAACATGTGGACAAAGGCAAACATGGCATCAGCAGTGTAGTGGCTATACGATAACCCACATTTGGAATCTTTCACTTGCCTCATAGGCCTGGAATGGAGACGTTTGGAGAGTCATTATTGGTTGATGTCAAAGTCAAATGCATGTGGAAAATTATTTAATGCTTAGCCTCCATGAAGAAGACACAATTTCTTCTAGGCTAGAGTGACAGTAATCAAGTGTACGCATTTTAGACAGTTTGATTATTTCTCAAACAGTTGAATTGCATCTCACTATGTAAAACATTTTTATATTTGTATGACTTTATGTCAATATTAGGTATTCCTCAGCCCAATTTTAATTGAGAATATTAGATAAGGTTAAAATGTGGACAGTTATTATCTGATTTTGACCTTATCCATAGTTTCATGATATCTTAAATATTTCCTAAAATATTAGAATTTAAGGTTTACCTAACATTTTCACAATGTTTGATTAAGGTTATTCTGACATTAGCCAAATATTATATCACAAAATTTTCCTTAGGTTTGATCAAGCTTTTATAAATGTTAGTCAATATATTAGTTACTAACATGATGCCGATATTTTCCCAAGCAGCTGAAAACATTAGTCAGACCTTATTTATAATATTTTGCACAATGTTGAAAGGAGCTTCTTGGAAAGATTACATAACATTATCTTGTACCCGGCAAGTAGTCTCTGTCTCTGGTCACTGATGATGTGGTATTTCTGCAATCCGGATGATCCAAGCTGTTAAACTGTCTGTTGCCGCGCAATTTTCTGAAATACAGTACAGGATACATTCTGTAAATATTATAGATATGCATTGATATGTCCTGTAATTATATAAATATGGTACTCTGTAAGTGCCCTTCAGATCGATGATTATGATAATTATGTAGACAGTTTGCATATTTACCTTGAAACTTTGATCAGGATGTGCATTTTGATGGCATGGCAACTGATGTTGAAATGTAAAACTGCAAATGATAAATTTGAATTAATATGTGTGGCTTTCTCAGATGTTTTCAACTTTGCACACATAAATGGAACATTTACCAGTGCTTACTCTACCTGGAGTCTGGATCTTCACTGGTATTTGGAGGATTGATCACCATATTCTTAGACATAACTTCTGAAAGAAAAACAATTTTATAAATCATCTTATCTCTTAATACATATCCTACAAATCAGAGGCCTGTTGTTTGGGCAGAAAGCTTACTAAAATTCATGTAAAAGAAATGGAGAAACAATTTGATATATTCACTTAATATTCACAAAATTTCCATTGGCGGAAATGAAACCATGACTTGTTTAAATCAAATATCACCAGGTGGCAGCACAATGCCATGATCTCCACTGATCAAAACAGTAATCCAATCACACAAAGGAATTGGTCAAATCTACCAAAGAGGATAATTGTTAAATTACAGCGCATGAGCTGACATTGATTTTATTTATATATGAAAATCAGTATTTAAACACTCATTGGTAGAAATGACTTATCACTGATTAAATTATCATGGCATGAGACCATGACATATTTAAGTCGATTATCACCAGGTGGCAGCACAAAGCCATGGCTCAATGATCTCTGCTGATCAAACTGCATGATCTCATCAAAGAAATTTAAAAACTTATAATTATGAAGCATCAATCTTTGTGGAGAGTGTCAGCTCAAGATGACATATGGGTTTTTAATGAAATAATACAAGACTCGCCCATAACACCAATTAGACAAAAGCACATGAATAGACTAAATAATTAGTTATCGAAGATTATGTAATGATGTAGAATGTCATACAATAAACGATATATGCATTTTAGCAGACTGTCATGCATATAGATCATATAAAAGCAAAATATGGCAAACATACTGGCACTTAGCAATTTATTATATATACTCAATTGAAAGTGGTTGTATTTAATATACATATTCATATTACTATTCAAATCATAATTTAGAACAGTTTATGTTTTAACTCCTCTTGTGAGCAATAGAGTCTTTTCACTGAGCAGCCCTGAATTCGACAACCTAAGTCTTGCTTCTTCTCTTATTTACTAATTTTGCTTTACAGACATAGTAGGTCATAACTAACTGACTCGATAAATATAATTTTCTCCGGGAAATAACAGAAATCAACTAAATAATAAGATGTCTGCTGCTAGGACTTTGCCTCAGTCAATCAGAGTCAAGGGCGGGAACTTTTTCAGCCAATAGAATTGCAGTATTCTGTCATAGCCACCTGGTGGAAATACAGAGAACATTCTGTGAAAATCCACTATTATCATGCTATAATATATGCTAATGAGTGTTCTGCTTCAGTTAATTTCAAAATATATGGGTCTAATTGAGGGGGTTATGCAAGGTGCACATGTAACGTGATACCATTGCACAGTCTAATGCAGTTCATTGTTCTTGTATATATCTAACTAATTCAAGAGTATACAAAACTATACATTAGATATGAACAATTGTAATTGTCAACATCCTATGTTTCAACCAAGATAAATTATAAAATGTTATGTCATAATTCACATGTCACGTCCGTTGCACCACTCGCACGGGTGATCTACGAGCGATCTTCGAGTGCCTATGGGTGCCTCACGTAAGCATCATGTATGCTTGGCAACGGACGTCTGGCGAGCATTTTACGGACGTCCGGCAAGTGTTTTACGGACGTCCGGCAAGCGTTTTACAGCAGTCCGGCGAGCGATCTAGGATTGCCCCATGTACGCTCATAGAAAGAAGTTGTATATATAATTAACAGAGCCACGAGTGAGCACGTATAGCCAATTCTTGACGTACGTGGTCATACGTAGGTCTTGTACGTGATAGTGTGAACGCCCCTTCAGCAGCCCCTTAGACAATAATATTTCCATGAAATATTTAAATAAGGTCTGCTAAATACACTTGGAAATTATTTTAAAATATTATACGTTTGCAGGGATAATCCACCTAATCACCAGTGTAGTTTACAGAACAACTAAGACCTCACAATTACAATAAGACGATTGATGATTTTGTAATGGAGAGATGGCAAAGACGCATGTGTAGTATGTTGGTCTTAAATTGTCGTTGCATAATGATTTTCCTTGCCTGTAGCTAAGTGGACTTTAACACCTCCATGACCTTACTACTGCTTACTTGTTTCATGAGTAAATCAAAAATACATTACAATTAGGCCACGTATAGGAAGTGTAGTGCAACATCACCAATAAGAATGGCAAGTAGGTAGTTGGCAATATGTTCAATCAACTAAATAAGATGTCTGCTGCTAGGATGCACTTTGCTTCAGCCAATCAGAGTCAAGGGCAGGAACTTTTTCAGCCAATAGAATTGCAGTATTTTGTCATAGCCACCTGGTGGAAATACAGAGAACATTCTGTGAAAATCCACTATTATCATGCTATAATATATGCTAATGAGTGTTCTGCTTCAGTTAATTTCAAAATATCTCGGTCTAATTGAGGGGGTTATGCAAGGTGCACATGTAATTATATATAATTAACAGAGCCACGAGTGAGCACGTATTGCCAATTCTTGATGTACATGGTCATACGTAGGTCTTGTACGTGATAGTGTGAACGCCCCTTCAGCAGCCCCTTAGACAATAATATTTCCATGATATATTGAACTAAGGTCTGCTAAATATACTCGGAAATTATTTTGAAATATTATACGTTTGCAGGGATAATCCACCTAATCACCAGTGTAGTTTACAGAACAACTAAGACCTCACAATTACAATAAGACGATTGATGATTTTGTAATGGAGAGATGGCAAAGACGTATGTGTAGTATGTTGGTCTTAAATTGTGGTTGTATTTCATCATTCTGGGGTAACTTGTATACAATATAAATTAAGAACCACCCTATTACCACACCTTAAACCCTGTCCCGTAATAACCATTGATGGGACAGGGGTACCGGTTTGCCCATGACACAATGATCACTTGCATCTGTAGGACTTGGTGCAGGCAACTGCTTCTCTCAGCTGCACTGCATTATCCCTGTATCCCTTTGTCATATTTATTTCATACACTTTTGATCAACCAACCGCTCAAATTGCATAATGATTTTCCGTGCCTGTAGCTAAGTGGACTTTAACACCTCCATGACCTTACTACTGCTTACTTGTTTCATGAGTAAACCAAAAATACATTAGTGCAACATCACCAATAAGATACAATGGCAAATAGGTAGTTGGCAATATGTTGGTGGTCGTACCCGACAGGTTTCAGTGTATATATATATATATATATATTATTGAATAACCAATCACTTTGCAATCAGAATTTTTGGTACAAAATTTACTAGCTTTCAGAAAGCACACAAACTAAAGACATGATTGAATGATCGAGTACAGTTCTTTCATGACTTGTTGATCATAATTGTGAGGTGGTCTTAATTGCGAAGGGGTCTTAAAATGTTAATCTGTACCTTTGTTGTCTATAACTTGAATTGCAAAACTAACTGCTGTATTCATGTGGTAATTGCGATTGTGTGGCACCTGCCATTCCAGCATTGCAATCGAGCTCAGTCCATTAGTTGCAGTTGGAACTGACTTCTCAGTGGCCAGCCAGACAGGGTTGCTATAGCAGCAGCATGTTATTGCTTGCCTGGCAGACAGAATTGGCTGTGCAGGGGACCACCACCAGGTAGCGCCTCACCTGTTGTCTTAATGGCTTTTTCAGATTAAGGAACTTAGCAGGCGAAACATTTCCGCTCACAAGGGGGCCCAAAGATAACCCCCAAGCCCCCTTTAGCACCGTGCCCTTCGTCCGTCCATTTTTACTGTCATATCCTCTTATTTATAGAACTGAGCTAGTGGCAATGACGTCAGGACTTTGTGATTTGTTTACTTTGTGACGTAAGAGGAGGGATCTCCTCTGATTGGTTAATGTGAAAGAAATTTAGCAAGAAATAAACAAATTGATTTTAAAGTGAAAAGAGCAGTTATTATATGCCTATTTCAAGGTAGAATAAAATTCGTAAATATATACCATGTATGCATTAATAATATCACTCATTCCTTCACTTTTATTAGGCTTCAGTGCATTCAGATGGATCACGTTTTAAAAGCCCACCAATCTGATATTACATGCCATGTTTGTATTGCATTAAAATCCTACCTGTCTCTACCTGGTACACGAATGATAGCACAGGTTGGCACAGGAGTAAATTGTAGTGAAATCACTCTTCATGTACACGACATGTAGTGGATGCGGAGTAAATTGTGAAGCAGTCTAGTCTACTAGTGGCAGGGGACTGGGGTGGCTGATACCTGACTAACTGATCCCCTCATATTAGCTGTGCTAGTCTCAGTCTTGTTTGTTGCCAACCAGTTTTTCTCTCTCTTATTTTTTTTTCTTTTTTTTTTTTGGCACTCATTTTTTCTTCATGTGCTGCTCCTAGAAGGGTGAGGGGGTAGGGTGGCTGTATTCAGAGGGTAAAGGGGTAAAACCCCATCAATTCCTTGCATGGCACCACCAGTGCTTCTGCCCCTTTTATCCCAGAACTGGCTGTCGTCAGTCAATCTGCCCCGATGATACCCAAACCCCTCTGCAATTCACAAACACTCCAAATAAGCAAATAAGCAACATTAACACCAGTGCATCATAAAATCATTGTTCATTGACCTAACAGCTTATTCATGCTCTTATTAGCATATTTACTTATTCATTGACAGAGTACCTTTTAATCTATTAATTGATTTATTGATTTATTCATGTTTTCAACTGTCGGTTTCATTCGTACTTTCGGATAAACTAATTAAATATACTTGCTTATTCACCCATTTATTTCTTACACTAAGAAAAAATTGTCCGGCTGATTTCCTACAAAATTATGGATGGACACCAGGGAAGCAATCATTTGATTTATTTCCTTATCACCCACCATATAACCTACTGAGATAAAGACAAACTTTGAAAAGATAAAGAAACTGACATGAATAGTTAAGTGTTATGACACTATTGACTTTTAATTAGTGACTGTATTGTATTGTTATGTATTGTATTGTATCAGTGTTACTGGTCCGAATATTACCTTGTATGACCAGCTGCCTCATGTATTGGTAATGATGAGATGGTAAGGCTTGAAGTCTAAGCCATGGTACATTTACTCCATGGGTGGATTGTTGGCCTGCAAAAATTTATGACAATCAATTTTACATCTAATGCAATTAATATCCCAGCTGAAATGTAGCCCATGAAGCGTGTCAAGACTGGAATTCGAACCCAGGATCTATAGCAGAGCTAGACAATGCCAACCGCTCGAGTTCTAATCAAAATGTTTTATCACAGAAAGATAAGGAAAGCACATCCTCTGGGTTCTGAGAAAAGAACCAATTCAGTTGAGAGAGTACTTCTGACAACACCCTGACACTGCAATGAAGTTGAATTGAAGAGTGTGCATTCCTTGCACGAGTTGAGCTTCTCCTGCAACATGTTGCCCCAAAGTGTTTTGGGGGTTGCAATCTGCGCCCCTTCTCATTCACCCCAATATATATCTTGGCAAGGGTGATGAACCCCATTGCAATGTTTGCTTTTGATCAGGCCAGCTGCTTGGTGGTCACAAAAGGGAAAGGAAAAAAGAGGAAAAAAATTCACAAGCGAACGTGATGGGAAATTAGAAGACCAGGCAATGAATCAGTGAACTCGTTCTAGGTCAGATGTCTGGCTTCTGGGCTGACCAATGTATTCTAGATTTTTTACTGAACTTTTCCTTTTTTTTTTTTTTAAAGAGGGGGTTAAGTTATCTGTTGTTTTAGATACAGCGGAGCACCAACAATTAAGACCACCTTTACTTGGGAATCACTTAAGTGGTTATACATTGATAACGGACATATGGGGCCCAATTCATTTATTCGCGCAAGCATATTGTGGTAGTGATCTTGATACGGGGGGGGGGGGGGGGGTATACCTAGGGGGGTTTAACATGAGTCTTTAACAGCTCTTTATTTCTACCTTGAACAGTTTCCTGCTTTTACAACGAGAAACCAGCAAAATCACAATTTATGTCTATAGTTAGCATGACATACATACAGGAAGCCGACCTTCTAACCACTAGGCCATCCAGAATCCCAAAAATGAAGAAAAAACTACAAAGCAACTACAAGAAAGAAACCCATAGAATGATCCCCTGTATTAGTGGCGAACTATATTACTGCGTTTGTTTGCCTGTGATGTGCAATACACATTCCTGTCACATTTTTGGAGGCTGCTTTAGATCTTGTTCATTATCTGCACCTGTCACATCAATCAAAGAGAAAGGGACTGCCATTAATTACAGGTAGAAAGAGCCCAGCAGTCATTACAATCAGTGACAGAGAATAACCCTGATGCATACCATCTACACACTATCTACAGTGAAACCTCATTTTAAGAGTAACGATCACCTCAGTATCAATATTAGGACCAACTTATCATTGATACCACAGAATTATTAACCAAGGTCATAACAATCTCAATATGAAGGTCAGAAATTTTACCAAAAGAAATGTAAATAGACTCTTCAAATACATGAAACACGTACTCCGCCGACTATAAAATTATGCTCTTGTCGTGCCTGTTCAAGCATGAGACTTTCTCAGCTCCCCAAGGTTATCTTGACTGTTCAGCTCTGCTCTACATTTTCTGTCTGTATGCTGTATCTTACCAACAACACAATAAAACTTCACTCTTGAGACCAAAACTTGTGAGACTGATTGTCCTTTTAACGGCGAGGTAGTTTTAATTGAAAGGTACAAAATGATCAAAATAGAATGTGTACTGGCTCTAAGATTTAGCGGTTTTTAGTGGCCATATACAGCGTAAGGTGGTCCTAAGGTGGGGTTCTGCTGTGTATATGTAAAAACGTGCCATAAAAATATCACAAAAAGTAGTATAAACGAGTAATATTACAAGTCAAAGGTGAAATATATGGGAGGAACCGACAATCTAATCAAATGACGTGGTGACAGCTAAGCATGCTTTTTAGTTAAGGGGGGAGTTGCCAGGATAAAAAACGATCTAAATTGATGATGTTGTCATTATGTATTAGAACAAATATATTAAGGAAAAGTTCTTACCTATGAACAATAAACCTTCATTGGAAGCTAAAGATTTCGAATATCTAGATAATGCACTTATCTGCGTATCCTTGAAATGCATATAACATTTACAAATTGCCGTTATGTAGTGCAGATTATTTCTTCTTAATTCTGACAGATTGACAATGTCAAATATTACTGGGTTTAGACTTGGAAGATGTATGTTTCTTCCAAGGTTTAGACTCCTAGGTGGCCTGAGTGGGGTTTTAGGGTCTTGAGCGATAATGTCTACACACGAAGCTAGGGGTGTGCATGGTTGAAGTGTGTGGGGTTAAAAGAAGAAAAAAAATCATGTAAGATTTATGGTAATGTTTTTGCTGAATTGGCATGTCGTTTCTTTATAAATCGTAACCGTCATTCCCCTATCTTTCCAGTGTCAATATATGACAATGCCAGATAAGAAAGACTTCTATATAACTGTAGAATGATGAAGGTGACTTGGATTACTAGTCAACCATTGACTAGACAAATGCTGAACAAATGTGGTTAGAGCTAATGCAGGTAGGGCTAATTATAAAAGAATATATAGATAATGATGGACTTAAAAGCAGACATTCGGTCAGTTACATGCCATTTGATAGATTATTACTTCACAGGCACAGTTTGCTGTCACTCCAATGTCAGTTTATTTGTGCAACCTTCTAATTCATATTCATACGGCACCAGAAAATAAAAACTGCTTTTATTTTTAGAAATACATCTATATTTTCTTTGCACCGTTCTGTATATATGCTTTATACAATAAAGTTTGACTCAAAACTGTATGAATTGTACATTCCGATATATTGGCACCACAATCATATATCAAATTTGATTAGCAGTCACACTTGGGAGTTCAAAATGTTCTTGTGCCATGGTGTTTATTACGGGTGATTACAATGATAAGAATATACATGTCTGAGTTAAGAAAACATTTATATTTATATAAATCATGATTCCACTAAATTTCAAAAACAATTGTCAATTAGATCATCTGAGATATATAACATGTACAAAATACTGATATTTGCAACACTTTTTGATACAGACAATATTTTTAATAAAACCTTTGCCTAATATTTGACATTGGTGCTTATGACTACATGTATATTATTAAATTTTTTAAATTAATAGCTATCACTTCAGCACATACATTGCGTTAAATCATGCCCATCGTCATCATTCTGTTGCCCAGGTGACAGGCATATGCTTTGATGGATTCATTGTAGCACTCCGCTGATGCAAGCGTGTCGCCTCATGGCCACTGAGCTATGTCAATAGCTATCCAGATGCTATAATAATCACGCGTTGAATAAATAGAACTAGGCATACATTCATGAAGGCAAGGTATGACAAGTATTGCATCGCTATACCAGTGCTAGTATTGGGCTGGTCTTTCACTTGCCTTAGCATGTACATGTATGCCAAGCACAAGGCACCACTCAATTGTTTGAAAAAAATATTTGTATTATCACTGTCTGAAAGAAATAACTGACACAGCAAAAAAAAAAAGCGGTTAACATGGTAGCGAATCTTGGTGGATGGGTTCTATAGAAACCTTTATGAAATTACATGTGGTGTCTGCATTGCAATTCAGCAATTGTGTATTTATATTGAAGACCATGAGACACTGTCCATGTAAGCAACTTGGGCATTTTCATCTACCTTATATATCTACCTCTGCATAGTTCATGCCCAACTACCAAAGGCCATCAAGCAATTTGCTGGCTAAATGCTGGAAGGTGATACAATCAACAGTTGTCAAGTAGCCACCAGGAGGTGCTATAAGGTCATGAGGGCTCGTATGGCTATTGTTCAAGAGGGACTTGCCTTTATTCAGTCTACTGAATATGTAGGGACTCATATCGGACTCATAAAGAAGAGCTTAAGAATTTAAGTCTCATTACTGTTTTGTTGAACTAATTGCATTTCCTTTGTCTTGAACAAGAGATTCCATGAATATTTCTGTGCCTATTTGTGCCTCACTGGTCCGAAGACAGCTTGAAATATGAGGTTTCGTGCTGTGATTTAATGTTTACGTGCAAAATTTGCCTTGGGGTATACTAAAGAAACAACGCTCCGAAAGAGAAAGACAGGGCTTGTATGTTTCATACTAGGTCAGAGGAAGTCGAACACATCATGCAGACACTGAGCAGCAGCCGCATCAGACATTGTGCATCCGATATAGGATGGAGATTAGAAAGGGCTCCGAATGGCATATAAAGAATGCCTCTGACATTCCGGCCAGGTGCGAAACCGGCATCCTCAGAGTGTGCAGCCAACTACCTGCCTGGTGCCCCTTCCTCTTGGGCCTCGGAGGAGCATTTGGTTTCAGCAATTGATGCCTTGAGTGATGTTTCTGATACTGTTGTAAGTCGAACCCTCAGCAGAGAAGTTGCTTATTGTATATGTAAAGCGTCCGCGTGGTTATGTACAGTGTGTGCTGGTCTGACTTAAACCCAAGAACTTTTTTTAACCCACTGTGCCATTTTGTTTCTTCAGCAAGTGGTTGCTGGGGCCACTTCCGGTCCACGTGCTCAGGCTGCTGCTGCTTTTTTTTCCTCTATTTTTTTACGTCCCCTTTTCTGCTGAAGAGCCATTGAATGGCTGAGGAGGACAAATGTTTTTGCTAGGAGCAGTTGTCAATTTTTAACACCAGTTCGCATTATCAGGAGTATGTGTTGGCTCTTGAACACTGCAGATACGTAGCACATTCAACAGATCTGCCTATCTTGCAAGAAGCATGGCCTCCCCAACATGTTTATACGTCTGCCTTTGATTAACAAACAACCACCCATCCTGGCAGCATGAGCCAAAAGGAAATTTAATCTTGTAAATCCTCTCTTGTTGCTGTAAAGCATTTTAACTGGTTGAGATCTGACATACTGATCTGTACAGAATTTAGATGCAGTGAAAGCCCAAAATACGACCACCTCACCATTAAAATCTATACTAACGAGGCCAAAATGTTTTGGTCATAACTATATATGAATTAGACTATTAAGGCTTTACAAGCTGAAATATCAAATTTTGTCATACCGTCATCTGATAAGTTTAACCTTGTACCTTTGCTAGAGCCCATGTTTGTTTCTCCACAAGACTCAGACTCTAACCTATCAGTGAAGATGCTCTCTGACATTTGACCAAGTGTCTCGTTGTCTGACCACCAGTAATCAGCTCTCCTGTCAAGAAACCAGAGGGGAAATTAATATCATTGTGACGTCACAATGTGGAACAACAACTCAACCAATCAGAAAGCAGTTCGTATGGTATCGTTTATTGCATTAGGATAGATGGATGCAGTTATCCAGGTGGTTTCGAGGGTGTTCATAGCCAAGAAAAACTGTCAGAAAAGTAAGAACAGACCAGAGGAAGAATGTGACCCCTTATCTGCTGCACTAGCCCACTAGGTGGCAGGTTAGAGCAACCTAATTACTAGTGACCCCTAGTGCCCAACAGGCCAAGGGGGCAGACTAAAGAGCATACACTACGGCCCAAATGGTCATCTAGATAAGAGGGCTCAGGAGAGGTAGGAATAAAATGTTGATCTCTTACAAAAACAAGCAACCTACAGAAGCCTCAGACTATGAAGTAGGACCTCTGAAGACTTCTAAAACACTTTAAAGCCCACGGAAATATATCAAGACAAACTTGAGATAAACCTCAAGTATTCATTGATTTCTGTTCCTGCTAGACATTTATTAATTTCATTATTCTATACGAGAAATAGACAAGGATTATTCGTACCATTTATGAGATTAATCAATATATAATAAGTATCACAGCAAGATTATCACACCTATAGGAAAAATATTTGGAATAATATGATACAGTACAAATGGAAACATTTTAATATATAAGGGCAGTTTCAGAATGTTTTGATATCAACTTGTATTTAGGTCTTCTGTAGCCCTTGTCATTAAAACTGCTCCAATGCATATATATACTGATGTTATAGAATGGCTTTCTAGATTTCTGAAGTTAAGAAACAAGAGTTTGTCATAAAAAAAGTTGTTCTTAGAACCGTTGTAAGATATTCAGTTTATAATCCCATGTCAGTGGCTTCTAATTTAAGAGAAATACCTCAGCAAGATTTACATTGTAAACGACACATTTCAATTCATGATGAGTGTAAAATACATACATTAAAAGAATTAATAAGTCTGAGAGATGGATATGGAATGTGATGCTGTGGCGTATGATGAAATAATTATTATCATAAGTGACATTTGTTTCAATTTAGCCTGGGTGCTGTTTTTGTTTTTACATTGTTTTCACTTGGTTGTGAATAAAGATTATATATATATATATATATATATATATTTTTTTTTTTTTTTTAGATCTATTCTTAACGCTATCTGAGAGAGCCCAATGTGTTTCCAGTTGATTTGAAATTCCTTTAGAATTATCACATCGTAATTACTTTGGGTGAGAATTGCATACTAAAATATAGTAGTGAAATGTGCATATGCCAAACTATAATTGTTTTTTTTTTACAATCTTTATGTTATTTGGGCATTTGCTGAAGACGTTGATGCAACACGGCCTATGTTAAATAAAATGCTTGTTTCTTAATAAAATTAACTTGCAATGTAGAATTATATGTGTAAACAAACTGGTAATATCTATGTTAAAACGAACTGGAGAGTTCATATACTAAATCATTCAGAGAAAACTGTATGTGGAAACTATTTGAACTTGTAAGCGTTGTAACTTTTGAATATTACTTGTGATGCCAATGTGAATACATTGTAGCCTACTTGTGGAGTTCGGAACATCCTATCATGATGCAACTAATAATTCAGATAATATTCATAAAACTAATTTAAGGTAACCTGTCTGGGAAAGTGCGAGTGGTAATTAGTGTTTTTCTGGCATTTTTTGAGGCGGCCATAACTCACTTGAGCTCTGGAGTAGCTCTTTGAGATAAAGATGGGACCCCGCAGCCCCAGACTCAGTCAACCTGAATAAAACATGGATAAGACACCTCAGGTTCGCTTTGAGGCCCAAGAAAACATTAGGCCCTATAGCATGGTCAATAAATACTGGGGTCAGCTATGCCAAAAAATGATGCTGCATAAAATCATGCTCAAATAATTTATTGAGGTCGTATACAATTCAGAATGTGAATAAATACACGCTGTATTGTTCGTACAGCAGAACCTAGCACTCTTTAAAAAAAAACATTTATGCAGAGTTTACTGGCTTTTTAGTTGATTAAGGTGGTCTTTTGAAATACTGAGGTGACAGACATGGTTCCTGTTGAGGTCAATAAATGCAGCAAAATATTTTATTTACTTGACATATCATACAAAATAAAAAAACTGCATAACCAGCATAATTATTTGGCCTGATAAACATTACAACAAAATGGTCAGCATTGCTTGATTGAGAAAATATTTCGGTTGTCCAACAGCTAGTATAAATAACAATAATAACATAATCTCTATCCTATTCCAATTCTTTCAGAATCTAATTTGCTTTCTTTATTGGCTTATTTCCAATATTTCTGATGTTTAATGCAACTTTTCCCCTTCTTTGTTTCATTAGACCATACCAGACATTCTAGCCATTCATGTATCAATATTCCTTCATATTTTACTCTCTTTATGTCTTGTAGTTTCTCTCTGTTCTACCTATCCTTCTATCCCTTTGATATGCAAATCACATGCATTAATAATTACCAAGTCTGTGGATAGCCTTCCATAGACACCAGATCTGAAAAGTTGATTATTTGATTGCCAAGTCGGCGTAAGATCTTGCCCGCCCCTCTACTTTGTGCTATGCCCAGGGGAACAATGTTTATGACATCTGATCCGGGGGTAAATATCTGCAAACACCATGTGTACATCATATCTGTACTTCACACCATGGGGTCAACAGTGCAGGACAGCTAATACATAAGGCCACTCTTAGCCGTTGCTTGCTGACAAAATTTAATTTATTACCAGTTTTTGCAAATTTAAAAGTGCTAACACCAATGACAATAAATACATCTGAATGACTAATGATTTTTAATGAATGAACCCTGAAATACTAATTTTAACCAAATCTGAGAAATAAAATAAAACGGGCATTTCACTGCAAAGCCTAATAAACATATGATAAATATGTAGACTATTATCTGACATTGCTCCTAAAAATAATGAAGGTTACCATGATGGAAATATGTAGTATCTGGTAATGGCTTAATTGTGAGGCTGGTCAACGTATAACAATCCAATTATTAAAGTTGGTAAATACAACGGTGAAATTATAAACTCAATTGTTTCCACGATGAGTGACCTTGATTTGATGCACCATTGCAGTGTTCAACAGGATCCTTTACAACCCATGCTTTGTGTACTACATCCTCTCATCGGTTTCTTTTAATATAAATATATTTGATTGTAGTCCATCAGAACTTGAATAGTACTTGACCTATGAAAACAAACTGACCCCAACACTCTGTAGTGACAGCCTACACCCAGTTTACACACTCAACCGTTTAGTCTACTCTCTGTTCCTGGACGCTTAACACAGATAAGCCTCAGATAGACCATTTCGTAATTCTCTGGTATGTCACTCACAACTGCTGTTGGTTAATTGCTGAAAAAGAATTTGGCTAACCCATGTTATTCCCATGAGAAGTGTCTATTGATCTGTGATTTTCATAACATCAGTTATGCATTTATAACCCCCTGCTTTCCACTCCATGTTCAACTTGTTATTTTTGTTTCAAATTGTAAACTTCACATTCTTTTTAATTTTGTAGCATTAAGTAGAATTAAACAATGTGTTATATCAATCTAAAGAAGTAATCGTTCCTAATACATGTAAATATATTAAATATGAGTTATTCAATTTTGTTGGATATGTTTATAAATTACCAAAAAGTCTCCTTAATCTAATTTATAAACCATGCCATTCCGTGTGTAACAAATATGAAAAATGTCTTCTACTGGTGTATATAATACGAGAAATTAGGTGAGCTAATATAAAGCTTTGGCAAACATTACCTATCGCATCATAGTCATAACATGTGCCCTTTGAATGGCATAACAATTTACAAATGTACATAAAAATACTACATGTGTTTTATGCAGTATAGAAAGAAATAAAGTATAACTATATAGGCTAGATTACATAACAAATTTACATGTACCCTATGTACGTGACATGTAAGACATAACATGAAACGAACCACTGCAAATGAAAACAATGTAAGAAACACAGAAGTGACATGATTTATTGCAAAATCAATCAGAAAACAAACATATATAGTTAAATTTTATTTTACGTCGAGACCAACCATTAGGATAAATCATGGTATGACATGTAGCGGTGAAAATTAAGTCGTGCCCAGTCAGGACAACATCGTCGATCCGAATGTTATCTGTGTGTACAATATGTTGGCAACAATGTTCACACTGAACCCAAAACACATGCCACGTCGTTTCAATGTTGGCTCAGTGTTGCCAATATCATCTGCTTACTTGAGGCTCTTACTTTTTAAACAATACATCTGACTGATGCTGTCAACTAATCTAGCCAACTTCAGCCCGATTTGCCATAATATCAAAGAAATAAAGTGTGTTTTAAATGTGAGGTTTTACTGTACTTTGCAGGTGTGAGTATCTTAGCCGATGATCCAGTAATCGTAACAGAGGGGAACGGAATCCAGCTGGAGTGTCTGTCTCACGAAAACACCCAAATTTCCTGGACATTCCAGAGACATCTAATAGAAAGAGGAGAACACTACACGATTCTCCAATCCAACACAACCCCTCGAAGTAGTCTCCTACTCGTGGAAAGGGCAACACCCCAAGATGAGGGAGAATATTTCTGCCATACCTCTTCTTTTGTTACCGACACTGTCAATGTAATAGTGATCAGGGATAGTTCACAAAGTAAGTCACACATTATACATTTTTGATGATAAGTATTGGCATATGATGTATATTGTATATTACCTTTAGGGTTAATAAATTCCTGCTATTATCAAAGGAATCCACCAGGGCCTAATTCGTCTGTATGTGAGTTAAAGGATAAGATGTTGATATGATGAATATTCTGCTCAGTTGAATTTTTAAACCATGTACATAAGAGCTGATGCTTCCCATAGCTCCCATTTACATAGTCAGCCATCTTGCTGCTGAGAGCAAAATGGATGATCTTCGTCAAATTCAAGATAAATTCCAGCACTATAGTCATACGTTTCTTTGGCCCATATTCTTGTGTTGGTGATTGCTTAGTTGTCTTTGCGGTTATGTATTGCCACAGCCTAAACTTACTCTCTGATAGACACTGAACAGGAAGATCGTAACCCATGCACCCAGAGTCTCCCCAAAAAAAAGCCATTCTAACCATCAAGGAACAGCCAATGTGCAGTCATTGTCCATGAACGGATTGTTGCCTTGTAAATAACCCGTTTAAGACAATTGACAGTTCCGATAGTAGCGGGTCCAACTGTATTCAGAACTGTGTTGGTCTAGACAACTTATACCTCCACGGCTCTCTGGACTGAAATATTGAGCTTCCTGCTCAGACTTGTATTAGACAATATGATTGCATGGTGTAGTAGCCAATTATGCTGGTTTCACGGAGAACTGTAGATTGAGGTCTGATTGGTCCCGGGACAGGCTGTCCTACTTGAGCTATTTATGGCTTTCGAAGTCTATAAATAGATCCCAATTCTAGGTGAATAAAAACCAGAGCTTTCTCGGAGGAACTTATAAATGTATGAGATCAGAAGATTGCTTGAGTCCATGATTAATTACAATGTCAACAAATTGCCAAATTTCTGACTGCCATAAATATGTATTATAACAAAATTACGAAAATGCATGTCTGTAGGTGTTTTATTAGTAGTGGAGATGTGGAGGTTTGGGAAAATATGAATTTTCCCTCATTACTATGTGTACCATAAGGACTAATTAAGTATACCATATCATATCAACATAGTGTTGGGGTTCTGCCACCCGCCTGCCCACCCAGCTTACAGACAACTTATCACCGAAGTAACTACAATACCTTCAGCAAATGTTTTTTGCTAAAGGTAAAAAGTGGCTTTTGAAAATCTCAGGTTAAACCCCAAAATCCTTACCCAAATGCCCTCCACCCAAGGAGAGCTAAAGGGTCAGTCCTGGTGGCCTGATTCAGGTCTTGGCAACAGTTGCTGAGAGAAGAGCAAGGACTTCCTCTGTGAAAGAACCGGGTGCTCAAGTTCTTGTGTTAATGGTCAAATAGTCAGTCTGAAAGAAGTTAGAACCCCAGGACACTTGGCTTAAATGTTTTTCTAGCGTTTTCCTGGAGCAGTTAGGGTGCAAAGACTACCCAAGCCTGGATTGTCTAAGGCACAGCGGTGTCGAAAATACCCCTGAAACGATCTGAGGCATAGTCCACGAGGCTGGGTTTGTTTAGCAGAGCAGAAAATATCAGAGAAATATCAGGAAAATAGAGAAGACTGTGACGGCTATTGCACAATCTGAATGTCTTAAAATTCAGTAGATTGGCAAGTCATTTGAGTAATAGCCACATATATATCTGTTCCCCTTCCCAGCAAGCAATCGTATTTACCCTTGCTAACATATTTAGAAACCCCCCTGCATCCTTTCCTCTTTTACTAGAGAGTGCCTAGGAACCTGTTGATGCGGTGGCAAAGAAACTGCCGCGCGTTGCAACGTGTATTTCCTGTGTTTATGTTTGCTGCTCTCAAAGATTCGGGGAATTTTCTCTTCTTTTAACCTCACCATTTTCTTCATCCCTCCACAACCCAGAATATCCTGAACAAGGGGACCTGCGCATGTTTAGCATGGACAAACAGGTGGCTGATGCACATTCATCTAGATTCTTCCAGGGATTTTGAGATCCAAGTTGAGATCAAATACCTGCCCAACTACATGACCCACAGGTGTTATTCATTTGCCCTTTAATAACATCCTGTCCTGAGCTATATGTGATTATCACTCACATTCTGAAGCACTTGTGAAATCTTCAGATTCTTATGGGGCCAGTATTCCTACAAGTTTTAAATTCTCTGGAATGTATTGAATTGCACTGCCTTAGTGCCACAGGTCTGAAGCTTAGTCAGCTTATATCATTGAAAAAACAGGCCGACGTAATGATGTGGTTATGTGCTCAAAAAAACATCATCACTTATTGTTTTTGTTAGAATGGTTCTGTACTTCTTTTTGGACCACTACAAGGCGAATCACTCTAACCACATTGACTGTCACTCAGAAGTATAACATGAATGGATTCTAAAAGAAAAATAGAATAAAACCAATATACTGATTCAATGAGGTAGAATGTCGTGACTATTGTTTAATGTCGTGACTACACTTAATATCTGATATTTTGTTTTTGCAACAATCACATAGCTTGACCTTGGCAATAAATTTGTTGATATACCACTAAATGCCTCAAAGATGTCGTATTCATATTCCTTGACCTTCAGAACATAGGTATAGACATTTAATTTGTTATGCTTGCTTGCTTAGTTACAGAGATATTGGCAAAAAAAACATTTTTCCATAATGGCCGCCACTAATTTGCATATATACGAAAGTTAATTATCACTATTTACTGAAACTAATTCTTAATGTTATTCTTTTGATTGCAGAAATAGATACAACCTTTATTTGTATTTTTTGCATGCCTGATTGTAGTAATAATAAAGAAAATAAATAAAAATTAATTAACAATTTGCAATTTGGCGGCCATTTTGTTTATGCAAATTAGAGGGTGAAAAACGCAAAATTTTGCATGGGAACCGGGTTCATCAGATTCAGCATATCTGAATTATGCCAAAAAGTCTGGTTCCCAACTTTTACCTAAAAATGCCCCTAACATTTACATTTTTGCAGAAATCCCACTAGTCTATAAAATCTTTTTCTTTTCTCTTTAAATTTGATTAAAGTGAAGGGAATATGATGGTGGTGCAAGGGCATCATATAACCTAATTCATTTTTTATAATTTCAACAGATTTGCAAAAACTTCAGGAAAGTCTTAGTTCTTTCTGCATTTGGAGACCACTTTGGACTTACTTAGTCTCTAAATAATTCCTGAATTTCTTTTGTGTTGTTCAGAAAGTGTTCTGTATGCAATCCTCATTCCTCAGCGAGGTGTCGATCTTTCTTGGCACATCTGGCGGATTGTTCAGGGCTCGGATGATTTCCTCTGCCAATCACTAAACACTCCTGCAACTCTGTCTCTTCCTAAACATTGAAAACATAAACTTGGCAGTGACCAAGGTTTGGCAGCCATTGAAAGAACCTTATATTTACAAACAAAGTATTTAAGAAGGCTGCTGGGGCTCAAACCCCCTTGCCAGACAATGATCCAGTCGGGGGCAAAGAGTCTGGTTGTGTTTACCCCAAAAATACAAACAAATAAAGAAGCAGGCCTCCACTCACAGCAATTACTACTCTAGGCTTAAGAATGCACTCCCGACCAGTCTTCTCAATATGATTCTGATTATGGATATGACAGTATACAAAACTGTTAATTAAGATTTCTCATTGGCGTCATTGCGATAGGAACTGCATATTACTCAAATATTTGGTTAGTCTCGTTTGTTGTCTATCTTCACACATGGATCCGTCTTTGCAACTCATTGTCTGTATACTTTTTGTCTCTCATACATTACTCTATCATATTTCTTTATTTTCTTCTTCTGCTAATCTGTACTACCTTCTAAATGTAAACTTCTCTAGTTCTTTGTTATTTCTTGTTGTTGTTCGTGTGATGGAAAAGATAAGTTAGAGATTGTAATTTTTTTTTATTTTTTTTACAAATTTAAGCGAAAAATGATCACCCATCATCATTTCCTAGATAGCATGCCAGGTCATCCTGACGATCGAAATCAGTCCAACATGGCCGACAGCGGCCAATGGCTCGATGTCCCTTGATTGTTTTTTGCCAGATTTGTTTGAATGGCCGCAAGTGTTTTTTTTACCATATAAGATTGTTTATAATATTCTAGATCTATTTTTCAAACTTTCTCTTTTCTTTTTCCAGTAAAAGTGGTGAAAATCGTTGAACCCTCAGAGAGGCAACTGACAGTGGAGGCCTCTGGAACATTCACCCTCAAGTGTGAAGCAGAAAAAGGGGCGGACATCGAGTGGTTACATAATGACTCCCCTATCCCAGCGACACCAAGATCAGTCATCACCACCCAGAGTAAGAATTTTACCATATACAGAGAAATATACCTTGACATGTCATCCTGTTAATTATTGTTATAGCTTTTTGTAAAACTAAGTAATTATCATCATCCCAACTCTCCGCTTGTTTGGGAATCCTCTGGAATGAAGATGAGTATTCCAACAGGTGGTCATACTCTATTGGAGAGTGACTTTATTCCCTATAGAGGGTTCATTTTACTCCTTTAGCAGAGTGATTTTAGTCATATGTGTTACATTGAGATTGAGTAGCATCGTGACCATCAGTACGTTTTTGTTTTGTCTGATCTTTGATTCCACATGCAGTTGAATACAATGGTTTACATGGTCCACCAGACAACGGTTGATATGTTACTAAGATATATTTTCATCTCAAGCTTTATGACCTTGCAGGAAGCCATGTATCTGTGACCAGTTTTCTTTCCCGCCATTATGTTCAAATCAACGCGAGTGGGCAGTATGCTTGTGCAGATCAGAGCGACCCAAGGAACAAAGATGTGATTCAAATCAGCATCACGGATGCTGTCGATGGGAAAGGTGAAAAGCGCTCATAGATTTTCATAAAAATCATAAATGAAAAATACTCTTGGGTGTTTTAATGGGAAAATGTCGTCAGAGATTCTTAAGCTATCAGGTTCCCAATATATTTAGTCGTTGAGGAAGCCCTTCGCGTCAAGTGTCGAAGTGCTTCACTTCAGAAAAAGAGGAATGTCAAACTTGCAATTCTATACCATGATTATTGCAAAGCTATCGTACGGGGTGAAAGTACAATATGGGACTATACATTGGCCTATGTAGATTATGTATCCAACGATAAGAAAGATTTTACTTGTAATTCAATCACTTAATTTGGGAACCAGCATTTTTGCAAGTAAAGTTAGTAATTGTGTAGATATGGTAGTATGCAAAGCCATGTGACAACTGGACTAACAATGTCATTTTCTCAGCTCCAGTGGAGATCGTAGACCTGAGCAGCAGCACTGTCACAATAATGACGTCAAAGCCCATTGTTCTTCGGTGCATGACGGATGACAGTACCGATGTTGTATGGCTGAAAGACAACGTCATGGTGACGATGCAAGGCAACTTCAACATCACAGCGGATTATGATCCCGCTGCTAGGAGAAGATTCAGTTTACTAACAAAGTTGAATGCCCAACCATCAGACAGTGGCACATACACTTGCAAGAACTTGGCTTACTCCCTGGACAAGGATTCAGTGGCTGTGACTGTCAGAGATGAAGGTAACTATGTTTACAATTGGTAGAACCAGTAGCACTAGTAATTCAAGGGCCTCGCTGGGTAATTTCTCGTCCCTCGGACATTTTTAAGTATATTCAGTGAAGGTGCTGCTTTAGTTATAACTATCCATATATATACGAATTGACAAATACCTGAAGCTATAACAAGCCGATCCAAGCCCTGTAAATATCCATAGAGACACTTAATAGTCAAATGTGTGGATTGTTTGGATAAGTAATATTAAGTGTCTAAACAGAACTGTCAGGAAATGGTCAGTGGTCACGTGACCCTAGATTATTGAAGAATTTAGAAAAATGTCAATCTCGCGCATATGCAATGTACCCCTTGGTGATTAATTTCTCGAAAAATTCTCGAATTGTAGGCAAACGTTATGAAGAGCATCTTCGATGAACAACTTTGTAGTAATCTTATGTAACAGAGAGGCTGCATCCATTAAACCCAATCTCATATAGTGTAGCTCGATCTTAAGCTTTCACTATGGGTATTCAGATCGAAAATAAACCAAACTTGTATTAAGAGAGAAGAATAGGAGATGGCAGAGGAGCATGTCTTCGGACGTCAAAACTTTTAAAAGTGATCTTACATAACAGAGTGGTAGTCTTTCATTTAGCATTTGTCTTAATTTTACACTGAGCTGCAGTTTTATAAAGATTGTAGCGGTGACAGGTGAATTTGGCGCGTATCAAGTTCGTGCCGCCGAATTCACTAGAATCGACTGGTGGAGTTTAGTTAATTCGGCGATCGCTATTGGTGAATTCGGCGCGTAATTTTGGTGAATTCGGTGCCTACTTTAATGTGTATAACATGGCATCTATGTAATTCATTGCCCTTGTAATACTATTTAACTGTACGGTGGTTTTTTTTTTCTCAGTGTGTGTCTTGTTTTTTTATCAATAAAGTTCCACAATTTATCACCAGAAAAGAGTAAACATTGGCAAATGTAAGAAATTAATGTACTATGTACTTTTAGATCCGGTTTTGAGTAGCCAGCAATTACAGCTTTGTCTAGACTCAATTTGACAGGCCGCTTTTAATGAAACTAACTGTATTTATTAGTAGCACTGTACAGATACATGCCAAACATCTGTCCTTTGTTGTTCCTTATTCAATCATGTGTGTTTAGAAAATTATTGTCTCGAATTACTAAATCCGTGGGTAGGAGGGTCAGTGGTCATGGTTTGACCGCTGATTTCTCACACCTTCAAGCAACAGTTTGCAACACCTGTAAGAGACCTGAACCAGAAATGCCAGACTGAAATAGTTTGCAAACAGAAATAAGAAACAGAAATTTGTGACTATCTGTTAATTTATCTGGCCTTATCCTGTTATCAGCAACTCATAATAACTCACACTGACCAAATGTCAAAGTGTCCGTGCCACCTATAGTGTTTGAGCTTTGTACTAGGTGGTCAGTAAACTTAATAATACACTATCAGCTTGGCCAAGACCGTTTGTTTACTTTGCTATACACCTACTTGCTTAGGTTACATATATATATGTGCACCTTCAGTTTCATGTTTTACGTGGGAGACTGTCTCTCATTACTAATTTATGCCAGCATATTTACAACTTCTTACTTATTTCGGATAAATTTACACTTTTTTTTCCCCGTCCAGGAGAGCAAGTGATTGTCAACAGTCCAGACAGACGAGACGTTCGAAATATGACTCTCCAGATCGGGAGGCCCATTGACCTCCAATGCCGCGTGAGGGCTGAAGGAGAGCACGTGCCTGAATGGAGCAAGGATGACGTCATCTTGACTAAAGACGCACCAGATTCAAAATATATCATCAAGAGTGCTTTGCCGAATGAACTAAAAATACCGAGTGCAGGTTTGTAGCTCTTTGTCCATATGCCGTCGTGTTCTTATACACTGTATTTCTTGGAAAGTTTGTTTTTAATTTCTAAACTGTATTCAAACACCTCTATTATATTCATTAGTCAGCTCTGTTAAAGGGCCCGGGTTTGATCCCAGGCCCGGGGAACCCTACATGAGCTACATACCAGCTGGATATTGATTGCATGAGACGTTAAATTGGAGGTGCCTTATTGTACTCAGTGCCTATGCTAAGACAAGAAAAATACCCCACCCACGGAGTAAATGTTTAACATGGTATTGACTCCATTACGTCTGCCTCTGGCAGCAGGTCATATAAGCTATTGTCTCAATGCTACTGCATTGTCTCAAAGCTCGGTCAGCTGCTGTAGGCTGGTATAAGACACATTGTTACACATGTGAGATCTCCAGCAGTAAATGAATTTATGAACAGTCAAAGTAGCTGACAATATTTTTGGAACCATGGCTGAAAATACGAATGTAACCTGATGAGGCAGTTGATTTGTTTCCCTTCAAACCTCATCCAAATAAAAATTTGTAAGCTCTGCATTTTTAGAGATAGTCTGCCTGAAATAGAATGGCTTGTATTGACTTTGCTCATAAAAATCCAATCGACCGAGAACTATGGATCGACCACCAACGGCCAATGACTAGGATGTCGCCATTTATTGGAGACCTAATTTAGTGGCTACTTTATTGTCCGGCATGTCCCCAAATATCCTATGCTTTTCTTTTTTAGAACGTTTTGATGCTGGGGTCTATAAATGCAGTTTCAAAGAAGCTGACACAGGGCAAATATCAGGAGTTATTTTGTTTAATATAACATGTAAGTAGAAATTGCATGTATTTTAATGGAATGATTCTAAAAACACCATGGTAGTACATGCAAAATATGATGTTATAACTGACCTAATTATGTGATAAATATTTTGTGGCCTTTGCTTGGTCTAGATTTGGTATAGAAAATATGTCAAGACCTGGAGACCTGAGTAACTAAGGTACAATACATTAATAACAGACATAATAATTGATATCTAAATGTCATGAGTCAATATGCTTTGTTCCCTTCCAGTGGCTCCTTGCATCCCGTTGTCCCAACCTGTCCACGGTTTCTTCGTGCATTGTCCACAGGTTCCCGTTTATGGTGATCGTTGCACCTTCAGATGTCACCCAGGGTATAAACTTTCATCAAGGAAGGCAATCTTCTGTAACAAAGATAATGCCAATCCAAACACTTACCAGTGGTCTGGAGATGTGCCCACTTGCATCAGTAAGTACTTTGTGCCATGAATATATGATTAGGCTCTTTAAATGTGTATAATAAATGCATGGTTTTCCAGTTTGGTATATTATAGATAGAATTTCATTTTAACAATTATTATTGTAATCTAATAATCTGCAATCAGGAAGAGGTGAGTGGAAATATTTCGTCTTTTAGATAGAAATACTCTTTTTTTTCTTCTTCTTCTTCTTTTTCTTAGTTAAGACGTCGGGATTTTATTTACACTGTAGAAGTGATAGTCAACACCTTTCTTCATCATTTCTTATAGTTTTCACCCGTCAGAGTGTACGCCGGTCTTACATAGCCGGTTTTGCCGAAGTGAACCCGTAGTATAACATAACGGTTATGCAACAGCTTTTTTCGCCGGTTTGGCGACGGATTCTGGCAGCAGAAAGGGTTCTACGGGTGACTCGGTAGGTTCTACGGGTGACTTGGCGGGTTTTACGGGTGACTTGGTGGGTTCTACGGGGGGTTCGGCGGGTTCTACGGGTCACTCGGCGGGTTCTACGGGTCACTTGGCGGGTTCTACGGGTCACTCGGCGGGTTCTACGGGTCACTTGGCGGGTTCTACGGGTCACTCGGCGGGTTCTACGGATCACTAGGAGTAAGCCGACAGGTAGTAGGAGTAACTCGACGGCTTCCAGGAGTAACCCGCTGAGTTGTAGGAGTAACTCGCCGACTGCTACCAGCGTCAGCATCAGCGTAGGCAGGGAGGGGCGTTGTATATACTTTAAAAGGCTGCTGCTCCCCTATTTTCGTCAAATAATACTGGATTGCAGTATGGTTCATACTGATTTCATACGTGTTTTCGGATCGAAAATAGACCAAATATTAAGTGAGATATTCTATATTATATGATAATCATATAACTCTATCTGTCTCTCTAAACTATCTATCTACTTATCTACTTATCTACATATCTACATATTTACATATCTCCATATCTACATATCTACATATCTACATATCGACATATCGACATATATACATATCTACATATCGACATATCTAATGTTGGGGGTGTTTTTTACAAGAATATTCTTGTTTTTGCCTACTACACTCCATTAATTTTCCTCACCTTATCTATTATATAAATTTTATTTGACGAAAATCTGACTATATACAATTCATTATGACCGTTACACTAAATGACAATTGACACTCAGATATGTGTGATGTTCAAAGTGGCTTCTTTTTAATTGTTAATTGGACATGATATTAAACCTGTAATCCAGGTTAATTGCAATTGACTAATGACAATTAACCTTTGTGAAGGACTTCTTTACATTTGGATAATTGAATTGAATTACTTATGTTATGATAGCTCATGTCTCACAATGTTATCATTGTTTTATTTTAATTTTTTATTGATTTTTTATATACTTTAAAAGGCTGCTGCTCCCCTAATATTAGTCCGATTTTCATCAAATAAAGACTGAATTGTTCAGGGAAATGTGTAGAATTTATATAATAGTTAAGGTGGGGAAAATTAATGGAGTATACTAGGCACAAACAAGAATACTCTTGTTAATAAAGTTAGTAATACCTCATAGAGTGTAGATATGTAGATAGACAGATAGTTATAAGATCTTCACCTATTAATATGTTACTATCAATAATTCATTGAATCGTAATCAATAAAAAATGAAAATAAAACAATGATAGAAACTATCTATAGATAGATATACTCTAGTTAGAGTAATCATTTTAGATATTTATTTCATTTTATATAAATTATTAATATTTCGTTCTTGTTGTTGTTTCTGAAAATAATCCAACTGGAATTAAAATTGATATTGCATGTTCCATCCATGATCAAAACAAGTTACAGACAATCTCCCTCTTTAATATGCATAATAAACAGGAATCAGTTGAAATTCAGAATTTCAATTAATGCTTGTGATCAATGATGAAAAAGCATGATTTACCCCATTCTTTGTATCATTCAAAATGCTAATAGCAATTGACATAACGGTCACGGCAGATTGCTATTACATATAGGTTAATTAATTATACAAAACCCAAGGAAAAGTCCTTCCCATTGGCCAGTTGGCAGAATGAGTAGAAATTAATTGCAAGAAAGCTCATCCAAACATTGTGATGGTCAAAACTATTTAACTGTACGCTTCGAAAAGGCCAGAGAGAAAAGCATCAGTCCAGCACCCTTTGTACATCCTTCAGCATGGCAGTATATAATAGATAAGGTGAGGAAAATTAATAAGGTATACTAGGCACGGATAACTCGGCGGGTTCTACGGGTGACTCGACGGGTTCTACGGGTAACCCGTCGGCTTCTGCGGCTATTCCGCCGACTTTTTGGACACCCGGGAGTTTGCCACGGGTGAGCCATGCAAGCATTGCTCTCCCGGCTACCGGGCCCAAGTTTCCTGGCTTGGCCACGAGTCCAAGGAGTCACTCGCCGGGTATCGCCGGGTATCGCCGGGTATCGCCGGGTAGCCGTCGGGTTGGGAAGCGCGTTTGCCTAACCGTTATATAATACTACTGGTTCACTACGGGAAAACCGGCTATGTGAGACCGGGGCTTTACACGGTGCCAGATTTCTGCTATTACCAACTCATTGGTTGTCCAAGGTCCAGCTACAAATTAAGCATTTGCTTTGAGCTATCCACCTGTAGAGGTTACAGATTGGCACTGATTTCGTTGCAGAAATGACAGAACAAGATTACCTGAGGAACATCGCCACATCCACCAGCAATGTGTTACTAAGGGTGGGTGATCCCTTGAGGCTTCACTGCAGCACAGGACCAGACACTAGCATCGTATGGATTAGAGACGGGCATCCCCTGGTGGAGGGCGAAAAGTACACCTTCAAGGACACTGACCTTGAGGTGAAACACACAAACAGATATGACACTGGTCTCTATGAATGCAACATACGCGGCAGGGATCACAGAATTTTTGGCATCAAGCAATTCAATGTCTCCAGTGAGTACAAGTGCAGTTTTTCAGCTGTCCATTCCATATCCCTCTTATAGAGATTGCCTATGTTTCTCATGCGCTTAATCTAATACTTTTTAGTTGTTATTTTTAACCCTCAGCGAACGAAGTTCAAAGAGGGTCATTGTTATCACTTTGAAAATTCATGTGTGACACTTTGGTTTCCGCAGCAGAACTCGGAACACTAATGCCCTTACCCTTTCCAAAATTTCATACAGTAATACTCCATGTATGGCCTAGTTGTGCCTTTCGGATAGTCAGACTAACATGTCTCAAGAAAAAAAAAGAAAAATAACTATTTTATTTCAGGGAGCAGAACTAGCGCACTATTGCACCTACATGCCTAAAACTTTGCCAGAATATGCAATTTGTATAAGGTGAAAATAGGAAAAATTACTGTTTTGTAAACATCTTTATCAAAGACAATATTCATCTCACATGAGTGAAACAATAAAACACATTTAAATATTGGTTCTTCCTCTTTATGAACTTCATTTTGACATCCATATCATTATTAACCCTCAGAGAACGAAGTTCGAAAAGGATTTTTATTATCATCAATGTCCGTCCGACGGGCAGGAGGGCGGACGGGCAGGCGTAACACTTTTGTTTCCAGAGGAGAACTCTAACACTGATGCACTTACCCAAACAAAATTTTCTACAGTAATATTCTACATACGTTGTCTATGTTTTACAAAATTTGGAAAAAATAGAAATAAATATATTTTTCGTTTCTGGAGCAGAACTCTTAAAACTTGTCATAATATGACTACTATAGAATTTTTAAAAAATTAGGGCAAAAAAGAGAAAATTCCTACTTTTTCAAACCTCAATTCAAAAGACACTATTTACCCTAAATGAATGAAATTGTATCAATAACATATGTAAATTATAGTATTTTCACTTTTCAAATTTCATGCTAAAAATTGTGTTAAATTGTGTTTCCAGAGCAGAAATCTGGCACTCACCCTAACAAAATTTTATATGTTATTACTATATATAGCTTAGTCGTGCATTTTGATAGTCACAACGACATATTTCAGGTGTGTTTTAGAATTTAGAGAAAAATTAAAAAATAAACATTAAAAAAAATTCGGTTTACGGAGCAGGACTCGCACACTGCTGCACCTACATGCATGCAAAATTTAATAAGAATGTGTCTAAAATAGTATAGAGAGACCTTTTTGGGGTTTCATGTCCATTAATGACTGATAATTTAATATAATAAGGAAAATATATAAATTTGGTACTCTTTCAAACCTTCATATCAATCATTAAGTAAGTAACATTTTTGCCAATGAAATATCTAGATTATAGTACTTTCACTTTTAAGCTTCATTTTGACATTTGTTTCATACTTTTTTAATTTTTTTATTTAATAATAAAAACCAACCTGAAAAAAGGGTAAAAATATGATGCTTCCTTCCTATTCCTTAGCATCCCATACTTAGCAATGACAGCCATAAATGTTGTAAAATTCATGTGCATACAATTATTAAATATTTGATCATAGTTTTTGTTTATAATTAGCAATTTCATAATAATTAGTTGCATAATGATCTATATTACTTTCACTTGACTCCAATACTTATTATTGTTTTCTTCATATGCACCTGTAAGGTGTTCGGTTATGAATCCTTATTTATATGTCAGTAACTGTTGAAGGGAATATGTCAATTGATAATATATAGTTCCTTCAGTTGCCAGTTAAATTTAAACCACATGCAAAACATATTTTGACTTATAAAGGCATTAAAATAGGTGTGTTGAGTATCATTCCATAAAAAATAAACCTTTTAGATTTGTATTTATTTGTATTTCGACTTTAAGGTTTATATTTACTTGTTTTTAAATAAATAAAGTTTCATTTTGTATGAAATTTTACCCAACATCTTTATGTGGCATAACATTGTTGCTGAATTTCATATATATTCCTTAGGATCATTGCCATAGCCCATATATGACTATTTTGGACATATAAATGATAATCTTAGTTGTAGATTAGTTAAGGGAACATGTTATTGTGTTGATAATTCTAGCAAACTGAATACTCCTTATTGTGCATAAAATCTTTGAAACAGAAAATTTAAATGGCTGGAAAAGGATAGACCATACTTTTTATGCTCACTTGGCTTTACTCTGAATAGAATGCAGCTGTTACTTGTAAGCTTCATTTAATTTTTTATAAGATATTTTTGAGACATTATAACCCATGGGAACACTGTATTATTTCACACTTAACAGAATATAATGAACAATGAAAAAAGTCAAGAGCAAAAAAAGATAGTACAGCTTGGACTCCAATTAGCATTGGGTAACAGGCTATGTAGGCAAAGTGGCAATTGTTTTGGTTCATCGCACACACTATATAAATACTCAAGATATAATATTTTTCCAAATTTTGTAAAACATAGCCCAGATGTGTCAGTGTGGCTATCACAAGGCACCACTAGGCCATATTGAGTGTTACTGTATAAAATTTCATTTGGGTAAGTGCAGTTTAGCTCTAGAAACGAAAGTGTGTGTTAGAGTTCTACTCTGGAAATGAAAGTGTCGGACAAACACTTACCAATTTTAATGATGCCTGTGTGCTATGTGGGATTCGCTGAGGGTTTAGATGCAGCACAGCATATTTTTATTTCATACTAATGGAAAATGTAAAAATATTGTGTTCAATTGTATTTCCAGAGCAATAATTTATTTACCCTAATGACATTTCATAAAAGTTTACTCTTAAAACCTTAGTCAGTGCCAAATGCATATCACTGATTGGTTGAGAGCTGATAGATATATTTCTGTATAGCATGGTTTTCTGTTTGTAGTTGTTTGAAGACCAGTGTCTGGTCCACAAGGCGTTTAAGTTCAGCGCTCTCATCAAAAATAAATATTTTGTAGTGACTTTGCGTTACATTTTCGCCTGTATCTCCGTAACGGAGGGGAGTACAGTCAAAAACTTGGTGTCTACATGTTCCAAATTAATTTAGAATTCAATTATATTTCTATGACACTTAGGAGCTGAGAAAATAATATTTTTTTGTACATCGCTGTTTCACTGTGGATTCAGCACAGCTCGAAAATGATAACGCGACAGTGTTATAAGTTTTTCTTCCTTATTTCTTTTTGGTGCTTGGAAATGACAGAGGATAAAATCGTTATCACATGTTGATATTTTGAGAATACGGGAATTCATTCCACTCCGTTGTCATATTTCATTCTGTATTCCCAAAATAAACATGTAATATCACCTAGTCATGCCTTTTGATAGTGACATTGATATATTTCCGGATATTGTTTTATAAAAAAAGAAAAAAATTATAAAAAAAATGTTTTTCTGAGAGCACCAAAAGGTGTGCCTTTTGGGGGCCTCATGTCCATAAATAATACAGAATATTCATAATTAGGGGAAAATATGATTTTTCAAACCTCCATATCAAAGACACTATTTACCTTTCATGAATAGAATTTTCCAAATAACATATCTTAATTTCAGTATTTGCACTTTCCAAACTTAATTTTGACATTTTACATCATGCTTTTTTCATAATGTTGGAAAATCTTAATATAATGCAAAAAATTGCTTTATTTCCTACGTTCCCTAACCAAGCAGGCCATATTTTATAATGAAAATGATGAAAAGTAAGTGGCCCTACATATATTTATGTGTTGATATTTCATATTATTGCTGTATTCTTGGTAGAAATTACATTTCACGAAAATAATTAGGAAATGAGCCAAAACTACCAATTTTCTGACCAATACACAAAGTCGTAACTCAAAACAAAAATTACCCTCTATTGTGGGATCTTGAATTACCCAAACTATTCCATTGTCTCTTATGTAACACCACATGCGGTTATCAACGGGGTTGTTATTCTGGTCCAGTCATATTGTGCAATCTTTTATTCATTATCACCACCTATAGGAAACATTAAACCTGTGAAATTCTTATCCCATTTGTATATTTTAACAGGCTTTTATGATGCAAATGGAATCCATATCAATACCAATTCAAAGGGTTAATGTTTAAAGTCATATACAAGAAGGGCATGGTGACTTTGCAGACCATAGGTAAACTCCAATGTCTGCATGAACATGTAGCTGATTGGTGACAACAATAGATTATTAGTAATAGATATCTATATAATAGATATCTAATATAATTATCAAAGTGTAAGAGACACCGTTTGAGTTTGCCCTGTGTGCTTCCACTTGATTTGGAATTAGTTTAACATAAATAATTGTGATTGTCTTGGATGGATTAAGAATGACAGACAAAAGATTGTTCAACTACATTTGTACAGATGTTTCTTGAACAATGTTGATGGTGCTCGTAGACTATGTGGCCTTTCGCTGAGGGTTTGCTGCGGCACATGATTTATTTTTATTTTTGTTTGTTATAGAGCATTCAATCAAACTGACTACATATCAAACATGAGATTTATCGAAGTGTTGATGCGATGTCATGCTGTTATAAGAAGCTCTGAACAATCCCTAAGTTTGTTGTTTACCCATCAAAATGTTTTGATTCCAGGGATAATCTTTAGTTTAAAGGAGAGCCAGAAAGTTTGAACCGTGTTTGCCTGTGCCACATTTGTTATTTTACTGATTTTAGTTCACTGCTTGCTCTGAGCCCACACTTGCGGTTCAATTTGTTTGACTTGCCAGGCAATGTGGTGCAACATGGCATCAAATGCGCAAAACTGTCCTCGTGAACAAATTCAAAAACAAGGCACCAACGAACGTCATGACAGTCATTAGCGTTGTCACTTTTTATATTTTATTACACAGCTCCTTAAATTTTCGTCCGATTTTCAAAACCAAAGTCTATTATGTACAAAAATGTGTAGATGTTTCGCTTGTAGTATGTATCAAAACCTTTCTGACCTCAATCTTTCATAAATTGACTCTGAAATCGCGACGCTGATTATGTCGTTATAAAGTCAGTAAGGTAATTTGCCAGACAAATTTGCTTATAAAGCCCCTGTCACACATAGCCCGTTCTGCCGTGGTGAACCCAAAGTATTACATAACGGTTATGCAACAGCGTTTTTCGCTGAGTTGGCGACGGATTCTGGCGGCAAAAAGAAGTTCTACGGGTGACTCGCCTGGTTACAGCCACTTAGTGGACGAATTCCATGAGAGACTCGACGGCTTTCAGGGGTGACTCCACGGGTTCTACGAGTAACTCGACGGCTTCTACGGGTTACCTGCTGGCTTCTACGAGTAACTCTAATTTTAAAATATAACGACGGGAAAGTTGGCGGGTTTAAACTAGTAGCCGTACAACACATCAAGTCTCTCCTGGAATTTGACGTTTTTCCCGTACATTTACCAAAATATATAAATAGGGGCTGCATCTCTTGCTCTTGATCATGCATGTACATGCATCAACCAGAACGAAATAGAGCCTTGCTACTAGTAGCTGCTCAGGCCAATTATACATTTCATATACAATTTGCTTGTATGGCAGCACTAGTTGAGGAGGAGGAGAGGAAGAGAGAAGAAGAAAGAAAACTGGCAGCCAGGAGGAGGAGGAGGAGGATTTGGGCGAGGTCCTGGCTGTTGAGAAGACCTCAGATGGGATATTATGAGCGTCTACGGAATGAACTGCTCCACGAGGATACCCCAAGTTATACCAACTTTATAAGAATGGAACCAGCCATGTTCCAAGAGGTCCGTGGCAAAATTGGTCCTAGGATTACCAAAGAAGACACCTACTGGAGAAAAGCTTTGGAGCCAGGACTCAGACTTGCCATCACCCTCTGCTATTTGGCAACTGGAGACAGCTACAAGTCCCTCATGTATGGCTTTAGAGTGGCCCACAACACCATCAGCGGCATAATTCGAATTGTCTGTGAAGCCATAATTGCAGAGTATTCCGATGATCTCCTGGCCTGCCCTACAACTCCAGAAGAGTGGAGACAAGTCGCTAAACTATTCTTTTCGAGATGGAACTTTCCTAATTGTGTTGGAGCCATTGATGGAAAGCATGTGGCCATAAGATGTCCTCCCAAAGGTGGTTCCGTGTACTACAACTACAAGGGATACCACTCCATTGTGGCTCTTGTGGATGCTGACTACAAGTTCCTCAATGTAGACTGTGGAGCTAATGGAGCTGGATCAGACGGAGGAGTTTTTAGCACGACACTCCTGAGGCAAGCACTTGAAGAAGGGATCCTTGGGTTACCTCCGCCTGAACCAATTCTTCCTGGTGACAGACCTCTTCCCCACTTCATTGTCGGAGATGATGCCTTTCCTTTGAGAACCTGGCTGATGAAGCCACTGCCCCTCAGAAACATGACCAAGGAGCAGAGGATATACAATTACCGACTCTCCCGGGCAAGAAGAATTGTGGAAAGTGCATTTGGGATCCTTGCAGCAAGGTTCAGGTGTCTCCTGACTACCATGACACAGAGAACCAAGACAGTTGAATCCATAGTCATTGCATGCTGCTGCCTCCACAATCTGATGATAATAAGGTATCCAACTGGCCAGAACACAGGGTGGACCAGGAAGATCCAATCACACATGAAATCACCCCAGGAACTTGGAGGGCAGGTGGAGAAATCGATGAAATGCCAGCACACACTAGAGGTTATTCTATGACTGATGTAGCCAAGAATCAACGGCAGTACTTGGTCGACTATGTTAATTCAGGGGAAATGTGCCATGGCAAGATGACATGATATAAAGATACCACAAAACAAGCCCGGCCTTTTTCAAGGCCACCAAATCCTCCCAAAAAAGCAGACCATGTACATTTCTTGTGTAAAAAAAAAATAGTTTGTGTCTGACCCACCCAAAATAAACACCATCCCAGCTGAAAAAAAAAAAAAGAGATTATTTTTTTGGTTCAGAACCGCTGTAGTTGTTTCTTGTTCAGAAGTGCCTTATTTTTTTTTTTGGTTCAGAACCGCCGTAGTTGTTTTCTGTTTAGAAGTGCCGTAATTTTTTCTTGTTCAGAAGTGCCGTACTTTCATTATTTTTATTATTTTCATGGCAGAATTAATATTTTCATGGCAGAATTACTATTTTCATGGCAGAATCCTAGAAAAAACTATGGCAGTTCTGAATAAAAAAAAAAAATACCGCACTTCTGAACGAGAAAAAACTACAGCAGTTCTGAACTAAAACAAATTTATTTTTTTTTGTGGATAGTTATTAACCCTAACACCACCAAAGTTAAGTTAAATGAAATTTTGTTTGCTAAAGAAATATGAAAACTTTATTAAAGTGTGATAATAAGAAATTTACTTGATGTAAAGAAATATTTTTTGGAGTAATATTATACTTTTTAAAGTTCTTGGACAAAGATAGAGAAAAGTTTGGAGGGTTTTGGAACTTTTTTTTTTGATTGATTGTTAACACAAATATGTGTACAAGGCCTGCTCTTTTGGGAGGATTTGGTGGCCTTGACAAAGGCTGGGGATGTTTTGGGTGGCCTTGAAAAAGGCCGGGGTTGTTCTGCAGTTTCTACAAGTTGAGAAACTGACTTATATTCAGTGGTGTCAAGGCACTGCCTGGCATCTCAGATATCATTGATGGAGGTCCAGAAGGAGGCAGTGAGGAAGGTCCAGCTACTGATGCGGGTGGCCAATTCTTCTCTGGACTTAGCATTGACTGGCTGTAGTGCAGCTGGTGATGAGGCCCAGTAGAAGGAGGAGGAGCAGCGAAGTACTGCTGCTGGTGCAGTGCTGCTGGTGCTGCTGGTGCTGCTGGTGCTGCTGGTGCTGCTGGTGCTGCTGGTGCTGCTGGTGCTGCTGGTGCTGCTGGTGCTGCTGGTGCTACCACTGCTATCACTGCTATCACTGCTGCCGCTCGATTTTTGCTCGCTGGATGTTGCCTTTCAGTTGCAAAAACATTGGCAGCAGTTGGGCATGCAGCTCATCAAAGGAATCAGGATCCAGCGTCATGCACTCGGCAATGATAAAGTCACCGAGCACCCGGATTCTTCTTTGTGTGAGATCTTTTGGAGGAGCAACCATTTGCTGCATGGTTGCCTGCAGGACTCCGGATGACGATTTTGCTAAACCAACAATTTCATCCATGGAAATATCTGGATCCGAATTATCATGGGGCCCAGATTCCTCCGCTGCAGTGGAGCTGTCTTCCAGTTCGCAGAGTGTCTTTTTAGTCTTGGCAATCCGCTTTGCAAGAACATTGCTGCCCTGGAAACTCGGAATTCTGGTGATATGGTCCACCAGGAAACCAAAATTGGCGCATATCCATTGTTCCTTCTCTGTAGGATTCTGCTTGGCTGTACCGGATGGCCCCTGCTTCACTAGTTTTCCTGCATTGGTCCTCATAGACTCCAGCCAGGTCTTAAGTTGAAATCCGTTGCAGGGAACACTCAGTTTCGCAGCCATTTCATTCAGGAGGGCCATCTTCTTGCCTGAATCTTTGTACTTTGTTTTAATGTCCGGTCATAAAAGATGGGATTGTCCCGGTACCAGTACGCCACGTCCTGTTCGTCACTGGCTGGCAGGAACAGCTTTTCCTGCTTCTTCCGAGAAGCAGTTGCAGGCACATTTCCAGCAGATGAGCGAGCAGGCGAAGGAGCTGCAGAAGGAGCAGGCAAAGGAGCAGGCAAAGGAGCAGGCGAAGGAGCAGGCGCAGGAGAAGGTGCAGGAGCAGGTGCAGAAGAAGGTGCAGGAGAAGGTGCAGGAACACGAGAAGCAGCAGCACGAGCAAGAGCACGAACACATGATAATTATAAAACAATTTCTGGAGCGGTGTATTGGTCTTCTCTGTTTGGTAGCAAGATGCTGAATGATCTTATAGCCACTGATCAATTTTTATATACTGCCTGGATAGCGTACCCCGCTGTGATGACATAATAAACCCAGTTCGCATTGCATCACTAGCTCTAGGGCAAGCGTATTGGATCAACAGCCGGCGACACTGGGCAAACTCGACGGGTTACTTATGGAAGCCATCGAGTCACCCGTAGAACCCGTCGACTTACCCGTAGAACCCCTGAACAAGCCGCCGGGTTTACTACGGGTAAAATTAGGCACAGATAACTCGCCGGGTTCTACGGGTGACTCGACGGGTTCTACGGGTAACCCGCCGGCTTCCACGGGTAATCCGCCGACTTTTTGGACACCCGGGAGTTTGCCATGGGTGAGCCATGCAAGCATGCATGGCTCACCCGGCTACCAGGCCCGAAACTCCCGGCTTAGCCACGGGTTCTAGGGTGACTCGAAGGGTATCGCCGGGTATCCACGGGTAGCCGTCGGGTTGGAGCCGGGAAGCGCATTACGTCACCGTTATGTAATATTACGGGTTCACTACGTGAAAACCGGCTATGTGTGACAGGGGCTTTACCAAGCAACAATATCACGTAAGGCTTGACAAATACAGTAAGTGTTCTGTGTAGGGTAAGCATGAATGGTTTTTGACAAATAAACTAATATAACCTACCAGGTCAGCTAATTTGGCAGTAAGTGCTATTGGTTGTAACAACTCCGATAGGTACACTTATAACTGACTGGCGTGATTAGGTCTACCACGCTGGTACATCTCTGAGGTAGGGACTGATTGATTGTTCTACCACGCCGGTTCGTCGAATCAAATGCACCCATGGTCAATTGTGGTGGGTTGCTTTGGACTCCGTGTAGTCAGTTTGATGGAACAAGCAGTAACTTCGGTCATATTGGTCATTCCGCGGTCATGACCTGAATTATGCTCAATGTCTTTTCATTCATTGCAGCTCTGACTTGTCCAAGAATAAAACCACCGCAAAATGGAACCATCCACGCCTGTCCACATCAACCCTCATACGGAGAGGCTTGTCAGTTCAGGTAAGACATTAAGTCAACGAAAAACACTTAGAAATATGAATCGCTAATTGAGCAAATGATCATACTGTAATTTTAAAAGAACCTAGTTTTCTCGATCAATTGTTAAACTGTGTTGTTTTTCAGGTGCAATCATAAGTTCAAAATTTCTGGTAGTCGGCAAAGGACATGCGAACTTGCACATTCACAAACAGAAACATATTGGACGGGAGAAATGACCAAGTGCACAAGTGAGTCTTTACTATTAAAGCTGCTTTAATTTTGTTGTAAATTTTGAAATTAGCTTGACAGATATTTGCTTTTTATATCAGATGTTATTTTGCGAGTGGGGTTGTGGTGTCATAGTTCAATTTTGTTGGTCCGCTTTTTGCGGTGCAATGCAGATCTAGTTTTGTCTCACTTCCTGTTCAGAATATGTCCATGATCGAACCTCACCCTGTAACGTAGAGTTTGCTTGCTAGAAAACCACAAAACAACTATATATATATCAAGTGGTTTGCCATTAATGATTAAACAGTGGGTTTCTTCAACCTTTTCTCTTGTGACGATGTAACAAAATTAACTATTTGTATGGGTTTTTCCTTTTAGTTCAAACCTGATGTTAGTGTTACAATGCTTATCATCTAAAATCTAATTCTATTGATGTATACATAAATGTATGCCAAACGTAAAAGCGTAACTTTGATATTCCTTTACTTATTGCAGTGTGGCACTATGACTGGCTAACAGGAGGTGGCACTTCGAGTGCGCATCTTTCCAAGCAAACGCTTCTCCTGGTCTCTCTGACGATTCTTGCCTCCCTGCTGCAGTCTACTTTCCTCTGGTGAAACGCTTCTTCAAGCAATTCCATCTGGTTCATTTGCTTGTGACATGGTGACTCATTTATTTGTGAAATTGGCAAATGGCTTGGTGCAGTGCTCTTGGCAGAGGCTGACCTGACACTGAGAAGCTTTGACCCAGGATAGGCCCACCATGCCTGTTCTCCAGAAGATCCAGCCAGAGGTTACAAGACTCCATGCCTGACAAAAGGTTGCATAAGTGCTCCCACTTGTGCTGGCGATATGTCATGAACTTGCCACACAATGCATCCAAGTCAAATCTTTACAGGGTTCATTGAGACACGGATGGTTGGAGAATGAGTAACTGACAGAAGAGTACATGGTTAACGGATCATTGGTGACCAATGGTACATGTGTGTTTAATAGGAGCAACAACAATCAAGGGGCAGGAGTATCTCAGGGAACAGTTGTGGCTGCGAAAGAGTGTGTGTGGTAGTTCATCTGTTTTGAAAGGCTCTAATCTTCTGTATTCCCCGTCCACAGTCGTCTTCACGGCTATATGTGAACGTGCTTCGTGCACAGATCTCAAAAACGAAAAACTTCAAGATTCTGCCCATTAGGAAAGAGACCTTTGACGAGGAGTCTTTCGAATGAATTCCAAAAACCGGTGAGATTGTAAATGGTGTGGATCGAGAGAGATTCAGTGTATGTTCATTAGAAGTGTTAAAAAATTAGACTTTTTTTGTTAGCCAAAAAAGTTACCATCGTTTTTTAGAGTAAAGATGTTGAAACTTTAATTTAATAAACTGATTAGTTTGGCAAATAGGAAACACCAGTGTAGAACAATGTCCCCTAGTGTGACAGTAACACTTCTGGTGTGGACAACGAATCTCCACAGTTGGTGATATCATAAAGCTTAGGTGATATAATAAATCTGCTGTTGATATCAACCACAGCTGATGCTATACCTCAAATGATGCGTGTGCAGAATAAAAGGTGCTTGTATTTGTAAATAGAAAGATATTAATATATTAATTGAGTGTGTCCGTTGAATACTGGTTTATAGTAGTTGTGCTGTACTTTTCGCTTGACTTTAACTATTTCAGTGATGGTCTGTAATTCAGGGGCGTCGATACAGGGTGGATAGGGAGGATATCCCCCCCCCCCCCCCCACTTTTTGGAACATTTGTGCACTTCATATCACATATTAGTACAAGTTCATGTGTAAAAATAGTTTAGCATCAATGATCCACCATTACTTTAACTCGTGACAAGTGCCCACGTTTGAACTGCCGCGACTTGAACAAGCGAGGGAAAGTCCGTGACAACGTCGGCCTGCATCCCCCTGCCCCCCGTCAAGAGAAATCGACGCCCCTGTTTGTATTGTAATCTAGACAATGGTTAGAATGATGGATAAGGAGGGTTGTCTTTTTTGCTAAAATGAGTGCAGCATTGCAGATCTACGTGTAGACATCATTTAACATACGGTAAAATTTTATGATATTATGAAATACCGTGAATACGCAAAATATGTGTGAACATAAATACGAAAGCACTGAATTAGGTAAATATGAAATGCCATGCAACTTCAGCATCTTTCTGAATATTTTTTCAATTGCAGCAATATTGCTTAGTATATTATACATTTTAAAATTAACATGCCGGGTATTATCTGCAGCCAAATTCACTGTGGAATTTCACTATTTACTAGTAATTTGACCATCTTTTTATTTAGTCAATTTAGTAATATTGCGAAGTGCAAAGTTTAGCATCGGTGACTCTAATAACAAAAATGTTAGTTATCTCCGTCGTAAGTCAAACAGTGCTTTTCTTGCATAATATGAGCAGTTAAACAAATTAAACAATCAAACCAATCAGTAAATATGCTTAATGCAGTATGAGTTAGTTATATCCCTCATAGTCAGGAGTTATCAAACTTGTTTTGTTGCCTATAGCCTGACAACGCAGGCGAAGAAGGCGCCAGAAGAAATAACCATCAAAAATGTTAGTCCCACTATTATTTATCTAATTATGGTGGGTACTCATAGTTACCATCTGGAACTGAATGTTCACTCGAAAATAAATTGACCTGATAGGAATTCATATGTACAGTGGTGGAAAAAAGCTTCTGCACACCCATTTAATGAGGAAGATTTATATACATGTAAAAATCATAAAGCTGTTTGTTAAAATTGACAGGTAAATTGGAAGCCCTAGTATGGATATTTTTCCAGTGTATAAGTCGCAATTAGATTCTCCTTGATTGTCTAGGTATATAGTTATAAAATGTTAATCATATAAGAAAGTTTAATTACTATTAGAAGAAATATGTACATTTAGTTTCATAAAACATTGAAACTAGACAAAGCTGTCACAGCTGGCTACTCAAAACCGGATCTAAAATTACATATTTATGATATATTACAATAATTTCTTACATTAACCAAGGTTTAAATTTATCTGGTGATAGATGTATGCCGATTATTAGCTATAGAAGTGGACAGAAGCAGCTGGCTGTAGCATGTTTAGACCCCATCCAGGTACAGGTTGCTACAGACAGCTAGAGTCGACCGTATTTTATGAAACTAACTGTATCTGGAGTAGGAAACTATTTTCCAATGAGTGAAAAATTTTGGAGTTTCATGAAAGGATTTCGAGAGAGTATCATACACGGGTAGGCTTGAATTTAGCAGAGGTTCAATGTTCCACGATTATAATTTGTATATATTTGCTAATGTGTGAAATAAAGATGTACATTTGTAAGAGCTGTGGCCTTAATTTATTCAAGATGGCTGTTGTAGTTTTACATGTATACGTTTTTTCTGCATTTTAAAACTGTCTTATTAATCTCTTAACAAGTGTGTGACTTTAAGTAATTTTCTTCCAAAAGTTCTCAATACAAGCCGAAAAATCTCTTGTCATTGCATCTCATTGATAAAATACCTCCGATGAACTTGCCTTTTAAATGCAAATTATTCCAGGTAATTTTGACCTCAATTATTGTCATATATACTTGTAAAAATAATGATGTCACTGTGAAATATTTACTGTCATTTCAATAGCAAGTGATAGGCAACTTGACTGTTGGGGAATTCCTGTAAATTTAATGGACGTAATCCTAACCTGTTCAATTGATATAAAAAAACATTTTTGTGTACAGTAGTTTACAAGAGCTGAGTGAAAGATTTGCCATATCTGACTAATAATTTATCATTATGTAAACTACCAGAACATTTTTTCAGTTGTTCAGTTTAATCAGAAGTATTAGATTATAAACTTATGATAAATTTGCGAACAACCAAAAGCTTGCCATGATAATGTAAGGTCATAATTATGTTTTCAACTTCCAGTCAGCAGAGATGCTAAGAATTTTTGAAGCGATTAGGGCAGGATTCAGGAAATGTGTTAATAAAAAGTTTTAATTTTCTGTTTATCTAATTAGATAGATTGAATTAGGTTTTCATTACTTTTTTGTAAACTTAATAAGTATGCCATAAGTGTCAATGATTTACCTCACAACGAGATCAGTACCAATACAACAGATTTTTTGTTTACATTCCTTCGATGAGCTACAATATAGTCCTTTTTTTATGCCTTTTTATTTTAAAAAAAAATACCCGAAAATGGATAACAATTGAAAATGGCTTGAAGATAGCAGAAGTTCCGTGCTGACGCGTCAATTTTATTTATTGAAGCTTGATTCTGAACTTGACGACTCTACTGGAGGTATCCTGTATCTCGCTTTCATTTCTTTTCCTTATCTAATTTATAAGAAGCACGGTGACTTGTTCAGCGACTGTTATGATACTCAATGTGATATGCTGTATATTCATTGAATTATGGGACTTATTATCCCAGGACATGTAAATGTCAGATTAATATATCTTATTAATAAAAGTGCAATGAAATTACATGAACTCGGTTTTATTTCTTGAAATTTAACATACCAATATAAGATAAGATAAGATACAATTTATTTAAAGTCGGTGGTGAAATAAAAAACAATACAACAAAGCTTTTCGCCAACAGAAAATATAACAAAACAAGGTGAAATATTTACAAATGAGCAAGTGAAATGAAATCTTCTAAGTTCTTTAAGTTATTGGGTAACATGTTCCACACCAGAGGACCTTGATAAGCAATTGATTTCATGCCATACTGAACTGTGTTGTACACCGGTTTATAAGGAGTGACTTGTTTATCAACTGGAGGTGACATATCATGAAGTACTTTGTAAACTAATTCGGCTAGGTTGATATTGTGTGTTACATACAGCATTCTTTTACCAGTCTTTTTTTTAGTAGATTATCGTATGAGTTTACAAAATCATTGCACACTAGTCAAAATACGGAAGCCTATTAGTGCCACACACAATTGTTTTTGTTTTTTTGTTTTTTTTTGTAAAAAAAAAATTTATTTTGCGTTTTTTCAACATAATTTTTCCAGTTTGTGTTGTTTGCTACGGAAGCCATTTTAGGACATGAGAAGAAAAAAATGTAATTGTATAAACGATGTAGTAAATTGTATATATACGAAATAATAAATCGAATATACGAAATACTAAATTTTATATACGAAATACTAAATTGAATATACGAAATACTAAATTGTATGAACAAAATACTAAATTGTATAAACGGAATACTAAATTGTATAAATGGAATTACTATATCGTTTAAACAAATTACTAATCCGGCCATATCTTTGTTAATATTTGGCCTACAATTATGTGCCACCTATATAAAGACTCTAAGTTAGAAAGTCTAAGTACAGCATAACCTATGAAAACGGCACTCAAAGTATATGTCGGGAATAACTTTGTTTCACAATGTGACATCCTAATTACCCTTGTCCTTAAACCCAGCTCTTTCCATCAGGCCCAGTCTTCCCTTTCCTTTCCTTTCTCTTCCCTTCCCTTCCTGAACCATGAAGAAATATATAAAATAATACATCCAAATCTGAAGTGCTTGATAAAGTTCGGAAGTTGGTCAGTGACAAGTTCCCATTGGAGGCATCCAAGGCTGGAAACATATGTCGCCTAAAGCTCCCCCTTGTGCTGGTCTATATAATGAAGATTCAGCCATGCTTCATTTTCTACACTTACAAAAAAAAAAAAAAAAAAAACTAATACAGGGGCGTCAATGCTGGGGAAGGGGAAGGGGGGGGGGGGCGGATATGAAACGGAATTGGTGTCATTCTAGCTTCGCACACGAACTTATTCGCAAAGTGCAAGATTCACCTTCTTACTTCGTACTTTCCCTACCTAGTATTTCGCAAGTTACATAATTGGGGTTCGGTCAAAAAAACTCTTCCTTTTTGTAATTGTGAGTGACAATTAAGACAATGACACCAATAGTTGGATTATTCAATGACACTTACTGTGTCACCTTTTGAACAAACTGTGCAATGACAGGTCAATAGCAATTAGGCCATTGACGCTTCATAAACTGCTCAGATCTACGATCCATTTAATATTTTAACATGACATTATACAGAAGAAAGCAAGAATGACGATTGCTGGCAAGCAATGAATCAGCTTCACTCTTCATGCCTAGTGCCATAAGAAAAAGCAAGTCAGCAACGACTCGCCGATTTCTCGCAGATTGCTCGCCTCCATTGTCCCGAGTGTCAAGCCATTAAAGCCACTATCTCACATAGCCGAGTGACGAAGCAGAGTAATGACGATCGCTGGAAAGCAATCAATCGGCTTCACTCTTGGTCATTTGATGACTAGAAAAAGCAAGTCAGCAAGGTCTCGCCGATCACTCGCCGATCACTCGCCGATCGCTCGCCTATCTCTCGCAGATCGCTCGCAGATCGCTCGACGATTGCTCGACGATTGCTCGACGATTCACGCGCCGAGCACTCAGCGAGGAAATCACGAATCCATCTGACCAAGTGTACTCCCAGAGTGCACGGCGTGTTAACCCAGTGTAAATCCCGTGCAATTCTAGAGCAAATTTGCTCGGCGACAATCCTAAAAAGTTTTAAACATGTTTAAAACTTTACGATCGTTCTACGAGTATTGCCGTGTATTTACGAGCCTTTCCAGAGTGGTCAGCGTGCAGAGGCGTGTTTTCCCGACTGCCTAATTTATTAAGCACTCGGCATCACTCGGCATTGTCACTCGGCTATGTGAGATAGGCCCTTAACTCTTCTTTACACGTGAGGAAATCACGTCCATACAGCACTCCATATGACCAAGAGTACTCCCAGAGTGACCAAGTGTACTCACTGAGTGCATGGCGAGTGCACGGCGAGTTAACCCTGTGTAAATCCCAAGCAATTCCATAAAAAAGTTGCTCAGCGACACTCCCAGCAAATTTTAAACATGTTTAAAATTTGTGGGTCCTTATTCTACCAACCCAGAGTGGTCACGAGTATTTCCAAGCATTTCCAGAGTGGTCGGTGTGCAAAGCTGAGTATTCCCGACTGCCTGATTTTTTAGGCACTTGGCATCACTCGGCATTGTCACTCGGCTATGTGAGATAGGCCCTTAAGAGCTACGTATGACCACGTATGTAATGTTTTCAGTCTTGTTCATCCTTGGCCATATGTATTCACTCGCCGAGTATTTAATGTATACTCGCGCTAGTCCGTAGGATGTTCCTAGTCGTCCTACGTACATTCTACATACATACGTAGGTCATACGTGGCTATGCGTTGCCACTGTCTATCCGTATATACTCGCCATTCACTCGCATGGGCGATCAACGAGCAATCTACAAGTGCCTCACGGATGATATCACGGATGCCTCATGGATGCCTCATGGATGCCTGACGACGGACATTTGGCGTGTGTTGGACAGACATTTGGCGACAGACATTTGGCGTGTGTTGGACGGACGTTTGGCGAGCGTTTGACGAACGTCCGCCAAGCGAACTACGATTGCCCCACGTACGCTAATAGAAATACCACGAGTGAGCATGTATAGCCAATTTTTGATGTACGTGGCTATACGTAGGTTTTATACGTAATATTGTAGCAAAGATACGAAAATTAAAATATAAATTGCGAAGTTCTTGGGCGAAAATGAGAAGCAAGAAATGACGCCAATTCCGCGGCATATAGAGGGGGGGGGGGGGTTGCATGGATATATACCCCCAATTTTTAGGCAGGGGGCTTGATCATTGCCATCAAAACCCCCTCTGAAATTGGAACATTACTGCTTTGTTATACACTTTATATCCCATATTGCACTATGAGCTTCCAATGGTTCCGTTTCTAGCGTTGCAACTCTTGTCCGATGTTTTGCGCTTCATTACTTTGAACATTCCAGACGACTTATTGGTCGAGAGGCCATTAAATTAATTATTTTTGGTTGGCGATGATGGTCGATGCTAATAATATTTGCGGTAATTAACTTCATATATAAAAAGATAATTTTTGGGAATAGTGTGAATCGTGACCCATCGCGACCTAAAATTCAGGTACACCAATCATAGTGTATTGGTACAAATTTATTTGGAAAATTTTTTTGGCATGAATGACCCACCATTACTTTACTTCTTGACAAGTGTCCGTGCTGACCGTGGCAACTTGTACGAGGGAAAAGCACGGTGCGACAGACAAGATTAGGCCTGTATGTCGAGAGAAAGCCCCTGTATAAATACATTGCAAAATAATTGTTTGTAGATCCTGGTAATTCTGTTGTTTACCGTAATGACTGCTGCGTCACTGGTATTAGGGTTGGGACGTCATCGCTTTATGTGTAGGAATCGAATGTAAGACTCTGGGCGCGACGCCATATTGTGTACATGTGGAGTGGAATTAACGGATATTTGCAAACCCTCAAAAAGGACTTCATGTTACTTGACAGGAGACACAAACAATAATCAATTGTAAGGAAAAATTATCTGTCTATCTATCTATCCAGCTATCTATCCAGCTATCTGTCCAGCTGTCTGTCCAGCTGCCTGTCCTGCTGTCTGTCTGTCTGTCTGTATTACAAGACAAGTAACTATTACTAGTGATCTGTATATCTATCTTAAGGGGGATTCTCACATAGCCGGTTTTCCCGGACAGGCCGTATTGCTCTCGTAGAAAGACGTTATATTGTGCAAAATTGGGCATCCGTACTGCAACCGTGGTTAACGGGAGGTTGGCATAGAAGACTGTGAACACACTTACTCGATTCCTTGCAGTCATCCCTACACCAAGAACAACCACCAAAATCGACGAATGTTTTGTTCATGTTCAAAACTTCCGATGAAACAGCCAAGACAGCTACTTGGAATATTGACTGATGTCAAGCCTAAGACAACCCAAGGTGTTGCTGCTTCTGATAGTCACAGTGATGGTTCATCATAATATGCATATATTAAGCTTGCGTCTTTCTCAGGTGAAAATCAGAAGGATGATACGTACAAGCTCTGGAGATATGTCAACTGCCTCATAGAAGTAGGAGTGGATGATAAGGAGATTCTGTGAGCTATTAGGTGACCAGTGAGGGGCATTGTAGAGGTACTACATAATTTGGGAGAAAAGGCCACCGTTAACGAAATTCTCAACAATTCGATGAAACTTTTGGTAACGTTAAATCCCTAGTCTCTTACGCAGTACTACACCAGCAAACAAAAATTTGACAATTTGATGAATCTGTTACCCAGTGGAGCCCAGTGGAGCCCAGTGGAGCTAAAAGATCTACAGAAGCAAACTGCCAACAAGCAGAAGATGAGCGAGTATTAGAAGAATGAAATGGTGCTTTCAAAATGGACCAATAAGCTGTAACCTTGGATATGGCGCAATCCGCAAACGTCCAATAGCTGACTATTACTATTAATGCTACAGACAGTGCAATGGCTACATATTTCCGCTGGATTCTGCAAGGAATGCCTAAAAAGAGAAATATACCATTTTATTCTTCTCGAAAGCTCAGATAAATTAACTTCAAGAGAAGAATGTGAAATTTTACACAATTTGAGGAAGGAAATGAACGTTTTAAAAGAACATAATGCAGTGTGAGATTCCTGTGCCGCAAACTAATCATCAAAGATGTAATGACTTTAGTGTTTAATAATATAGCTGGATCAGTAAACCCTATATCACCCTCTGAAGAAGAAAAAGAAGAACACATCATTGAATATTTTGACAGAGGTGTGCAACGTTTGTAAGTATAAATGATCAATGATAATTTGGTTAAATTATATTAATCATGTGCATATGTTGTCAATTGGTGTTTCATGTATTAGTACTAAGTTCTAATTGCCTTCAGAACTTTGGTTATGTAATTGATTAATTGATATGCTTAAGGTCAAGATATTGAGTTTGTGGGTTTTCCTTTTTTTTATGCTAAGTTTTTTTGTGTTCTTCGATATTTTTAGATTTACCGAATTTTCGCGTATAATAAATGTTGAACGAAAAATCCATCATTGCGTGGACTCAACAACTACTACAACACTTACCCCCACAAAATGTTAAATTATGATTACTGCTTAGGCAGACATGTATGAGCCTGTAAGATATCTGTTTATGAACTCAAAATTTAAAAAAATTTAAACCCCCGCCAATGGGGCACTTCGACACAGAAACGTTAACCAAGTGTTTTTTCAACATACAGATGGCGCAGTTTCACCACAAATACTGGGTGGTTAGAAGTTAACATTCATTTACACAAGGAAGAACCCAGGGACATGAGGACTTAGCATGTCTTCTTATCTAACCCTGTTATATTTGACCTGGCCAGCATGATACCTGAGTTGTCATACGGTGAAAGGTATAATGTCTGCCTTGGTGCTGATGCCTTCCTGAAAGTGATGGGTAATGATGGGGATATAAATGTTGTCATCAGAGTGATGCAGGTAGGTGTATTAAGCTTAACTAACAACATTTTTGCCACTGTTTAAGTTTTACAATTGTGCACAAGAAAAATGGTAAAAACAGCAGGATGATATGCCGGAATATTGTGACAGCATCAATCTAACATTGCAACATTACAGTATGTTTTTACAGACCACTGACATCATCAGAAACTCAGTAGGTGGCAACTACCATTTTTGACATCAGAAAAGATACATTTCACCAAGTATGAAGAAATTTATGAAGATGTATATGCTTTAAGTGTTGACGAAGGGGTGGCTCTTAGCCAGACACAGTTCAAAAGCATTGTAGAAAAAATGTGCAGTGATACCTGAACTGACCATGTTTGCAACGTGTTATTTATGCGAAGACCACCAAAAGCAACAGGCTGCCTTAGGTGTCAGGAATGTAATCTGTCAAAACAATTCTATTAAATATTCAAACATTATGTACAGAACAGCTTGTTTTATTATTATGCTAAGCATTTTTTTATTTTTTGTGTTTTGGGGTTTACTGTTGTAGGCATTTTGTTTGACATACAATAAAAAGATTTATAGTGTAACACAAGCCATACTTTCTTTGTTGTTCCATTCAACACCGTTTAACACAAGCTGTCACCACTTGTCACAACTAAAAAAGATACACACCATGATGAGGTCTGGCAGAGTATGGGAGGTTTTTAAGATGCAGATGTGCTGTGTCACGTGACACTCCATGAATCCGTGATATAACATCAATAAGTACTCATCAGTCACCATTTCCTAGGTAGCAATGGATGAGCATACTGTTATGTTTATATTTTATACTTTCAATATTGTTAATATATTTAGAGTTTATTTCTAGTTTACAAATACACAATGTAATTAAATACACAGAGTAATTCTCTATGTATTTAGAGTCCACATATGGAGCTCATCTATTATGAATAGGACAGGCCTTACCATCTGCCTATATTATCAAAGAATTACAATAGACCATTCTGCTGTACCATTAGATAAAGTAGCCAACAGCTGGATAACCAGCCTCTGTATTGATCCCTTGATCCCTTGGATTTCAGCCATAGTACTGTAGCCACCTAGTGGCCATCTCTGGAATGCCTCTTATGTAAGAGTAGGCCAAGGGTATATAATAGAGGAGAACACCACTGAACTTGATCTGTCATTCTGAACTTCATCCTTCATCATCACTTTATGTTTCATCATATAAAGCCTCTCAACTATGGTTGGAGAATCTGGTTCAACTGGATCCAAGAGAAGACAACAGCACTAGCCAAGCAGCTCAACACTGACATCAACTAGCCAAGCAGCTCTACACTGTGACATCAACTATCAAATTGTCAACCAGCAACCAGCTAGAAATTTCAAATAGGTCTTTGTTCTCAATTAAGTTGTATTGCATTATTGGTTATTTCATTCCCACAATTTTTTGTTCAGTTTGAATTTTTCCTGCTGTCAGATTTCATTAATATATGACAGTCACTTCATTTAGTATTCAGACCAATTTCACCACAGCCAAATATTCAATATATCACTACTGCTAAACAGATCATTCACACTATACCCTAAAATCAAGTATCGATAAGTCCAATAAATTCATTTAGTAAAATTCCATCATGCCTGAAACTACATATGTAATCCAACATGATTGTGCACCTGCTACATACCATGGTAAAGTAAATGAAAGTGCATCTCATCATTGGTTAGCGTTCACCGATTTCCTTGCAGAAGGTAATTATGATGTACCCAAAAGTATAGCGAGATTTAGAACAACGCTAGGCATCCAGCCACATTGGTGGTTTGAATTAAACAAAGCGAGCTTTCAGACTCTCAAAGACCTGGAAGATGTTTTTAAGGCAAGATACAGTAAACAGACCCCACGGTCTGACCATGTTCGGAAATTCCGAAATATGACCCTTAACCAAGGGGAATCCTTGGCGGCATTCCGTAACAGGCTTGACGTCGCCGCAGGAAAGGCTGGTGTCACAGAGTAAGAAGACATGGTGTACCAGTTTATTGAAGGGATGCCCATACACATCAGGATGCATCTCAGAGCCCAAGCTCCGAAAACCATCCAAACCTGCATGCAAACTGCGCAGGCATATCTCCTAGATGACAACACCACAGCAGTCACACCACAGGTAATGTCCATTGCTGAAGCAGGCCCAAGCAACATAGAAATCGACAATATGATTTCAGCCAAAATGGAGCAAATGCTATTATCAGCCAATAGGTGAGATAGGCCAGACAGCCGCAGAGAGTCCAGATCGCCGTATAGCGGACGATATCCATCCAAAGATAGAACATATATCTGGACAAGTGACCAAGGGAGAAGCAACAGCCGAGACAGGCCATACAGGCATGACGATAGACGCCGTAGCAACAGCCGAGACAGGCCAGACAGCCGCTCAAACAGGCAATCTCGTCAAGACACAAGCAGAGACCGGCAGTACAGCAGTTCAAGCAGAGACCGGCAGTACAATAGAAGAGACAGGCAAGACAGCCGCGACCAGCAATACAATAGAAGGGACAGGCAAGACAGCCGCGACAGAAGATCATCATCACGTGACTCGTCCAAAATAGCCCAAGCAAGATCACCAGGTCCACAAGGTCCAAGAAAATCTGTAGCATTCAGGGACTTGCATTGTAGCTATTGTGGTGAGGACAACCACGAGAAGAGGGACTGTTTCCAAATGCAGAGAGACACGTCCAACAATTCCCATTTTTAGATGGGGACCAGAATGCAAACACCAGGCACTCTGTATCCCCCAATGCAAAAGCCATGCAAATTAGTAAATGTTGTGACAGTAACCGTTCGTCTAATATTAGTTCTCCTTGTAGTTTGAGCCTTTATTCTCATTTCCTCAATCATCATCAATCATGTCAATCACCCCAGGTCATCGCCAATCATCAGGAACAGACAACTCCATCTGTACGAACAGAAAATCATGTTATACATAGAAATGTTGTGAACACCGTACATAGAGAAATGTTAGAAAAAGAATATAGCAACAGTAATGATGTACAACATGTAAATGACAAATTGAATGACAAATGTGTAGACAACTGTGATCCTAGCTCGAAGCAAAGATCATACTCAGTACAAAATACTGACACGACAGTAAGTCCACAAATGACTCACATACCAACCGAAACAGACACAATGACCTTGCACTTGGACAAGCAAAATATGATAACTGCATTGCTCCCAACTAGACAAAAGATACTTACCTTATTCGACTGTGGCGCAACTCAGTCACTCATATGCGCAACATTTGTAGAGAACAGCCCCTTTCTCGCAAATTTACCAAAAATTCCATCCAAACCGATTAAATTTACAGTAGGAAATGGTGGTTACATAACATCAAATTATGCAATTAAATTTCAATGCTCAATTAACGCCCATACTTTTGAAGTAACTGCAATGGTAGTAGACGCACTTGGCGGTATCAATTTAGTTATTGGCAATAAAGCCCTTGAGGAAATTGAAGCCAATTTAGATTTTGCAAAGCACAAACTTACTTTCAATAGACACCCCATTCGTATTTATCCACAAAATGACTTTGTGTTGCAACCAAACCAAACAAAGACAGTAAGTGTCACTGGGTCAATCCCAAATGCCTTCACGCATTCGCAAGGCATTTTGCGTACGTCCCCACGCTTCAATGCGTTTATTCCAGCAACAATGCTCATCAAATTCAATGCAGGCAAGACCAATATTGTAATCAAAAACCCCTATGCATCCGCAAAACGCATTTCCACGCAATAACTAATTGGAACTTTCAACACCCACAGCGTATTGAATACATACAATGTAATGCAATCTTTTGCTTACAACGATGCAGAAACAAGATTCCAATATTACAGTGCATTTCCTCCAACTGAAAACGACGCAACGACAACAACTGACTGTCTCACAGACAAGAAACTGACTCCCTCACACGTGATCTTTCACGACAGGATCTTAGAAAAATCAAGTCTCAAAAGTTCCCTTTTCTCGACCATGATGATAAAAGGCTAGAAATGTTTGATGACGAAATTATTTCACGCGATGTAAGGTTAGAAGACAGTATTTTAAATTGTGATGAACAGCTGAAACTCAGACAAATGTTGTTTAAATACAAAACAGCACTCAGTCTGCATAACGAGGTTGGCAATTCCAACTTGACTGTTGACTTTAAATTGTCAGACGACACCCCATTTTACATCCGACCTTTTCCTGTGGCTCCCAATGAAAAACCAATCATTGACAGAGAATTACAGAAATTGGAACAAATGGTAGTGCTTAAGCCACATACCTCACAATATGCAAGCCCAATCATGTTAATAAACAAGAAGCGCACAACTGCAAAACGACTTGTAACTGATTTTAGACATCTGAACAAGTGCATAATAAAAAGGAATTTGCCTTTTCCACTCATACGAGACGCTATCCAGACTATTGGACACGCTGAACCGCAAGTTGTCAGTGTGATCGATCTTAAGCAAGCGTATTATTGTCTACTTTTGAGCGAAAAAGCCTCAAATTATTGTACAATAGTGAGCTATGCCTGGGGTAAGTCCCTAGCATATCGCCGTTTGCCGATGGGCCTAAGTATATCGCCATGCAAATTTCAAAAACACATAAATAACATCTTGGAAAAGAACAATGCAGCGCCATTTTGTATCGGCATTATGGACGATCTTATTGTGTATTCGAAATCCGTCAGAGAACACTTCGAACATGTGCTTTACAGAAAAATGGCCTCAAAATTGCCCCTGATAAAGCCAAGCTTTTCAGGAAACAAGTTCTGTACATGGGCCATGAAATTGTGATCAAGAATGATCATGCAGGAATTAGACCATTGCGCGAGAGAACTGAAGCAATTCGCAATCTCCCAATACCAACAACCAAATGTCAATTGAAAGGATTTATTGGTATAGTATCCTATCTATCAATGTACCTTTCCAGACTGCAGACATTCTCAAACCATTACATGCTATTGCCTCCAAGAAAGCATACTTTTTATGGGGAGACGAAGCACAACAAGCATACGACGAAATCCTACAACTACTCGTCAAACCCCCATTACTAGCAATGCCTAACAGTACAGGCAAATTTGTACTTTACACTGATACTTCTAAAATAGGTGTAGGCACCAGCTTATGGCAAATACAGAACAATCAAGAACGTGTTATTGCCTATTTTTCGAAATCGTTGCCTGCAGCAGCAGCCAATTACAGTATACCTGAACTTGAGCTGACTGGTCTATACATTGCAGTGACAGCTTTCAGGTATCTTTTGAAATGTACAAATTTTGATGTTGTGACTGATCATGCAGCGATTCCACAAATGCTGAGGTCTAAAAATGAACCAGCCATGGAGCGCATGAAAAGGTTACTTGAAAAATTGAGTAACTATTCCATGAGTGTGTCATATATAAAGGGTAACTCGCTTGTAATCGCGGACTATCTTTCAAGATACCCACAGACAAAGGAACATGACACTGATGACATTTCATTTGTCATAACTCGTAGTCAGACAAAACAGACACCTCAACCAGCACCGACACCGACTGTAACGACCACGACAGTGGTGAGACCAACAGCAGTCAGCAATGACACAGAGACACAACCTCGACGCAGGGGAAGACCACCAAGGCAACGCACACAATCACAAGAGACTGCAATAGCAGATCTCCGACAACAGACAGTGCCCCAGCCACGACCACCAGATTTTACAAAACCAATTTTTACTATTCCCAAACCGACGACGAGAGAACCTAAGCAGACAGAACGCTTAGTAGACACAGTGACTAACAGGCCAGTAACACAAGATACTGGAACAAACAACGACAATAACAGAACAGTCATTGAAACTCACAATGACATTCCAAGACACATGACCAGACCAACACAAGAATTAGACATTGACAGATCACTGATAGTGGCTAAACATATGCCAAATCAGAAACAACTTAGTGAAATGCTCAGAAAAATACAGAGCAAGGTATTAAAGAACTATCACTTACCATATGACAAAAGAGAAGTTGCTCAATTACAATCACAATGTCCAAATTTTAAAGATGTCTACAGTTACATCACTGAAGGTCTCCTGCCACCCAACAAAACGGCAGCAAAACGTGTTATGTTGATAGCAGAAGAATATATTATTGTTGATAAAATCCTGTTCAAATTAGTCCTCAAAGATGATGAACAATGTTTAAAGTTGGCAGTACCTCAAGTACTAGTACCATTTGTTATTTCATTGCATCACGACAATCTCTTAGCATGCCACCAAGGAATTGTCAGTCTCAGCAACAATTAGACAGAGATTCTACTTTTCACGCTTGCATGAACAAGTCACCCAATACATACGCACGTGCGCAGTATGCCAAACAAGGAAAATACCGCACAATGAAGAAAGGCCCTTCGAATTGAATATCCCAATATCGTATGCTCCATATGGCACTATATATGCAGACTTGAAGCAAATGCCAGAAACACTGTCTGGATATAAATACATATTGGTGTTAGTATGCAATATAACAAGATTTTTAACTCTTGTGCCACTGCAAAACAAAGATGCTAAGACAGAAGCAGAAGCAGTGTTGCAGCGTAGCATATTACAATACGACCCTTGTGAGCAGTTCATCAGTGACTTGGGAAAAGAGTGGGACAATACAGTCATGCAATATGTCTTTAAAGCTCTCAAAATTGACCACAAATTTGTTTCTGTGGGAAATCATAAAGCAAACAAATCAGAACGCTTTATAGGCACAATTTCCAATCTTATAACTTCATGTTTGAAAGACAATGGTCATGAATGGCCCATTTTTGTTAATTCAGTGGCGTATGCTTATAATTCATTTGCTAGCCCCTCGCTAGGCATAATGTCACCGTATTATTTGCTTTATTTACTACACCCCAGGACAACTTTTGATTGTGGCAATATTTCAGACATTGCTCTCAACTACAGAGACTATGCTGAAAAGCTAAAACAGCGCCTGGAGAAAGTCAGCACTTCAATGCTAGAAATACAAGCAAAGTTGCAACATGAACAAGCACGTAAGCAACTCAATAAAACCACCAAATATCAGACCTTTTCTGAGAACATGCTTGTATATCTACTGGCTCCATCTGTCAGTGCATTGCAGACAAATTCAAAGAAAATCAGGCTAGATTTTGTGGGACCATTAGCAATAAAAGAAATGCTAGATCGCTCCCATGCAATATTGGAAACCCTGGAAGGTCATAGACTTGCAGGAGTGTTTCATGTAAATCGATTAAAAATCGCCTGGATTCGAACTGACAAAGGCAGTGTAAGTAAGAGAAGTGAACTTACACCAAATGGCATAACAAAAATAATTGCAGACAAAACAGGAGCGAAACCACCTGCACCAGGCCAGTACTGCAAAATTCAAGCTGAATTGCATCCCTACTTTACAATGACCCAAAACTGCATCAACCATGCAAAGCACAATGGATACACAGCAGTGTCATATCCAATGCAAAAAGAGCAATTAAATAGACTGATTACTCAACCAGTCCCAAACACCTCTTATTTTGCAATTCGGAAGGCCAGATTAAAGAATGGCGAAGTACAGATACTAGTAAATTTGTACGACAAATCCCATTTTGGTAATACATGGCTTGACATGAGGGTCCACCCTCACTGCTCAGAATACGTAGATACATTATTGCAAAATAAGTATTTCCGAATTTCCGGCTCATGCCAGGCATTTCTGAAGACTCTGCAGTAGAAAACTCAATTTTAAACAACACTATCCTCAATTTTAAACAACAAAGCCCAAATGTGTGACGATATCCTACACTCAATTCGAATTTGTGTATGTGTCGATAGAAAATTTATTATTTATGTTAGATTTGTAGTTCTGTACGGCCCTATAGTTGTCTACGGGAGGACACTATAACACGCCTATGCAGATTATTGTTATTATATGTCAATATTACCTTTGTGAAACTTTATTATTCTTTCAATGTTAAATATCCATTAGACATGGTACAACTGGTGTGGTATCACATTTTTTTTATATCATTTCATAGCGCATGCCCCCTATGTGCTATACCAATACAAAATTAGGGTTATAGGGCCCGCAGTGCCGGGGCGCTATTTCAGAAATAAATTTCAGGTCACACAATACAAATAGGCGCATTCCCTGCGCCTGTAACATATAAATAGGGATTCACTACATTAAACGCAATGTCCCATGCGTTTTATATAAAAATTAAATATGGGTCATGAATGCTATGTCCTGGCATTTATTTATTAAAAGTAAATAATAGGACAGCAGATGTAATAGTCCTCACATCATGCAACTTTGTTAAACTATACAAAGAGGACACCCTGGCAAAATTATCCCTTCAAGCCAGCACATATTGAACAATAACATTTAGGGCAATCTTCCATAAAAGGAAGTCATTTCCGTACCTATTACGGCGGATAGGTGTTACAACCTGCCAAATGAATAGGCAATTTGGTACAAGCCAAATAGAACACAATTCCCATTAGGGTTTCAAACAACTGCATTTCTATGCAGTTGCATAAATTGTTTTGCCAATTTTGTGTAATACAAGCAGCTTAACAACTTCAAACACATAATTGATGTGCATTCGGCTGTTTGATGTAACCAGCTGCCTTTTATGGCTGGTACAGCAACTGCTGTTTGCGCGTCGGCTTGGTCAATTAAGACCAAGCAATTTCATCTCATCTCATTGTCTCATATTCATCCATTCTGTTGCCTATAATGCCACTTTCGTATGTCTAACACTTTACAACCCTTTGTTGGTCGACTTGTGGCCAATTACCTAACAAAAACCAATTACCCACAGCATCCCAAAGCATTTACCAATTAATGTACAATGTGGACTACAAACAATGGAGTCAGGCCAGCGTGACCACCCAGGCTCAACCCCTCCAACGATGTGATACGTCGAGGTCATCGACACAGCTGACCAAGCAAGCCACCCACGAGGGACAAGGCCCTTATAATCTACAGCAGCACCTAGCATCTTCAGTTCTCGAACTGACCAAGCTTCCATGATGACTCAGTACATCATCGCTGCCTTCGCCTTCTTCTTCCTGCCTACAATTCTAGCTGCACCTGCAGCAGAACTCATTGTACGGCCCAATGTTGGTGCCGTCTTTGTGAAAGAAAGGGAGATTAATGTATCACCAATGGTATGGCATCATACATTGGCATTGCCGTATTTCATGGACTTCAGTCTACTCTATCCAACAGTGAAATGCATTGCCAATGATGACCGGATGCACAACAATGACTCCATCTGCAACATCATATTGGACATGGAAGAAAATTTCTTTGACCTGACATCACAACTCATCTCGGAAATCAGCGCTGCACAGAAAGCCATCAAATCAATGATGGACATCAAGCCGCACTTGTCGTCTCCAGTACGCACCAAACGAGGATGGTTCAACATCCTTGGGAAAGTTGCCAAAAAGGTCATGGGAGTGGCAACTGAGGAAGACGTCAGAATCCTGCAATCACATCTGCAATGACTAGCAATCGTTATCTCCACCGAAAAGAAAGACCGAATTCATGATGTGCAACAACTCCAGTCCTTCGAGGTACGCATCAATCAGCGTGTGGATACATTACGCAAGAACCTCGTCACATTAGATTCCGTCGTGACTGAACTACAGACCAACTTTGACCAAATACGTGAGTACGAACAGTTTGCAGAATCTTTGGCAAAACAAATATATAAAAATAGTCAGCAGATTAACAGAACACGTAAATTTATATACTGGGCGCAACGCTATCAATTACACATCCACACACTAACACAAGTACATGTGCATACACAGTCCAGCGTGCGAGATATGTCTGAACTCATAGCAGGAAGATTGACAGCCAACTTGTTGGCCCCTGACCATCTGCGTGAGATCTTAGACGATGTCAACAACAGAGTCAAAAACATTGCAAAGAACCTGTATGTAGATTCTGACATCAGACCCTACTACAGAGATGCACACAGAACATCAACAACATATGATAATGAACATATATATATAAAAATACGTATACCAATAGCCACACATTCCTCTATTTTCTCTCTATATCGTCTCGATATCCTTCCTGTGCCCTCGGCACAACATAGCAATATCTTTACTATATTAACCAACACACAGCCTTGGTTTGCGATCTCCTACTTTAATGATTCTTACTTTGAACTTCCGGAGAACTCTTTACCTGTGCATGACCAATTAAATATCAAAAATGTAATTCCTCGAACTACCACTCAATTATCATGCTCTCTTGCACTGTATTTCGGCTTTTCCTCAGGTATAGTACATGCCTGCACTCATACCGTTCTCAACTCTCCTCCATTAACAAAAGAATTTGTATACTCTCAACCTTCAGGTGGCTATCTTCTCTATACACCTAACAGGGTCTGGACGCAGTCCTGCAACCCAAACACTACAATCACACATAAAGGTCTGTTTGTTGTAAAACTGCAGTGCCAATGTTCACTAGAGTCGCATCACACACAAATCCACTCAGATTCACTAAGCTGCACAGTAACAAACTCCACAATACAGTATAGTGTTAATTTTTTAGTGTTTACCAAACTATACAATAAAACAATGCCAATAGACTTTACATCATCACAATACACCAATGAACCTTACAATTTCCATTTGCCAAAGACTCTACACGACAAACTACGACTGACAACACTTAACTTCGACGATGACGATGACACACTTGAGACTGACTTAGACTCATACACCGCGACTAACAATGGACAGGCGGAATTTAACATTTTTTTTATTCAATGGATTGGCAGTGATCAGGCATCATCGATCTCCGCAGCAGCCATGTTGGTCATGTTAATGGCACAGATAGCGACCTTCATCATTTTAGCCTATCTGTGGCAACAACTACAAGCCAACCAGCAATTACTGCTTGCAACAGCCGCATTAGTGGGCACCACACAGGCATTAGAATTTTATGCCCCCACTACACCAGCAGCCCCATCCATAGTGACAGAAGACACCACACCATTATGGCGGACAATAGTTATAAACACTGCATTAATTCTTTCTATTTTTAACACCGTCTTGATTCTGAGTGATCGAATCAAGCCTGCATGCCACCAACTCGCAGAGAGAAACACGTATTTGGCCACTTCAGAGACTGAAATGTACATTTGTCTATACTCAAATGCACAGTTTCTACATCTACGCATAACCACATTGCCGTATGACCTGCAAGCCATCACCGCCATAGAAGACAGCACTGTCAAAACCTTCTACCCCATATGGCGAGGTATGTGTGGATACTTCTATGTTGACTGGGCTCCCATCGATCTAGGTACTGACACCAACCGAATCATCCCCCCATCAAAAGTACAAATTCCATGGGACACATACAGAGGATGCAGATGCCTAACCAGGGAATGCCACACCGTGAAGGTCATCCTCCTGCAAGCGGACCAGTCATGGATCGTCAGCTCATGGACGAAGCTGGCCACCCCCCGCAGTGGACTCCCAATGCCCTACGCCCGGCACAGGTACACAGAAGAGCAAGGCCCACCAACGGCACCAATGCTGCCTCCTGGCACTGACATACTGGCCCCCAATCGAATCAGATGGGTGAGACCAGCTAGCCAGTCCACCTCTGAAGCCATCAGACCGGCAACCCAACCCGCCGCTGCCGCCGAAGCCATCCAAAGGCAAACACAGTCTGAGGAAGCGCATAAAGTTTCCATCATCCACGTGAACACCCCGATGCGTCACTAAATCTCCACTTTATAGACTTATAGACATTATAAAGATCAAAATTCAAATTAACATTTTTTAGACCATGTTTTACAGAAAGTCGGTGAACATTACCAGTCATTAGTTGGCACTAGAAATTTCTAAAATTTTGAACATTTCTTCAATCCCAGGCCACATCACCAGAGAACATTTTTTCCCCATTTTATCTAAAATTTCACCTCATTTTTTTTCTAAAATTCGATAACAAACAAATTGTATAACTAAAATATGTAGCTGGTTGAACAATATATCTATGGCATATTTTCTTCATGTGATGCGTCAGCATCCTCCAGGTCACTAACCATTCCTTTGTTTAAGCCATGGTAGCTTGTAGCGGCCTGCAATTCCTATGAGGATGTCATCAACTTGGTAGACAACATACAGGATGTTGATGAACATACAGGACGTTGATGAAGATCAACGTAAACACCACCAAACGCTGAAAGGAGATTATAAGTCGTGTCCCTGATGCTTCAGACAAATGCGTATCTTCTTTCATAAGTCGTGTCACATCATCATTCAAGTTCAAATAGACATGTGTTCCCCTCAAAACGAATCAAAGCTAGAAATAATAAAATTAACTTTTGTAACCTTAAATTTATATTTAATGTTCCTTGTAACTTAATTTTATAACCCCATCCGGGGCATGTTATGTTTATATTTTATACTTTCAATATTGTTAATATATTTAGAGTTTATTTCTAGTTTACAAATACACAATGTAATTAAATACACAGAGTAATTCTCTATGTATTTAGAGTCCACATATGGAGCTCATCTATTATGAATAGGACAGGCCTTACCATCTGCCTAAATTATCTAAGAATTACAATAGAACATTCTGCTGTACCATTAGATAAAGTGGCCAACAGCTGGATAACCAGCCTCTGATTATTTTCAGATAACAACTGATCTTGACTACACAATATCATCAACATCCATCGGCAAAGCAGTCCAAGACATTTTGATTGTTGAAACAAATGAATATTTGCATTTTGAATTTTATTTTTATATTTTTTAATAGTCGTGCAGAAGTTTCACAACTTGTATGATTGAATACGACTCAAAATAAACTTTACATACATTGATCCCTTGATCCCTTGGATCTCAGCCATAGTACTGTAGCCACCTAGTGGCCATCTCTGGACTGCCTCTTATGTAAGAGTAGGCCAAGGGTATTTAATAGAGGAAAACACCACTGAACTTGATCTGCCATTCTGAACTTCATCCTTCATCATCACTTTATGTTTCATCATATAAAGCCTCTCAACTCGACATCAGACTTTTGTCTTCCATATTATAATACAACAAGCAGCCTGCACTCTCAACATTCTACAGAGTCAACATTTAGGTGGTTCGTTAGGGGGAAAACAGTTACCTAAAAGTGAGATTGTCTTTTTATGTCAGACGCTGGTGATATTCACTGTGGTGATCAGTGCTATCATAAACATCTCCCTGGGTCATAGTTCAGAGACTTGGTTGATTTTGTTGTCCACAACTCTTGGGGCAGTCCTCTTAAACCCAAAATTGAAGTCTATATCACAAAAAGTTGTCAAACATGTCCCCATGCATCAGACAGAAGGGCACCCAAATGCCTAAAAAAAGTCAGCATGAGTGAACATGCCAATGTAGACAAGTATTTGTAAGAAATATACTATCAGCCAGGCAATCCTGCCAGCTTCTACGTTGTAGTTAAAAAGTTGTTTTATTCCCTGATAAATTATGTATTGGCAAATCGAGGTGGGCCCAGCGATAAGGGCCGCCATTGCAATGAGTATGGCCATATTCGTAGGGACTGCCCTAAAGCCCCGTTCCCACATAGCCGAGTTACTCGTAGTCAACTCGTAGTATTACGTAACACGCCTCTCGGGCCCAACTCTTACTAAACTCGGCGATTACTCCTCGCACTCGAGAGATGCTCGGCGAGTAACTCCTGAGTCTCGTAGCGAACTCGTGAGATTTGGAGCCGAGTTTGCCGAGTCTCCCGAGTATGCCGTGCTGCACGGCACACTCGGCGAATTATCCAGGAGTCCAAAAACTCGGCCATGACTCGCCGAGTTACTCCTCGAACTCGCCGAGTTACTCCTCGAACTCGCCGAGTTACTCCTCGAACTCGCCGAGTTACTCCTCGAACTCGGCGAGTTACTCGGCGCTATTTTCGCTCGTATTACACTCGGGGGGGATGTTCAGGAGTGCGAGGAGTAACTCGGCGAGTTGTAGGAGTAACTCACCGAGTTGTAGGAGTAACTCGCCGAGTAACTCGTCGAGTTCTACCTTTAGTACATGCATCATCAGCGTAGGGGGTCGTATATAATATAAAAGGCCGCTGCTCCTCTAATATCAGTCCGATTTTCGTCAAATAAAGATTGTATTGTAGTATAATTCATAGTGATTCCATACGTATTTTCGGATTTAAAAAAACCCGAATATTAAGCGAGATATTTGTCTGAGAAGGCAGTTGTCTTGCGGTGGCTGCTGCTCCATTTATATTAATCCGATTTTCGTCAAATCAGGACTGAATTGTAGTATAAATCATACTGATTCCATACGCGTTTTCGGATTGAAAATAGACCAAATATTAAGCGAGATATTCGTCTGAGAAGACAGCTAAGTTGGCGGAGGCAAACAGTGGTGCTCTCGCAGACGTCCGCGCCCGGACTGTATCAATGCAGGTAAGGCTGAGCGCTACTTTAAAAGGCTGCTGGTCCCCTAATATTAGTCCGATTTTCGTCAAATAAATATTGAATTATAGTCGAGTTCATACTTATTCCACACAGATTTTCAGATTGAAAATAGACCAAATATTAAGCGAGATATTTGTCTGAGAAGGCAGGTAGTCTGGCGGCGGCATGGTGCTCTGTGTATGGCCCTGACATGAATGGTGTGGTCAATATTTTTGACCATTTTATATACATTGTTTGGATGAGCTTTATTGCAATTCATTTCTACTCATTCTGCCAACTGCCATGACTGTTATGTCAATTGCTATTAGCATTTTGAATGATACAAAGAATGGGTGTAGAGCATACAGCAAATTCAATACATGTGTCAATTGCCTAATTGCCTAAATTGGGGTTCTTTGACCTGTCATTTCATGGTTTGTTCAAAGATGACACAGTAATTGCTATTAGCATTTTGAATGATACAAAGAATTGGTGTAGAGCATACAGCAAATGCAATACATGTGTCAATTGCCTAATTGCCTAAATTGGGGTTCTTTGACCTGTCATTTCATGGTTTGTTCAAAGATGACACAGTAATATGACATTGTCTTGATTGTCATTCACAATTACAAAAATATGTAATTGCTTTCATTAATTAAAAGCAATATATTTAATTGTAATTACCAGGCAATGATTATATTTGTATAACTTTCTTATCTTTTTGTGTTAATTTGAATCTTATTGTGATATTATGATCAGTATAAATTTGTGTATATTTTGTAAAATTTAAATCTAATATTGATATTGTAATTAGTATTTGTGATTTGATCTGTGATTTTATTTGCTATATTTAATTTACTTATACTGGTGCTCCCTGAAGCGTCCGCGCCCAGACTGTATTAATGCAGAAAGCTGAGCGCTTCTTTAAAAAGCTACTGCTCCCTTAATATTAGTCCGATTTTCGTCAAATAAAGATTGTTTTGTAGTATAATTCATAGTGACTCCATAGGTTTTTTCGGATCGAAAATAGACCAAATATTAAGCGAGATATTCATCTGAGAATGCAGGTAGGCTGGCGTCGGCCTATCATTCGATGGGTGACTCGTCGCTGTCGTAGACACCTTGCTTCACCCGGCGAGTTACTCCTGGTACTCGGCGAGTTACTCCTGGTACTCGGCGAGTTACTCCTGGTACTCGGCGAGTCACTCCTGGTACTCGGCGAGTCGCTCGCTGAACCCGCCGAGTAACTCGGCGAGTAATTCGGCGAGTAACTCGGCGAGTCACTCCTGGTCATTTTTTCCGCAAAAATTCGTCGCCAACTCCTCGAATTTTGGGTGTTACGTAATTTTTGTTATTACTACGAGTTGACTACGAGTAACTCGGCTATGTGGGAACGGGGCTTAAGCAGAGAAAGGGCAGAGTTCAATCTGGCCGGGGCAATGGAGGAAACAGTGGCCCAAAGGGAAAGAAAGATTGGGATAAAGGTACAGGGGCCCCAAAAGGTGCAGGGAATGGTTCGCAGTCCGGAAAGGGAGCCGGTTCGCCAAAAGAGTAAGGGTGGAGGAAGATCTGGTCCCAGATCCTCCACCCTCGAAATTAGTGGCTCCCACGGATTGTGAAGAGGGAGTCTTTAAGGGACAAGATTGGCATCCATGTGCTGCTGCACAGGAAGCCGTAACAGCCTGGTAGATGTCCGTCCAGATTGGTTCCACAGACCTGGAATTGCTGGTGGACACAGGTGCCCAAGTTTCAATGCTAAACAAGAAAGTATATGACGAAATAGCTGGGGTTTATAGGTCTCCTCTTTTGCCTATGGATAGTAAAGTAAGCCGCTAATGGTGGTCTTATTAAGGTACATGGACGACTGGAAGCAGAGATCTTTGTGGACAGAGCTCTGTATCCAGTTCCTAGTTGCTGAAATGGGACAACTGACTGGGCTGCTGGGAATGGACTTTCTGAAGAAACCTAAAGCCACCCTGATGGAGTATTGCATTTGGGTGGGTCTGATGTCCTGTGTAGAGATGTTTATGAGCATGTTGCTGTGAAAAACTGAGTTGTAGTAAAAAGTAGGTTTGATACTTTTTCAGTGCCCTAGCAGTGGTTTTTGCTGTAGTATTTCAGCTGTAATTTCTAGTGATAGGAATAGCTGTTTTTATGTGATAAGCTGGCAGATTGATGTGTTTTATCTGAGTTTTATCATGTAACGAGTTAGCACATGCCAAATGTGCTAGAATAATGGATTGTATCAGTCATAGAGTTGCAAAACTTGTTTGTTTTGGGTTAGATCCATTTGGGTGGGTCCTGGAAGGTCCCAGATACTGATTAATTAATTGGTGTGTTTTGGCAGTTGAGTTCCTTTGTCTGAGAAAAACACGTCTTTCTTATTAGTCAAATCCCGCCAAAAAGTGCCTGGACTTTTGACCTCGGCCATTAAAGGTCATTACTTAGGCAGGTAGGCACAAAGGGGTGTCTGTTAAGATGGTTTCATCACGCCCCTTGGTTGGCAGGTTGACCGAGTTGACCTTTCATTATGAGGGGGAGTGGGGTAAATGGTGCCAAAATTCCATATTTGACGAGTTTTATTACCTTTGGGGGAGAAAGACGTGCCTTGCAACACTCCTCTCTCGAATTTTGTTCAGAGAGAACCCATGTTGCAGTCAGCAATTAATTGTGAAAGTGAGATTTAAAAGTTTGGAAAAGCAGTGATACAAAGATGGATATGGAATGTGGAGAATTAGCGGATGTTGTAATGCAGGCCCTGGACGCCGCTGGAGTAGACCTCCAAGTGTCTGTCGAAGAGCACGAAGTGGAGGCCATTTGTGGCAGACACTTGGACAAACAGGAGGCAACTCCGGTACGTAATCCGGAGGCAACTCCAGTACGCAATCGGGAGGCAACTCCAACCCGTGATCAGGGGGCAGCCCCAGTCAACATGCAGGAGGTGGCCCCAGTCAGGGAGGAGTATTGGACCCCTGAGAGGGAAGAAGAGGCCCAACGCCACATGTGGGCCTTCATGGAGTCCCGGGCGTACGAGCCCATAGCCAGTGATGGGTCTTTGTTTAAAAGTCACTGCTGATGCTGCTCAGAAACTCCCCAGTAAACGTTGGTGATTAGGTCTTCTAGATTCCTCCGGAGGCATGTGGACATGCCTCATTATTGGAGGACAGTGTGATGGCCTGGATCCGTTTTTTTAATGTTATCCCTTTCTCATGACCCCAGTGACCTCTTGCAAGGCCATTGAACTAGAATGTGGGGCATTTCCTATACCCCAGCAAGGGAATCACGTGATAAGGGTGTGGTTGGGTTCCTAATGACCAGAATGGGCTAGAGGGATGCTGGCAGCATCAGTAGGGTCCAGAACAGTGGATAGACAGGACGTTTGGCTGGGGCAGGGCCAATAAAGCTTCCAACTGTATTTCTTGTCTTTGAGTCAATCCCAGAAGGACCTTACACTATTCTTGACATCAATCTTCCTAATTTTAATGATGCTTACAATGCAGATTACATCACTATTAACAGCAACGTATGTGAACCAAGCATTGTTAACACCACACTGCAACCCCATACTCAACAGGATATACGTCAAAGAACTTCAGACGGGTGGTCAGGTGACATTTGACACACCCTGCTATGTTCTGTTACTGTGGACATCCTCGAAACAATTGACATCCATTTAACAGATAATCAACGTGGTGTACCTTCATTCAAGCCTGGGCACGTGTCGTGTATCACTTTAAACTTCTTCTATCAGGTACTACAGGAGAATAAAATTGTTATCATGGCCCACAACACACAGTACGTACTATGGCGTATGTTTAAGAACATTTAAGAAACAGGCAGAAGGCGCGGACAAACCATTGGTGTTCAATATATGTGTTAACTACACCGTTTTTAAGAAGGCGAGGGTAGGATTGGGGGCACCGTGTGCTTGTTAACACCCGCAAGGACAGTGGAACAACAAAAAATGGTGAAAGGGTCGCAAAACTGGAAGTAGTTGACCTAAATGAGGCTAAAAGAAGGCGTGCCTTCTCTGAGGTTGTCAGAGAGGAAGTTGAGACTTCAAAAGAGGTCCGTGAAGAGAAAAATGCTCGTTCAACTCTAGGTAGCCCCAGCTGGTATGTGCCGGCTGATGACCTCACAAAACGTCAGTACATAGATGGATACAAAACTTTGTGTGGCATTGACGGTTACGATTGCGCCATTCCTGTCAGCCGGGCTGACTATCCTGGCAGTTATTGTCTGTACAGGTTTTTCTCTGAGCCATCAAGTTCCAGTTCAAATGATGATGTCATACCTTTAAAACGTAGTGCTAACATGAGGGTGGAAAATTTGACAGCTGACAAGACCCACAACGCTCATCATCTTTGCCAAGTTCCCTGCAGCCCTGAAGATTGATAAAAACAGAGCCGTATATGAAGTGTAATCATTTGGATGCTGTCGCCAAAACTGTCAACATCATGACCAGTGTCCAGGGTAATTTGACACAGTTTGAACTGCCGAAAAACATACTAGTTGCTGGCTCGAGCCAGGCTGGAAAAAGTTTTTTTGTGAAAAACTTCCTGCTACATCATGAGGAAATGTTTAAACCTCAGGTTAACAAAATCATATACTGATTTTCTATATGGCAAGATAAGTATGCAGAACTGGAGATTGCTCTAGGAGACCTAATTGAATTTAGGACAGATATCCCAACAAAAGATGAACTGGTGCAAATTTGGCAGGACACTAAAGGTGAAATTCTTCTTATTCTGGATGATAAAATGAGCAGTCTGAAAGACAACGCCCTGGGCAAAGCAGTAGTGGAAATTGTTTGTGTGCTCTGTCACCACTGCCACATACCATGCATTATAACACTGCAAAACATGTACCACGCTAGCAAAGCTGTACATGAAAAAGGTCTAAATTCACAATACATCTGCATGTTCAGAAACAACCGCAGTGCACGACAGATTAAGACTCTGGCTTCTCAAACCATGCCTACACAAGTTCCTTATTTTATGGCTAGCTACGATCTGGCAACAGCTCAAAATTATAGATCCATAAAGTCCGTTCCCAGATTCCACTTCCCAGTCAGCTACCAGTCAGCTACCAGTTCTAGTTCCCAGTCAGATACCAGTAAAATATCTGGGCAAATGTTTGGTCATTGGAAAGTTAGCTATAAAGTAAGCATGCACCATTGTTTGCAGCAATGAATAGCTGATGGAATAGGCACCAATATTTGGTACCATTAAATAGCCGAGGCATTCGGCTATCTAATAAACAGATAAATAGACTGCTGCCTTTGTACTATTGTTCAATGTACCCAACTCCCAGATTTTTATGAAAAGCTTACTCAAAATATTTCAATTTGCTCAAAATATTTTTCTTAACTGTATATTTACCTATCCAGTAAGCACCAATATGTAGTTCCATTAAATAGCCAATGGTTCTGCTACCATTCTATATACCCAGCTCCCAGATTTTTAAGTAATTTTCCAAAACAAAATTTGACCTTCCTTAACAAATCTCTGGTAGCTGGGTGGTTAGCTATCCAGTCAGCACCAATATTTGGCACCATTAAATAGCCAATAGATTAGGCTATCTAGTAAATACACTACCAAAGTTCAGCTACCATTCTAAATACCCAGCTCCCAGAGTTTAATGTATCATTTTCTCAAACAAATGTTACCTTTCTTAACAAATTTCTGGTAGCTGGGTAGTTATAGCTATCCAGTAAGCACCAATATTTGGTACCATTATATAGCCAATAGATTAGGCTATCTAGTAAATACAACACCAAATTCTAGCTACCATTCTAAACACCTAACTCCAAGGAACTGGCTTGCAAAGCGTAAGTCAGTTTCAAGCACTTCTTAGTTATTTCAAGGGGTGTCGCTAAAAGGGAAGAGATTCTGAGCAAATAGAATGGCGATCATGTCTACAAAATATCTCTGATTATTCTCTGTAAAGTTACCTTCAAGGGCGCCAGTATTTCATTGCTCGTCGCCCAGGACCCCCCATAAATACAAGCACGTTTATTCAGAAAAACATACGCCATGTCTGAGCTCTCCACAGAGGCTGCCATGTTGACGCTACTGAGCATGCGCGAATAGGTTCCTCCCACTGAGCCACTGAGCAATAGTGCATGTGCACTGAAAAGGGCGGGAATCTGTGCCTGCTGGGATCCAACAGCTTTCTAGACATCAGTTCACAAATAAAACTTAATCTAAAGTAAAGTTTGACCATTAAGAAGTTTCTAGGATTAGATTCCTAGAGTTTGGAATCATTTTTGCATATAAGTATATAATTGAGGATGTTACATGTCGTGTGAAAGACTGCAATCATGTCAGTAGCTTGCTAGACTGACCTAGAATTGAGGTGTGACAAACTTGTTTCCATGGCAACAATTAGAAATAGATCATTTTACAAAATTTGGGTTCGTTTTCCCCATCTGGAGGTGCATTCACAAGTTTCAAGATGGAAGAAGCACTGCTTACTGTTTCTTCTAAAATACTACCATTTAGGTTGAAAGCAGAGCAAAAACACATAATACTATCGGCTGCATCCAAAAGACACATTTTTGGCATTTTGCCAACTGGTTTTGGAAAGAGTGAATGTTTTGGTTTGTGTGGACCACTACTTGACCATGTAAGTATATATAAATACATATATATATATTATTTTTTATCATTGCATTCATATTTATAATTTCATATTTATAGTTCACTTCAAGTTGGTCATAAAACCTGTTTTCCATACATATATATGTGTGTAAATAAAACCTAACCAAAAATATATTAATAATCCGGTGCCTAGATTTATATGTAAATGCTTTGCTTTACCTTTTAGCTTTATCCAGAGGAAGCCCCTCATTTGACTCTGGTCATCTACCCACTCAGGAGCCTCATGCTGAACCAAGTGAAAAGGTGGTCCACTGTGCACGAGTCAATAAAACCTGTGGCAATCATGCACCGAAAAGACATGTCAGCCAAACAAGTGACAGGTATTATCTAGTTGTATTATACCTCTTTCTTATAACGACAATAACCTAGCTGAGTCATTCATAAAGACCAGATATTTTTATTAACTTGAACAACAACCTTAAAACAATTTATTTCTCTTCCAGACCTCAACGATGGACAGTACAACCTGATATTTGCATCACCAGAAGTTATAATCTCAAGGACTTGGTGGGACTGGTTAAGGCTGTACAAAGATAAAATTTGTCTGCTTGTGATTGACGAGGTGCATTGCCTAACACAATGGTAACAAGATTTACTTATATTTTCAAAGCTCAACATAATTTAATTTTAAACCATTAGCATCAGTGTGTGACATATATATATATGCACAACACACATAAGACAACATAAACTTTGCATCAGGTAAATTCCACATGTACACATATAATATTATATATCATTTGATGATACAATTATTACTTTCACATTTTCTGTAGGGGACAGACTTTTCGAGGTGATTATCTTTTGACACCAAGACTTCGGTCACGACTCTGCAAAACACCAATCATGATGCTCACAGCAACAGCAACATCTCCTATGGTTGATAAAATCCTTGAATGTCTACATCTGAGCAAAAGTGATGTGACAGTTTTTGCAATTGTTCCAGACAGGTACGAGTGTTGGCATCGTATAAGACAAAAACAGCCATTAAATCGATTGTGAACATTATATTGAAATAGAACATTTCATTTCAGACCCAACATATACCTGACTATCAAGACCTGTGATACTTTCCAAGAAGCACTGATCGACTGATTATCTTGAGGTATTGCGTGAGAAAGGTGGCAAAGCACCAAAAGTTCTTATTTATGCCAGGTACACCATTCCATACACATGACATTTAGAAACTCATATGATACATAACATCTTTTAAAGAGGAGTAAGTTACTAGCATGAATCTTTTGCATTGCAGGGAAGTTGAAACGGTCACCAACATCTACGCTTGGATTATGTCATCACTGAAAGAAAGGGCATTTACAGATCAGGAGCACCCAACAGTATACAATAGAATTGTTGAAATGTTCCATTCCGGTACAGACAAGAACAGTCAAGTAAGAATAGCCAGTGGCATTCTGGAGCCTGAATCGAGTCTTCGTTGCGTAGTTGCAACTATTGCCTTTGGTTTGGGCATAAACCTTCCAGACGTGGAACATGTTTTTCATTGGGGCCCATCAGCAGATATTATGAGCTACTGGCAGGAGGTGGGTCGCTGTGCCAGAGATGGTCGCACAGGAAAGGCAACTCTCTTTCTTTATCCGCGATCCCTGGACAAACGAAGAGTTGATAAAAAATTTCGAGATTTGATTAGTGAAGTTAGGTTGGGAGCCTCTTGCTTTCGACGTACAATATTACAGCATCTGTTTTTATCTGAAATGAAGCAAAGTGAGGCGGCTTGTAAGAACTCCATCCGCGCTGACTCCTATTCATTATCTTCAACAATGTTATGCTTTGTGATTTCCTTCCAAACATCCAGACACATGGACATAGACTAAGGCTTAAGGCCTAGTGCTGCTGCCACTGTAATTCTGTCACTTGATTCAAAATCTGAAAAGGCGTCATGATGCCTTCCAGGCAGGTAGTCACAGAGAGCTTCTGACTTGTACTCCTCCACGAACCTTCTGATGTCTCCCATGTAAATATTGTCTCTCTTTCTTGATGGAAGACTGGTCATGTCAACCAGGCCCACAGACGTAAAAAGTGCATCAAGTTTCTTTCCAAATGGCCCTGACAGGGCACACCTGAGTACTTGCTGTCCTGTGTAGTTGCCCCTGGCATTCTTGAGCATCTCTGAAAAATAAAAGGCTTCGAATAATATATGATATTGCTTGTGGTTCTTTTGCCAGATGTAGTGATTAAAGAAGGCTTTTTATGTTTTGTATATTTTGAATGAATTATATTTCAGCAAAACCATCTTCAGTTGTATTTATATCTTATTTTACGGTTACCTTTGAAATCAAGGTTAATGTGCTCATTACACAAATCCAGGCCAACATTGCCACACTTTCTTCCACATGGATTAGCGACTCTATTCCATATGAAGCTATGGCGTACAGCGGAGGGAGCTAACCCACCAACACCTGCTATTGAAAGAAATAGAATATGTGTATATTTTCTGAAAAAGGTGAACACAGTAGCATAGAACTTTTGAAATAGATATTTCCACCTACATGCCAAGAAGTAGTGGGCATTGATGAAATACTTCGGATGTTTTTTCCAGAATCGAATGATGTCTGTTTTCCCAGTCATCTACCATGGCTAGTCCATCACCAGAGCGGACAGCAGCATGTTGAGTTAGGTGTCCCAATCCATGCCACATCTGTCTCTTTGTGTGATTAAGGACATGATCATCATTCTCTTGCCCAAGCTCGCATGCCTCAGTACAAAACCAGTTCTCTGAAAATAGACATGTTAAACTGAATGAGCAATTAATGTCCCTGAGGGATGGCAAATGTAGATATGCAAAGTTCATATTTCTATTTAGCTTGTATTTAACTTAGATACATGCCAATCTGGCCTCTTGTCAGTTTACCTGGCAAAGGATCCTCTGGTGCCATGCCAATACAACACCTGTGGTACCACTCATAGTTTCTACACTGTTTTCCAAGTGCACATTGCACCATCTCTGTGTTTTAGAGCGTTCTCCAGCACACAATGACACCAACAGTAGATGTAAAGATTGCTCGCAGCACACTCAGTGCTGCAATACCAGTCTTCTTGCTCAGGTAATGACTGGAGACCAGCACAGCTGAGATGGTGCCATGTTGAACGACATGCCATATTTAAACATACTACCACTTCATCAGGCAAGTCTGAAATAGTTGAATAAGTTAAATATGAAATATGCAGTGTTTATATAATTACCATGAAAATGTATGCATAAGCTTTATAAATAGTTACCTTCCCCACAGCTGCAAATTCCAGGTGCTGCTTCCCCAGAACTTGTTGACTCAGTATATATTGCGGTTGCTGTTTGGATGTCAGCTCTATTTGGTGCCTGCCAGCAAAAATCCACCACCCTATATGCCAAGCGCTGCAACCATTCAAGCTGGTCCTTCACATTCAAAGGAAAATCGAATGGTCTTTCATCAAGAGACTCGATGCCACACAGCTTCATAGCATACAACAGAGTGTAGCCCTCAGTAGCAAACTGAAACAGTTAAATAAGTAATTAAGTATCTTTGAAATTGATGATTATAGGCAGCTTCTTGTTAAGTATATTTTATCTGAAACCCCAGCTAAGGAAACTTACCTCATACATGTCCCAGACATGTTGAAAGTTGGCCATCACATTTTTCTTCATTGACCTGTGATTGAAGTCATTCTTCAGTTGACAGATTGTGCCCTTACTTGCCATGCTTCCAGGTCTGAAGAACTCATTGTTAGAATCCTGCACCAAACATGTATATTTTCAGAGAAAAGTGACTTTGGGTTATCTTGCAAATGCTGTGAGTTAAATGCAAATGACCAACCTGTAACAGCAAAACTTCCTTGTGAAATTCTTGGGGACATGGCCATAGACCCTGTAGTCTATCAGAGTCTTTTTCACTATTTATCCTGGCATTTTGTGCATGAAGCATTCGTTCAATTGACTGGCCATCCCCACTAGCAAGGCAGTCTGAAGTGTTGACCATGTACTTTTGAAGGTGTTCCATAACATTGATCATGCCTGTTGTTGTCCCAGGATTAGCATCAACTGTGCCTACTGTAACCTGAAAAAGAGTGGCATTCCCCTATGCATGGAGGCATTGTTTGTAAATCTCATTTTCACATGTATGGTTATTGCATTTTTCCAGTACTTACAAATTCAGAGGTTTCTGTCATTTCTTTGGAATGCTGATGAGGAACAGCATTAGCCAATTTCTTCTTCACAGCTTCCAGAAAGGAGAAATGGTCACAAAGAATTTGGCTAACTTGGAAAGCCATTCTTGTTCGTAGTCTGTCAAAGACCTCGGGGCTTGGGAGGAAGTTGTAAGGATCCAGATCACATGCCGGCGTTGTTTCTAGTGATCTAATGCCAGTGAAAGGTACTCTGTCCTTGATTGCAAAGCACATGGTAAGCAATGTGAACTTGTTGCAGTGGTCAGATGTGCTGTGTTTTGTCTCGATGTGCTGTGTTTTGTCTCAGATCCAAATTGGACATTGTCAAGACAAAACCCATAGGTTTCTGGTTTCTGACGCCGTTGCTGTTTTAGTGATCCATTTAGGAATTTCTGAAACAGTGAAAAAGAAGACATCTTAAAGCACCAGATAAACACAACAGTTGCATGAGATAAATTTAAAAAAATTAGATTGAGTTCTATGCATGTGTACCTTCAATGAGTCCTTCCATTCGTAGAGGAGTTTGTCATGTGACTTGCCCAGGTTGTCAACATGGTGACAAGCTGCTCCCACACCCAGGGACGAACTTGAATTTCTTTGGGGCTTTTTCGGAATAAGATCATAGATATAAACTGTCCCCGCCTTTTGGATGAAGGAGTGACTGTAGGTGTTGAGGGGCCAGACTCATCCCTCTCCACCCATGTCCTCTTTTGGGAGCCCTTCCTTGGCTTAGTGTTAGCCCTCAAAACATGCTAGCATTGCTGACAAATGAAGTGATTTCCAGCAAACAGTGTATCATGCACAGATTTCCTGAAAACTTTTGTGAAAGTCCTTGGTAAAGTCAGTAGAGATCATGCTGAACCGGAAGTGTCTCAAAATTTCTAAAATACATGTCGTTAGGTGCATGGAATAGAGAACTATAACGAATTTCAGACTTTTTGCCAGGGACTGAAATCACCAAGCAAGTGGAGTCCCCTTTGCCTGAGAATAATACATAAGTGCCAAAAAAAAATATTGTGATAGTTAGACCTTAAATCACTGCTGTAACATCCCCAGTTAATTTTGTCTTGAAAAATTGAGTAATTTGAAAGAATTTCAATTTAGCTCCAAAATTTCCTAAAAACGATCTCAAAGATGGCTGAAAAACAGTAATAAGGTCAGATAGGTCCTTATACCATTTACCTTTATATGAGAAAAAGTTCATACGTGAGTGGAATAAGCAACCAAGTTTCTGGAGCTGTGCCAGAAATTGGAGATTGGTCATGAAATAAGAACCTATCTTATTTGGTTGTTTCTTTTGAGGCTACTTAACTGTGAAAAATAAATAAATAAATCGCGAAGTACTGAGCTATATTACTATATTAACATGTTTTTTAACCACATTTTATGCATGCAAGCGGCATTACTGGCAAACTGCTGACCTATTTTTCAAGAAGTTCTTTTAACTTTAAACAATTTCTTAACTAAATTTGATCCAATACTGACCCAAACATATATAACTCCATTATAGATAAGACAGATTACAGCAAGTGATTATAGCACAACAACCTATGTTTATTTAGGGCTTCAAACAGTGAGGGAGAAGTGGGTGGGTGGATTAGGGCTTTACGTCCTGTATTTCTGCACCTGATGGGCTAATTAGGACAGGCAGAGACCATGGCAATGAGACGAAGGATGAAACAGCCATCCAACTTAGGCTCGACCGGGAATCGAACCCGGGACCCAGCGGTTGGAAGCTCAGAGTGCTACCTCTGAGCTAGGCCCCCACTACAGTGAGGGAGAAGAGCATGTTTTCTCTTTTGAAGGGACACCTCCCTCTCTTTAAGTCCTATTAATTTTTCTTAATTAGATTCACTCAAAAACGATTTCATAATTCAATGAGATTCACAGCTCATGTGCATTTCAAACCCAGAACAGAATCTAAAATAATCTGCTTGTTCCTCATAGCCATGATTTCCCAACCTAAATAATTTCCATGATAATGTGACAAAATCTATTTACAGATTTTCAACTTTATTATAACACACGCGCAAAAAAAGGCAATTTAACATCAAGAATTGTCAGGTATGTATGATAAATTGGATGAAACTGCACAATGTAATCACACATCAATAAACAAGTTTCAATTAATAGATATATATAAAGCTGATAACAATGATAAAAAGGAAAAATAGTAATTATTATTCTTGACCAATGTAAAGTTATTGGCACAAAATTGATGGTATAATAATAATCATAGTTGACATAATACTGTCAGAACAAATATGAGAATCATCAGATTTTACATCAACAGTAAAACAATGAACATTGCGTAAAAAGCATGAACAATTTATTAAAACATGACACTAATCTACCAATTTCCAATAGGAATAATTACAGAGAACATATCAAATTTTAAATTTATTACCATTATTATGTCCATTACAATATGCAGGTAGGCCTGCACGTTTAAAAGACTCAATACTGTATAATACATTCGAGTTCTTTTTAACTTGAAGAAGCTACATAATTGAGCATCTACAAGAAATATTTTCTGTGCTGATAATTCAGTTAAATATTTAAAGATGAAGAAAATTCTGCTGACAGCACAGACCAATAATTTACAATCAAAACTTCATTCAGGGGCACAGTGAAGAGTCTGAGTGGCTGCATAATTATCTAAGTAATTTAACGATGAACAAATCACATTACAATATACATGTGAACATTTCTTACAAGTGTACAATACTGTAAAAGCATCCGGTTGCCTTTGGAAGTCCATCAATATTAGTTAAAGAAGTTCCAGAAAAAACTTTGTTTGTATTCTATAAAGAAAAATATCTCAAAGTCAGCAAAAGCGAAACCCCACTGTACATAAGTCTTGTCACAGTTTACTCAGAGTCATAGTCGGACTCCAGAACATCTGGGTCTGGAAGACGATCTTGCACATCAGTGACAGGTAGATCTGCATAAAACTTGTGGCTTCTGCTGGGAATAACACCTTCTTTTTGACTTTGCTGATACCAACTTTTGTTGATATAGATTCCTCAATACTGGTACCTTGGCTTTTGGTTTTAAAGATTTAACATATTGATAGTCATCATCAAATTGATACTTAAAAAGCCAATTTTTCTGGTGTTTCTCTCCACTTTGATAGCAACCAGGTCATTGAATCGAATGCTTCTCAATTTCAGGGATTCGGCTAGGGTGCTGTAATTGTCAAAGTCCTCGAGGCCATTGGCTGAAAGAAGTTTTTCGACCTTGTTTATGTGAGTTTGTGTTTCCTGCGTCAGCTGAATGTATTCGTTCTCTGTGGCCTTCAATAAGTCTGCAAGAACCACATCGTCTTCGTACAACCACTCATTGTCTCCAATTATGTAGTGCCACATCCATCTGAAAATATGAAGAGGTTAGCTGGTTACAAAAAGTGAAATGAGGTCTAAAAGATGGCCTTTTTTTTTTTACTAATTTTTGAATTATGAGAATAATAAAGTTAATATTTCAATTTATTTGCAAATTAGTTACATACATTGCAATGTACATGCTAATTCCTACTGCCTCAATGTTGACAATAATATAGTAAATAAAATATCAAACTAATCAACCTCTTAAACAGGGCTTTGAAATTAAGCAGAAATGTATGATAATTAAAGGTCACTGTGTAAAAATAAAATTCATATCCAAAATTGTTTATCTTATAATATCTCGTTATATAGAATTATATAGAACTTCTAAACACTAAAGAGACATCACTACAACTCATGTTTTCTTTTTTTTTAACCAACTCATGTGTTTTAAATTTGAAAGTATATAGACTCCAATTGGACTTAAATACACAAAATTGCAAAAATATTAGATTTAGAATCTACTAATGAATATTAGGCTAGATTAAAACCTATAATATCTTTCTATAAGGCACAAACATATACCTAATTTACTTGGATGCCAATTGCTTGTAAATTACGTGAATGGTCTTTTTATCTATTGAATATGTTTTCCTCACATCTATCAGTCATTGTCAGATTGCAATTCACTTCTTTTGGAAGATGTGAGGGTTTGATTGCTTCCAGAGTGTCAATTATCAATTGCTATTTCATCATGTGTGAATACATGTCAGGGTCAATTGCATTAGAGATTACTGTAGACCGGTGGAAAACCATAAATTTAATGCATAACTACAATCGACACTTATTCAAAGTGACGATTTCAACGGAGCCAATACGACTGACGGCGACGGCGGATGACGGCGATTCCGGGGTCTAATTCCGCTACTGTCATATCATTGACATCATCGTCGACGATGATTAAGTACAATGTAATCAATCATTTCCATACACTAAAGTTATAGATTAAAGATTGTACTTTAGGTCTTTACTGACACCAACTATCATTTTTATTGGAAATTCATCAATATCATTATCAATAGGCCTTGATACTGCTGCCACCAGAAATTCTATAAATGTGTTCTTTGTTACTGGTTACTTACATGTCTTTTTAATGAAGATTTCAACTGCTGCTGCCCTGTCCGATGTCTCTGGGTCCTTATTCCGTGTGTATGTTGGTATTCGCTTTCATGTAAAACTGACCCAAAATACTTTATTCACTGTGCAGATTATGGGAGTGAGTTCCAGATCATAGCGGAGTAAGGATTTATGATATTGAGTTTCATTTTAAAACACATTTTATTTTGCTTTCAAGGGAAATTTATTGAGCCTAAATAAGAAACATCACTTATTCAGCTTAAAAAGTATTGGCCTAAGAGTTCATTGGTATTTGAAATACTGACTTAATTCACTTCATAATGCTTTTTTACATGTATTTGCATGCTGTTAGCGACACAAGTCCATAATGATAGTTGATCCGTTTATTCGATAGTTCCCGTAAAATCAGTACAATCAAAAAAGTTCGGTGTTACAGTTCTTGGAAAATTTGGTGGCCTGTTCTAAACGAAGCGTGACGTCACACCATCGCATTTACCTTTACAATATATTAGCGTAAATTAGCGTAAAACTACCATCAGTAAACATAAACACAGTGAAATCAATTGTGTAAAATCAAATTATCATATTTGAATGAAACCTATTTCCCTGAATAATTGTCATTCTCATTTATAAATCAGAAAACCTGTAACAATAAGTTCTATGCACTCACTAGGTGACACAGTTTACTAATTGGACGGTGAACGAATCCAGTACTAGTCTTAACATTCGCTGACCTAACAACACCATCATGACTGGAAATGATCTCCATCACACGACCTAACCTCCACTCACTCCGGGGCATGTTGTCATCCATCACAAGGACAATTTCATTGACCTTCAGGCTTTCAATGTCATCATGCCACTTCCGTCTAAAGGTTAAAGTTGACACATACTCTTTGGTCCAACGTTTCCAAAACTGGTCCGCAAGGAACTGGACATGACGCCATCTTCTCCTAAAACTGTCTTCTTTAGTGAAGTTCCCAGGCAAGGGCGAAGACTGACCAACCAGCAGAAGATCATTCAGCAACAAAGGTGCTAGGTCCTTGATATCATCGGAGACTGTAGTAATGGGTCTACCATTGATGATCGATTCAACCTCAGAAAACAGAGTTGAAAGTCTTTCATCATCCAGAACTTGGGTTCCAACTATGGCTGTCAGGGTTCTGCGAATGCTTCTAATCTGTCTCTCCCACACCCCGCCCATATGGGAAGCATAAGGGGGGTTAAACTTCCAGGTGACCTCTCGCTGCAAACAGTGGTTTTGTACAGATGAGTTCTGAGCTTCGGGGTGCCTCTCCTAGCTTCAAAGCGCACCAGAGCGTTGATAAAGGAATTTGTATCCATGGAGTGAAGCTTCTCAATGTGAACAGCACGAACCGCAAGACATGAAAAGATGCATCCATATCTTTTCTCCGTTGACCGTCCCCTTTTCACCAAGAATGGTCCGAAACAGTCAATCCCAACACTTGCAAAGGGTATTTCTCCTGGAGTGACTCGATCTTCTGGGAGTGTAGCCATCTTCTGGTGCATTCCTTCAGCACGTATCTTCTTGCACACTACACAACCAGCAGTGACCTGGTTTATCAGAGGTCTACAACTTGTAATCCAAAACTTCTGTCTCATCCTTCCCAACACATATTCTCTTCCTGAGTGTCCTGTGTTCTCATGAATGTGGCGAATGATCAAGTGGGCAATGTGGTGATCTCTTGGGATTATGTAGGGGTGTTTCTGAGCTTGAGACAAAGTTGACTCCTGAAGTCTTCCATCAATTCTAAGCACTCCCCTTTCATCCAAACATGGTTCCAGTTTGTAGATTGGCGAGCCACGGGGAAGTCTTCGACCGGAATTCAAGGCTTGTATTTCTCCCTTGAAACTCTTCAGTTGAGCCTTCTTTATGATCACCTGTTCAGCTTCCAGAAGCTCAGCTGTGGTAATGTAATTGTCAAATTTCATTTGACGCTTGCTCTTCAACCAAGAAATGTACTGCTGCAGCCAGGCAACTCCCTTTTTGAACTTGAACCAAGAGCTGTAATGAGCAGACATTTCATCAATAGGACAGTAGTTCTTGGCCATCGTGGTATGAGACTTGACTTGCTTCTTCACCTCACAGTCATCATCTGGGATGTCAGATCCACTGATATCTATAGCTGGCCATGTAGACTTGTCCTGTCCCAAGAAATCCGGCCCCTGTAATCATCGCTGACTTGACAACATTTGTGCAGCATCCAGACCTCGAGATGCATCATCAGCAGGATTAAATTTGGACCTGACATGGCGCCACTGTTCAGGAGAAGTTCCTTCATGTATCACCGACAGTCTATTTGCCACAAATGTTTTGAAACGTTTCTTGGTATTTCTAATGTAGTGAATCACTATCATGCTGTCTGTCCAGAAGGTTGATGACCTAACTTGAAACTTGAGCTCTCGTCGGAGAAAAGCATCCATCTGCACAGCCAAAGTCGCTGCCTGTAGCTCTAAACGAGGTATGGTCATTCCCTTCAAAGGTGCTAACTTGGATTTGGCCATCATGAATGAGCACTTCACTTCACCGTCCGGTCTCACAGTCCTGACGTACGTAACAATGCCGTATCCTTTCGATGATCCGTCACTGAAGTAATGCAATTCAACATCTGTACAATCAGGAGACATGACACTTCGGTTGATGTGTAAGTCAACCAGTATAGGAAGGCCATCCAACCACTTTAACCATCCTTTCTCATTTGAAGGTTCCAGACGTTCATCCCAGCCCTTCTGAAGTCTACATTCATCTTGAAAGATGAGCTTCGCTACCAGTACGTAGGGTGCCAGGATGCCCAAGGGATCGTAGACAGAACTCATAGTGCTAAGCAGACCCCGCTTGAGAATTAATCTGGATTCCAAAACTATCCCTCTCAGTGTTCCAACAGAGTCCCAGTGTTCTTTCTTCAGGAAGAAGACAGTCATCCAGGTTCAGTGTCTTAAGTGTCTGACCTCTATCTTCTGCCGGCACTGAAGATAACACTTCTCGGCTGTTGGATATCCATTTCCGAAGATGAAAACCACCTTTGACCAATAGATCCCTCAGATGAGACGTTAGCTCCACAGCCTCTTCAACAGTTTTAGTAGACAGGAGACAGTCATCAACGTAGAATGAGTTATACACAGCATCAATGACTTGCTTGGGAAACTCAGACTTGTGATCTTCAGCAGTTCGGCGCAAAGCATAAGAAGCGCAACTTGGACTCCATGTGCCCCCGAACAGGTGTGACGTCATTTTGTAGATCGTTGGTTCAACATCATCTTCGTCCCACCAAAGGAATCTCAACACATCTCGGATTTCAGGCTTGACTCGCACTTGAAGAAACATAGACTGTAAGTCTCCTGAGACGGCTACTGGATTCTCTCTAAATCTCATGATGACTCCCAAAAGATTATTGGTCAAATCTGGTCCTTGGAGACACACTTCGTTGAGAGACTTTGTTCAAACTTAGCTGCGCAGTTGAACACTACTCGGAACTTCTTCCCAGACTTGTTTACTCCATGGTGCGGCAGATACCACATACAGTCAGAAACTCCAACCACCTTCTCTGCATGGCCATTTGACAGAAGTTTCTGAATTTCAGTACTGTAAGCTTGGAAATCTGCTGGATTTCTCTTCAAACGCTTAGTCAGCTGCAGTAGCCTTGTCTTAGCAAGTTCAAAGTTGTTTGGCAAATCAGGCGGTCTGTTCTTAAATGGAATGTCCATTTCATAGTGACCATCCACGAGCCTTGTTGTTGTGTCCCAAATCTTCACAACTTGTTTGTCTTCCACTGACCATGTCTGCGGTGAGTCTACTACTCCACACATGTCAACTTCCCAAAACTTCTCCACTTGGCGTGACAACTGTGAGTCATAATCACTGTAGACTAAAGCACTGAGAGCAGCCTTACTTGCTAGTCCTGTCCCCACTGATCCAAGGGGTCCACTCAGCATCCAGCCCAGAACCGTGCGTACAGCATAAGGTGCATGGTCATCTCCATACCTCACCTCCAGAGGTCTCATTAGGTAACCATAGTCTTGACCAACTAACAGCCTAACTTCTTCATTCATAGGGAGTGCTAGACCTTGAAGATGCTCCCACTGTGAAATATCACCAACAGTGTTAAGAAGACTTGGCAACTTCATAGCAAACACCCTTTCCAGATAAGCAGGCTTGGCCTTCCTACTGTTTCCCCTAATTTCAAAAGACACCTCATGACCGTGGACTTCTTGAGATCCATGAAGAGTATCTAAGCTCAACACTTCTTTCTTCTGTTCCAGATAAAGCTCCTGAATCAGACTGACGTCACAAAATGTGCGTGTGCCACCTGGGTCTAATAGTGCATTTGTCTTGATCGTCCTCCCATTAGCATTAATAGTCACTGAAACGATGGGGAGTGCAGTCTCACTTTTCGATGTCGCAGCATAGCTTGTTTCACTCGTTTCTGCAGCAGATCTCTGGGTGTTCTTCTTGTAGTCCTCAGAAGCTTCATGTAGTAATCTAGAATGCTTCCTACCACATACACATGAAGCCTTCTTGCAAAAACGTGATTCATGATGTCCATCTAGACAGTTGAAGCACAACTTGTTTTCTCGAACAACTTGAAATCTCTCCTGAGAAGGCATATTAATAAATTTTAAGCAAGAACTGAGTTTATGATCCCTTCCACAAACACAACATGTCTTACTTATCTTCTTCTCACTTTCTGGCTTCTTCTCACTATCTAAATTTTTAGTCTCGTTTGCAAAGCTAGTAGTCCTTCCTGAAGCAACGTTAATCTTGTCCGGTTTCTTTGAAGTAGTCATAGGCCTAGAAGGCATGTCATCAAGTCCGAAGACAGGATCATTAACTTCTCTGGAAGCTCTGTTCAGAAATTCAACTAATTCTAGGATGTTGGGGTATCCTCCTTTAAAATCAAGGCTATCAAGAACCAGTCTTCTCCATCTGGATTGAAGCCATGATGGCAACCTCTTGACGATTCTTGACATTCTCAGTCTTGAGTCTATTTCACCAGTCATGTTCATAGCCCTGAGAGTCTCAGCACAGCTGCTCAGGTCATCCACAAATTCCTGGAGAGCCTTGGTTCATTGGCCTTGAGTTGAGGTCCATCTGTAACAGAAGCTATCCAAGCTTCGGAAATCTGGTACCTATTCCCGAAGCGTTCTTCTAACAGCCTCCAAGCTGTCTCATAACCGGAGACAGAGTCCATGTAAATACAAGGGGCAACAAGGGGTTTTCTCTGTACATTAGCATCTTGCACTGGGGTGTTACATGGAACATGAGTAGGCCTAAAAGCAGCACCTTCCTTCACAGTCCGGGTTTCAACAGCAAGAGGTGCACTGTGTTGCGATGCTAACTTGATATGCGTAGATCTTGCTCCGCGTTCACATCCGATGTCAGTCAGGGACCTTCGAGAACTTGACAATCTAATTTGTTGACCTGAATTTCTAAACTTAGTCTGTGACTGACAATTAGACACCTCGCGTCTCCCAAGGTCACTATAAAGTCTACTGAGTGTCTCTTCATCAGAAATTATTTCCTTTTCTAGTCTAGAAATCATTTCTGTAACCTCATCTTCCATGACCTTTAATGATGAGCGAGTATGCTGGTTTTCTGACCGGGAACTACCTAAGTCCTGCATATTTTGGTGTGCAACTGAAACTTCTCGATCAGACTGTAAGCGTTGGTAGTGTTGCTGTGCCGCCAGAGGAGTGGAGGTAAGTGTGTAATATGGCTGAGACCTGAGATAATATCTACCTGAACTAGCCATCTCAACTTGTCTACAACCTCAATCATACAAAGATGTCAGTACTGCAACTTGAAAGTCCAGTCCATAAACATGTTCAATTATCAAATCATGTAGCATTTTCAAAGTTTCAGAGTTCATCATTTGTGAGAGCATTAAACAGTAAACATGAACATTTTGAATTGACCAATGAAATATGCATGAATTATTCACACCAATATTTATACTCCAAACAATGTGACAAGAATCAAACACCAAGTACACTGTTGTCAATTCGATCAGCATAGAAAAATGCAAGTACCAATGGCAAAGCACAATACTCAAAAATCAGAGTGACAGCACATAAAACCAATAAGCAGTAAGAGACAAGCAATAAGCACAACATTGACAACAACCAATGAATCCAATCAACATGGACATAAACAACTTGTACGATAATTCTATTGACTTCAACACAGTTCAACACAGTAATTATATATGTTCAAAAGCATTTTTAAGCAGTCAATTTGCATACAAATTACAAAGTCTGAAAGATTGCAAATTCTGTGGACTACCAGCTGTTAGCTTCTTCAGTGTCAATAGTCATTGCGATTCGATCTTGTTTCAACGAGTACGCTGTCATAATCTTCTTACTGGCAGATGACAGACGCACCACAAATTGCGGGCCTACGGTTAGGCACTTTCGACTTGACCGGATCGTTCGACACGAATTTCCGTCAGGTGGCGACACGAGGCAGTCTTCACCAGGTCTTCAATTGGGCCAACCGGGGTCTTCTTGACTTCCAATCATCACTCCAAGTAAAAAGACCACTGAACAATTGAGTGAACTACAACTCTCTTCAATCTTCAATACTTCACCATGCCGAAACAACACAGTATCAAACTTGAGTAGGCCAGAGGGTAGGCGATTTAAACTGGGTAATTTAACAATAGAGGACGACACTATACAGCCAGTGTTTATGTCGGCGATCTGATTCTCCAAGTTTCTGAACAGTAAAGTCATGAAATAAACACTTAACATTCAATTTGGTCCAGGAACAACATTAGCACAGTCCGCTCAGCAGTGTTTCTTCTGAGAGTCCGGAATTTGCTGGCAGAATCAAGTGAACAAAGTTGACAACATTGTCAGCTTCCATGTCGGCGATCGTTCGTCTGGTTCAAGTCCATAATGATAGTTGATCCGTTTATTCGATAGTTCCCGTAAAATCAGTACAATCAAAAAAGTTCGGTGTTACAGTTCCTGGAAAATTTGGTGGCCTGTTCTAAACGAAGCGTGATGTCACACCATCGTGACGTCACTCCGTCACAATCCAAAACGAGGCTAAATCACTAAATATAGCTATCTCTTACACATGCCCTACATGATTACTGGACAACAATAAATGGACCTAAATTAACTTGCAGCTCTATTAAATAGCATGAAGTGTAGTTTCTTATGGGTTTCAAAGGAGTATTTGTTAAAACTGAAATTCATGGAAATCGTTAAAAATCCAAGGCTCTCTTACACCGCAGAAACCACAAATTCCCAAAATATAACTTTACTGTTGAACCGACGACGTTGTTTTGACGTGTGAAGGGTGTTCATTATTATCTGAAATATATGAATATGAAATCATCTTAAAAAGACCCAAATTAAAAAAGTTCCCTATTCCATGCACCTGACGATGTAATCCTATGGAAGATCAACTTAAGCTTTTTGACCAATGGTCCAGAACGAGACTACGTCATCACGTCAAAACAACGTCGTCGGTTCAACAGTTGTGATGTCCATAATTTCGTATAGAATACACACCCAGCATCAAACTTGGAGAAAACTTGTTTGTCTGACAATAACAATTCTACAGGTGCCTAGAAATAGTTGACGAGGAACCCCCCAGCTTCAGTTTGAGCAATTGCATGGTTCAAAAACAATTTGATGAAAGCGTTCGTGCGAGCCACTCCAAACATTTTCGCGATGACGTTTTATCACACCAGGGGACAGTTGTAAGCGATCGCAGCGCCCCTGGCGGCTGAGAAACGCATTACATTATCTGACTTCTTTTGCCTCTTAAATTGTTATCTATCGTCCGATTTTGAAAATTTAAAAACCTAAATGAAGTATAATTAAAAGATGAGAGATTGTAACATTTAAAGCTGCACTGTCTGTCAAATTTGCAATTTGCTTAAACTCATCAAATAGTACTAATGGGCCAATATTTCTTTTGGATGCAAAATTCCCCAGCAGAAATATTCAGGGCATACTAAATTTGTGTGTTAACTAAAAAATGATTTTATCAGATATTACTAAAAATAAATCTACAACATTGAGAGAAAATCCAGACTAAAACATTGGAAACACATTGGGTATGATGGCATGAAAATCTAATACTTAAATTATTGTAAATTAAGACTAAACTGTTTTGCAACAGTGGGCATCTGTAAATTGTAATGGTGAAAAATATCACGAGACAAGAAGGCAGCATTGGTATATATATATAATCATTGACAGCTATATATTATCCTTTATTTTTTTTACTCAAACTCCTTTGAACAAACAATACACATGGTTGACATCCTTAAAACCGGATATTTAGCGTGTAATTCCACTATACCCATTGACTTGAAACGAGCTCCTCCACTGTAAGATCATGTGAAATCTCGTCTTGGGTGTCCGCCATATTGAATTTCATGAGAATATGCGAGATTGGCACAAAACTAATAATACGCGAAATAAATACTTGTTTTCATATGATATGCTTCTGTTTTGTTATGATTAAAGAAATTTGATACATGTGATACATATTACTGCTTAGGAAAAAAAAAGTCAAGTAAACAAACTGCAGCGCCACCATAGTGCTCATAAATATAGCTAGGTGTCGCTGCTGCATGGTTGCAATCAAAACAAAAACAAACCGGGAGACTGAGTAAGCAAAATGACGAGCAAATCGAAGCGAATTACTAAAAAAAACAAAGGGATAACTTTGTTCACTGAGATGAAATAGATGTAGGTGAAGTACTTGATGCCTACACAGATTATGAAGACGAAAGATTTGCACACTCCCATGGGCAACATGGCGCTCATCACCACCACTTTCTGCACTAGTTCCACTGCTGTGGCTGTTGTGTGCAAATCTTTAATCATAACATAATTTTGTTTAGCATGTTTTGTCAAAATTTCATTTTTATTTCAGCTTGCCATCACCGCTTGGATGCAAATGAAGATGTCACAAAAACAAAAGAGATGCCTGTTTCTACTTCTAATCCGACAAGACCTGGCAGAAGCATGCCTTACACAGATGAGGAGTCATTCAACTGCATCTTTCCAGATAATCATGAAATGACACTGATACAGATCATCAATGACAAGTGCTTAACCATGAAAGACTCTCGGTATGGTGCCCTTATCATTGCAGCGGCAATATACCTGAAAGAGCTGCCTGTGTCACACCTGAATCTACTGCGAGACACGATGTTCACTGTTTACAAAGGTTTTGGAACCTATTCGACCTGGTCTCTGGATCGAGAGAGGTTGATGTCCAGATTTTGGAAGATGTGTTGCAGTGATGATCTGCTGGAATTTTTTCAAAATTGAATGGCCATCTTTAATGCTGACTCAAGGACACTTCAGCAACTGCTCACTGTGTATCTTCACATCTTTAAAGAAGTTTTTCTTCATAAATGTGTCTCCGCAGTCAGGCGTAATGTTCAGACAGCAGAAGACATCAGTGACAATGATGAGCAGGTGCTTTATTACATTGGAGGATACATGATGAACAAGGTACAAAGACGATGCTCTATTGCTGAAGGACTGGACCTCCAAACATTTACTGATGAAAATGCAAAAGAAAACCACAAAATTTAATGTGCTGCCTGGACTCGGAAATGTGATCGCGGAGGCAATGGATTGAAATATCCTTCAATAAATTTTCACAGCCTTCTTTTGTGTTGTGAAAAGGAACTGAGAGAGAGCCAGTGTGCTATTATTGGAAAAGATACTGTTAGATTGGAAGGCACTCTGGAAATGTTAATGGACAGCTTACTGGTAAAGGAGAACTGGAACACTCTTGATCCAATGGGCAAGAATATGAGACTTCTGCAAAAGCTGCTACGTCTGTTTGTTACTATAAGAGGCTTTGCATTTGCTACACAGCAAAGAAAGAAATTAACAAAGCATTAGAAACCAGTCGCCAAAAAATCTTTGCGAAAGACTCTTAAACTTTATTAATGACGTCAAGAAATATGCTCAGTATATATATTTACAAATTTATTAATCATTCAACATCACGTTTCACAAAACTGCTTAAAAAAACAAATCTATCAGTGTAATATTTTGTACATGTATATAATGTGAGAATTTTGCCATTTCATGTCAATGTCCAGAAAGTGGTAATACGTTATTTATATGACACAAATAAAATTCCTTGACAATTAACCATCGCAACTAACTTATTAGTATTATGATTGAATTATACAATATGAAGTAAGATTTCTTCTTATGTTAAACTATACAATCAATACAATATGTAACATCTTCAAAATTAGTATTTTGGTAACTAAATGCCACCTCAGGGCAAAACTGAAATTTGAATTAGATGGGTCATTAGCATTTTATCAATTTTGCTTGCTTTGTTCTTTGCTACTCTTGAAGTCACACAAGTAAATTGTTACACAAAGTCAACATGTGGTTATTGTGATTCCACTGATAAAACTTGGTGTATTTTAATAAAAGTTATGCATAATATTTATCTGTCAAGTGTTATTGTTCAATTAGTGCTAGTTTTCCGACGTCCATTTAACGGTCGTACGGGTTTACGTTTGGGAATCGGTGAATTGTCGATGACCTGCTTGGTTTTCAGGGCTCTTGTATTTCCACCAACTGGTGCCAAGGCAATAGACCCCACAGTCCTTAATGATGTCAGGGTGCTTCTCACTTGATACACGGAGGGATTGGTATTCGCACCACCTGAAAAGATTAAACATATTTAGTTTTATTTTCATCACATACAACATTAGTTATAAATCACAAAAAACTTCAGTTAAATGTGCCATTGTACTATAGTTCATCTTTTAGAAGAATTTTTCTATAAATTTATCAATTTGTAGAGTGCCTGTATCAGAATTGCTCTCTTGAATTTCAGAACAGACAAGTGTTTAATTCAATATTTACCTTTGTGGCGTTGATGCCCGAAGTGTTGCTCCAATGGATCCTGGTTAAATATATTGGTCAGGACGTATGGCGCACCCTCTTGAAGTAGAAATCGTATACTATGGATTTAGTGGTGATTTCCAGGCCACGAAGGGTTTGGTGTGAAAGTTTCATCCTACATTTTTCATCTTTACTAAATGATCCAGGTCGGTGTTCCACATTATGTTCCCAGTTTGAAAAGTAACTCAAAAAATCATTTTCTAGCCACTGCAGCCTTTCATCATCAATGCATCTGTAAGGATCAAGATTATTGTTGCACTTCCTTTTTCCTTCAAATTGTGATCGAGTGTTGAGACAATCAAAAAACTTGTTCTTGATTCGCACAAATCCCGCTGTTTTTGCTACACTGTCACCATATAACTCATCCAGGGCATTGGCTACTGTTGCACTGAGAACTTGCACAGCTAAAGAAACTTTCATTTGAGTAAAAGCAGTGAGGTCTATGTGGGCGCGGGTCAACTTGGGACATCTGGTGTATATTCCAGTTTCACAATGTTTTGTGAATAAATCGACAATGTGCATGCAACTGATCCTGTCACCATTCCATAGATTTATGGACATTTTATGACTGTCTGAATTAGCAAAACAGTTCCGTACAGTTTTCAATAAATGAGGTGGGTCAGATATAAAAAATATCTTTCGTCTGCGATCATATGGATTCGTAGTGCAGTATGAGTTGCTGTCACCATGGATACTGAAGAACTTGCGATTTGGTGCAGCCCCATCACATGTGATAAACAGTACTTTTAGTCCAACACTACATCAAGTACTTCAATTGTAGGCCACAGTATGGTACATAGCAGGTCTGATGTAATTCCATCAGTGGCATATCCTGCGAGTGGAAACTTAAAATCAGTCACCACTCCTCTTATCATCATAACCAGCATGTTGCGTGCCACTTTGCTTTTGGTGTCATCCATCTGCTTCTCCAGCTCCAGCAGTTGATTTCCGGTTTTGTCGAGGTCGACATTCTTCACCATCCAAAACATTATTTCTTTATAAATTACGCCTATGTAAATTTAGACTTCTATAAGTCATCATACAGAGCTTTGGTTGTCAAATGCTTGTTCAACTGGAAGGCAAATATAGTATATAATCATAAAAAGTATGTGACAGTATGCAGATATTTCCATTTTATATGCACAGAAAAAAGGCCTGGAACAATTTTTTTTTTTTTTGAGAACATAGAATAATACAATAACAAACTACACCATGCATGTGTTAAAAACACTTTTACAAGCTAATTTTCTTCAAGGAGTTTGAAGAGTACAATTGTTCAAACAAAATCATTAACACATTCCATGCATGAACCAACCCCTGTGTTCCCTAATGGCCATTTCATTAGTAGCAACCAAATTATGGTGCTATTACAATTTTTGATAAATTTAAAGTGAAGTGACCCCCCCCCCAGCGGTTCCGTTCCGCCTTTTACCATTAGCCATCCTCAGACACTCGCTGGGCAAGTCAAATAGCATCAATAGCTGCTCTAGAAAAGAGATTTGACAGCTTTGTATCTTTTCTGAGAGGTGTTAATCTCCATGATGAAAACAGAGACAGAGCATTGAATGCTCGCAGTATATTATCACAACTAGACCAAAAGTTTGTTTATTGTATGCTGATGTTGTCCGATATTTTGCGCGAAGCAAAACTTGCTTCTGACTTACTGCAAAGTGCCAAGCTTGAATACTCCAGAGCTGCAGATTTGCTGGAAACACTGATAGATGAACTAAAGTCATTCAGAAATGATGCCAAATCAGATGACTATTTTGAGTCATCACACAACATAGCAGAGCATAATGACTTGCCTACCTCCAAGCAAACAATAGTGGTAGTCATAGGACAAGAAAATTCCTGTCCAAATGCAGGATTTTCTTATTCTTTCATCGCTGGGTCAACGTGAAGTTGTTAGGAATTCTCCCGACTTTAGGACCACTATTTTGTTCCCCACCATTGACAAGTTCATCGGTGAACTACAGAGGCGTTTCTTCAGTCAAAACTTAGAAATATTCAGATCTCTTTCAGGACTTGATCCTGGCTCAGGTAAACTTCCTTAAAGGGGAACTAAAGGACATTTGTGTGTTAGTTTTAAAAGTTCAATTGGATGTAAATGAATATATTGCAGTAGGAAAAAGTCTCTAAAAGTCAAGTTAAGTATGATTTTAGGACAATTAGAAATGCAATTTACGCCACTCGCCAAAACAATGGGGGCTGCCATTATTGCACACGACACGCAAAGCCGTGACGTCACTTATGTACAGGCATTTCTAAATATTCCTAGGGCCTACAAATCAATCATAATTCTTGATTGCAATTTTAAAAGAACAGTCTGAACAGATAGCACGCCAGCTGCTGGACTGTACTTCATTAATTTGAATTCATTACTGGGAACTTACTTCAATTAATTAATTGCACTAAAAGTTATTTGTAGACTCTATTCATGAATGTTCATATAACAATTTTGCTCCCTGGGAATTTAGCTTCCATTCTCTGAATGCCTCTTATAATATCGTATTTTTCATAGATATTATAAAATAAAGCAAGTTTTTTCCCAAAACATGGATCTTAAAAAAGTATAAGCTGTATAACATTTGATGATCAATATTTGATACAATCAAGGGAGTAATAAATAATTGCACATTTCTACTATGTTAAATATTACTATTAGATAAGAATGAATTTAGCTCAAGCCCCCCCCCCCCCCCCCCCATCTTGATCTGTCAGTGATGAAAAGAATGTTAAAGGGGAACTAACGGAAAAGTGAAAGTTAATTTTGATACTTCAATTAGATAGTAAGGAATATATTGCAGTTGAAAGAAATATTTTGAAGTGGAGTTTAGTCTAATTTTAAGCTAATACTTTCTGCCTTTTGCGCCACCCTCTGAAACGTGATGCCTGCACCAGGTAAACTAAGAGATCAAAATAACAATTATGCCAATAGAAGCCAGGATTACAAATCAATACCAGGTTATATTAAATTTGCATGCACTGTAGAAAATTGCAATTCAAAATTAAATATACATTCCACTTGGTTTTGGAATTTATACATAATGTTCCCAACATTTAAGTTAGTCTGTGCACATGGAAATCAGAATTATACTGTATTAACTACAAGGGGAGGGAGGTCTATGCTAAATAAATAAATAAAATATATTACAAATATTTTTTTATTTCGGAAATGTGTAGATCCCAAACAACTTTTTTTTTAAAGTTTACATGAACAAATAGATAGATAGATAGATAGAAATAAATAGATAAATAGATAGATAGATAGATTGATAGAATTGACAACAAAATACCTCAGAGAAATTAAACCTAATTTCTCCAAGATAAAATATAATAAAGTATAATAAAAATCTATAAAATAATTGTAGTTCAAATAAAAAAGAATAATTAATATTAATAAAATCGAGTAACTGATAAAATGCTAAAAAATATATATGTAGATATATATATCTATATTATACTCAGTTTATTAATTGACTCCCCAAGTGACTATTACTCTGATAATTGCATTGTATCAAATTGTTCAATAGCAATTTGACACTTAGTGAGAACCATGTCTATTGACATGCTGTTATAAAAAAAGGCTCAAGTGCAATTACAAATTGTATCTGAAACTGGTCAGTTCTCTAGCCTATGACACAAGTGACGTATTTCCGGCCAGTGCAAAACACCACGGTTGCCTAAAATGGCGGCCTCTGTAGTTCACAACACGGAGCTAATAAATACAGGATATTACTTTACCAGGGCATATATACAAGTTATGAATAGCGTGAATGTGTTTCAATGGACTAAAGCTAACTTCTGAGAGGTAAAGTGCAGAAGGTGATAGTACCCCTTTAACAGGGATGTGATCAAACCAATGGCAGAGCATTACAATCTCAGTATGGATGACCTGATGATGGAAGGTAAACAGGCAAAGAGGATGATAGAAAGAAATGACTTAAGAGTTTGAGACACTGATCGACTTTGCCGAGTATCTAAAGCCACTGAGAATGGCATTCACAGAGTTGTGCACGGCAGTTCAAATTGCCCTAACCCTCCCTGCCAACACAGCAAGTTGTGAGAGAACTTTTAGTAAATTGAAGTTAATCAAAACTGCACTCCGTACAACAATGCTGGACTCACGCCTCAAAGTCTGACAATCCTTAGTGTGCACAGAAGACGTGCATTGGATATAGATTTGGATGATGTAGTTGAGAGGTTAATTATCAGGTACCTCAACATGCGCATTGCTCTAGTCTGAAGCTACTTAATCAAGACAATGTTGTACTAATCTGTTTTAGTTATGTCATGAAAGTAGTACCGACTTATCAGTTGTGTCCTCTTTCTGCGAATGTTTGATGAAATAGTGTTATTCTAGATTGAGTTAGATAATGTAATGTATGATTCACATGGAACAGATATGTTATTGACAGTAAATTGTTTTTGCAAGAAATAATAAACGGACATGTTAAAAGGACATTTGAGAGATATTTTGATTTTAATTGAAAGACAATACTCTTTAATTCCAAAGAAATGTGTGGGGAAATGCATTCATGCAGGTGTATATATGGGCCCTATGTACATAGTTATCAGTAGCTTATAAATTTGTCGCATGCACCTTGTTTTTTGGTTATTGACAGTACACTTAACATCAAAATATCAAATGATACTTCATTCATGATGCATGTACATATGCTAGTGCCATATTGACTGGGTCTTTTGACAGCAAGCCATTGAAGTGCAACCCCATTCATGGAAAAACCACAAGAAATTATTTTGATGACAATCACAGACCATGTTTGGCAGGATCTTTTAATAGAGTTTACCATTATTATTATTATAATCAATCACCAACACATAACCAATTAGGATACCGATGATTAAACATAAAATTAAACACAGGTTCTAGCAATAAGGTTATGAAATACATATTCACTGTTTTTATAAATATCATACAACTGGATGAGTTCAAGTCAGAATAATTATTACATTTTACATTGCTTAATGGATATCACTTGATTGTTCTTCATTCATGTAGTGTACTTAGTATGTACATATATAGTGCTGCATCATTCACAGAAATCACAAGTTATTTTGATGACATTCACAGACCTTATTATTCATGGGTACTTTACCGATTAGGATACTGATGGTTAAACATAATCAAACAAGTTCAGGCAATAAGAATATGAAATAAATATTCACTATTTGTTTAGATATCATACAACTGCAGGAGTTCAAGTCAGGATAATGATCATTAAAATGCTTCCTATACACTTTACATTGCTCAATGGAATGCAAAAAGAACATATCAGATGTTCATCATTGATTTATACACACATTCATAGCCCACAATAACCTGTCACTTAATAGTGACACTAATTATTCTAATTTCATCATGAGGTTTGTCTGTTTTGGGATTTGTTTTAACATTACTTATGTTCTGAGCAACGTCCATACCCTTTACAACTCTTCCGAAAACAGTATGTTTGTTATCCAGCCAAGGCGTTGGCACAACACTGATAAAGAACTGAGAGCCATTTGTATTTGGTCCAGCGTTGGCCATGCTCAGTGTGTATGGACGATCATGACGCAAGGACGGATGGAACTCATCTTCAAATTCTCCACCCCAGATCGATTCCCCACCTGTTCCATTACCCATAGGGTCACCTGTCTGAATCATAAATCCTTTGATAACCCTGAAAATAATAGCAAAACAAACATTTAGAATAAATATTTGTATTACTGCAGTAACATATGTGCTATTTTGATTGAAAAGTAGACGAGTGCAGCTTGAAATTGGAGTTGTCTGTATACATGTTCTCCAGGACCCCAGCCCCCTCAAGCTAAGTACAGTGATGCAGCGCATACCATATTGCACCCAACGTGAACGTTCAACCCGTATCCCCCCAACCCATCAGTTCTCAACTCGATTTTGCCCTGACAATCCATCGATTTGCCCTGTTGTTGACTTAATCGAAGTCGGCCAATATAAGTAAACAGCATTAACTTAAGCTACCCTATTCCGTACTTTGCGTGAATCCACCCTCAGACCAAAACATTTCACCTGTAATCTGCCACAAGAACAGTCCATTCGGTGATGGCCTTAATACATGAATAGTATGTGCAGTTATGTATATTATGCATGTGTGGTAGTGCAATGAACGAAACCAAAAAAATTACCTACGAACTCCATGACAAATCTGGTGCCCAAGACTTATCCAAATTTCATAATTATTAATATCCACATTTTAAACTACATGTAGGATAGTATCTCTGTATAACTTAACTCACCTGTGGAAAACATGGCTATTGAAATAGCCATTCCTGCTGTGAACACAGAAATTCTCAACAGTCTTCGGACATTCCTTGAGAAACAACTTAATTTGCAGGTCACCCATGGATGTGTGAATGATAGCATTTTCTGCAACACGTGTGTAAGTCGTGTCTTGAGTCGCAGCCGCCAACTCTTCTTTCGATGGCTTCTCGTTGAAAACATCTCGTTCACCTTCCTCCCTGGAAATCAGATTCAAATTGAAAATTAATTTTATTTTCCTTTATTCTGGTTCATTAAAAAACAGTAAATACCTAATTAATGCATTGTTTCAAAGCTGGATAAAATGACGATCCAAATTACGAGTTTACAAATAGATCTTTTTATCTTGTTCCGTTTTATCTTATAAAATCCAAAAAAGAATGCTATGTCTTCCATCCATAAAGGGACAATAACTTCTCAATCTGTCATAGTGCCCATAATGATCGATTACCGCAACATAAGGGATTATCATGACTTGCAATTCTGGACAGTTTATAATTTTAATATGACTTATTAAGTGCTTTAGTACTAACAGAGCAACACTGGGATCTCTCCTTGTGAAAAGATAGAATCGATTCTTCTTAAACGCAGTGCAAAATAGAGTTGGGTCAGTGTCTTGTTTCTGCAAGGCAGGATTATCTGAGGCTTCCATTTCAACTGTAACAGCAGCAGCCTGTAGCTTTCCCGTGCTTTGACAAAGTGCAATCTGAAAAAAAAAAACAGTAGAATATTACATGTATTTCTGGACAGAAAACCAAATTGAAGTTATAACTGTTATACAATTATTTCAATTGCGACACAAAGTACTTACATGAAGAAAACGAGCATTCTCAACTTTACCAAGAATGCAACGGCACTCATTTGTGACAATATTTACCACCTTGACTCCAAGTATTGTTGGATATAAGATGAAATTGCCACTTTCATCAAACACAATGTTGTTAAGATGAAAAGCGTCAGACTTCTCCAGCTCTCTTTCCACAGCCATCCTTCGGCCAAATTCCATGTTCGGAATCAGCTGTTTTCTTTGCTGCAACTCTGTTACATTCTGCAGAGTCTCATCAAGCACTTTGGTGATTTTGCCAGTTAAGAATTTTATCAATCGCACCTTTCTGTCCTTACTAATTATGGCTAAGAGTTTGCCGTTTGGTGAAAAAGCCATGCCTGTTACAATTGTCTTGTTTTTCGCAAACTCATATAAATCTGTGTTGGTTTTATATTCCCAGAGTACATTTTTTGGAAATTTGTAATCATACTTCGGGCCAGTCCAGTACTCAATCATTCCAATTTGATCTGTAGACACAACTGTTTGCATCACTGGATTGTATTTTATTATGGTAACAGGACTACCATGAAGTTTTCCCAACTCGGCCATGGGAATATCATCACCTCTAGCATCATAAACACGAATCGTCCGTTGGTCTTTCTCCGACACAGCCAGTGCTGACACAGCATCACCTGACCGGTAAATGAACCCACAACATAACGGCACAAATCCTAACTTTAACATATTAATCATGTCAAAGTTAACCACATCAAACACTTTGCAGGTCTTGTCATCTGATATGGTGCAACATAGATCTCCGTTAATGCTGACACCCAAGTCCAAAATTGTACCTGAAATCACACAAAGATACCTCAGATATTCAGAATTCAGAAAACAATAAATACAGTTTGTTTCATAAAACATGGTCAACTCTAGACAGCCATAGCAGCCTATTCCTGGCTGTAGCTATAACTGGCTTAAGCCAGCCACTTCTGTCTATTCCTAGCTTATCGTCGGCTTATTGAAAAAAATATAAACCTTGGCAAATGTAAGAAATTTATCTAAAATATCATAAATATGTACTTTTAGCTTGAGCGTAGCCAGCCATAGCCAGACAGTTATGTTTAGTGGCAGGTAGTATCATATAGCACAAGTTGTCTAGCTTTATTTAGGTTCAATTTGACAGGCCGTTTTTAATGAAACTAACTGTATCACGATTACTGCATGGCCAAACTACTGCCTTACCAAGATGACTTCGAAAGTGTTTCACAAATTCAATTCCCTCTGAATTTTTCTTCCAGAACTTGATATGGCCATCACAGCTGGCAGTAATTAGGAAGTCCGTTGTTGTGACTGAAATTTTAAAATAAAATATAACAATAATCCCTAACCTCAGCCAAAAACCGTCCATCTTCCCAATGCAAGTCCTCATCTTCCGCATGGCTACATCCGGCTTTGCGAGATTAAACGAGACGTGTCACACATGACTAAGTAGGTCAGCCAATGTAAGCAGCGCACCAACTTTTCAAAAGACTTAACATTCACTGCAGGCCAAGTTGCTGTGCTAAATATAGATTCATTACGTAACCATAACCGCTCATTTTTGAGTCCACAGATCTCCGCAACCAATCAAACTGGATATTCATAAACCAGGTAATTAAGCCCAGTTATAGCAAGGCACATGCCGTAGCCGTGTGGAGGAGTGTGGCTTGCTTCAGGAAGATGAAAACAGTCATGAAACATAACCAATGTGAGACGAAACTTCACAATTCCCAAAATGGGTTAACACTAGCATATTGTGATGTTTTGCCAAATTTGGATTATAGTGATATTTGGTTTTATGACTTCTATATCTATTGCAAGCAATTTTTATCTCGCCATTTACACTGTCTGCTGGCCAATGCCAGCGCGAACTAAGCCAAACACTCTGGATAATAGTGTGCATTGCCAACAGACGGTCCTGGCTGCCATTGTTACAGAGGTCTTTGCGCACATTTTCATGGGCTGGATGAATACACTATCAATGACATGTCATTTTAGTTATCAGAATTGTTGCTAAGAATAAATGATTAACATGAATTATAAACAATATGGTTGAAGAATTGAGGCGTGTTGAAACTGACATCAGAGTTTTTATATATATCCTCCTCAGATGTGCCAGTATTCCTTTCAACATACTGATATTTATTATGAAGATAGCCATGGGCAAGTGCAGTGCTTAATTTAAGTTAGTTTATACAATAATATTTCATGGTTAAGTAAGTGTATGAAAGGCCTTTGGAAAGTCCAAAAACAATACTAGAAATCTGCAACTGTAAACAGTATCTGAGACTTCACCTGATGTAATGTGGACTAAAAAGCAAGCACAATGTGTTACAGTGGACTTGATAAAATGCAATTATGTTTACAAGCAAATGAGCATCGTTTGCATGGCATTAAGGGGTGTTCACACATTCACAGATAAGACCTACGTACGACGACATATGAAAACTCGCGCTAATTCTTAGATCACTCCTGGTTGCGCTTGATCACTCACGGACATATGTGAAGAGAGGAAAAATTTTAAAACTTTGGCAGGCGTTCTAGGAGTGATTGTTTATATTAGCTACGTAACTTGCTCGGGAGTCAGTCGGCGAGCGTTCTACGTACATTCTACGAGCGCCTTACGGATGCCTGACGGACGTTTGGCGAGCGTTTTACGGACGTCAGAAATGCTAACTACGACTGCCTCACGTACGTTTGTGGAAAGCATTTATACGTGATTAACAGACCCACGAGTTAGCACATATAGCTACATATAGCCCATTTTTGACGCAGGTGGTCACTCATGGGTTATGTACGTGACAGTGTGAACGCCCCTTTAGAGTTGTTAAAGCCAACAGTCAACAGTATCCTGCTTAGCTAATCATAGAAAAGTTGTGTAGCTGAAACTGCTGAGCAATTTCTAGGGTGCATTAATTATCATCTCATAACATCTGCCTCTTGTCACACAAGCTTCAAACCCATGCCTGCACATGACATTACGCACTCTTCAATACAGGACCTCTACGCTGATGTTTATTGTGTATCTATTTGCCCTAATCCCATAGTACTTTCAGCCCAGGGGTAACCCAACCACCGCAGCAGCCCCAGGGGTTAACTTGGAGCAACCGCAGCATCCAAACTAACGCTGAAATATCACTCTTTTTCTTTTCTTTTTTAAAATCCAGATTTGCTCAACCTTGAACCATCATATCTCTGGGCTACTTGGCTTGACACGAATGCACTCTTAGCCAGTTCAAGAAATATCTTAAAACAACTCATCATCCAAATTTAAGCCCTTTTGCTGCAGTACTCCCAGTCATATTAGCTCGTTTATACTAGTGTTGCAGAACGAGCCTTTAAGAAATTGTTTTATGGGGGTGTGGTGCAACATATAAGCACCCTTCCTCAAGAATCTGATATAGAAATATCATTCCTTCAAATTGTTACTCATGGTCGGATTTTGAAAATCTACATGGAGTCTAATTAAAAGAACACAGACTGTAACATTTAAGTTTTCATTTAGAACACCTGAACAATTTCAAACTATAATGTCCAAAGAAGCAGGTGTAATTAATGCTCTTGCCATATTTCGAAACCACGTCCACCAAAGGGATTTTTATTTTCCCCTGGGTTCCTACTATTTAAAATCTGTACATGGATAACAAAATTAAAACCACTGGCACAAGCAAAATATTTGTCTGTAGTTTTAAATTTTATTATTTTTACTAGTCACAACCAGGACCAACTTTCTGTAAAATATATAGTTACAACATGAGTAAAGACTGTTGGCTGAACCCTTTTAGTATTGTTATCTAGTAATTAGACTTTATTATTGTAGAAATAATGTTTTGTATGTTTGACATATCAATGATGATATCTTTGTAAATAAAAATTATACGTATGGCTTCGCTCACTCCTGGCATTGACAGCTACATATTAACATGTACAGCTAATGCTTTCATTACTGTGGTTGATGTCATGATTGATGACCAAGGGCTCTATCATCTAAGAGGAAAATTCATTTGTTCTCTCTCTCATTTATGATCTTTACTAGACTTTAGCTGCCCTTCTTCTTTGTTTGGCCCATACCAAGAAACCCCATGGTCTGGGACAACATGGGACAAGGGTACAGCATAAAACAAGAATTCGGGTGAATTCGGCACAAATGCGCACTCGGCGCGTCTAAAACAGTGAATTCGGCCCAAAAAATAGTGGATTCGGCCAAGTGAACTCGGCGAACGGTAAATTCGGCGACCGTAATATCCGTATCCTAATTGCTATCAGCAATTAGCAATTAGTGATTTACACTACATGCTATCTGTAATCATTACATAAAACAATTGTAATCAGCCTGGATAAAGTCCTAATTGCTATTGCAGAGTTGTTTCATCTGATTCACTACATGCTATCTGTTATCAAAAACTTCAAATACAGATTATCTTTTATTGATTTCTTTGCTCATCTTGTCAAATTTTACATTATTTACTATGTATTATAAAAAATTCAAATACAGATTATCTTTTATTGTTTTCCTTTATTTTTTTACATATTTACTATGTATTAATACATAGAAGTCACAAGTCCATCTTGTGTGATCTATGTGAACTATGGTGTCATTTCAAATGCCAAAAAGGTAAGTAACATTTATAACTTTACTGTATGATACTGTTTAAGTCGTTAACGTTTTTTCCCTATAAACGCCCAACATAAATCTTGCAGTAGTATAACATTGAGTAAGTTAGGTTATTTAATGTTAGGATTTAACATAAAAAGTTGACATTAGATAAGAATATTGCTAACATCAGTATATCATTAGAATAGAATATTGCAACATTATGTTATTTTAACATTAGTATATCATTATATTAGGATGTTGGAACATTACGTTATTAATTAATGTTTGGGAAAACATGAGTACTAGCTATAGTGATATTGGCATATTTTAATTTTAATGACATAGATTTATTTAATTTATTAAATTTTTGCAAGGAATCATATATAATGCTGTCAGACGTTCTCCACCCCCACGACCTCCTCCGCCTGTACGCGCCGAATTTACCAAATTTACGCACCGAGTTCACCATTAGCGATCGCCGAATTCACTATACTTCACCCGTCGATTCTAGTGAATTCGGCGGCGCCGAAGTTGATACCCGCCGAATTCACCTGTCACCATAATACAAATCTGTTTAAAGTTTTTACACATTATCATAGAAATAATGTAGAGTAACCTGAGCGATATTAGATACCCACCGGCAACGTGGGAGACCACATCTCTGTGCATGAAACTCTTCTCGTATGATTCAGAAGAAGGCAAATTGCTCAAGTAAGTGTGTTCGTATTCGAGAGTTTTTCTTTTCTTGGGAGGTGCAGCCTCCGACAGTGAAGGTCCAATGCAATCATCGTCGCTATCTTCATTCTTTTGGAGATCCTCAGCTTCCCGCTTCGACGTCATCTTTGAAGTATTCCGGAAATGCTAACATAAATGCGCTCGTTTTATTCCGAAAGGCGGCGCTACTTGCACCGGACAAGCGCCGTCTTTCGGCAGAAATTGACATGCGCTACGCATAGTATCTTTATTCGCTGGGCCGCTGCGACTAGCTGACGCAGTTTCAGTTTGTTTATTTGTTTGCACCAAACAAAGTGAATACATTTTGCAAATTATAGTCAACATAGTAACAATATAGAACATATCAGATTGGTGCAAGGGATACACCCGAGTATCATATACTATCGCCCGATAGGGTGGGTGCTCCCTTTTATAAAAGTTTAATCAAAATTAAGTTAATAAGTTAATAATTATGCATGTAACATAGAAGCAAAGACAGAAAAGAAGAAGAAATACAATTCAATACAGCAAAAATAATTATCGACCATTTGACATTCATATCAATCAATTTCAATATAAGTAAAAAAAATGTCACACCAATTATTTCAATACATGTACATACTTTAGTAGGAACTTATACAAGAATGTGTGTAAGTTTTAGAAAACAGTTTTTTAGTTTTAGCTGATTTTAGAGTATTTGATAAATGTAACCAAAGATGAGGTGCTCTACCCAAAAAACTTTTATTATATATTTCTAAACTATGAACAGGTGTTAGCAGTGAGTTTCTATTGCGAGTAATTCGATCATGTGTTTGTATCTCATATAAATTAGTAATACGAAGTGGGAGATAATCATTGACATATCTATATGAAATATTTAAAAGTGACAAATTCATCAAATCTTCCAAATTCAATAGTCTGGCCTTTTTTAAAAATGGTTTCACAGATGTTCTTCTATTGAGATTAAAAATGGCTCTAATTGCATGGTTTTGCTTTACTTTTACTTTATTTCGATTACTTGAAGTTAACATAGATCCCCAAACACACACGGCATAATTCAAATGACTCTGTATATTTGCTAAATATATTATACGATTTAAATAAAAAGGAACAATATTTTTTACCATATTTAAACTGAATTCCTGCAGTCAGTTTAGATAACATATGTTTAACATGGCTGTTCCAGTCAAGATTTTCATCAATAACTACCCCTAAAAATTTTGTATCTCTAACATTCCTTATTTCTTTGCCCCCAATCTCAATCTTGTTGTTACAATTTATTTTCTTCTTTTCATTCTGAACAAGATATAATTAGACTTTTCTACATTAAGGGATAAGGAATTACTTACGAACCATAAATTTAATCTTTTAAGATCTTCATTTACTTTTTTAAATAGGAATTTAATATTTCTACCTGATGCAAAAACTGTTGTGTCATCTGCAATGATACACAGGAACAACATTTTAAACATTTGATCAAATCATTTGCAAGGACAATATACAATAAAGGGCATATAATACAGAGCCCTGTGGAGTACCAAAATCAACTGTGTACTGATCTGAAAGGGTATTTTTAAATTTTACTTGCAGTTTCCTATTACTTAAATAACTTTTTAACCAATTGAAAACTGTACCTCTAATGCCATAATTCTGTAATTTATATAATAATGTTTCGTGTTTAATACTATCAAAAGCCTTAGTCATATCTAAAAATATTCCTATTGTAAACATTCCCTTATTAAAACTATGTAATATGTTACCAGTTAAATCCATAATAGCATCTGTTGTATTTCTTTGTCTCCTAAACCAGTACCCTGGGGTACTGCCTAAACCCATATTGCCCCTCGTATAGAATTTTATGCTTTGTGAAAAATTTTACTAATCTAATGCTAACTAATTTTTCTAAAATTTTTGAAATTACTGGTAGTAGTGATATTGGCCTGTAATTACAAATTTCATGAATGTCTTTTGTTTTATATAGTGGTCTAATAATAGCTAATTTCATACTATTTGGAAATTCACCAGATATTAAAGACTTATTAAATATAATCCACAATGCTTTAAGAATACTGGGATATATACCTTTAAGAATATTATTTGATACATTGTCATACCCTTTACTGTTTTTAGATTTTAAATTCTTAATTATCTTTTCTATTTCATTCTGGGTTGTTGGAAATAAAAAGCAATTTGAATTAACTCTCTCTGTAATGTTTGAATATGGATCACCAGAGCCACCTTCATGGCTTAAGTTTTCTGACAATTTTTTACCTATTTCACTGTAGTATTTGGCGAAAGCATTGCTAATTGTTTGTTCATCTGTTTCTTTAATACCATTTACAATTATTTCCTCACTAATATCCTTCTTATTTCTTTCTTTCCCGTGATTCTGTCCAATGTTGCCCACAACTTTTTGGAGTCTCTTTGTGTATCAGAGATTATCTCATTATAATATCTAAATTTTGCCTTTCTCCTTAATATATTATACATATTTCTATATTCTCTATAGAGTTTATATTCTGGACTGTCACGTGGTTTATGTAATACTTTTTTGAACAACTTATAACATTTCACACTTGAAGTTCTTAATCCTGTTGTAAACCATGGACAAGGCAATTCACTCATTTATGCATGGACAATTAATTGCAAAATTATGGCCCCTACACCTTTATCTCATGCAGACAAACATTGATTGCGATCAAGTTACTTAGTAAAATAACTACAATCTGGCTGGGTCATGAAGAGGCTTCCACTTTAGCAATTTCATGGTTCAAAAATAATTTTATGAAAGCAAATGCTACTTTTTCAAACCTCTATACCAAAGACACTATTTATCTTACAGGAATGAAATTGTATCAATAACCTAACTGAATTATAGTTTTTTAACTTCTCAAACTTCATTTTGATATTAATTTCATGCTTATTATATAATAATGGAAAATTAGAAATAAATGCTAAAAATTGTGTTAAATTGAGTTTCCGGAGCTGAACTCCAGCATTAATGCACTTACCCCAACAACATTTTATATGTTATTACTCTATATAGCTTAGTTGTGCATTTTGATAGTCACATTGACATATCTCAGGCTTCTCAGCTGTGTTTTAAAGTATTTAGAAAAAGAAAGAGAAAAAAAATATTATATTTCCAGATCAGAACTCACACACTACTGCACCTACATGCACACAAAACTTAGTAAGTATCAGGCTTGGGGTCAAGTACAACATGATGTACTTAAGTACAAGGACAAGCACATGAGAATATATCAAGTACAAGTACGAGGTCCAAGTACAGCTATTTATCTGAGTACTTACAGGGTGCGGCCTAAAAACTTGCACCAGGCATCTCCTCTTTCGAGATATCTCTAGGTCACTCAAATGCTTATGAGGTCTTTTAAAGTTTTGCCACATTTAGTCAGGGGTATAAGCAATTGGTCATTGTGATATTTTTGATCTTATAATGTCAGACAATATCAGTGGCTGAATTATTGAGAGGGTTCATGCTGCTGGGCTTGTTCTGAGTGACACATATCACAGAAGTCAAATTTCTGTCTGCTTGCATGGTGTCTCTAGTTGTGGAAAAGTTTAAAATTAGAGATTTCCTTGTTACCACACCTCTGAAGCCACAGAAAATATAATATTTGCACGGAATCCTCCTTCAATATTTTTTAATACGTGCATATATATATTATGGTATTAGATGATAAGAAGGTTGGTTCAACTTTTGATCCGACAAGGTCATAAAATTACAAGAGAAATATAATGGCATTCCAGAGGGACTATTTGAATCTTCAATTAATCTGGAAATAATAACATGATTTTCAGGAGGATGGGCTAGTTAATTAGACAGAAAAGACAGAAAATTAGCCTCAACCCAAAATGGCACTTTCCGCCTCAAAGGTGTCAATGCTCTACCTTCTTATCAAAAATGAATCTATTTGTCCTATTTTTGGTGGCAAAGGTCTAGAAAGGTGTCTGTAACAAATCTGTATGATCAGCGACATAATCTAATGCTTGTATTGCAAAGGCCGAGGTGAAAATGACCCGAAGGTGTGATAAATGTGCATGTGCTATATTTAGATCCATATTATCTATAATAATTGAGAAAATATATTCATAAAGATAATTTAGGATTATTATTACTTTTGTGTGTGTGATTGCAGCTGCATACGATCTCTGTCAATTGAGGTAATAACAAAAGAGGTAGCAGTAGCTACTGGTGCAAGTTTTTATGCCAAGTACAAGTACATTTGTTCAAGTACAAGTACATTCTTAATTTTTGGTCAAAATCCAATTGGCTTCGGACAGCAGTAGTGGATTCGGGAGTGGGGGTGGTTTGGGTGATGTAAACCCCAGTCCCCCTTGGTCCAGCATATGCTGAACATTAAAAACCTCTACTTTCAGATCACTGCAGCACACACACACACAATATATATATACAAAGTTAGATTTTTTTTTTGTCAAATCAACAAACATAACATAAGCTCTTTGGCATTCTAATGATCAGTATTCAGTATTCATATTCAGTAGAACTCTGATTAACACCACCTTTGCCTGATTTGCTGCAAACTCTAATGGTATTAATGGCAAGGTGGTTTTACAAGTGAGGCTGCCTTAGTTGACCAACTACTAGACAGATCAGTATTTTATGTGCATTGTTATAATCATTCTCTCTGTGGAACTCATTCATATCAAAAGTAACTAAAAATATGAAATTTTTGCTGAGGGTTAATAAGACATGTAGGAACACAGGAGGGCTAGTTTCAAAATGTCTTTCATGAGAGTCAGATAGCAATCTGGATACACTTGATGGCATTAATTTTTATATAATTGCTATCAATATTTGCAAGTCAAGTGAGTAATTAATATGCAGATGAATTAAACTGGAGAATCCCAATTATTTTTAACAGGTGATGAATGGGAATTGAGACAATTAGAATGACCCCCACTGATTTCTTGTCTAATAGGGGTAAATAGCAGCTACCCCTATGTCTAATGTTTCTATTGTTCTACACAAAAGCAACTGGACAAATTAGGTCAACTTCATACCCTATACAAGATATAAGTTTAGTGCAGTATAGCGGACCCAAATGTATGCCCATATTTGGCGTGCATTAAAAATTTCATTTAATCAAATATTTCAAAAGTTTGAAGTTCTTTCACAATCGAAACTAAATTTGGTGTAGAATAACGGGGGTTTGGGGGCAGCAGCCCCCAAGAAAAAGCAAATAAACTCTTTCTTCACCATGAAGATGAAAATCGCCGCCATATACATTAGTTTGTGACATCATAGATTGATTTCAAGCATTTTTTACGTCATAGGCCTTGCAATGAGGCTCTTTAAATATGGTCATAAATCTGGGTCCGCTATACTGCACTTTTTTCTTTTCAAACACTTCTTCTATTTATGAAACATAGCACTGCCCTATGCAGCAAACCCTACTGCCTGTATCAAATGTGTATTGCTCAGCAAACATACAGAAACAGTAACAGATTTTTAGAACATCCATTAGCTTTCCCGGCAAAATCCCATATGCACTCAGCCAGAATGCTATCTTGGTCTTTTTGTAATAGTAGGATAAATCTATATCACTGGTCATTCAGTAATGCAATACAACTTTCAACTTGGTTATTATACAACAGAGTAAAACTAGGTTCACATAAACTTATGTAGGACACTTAAGGAAAGGTGAAACAAACAATTTCTCATGCAGTTTGAAATCACAAATAATTGCATATATATGCAATAAAAACCAATCAAATATAATTAATTATATGAAAACCAAGCTAAGCTCAGACTATTTGAAATGTATGCAACAAGAATATTATGCCTGAAGGACCATTATTTCTACAACTCATTCAAGATAAATTTTTAATACAAGAAATCTTTTTTTTTTTTTGTATATGTTGTTTAATGAATTAATTTATATAATTCATATATGCTATAAAATAAGCTCTCAGACTATTTGAAATGTATGAAACAATAATATTATGCCAGTGTAGGACCATTATTTCTTCAACTCATTCAAGATAAATTTCCTAAGTCAAGAAATCTTCTTTTTATTTTTTTAGGATATGTTAATTTAATGTATTAATTTATATATCAATATATACTATAAAATGATGGTCACCAAGCTCAGACTATTTGAAATATATAGAATGAGGATATTAAGTATGTAAGAGCAATATGTCACAAGTTTATTTCAGTGCATTGTTGCATTTCATGATAAGAAAAAAAAAGTCAGTTCATACTGTACAAATTGTTGACATGCTTTACCAGATTTTTGCAAATGCACACTTTTTAGTAAGAGGTGATAAGTCAAATGTGTGTTGAGACTAAACTCTGTGCTAATTATGATATTGTTTCATCTTTAAAACAGAACAATTAAATGGCAGGAAAAGGTTAGACAATACGTTTTATGCTTTTTTTCTGAACAGAATGGATTGCTGTTAATACAGGGTTCCTGCAAGTTTACCTTCATAAAAAGTAATGTCTTTGTGAAACATTATAATATCTTGCGCACAAAAATAAGACCACTAATATAGTAATATACACCAATATTTTTAATTTAATCTACCAAAATAAAATAAAATCAGGCTATTGGCTATAAAGCAATAAAATAAACGCAGTTTATTGTGTATTTAAAGAAAGTTAATCATTTCTATTCATTTCTATTTACCAAATTCGTCTGAATATTACAATGTTGATAATTATATCCAAGTTGTATATCTGCGTCAAAATAAGACAATGCAAGACTTAGTAAGCCTTAATACGGGGCCTTGCTATATACAAAAATAAAGTAAGACTTTATCAGACTTTTATAACCCATGGGAACACTGCATTATTTCACACCAGTACCCATATGGGGTACTGTTCACACTTAACAGAATATAATGAACAAATGAAGAAATTCAAGAGTTCAAAATATAGGACATCTTGGATTATAATTAGCATGCAATCGTTTCGGTTCATTTCACACACTATATAAACACTCAAGAAATAATATTTTTCCACATTTTGTAAAACATAGCCCAGATATGTCAGTGTGACTATCACAAGGCACTACTAGGCCATATAGAGTGTTACTATATTAAATTTCATTGGGGTAAGTGCATTAGTGTGAGAGTTCAGCTTTAAAAAAAAGCGTGTGTTAAGAGTTCTGCTCTGCAAAAAAAAGGGCCTGTCAGACGAACACTTAAAGTGATACTCCTTGAATCTATCTAAAGATTTACCCATTTCTTTTCTTCCAGAAAGTACTCACAATAGGGCGTGCAAGCGGATGCTGAATCTTCTGTGTTGGTGAGCAGAAAATGGCTACCTCCGGAACCAAAGCCGGGTCGAGCGCCATAGTAATGAATAGGGCTGGTCAGAACAAAGGTGGATTACTCGTTAAATAATGCATAAAAACAAATAATTTCAACTGTCATGGCACAAGGAAGTCCTAAACTACACCCAAAAATCACAAATAAACCAAAATACTCGCTAGATGTTTAGTGAATGGCCAGTGGAAAAATGTAAACAAACGGCCGTCTCTCACCTCGCCGATAATCTCTGTGATTTGAAGGAAATTCTGGCTTAATTCCATCTGACAACACTTGAAACATACTCAGGCATGTTTGTTTTAACTATTTTGGTGTGTATTTATCACTAAATGTCCGTAGCAAGTCCATTATTAACGCATTCCTATTCCACGCAGTTGCACTACAATGGGCGCTTGGTACCAAAGCTGCTGCTGATGCGCGATTCTACGCATGTATGAATGGCGTCAAATTTGTAACTTGCACGCCCTATAGTTAATTTGCAGTGACTGTCTAGTGTCATTACAGCAGGTTTTCATTAATATTTAGCCCACTAAAAAAAAAAATGAAATCCACTTTTGACCTAGTTCTATTGGTGGGCCACCTATAGAAAATAGAGGGCTAATTACTCCTTAATTGAGATGACTTGACAGTATTTGGTAGAAATCTGTTGTCATATACAAGAGTGTAATGGCATTAACTCTGGGAATTTAGTTGAGGCCATATTTTCTACATGGCCGGGATTCAAGGAGTATCACTTTTAATGATGTGTGTGTGCTATGTGGGATTCGCTGAGGGTTTAGCTGCAGCGCAGCCTATGTTTTAAATACTTGTCTTAGTTATGCGATTATTAAAATAGTTTTAAGTATCCATAGTCTTTGACGTATTTGTATGTTTGACAGGGCCAATTAAAATTATGTATTATCAGTTCTTAAATGTGCAAAATAAATAATGGCTGCATTGGCTATATTCAGGAAAGAGCAGCAGACTTGCTGTCAAAATGGTACACTAAAAATGAACAATCTTTGAGGACAGTCGCCGAAAATGGGGCAAAACCCGTTCACCCAGGTGGCAGGAGCCAGTCCCACTGACCTATATATGTCAGTGGCCAGTCCACGTGCGTTTGTTTATCACGAGAAATGATCGCGTCTTTCGATACAGCTGCTTACGAACTACGCTGGCCCGCTGCGACTAGTGACGTAACGCAGGTAGGGGCCATTAAGTTGGGCCCCTCCTCCGCACGAATGCATAGGTGTAGGAGACTGCGGTTCCAGTGCTAGGGCTGCCATTAGCCGGGAGGGATTCCGGGAGGGAGGGATTCCTCCCGGTAGCGGGAGGGAGGGATTCCTCCCGGTAGCGTGCGCGCGCATCCTAGGCTTTAACATTGAAATAAGCTGGCGGCCGCTTCAGACAAGGTAGATCAGAGAGCGGCTCCAGTCTAACATTGAAAATGCCTGGACCGGAACGTGATTCCCAATCTAAAAATAGCACAGCCAATCAGAAAATTCAGTGCTTGGCCAATCAGCCATGGGAGATGGACAGCACCGACCTGCCTATCGCGTTTACGCTTAGGCAGTTCCCAGCCAACTTACGAACTCCCTTATTGGCGCCCTCTTGTGTAAATTTAATGATTCGGCAAAAGTCGTGTGTTTTCGGAGAAACCGAAGGACTTCGCAACAAAAATGGCCGACTTCGATGCTATTTACGAAGAAGACGATGAAATTTCGCGATTAAATGAAGAAGCATTGGTTGTTACGGTCCACGAACCGGTCATTATACGAGGAGCAGGAAACATCACAGTGTAAGAGTGTCTCACGAGGACTTACTGTTGTTCAACTTCTTGTGGTGGGCACCCCAGCTGACCACAACAAGCAAAAACACCATTCATCAATATTTATAATATAACATTAACAATGATCATAAAAAGCAAAGCTCTAAAAAAGAGACCTGTATCAGAACTGGTTGAAGTAGGTTAGACAGGGGAAAAAATGTATGTATTTTGTATTGACTAAAAGGTATTAGTTGCAGGTAGACCGATCCATCAGTCCGTTCATCAGAGATGTATGGACTGATTCCAAACCATAGTGATGAGGCATTTTCAAAAATTCACTTTTGTAAACACTATATGAAGAAGAATGACAATTTTCGTACTCAATGACATCACTCTACTCATAATTGTAGGCAATTGCTGGTCACTGAGTAGATTATTCCACACAGCACACAGGCATCATTAAAATTGTTATGTGTTCGTCCGACAGGCAGGAGGGCGGGCATTGCTCTTTCATTTCCAGAGCAGAACTCTATCACAGACTTTCATTTCTAGAGCTGAACTCTTAACACTAATGCACTTACCCTAATGAAATTTTATTTGGTAACACTCTATATGGCCTAGTGGTGCCTTGTGATAGCCACACTGACATATATTGGCTATGTTTTACAAAGATATTATTTCTTGAGTGTTTATGTAGTGTTTGCGATGAACTGAAACAATTGCCACTTGGCCTACATAGCCTGTTATGCAATGCTAATTAGAGTCCAAGATGTCCTATTTGTTTAAACTCTTGAATTTCTTCATTTTTTCATTATATTTTGTCAAGTGTAAAATGATACACTGTTCCCATGGGTTACAAAAAAGTCTGAAAAAGTCTTACTTTATTTTTGTAAAAATTAAGGCCCGTATTAAGTCTTACTTTTGTCCACTAAGCCTTGCATTGTCCTATTTTGATGCAAATATACTTGGATATTAACATCTGCACTGTAATATCCAGACGATTTGGTAAATATAAAATACACAAGAACTGCGTTTATTTTATTGCTTAATAGCCAATACCCTGATTGTTTTTTTGACGATGAAATTAAATATATTGATGTATATTACTATATTAGTGGTCTATTTTTCATGTGCGAATGATATTATAATGTCTTACAAATATCTTACTTCTTATGAAGGTAAACCTGCAGGAACCCTGTATTAACAGCAATCCATTCTGTTCAGAGTAAAGCCAAGTGAGCATAAAAAGTATTCTCTATTCTTTTCTTGCCATTAAATTTTTCTGTTTTAAAGATGTTATGCACAATATCAACACAATAGCATGTTCCCTCAACTAATCTACAACTGAGATTATCATTTATATGTCTAAAATAGTCATATATGGGCTATGGCAATGATCCTAAGGAATATATATGAAATTCAGCAATAATGTTATGCCACATAAAGATGTTGGGTATAATTTCAAACAAAATTAACCTTCAAGGTTTTTATTTATTTGTATTTAAAGAAATAAAGTCTAAATACAAATAATAAGTATTGGAGTCAAATAATAAGTATTGGGAGTCAAGTGAAAGTTATATAGATCATCATGCAACTAATTATTATAAAATTGCTAATTTTAAACAAAAACTATTGAATGGGTTGAGCATGGCAATGCTACAGGGATCAGGTTGGACCGCGCATTTGCGATATTTGCGCATTGTTTTCTCAATTATCCCGCTGGATCATGTCATAATGGGCAAAAATCGCGCAAAGTTTGCATAAAACATTGAAATATTGACAACTGTTTTCATGCTTGAATGCAGTGACCACGTTCACAACAGTCAAGTAAGATGCGTTCTGATTGGCTGGTTAATGAGAGCAGAGCCATTTCTGGCCAATCAGAGTCCTCCTTTCATCCACCACTTGTTTAGTCTGACTTCGTTTGTGAGACTCAATCCACGTGGTGCTCTCAAGCAGAACACAATCAGCAAAAAAATGGAAGGCAATGCACGCAATTAAGGACTCCATTAATGGTTGACCAGAAATCCCATCACAACTGGAAAAATCCCACTCTCATTCTTGGTAATGGGATATTTCTCCCACCTGAAATTGGTTCCAGCCTGATCCCTGTGCTATGATCAAATATTTAATAATTGCACAGGAATTGTACAACATTTACAGCTGTCATTGCTAATCTACAACTAAGATTGTCATTTATATGTCCAAAATAGTCATATGGCAATGATCCTAATATGGAATATACATGAAATTTATATATTACTTGTATTTAAATAAATAAAGTCCAAAGAAAATACAAATCTTAAAAGGTTTATTTTGTATGGAATGATACTCAACACACACATTTTAATCCCTGTATCAGTCAAAATATTTATTGCTTGCTGTTTACTTCAACAGTTACTGAATTGTTGGGTTGCTGACTTACATTAAATCTATGGCATTCAATTAGTATTTATAACCAAACACTTTACATCATTATGATTATTATGAAATTGCTAATTATAAACAAACACTTTAGATGGGTTGAGCAAAACTATAATCAAATATTTAATAATTTTATGCGCATGAATTTTTAGCATTTTTTTTCAGATTTTTCCATTATTATGTAATCAGCACGAAATGAATATTAAAATGAAAAGTGAAAATACTATAAATTAGATATGTTATTGATACAATTTAATTCCTGTAAGGTAAATAGTGTCTGTTATATGGAGGTTTTAAAAGGTATGAATTTTCCCTATTTTGCCCTAATTTTGAAACTTCTATAGTATTTACGGTCATGAGACCCCCGAATGGCACCACTACACTATTTTAGACATATTATGACAAAGTTTTAAGGATGGAGGTGCAGTAGTGTCACAGACTAGCCCATACAGACATTTCACTCCCATTGAATCCTGTTGTCCGGGCCAGCCCAGCAGCGCCACACTGTGTGTGGGGGTAACTGGGACACCCACAGTAGCTGCAAAACAGCAGCATCACTGGAGAAATCTAAGTGTGTCAGGTCAGTAGGTGAAGATATTTGAGCAGAAAGGTATTTTTATTGCCACTGTGCATAAAATAAAAACAAATACAAATTTGACATTAAAAAAAGTCTTTATTTTACAGCTTGGGACTTCTGTAAGTGTCTTGAAATCATAATTATCATAGACCTAATATTTTACATTCTCCATTCAGTACATTCAATCATTTCAGTATAGCATATCAACAAAAACAGAATATATATGTACCACAAATATACATATCACCATAGTGTAATGTTATTCATCAATTATAACATATATTATATACCACAGCATACAGACAATTTTGAGCAATTCAACACATGTAAGGCAAAAGACATCAGTGATTCAGGTTACTGGTTGATTTATTTACCAACCAAACAAAGTATTAAACATGCTACTGATGTGATAATTTCAACATTTTTCTATTTCTCTTTTGGTTTGGAGCTTGAATCTTTCTATTTTGTTCTTTTAAAAAATGATGGATCCTCATCCTGGCAAACAATGAAACAATGTATTTCACAGCTTCTTGACAATTAGGCTGCTGGCACGACACTTCAGACAAATCTGCAGCAGACAGCAATGCATTGACTAATCTTTGATAGATCTTTTCTCCTGTAATATATGGAAGATATTTACAGAAAGCTACCTCAAGTTGTGATACTACATCAATGATTGAAGTGCTTGGGAAGATGAGACCATGAACTGGGGAGAGATGCTCATATTGCTTTTTATTTAGAAATATGTAATTTAGTTGGGTGGTTTCATCATGAGATGCTATCCATAGATTAGAGCAAGAAGAGCATTTTTCTTATTTTTCATTTGTCTTTCTGATGAGATTACCAGTTATGTAGGTGAATCTTGGCAATCAAGTTGACCTTTGTTTGATTGCGAGGTACATTCAGCAAGTACCTCACCTGTGTCACTTGGCAGCACAGGTAACTTGTGGCTGTCATCTTCTCGTTTTGAGGAACTGGAAGTGTGGAGTGTTTGCCTATTTGAGGTGAAATGCTCCACCTTGACAAGAAAGCTTTCAACATCATCTTCACAATTTTTGTTACTTACAGGAGCAAGTACTCTATTGACTGTTATCTGCTTGTAAGCAGCATTGAACTGGATGCTGTCTGGGTTATCTCTATGTCCACCACAGAATCTAATTTGGGAAAAAAAGTTTTCTAATTTATCTTGGTTGAGACGTCTTGTCAGAAGACATTCCAGACTGTACTTTGTAGAGAGTTCTTCCCAGATCATCTTTATGCTATTGATATTCAATTGCCAGCCAATTACAGAGGGCAACTGAGTTTTGTTAGATTTCCTTGGCACTTGCAAACACTTCAACCACTGCATAGCAGATTGGAGGAATGTAAAATGTGAAGATGTTGCTGTAATACCTCTTCTCAGTAGAGGGCCTAATTTTCTAACTGTGATGCTATTAAAAACATCAAACAAGGCATCCATATTGTTTATGAAATTAGATGTAGCCTTTGCGTTGCTGTCATTCTCCCATTTGCCCAGATCATACAATGTATCCATGGCAGCAGCCACTGTGCGACTTAACACCTGAGTGGCAAGCCTGACTGACATAGTCTTGAAGGGTGGGATGTTCACATGCTTAGAGGTCAGCTTAGGCACCATGCGGATATCTCTGCTTGAATCAAATTTGTATAGATCTTCAACATACTGCCACTTTATTAAATTTCCATTTAAAACAAAGCCATGCTTCTTCATGTTGTTTCTAATGTTCTTGATCAAATGAGGCGGATCATATAAAACGAAAGTTCTTTCATCATTGTGATCCAGGAAATAAGGATTGTCAGGCGTTACGCCCAGTTCTTTAAGCATTTGCCTATTGTTGCTTCCCTGGTCACATATGAACACCGCCACCCTTAGACCAGTTTCAGCCACCTTTTCGATGCATTTGAGAACCATTGTTTTAAGTTTCTTGCCACCAAGTGGTCCACTGGAAAGACAATAACCAACTGGCTGCTTCCATCTTTCGTTAATTCCTGACACCATGAATACACCTGCATGATTTGCAATTTGTGCTGTCCTTTGCCCATTACCAAAATCTTCCAAACCATTAATGTTATCATATGACTTGTTGTAATGTACCCCTTCTTTAATTGACATTTCATCAAAAACTAGAATGCAAATTTTAGAATCATCCTTCATATGATCTACTTTGATCTTTAGTGCATCCAGTATGCCCTCATTAAAACCTGGCTTCATAGCCAGGTTTCTAAGTAGCCTATGTAATGTTGCCCGTGATGGCAAGGCAAACACTCTTCTTAATAGTTTGTAGCATTTGGGACTTGCATGATACATCTGTAATGCAAATGTCTTCTCATCATCTGACCATCTGTAACCTTGTCTTTTTGTACCAGACAATCTTAATTGTGCAGCAACAAATTTTAAAGCATTACCTGATATGTAATGACCCAGTTGACCAATTAGTTTGTCTTTTGTTAACTTTGTTGCAGCTTTGGTGCTTACTACCCTCCGACGCCTTCTCTTCTCACTTGCCAGTTGTTGTTTGAGCGATGTTACTTGTTCCTTAAGTTGCCTTATTGATCCAATTTCCTCATTCCGCTGATCTTCATTAACAAGGTTGCTGTTTGCACTATCTGAAAGAATTTGCATAGTGACCATACAGTATGAACAGAGAGGAAGATGTGGTATTTGTGACTGCTATACAATATATTCACATAATCTTACCTTCTGAATCTTGGAGTTGTGACTTTTTTGGGTTAGGATCCATTTTGCGTTCAGTGGGAGCTTTCCTTTTGCCAGTCACTTTGCTAGGTGGATTAGGAGCATTTATCAGAGTGGGAATTGCATTCCAATTCAATCCAGCATGTCTACAGTAAACCATAATTATATACAAGGCAATGAAATGAGAGAGCTAAGTATTGTGTCTTACAAATGAGTCGCATGCATAGAAGTACTGAATTTAACTTACACATTTCCTGACATTTTGAATTGTGATGCTTCAAAATGATCACTGCACACTCTGTAGTTCTTGTACAAGCTCTCATGAGGCACTTTATCTAAACTAGCATTTCTCAAATTTGTTATCCATTTTAAGAATCTGTGAAAACATAAAGAGGTAACAATGTAATTAAATGAAAAAAAAATCATGGTTCTCCAATAATATTTAGTACAGCCACAAACAAACTAGTTACCAACACAATGATTTAAAATAATGAGATATCACTCACCTTTCCTTGTCCTTTGTAGGTTTCGGAAACCTATGAAATGCAACATCTTTGTCAGTCTTTGCATATTTGTAGCAGCTGATTGCACAGCATTCATTTCCTTTACCTCTTAAGCTAGACATGATCACCTTGTCACATCTAGTGTGGTTTTGATCATGGATCAACTTCCTTGGCAAATACCAAGAAAACACAGATTTGCATTTTTGTGTGAAGGGCATTAGTGATTTATAGGTAAAACTCACAGGACATTCTAGGGCAAACTGTTTAGATTCAGAGCATGTGTTTTTGCAATAAAACTGCATGATCAGAGGGTCTTTCAAGTCATATGAAAAACATTTATTATATAAAGGAAAAAACTTTGGTCTAATCTTGGACTAAACTGCTTTTTAGTCCAAGGTCTAATGTGTGACAAACCAGAGATAGTTTGTCACTCGAATAGTGGTGTTAACATGTGTACTTTATCATTGGATCCTAATATACTCAACACAGTGAGGCCTAGTTCTTACCCCCACCCGTGTGAGGGCGCTGGGGGTATCAAATAGCTGAGTGAAATGTCTGTATGGGCTAGTCTGTGGTAGTGTCAGAGTTCTGCTCCAGAAAAAAGTGTAATAGAACCTTTCCATGTCCTATTTTTATTTTTTCCAAATATTGTAAAACATAGCCTACATATGTCAATGTGACTATCAAAAGGCACCACTAGGCCATATAGAGTATTCCTGTACAAAATTTCATTCAGATAAGTGCATAAGTGTTAGAGTTCTGCTCCCGGAAACGAAAGTGATCCGCCTGTCGGACAGACGGACATTGATGATAACAAAAAACCTTTTCGAAATTCGTTCGCTGAGGGTTAAAAAGTTGATCATCACATTTATTTCTTGTGTATTGTATTTGCAGCATAGTCAGTACTATTAATAGTCTAATGACAAATCTAAAGATTAAACTATAAAAAAAGCCATAGAACTTCTACAATGCCAAGGATAATATGCAGGACTTGCACACCACCATCAGAGGTGTAATTTTAAATAGAAACAAATTTACAGGTTAAACGGGCTTACCTATAAAAGAAGTTTGACCATAATTCTGTTGATCCGCCTTTTGTCCAGAGGGAGTTAACATGAGATAGCGCATACATCTAGTCAATATTTAAAAGCAATTTGTCAGAATTTGAGTCCCCCATATAGGGATGGGAGAAGTGGGCGTGATAACTCCCTCTGGACTACAGGAGGATCAACAGAATTATGGTCAAACTTCACTTACAGGTAAGCCTTAGCTACAAGTCCCCTATCTACAGGACAGGGTTACAACGTCCTAGATGAAAAAATATGGAATTTCAGCTTGTGTGGGAACTATCCTTTTAATAAACGTTTCCCACACAAAATACACCTGCTTAAGGGTTAGACATACCTTTTTTTTTATTGTATGCTAAGATATGGTTGATTTCTTTAAATTTCAATCAATTTCTTTGCCATTTTCGAATTCACATTTCGTTGATAATGCTTGACAGCTGCTGGGGGGATTCCCTGCGTCAGAATGAAAGCGAGGCGTTGGGAAAACCCCCCCTGTGTATGCCATTGACGCAATGTGCCTGTTCAGACTTGTTGACGTTAAAAATTGGGTGAATAATTTGCTCCATTTGCTTCTTATTGAATTTGAATCATGTGGATGTTATTTTAAATATCAAATTGACAGAACTAAAGACTTGGCAGCATTATTCCGTGTGAATTTTATTATCCCCTAGGGGCGTTGCACACTAGAACATTGCCGGAGCCCTCTGGAAAGTTTTGCCGGAACTAGACGAATGGATTATCATCGAAACGTGAACTCGAAACTGGGACAGAAATTAATTTAAATTGGTAGAAATCAACCATATCTGAGTGCGACACAATAGTAAACAGAGCAGTCCTCCTGTACATAATGACGAAATAAGGTATGCTAACGTGTTTGTTGAAAAAACTATGTCAAAATGTCAAATTCCAAGAATTCCTTTACAAGTCGTTCCGACCCTACATATCTAATGCAATGTAGGTCAGTTCTGACTAGTTTAACCTGTAAATTCTATATCACCTCCCTGTAGTCCAGGGAGTTCCCACGAGAATTTTAAAGCACTCAAATTCCAACAGAATAAATCACAAATGCAGAATTCAAACATCTACTGAGATTTATTTCCTAATACCGCTACATCATACATGGTATACTTTTTACAAGTTTGTTATAAATCTTAGCAAATACACAATCACCAGACCAGCTAGCTGTATCTAGTATCTCTTGTACTGGTGCCCCCTCCCTTAAAGCTGCGGAGGAGCTGACACTTCTAGAGTGTGGTGTATAGCACTTAGTGTCTATCCCTGAAAGTTCCATCACAGTTTTTAGCGCAGCGGGACAAGGAGTTTTTACCGACTTCCCTGTATGGTTTCTTGTAAGAAAAAAACAAAATACTGGTGTCTTTCTGCAAAGTAGTTATGCGGTGTAAATACTCTGGCAAATATGTGAAAATACATAAACTAGTACCATCTAAGAAAGCTTTTAGTACAATAATAGGATTGGTATACCCTGGACGAGTCTGCTTCAACAATTCATACACTTTGAAAGTAATTTGACTATTGCTAATTGATATGTTCTTTAAATCTAACAATGCTACAGTTTGCAAACGTTGGCCTGAGACCAGTAAAATCGAAGTCAGAACTTTCAGAGTCAATTGTTTTAGGGTAATATCTCCAGGGGGAGACCTCTTGCGAAGCACAGGTAGGATCCCAGGTATCATTGTAACGAGATTTGGGCGGATCAAAATTGTACACTCCTCTCATATAAGATTTAAACAATTGATGTTGGCCAAAGGGAACATTCTCTGTTGGTTGTAACACAGACGATAGAGCCGACCTGGCTGTGTTTAGTGCACTGTAACTCAGTTTACGTTCACACCGGATATTCTCCAAAAACCCAATGGCTTGGGGTACATTGTTGTCGAAGGGGTTGAGGTTGATGTTGTTGGCACAGTGCTGATGCCACGCCAATATATATGTGTTGTATTGTTTGTGGTGGAGAGCCGTTTGGCTCACAACATTACCAAAGCGGCCTGGGGTGAAATGCCTTGTTAAACATAGAACCCCCGAATATTTTGCATGCCAACTGTGTGAGTTTCCGAGCCATGGGGTGCACTTTGGTGTTGTCAAAGGGTAGTAGCAGGGTGTCGGCTGTGACTTGAATCTCGTGCGGCGGTTCTAGGAGAAGGTGATGGAGTCGAGAAAACTAAGGCTGTGTCGGCCATTGGGGCACTATGATAACTGCTGTTGCTTGGTCTGTTGTAATTTTCTGAAGCACCCGGCCCACGATGCTGAAGGGAGGAAAGGCATATATTAAGTTAAACTGACTCCAGTCAAGAGAGAAACACTCAATTGCACAAGCTTAAGGGTCGGGCTGCCAAGCACAGTAGGGCTTCACTCTAAAGTCAGACGTGAAGTGAACAAGTCTATTGTAGGCAGGCCGTAAATGTCACAAACTTTTCGGAATAGTCGTTTGTCTAGTGTCCATTCTGTCCAGTCATTGAATATGCAGGAAGCACTGCTAGCTTCTACTTTGAACTTCCCTTAACAATGAGTGGCCGACAGCCAGTTTGACCCACTCTTAGCCCATAGCCAAATCTGCCGAGCTATATTGTTACAATTTGAGGACTGAGTGGAACCTTGGCGGATAATACTGACAACAATTGTGGTGTTGTCACTGTTTATTAAAATGTGGGAATTGTGAATGGATTTGCAGCATGATTGCAGGGAAAGAAGAACTGCTTTGAGTTCCAAGTTATTAATGTCTTGATTTTTCTCCTGTGGTCCCCAGCGGTCCCCAGTCTTAAAGTCAGTGGCTGGCACATGACAGCCCCATCCTAGGAAACTGGCATCTGTAAATATGCTAACATCTGGGTTGGGAACAGTTATTGGCCAAGAGGCCTTGTCAATATTGGTTAACTACCATATCAAGTCTTGTTTGGCTTCTGCACTAAGAGTGTAGGTGCCTTCATAGTTAAAGCAACTGGCCTCAATGGCCTTTGCCTTTTCTTTCTCTTGTCTTTTCTTTCTCTAATCTTTTCTTTCTCTAATCTTATTATGAAAATATGGCCATATAGGTTACCGGGGAGTGTAGCTGCTAATTTACCCATCAGTATTGCCATATGACGGGTTGCGGTGGAGTTCATGTGTAACATTTCTGTCAACAATTCTTGTAAGTCTTGTGCTATACCAGTGCCCAATGTGACTAGCATGGTTTTAGAATTGAGGGAGAATCCCAGGAACTGTAGGACATGGGATGGTTCTATTACACTTTTGTTCAAGCTGATCAAGAACCCCAGAGATCGTAAAAGTTTTTGGGTACAGTCTACTGCCGAAAGTAATTGTTCTGCAGTGTCCGCAATCAATAGCAAATCATCTAGGTAAGCTGTAATTGTGATGTTATAATGCTCCCACAAGTAAGAAAGGGGGACTTTCAGTAGCTTGGTGAATGTGCGAGGAGCAGATGAAATGCCGTTGGCCCTGCAAGTGAATCTATAGTGTTTATCTTTTGCTACATTTACACTATAGTAAGTGTCAGAAAGGATAATGCTTGCCATGAGGCAGTTTGGGGTAATCAATTCCGAAGCTGGTGATAGAGTTGTTATTTTAAAGTGTAAATATGCCATGTGCAAGTTCAGTGGTTTGATGTTAAGAATGACTCTGTGGGAACCATTTCGTTTCTCTCTGAGAAAGATGTTGGATATATACCCAGCAGGATCAGGGGGAGTTTCCTCAATGACCTGTTTCGTAACGAGTTCAATTTCTTGGGGTTTAGTTATGAGCTGCTTGGGCCATGTGTGCTGGGAAGGTATGGACAGCAGATGAAGCTGGAATCCTCGCACAATATTTAAGGTGGCCTGATCGGAAGTCAGGGCCTGCCATTGTGCCAGACTGAGACACAAGGTCGCTTGAAAGTCAGGTTGGTCATTTAGTTGGGAAGGCCTTGTCCTTATGGGTGGGTCGATATCTACAGGGTGCGGCCTAAAAACTTGCACCAGGCATCTCCTCTTTCGGGATAGCTCTAGGTTACTCTAATGCTTATGAAGTCTTTTAAAGTTTTGCCACATTTAGTCAGGGATGTAACCAATTGGTCATTGTGATATTTTTGATCTTATAATGTCAGACAATATCAGTATCTGAATTATTGAGAGGGTTCATGCTGCTGGGCTTGTTCTGAGTGACACACATCACAGAAGTCAAATTTCTGTCTGCTTGCATGGTGTCTCTCGATGCAGAAAGTTTACAAATTAGAGATTTCCTAGTTACTACACCTCTAAAGCCACAGAAAATATAATATTTGCACAGAATCCTCCTTTAATGCTTTTTATATGTGCATATATATATATCATGGTATTAGATGATAAGAAGGTTGGTTCCAGTTTTGATTCAGCAAGGTCATGAAATTTAAATGGAGAAATATAATGGCATTCCAGATGGACATTTTGAATCTACAACTAATCTGGAAATAATCACATGATTTTCAGGAGGATTGGCCCGTTAATTAAACAGAAAATTGATCAAAATGCAAAATGGCACTTTCCGCCTCAAAGGTGTAAATGCTCCACCTTCTTATTAGAAATGAATCTACTTGCCCTATTTTTGGCGGCAAAGGTCAAGAAAGGTGTCTGTAACACATCTGTATGATCAGTGACATAATCTAATGCTTGTATTGCAAAAGCCGAGGTGAAAATCACTCGAAGGTGTGATAAATGTGCATGTGCTATATTTAGATCCATATTATCTATAATTCTTGAGGAAACAAGAAAATATATTTATGAAGATAATTTAGGACTATTATTACCTTCGTGTGTATAATTGCAGCTGCATACGATCACTGTCAATTGATGCAATAACAAAAGAGGTAGCAGTAGTTGCTGGTGCAAGTTTTTATGCCGCACCCTGTACTGAGCCTTGTTTGTGGACGTTACCACCAAACAGTTGGTGTGAATGTATGTTGAAATAAAACAAACGGGGGTAGCAATGCTAAGATTTTCAATTTTTTTTTTCTTTTCTTTTATGAAATCTGACCAAGGGGCACATTTAGAGCCAGTATACATGTAAAATTAGTATTAAGTCCCACCCCCCCCCCCCACCCAAACGAAGAAACTGGACTTCGCATTAAAAGGGGTCTATCATAGTATAATTCGGGCAGCGACAACTGTCACTGGTCTCCTCAGTGACATCTACAGCAACAGTGACAATAAACAGCAGTTGGCAGATAAGGCTGTGTCAGCTCTGAGAATTTTATTGTATGGAGCACAGAATTGCCATAATCTGAGAAAGAACCAGGTCAAAGCAGTCCTGCTTCCAGAAGTGAAGAGAAAAATCTGTGCCAAGAACGCATCAATTGCGGCAATCAGTGAGTCCCATATATATGCTCTTTACACTTAACCTTACATTAAAACTAATTCTTTACTTGTCATGTGATACATTGCTAATGTCTTCCTTTCATTTCAGCAAAAGAAACCCGAAGGGCTGGTAAAAAAATCCTTTATTATTGACAAGCTCGGGCTTTCTCTCGCCTATGATCCCTCCAATGAACTACAACAGTTCAACAACTACCGTGGCAAACAGGGAAAGGGAAACGTCGTCTGTCAGGAGGTGAGTCAAGGTTGTCAGAACTACAAGCATTTGCTAATTGCTGTACGTTAGGTTTTTCGGCAAGCAACAAGCTCAGGACCGAACGCCAACCAATCGAAGCAGCACAACCACAATGCCTAGATAACAGTCCTAGGCCAGACCATGTACAGCAGGTATGACTGTAACAAAAAAGACTCCATCGCCCAGGTCACTCTCCAACCACCACCATTCCGGGCTGGCAAACTCACAATTTACGAAATAAGTGGTTAGAGTTGACATCGGGCCAAATTCTGCATTGGCAATCAGAAATTACTATAGCGGCTGATTCATTGCAAGAACTGTCAGCTAAGGGAGTCATTGAAGAGACCAAACCTGATCGATCAGGATTTATATCCAGTATTTTCCTACGGCCAAAATATCCTCAATCTGAAACAACTGAACAACCATGTTAATTACCATCACTTCCAAATGGACCATCTGTCTTCAGCTCTCTGGTGTCTCCGTATGCGTCTTTGCCAGCTTGGATTTGGCTGATGCATATTATAGTGTTAATGTTGACTCCGAACACAGAGGAAATACCTACAGTTCGCCTTCCAAGGGAACCACTATTGGTTCACCTGCTTAGCCAATGGAGTTTCTTCTGCCCCACATACGTTTACAAAACTAATGAAGGTACCTCTGTCAAAATTGAGAACCTAATTCAGGCTCTTGATCTCTGCGTACTTGGACGACCTACTTATAGTCGCAGATTCACCAGAGGAACTGCTCAAGGCCGTGGATGTTACACAAAGTTTGCTTATGACATTAGGTTTCTCCATTAGTCTTAAGAAGAGCACCCTCGTTCCCAGCCACAACATAACTTTCTTGGGCTTTGCCCTGAACTCCACTTTAATGAGTTACTCTGCCCTATTCAAAACTTGCTTGCCCATATAAAAACTAAACATCAGGTATCATTCCGTCAGTTAGCCACTTAGGTAAGTAGACTCACTGCAACGTTACATGCTAACCGCTATGGCAGAATTTTCCTGAAGCACTTGAGATGACCAAGGCAAAAGCTTTGTGTAAAAGCAAATTCAATTACGATTACCCAATGCACTTAACCCCCAAGGTTGGAAATGAACTAGACTGGTGGTTTAATAACATAGACAAATGCTCTCGGCCAATTTATCAGCCTAACCCAGACCTTTAAGGATGCTAGTTTTGAGGGCTGGGGTTGCTACATTGCAGAACAAAACTTGCACACGGGCGGTTGCTGGACACTCGAGGAACAAAAAAGGGATATAAATTTCCTAGAGCTCAAAGCCATACAGGCCGGTTGCAACAACTTGCAATCCAAACACATCCTGATACAACTGCAGTTATTTACATAAACAAGCAGGGTCAACTCACTCCACTAACTCAATCACAAGTGCTATATTTGGTTCTGGGCCATGGAAAGAGACAATTGGTTATCGTCCACACATTGTCCTGGTGTTTTCAATGTAGAGGTGGATTATGCTTCCTGGGTATTCAACGACACCCTAGAATGGATGTTAAATCATAACAGTTTCCCCATCCATAGACTGATTCAGCCCATAAGGCATTTTCAAAAAGTTACTTTTGTCAACAATGACGATTTTAAGAATAATTAAAAGTCTGTTCAGTCATAACTCTAGGCAATATATTTCTCTATGTCCGTGTGAATTATTGGCCAATGAGTTGGCTTAATAACCACAAATACTACCAAAAATTGGTACAAATCACACTAAGAAAGTTGTGATGGTCATTCCGTCCTCAAAAATATCAACAGCAGTTATTTTTCACAGGCCATTCCTCATAAATTAACAAGTTGTGGCATCACAAAACCAAAATCTGACTATAGTAACGTGTTAGGCACATCAACACATATCTACATACCTCGACAGCATGATAATTATCGTTAAAAGTTGCGAATTGGCAGCATTCCATTTTTTTACTTGCCCATGACACAGCGTCGTAGTGGCATGTGCGAAAATGTTAGAGATTATTTGAGTTTGAAATGACAGATAAATCACTAGATATAGAAAATGTGCTAGTAAATATAGCTGAAAATTTATTTTTTTTCCATTGAGGTAATTTAGAGAAGCAAATATCGGAACAAGCCCTGATTCTTCCCCAAAAACATCATTCCAGTTTGTTGTCGCTTGTTGCGATTCGGATGCATTGGCTTATGGACGATTTGTACGACGTCAAAAAGCCTAGATTTTGAGCGGCCTGAATTTGTACTATAATAAAATTTGTCTCGGCTTCTACTGGTCAAATTTTCATCAAATTTAGTTTATAAGTTGCGCTTTGTATCGCGGTTCTAATGGTGTGCCATTTATAGCTGTGCCCCCAAAACTGCATCAAAGCGCAAGTTAAAACAGTTTTGGCAGAATTTCCCAATTATATGTGAAACCGTGCTACCCCATCCATGGCTTGTTTGCATCTCGGCACAACTTTCAGGTGCAATCAAATTGTGCTTTTCAACCATTGGCTGCCTGTTAAGGAACGCATAGAAACGCTATGTGACCTGATAAAACCCAGGATATATACGATAGTTGCGCAGCCAATAGCACCATGAACAATGAACTCTTTGTTCCATCTGTTCGGAAGTCCACCTTCGCAGCTCGTGCTTTCAGTGTTTATGGACCGCTAACATTGAACACTTAAAAAAAACATTTAAAGACATTTTAATTTAATCGTGCTTTTTGTAACTGACTATGGTCACACAGTGGGAAATTTAAATAATAAAGAAAAAATAAGGACAGCAAAAACAATATAAACTTTCCTACGGAGAGTTTATAATAACCCAGGTGCATTTGCCATTAACACTTTTACTCTGAACTGGAGCCTTTTTGACTTGTGCTATGTATTTGCTCTTTTCAGTATCATCCCAGAAGTGATCCAGAAGGTCCAGAGAGAATGCACATCAGCCATCGTAGTGGTACCCCATTGGCCAATGCATTGACAAATCATGAAACTGATGACCAGGCCGCCTATCAAGATACTCGTGCAATCCAACACACTCTTCCTTCCACACAACCCGGAAGTGATACACCCGCTGGCATGTCGTCTAACAATGTGGGGGTGCTTCATCTCAGGGACCACTTCGCCCAACAGTGCTTCTCTGCAGAGGTAGCCACCATCATGACAAGGGCTAGACAGTCCTCCACTCATGCCTAGTACAACGTCTACCTATCAGCTTGGTATACACGCTGCTGCATGCACAACATCAATCCGACACAAGCGTCCCTTCCAGAAGCAGTAAACTTCTTTTTGTCGCTGTAGTGCTCAAAAAAGTTTGGTTATAGTGCAATGAACATTGAACACTGCCAGATCTGCACTGTCGTCCATCTTAACTGGGCCAGACAGCAAACCCTTTGTCCAATATCATCTCGTCAAAACATATTTGACAGGAGTTTTCAACACCAAACCTCCTGTGCCCAAGTATATAGTGACACATGGGATGCCAAGACTGTCCTTCCTTTTTTAAAAACATGGTCACCAGCCAGAAGACTGGACTTAAAAAGATTGACTTTAAAACTTATTATGCTGATTTTGCTTGTTTCTGGATAACATGTCCAAACTTTAAATTAGTTTTACTAGATCTTAAGATTTATGTCACAGTCTACTTCATCGTTTACTTTCATTATTTCAAGCCTAACTTAAGCAATCGCGGCCAGGTTACAGGAACCCTGCGACTAAATTGCAAGCTTAAGCTATGTGTCTCCTTGTATTTGTATGAATACCTAAAACGTACTAAACTACTTAGATCTGGTGAGCAGGCATTGGGGTTTGGCCAGCAGTACAGGACATCCTGGACACAGCAGGCTGGTCCTCCTCCAGTACATTCTGGAAGTACTATGACAAAAAATTGTGTCTTCCTATTCATATAGTGCAGCTGTTCTGAAGGAATAAAATTGTTAAAATAACTTATTCACTTCATTATTTTTTCAACTGTGTCGTTTGAATTTGAGGGCTTTAAAATTCTCGTAGGAGCTCTCTGGGACACCAAAGAATTGTGAGACAGAATTACTAGGTTAAACGAACATACCTAAAGTGCTGTTTAACCACTGTTAACCTTAATTCTGTCGATATACGAAGGGGTCCAAGGAGAGTTCATACACAATTCGACACACTGGCCTTATCATATGTTCATTAAAATTTTCTGTTTCTGAAATTTCATCTGTATATTTTCAGATTCGGCTTGAGTAATAAGTTTGATCCGGAATTCCCTCAAGGTCTTGCTGCCAAGGTAAGTCATTATTTTGCATTATGAAAAGTTTACTCTTTGTCTGCACCGTAATGTCCTCATGATCCAGCATAATATACTCTGGTGTATATTTTACAGGTGGCCCCTGAGGAGTACAGAGCTACTATTAGCAGAATAAACAGTGTATTGAGAAAGACGCTTCCCATGAATGTGAAATGGCTGTTTTGTGGCTGTATCTGTTGCTGTTGCACATTGGGATGTTCCTTATGGCCTGTGATCTGTCTCAGTAAAAGGGTAAGTACACAAAGAAGAACTGAAGGTTTTTGTTTACACTTGCAGTTTTGCAGTGTGTTTATTGATGTGGCATCTTTTGCAGACTCGACATTCCATTGAAAAACTTCTAGACTGGGAAAACAGCCATCTCTACCATAAGGTAAGGTAGAGACAGCAAATGCCTTTCAGTAATTTTGTAGATAAAAAGGAGATTTTACCCTTTACTATACTATGGTTAAAGCATTGCCATAACCTGCAGCGTCTGTCTGTCTATTTGGCTCGCCCTCCGTCAGGTTGTCTGTCCATCACCCTTGTAAATTCGACAACTCGAGAAGGATCCTATGATCATGCAACGCTTGAACAGCGATTATGCTTTGGAGGTAGACTTTGGATGAGTTTGAAGATGGGTGACCTTGACTTATTTCTGAGGTCAAAGGGGTCAAAATCATTGCAAACCTTGTAGAAATGATAACTTAAGCTGTATTAATGTTATAAGGTGGGTGACCTCAAAAAATGTTTAGGTCACAGGGCTCGAATCCAACCCGAACCTTGTAGAAATGTTAACTTCAGATATGTTGGCATCCTGTGCAACCAAAAAAACCTGGAATGATTTCGAAGGTGGGTGGCCATGACTCCTTTCGAGTCAAGTTAGGCCCGAACCTTGTATAAACAATAACCTCAGGTTTATGTTGAATTGTTGATGCTGGCATCACACAACCAACAGGAATTATGCCTTGTTGATCTCGTTTGATTGTGTCCAAGTGATGGGCATGATGTCGGCATGCGAATCCCCAAGGGGAAACGGGGTTTCACGTAATAACTATCGTGATACAGACAACTTTTGACACATACAGCTTCCAATGTCTGCCTCTGATTCTTTGTGAATTTTATAATACTTTATGTCCAATGAATCTTCATGATGTTGCTTTTAAAGAATACTGTGATGTCCTTGAATCACTGGACATTCAATTGAAGTCCCATTTTATAGGTTTCTAACAAAGACACAATGTCTTGTTAAACTGCCATCTTTTATTTGTGTGGTGCCGTGGCCTAGTGGATAAGGACATAAGGTGCTGGACTTGTACGCGCATGGTCGTGTGTTCAAGCCCAGCCACAGCGTGAAAGAACAAAGCAGATCTTCCTTAAACCACTGCTTCACTCCACCCAGGGTACTTGGCTATAAGCACTGATGGCGATTGTAGAGTGCTTAGTCTGTGTGCGCTGATTATGGCTTCCTGGCTGTATACCCCCCGGGCTCATGCTTGAACAGGCCTGCAGGGGTGTAATTGTAGAGTCTGTTGAGACTGCTTGAGCGGTGTAATGAACTATAAAAAATACGTTTTCTCTCTGTCATTTAATGATTGAGACCAGTATTGATCTTTCCATTTCAGCTTGGCTTGCACTGGCGATTGAGTAAACAAAGATGTGATTCCAGTTCTATGATGGAATATGTGAGTCATTATTTCTTTTATATATATATATATATATATATATAACTAGCATGTAACCTGTTGTTCGAACGAGTTTCTTAGAATGCTAACTAATAAAAGTAACTTGAAATCTTACCACTGTCCAGTTTAGTGCGTTAGATATGTGTAGCATACCTTTTGATGTAAAAGCATGAAATTTGGTACAAAGATGAAGAAATATAGAAAGTTCAAATTCAGATATAGACCAATCCTTAAAATTACTTACATTGGCTTTGGCGGCCATATTGGCAATATCCTGAAATAAGCCCCTCAGGGGAGGAGTTTTAGATTACAATATGTATGACATAAATTTTGAAAATCATACTTATGTATTCTCTGTGTTTATTATCAATAAACAAAGTTTTATAAATTTGTAAAAATAAAACAATATATGAACAAGGAATTAATTTCAGTTGTCTGTTTATTATCAAAAAACGTTATCGCTATTTAATTTAGTTTTTTGATAATAAACAGACAATATATTACTACTGAAATTAATTCCTAGTTCAATATTGTTTTATTTTTACAAATTTATAAAATTTTGTTTATTCATAATATAAACAGAGAATATAAAAAAATAATTTACAAATTTTTCAGTATATATATTACTCCTGAAATAGGCCCCTGGGGCCTATATCAGGAGTAATATATAAGGGTTGATGTAATTGCTATTAAATTAATTTTTTTTGATAATAAACAGACAATATATTACTACTGAAATTTATTCCTAGTTCAATATTGTTTTATTTTTACAAATTTATAAAATTTTGTTTATTCATAATATTAACAGAATATAAAAAAAGTATTTACAAATTTTTCAGTATATATATTACTCCTGAAATAGCCCCTGGGGCCTATATCAGGAGTAATATATAAGGGTTTATGTAATTGCTATTAAATTAATTTTTTTGATAATAAACAGACAATATATTACTACTGAAATTTATTCCTAGTATTGTTTTATTTTTACAAATTTATAAAATTTTGTTTATTCATAATATAAACAGAATATAAAAAAAGTATTTACAAATTTTTCAGTATATATATTACTCCTGAAATAGGCCCCTGGGGCCTATATCAGGAGTAATATATAAGGGTTGATGTAATTGCTATTAAATTAATTTTTTTGATAATAAACAGACAATAATATATTACTACTGAAATTAATTTCTAGGTCAATATTATTTATTTTTACAAATTTATAAAACTTTGTTTATTGATAATAAACACAGAAAATACAAAAGTATGATTTACAAATTGTTCTGTATATATTACTCCTGGAATAGGCCCCTGAGGGGCTTATTTCAGGATATTGCCGCCATATTTATTCCGCCATATATATTACCAAAATATGTATTGCTTGATATCTTTGAAACTAAGCAAGATACCAGTGCCACCATAATGTCCAAGGCCATGAAGAAATTGATGAATGAATTTGTTATAATTGCAATATTAATCTCATTTTAGGAAATAATGTTTCAAGAGATGTTAAAATACCTCATACATACCATCAGAAACCATCAGCCAATTCTTAAAGAGCTTAAGTGGCCATATCCGACATAATACAGTTTTGAAAATGACACATAACTTTGAAAGATGACTTACTCTATCTGCAATATTTTTTTGGCCTTTAATGATTGCCGAAGTATTTAATTTGCTTGTTATCTTTGGACCTAAGTAAGATATCTCTCCCATCATATTCGTATTAATAATGTCTAATCTTATATTTTCTGAGTTCGGTTGTCCCCCCTAAAAAAAACAATGGTTGAATTTCTTTTATCAATAGCTGTTAACAACCTGCATGTATCATTGATACTTCATCCTATACCTTCAAATACTGATAAACCATTCCTCATGTACAGCTTAAGTGGCTAAATTTACTAGATCTTATATCACTGAATGCTAACTAGTAAACCATCTTCAACATAGCAATGGCAAAATAAGCAGATATCATAGCCGAAGGCCCGTAGGCCGTATGATCAAGCTGGCAGGTCACGTAACCAACGATTATTGTAGAAATCAGAAAAATGTCAATCTCATGCAAGCGCACAGAGAAGCAAGGTGATTTTTGTCACGAGAGATTCTCGAATGGCGAGGCAAACGTCATGATGAGTGTTGTCGATTCGAAAAGTTTAAGTAAATTTATGTGAAAGATAGGCTGCATAAATTAATATTAATCATCCCATCATGTAGCACAGCTCACAACATGGAGTAAAACTCCAAAACAAATAAAATAGAATAAAAGTTTACAAACTGTTACAGACATTACAATTTACAAAAGTACTATTACAAGTCTAATCGATTTGGCAGCTTAACCATTTTATTTCTGAGGCTACAACTAATTAAGAGTTTCTGAATAGGTCGAACTAACACACCTTTGACAGTCTTGACCTCCACAGCTCGTACCAAGCCATCCCGGCCAGGGAACAATTTCAGGACAATACCTAAAGGCCAGCGTAACCTATTAGGTCTCTCATCCTGGACAAAAACAAGGGATCCTTCCTGACAGGCGAACCTGTTGACTTTCTCAACCTGCACAATCTTGATTAAATGTGTCTTGGTACATTGTAACTCTGAAAGCGACAAGTCAGAATATATCCGTTCCTCCTTACGAGATCTAGCATTGTGCACAAACCTGCAAATCCAACCAATAACACGGATACTTTTCTGTCAAGTACCCCAGCGCTCAGTCTCAACTAGGTTAACTATAATACACCCCTGTAATTTTTTGTAAGCCAATCCAACTAATAATAGTGAGTTATTGATTTTAAACATTTTTGACAGAAAACCCTCTTGGTTCTCTGTCATTGCATTCATTGTCTGTCATGGGAGGTGAGCTGGTAGTGTGTTTTGATACTGTTTTAATTCCGCCACTGTTCGGGGAGCAACCCTGAATGGTGTTAAACTGAGCCACTGCAACCCGATTATTGGACAGATTTAAAAAATAACAGCCCCATTGAGAAATTAGCAAATTATGGCTATTTTTTTCGGTGTTGGTCAGATTTTATGGCTCTTGGCCTTGAATGCAGCCCCAAGTATTTTGCCCCTAGTGGCGAATATAACAACTATACTGAACAGGATAGCTGTGGAGGTTAAGCTGAAGATGCCAAAGAGATAGGATACATTAACATGATAAAAGCTCCTGATGAGCGTGATGAGTAACTTAGACCTTTGTACCTAGAAATTTCTGATGTATACTGCTTGTCAGTCTAGTTTCCAATCCAGTTGATTCAGAATGGTCAGTGCTGGGAAGCCTCGGAGCGGCAAAAATGGCGGGAAATCAGCCCATTGGATCCCAGCTTGTCAGATCACTCAGATATAGAACAAAGGTTGCTTGACTGACCATTGCCTGAGTAAGAAGTGTTAGTTGCACTTGAGGTTAATTGCTGAGACAACTTGAGAGTATGCTCAGCATGACACCAGGTGCAAAGGTTAAATTGCAGTTCCCAGTCAGCTACCAGTCAGCTACTAGTAAAGTGAACTCAGCTCCCAGTTCTAGTTCCCAGTCAGCTGCCAGTAAAGTGAAGTCAGCTCCCAGTTCTAGTTCCCAGTCAGCTACCAGTAAAATATCTGGGCAACTGTTTGGTCATTGGAAAGTTAGCTATAAAATAAGCATGCACCATTGTTTGTAGCAATGAATAGCTGATGGAATAGTAGGCACCAATATTTGGTACCAATAAATAGCTCAGGCTTTAGGCTATCTAATAAATAGTCTGCCACCTTTGTACTATTATTCAATGAACCCAACTCCCAGATTTTTCTGTGAAAAGTTTACTCAAAATATTTCCCTTTGCTCAACATATTTTTCTTAACTGCATAGTAGCCAGAACCGACCTACATTGCATTAGATGCGATGTAGGGTCGGAACGCCTGTTATAGGAATTCTTCGACGTTGACATTTACGACACATTTTTCTCAATAAACACGTTAGCATACATTATTTCGTCGTTATGTACAGGAGTACTACTCCGTTTACTACTTGCATGCAGATTTTAACTGAAAAAGCCACTGAAAACATCCTTTTCAAGAGCATTTTCAAATTCACGTTCGCTTCGTTCATGCTTTCACCGGTAGCAGGTCGATTCGTCACTGCCTGATTCAACCAAAAGAAAACTGGTCCGTTCGTCACCCGAAGTTGGTCGATTTGTCACCAGAAATAGGTTGATTCGGTCGGTAGACAGTGTATTGTCACTGCTAGTATATAGAATATGTTAACTACGGGTGGAAAACCGACCTTTTTTTTAGTGATGAACCGTCCAGTTTTCCAGGGACGAATCGCGCAGTGACGAATCGACCTGTTACCTTTGCGCTTGTTCCACTAAATCTCACTAGAGGGCTCCGGCAACATCACAGCGACATCACAGATGCAATGGTGCAGATAAATATCTAATACTTTAGCTTCATTAGACCCGTAGAACAGTGGAATCATGTCGAAATGGTTAATTAACTGATTTTAATTGTGAATTTGAGAAAACTACGGATTGCCAGCGTTATTCTGTGTGCCACTAGGGGCGTTGAAACGTCGCCAGAGCCCTCTTGTGAGTTTTTGCGGAACTAGGTAGCCATGCTTCAAGCTTTGTTTACCGAAATTCAATATTTTTTCATGCAGGACCTTGTAACCCTGCCCTGTGGACAGGGGACTTGTAGTTAACTGCATAGTTACCAATCCAGTAAGCACCAATATTTGGTACCATTAAATAGCCAATAGATTAGGCTATCTAGTAAATACACTACCAAAATTCAGTTTACCTTGCTCAACAAATTTCTGGTAGCTGTATGTTAGCTATCCAGAAAGCCCCAATATTTGGTATTATTAAACATCTAATAGAATAGGCTATCTAGTAAATACACTGGCAAATTTCTCCTACCATTCTAAATACCCAGCTTCCAGACTTTAATGTGTCATTTTCAACAAAATTTTTTTACTTTGCTCAACTAATTTCTGGTAGCTGGGTAGTTAGCTTTCCAGTAAGCACCAATATTAGGTACCATTAAATAGCCAATAGATTAGGCTATCTAGTAAATACACTAGTAAAATTGTGCTATCATTCTAAATACCCAGCTCCCAGACTTTTATGTGCCATTTTCCACAAACAAATTTGACCTTGCTCAACAAATTTCTGGTAGCTGGATAGCTAATATTTGGTACCATTAAATAGCCAATAGATTAACCTATCTAGTAAATACACTACCAAATTTCTGCTATCATTCTAAATACCCAGCTCCCAGATATTTATGTGGGATTTTCTGCAAAACCTAACTTGGCTCAACAAATGCGCGTATGAAAAATGAGACCACTAGTATAGTAATATACACCATTATATTTAATTTCATCGTCAAAAAAAACAATCAGGGCATTGGCTATTAAGCAATAAAACAAGCGCAGTTCTTGTTTTTTTTAAAGCAAGTTCATTATTTGTATTCATTTATATTTACCAAATTGTCTGAATATTACAATGTTGATGTTAATATCCAAGTATGTTTGAATCAAAATAGGACAATGTAAGACTTAGTGGACAAAAGTAATACTTAATAAGGGCATTAGTTTTTACAAAAATAAAGTAAGCCTTTTTTTTATAACCCATGGGAACACTGTATTATTTTACACTTGACAGAATATAATGAACAAATGAAGAAATTCAAGAGTTAAAAAAATAGGACATCTTGGACTCTAATTAGTATTGCATAACAGGCTATGTAGGCCAAGTGGCAATTGTTTTGGTTCATTGCACACACTATATTAACACTCAAGAAATAATATTTTTGTAAAACATAGCCAATATATGTCAGTGTAGCTATCACAAGGCACCACTAGGCCATATAGAGTGCTACTGTATAAAATTTCATTAGGGTAAGTGCATTAGAGTTCAGCTCTAGAAACAAAAGTGCGTGTTAGAATTCTGCTCTGGAAATGAAAGTGCAACGCCCACCCTCCTACTTGACGGATGAACACAGAACAATTTTAATGATGCCTGTGTGCTATGTGGGATTCGCTAAGGGTTTAGCTGCAGCGCAGCCTATTTTTATATTTTAATTATATGATAATATTTTTTTGGTAGTCACATCAATATATCTCTGCTATGTTTTACAAAATAAGAAAAGAATTAAAGTTTATGTTGCTTTGTTTAAAGACCAGTTCTTACATAGCAGGTAAAACTATGGATTACCGGGATGAAATCAAATGTATGGAGCTCATACCGTGACCATTATGACATAATCCCTTGAAGTATGGAAGCCTTGACTTTGATGATTGCATTATGGCTAATTGGGGGCAACAGGGGACAATAGCCAAGGTACATACAACCGCCAACATAGCCAAGGTACATAGCCAGCAAACTGCCGGCTACGATGGATACACTCAAGTTTATCCTACAGCTACAATGACGTACGGCATACCTGCAGTAGAGTGCCGGTGCAACTACAGCAACGACGGTAATCATTCTAGATCTCTAAGGAACGTTCTCACATGGGCGATAGGCACTCCCGATACAGCTACAGTAAAGATTTTGAGGCTACCAGGAGTCTAGGGAGGAGTATCCGTTGGCCTCACGTCTTTTCCATAGAGTTGGTCCCGGAAAGACGTGAAGCCCTACCATTGGTGCCCTAGAGGCATCCGGGAGTAATATGTCATTGTCGTAGGGGCTGCCGGGGCCATCTGTAGCAACCAAAGTGCACAGTTGCTACGTATGCACTCCCAGTTATGATGGCTTCGTTCACCGTTGCAATGGATCTATCCTTGAATAGGTAAAACAAGTCGGCAGATAGTTCGCGGAAGTAACAACAATGATAGTAGGCTCTACAGATACCCCACCCCTTCTGGACTCCTGGTAACCTCAAAATCTCTATCGTAACTGTATTGGGAGTGTTTATCGCTCATGTGAGAATGCTCCTGGAAGATATACCATTAATTACTGCCGTTGCAACGGAGCTCTGCTGCAGGTACACTGTACATCCTTCATGGTAGCCATAGGTCAACCTTAAGTGCATTCATCGTAGCTGGCAGTTGCTGGCTCTGTACCTTGGCTATGTGGGTAGGTAGGCCCCGGTAGCCTCTAGTTGTCCCGATTAGCTGTAATGCAATCATCAAAGCCATCAAGGCTTCCATACTTCAGGGATTATATCTTATTTAGGTCAGGATACGAGTTTTATACCTTAGATTTCATCCCAGTAATCCATATCTACAGTTGCCACAGTTTTACCTGCTATGTGAGAACTAGGATTTAAACATAACAAATTGTATTTTCTTTTTGTTATTTTTAAAAACATAGCATGAGATATATAAATGTGACAACCAAAAAGGCATAACTGGGTGATATAGAGTTATACTACTGTATGGAATGTTGTTAGGTTCAGTGCATTTGTGCTACATTTCTGCTCTGAAAATACAATTTAACACAATATTTAGCGTATTTTCCATTAGTATCAAAAATTCATTATAATGATGTCAAGATGAAGTTAATAAAGCAGTGCTGTTTCACCAGAGTACACAAGTAGCATATATAATTTTGTTCATGAATTCCCAAAACAGCACAACAATACTATTTTACACATACTTTGGCAAGATTTCTCAAGCCTAGCAAATTACTAACCTAGGAGAGCCAGACAGTATCATATGTCATTACTGGAACTGATGAACCATTACAGTCCCAACATGTGGCAGACCGAAAAGGATACAAGTGTCATGGAAGGCTACAAAAGGAGATTTACACTAAGTAGTGCCTGAAACTTCAGAATATCAGTATTAGTATATTAGTATTCTTTCTTTTCATTGAAGGTGCCACCATTACAGCTAATGCTCAGGTGGTTTCCTGATGGGCTCATATTTACAATAGATTACAATTCATAGTTAACATCATGTAAATGTCTTACTGTATGATAATTATTGAACCATTTCCATCAAAATTAAGTATCTATCTATCTATCTATCTATCTGGTATATCTAGTACATCTAGTAAATCTAGTATATCTAGTATATCTAGTATATCTAGTATATCTAGTATATCTATGTGCAGTAGTGCAGAAGATCTGCAAATTTTGTGCCTGCACATTTTACAATAAAATGCCAGAAATTAATAATTTGGCAGTGTATTTACTAGATAGCCCAATCTATTGCCTATTTAATGGTACCAAATATCGGGGTTTACTGGATAGCTAACTAACCAGCTACCAGAAATCTGTCAAGCAAAGGTAATTTGTTTTGTGGAAGATGACACATAAAAATCTTGGAGCTGAGTATTTAGAACGGTAGCAGAACTTTGGTAGTGTATTAACTAGATAGCCTATTCTATTGGCTGTTTAATGGTACCAAATATTGGTGCTTACTGGATAGCTAACTACCCAGCTACCAGAAATTTGTTGTTGGAAATGACACATTAAAGTCTGGGAGTTGGGTATATAGAATGGTAGGATAAATTTGGTAGTGTATTTATTAGATAGCCTTAACCATTGGCTATTTAATAGTACCAAATATTGGTGCTTACTGGATAGCTAACTACCCAGCTACCAGAAATGTGTTGAGCAAAGCTAAACATTGTTGTTGAAAATGACACATAAAAGTCTGGGAGTTGGGTATTTAGAATGGTAGCAGAACTTTGATATTTTATTTATTAGATAGCCTAATCTATTGGCTATTGAATGGTACCATATATTGGTGCTTACTGGATAGCTAACTACCCAGTTACCCAGAAATCTGTCAAGCAAAGGTAATTTGTTTTGTGGAAGATGACACATACAAATATTGGAGCTGAGTATTTAGAACGGTAGCAGAACTTTGGTAGTGTATTTATTAGATAGCCTAATCTATTGGCTATTGAATGGTACCTTATATTGGTGCTTACTGGATAGCTAACTACCCAGTTACCAGAAATTTGTTGAGCAAAGTTAAATTTTGTTTGTGGAAAATGACACATAAAAGTCTGGGAGCTGGGTATGTAGAATGGTAGGAGAAATTTGGTGGTGTATTTACTAGATAGCCTAATCAATTGGCTATTTAATTGTACCAAATATTGGTGCTTACTGGATTGGTAACTATGCAGTTAAGAAAAATATGTTGTGCAAATTGAAATATTTTGAGTAAACTTTTTACAGAAAAATCTGGGAGTTGGGTGCATTGAATAATAGTACAAAGGTGGCAGACTATTTATTAGATAGCCTAAAGCCTGAGCTATTTATTGGTACCAAATATTGGTGCCTACTATTCCATCAGCTATTCATTGCTACAAACAATGGTGCATGCTTATTTTATAGCTAACTTTCCAATGACCAAACAGTTGCCCAGATATTTTACTGGTAGCTGACTGGGAACTAGAACTGGGAGCTGACTTCACTTTACTGACAGCTGACTGGGAACTAGAACTGGGAGCTGAGTTCACTTTACTAGTAGCTGACTGGGAACTAGAACTGGGAGCTGAGTTCACTTTACTACTGGTAGCTGACTGGTAGCTGACTGGGAACTAGAACTGGGAGCTGAGTTCACTTTACTGGTAGCTGATCGGGAACTAGAACTGGGAGCTGAGTTCACTTTACGAGTTTGTTCTGGGAAAAGACATTGTGTCCCCTTAGATCCTCCTTCATCAATACAAATGTTTGATTGCTGTTTGCACACTGTCATAACTTCTTGAACATACCTGACTTGAAATTGATTAATAGGCAGAGGCCTCCATAAATTAGTGAATTTAAGGCCTACATGTCACATTGTCTTAACTTGTCTGTTTCACTGTCATGAGAGCCGTCAAGTGACGGTCTAATTAGCCAATTTAATATGCTATATAGTTGTTTAAATAACACCTTAAATGTATTTACACTGCAAATGTTCCATGCGATAAAAAAAGAAAGAAAATTCTAGACAAACTTGTTCTAAAACTATGTTCTTTTGTTTGCAGGTCTTGCTTGTTGAGTTTATACCAAAGCTACCTATCTTACGACCAGATTAATACCACAAAGGCTGGTGACATTAACCTGCAAAGTTTGGACTTATGAAGATGTTTTAACGTGTACATAGACAGTTTTGCTGCATTGTAACATGGAACTGATGAAAGCCTTTGAAAATGCCTCATGGATGCAGAAAGAAAAGCGCCGGACGTTCATTGTATTTTGCACTCATGGTTATTTTTTTCATTTGTAGCGGTGATCAGCCGCTAATTGCAGTATGCATTTCAAAAATACTGTCCAGATATTTAATATTGCATGTTTCTCTGCCCCAGTTGATCTCATTACAAGCAAAGTGAATGCTCCCTTGTACATCTGCCAATTAATAAGTAACATACATTGCTTGTCTCGTTTATTACTTCACGCTTTACAACAGATAGCATCATGATAAGAAAATGAAGATCTGCTGTTAAAAGCATAGGGTTATGCTATCATCTCATGTCAAATAGTTATGAGAGTCGTCATGAAATACTGAGAGAGGAAATAGCTGTCATGTTAGTTCTTGAGTTAATAACTATTACCCAACTAGAGCACAAAAGTCAGTCCCAAATATTTGAAAAACCATAAATTGTGTTTATATTCAGGGCTGCTGTACTGATTAGGTAACTTAACCTCCTTTTATATAGAGAAAGTTTGTCACTTCAGTACTTGAGATGACCTTTTATGTAAAAATGTACAGAGGTTCCAAAGGAAACATCAGAAGAAAGGTTTGTTTTCTTGGCCTTGTGTGGTTATGCATTGCTTCACTTATTTATATAATAGTATCAAGAAATATTTGCTTTGGCAATTATCCAAATATCATAAGTAAGTTAGCAAGAATGCCGTTAAATTGGAAAGAACTGTATTGTAATGTCTATAGAGCCTATAGTTTATGTTGTTGGCACTAATGCTTGTTAGCTCATCTGTTTGTCGAACAAATGACTTATTGTTGTCACTTTTAGTTGGCGTCAGCGGCATTAGCACCTTCTGGTTAAGGTCTTGAATTTCAGTAAGCTCTTCAATGGAAGAAATACTCTGGGGTATGATATTTTGATGTAAGCATGGTTACTTCTATACTTCTATGAGTGAATAACACAGTGCTTGGGGTTCATTCAGGGTTGTGGTTCAGAAACTTATATGGTTGTCCTGGGGTACCCTATGATGGTAAAATGCTATAACTTCAATTTGGAATAATGGATCTTCACCGTTTTTGGTTTGTACACTCTACAGAGTGTTGCGATCATGTCGTGAAGGGTTTAAATGTTATGAATTTACTTTGTATGTTTACATGGTGGTAATAACCCAACAGACCCTGAAAGAGCAACGACCCTTGACAAAGTAAAGCAAGTAACATGCATGAAACAGACGAGTGTTATCACCGCATGCGATGCTACTTTTTCTATTGCCTTTTAGTCTATTCAAGATTGAAAAATTTGAAGTCTGAAAATAATTTTTATACCATGTATATTTAGCCAAATTTTACTAATCATTACACAGAAATGTTTGTCCCGATAATATATAATTGATTTGAACATTTAAGAGGCATTTGCTGAGAAAATCAACCAATATGAAAATATTTGGAATTTTCATAATATGTAGCTTAATGGTACCAAACACAATTCCTAAAATATTATGGCTCAAAGGCAAGCGGTTGCCATGGTAGGAATGTTAAAATAATTTGGGCTGTTACACCGAGACCTATCTTTAAGCATTGTAATAGTAAAATTTTAAAAACGGTCAACTTAAAGAGTTGAATATTATTCATTTCACACCTGGTGAAATGAATATCTCTACTTTCAGTTCCAGTACATTGTAATAAAATCATGGTGCTCTTGAGAAACAAAGCTTCTAGAGTCATAAATATTTGAAGAATTTAAAATGTAGGAAATTGCTGTGCTACTTTGAGCGTCTTGCAAGAGAGAGGCCTAGCTCGTCACGACTTTATTGCACATTTTGTTCAATAACTTAGTCATTTTTCATCCGATTTTCACAATTTAAAATTTTTATGATATATAAGAAAATTTTCGGTTCAAATTCTTGATTGATATAGAAATATATAGACCTCTCTATCGCCAATGCTAGCAAGTGATTTTATTTTGGAAATGTATTGTTCAAGGTATAGTGCAACCGGCAAACACATTGGTTTGGTCAGATAAGCATCTAAAAAAAAATCAACTTCGAAAATTGCCATGTTTTCGGACTGTCATATTCTGTGCACATGATGTCTGCTGCCTGTGATACAAATAGCCCGGGGGACATGTTCCATGGATGAGTCATATGAAGACTATGGCTTGTTATTTTTACCATAGCATCTAAATAGAAGGAGTATAAGTAATATAAGTGTAATTGTTCAATTTTTCTCAGTATGTTTTGGTATTTTTGTAGCTCCTGGGGGCAAATATGATAAACCCTGTTTTATCAAATGATTTTATTTTAAAGTAAATTAATTCCAATGGATTTGCTGACATGTGCATTTTCCAGCCCTTGGTTGATTTTCTTAGAAAATGCCTCCTTACTGCTAAAATAATAATTAATATATATTGACATTCATACCAATCATACCATGCAAAAAGTATTTTCTCTCAAATGCCCGACATCTGCTAATGCAGAAATATTACTTTGTATTAAGTCCAATAAACACCTGCTACTGTTTTAAATTGATAATTTTTCAATAATAGTAATATTAGACAACACAGTAAACATGCTCTTCCAAAAGTTTATTAAATTTTATATAACCCTTGTAAACAGCATCTGTTGGACACTAATCGAAGTATCTTGTCAGAACGTGAATGTTACCAACGCTATGCATGAGTATATGTACATTGAGGATATTTAGTTGCAAGATATGTCAATCTTTATCTGTCATGAAAAAGAATAAGGTGTGACATATGACATGATTGTTGAAATAAGTGTCAAGAATCTAGTTGCAGCATATCTCCTAAAGTAATGGTACAGTAATAATTTTGCTAAATGCACCTGTTTCACATTTCACAATTTCAAAAATACAAACGTGCAGTAGTGGATTAGCCGGTTGCATTGGTCATTAATAGGTGCAGTCTGAAATGAATTTGTTTTGTTATTCTTGCTATTAGTTGACCAAAAGTTCTTGTTAAATCCTGTTGACTCTCTTCCTGCTTTTTTAACCCTCAGCGAACAAAGTTTGAAGAGGGTTATTGTTATCAACGGTGTCCGTCTGACGGGCAGGCGGGCATAACACTTCTTTTTCCAGAGCAGAACTCTAACACTAATACACCTGCCCACAAAATTTTGTACAGTAATACTCTATATGGCCTAGTGGTGCCTTTTGATAGTCACATTGACATATGTCAGCTATGTTTTACAAAATTTGAAAAAAATCGAACTATTGCACCTACATGCTTAAAACTTGTCATAATATGTCTAAAATAGTGTAGTGTTTGAAAAAGTAAGAATTTTCCATTTTTCCCCCTTATTTCAATAATAAGGCACTTATTATTGAAATAAGGGGAAAAAATGGAAAATTCTTACTTTTTCAAACTCCATACCAAAGACACTATTTACTCTACATGTCTAAATTATCATTATTTTCACTTTTCAAACTTCATTTTGACATTCCTTTCATACTGTTTTTATACTAATGGAAAATCTGGAAAAAGGCTAAAAATTGTGTTTCTTGAGCAGAACTTAAGCTTGAATGCACTTACCCTAACAACATTTTACATGTATTATTCTTTATAGCTTTTTTTAGTCGCATTGACATATCTCAGTTGTGTTTTACAATGTTTAGAGAAAAATGAAAACATAGGCTGCAGCAGCAACATACCTTCGGCAAATTTGCAAAAATTAAGCAATTAATTCTGCCAGTAAAGTACAGCTGCTATTATCTAGGGTTAATTCCTGGTTCATGTACTAGTGTGTGGTATGTGTGTGAATAGGGCGTGCAAGTTACGAATTTGACGCCATTCATACATGCGTAGAATCACTCATCAGCAGCAGCTTTGGTACCAAGCGCCCAGCGTAGTGCAATGGCGTGGCATAGGAATGCGTTAATAATGGACATTACGGGCATTTAGTGATAAATACACACCAAAATAGTGGGGACAATCATGCATAAGTATGTTTCAAGTGTTGTCAGATGGAATTAAGCCAGAATTTCCTTCAAATCACAGAGATTATCGGCGAGGTGAGAGACGGCCGTTTGTTTACATTTTTACATTAGCCGTAGACTAAAAAATCAAGCGAGTATTTTGGTTCATCTGTGATTTTCGGGTGTAGTTAGGGACTTCCTTGTGCCAAAACAGTTGAAATTATTGGTTGTTATGCAATATTTAACAAGTAAACCACCTTTTTTCTGACCAGTCCAATTCATTACTATGGCGCTCGAACCAGCTTTGGTTCCGGAAGTAGCCATTTTCTACTCACCAACGCTGAAGAGTCAGCATCCGCTTGCACACCCTATAGCAAATAATATGGGGTTGAGTTTACAGCAGGGGTGGGTCACTAAACTTCTGTGTAAACAAAGAATTCCACATACAGCAAACCTAGCTTTGTGTAAACCAAGAATTCCACATCCAGCATACTAATATTGAGAGAAGCATTTTACATTAATATTTATTGTTTTCAAAGAATTGTTTGATTTTGTACCCATATGAAACATTTTCAACAATATATGATGTTAAAAAAAAGAAGAAGCTAAAACAATGCCCAGATGAGACAAAATGTGTATTATATTAAATATCATACCTATGTGAAGAAACTGATAATAATAGAAATAATTTGACATAACATTTTTAATGGATATCAAGTTTAAATTTAATTTCAAGGCAGTACATATTTCATATATTTATCAATTGGGTTAGTGCAATTCAATGATTCATGAATTGTATATATTTGAATAAATATGCCAGTGGGCATCAAGCTGCTACAAGTTTATTTAAGTTTATGTAAGATATTTATAAACTTGATTTTGAATTGAAATTGAAATATGAGGTAAGCGACGGGGGATTCCCCAGCTACACCTGGTCCATAAGAACTGCTCTCTCGGATTGCTTTTGATAATAACGAGTTTTATTCTGTCTAAATATTTTTATTATCAACAAATTTGCATGTTGCATTTAATTAATATTCAAAATTTTAAAGAATTTTTGTTTCCATAATATTATCCACATTGTCATAAAATATCATGTAGTTAAAAAAATGCTAAGACAATTCACAAATGATATATTATTATATATATAAGTAAGGAAATTGATGATAATAGAATTAGATCTAACAACATTTTATATAGAGATCAAATTTACATTTAATTTCAAAGGCAGTACATATGATTATCAATGTATTAATTCTAATGGTTATCTATAAGTCTGATAATTATTGGCACGCAGTGCCAATACTTACATTGCTTGTAGGAAGTGTTTTCGCGTAATGCGTCCGGTTTGCCATTTTGCGAGCGGCAAATTCGAACTTACATGTTAATCCAATGAGGCCAGTTCGGGTATACCTTCAAACGTGTATACACCATACTTCTACACATCGTAGCACCCCGCCACGTTGTCCGTCTTTAGTGTCCTGCCTTTGGAGTGTTTTTCACTCATCTTTTCTTTTAAGTCTTCCATACATTTCTTTAAATCGTTGTTTGTTGCCTCCGCAAGTCCCTCGGCTGTATCCGGTCACAAGATGGCGAACTTCGACAGAAATGACCGAAGTGCTTTGTACAGCTTCGTGCATGTTCGGGCGGGAGGCGCTTTTGTACAGTTTTGGGAGTACAGCTATTAATAGCACACCAATAGAACTGCGATACAAAAGCGCAGCTTACAAACCAAATTTGTTGAAGATCCGACTAGTAGAAGCTGAGAAAAGTTTGATTATAGTACAAATTCAGGCCTAGCAAAATCCGTGATTTGTTGACGTCGTACAAATCGTCCACACACTAACATGAAACAGAACGAAATGGCCGTGCATAACACTGCGAATTTGCCATTTTCACAGGGACTGGATACCGTATTTGTTCAGGAAGGTATTCTATGACTTTCTGGCTTTTATTTAATGTATACTTTGAGAAATTTGATCAACTTTTGACGAAGTTATGTGCTCCGATCGTCGTGGTTAGCAGTGACAGGTGAATTTGGCGCATATCAATTTTGGCGCTGCCGAATTCACTAGAATCGACTGGTGGTGTTTAGTGAATTCGGCGATCACTTTGGGTGAATTCGGTGCGTAAATTTGATGAATTCGGAGGGTACTTTCATGTGGCATAACTTAGCATCTATATGTGGCAGGCAAATGTTACATACCTTGTTTTGTTCGCAAATGCAAGCTCTACCGGTTTATGATTTTACTGTATTATTTTTCTTTTACTGTATTGTTCAAATGAAGCCCAGTTGATGATGCGCATATTCTGTTATTTTCTATTTAAATTAATTATTTTACTGTAATGTGCATATTGTTATTTTCTATTAAAAAACAATTTATTAAAATGTATATAAATTCAAAAAGATTCAAAATCCAAATTCCACAATAGAAAGGTATTCTATGGCGACCTTGCGACTGGGAGTTTAATATATTTTATGTATATGCATTGCATTCAGCGACATAGTGGCCTTCAGCATCATGCTTTGGCATTAACATATTAAGGTCAACTGTCAAATGGTACCTACGGCAAATTTTACAGTTTCGCGAGCAAATGGATACCGTTTCTCTTCAGAAATGCCTTCTATGACATTCTGCCTTTTATTTAATGTATAACTGCATGCCAATTTGCACATTTCTATGTGCTCTAGTTATTTAATTAAGAGGGTTAGTGTTAAGTGTGAATTCAATGATTCATGAATTGCAGTAAAAAGACAGGTAAAAGTTACAGGGGATGCCCCAACTCAGCTATACCTGCAACTGCTTGCAGTCGTATGCATGACTGACCACTGTTAACATAAACACAGTAGCGTATTATCTGCTGAACTTTTTGATAATAACATGGTTTATTCCAATGTGAAATATCTCTAAAAATATTTCTGTTATCAAGTGGTATGCATGAAATTCTACTAACTGCTGAACAAATGGACAATTTTGCATATTTTTCCAATTATTTGGGTATATTTTTCATAAATGTTACGTAGAAAAGTATGACAAATATATATGTATAATTAGGGTAAGGGCATTAGTGGTAGAGTTCTGCTCTCGAAATAAAAGTGAGTGTTAAGAGTTTTGTGGAAATGAAAAGGTGTAACGCCTGCCCTCCTGCCTGTCGGACGGACACTGCACAGTTTTAATGATGCCTGTGTGTTATGTGGGATTCATTGAGGGTTTTGCTGCAGTGCAGCCTGTGTTTGCCCTTGGCCATACTATGGCTGAAGGGTATTGCCATCACCTGCAGTGTCTTTCCATCTGTCAGAATCTCCGTCTGTCTGTCCACCACCCTTGTAGAAGCGATAACTTGAGATGTACATTTAGTTTCATAAAATATGGTCGAGAAATAGTAAGAGGGGACACTTGCACAGTTTTATAAGCCATGTCAGGGTTGGTTTTGGACGAAAATAGGTGTCCTTTGCTGTATTACGTCATAATCATAACAATGGCAAGTGATATCATTGTGATTGTTGTTATTGTGACATCACATTTCTGCGAGCTTGAAAATATGTATAAAAACTATAAATAATTATTTGTAAAATATGTGTTTTCCATGTAAACATTTTAAGATTATATGAACTTTTTTAGTGTACTTTAAATGAAACACTGATAAATCCTTCATGTCTCCATCTGGAAGTCTGGCCTCTCTGCGGGCTTGTCATATTGTAAAAAAACCAACCCTAGACAGAAAAATAGATAGAAAGATGTGGAAAATGCAGCCCTCTAAGGCAACTTCTTGCAGCTATCAAGGGTTGATTGATGAGGTGAGAGAGAGGGGGAGTCCACCAGCGTTACACATTTACCCCATGGGTGGGATCTTTTATTTGTCTCAGTATAGACACTGAGTATAAGGTACTGCCAATTTAACGTCTCATCCGACTGACATCCAACTGGGATTTTGCTTGTTAAGAGTGCCCTGGCCTGGGATTGAACCCGGGTCCTTCAGAGGAGCAGGCAAGCATCTTACCACTAGACCACCTAGCTGACAGACTTACATGGGTTCAATTACAGTGGCGCCTCTGGGTATATATTTTCTGTGGTAGCAACATATTCCTGGCTGTAGCTATACCTGGCTAAAGCCGGCTGCTTCTGTCTACTTCTAATAGTCGGCTTACACCTACCACTGCTGAAAAATATAACCTTTGATAAATATAAGAAATGTATCTAATAAATCATAAATATACTTTTAGGATACTTAACGAGCTATAGTGGCAGTTAGTATTATATAGCAGAAGTTGTCTAGCTTTGTATTGGTTCAATTTGACAGGCCGTTTTTAATTAAACTAACTGTATTGATCCTAAGATCATGCAACCAACAGGGGTCATGCTTTGGGGGTGGTTATATCATACAGAACCTTTTAGGGATTACAGCTTAGTAGGCCTTCGATGAGTTCGAAGATGGCTGCTCTTGACCTTTTTTTTAGGTCATAGTGGTAGATATTGCTCTGCTTATTGTAGAAATGATAACTTCTGTTTATGTTGATGCTGGGATCATGTAACTGGTATTATGCCTTTGGGGAAAACATGTGAGTTCGAAGTTGGGGTGTCCTTGACCTAGTTTTGTGGTCACTTCGGTAAAATTCATCCCAACCCTTGTAGAAACAATGGCTTCAGATGTTGGTTGATCATATGCCTTGCTGATCTTGAACGCTCAAGTGCGAATGATGCATATGTTAATTGTCATCACACAAATCCCCGAGCAGGTGATAAACTGTGGGTACACTGCGCATGGCAGGCCAAGGGTTTCGTGTACTTCGCACAGTATTTTTATTTATTATTAGAGTCTGAAAAACGTAGATGTTATATCAAAGTCCTCTTCATATGTTCTTGTTGTGTTTCTCTGCAGGCCTTCCATTTAGGAAGGGATCATGTTTGCGGTCTGACTTTGTTGTCTCTTGAGTAAGTTGACTATTATAAAGTATATGAGGACTAGGTGCCATTCCAGCCTTTCTTTACATAAATTTGCCTTTTTCATCTCATTATGTAGCAGCCATGTATATTTTAATGATGAAAAACGAAGGTCCAATTATCTGTATAGCTGGAAGTCCTGTTCTGTATTTATGGTTTTCACAAGGTAAAAATTATACTTGTGTAAACTATAGACTTTCACTGATATGTCAAATTGTATAGGTTATTGAAATATATTTTCCACAACTGATTGTGTCCTTCTCTGTTACTTGTCAGTAATTTATTTGTCAGTAGATATACTGACTAGTCAATATCATTTCAGGTTCTGCAAGTGTGTGCCTCCTTGGTAGGTGTGTTCCCTACCATACAGGGGAATTTCATGTCTATGTCGTCACAAAATAGTCCAAACCGTATTGCACGTCGCCCGGGTCAACAAGGTGCGCGTCCCTCAGCGCCAAACCAGGCTGAGGTCGAAAAATTGACTACTGGTTCTCGACAAAGTAAACGTAAACGTGCATCATCAGATGATTTAAGCGAAAATCACAATTGTGGTCCTCAGGCATGGCCGAAGTATCTTGTAATCACTGGCTGTGATGATGGGTTTTCACACCTATCGGCCATTTCAATTTGCAAGACCTTGAAGGAAACTGTCGGTTTTGTAGAGGATGCCAGAAGTTTAAGAAACTCTTCGCTGCTGGTGCAGGTTGCACACAAAGATCAATCAGTGAAGCTGCAGGAGATGAGGATCTTTGCGGGTGTCCCTGTCAACGTGGGACCCCATCGGTTTTTCAACTCCTGCAAAGGAGTAGTAACTTCACATGAAAGCCATCTGTGATCAAAGGCTGAACTGAAGGACTGGCTTGATGAATACAACGTCATCCACATTCAATGCCAGCCTCACAGGACTTCAGGATAGCACCTTATTCTGACGTTTTATGGCAGTGTTTTACCTGACAAGGTCAGCATTGGGTACGAGTGATGTAGGGTCTGTCCCTATATTCCGAACCCCAAAACGCTGCTATAAGTGTCAAAGATTTGGGCATTTAAGCAGCTCTTGCAGTAGCTAAGCAACCTGCGTCAATTGTGGGTCACGGGAACATACACATTCCAGGGACTCACCATGTGAGAGACCTGCACATTGTGTCAACTGTGGTGGAGCCATTGTGTCAACTGTGGTGGAGCCAGCATATCATTGTGGCTGTCCTAAGTGGAGGTTAGAGAAAGAGGTCCTCAGGCTTAAGACCATCAAAGATATTTCCTTTCCTCAGGGACACCGTATAGCCGAACAGGCTGCTGGTACGAGTTCTGCCACAGTCCTTTCTCAGACGGCTGGACCTGGGTCTCCCTCACCCAGGTCATCACCTAGACGAAGGATTGATTTAGATCCACATTTTAAATATACAAAGGCAGACCATAGTTCCCAAAATGTTGATCCAGACTCTCAGTCTTCACATCCAGGTGATCACATGGCAAGACTGAAGAATGATGCAACAGAAATTGGAAAAGAACATCTCGTAGCAACATTGAGTATAACATCTCAACATACAGTATGACTCATATGGAATTGTCCATGTTTCGCCGACATCACCCCAAAACACCCCGAAACACGGCAAAAGTCGGTGCGTTGCTGATAGACATTCCTGACTAATTGGCTATAATTAATTTGCGGCTGGTGTCGGCTTGCAGCGGCTTGTCGCGATTCCTTGCCCCTGGTCATGGATATTAGAGGGTGGGCTGCCATGGATGGTGGTCAGTGGTCCTTTGCCCCTTATCTCTCACATGTGTTTCTTATTAGTCTCAGATTCCACTAACATACCCTTTGTCTCACATATTAACTTCAAAGAAAAGGGCAGTCTGACTCCACAAAGTAATTTTTAAGATCCTGTCCTGTACATTGCTGATGTTATGTTAACTGCATTGCTCTTGTTTTCTAGATTAAGAGCATATAAATTTTATTACAATACATTCATTAGTCCTAGAGATATGATAATAGCATTGAACTGTAATCTAACTCGACTAACTCAATTAATATATCTTTTATTCGACAGCTTCATGTCATTCATGACATATGTGTCACAATGTAAACAGAGAATACAAAATAAATGACATACAATAACAATTAAAGAATAATAGAAAAGTAGTAAATAAAACTAGGTTCCAGCTACGATAAAGATTTGTTACAATACAATAGCAACATAATAATGTACAGTTTTCAATGTAAAGTTGAATCTTGTTTTATCTATATATATATAACCAATGTGAACCTTTTTTTGAACATGTCCTTCGAATATGATTATTTTGGAATTTATTTTTTAAAGTCTTGTGTAGACAATTGGGTTATCAACAGTGGTCAAAGACATTCATTATTTTGTTAAGTCATTCATTTTGAGTCATTATATATATTTAAAAGGATGGCAGTCAACAGGGAGCATTTGTTGTGTTTATTTATATCATTGGGGCCCTTTAGTGGAAGACAAATAAATGAAAGGGAATAAAATTTATTTAACCCCAATTAAAAACACTAAATATAAGGGAAAGGTACGGCTGGCCACTCACTGCGCCAAGCAATATGACATGCCACAACTAATCCCCCCCCCCCCCTGCAGTCATGGTTGAATAAATTGCTCCAGGTAGTCTAGAGTCACTATAGTTATTTTCCATGTTTTTAACTATATACCAATGACTCGCTGTTTGTTGGGTAGCTTTAATTTTCAAGACCAAAAGCATATAAATTTCATTTCATTATGTCCAGTAGATCCAGAGAAATGGGAAAATGGCAATAGCTTGTTGCCTCTTTTTATAAATTGTGTATCTCAAAATGTGCAGAAAAGTTAATTATAAGTCACATCTAACTTGGCAACAGATACAAATACCTCTGTGTATATAACATCATTGCAATGGTAAAAATGTCCAGTGATTCATCTATTTATTTAGATTTGCCACCTAATCCATACATTAAGCCTGTTTTTTTTTTTTCTGCACAAGTGGTGGTAAACTGTGATGTTAGTTACTTTTTACCAATCAGTAGCAACTCCAAGCTTGGTCTGGAGTCAAACTTTATCATCCAACAATTTATTTTATTTTATTTTTATTCAGAGAGACTTATGACAACTTTGAATGGAGACCCAATTAATAAAAAAAATGTTATGACCTTTGGGCATTTGGCTTACACAATTTTGATATCTGTTATATATTAGTTAATATAGATCAATTACACCATATTGGCTGCATCTCAGCAGCCTCATAGCTAATGATAGCTGGTGTAGAGGGGTGTGTATATTATGTATATTATGAAAGGTGAGGAGGAAGGGGGGGGGGTGGGCCTGTCAAAGCAGGGGTGGCCTGATTAGGGCAAACTATTTCTAGGTCAGTTGTACTCAGCAGCACTCAGTGGTCATTGTAGGAATGACCTCATGTGTTCTTGCATGTAAATTATAACTTGTACACATGGATTTACCTAATGATGGATACTATGGAGATAAGTAAGCAGCCATATAATGTCATTGAATCCCACAGTGAAGAAACCCAAGTAAGTGCAAAAAGTATTTTTGTGTTCAGAAATAGTATGTTGGAGACTCATAGCAAATAATAGGCTGTGATGCCTACAAGTGAGTGATTGATTAATTGATTGATTGATTGATCAGACCAACCAACGTTTGTTGAATGACACACAAGAAGTGTATATTTCAAAGAAATTCAAAAAATTTGTAATAGAAAATAGCAGACACTCTTGACGTTCATAATCATAAATATTCCTAGATATAATACTGAGACAGCTATTCATTAGAAACGGGGTGGATAATACCGTGGAATTGTCTTGTATCATTCATTCAGTCATTCAGTCATTCAGTCAGTCAGTCAGTCAGTTAGCACTACAGGGGGGCCAAAAACCTCACTGAAAGAGGTTCCTGTCGGTTATTTCATATAGAAAACATAGTAATTAAGGCTGCTACAGGGGGGGGGGGGCATGGCCCCAATGGCTCACCCCCCCCCCCCCTGGATCTGCCAGTGTCAGTCAGTCAGTCAGCTTGGTGAAATTATACATTGTTCTCATCATTTCACAGTCTTTCAGCTAGTACCCAGCATTTCCATAGCAACCATTGGTCACGACTCCGTGACTTAGCAGTGTGAGTTGTGAACAACAATTTATTGTTTATACCCAGAATAACAATAAAGGTTTAAGTCAGACAATATGGAAAAAACGACATGTAGAGAATTAAGATGTTACAGACCTATTTTCTCTTTCCATTTCCTATACTACATAACATTAGATGTTTATCAAGTTACATGTACAAAGATAAAAAAAAACCTCACAAAAGAGAAAAATTAACAAAAAGCACGATACATATAATTTTATAGTTTTATCATGGTGATTTCGGTTCCATTAATCTATATATTCAGTATTCTTCATATAGAGGTGTCTGAATACTGGTTTTATTTGTGAGATTGTATATATATTGGGGGTTGTAAGAGATAGCATTTCTTTATTCAATTAAAAAATCAAACATAGAATATGATTTTAAAAAAATTTCTAAGATGTATTTAAATTTATTCAGAATATAGATATCTCAGGATCTAATGATCACATTGCAATGAAATTTACATGGTCTTAATCCAGAAGATGAGAGCTACCCAATACAAGTAGTGTCACTTATATCAATTGAAGAGGGAGAAAAATTATTTTTGTGACTCAAGACTGGTAGAAAATGTGCCCTTTGATGATTAGGGTTGCAGGAGTATCAGTATCAACCCCCTCTGAGCAATTAAACACTGATGTTATCTCTATGCCCCCATGATATCTAACACCTGTTCTTAAAGGGCCCATGGTTTGATGGGGTTAAAAGGGATATGAGAAATAGCGGCACAAAGCCCCAAAAGTCCCAGCAACAATGCGAAAGTCCGAGACAGTCGCCGCAAAGCAATTAGGCATGCCATGGGGGGTAAACGCAAGGTCCCGCTACAATCCGTGACATCCCGTGTCTCCCCGAAAGTCGGCAAGATATGGACAATTCCATATGAGTCATACTGTAGTATATCGTCCCAAAATGAACCTTCCAATGATGACTTGGAAGAGATGAATCAATCAATGAAAATGGAGGAAAGGATCAACACCCTCCCAAACTCTACACAGGAGGAGACAAAAGATCAACCTCCAACTAAGCCCAAAAAAACATCTTAACAGACAATTAATTGAGAAATCTAGTCACCCGAGTACCATCAAACCATCATCTCATCAAACTATCTCAAAAAGAGAACTCTAAGAATTTGAAAAAGAAGCAATAAGTCATACAGAATCTTATCATGTTTTTTAGACTTCACTATGATAGTATTAAGTTTGTTTAATTGATTCATGGACAATATTTTTCAGTGGAATTGTCGTAGTTTTAGAGCCAACTTTGATGAAATACGTGACATGGTGCTAGACTTAAACCCTAGTGTTTTTTGTCTACAGGAAACTTTTTTGAAACCCACAGACAGTTTAAAACTGACAAATTATCATATGTATAACACATATGGTAATATTGTCCAGGAGAGAGCCACTGGTGGCTCATCAATTTTAGTTGAAAATTGAATCATTCATACCCATATTCCTATTAACACAAACCTCCAGGTTACAGCAGTTCGCCTGAACCTGAATAAAACATTCACTGTGTGTTCCTTATATATTCCTCCAACCTTCAACCTTACAGCCAGTGATTTGCACAACCTTTACAATCAACTTCCTAAACTGTGTCTTATTGTAGGAGATTTTAATGGCCATAATCGTGGGGCAGCACATCCCTCAATAACAAAGGAAAAATGATAGCAGATTTTATTAATGACCACAGCCTTTGCTTGTTGAATGATGGTTCACCCACATATCTTCACTTAGGTTATGGAACATTTTAATCAATAGACCTTAGTATATGTGATCCAGCAGTATTTCTGGAATATGAATGGAGAGTACTAGAGGACACTCACGGCAGTGATCACTTTCCCATTGTTCTGCATAATGTTGAAGGTACTAGAGAGGTGGGTCAACCCCGATGAAAATTGCATAAAACAGATTGGACTTCCTTCACAAAGCAGTGCTTAGAAACAATTAGTTCTTCACGTTATAGAAATTATAATACTCTCATTGAAGCTTTTACTGATGATATTATTGATATAGCCAATAAAACAATACCAAAAAAGACAAAGAATAATTCTGAACATAGTTCAAGACCGTGGTTCGATGATGAAATGAGAGAGGCTATTAAAAACCGTAAGAGAGCCCTTAGAATTTTTAAATCACAGCCAACCATTAGCAATTTGAATAATTTTAAGTGCCTGAAAGCAAAAGCGCGTAGAATAGTCAGACAGAAAAAATGTAGTTGCTGGAGAGACTGTCTCCAGACTCAATGAAAGAACTCCTAGCAATAAAGTCTGGAAAATGATTAAGAAAATTGAAGGTAAGAACCTAACTTCACAGGTAAACATACTAGAAATGAATGGAAAAACTTTCTCCTCACCAAAACAAAAATCTTACTGTCTGGGAGAACAGTTCTCATATAACTCATCCTCAGAGAACTATGCAAGAGAATTCCAACAATGCAAGGCTCAGGCCAAGAGAGTAACTCTAAATATACACTTTGATAACAGCGAAGATTATAACTCCTACACACTTTAGAAGAGCTTCAGAAGGCCATCACAAAAGCGAAAGATTCGGCAACAGGCCCTGATAATATACACTATCAAATCTTGAAACACCTACCTCAATCCCCTTTGAAAGTATTACGTTACGTCTTCAATTGAATTTAGGAAAAGGGTTGTCTTCCATCCATCTGGAAACAAGCCACGGTCATCCCAATTCCCAAGCCAGGGAAGGATCATAGTGATCCTACGAATTATAGACCAATAGCCTTCACCAGTTGTCTAAGTAAGACAATGGAACAAATTTTTACTGATAGACTGGTTTGGATTCTGGAGTCCAACCAGCTTATAACTGAATTCCAATCTGGATTGCGCCATCACAGGAGCACATTGGATCATTTGGTCCAGGCTGGAAACTTATATTAGAGATGCTTTCATAAACAGAGAACACGTAGTAGTCATTTTCTTTGACCTAGAAAAAGCATATGACACTACATGTAAGTATGGAATCATGAAGGATCTCTACAACTTAGGGCTTCGAGGTCGCCTTCCAGTTTTCATCGGATCTTTCCTACAAGATCGCTTCTTTAAGGTCCGAGTGGCATCAATGATGTCAAACTCCTGCTCTCAGGAGAATGGAGTCCCACAGGGAAGTATTCTCTCTCCTACCCTCTTTAACATCAAAATCAACAGTATAGTGAATTCCATCTCAGAAAATCTCATGTCATCCCTATTTGCGTACCGCTCCAAACATATGACTATAGAAAGACAACTGCAATTGAATATGAATAGGATTCATAAATGGTCATTTAAAAATGGCTTCAAGTTCTCTAAACAGAAGACAGTTTGTATGCATTTCTGTCACTTACGACTATACCATCCAAAATAAAAGTGGTGAATCAACAAAATTTCTGTGCGTACTTCTTGACTCCAAATTGTCTTTCATTCCACATATTACAGCACTGAAAGCAAAATGCCTGAAATCAATGAACCTTCGTAAAGTAATGACCAAATATAATTGGGGTGGGGACACAACGGTGCTACTACAGTAAGGCCGTTATGATATCACGATGACGTAATATTTGTGCCCTGGGGGGATATCATATCGTGCTGTGGCCCCTGATCTTGTGCCTCTCCAAGTTTGCCCCGGGCTATGTTTTAATTTATGCTAATTTGTCTATAATTATCCTTTGATGTTGTTGTGAGCAGAAGCAATTTCAGGCCCCCAGGGCTTTCCATGAAGTCAGCAGGAATTAATTACACCGAATCAATTAGTAGTGTCCCTGGGGGCATTTTACTTGTTGAACGTTTGACCAACGTTTGCGAAGTTTGTAAAATTTAGGGATTTTTCATAAATTAGTCTTATTTATGGATAGGTGGCATGGTACTAATTTATAATACCTTCACCCACATAGAGTTTGAATAATAATAATAATATATATTAATATATCAATATATAAAATATAAATGGTGAAATTCTAAACCATGGAAGCATGACACTTTTTGATATGACTAAGAATACTAGCAAAATATTTTTAGGGCTTTTAGTCATTATTCAGCTTTAAGCTGTAAATATAAATTAGTCTAAGCTATGGATAGGTTGAAAGGGCACACTTAACACAATTATAGCCGTAACAAATGTCTTCGTCCATTTCAATTGGTCAACTGACCCAATCAATAAGCGTTTAAAGCGACTGTAAAGCGATGAATACAAGACAGTTATTTAAAATACTATGATACTGTGATACTATGTCTTATACCATTTCGGAATTATAGGTGAATCAAACATTCAGTTTTTTAAATGTAAATATTTAAGTCAGAAAATAGTACTAGAAATATTTCCGTTTTTAAACTGCTCTTAAAAAACGATTTGTCTACGTACAGCATTGGAGAGATAAGGCAGTGACGATAATACAGTTAAAACACTGGTTTCAATAACACTGAGAGCCTGTCGAATAAAACACCCTAGGGTTAACGCATTGGCTTCCTTTCAACAGTATTTGTAAATTACTCGTTATCAAGATTAAAAAAACCTCATCGAGTCAAACTGGCGATAAGAACACGCACGTTGAGCAGAATATGATGAGCTTCTTTATGCTCAATGAGTCATTAACGCTAGCGGTTTATAGCTCAAACGACCATTGGGGTAATTTCAGTCAGGTGTGCAATCACTCTGATTGTTTGTTTACAGACTCGTATCAGTACAAGCACAGTGTAACATCAGTCTCATACATTATCTTGATGTTAGATCTGAATATTAGCACAAATTACTGTTCAGACATATGTAGCTTTAAAAGAAAAAAGATAACAGGGTAGATTGAGAATTAAATCTTAATACGAATAATTGCTTTTTTTTTTCGGTTGTAATCTTAGATGTATAATATTTTGGCCATTTTAAGAAAGACATGTTTTTTCAGTTGTATTCTTAGATGCATAATATTTTGGTCATTTTAAGAAAGACACGTTTTCAAGATAAACCAAAATTTCCAAAGAAAAACAAGATTAGCATGTCAGTTTGAAAATCGATGTTTAATAAGCGCAGGTTAAAAGTCAGAGGATAAGCGTGTACAAATTATAAATGTTTCTCTCTAGACTAAATAACAAAAAAGTTGATGAAAAGTTGTAAATAAAACATGGGCATATTTTCGTGCTAGACTAGTCACAAAAAAAAAATGTAAGTTAAAAGTGAGCCACCGAGGTATTTATAAAAACATAGACATAAACAGGTACAATTGGAGGGAATATATGCTGAGCTAAATCTATAATAACATTGAGGTACGGTAAAATACATACATATATATATATATATATATATATATACAGGCTGGTAGACGTAAATACAATTGGAGTGAATATATGCTGAGCTAAATCTATAATAACATTAAGATACAGTAAAATACTTAAATACATATATATATATATATATATATACAGTCCAGCCCTTTAATGAGTACGATGCTGTATTACAGGTGTAAGTTTCGCCAGACGCTCATATTACATCGAAATACAGCAAGGTATCAAGGTGGAAAAAACAATAAAAAAAAACCCCCAAAATGTTTTAAAAAGTTCAAGGGCGAGCATTTCGCAACCGTCTGTTTATAACATTGCCTTGATCTATCCAAGGGTGTACCCTCGCTCGACGAACACGGGGCGGTCTCGGCCTAACAACTGGCGCTGCTGGTTGTTCATCGGGGTCCCCCCTCCCTACATCGACCTGCTCCTCAACTAATCGAATATTGTCGATCTGCTCCTCAACTAAGCGAATATTGTTGACATGCTCCTCAACTAATCGAATATCATCATCATAGTCATCATGATCCATTCATGGGTGTTCCTCATCTAATGGAAAGTCATCGACATCGGGCTCCATTCCTCGCCGCTGGTTTTGCCAATTTCGCTGGATCATAGCACCGTCAACATACACCACCCAGACTGCTATGAAAAATCGTATCAGTCTAAGTAGGGCCCACCAGTGTTGCAAGATCAACTCACGCTTCTGGAAAGAAATAAGTATTATATGTACACCGTGAGCTAAAGCCATCTTATTACTGCCAACAGGAGGAAACAATTTAAGCTCGAAGCTAATGGTCCAAAAATATAGGCCTATATATATATATATATATATATATATATATATATATATATATATATATTTAAATTCAACTAATGCTTATGCTATTTAACTTCCTATTCTTTTTAACCCACCTAAACTTGGAAGGGAGTTGCTGTAGGGGGAGAATCACGATCCAGGGTGTGTAGGTTAGCCCAGGTGCAGTTGCAGCACTTCGCAATCAGGTGTATGGGGAAGATCAATAAAGCCATACACTTTAGGCAGCAGTCAATGGCGCACAGAGCAGGATCATTAGCATGAGCGTGACTGTTGATACGAGCGTGCAAATTCACCAAACTTGCCAGTATGCAGCACGTGAGGATGGCTCCTAAAATAGTGCTCAGCGTTATCCAAACAATCACTGCAGTACTAGGGCCCCTTGATGTATGTCCAGCTCCAATGGCCAACTCCCTATCGTCCGCATTCAAGCTGCCCAGCCCTTCGACATTGGCTCTGGTCCATGAAGTTACAGTCACTCTCATCATAGGGGTAGACTCTGCATGCATCAAGCACTGAGACCATGGGAACATCAAAGTCATTTCTCTACAGCGATCACTGGAAAGCCTCGCAACAATCACTTTCCTAAAGCCAACAGTGTCCTTAAGGCTGGTCGTATCGAATATCGCATCATTTGTCATCAGTGTCAGCATCTTGTCCTTTCTATATTCCACTGCAAAAAATGGCGCTGAAGTCACGTCTTTACAAAGCACCGCAACTGCATTGACCCTCATTGCCGCAAGTCCAGGCCTCAGTCAGACTCATACCGATTCTCAGCAGTAAAATAACCGTAATTCCCCTCATCTTGTCCTCAATAAATGTTTCAACTCAAATTTGATGTGCTTTCTCTCCTTACAAAAACGCTGTTATGGTCTTACACCCCTCAAGAAACACCAATCACGTGACCCTCGATCGCTACTGTTATGTAATGGAAACAAAAGACTGACCAAGGGGTACCACCCCAAGACAATAGAAGGGGTATATTATATTTTTACAATATAAAACCAATGTATACTACCAATTGTAATATTAAAATTGTGAACCAAGCTTGGATAACCTTAGCCATTCTAGCCTCTACATAGCTCAACAGGTGCTGATGAGGCATTAAACACAAACACACACCAGGCTTGGGGTCAAGTACTGTACTTGGGCTCGGTACTTGGACTTAATTATCAAGTACTCCATACTTGGACTCGAAGCTGTTCAAAATTAAGTACTTGCACTTGGACTTGTAATTGAAGCCATAGTACTTGCAAGTACCTTTCAAGTACTTCAAGTACGTATTATTTTAAGATACAGATTAAGGCAGTTTATTAATAATTATTGCAACATAGATAATCTATTATGAATATAATTCTGTATTTTAGTTTGACTAAAATAGCAATTAGGTTTCAACAGACTGAGTAGTAACTTGAAAGCAGCTAATTATTGAGTAGTTCACTGATTGCAATACATATTACATACTCTTGGATGGAGACAAGCTTTGATACAAAAAACAAATATCATATAGATTATAGATCTATTACATATAGAAGTATTAGTTTACACAGATAATTGCTGCAAAAAGGCAACTTGCTTTTAAATCATACCAGTTTAATATTATTTCAATTGTACATACTGATTGTGTGAAAATCCAATGCTTGCAAATAATTTATGAATTTCAACTTTTTGTAAGTAACATATGGGTTTATATCTTGTATAGTGTATCAAGTTGACCCCAATTTGTTTCCCCATTCATCACCTGTTAGAAATAATGGGGATTCCCCAGTTTAATTCATCTGCATATTAATTACACACTTGACTTTTAAGTATGTGAAAGATGTCAACACGCCTTTACAGTAAAACATATTTTAGAATGCAACAATTTACTGTACAATTTACAGCAAAGGCGAAGATCATTATATCAGTCAAATTCTCTGAAACACCTTTTTACATCATTTCCTTTTAATAGTATTTTACAATTAATATGTGAAACCAATGGATATTACCAATTGTAATATTAAAATTGTAAATTAAGCTTGAATATCCTTAACCATTCTAGCCTCTACATAACCCAACAGGTGCTGATGAGGCGTTAAACACAAACACATACACACACACACATAAGTATACATTTTTTTTTAATGTAATCTGTAGTATTCAAGTAGTGCACCTTATATTTTACTCAGTTTCACTGGGTGTTTAAACAAAGCCCACACGGGTGATAAAACAGAGGTCAATTATATGTACTATCATGTTATATACTTTATAATATATTAAGTATAACTATATCTATACTTTAGTGTACAGACAAAGGATTGCCTTTGTCTCTTAACTATAATCAATTATTCATACCCAACAGCAGTTGCATCTGCTGTTGTTATATAAGAGTAGACAATGGACCAACTGGTCAGCTTCACTGACTCAGAGATCAGTATTGATCTATTGAGGCCTTGTCTCTCAAATCTCCCTTGCAACGGCCTAGCCTGGCCATTGTCTAGGACACAGTATAAAAGCCTCTGCTTGAACTTGATCCCTTGTCTTTGGCAAGAATAAAGCTTCCACTCTACTCCACTCCTGACTTTGTCTTCATACCATATGGTGGCAGAATCCGGGCTCTACATTCTAGAAGACAACAACAGGACAGACAAGTAACACATCCGCTAACGAGGTACAAAGTGAGTGTAAATGATTCTCAAGTTCATATAGTAACAATAACTATTTTACATTGTTGACCAGTTTTACTATTGAAGCTTTCTAAACTAATTATATGCAACCAATAACCTAAAAAGACCACATATTATTGAAACATTGTTTTATTTTTACAAAATCTACACTTTTATGAATATTACATACCAATTTTACCATAACATTGCGTATAATTATAGTATAATTTGCTTTTGCAATTTACTATGACTGTTAAATATTTTGTACACAGGGCTTACTCACAATTTTCTTACAATTTAAATATATATTTTATACTTAACTGTTTACATAAGCAATACTGCTATCAGGGTTGAAATTAATCCTTTTTGTGTAATATCCGTTGTATACGCAAAATCCAAATTGGAGTTTAGCTATCACTCCCTGGTTTAAAGGTCACATACAGCCTGTATTATCATATCAGCTGAAACTCTTTTGAAGCACCGTCAAAATGGCGACACATTACATACTCCAAAATGACTGCATGCCGCCCAAGTTTAATGCAGATCCGGCTGAAAGTGCCTCCCAACATTGGTTGGCTTTCGGAGATTATGTAGGTGAACACAAACTATGCCACAGAGACTGTCAAACGCTTCAGACTGACACTAGGTAAAGATGCACGGTGGTGGTAAGAGGCCAATAAAGCTCTTTTTACGATGTTGTAACCCTCCGTACAATGTTTAAGGCGCGTTATTCAAGACAAACGCCCAGAGTCGAACATGTTCGGGCTTTTAGATCCATCACACTCCGCCCAGGTGAGAAGCTAGCGTCATTTAGGAATCGCTTAGACGTCGCAGCGGGAAAAGCTAATGTCAAAGAAGAAGAAGACATTATCATTCAATTCATAGAGGCAATGCCTGCCCACATGAGGTCTCATTTAAGGGCACAGGGACATAAGACGCTGCAAGCCGCCATGGGAATGGCTCAAGCATACCTCTCAGACGACAGTCACACCCAAGCCACCCCTCAAGTAATGGCAATGTCGGAAATTTTTGCTACAAGGGGCGACTTAGACGTACTGCAGGAGCAGTAATGGCTCTGGAAAATCAGAAGCCAAGCGGCCAAGAGGACAAGTCAGCAGACCGTAATGGAGCCAGATCGCCGTATAGGGGCAGATATCCTTCATCATCGTCCAGGAACCAATGAGGCCAATGGAACGACCAACGACTAAGAAGCGGTAGCCGAGACAACAGAAGCTACTGGGCTGAAGATTGTTGAAGAAGCAGTAGTCGAAATAGAGCCAATGGCCGATTTTCAAGGTCAAGCCGCGACACAAGCGAAGATCGCCAATATCGACCCAACGACCGATATTCCAGGTCAAAAGACAGGTATGTCAGATCGGACCGTGAAGCCAGCAGAGACCGTCCGTACAGAAGATGGGACAGCCGTGATAGGCGCTCACAATCAGATGACTCCAGAGACCGCAGATCACAAAGGGGGCCGTCTCCAGCTCCACAAAGGCGCAGAGTCTCATTTCAGAATGAAGCCTGCCAATATTGTAGGGACAAAACTCATGACTGGCGATCATGCCGTAAATTCGAGGATGAGGTCACAAACCAGCATTTTTAGATGGGGCCAAGACTGTGCGTACCGGACACTCTGAATCACCGATTATTAATCCCATGAAGGAAAATGTAAATATATCCCAAGATAATATGTTTTGTTGTATCAATAGCGATGTTAGAAATTCACCAAACTCTCTCTCTATCCTCTCTCCTCTCATCATCAATCATGCAAATCACCTCCAGTCACCAATCACCTTGAGTCGACCGCTCAAACTGAAAACATAAAGGTCAATCATTTAGCTAGCAATTGTTAAAATATTGTAGAAAATGTTGTAGAAGATTTTTGTGCAAATCAAGAAAATGAAAAGAAAGCCACTGCAGAAGACAGAAGAGCTTTTACACTACAGACCACAGAAAATACGGACAGTCCAAAAATGACGCACCTACCAACCGACAATGACACAATGACTCTCCAATTGAACAAACACAATATGGCTACAGCAATACTGGCCAAGAGAGAAAAGATACTGACACTATTTGACTCAGGAGCTACCCAGTCACTACTATGCTCAAAATTTGTCCAAAATAGCAATTATCTATCACACTTACCTAAAGTGCTAACAAAGCCAATTAGGTTCAAAGTTAGTAATGGCGAATACATCTCAGCCAGCTATTCAATTACATTTACATGTTCTATCAGCTCACACGAGTTTGAAATAACAGCAATGGTTGTAAATGTACTTGGCGGTATTAACCTAGTCATTGGAAACAACGCATTAGAGCACATAAAGGCCAACCTAAATTTTGAACAACACAAGGTAACTTTTAAAAGACAACCAATCCAGTTGTACCCTCAATATGATATCATATTGAAGCCAGGCCAGACTAGAACAATCACAGTAAGTGGGAAAATGCCCAGACAATTTATGCATGCCCGGGGCAAGCTCAAGGCAACAGCCAAAATTACAGCATATCTACCAAGGTTCATGCTGGTCCAATTTAACGCCGGTTGTGCAAACATTGTAGTCACCAACCAGACACAAGCGCATTTCTAGACAAGACGTAATTGCAACCTTCAATACATCAAGTGTTCTCCACACTTACAATGTCATTAAGTCAGTAGACCAAGGCAATGAGAATACCACTTTACACTATTATAGCACAATCAGACACACCGAAAGACCAAACAGCGACCACCAAGACGCAAACACCAGCGACCCAACGGACAACAATGCCAGACATCTCACTAGAAAGGAGTTATTTCTTATCAAAAAAACAGAAATTTCATTTTTTAGAACCGGATGATGCCAGACTTAAGATGACGAAATTATTACCAGAGATGTTAAATTACAGGACAGCATGTTAGACATTGACCAACAACTGCAACTTAAGGGCTTACTTTTGAAGTACAAAACTGCTCTAAGTCTACATAATGAAGTTGGAAATTCAAACTTGACTGTTGATTTTAACCTTTCAGATGAGACTCCATTTTTTATCAGACCATTCCCAGTCTCTCCCAAGGAGAAGCCTCTCATTGACAGAGAGTTACAAAAACTGGAACAAATGGGAGTACTCAAACAACATACATCACAGTACGCTAGCCCTATAATGTTAATAAACAAGATGGGAACATCAGCCAAGCGACTTGTGACTGACTTCAGACATCTCAATAAGAGAATTATAAAGAGGAATTTACCATTCCCTCTCATTAGAGATGCGATACAGACTATCGGTCATGCTGAACCGCAAGTTGTCAGTGTTATAGACCTGAAACAAGCTTATTACTGTTTACTTTTAAGTGAAAAAGCGTCTAATTACTGCACAATAATGAGCTACGCCGGGGGTTGTTCCCTAGCCTATCGCCGATTACCGATGGGGTTAAGTATCTCGCCTTGCGAATTTCAAAAACATATTAATAACATCCTTGAGAAGTGCAATGCAGGAAAATTCTGCATCGGAATTATGGACGATCTGATCGTTTTTCCAAATCCGTCCCAGACCACTTTCAGCATGTTGAAACCATCCTCAAAACGCTACAAGCGCATGGTCTCAAGGTCACACCAGATAAGGCCAAGTTATTCAGAAAGAAAGTCTTGTACATGGGCTATGAAATCGTAATTACAGACGACCATGCAGGTATAAGACCACTGCGAGAAAGGACAGAGGCAATCAGAAACATGCCCAAAACAAAGAGACAGCTAAAAGGTTTCATAGGCAAGGTATCATACCTATCTATGTATCTCAAAAACCTACAAACTTTGTTAAAACCATTGCATGCCATTGCTTCCAAAAAGGCAAACTTTCAGTGGACAGAATTAGCTCAAAACACTTATGAAGAAATCATAAAGCTACTGATAAGCCCCCCACTGCTTGCAATGCCCAACAATACAGGCAAGTTTGTATTATATACAGACATGTCTAAAATTGGAGTAGGAGCCAGCCTCTGGCAGATACAGAAATTCCAAGAAAGACTAATTGCCTATTTCTCTAAGTCATTACCTCCAGCAGCAGCCAACTATAGTATTACAGAGTTAGAGCTCACTGGGTTAGTAATTGCAGTAACAGCATTTAGGTATTTACTCAAATGCACCAATTTTGACATTTTTACGGACCATGCGGCCATACCTCAAATATTGAGATCGAAACATGAGCCAGCTACAGAACGAATCACCAGATTACTAGAAAAGCTTAGTAGTTACTCAATAAATGTACAATACATGAAAGGGAATTCACTAGTCATTGCAGACTATTTGTCTAGATACCCACAAATTGTGGAGGACACAACAGATGACATTTCATTTGTGGTAACAAGAAGCCAGGCACAACAACAAACAAAGCCGCAAAGCCTGCCAAGTACCACGACAGGTAACAATTGTACAGCAATGGCACCTCCCAACAGACCGACAATACAAACCACGACGTTAACACCACCAACACTACAGCCAAGACGGAAGGGAAGACCTCGGAAAGACCGCACTCTATCTGAGGAACGCTCAGTGGCGGATCTCCACGGCGCAACAGCGCCCACCCTGTCTCGAGCGCCCATGGTTCAGCCATTAGGCGAGTATGAACCAACACAAACAAACAATCAAGCTGTACAATCACACAATCCAGTGACACTAATAAGACCTAATAGAGTGGTTGTTCAGACACCACCTAGGCTAGTTGACACTATTAGACAGAACCAGACAGGACAATTCAGAGACAGACCAACCGATACGGACAACTCTGACCAAATACAAGAAACTCACACCGAAGTCCCACTATACATGACAAAAGTCACAAGACCACTTGACATTAACAAATCAGTAGTAATTGCAAAGCATATGCCAAACCAAAAGCAATTAAATGAGATGTTGAGAAAATTACAAGCAAAAGTTCTTAAAAACGACCACTTACCATATGACAAGCGCGAAGTTGCCAAATTGCAATCCCAGTGCGCTGATTTTAAAGATGTAAATGCATACATCACTGAAAACTTGTTACCTCCAAATCGAGTAGTTGCTAAACGTATTATTAACATTGCTGATGAATATGTCCTCATAGATAAAATATTGTTCAAGTTCATACAGAAAGAGGAGGACCAATGTCTCAAGTTGGCAGTACCAAAGATTCTGGTACCTTTCGTGATCTCTCGGCACCATGACAATCTTCTTGCGTGCTACCAGGGAATTGTAAGGGTTGCAGCTACCATCAAGCAGCGATTTTATTTCCCGCGCTTGCATGAGCAAGTCACGCAGTACATACGGACGTGTACAACGTGCCAATCTCGAAAAACACCCAACAAGGAAGAGAGACCATTTGAATTAAATATACCAGTCTCATATGCCCCGTATGGTACTATTTATGCTGACCTCAAGCAAATGCCTGAGACGCCAACAGGCTACTCCGACCCGAAAACTTGTCCACAAAACAAGGGAATGGCATCACCCTCTTCAGTTCCAGGAATTCATTTCTGAGTAATCTCTATTCAGAAGTCGTTATTGATAGAAACTCCTATGCTTCTACAGAGCAATTATTTCAATACCAGAAAGCTCTATTCTTTCATGATGACAAAAGTGTCTCTCAAATAATGTCTGAAAAAGATCCCTACAGACTAATGTCACTTGGCTACAGAGTGAAAGGCCTTGATGAGGCTTTGTGGTTACCTGAAGCTCGTAAAATCCTCTTTAAAGCAAATATAGCCAAGTTCACTCAAATAAAAGTTGCACGTGATGCATTGTTAGCAACTGGCCGTGACATCATTGGAGAAGCTACCCTGAACCGTACATTTGGAATTGGTATGCGCTTGCATGACCCAGCAGCCTTGGATTGCTCCAAATGGACCGGTGACAACCTATTTGGCAAAATCCTTGAGGAAGTTCAAACAGAAATCCAAAGAGACTGAAATCTTACTTCTCTGTGACTATAGTGGCCCACTCATCAAAATGTGACCTTGTGTTATTGCTATTTGCTCACGTTGTTTTGCCTGACATTAATTACAATCTGAGTTGACTCGGTGTGGTGATACAGTACTCTAATCAGTAACCTGTGACTCTACCATTTATTTGACTAGATTGATACTCATCGTGCTGTGATTTTGGTACCCTAATTTTCTGAAGTACTTTATTCACTATTCATGCAAAAAGTTTATTTTTTTATTTTTTACCTTTCAAAAAACATACTGGTTATTTAAAACTTTCTTTTATATATATATTTATATTTTCACATACATACCAATTTCTGACTATTGCCGCATACTTGTATATATGTTTTAATTAAATCTTAGGCAAATCTGTCAATATTTTCTCAAATATTATCTGCTCCTATAAATTACTGGTGCCCTAAATAACTTTAACTGTAGTATTGAAGGGTAAAAGTGAATTTATTCGGTTCGCAGCTCTCACAAGAGATTATTATACTTATTTTCATACTTTGCTTATTTTGTATAACTATATCACTTTATGTCATTCACCCCTCATGTCATTCACTCTTCACTGGTGCTGATTATCACAGTATGGTGGATAACACTTCAGTTTATTGTTTTTGTCCTTATGTTTCTGTTTTTGTAAAAGTGACTGTTATGATATTTAATGCAATTAATTACTGAAAAATTACAAACTTATCACTAATTGATGTTATTGATGGATACCCTGATGAAAGTAATAATAATGAATCACCTGTAATATACAAACATTCACCATACTGTGATGACAATTCCCTGATTAATATAATACAGAGTAAGAAAGATACATTTACCATACTTAGCCTAAATTGTCAGTCTCTACATGCAAAGTTTGATTTATTGAAAATTTACCTTGACATTTTACTCTCTAATGATTGTGAATTTAGTGCTGTTTGTCTCCAGGAAACTTGGTTGAATGAGCGCCATGATCTGTCTCTTTTAAAGCTTAATGGATATAACCTAGTGACAAAGCTACCCTCATGCAGTGTGCATGGTGGAGTCTGCATTTACCTTAAGGACAACTTCGATTATAAAATATTAGATATAGCTGATAATTCAGATTTTTGGGATGGACAGTTTATTGAAATATGCACTAATAATTATGATGACAACAGTAATGTTATGATACCCCATAAGAAACTAATCATAGGCAATATATATAGACCACCACATATTGAAAATCTACATGCATTCATCAATGACTTTAGTGCTGTCCTTAATAAATTACAAAATGTTCATAGTGAAGTCATAATTATTGGTGATTTTAACATAGATCTCTTGAAATTAAATGAAAAAGTAATTGTTCAAGAATATTTTGAAAATATTCTGTCAAATGGGTTTATTCCAAAGATTACCTTTCCTACTAGAATTACAAACCAAAGTAGTACATTAATTGATAATGCCTTTGCAAAACTTTCCTATAATTGTTCTGATACTACAGCTGGCATACTCATGCATCGTATTTCCGACCACCAACCTTACTTTATTACACTTGATTATTTAAAAGTTAAGAAAAATTCTCATAGATACCAAAAAATATTTCCAAATGACAGCCAGACCTTAAATCATTTTAAAAATGAGATTGCTAATTTGAACTTAATTACTAAAATAGACACTTCAATTGAAACTGATCCCAATGATAATTATAATTTAATTGATAAACACATCACACAGTCAATTGACAAGTACCTCCCAGTAAAATTAGTTAGATATAACAGGCATAAACATAAAAGAAGTAAATGGATGACCACTGGTATACTTAATTCCATTAAATATCGTGATAAACTCTATGCTAAATTACACAGAACTCCTACAACCAGTAATCAATACAATAACATGAAGATCAACCTCCAAACGTATAACCGTATCCTAAAGCAGAATATTAGAAATGCAAAAAAGTTATATTATCACCAATGCTTTGATAAATTCAAAAGTGATATTAAGAAAACATGGAGCACAATAAAAGATATCTTAAACAAAAACCAAAAAGATAAATGTTTTCCAAACTATTTCATAATTAATGGCACCCCTGTATCTGACCAAACTACAATAGCTAATGAATTTAACAAGTATTTTACAAATATTGGACCTAGCCTAGCATCACAAATTAATTACCCTGTAGGTAAATCATTTAAAGACTATTTACTGACACCTACTCCTCATAATTTTTCATTTAGTATGGTCAACAGTGATAGTATTAAAGAAATTATCAACAAACTTAAAAATAAATCTACTTCGGGTTGTGATAAACTCTCTAACAAACTACTTAAACTAATTAAAGATGATATTGCCGAACCATTAACTGTTATAATTAATCAAACTTTCAGCTCTGGTGTCTTCCCACATAAACTGAAAATAGCCAAAGTTATCCCTGTGCATAAAAAGGGTGACAGCCACACTTTTAATAATTATCGACCAATCTCAATTCTACCAAGTGTGTCCAAGGTTTTTGAGAGGGTGATGCACAATCAGCTACATAAGTATTTCTCCCAATTAAAGTTATATTATAATAGTCAGTATGGATTCAGATCCATGCATTCAACAGAATTAGCAGCTCTAGAATTAATTCATAAAATTGCAACTAAAATGGATAATAACGAAGTTCTCATTAACTTATATCTAGATTTATCAAAAGCCTTTGATACTTTAGATCATGAAATACTATTGTATAAGTTAAATTATTATGGAATTCGCAATAGCTCTTTGAAATTGTTTGAAAGTTATTTACATAATAGAACCCAATACACAGAGATAGCTAACACTACATCTGAGCCCCTATTGATAACTACAGGTGTACCACAAGGTTCAATTCTAGGTCCACTTCTCTTTCTTATCTATATTAATGATATTTCACTTGTTAGTAATCTTTTTATCCAATAGTATATGCTGACGACACTACCCTCTCTGCAACCTTGGGCACATTTGGCACTGGCCCCATGCAAGAAAATAACATAAATGAAGAACTAAATAAAGTTAGTAATTGGCTCAAACTTAACAAATTATCTCTTAACATAAACAAGACTAAGGCCATGGTCTTCCATACTCATCAGAGAATAGTACAAACTCCTGTTATAAGAATTGAAAATACTAATGTTGAGTACCTCAGTGAATTTAATTTTTTAGGAATTATTATAGACAAGCATCTCTCTTGGAAGTCACATATCAATCACATTCGAAACAAATTATCTAAAGTCACTGCAATATTAAATAAATTAAGACACATACTACCAAAATATACATTAATTACCCTTTACAATACAATGTTTTTACCTTACTTGAATTATGGGCTTCTTTTGTGGGGATCTTGCAGTGAATCGATATTTAAATTACAGAAAAGGGTGGTAAGAACAATTAGCATATCAAAATACAATGCCCATACCAATCCTATATTTAAACATTTAAGGCTTCTTAAATTACAGGACCTATGTACACTGAGTGAGTTGAAGTTTTGTCACAGGTTAGAACATAATATGTTACCGATCTATTTCTACAACAATATTTTTATTAAAAATTCTGAGACCCATAATTATCTAACTCGAGGAACAAATAACTATCAATTACCTGTATTTAAACATTCCTTCATTAAAAAGTTAATTAGATATAGAATTCCACAAACTTTCAATACTACACTAAACTTTTTAAAAGACAAAATTCTCACCCACAGCTTCAGACAATTTTCCAAAATTACTAAAAACCATTTCCTGGAGTCATACAGTGATATATGTATCATAAGAAATTGCTTTATCTGCCAAACATAATTTGTCCTTAACATATTCTATAGATATTTGAGCACCAGTACATAATTACCCTCATCCCATTTCCTCCATTTCATATCACTCATCTCATCTCCCATTTTATTGGTGGCCCCTCATAAGCGCTAGCTCTGCTGGCTTGAGGGGTCTCCATCATAGTTGCATCTTCTCATTTCATTTATATATTCTTAAATGTATTATTTATAAATTATGAAAATAAATTGATCTAAATCTGATCTAAATCTACCGGTATATATTAGTTCTTGTATGCATTATCACTAGATTTGTCACATTTGTTCCTTTACAGAACAAGGACGCAGCCACAGTTGCTGAAGCTGTACTACAACGCTGTGTACTCCAATATGGACCATGTGAGCAATTTATCAGTGATTTTGGGAAAGAATGGGACCACCAAGTTTTACAGTATGTGTTTAAAGCACTGAAAATTGAACACAAATTTGTGTCTGTGGGCAACCATGAATCTAACAAATCTGAAAGATTCATTGGAACGATTTCTGGTTTGATTACGACCTGCCTTACAGATAATGGTCATGATTGGCCCATTTTTGTAAATTCAGTAGCTTATGCATACAATTCGTTTGCTTCTATATCTGAGACATCCAAGGACCACTTTTGACTGTGGTAATATTTCAGATATTGTGCCATCCTACAGAGAATATGTAGATAAACTGAAACAAAGACTGCAAAAGATTGGTAAAACTATGCTGGAAATTCAAGCCCAGCTACAGCACTGTATTGGAATGAGTATGTTATTTCTAATTAATGTATTGCATTAACACAAGGTTGCAGTAAAAGCAGTGTTATTCCCACAAGGTGGCAGGGCAGTAGTTGTACCACTAGGGGCAGCACCGTCTACCTGAAGTATTGCTATTTATTTGTGTGCTGGGCAATTCGAATGATACCTCCTGTACTGTGAAGTTGTTCATTATTATGATTATTATGAACATATTTATTTATTTATTGATATTTATGTGATATATTGTTATGTACTTTTAGTTATTGTGGTGTTTCCCAATTTTTAGGAAACCATGGAAAGATCTTTAATAAAGTGATCTAAGTATCAACTGGTCAGTCCTTCATTCCAACACAAGCACAACCAAGCACGCAAGCAATTGAACAAAACAGCGAAATACCAAATGTTTTCAGATGGTATGCTTGTGTACTTGCTTGCCCCGAGTGCCAGTGCACTACAGACCAATTCGAAGAAAATCAGATTAGATTTTGTTGGACCATTGGTCATACAACACATGGTAGACCGATTGCATGTGATACTAGGTATTTTTCATGTAAATCGCATCAAAATAGCGTGGATCAGAAGAGACGCAGGGAGTTAATAATGTGAAAGATCTCAGAAGAGACACCATGAAGAAAATGGTCACAAATGACACAGGCAATCAACCACCTGCCCCACAACAACACTGTAAAGTGTTAGCTGAACTACAGCCTAACTTTAATATCTTACAGGCATGCATAGAACACGCAGCAGACAATTATAGCATGGCAGCACCATTTGCAATGCAAGAAAACCAAGTGAACAATATTTTGGCCAATCCAGCGCCAACACAATTGTTCTTCCACATTTCAAAAGCCAGACTCAAAAATGGAGACCTACAGGTATTAATAAATACACAGGGAAACTCAAGCTTAACCAATACCTGGATTGACATGAAAGCTCACCCTCAGTGCTCTGAATACGTCGAGAGATTAATACACGACAAGCACTTTCGAATTGCAGAGTCACAAAATACTCTTTGTGACAGCTTAAAGTAAAAAACACCCAAATGAGACAAGCACAGTAGGTTAGTAATTTTTATATGTTAGCTAGATAGTGACGCAGCCATATGACGGTCTACGGTAAGACCACATATCATGCCAAGTCACTTGTGTTGTAAATACTTACTATGACTCTGTAAGGCCCTATGGTCGTCGATATATTCTGGTATATTCTGGTACAAAATTCAACTTCATAGCATTCACCTACTCGCTATTTCAGTACAAATTTAGGTTCTTTTATAGGGCCACTTAATTTGACAGGCGCTATTTGAAACAAAAAATGTCACAAATATAGGGCCCGGGGTGCCGGGGCGCTATCAAAAATAAACGTCGGGCTACCACTTACAGGCGCACATCCCTGTGTCCATCAAATATAAATTAGGGAATATTATTAACAAAACGACGCACATCCCATGCATCTTAAATTACAAATGTGGGCTAGGAATGCTTAGCCTAACATTCCTTTATAATTGAAATATAAGGAAAACAGGTGCAGTGTCCTAACACCATGCAACAAAAGTTGCTTAACTCAATGAAGGACAAACTGGCAAAGTAGCCCTGATGCCAGCTAATATTTCTGTATGAAATATAGGGCAAGAGAACTCCTAAACATTTAGATGTTCAAAAACCATAAATTACGGGGTAGGCACAAAATCCTGCCGAATTAATAAGCCATTTGACGCTGTGAGCATAATTGCATTTTCGCTAAGCCGCAGCCCGCATGACTTTCAAAAAGGTCAATTAGGCCTTGGAAATATATATTTGATGTCCAATTACCCATTTTATGCAACAAAACCTGCTATTGTGCAAATGCACCTTTGTTGTACGTAAAAGCTGTGAACACAGCTGGTCAACAAAGGCTCTTTGCATACAAAGTTGGGCGATTAGCCCAAAACATCACATAACATTCTCATTTAGCTCATCTTTCATTTACAATGCTTCTTTCAAGCCCTCCACATTGTGTATCTCCCTTGCCAGATGCCTAATTACGCATCTACGCATTTGCTTGACACTAAAATGCCAATCAAGGACAATGAGAGGTCCTTTTCGATGCCACATCAAACCAATTAAGGCATAATTGCACAAGAACCTTAAACGCAGATGCATCAACCCCCATCTTCACACCCCATGTTCACAAACCATGCAGCCAACTGGCCATAGGTCAAGACTCGGTCACGCCCACCTGGAACTGGACACACCCAGTCCTAAGGAAACCCCATTTAAAGACCACTCAAACCTATCAATAATCAGTTTCGACTATCAGTCAAAACAAGCAGGATGTTCACATACATCATCTACGCACTCTGCATTTCTCCACTATGCATTTTTGCATTTTCTCCAGCTGAAGTGATAGTCAGGCCAAATGTAGGCGCTGTCTTTGTCAAAGAAAGGGACATCAATGTCTCTCCAATGGTATGGCATCATACCTTGGCCCTGCCATATTTTATGGACTTCACAATTCTGCATCCAGCAGTGACATGCAAAACGGACGAAGATGCGGAAACAGGCAACAACACTATCTGCACCATGATCGAGGATATGGAAAGCAATTTTTATGATTTGACATCACAACTTATCATAGAAATTACAACGGCCCAGGAATCTATCAAATCAATGATGGATTCACGTCCACATCCCTCAACACCACCTAGCGCAAGAGAGCATGGTTTAACATCCTAGGCGTTGTAGCAAAGAAAATCATTGGCGTAGCCACAGAGGAAGACGTTCGAATTTTGCAGACCCATCTACAGAAGCTAGCGATTTTAATAGCAACGGTGCAGCAGGAAAGGATCCATGACGTCACACAACTACAGTCGTTTGAGGTTAGGATCAACAAACGAGTGGACACCTTCCGAGAGAACCTCAAGACCTTAGATACGGTGGTAACTGACTTACAGACGAAACTACTGAGCTTACGTAAGTACGAACAATATGCAGAATCTTTGGCTAAACAAGTGTACAGAAACATGTTACAAATTAACAAAACCAGAAATTTTATTTCATGGGCGCAACGATACCAAATGCACATACACACCCTTACACAGATCCATATGCACACACTCACTGGGGTTAAAGACATGTCAGAGCTCATTTCTGGGAAGTTGACAGCTAATTTACTAGCTCCTGACCACTTGAGAGATATTCTGGATGATGTCAATAACAGAGTGAAACACATTGCACAAAACCTGTATGTTGAGTCTGACATAAGACCATACTACAGGGACAATCACCTCACAACAGCCACTTATGACAACACACATATATATATCAAAATTAGAATACCAATAGCCACTCCTTCATCTATATTTTCCCTATATCACATAGACATTTTACATGTGCCTTCCGCCCGATATAATGATTAATATTTTTAATTACCGGAAAATTCTCTTCTGGTTTACGACCAAATTAACATTAAGAATGTAATCCCAAAGCCTACGTCACACCTATCTTGCTCTTTAGCACTATATTTTGGTTTTTCATCAGGAATCCTGCATGCCTGCAAGCATACCATCTTAAACTCCCCGCCACTTACGAAAGAATTTGTGTATTCAGAACCATCGGGCGGCTATTTATTCTATACACCCAACAGGATATGGACACAATCCTGCCACCCCAACCAAACCATCTCACACAAAGGCCTGTTTGTTGTAAAACTACAGTACAAGTGCTCATTACTTTCGCACCATACACACAAACACTCAGATGCACTTGACTGTCACAGGTCCAATTCAACTGTACAATACAGTGTAAATTTCTTAGTTTACGCTAAACTATATAATGACACCATGCCACAAAATTTCACTGCATCACAATACACACAAGAACAATATAATTTTCACCTGCCAAAGGCTCTGCATGCAAAACTGAAACTGACGACACTCAACTTAGACGACGAAGACCAGACACTAGCTACGGACCTAGACTCATTTACAGCAACTGATCACGGACAGACAGCGTTTAACATGGTCGAATGGATCGGATCAGAACAGGGCACCATCGTATTAGCGATTACAGTCATATCCAAGTAGCCACTATAGCAGGTGTTGTATTAGTATGGCGCAAATTGCAAGCTGGTCTACAATTATTAATGGCTACAGCCGCCTTGGTAGGTACCACACAGGCGTTGGAGTTTTACGCCCCTGCCACAGCTACGCCACCAGCCATTGTTACAGAGGACAACACACCCTCTGGCGGACCATCGTCATTAACACTGCCCTTATCTTATCAATCGTAAATACGATCCTAATTTTATGCGATCGTATGAAGCCAGCATGCCAGCACCTCGTGGAAACCAATGCCAAACTGTCTTCATTGGAATCCGAATTATACATATGTCTCTATTCCAACTCAAAATTTTTGCATTTAAAAATTACAAATTTTCCGTATGACCTACAAGCCATCAGTGCAGCAGCAAACGCCGAAGTTAAAAACTTTCATACAATATGGCGAGGCCTATGTGGGTATCTGTGCATAGATTGGTCACCACTGGATCTATCCACAGACACCAATCGGATTATCCCCCCGGCTAAAGTACAACTCCCATGGACCACATATACTGGATGCCGTCAGCTGACCACACAATTTCATACGGTTAAAGTAAGGGACAACCAAGCTTGGACCATCAGTGCTTGGACGAAACTGTCTAGCCCATGCAGTGGACTGCCATTGCCAAACTCTCGAATGAGGACAACAGAGGAACAGCCACCTGCAGCAGCAGCACTACTACCTCAAGGGACAGACATTATGGATCCTGGAAGAATAAGATGGATCAGACCAGCAACTAACGAGGACGACACATACGTCGCCGCAACCGCCGACAACTCGACTCGCGGGGATGAAACAACTCCCAAAATCACCACAGTCATCTTGACTAGTTCCCATTGAAGGCCTTGAGCAGGCGATAAACTCAAACGGCATCTGAGTCTAAAGCATGAAAGTTTAGAATAACAGATTAAGACTGTAAACACTTGTGGGGATTTTTGGACTATTTATTAACATGTGCTACAATTGTTTCATCTGATACAAGTTCATACAGGACGAAGCCTCTTTGTAAAACCATCAACCTTACATCCCTCCCTTTTATCATTATTTAAAGCATCATGTAGAATGTATTTTATGTCGTAGACCATTGCGTATTTGTTAGAAACTTAGTGTAGGCACCCATCCTAAAATCAAGTAAATATTTTGTTAAAAACAAACTCGTCTCAGGATTTGTTTAAAAATTATTAAAAGTAATTAATATAACTCATTTTCATAACTAATAACAAACTTATTTGACTGGTCAATATGTAATTATGGTGAAAATACTATGTGTTCCCAAGAATTCATTGCAGCACAATGTGATCAGATCTGTCGGATGTCCTGCCTCCAAGGATGTAGGACAAACAGACCAGATGTTATCCATCCAGGTTACATCACAGCAGCAGTCACAGTATGTGTGACAGTCACCAATGCTCAAGAAGGTCATAAGTCATGTCCCTGACAGTCAGCCAAATGCTGACCTTCTTCGTAAGTCGTGTCAGTCCACCAACACCGGACCAGCAGCAATGACTAGGTTCCACTAACATCGGATCACCAGTTACACAACCAGTAACACTACACCACCGCTTAAGAAGATCATAAGCCATGTCCCTGCGATCCAGCCAAATGCAGATCTTCTTCGTAAGTCATGTCTTCAACCAACGCTGAAACTCCATCGTAAGTCACGTCAACACCCAACGCTAAGGATAGTCATCCTTAATAAGACGAGTCACACCCACCACTGAGGAGCCTTCGTAAGACGAGTCACACAGGTAACCAGAGTATCCTGCCAAACGAAGATCAGGACTAGGAAATACCGGGACAGCAAGAAGACTAGCCACATAAATCATGCAATATGATAGCTAGAAGCTAGAACCATATGAATACTAGCAAAAGCAATTTGTTGGCATTATGGACCAACAAAGAAAAAAGACAAAAGAACCTATTAAGGGAATGTCTCCCAGTATTATATAAATTTAAAAACTGATTTAATTACTAACATGTAGTATGTATTTCTGAGGTATTGCATACCGAATCTAAAATGTTATTTATTTCATTATAATTTCAATCAGATGTTTTGACCAACAAAAGGGTATCAAGCAACAGAGCAAATAATTATTATATAATGATAAGTATGTCAATAAAAAGGATCATCATCTGTGTATGATATATCCTTACATTAAATTAATCTAGTCATTATATTTATAACATAGATAATTCTTAAGATTAATTTAATCACCCAACCAAGGGCATATCATGTTATATACTTTATTATATATTAAGTATAACTATATCTATACTTTAGTGTACAGACAAAGGATTGCCTTTGTCTCTTAACTATAATCGATTATTCATACCCAACAGCAGTTGCATCTGCTGTTGTTATATAAGAGTAGGCAATGGACCAACTGGTCAGCTTCACTGACTCAAAAATCAGTATTGATCTATTGAGGCCTTGTCTCTCAAATCTCCCTAGCAACGGCCTAGCCTGGCCATTGTCTAGGACACAGTATAAAAGCCTCTGCTTGAACTTGATCCCTTGTCTTTGGCAAGAATAAAGCTTCCACTCTACTTCACTCCTGACTTTGTCTTCCATACCATAGTACTATCTAGGTAAATTACACATGTGACATAGTCAGTCGAAGGGAAATTTCCCCACTCTATTATGTTCATATTTAGCATGAGAGACTTGATTGAACTTGATTGAACTTCTAACCTTCAACAAAATAGCTTAAGATTACAATAGAATGAGCAGTTATTTAACATCTTTGTACAGAGAGAAATTTCATCAAAACATACAATATAAATGGTTAAATACAAATAAAATGCATCATTTAAAATGAGATAAGATAAATGATATTAGATATAATTCTGATCTGGGAAACACTGAAAGGGATGTAAGCACATTCAAATTGCATGACAACCCCACAGGGAAAAAAACAAAAACAAAAAAAAAACATAGGCTGCTCTGCATCCATCCGAAAGGCAGGAGGGCGGGCCAAACACTTTCGTTTTAGGAGGAGTATTGCCAATACAAATGCACTTACCCTAACGAAATTGCATACAGTAATACTCTATCTGGCCTAGTGGTACCTTTTATCAGTTACAGTAATACATATGTTGGCTATGTTCTGCAGAATTTTAAAACAAATGAAACAAGGTTTATTTTCTTTCATCTCTGAAACCAAACTCAGACACAGAGTGTCCAAATAAGCAGTACCCAGTTGTCTGAGAAAACCATTTTCGCTAATATAATTAATAAGGATGATCAATTATATTTTCTGAGTGCTTTAGTAGTGTGTTTGATCAACCTGAACAATCATGACTAGGCCTACGTAGCATGTTACGCAATGGCAATTAGAGTCCAAGATGTCCTTATTTTTGAACTCTTGAATTTCTTCATTTGTTAGCATTTGGACAGGTGTATATTAGCAGCAATCCTGTCAGATTAAAGCCAAATGAGCATCAAAAGTATCGTTTATCCAATCTTCCTAAAGCATGCCCGTCATCTTCGCATCACTATGCTAGGCGGCCTTGTTAGATTTAAAGGCAATGTGGTGATACATTTTGTAACACTGGTGCTGATTTGGTGCTCCACAGATGTGTCATGACCAATCAGACCGATCTGTATAAACCAGGTAATTAAACCTATTTCTGGCATGGACATATAGCATAGCTATGCAGAGATGGCAAGCTTGCTTTAGGAAGATGTGTATATCCTTTTCCTGCCGGTAATTTGTTTTCAGAGGTTTTATGCACAGTAAGGAGTATTCAGGTCACTGGAATTATCATGTCCCTTAAATAATCTACACCAAAGATTATTGTTTTTCTTTCCAAATACTGCTTACAAAGGAATATATGAAATTAATTATACTATAAAACATATATAACAGTGTTTAAGAGGATATCTTAAATGTGTTGGGTATAATTCCATACAAAATAAACCTGTGAGATTTGTATTTAATGGATACAAATAAACGCAATTTTAGGTTGCTAATTATGCGTCAAAATTCAAGTTACCGAATCTCTTCCCTACACAAAAATAATATCCAAATTACAATGATACGGACATGATTGGGTAATGAAACATGCATGATTGATATTTGGTACTTTACAGATCTCACTAATATCTGAATCCAGTGAGTGCTAGACATGATTTTTATTTATTTAACAAACAAAAAATGGAACCTGAAAATTGTTGCCCAATTCTTCAAGACTTAAATCGCCCTGTCCGCTAGAGGGCCAACTGGTCTTCATGTAGTTTTGTCACCGAATCCCTCTGGTGGCATGTTCATATATTAATTCTTCACCTGCTTGTTGTGTGCAGTAGTTCATAGAATGAAAATCTACCATCCAAGGATGGTTCTTTAATCAAAGATTCTTTCATCCAAATGAAAAAAAATCAAAGGGAAAAAGTTCAATTGCTGTGATCCGATTTGGTTGTCATAATGGCTGAAAGTGAAGGAAAGGTCATTGATGAATTTTTAATGACTGGTATTTGATGGGTAGCAATGTGGGATTCACAACAAAAAGCGCAACACAGTTGGGGCATGTTTGCTACGAGATTTATTTAGCGTATTTTTCAACTTTTTGTGTGTGAGCGCTTAATCCCAAGAGAATTCGCTCAATGAACAATGCATTGGCGGAGCGCAGCATACGATTTTCAATTACAGTATTGCTGCTGAGTGCACTCCGAAAAAATAGCGCCAAATCGTGGCTGACGAATAATACAATGGAAGAATGCTGGCAGTCAATCATTATCACTTTTCAGACAAATGTCATACCGTCCCGTGAATTCGATCAATAGTGAAGAAAGACCAACGGATATTTAGTCTGCCTTTAAGTGATCATTTTGGCGGATAGTCAAATCGCACTTGATGACATTTCGGCTTTGGAAAACTGGAACAAACACTGTGGCGCGATTCAATGGATTCTTCATCAGTGTTTAAAATCCAGTTGAACACTATGGATGTCTTTTTCTTCCCCTCTTTTTTCCTTGTGAGAAAATAAACCATGCAAAACACTTCAGCCAAACGTGAAGGGTCCATTAAAGTCATACTTCTTTGTAACAACAAATGCAGAGTTTTGAACAATTCATTTCCAAAATTGTGAATTAAACGCTGAACTTAACTTCAATAATTATTGTAAAGTCCAAAAAATGAAGGAAATATTTGCATCAATAAAATCACTTTATGGACAAATGACATTCTTGAAATTGCACTCTTCAATTTTGTTATTTTATCTTTTCGAATGAAGAAAGGACAAAACTAGATTTCCTGGAATGAAGAATGTATCAGTCCTATTTTGTCACATCAACAAAGAATTGTGCAATAACAAAGTTCTTTTTTTATTCAAGCCATCCATCAGGCTCAGTCCAAAGACCCAAAAGATGGTCATTCCAGGACCATTCATAATAAGTCACAATGGGTTCTTCCAGCTAGATTTTTGTAAAGATAATTTTTTTATTGCCGGAATTCCTTTCTTGTTAATTAATGCATGAAAAGTACAATGAAAGTGATCAAAATATAATTATTGATATAAGAGGTCCCTACCTTCCCGTTATTTGTGATTCTAAATAAAAAAAAATAGGATTTTGTTGTGATAAACTTTTCGTAGTTGTAATATTGATTGATGGATAGCTCTGACGGCAGTCGACTAGTTTGCGATTGTTACAAAAATATCACAAGAAATACACTGTATATTAATATACTAATCATGATAATATTAAAGACTAACATTCGTAATAAAATGGGGTACTTCTATGTAAAGGGTTAGACTGTGGTTTGTTCTGTCAGTATATTTTTTTGTTAACCTACTTTTATCTTTAGTGAGTCGGGGAGGTAATACCCTGCTGGCCTTTGTGGGGATAAGCTTATTAGGCGAATGGTCAAGTGGTCAACTGAGCGATGACCAGTGTGGTCAGCCAGCAAACAGATCTACCAGTAAGGTCGTTAGCTTAATCATCTATAGCGCTTTGTCTCCTAATGATCTCATGTCATTTATGAGCATTGTTCACCTGGAACAATAGCTTAACTGGAAACGAGGCTGATATTGGCTTCATAAGACCCAATGCCATGCTTGTTTCTATCTGAATTATGCCATTTGTTTGATCAGTCACTGTGGAAGAAATTCTATCGCTCTAAAGGGCTCTTTTTTTCTAGCGTTCTTTTGACGTTATTTTGTTGATATTTTGTAAGATGTTGGTCTTATATATATATAGATTTTATTGACATGTAAAATATCATAAATGATACATATGTCATTCAGTTAAAAGATAACATGAAAGAGACATTAATGTAAGTACAGAAAGCAATAAAATGTCAATAATCAAGGTTCCAGCCACCAAGTTAACTTATAATACGTGTTTAAAATCCACATACACAATAGAAAAAAATACAAGCCGCTAATAAAAACATTTCACTCTCAAAGTCCAAAACATGACAAGCACATCATAACTAATAAACTAATAAACTAAATTAATAACTGTGTGGATACAGGAGATGGTTTTCTCTACACATCAGCTTGAAGGAGAAACTTTCCTAAACTAATTAATAACTCAGGTTCCTTGTTTGTCATTATTGCTGTAAACTTAGTTATATCATCTAGAGACAAGAAGTTGTTAATAAATTTAGTTGCATTCAAAAAAAGGTTAACACGGTGTTGCTCATTACCAGGACAGACAATCAAACAGTGAATTTCGTCTTCTACAAAGTTTAACGTACACTTTTCACATATTCTATTTGGAGCAGGAATTATTGGTTTATGGTGTCGACCTGTTTCAATCTTCAGGCTATGTGAACTTGTCCTAAATCTAGCTATTTTAGTTAACACTTTGCGAATTTGTTGCAATTCAAGATAAGGTTCTATTCTACAATCAGTTTTAAATAGTTTATATGTCCTAAGTTTTGGTTGTTGTGAACTGTCATTTATTGCATTTATAAGTCGCTCATGTTCGGCTTCATAGAGTCTTAGTTTCACTGTGTTAGAGATATTATCAATGTCAAAGTTTCTGAGGTTACTAATATCATATTCAATGGTGCAGTTATTTAATACATGACACACTTTACTGAACCAGTTATTTCCATTTACTGCATTCACATAAATTTCCTTCTGAACATTTAAACATTTCTTAAGTAAACTGTCATCAGGTGCTCTTTCCAATCTTATCCAGTAATTCACCATTCTAATTTTCTGTCTGACATGCAATGGGAATCTACCTGTTTCACCATAGACTGCTAAAGATGGTGTTTGTTTTCTTACTCCTAATATGTTTTTAAGATATGCAAGTTGCAAATTTTCTAATTCAGGCATAGATTTTTCACTTGTCCATATTTCACTATTGTACTCCAGGATAGGTAAAATATAGGTATCAAACATTCGAAGAGATAGTATGGGATCGATTTTTCCTAATGCTTGTTTTGAATCACCTTGCAGTGCAAAGAGCGCTTTATGAGCTTGTGTTGAGAGGTATTCCGTCATCTTGCTATGTATTCTACGCTTATTAGTAAGCATATGGCCAAGATATTTGAAGCTGTCAACATTTACTAGTTTTTCCCCATTACAGAAGAAGGTGCTTATTGCTTTGTTACCAATCTGCATCACTTTGGTTTTACTAACATTTACAATAAGGTGCCATTTTTTACAGTAATTATGAAGTGAATTTATACTATTTTGCATGCAATTAGGAGAATCAGCTACAAGTGCGATGTCATCGGCATACAATATATGTGTAAGAGTAAAATCACCTAATGTTATTCCATCTGATTTTTCAAGATGATCGGGTAGATCTGACATAAATTCATTGAATAATTTTGGGCTGAGGATTCCACCTTGTAATACCCCACATTTGCTGTCAATAGAACCACCGGTATTACCACCTTGGTTTACTCTTGCTTTTGCCTTATCATACATACTAATGATTAACTTGAGCATTTTGTCACCAATATTCTGCTGCATCAATTTGTAGTACAAAGCATTTCTATTAATGTAATCGAATGCTTTAGTAAAATCAACAAAGCACAAGTATACAGGTTTTCGCATTGCTTGTTGGTAACTTATAACTGTGTCAAGAACAAAGACACAGTCAGTAGTGCTTGACCCAGGGGTGAACCCAAACTGACAAGGATCATCAAGATTTAGAGCCTCATTTTTAAAGTATAATCTGCTATTTAGGATTGAGTCAAAAATCTTACCCATTACTACATTTACAGTTATTTTTCTATAGTTATCAGGATCTGTGCGGTTACCTTTTTTATGTAAAGCATTAATAAGCCCTTCTGACCACTGAGATGGGTATTCACCTTTATCAAAAATGTGGTTGAATACAGCACAAAATGGTGTTATAAGATTTTCACCAGCATATTTATAGAATTCTGCGGGTATCCCATCAATGCCAGCCGCTTTATTATTTTTGAGTCTCCTGAAATGCAGGGCGACCTCTTCTTCAGTTATTACATTATCACAAATATGAGTAGATAGTTCACTACTGCAGCTATAACCGGAATTTTGCACAGCATTAACTATGTGTGCCATATTTTCAGTGTCAAAATAGTCACGCTCTGGTGGAAGCGATTGTTGTTTAAAGTAGTTATGAAAGGTATCTAAGTCTGGGCAGTTAACTTGGATTTTTCCAACAGATTTTAGTTTATTCCAATACTTCCAGCAATCTGCTTGATTTTTACCCATGAGAGTTTGCATTTCCTTTCTATTATTTCCTTGAAATTTTCTTTTTTTCTTTTGAGTTACTCGTTTGTAATATCTGTGCATAATACCATATTGCATTTTATTTTGATCCAGGGCTAAATCATTCTGTTTAGCAAAGTCATTCAAAGATTTTCTGAGATTTTTACACTCACTATCAAACCATTTATTAGTAGGAAAAGTGCTTTTTGCAGATTTAGATTTCTTTTTCTCAAACGTTGGCCGTATTCTATCAGTTAAGTATTGGTATACAGTATCTATGACCACATCTGTATCATAGTCTGACTCAATATCACAGCATAGCTTATACAGTGTGTTCTTGGCATTTTCATTGTCAAAATTTGAGAGGTATTCTTCAGTTTTACTCTTGTCAAATACATACTTGAATGTTCTGGTCTGCCGATTATTTTTATAGTAATATAGAATTTTTGTGGTTCTTCTTGAACTTTGCATTGTTTTATCAGCCAAAATTATCTCATTGGTCTTAATGTTGAAGTGACCTTAATTGTGAGTAATTTCAATGAAAACACAAGTGTGTTGGCTTTGTTATTACATGTGCACTACATAATTTATTTTAAATAGTAGTTTATTGTGATAACAGCAGTCATGTATCGTAAGACCACATCGTCAGTAAGACCATTGAAAATTAGATTGAAGATAATGATTTCAGATTCAGCAATGTACATACATATACCTTTATAAAACAACAGTGGTTGGGGAAATATATTATTATTATGAATCATATATATTTGTAAGCTATCCACCGCCAAGATTTAATATGATTTTAGTCTTTCCTTTGAATAACATTTTGCAAATAATTTCACATTTCTTTTTTTCTTAATTATTCTGGAAAAGCCAAACCATAGATTAGGTGCCCTTCCCAGGAAACTGTTATTGTACTGTTGTGAAGTATAGTGAGGTGTTTGTAAGTTATTTCTATTTCTTGTAATATAATCATGATCTGATATTTCAAATAGATTACTGATTCTTTTTTGGTAATGTTCCATTTACGTATCGATAGGAAATGTTAATTAGATTTTCAACCTTCAGTATATTTGCTTTTTTATAAAATGCAGAAAGTCTTACTCTTCTTCCAATTTTAAAAATTAACGTAAAGATATATTTTGCTGTTTTTTAATCTGCTTTAAATGTCTATCTTTCAACATTGATCCCCAGGTGCTAATTGCATAATTCAGGTGGCTTTGAACATTTGCATGATAAATAGGTAGTTTTGATTTTAATGGTAACAGTTTTAATGTGAAGGTCCCATTCTAAAAACTCGTCTACAGTAACACCTAAAAATGTAATATTGCTCACATGAATTATTTCTTTTCCAAGTTTCAGGCTTCCAATGAAGTCTGGCACATTTCTTTTTGATCGAAATAATATAAATTTGGACTTTTTCAGTGTTAACCGTAAAGGGGTGTTCACACAGTCACGTATTACATGTATGAGTGACCAAGTATGTAAAAAATGGGCTATACGTGCTCACTCGTGACTCTGTTAATCACGTACATATTCTTTCCACGAGCGTACATGGGGCAGAATTAGATCGCTTGGCGGATGTCCGTCAAATGTTCGTCGAGCGTCTGTCGCCATGCATACGTGAGGCATACATAAGGCCATTCGTAGATCGCTCGTAGACAGCTCATAGATCGCTCATAGACGGCTCGTAGATCACCTGTGCGAGTGGTTCAAAGATGGGCAAGGATGGGCACGTAAGACGACAGGCGGGTGACGGAAGTCCGCCAAGCATTTTACGCGTTCTACGAGTGGATGGTGAATACATATGGATGGACAGTGGCTGCGTATGGCCAAGGATGGCCGGGGACGTACGTGAATTGCGAGTGAGTTACGTAATTAATCAAATTCACTCGTAAGACGTCCACCAAATTTTTAAACATGTTTAACATATTTTGCCCTCTCCACATGTGGTCATGGATGATTTAGCGCTACCAAGAGTATCCTTGAAATGCACGTCGAGTAAATCACGTATGGCCAAGATGAGCCAGAGTAAAAAAAAGTTTTCATACGTTGTCACTCGTAGGTCATATCCGTCATATCCGTGACAGTGTGAATGTCCCTTTATAAGTGAATTATTGTCAAACCAGCCACTTATTGCATTTCTTTCATCTTTATTTACTTTTCTGAACAAGAATTTCAAATTACTACCTGATGCCATTAATGTCGTATCGTCAGCAAATGTTACACAATTACAAAATTTCAGTGTCTAAAAGGGGGTTTTCATATAGCCGGTTTTCCCGGAGAAGCCGTATTGCTCTCGTAGAATAATGTAATATTAATTGCGCAAAATTGGGCATCCGTACTGCAACCATGGTTATCGATGGGTTGTTGCAGTCGTTCCCGAACTGAGAACAACCGCCAAAATCGACGGATGTTTTGCTCATGTTCAAAACTTCTGTAGAAAACTCGTGGGTGATTGTTTATAGTTAGCAACCGTAGTGAAGCCGTCGTTGCCATAGAGGCACTCGTTGCATATGCCAAGTCACACGTGAGACACATGTAGAAGCCAGTGGGTTAACCATTGCATACATGGGTGTCAAGAACCAGGCGGGAGAGGTACGTGTGCGATGATTAAACTGCCGGCTTCTACCTACGTACACTACATGTGACTAACGTGTGCCACAAGTAAGTAACCAGCTGCTACGTTAACGACGGATGCAGGACGGTTGCAGGGCCAGGTGGCACGTCACGTGACCTCGGCCAGCAGTATATAATCATTCGCAGTGAGGCAAACTTCATTCACACCTCTGCCTTTGATAGAAACTGATCGACCTTACCGTACTCTTCTCTGCTGCTGTTGCTGTTCCTGTTTGCTGTTTCAACTTTACCTTTTCACCAGAGACGCAATCTTGGAAAAAAAAAGTCACAGAAGAAGAGCCTTCTTGCACTTGCCTCTGGGGAAGAATTATTTGAGTCTGAAGAATCCAGTGTTCTGCCAAGTATCCTGCCAAGTCTTCTGCCAAGTCTTCTGCCAAATCTTTTGATGTTGACATGGATGACAGCGACAGAGATCCAGACTTTGATGTAGAGAAGGAGAAGAAAGAAACCCAAGAAGAAGATGATGATGCCAGTCAATTACCTGCCACCCAGGCCTCCTCGGCCACTGCTCCTGCTGCATCTCAGAAGAAGCCATGAAGATAGACTGAGAAGCTTTTCTACCTCCCAATGATGAGCAAGGCATCGCTGACTGCTACCAGGAGAATGACATATTCTATGTCAGGACCAGACGTGACTACAGGGATCATCAGAGGAAGATGAGGCTCATCGATGACAAGGCACAGATCCTCAGTGTCCCCTGTACTGGGCTACAGTTGAAGACCTGGCTTGACTATATCAGAACAAGTGCTGGGAAGCTCATCAAGCAGGGCCCAGTACGGCCAAGAAAAATCCGACAGAGAAGGAGAAATGGATTATCGCCAACTTTGGGTTCCTTGAGCAACACATCTCCAGGGTGCCGTCTCGTCAAGCTGTCAACCTAAAGAAGAAGGTTGCAAAGAGCAACAAGCAACTGCCCATCTTTGATGACAGCTCCAGTGCAGGGCAGCTAGATTCTGGGCCTGAAGAACTGGAAGAAGTTGAAGTTGACGTCGAGCCAAGTCTAGTCTTCCCAGCGACAACCAAGGGTGGTCCCTTCAAGATGAGGAAGATTACTAGTGATCATTCTTCTGCATCAAGCTCCAAATTAGCTGAGATAGTCCAGACTGCTCAGCAGACAGCTGCAAGGATTGGCCAGCACATCAAATCCATTGCACAGCCTCCTCTTTCTCCTCCTCCTCCTCCTCCTCCTCCTGCAGATCCGAAGACTCTAACAATCCGCTCGATGACTGACTACATATATTCTGAATGTCTTCAGTTAGACTTGGACACGTATGATGACATCGAAGCCCAGCTGGTGTCATTCTTCCTGCAACTGAAGGTGCAAGTCAGGAGGAACAAGCAGCAACAGTAGCAACAACAGCAGTTGATTATTCAGCAGCAGCAAGCCCAGATGTTTCAGCCGACGTTCAGCCAGTTCCAGCAGACTACTCCTGAGAAACAATGGAATACCTTGCAGACGATGTCTACACAGCCGTCTGCTTCAGCTTCTTTACAGCCTGCAGGAGCTTCTTCAGTACCTACCAGTCTTCTGGACCTGGGCCTTCATCTTCATTGGGTGTCTTCTCTGCTGTACCTTCTCCAGTGGTGCCTGGTTCTTCTTCTTCAGTGGGATCCATGCTGTCTGGCAGTGACAATCTTCCTGCCAAATCAACTCTGCTCAATATGAGCAGCCTGATGAATAAGTTCTTCCCTTAATATGAATCAGATGTCTCCTAAGAAGTAATCACCTTATCCTGTTCCTGTTCCAGTAGATGTTCCAGTAGAAAAAACAAGAAAACTCCAAAAAAATGTATGGCCTTCAAGGCTACCAAATCCTCCCAAAAGAGCAAACCATGTACACATCTTTGTGTTAAAGGGAGTGTATCCCCTATAAAACAGTTTTGACAACACCATGTAATTCATACATGCATAGATAGATTACATACCCCTCAGTGCTACTTGGTCATATTCTGATGAATGAAGTGCACAGTATCCATTTTATTTGCATTTATTTGGGCTTGCCCTCATGGACATTGGCCAGTGACCGTTATGGCAGTTGCCTTGCTCTGCTGAGCATTGGGGGAACACCCTGAGCTATTTTTAGCTGCTGCCTGTCAGCTGGTCAGCAGGTCAGCTCTGCTAGCTTTGGTGATCAATGATGGGACCACTGATACACACATTTGTTGCTTTTGTATACTTTGTATGTTTTCCCATGCTATAATTGATCAACAGAGGCTTGTTTGTATCACTAAACATGAGTTTATCTTTTGCCGGTGAAAGTAGGTCACACTGACCTAGAATGATGCCACAGTCACATGACTGGACTGAGTAGCAGCAGCAGCAGCCCAGTTTGAATAAACTGTCCATGGCTCAGAAATTCTGCAATGTTGTTAGAGCCAGTTTTCATGATAATTATTGAAGTATAGCAAAATATATTCACTGGGCTGAATATATGACTCTTCAGCTGTTTGATAGTATAAGTAGTGCAAAATGGGTAAAATCAGGGGATACAGCCCCTTTAAGAAAAAACAAGTTCCCTACCCACCAACTAACTGTCATTCTTAAGTGTTCTTATCCCTTAAAATCACTGTCAAATACAGTTTTTGTTAGCCCCTTTTATAAAACTCCACAATTAACAATGGGACACTTCCTTCCTCTGAGTTGGCATTCCACCAAGTACAGTCGTTGTAATTTGGCACTCTGGGTAGCATAGTTCCCTCTGATTCTATGTGGTGGCATTTCAGCAATTTCTCCAGCTTCCCGTCAAGCCCCAGGATCGACCTCATGGGTGACTGGATCTTCGTGGTCAAGCATGTTGTTCTGGGTTGTCGAATATCTGATTCTCATGAGGTTGTGGAGGCAGCAGCATGCAATGACTAAAGATGCCACCATCTTGGTTTTCTGCATAGTGGTTAGCAGACACCTAAACCTTGATGCCAGGATACCAAAGGCATTCTCCACAATTCTTCTGGCTCTGGAGAGTCTGTAATTGTAGATCCTCTGCGGATTGGTCATGTTGCGCAGAGACAGTAGTTTCATCAGCCAGAATCTCAAAGGGAAGGTGTCATCCCTAACGATTAAGTATGGTACAGGTCTGTCACCACCAGCAATAGGTTCAGGTGGAGGTAATCCGATGGTCCCATCTTCTGGAGCTTCCCTCAGGGCTGTAGCAGCAAAAACTCCTCCATCGATCCAGAACCATTTGCTCCACAATCCACATAGCTGAACTTGTAGTCGGCATCCACAAGAGCCATGAGTACAATGGAATGGAAGCCCTTGTAGTTATAGTAGAGTGAACCTCCTTTGGGAGGACACCTGATGACCACATGCTTCCCATCTATGGCACCAAAACAATGGGAAAGGTCCATCTTGCCTCAAACAGCTGTGCAACTTCTCTCCACTCTTCTGGTGTTTTTGGACAGGAGATGACATCTTCTGCTACTCGGCTATGTGAACACTTCAGGAATGATGTTGCTGATGGTACCAAATACCTCAGGGTGATTCCTGGCTCCAAAGCTTTCCTCCAGAAGGTTTCTTGTAATTCTAGGCCAACTTTGGCAAGCAGCTCTTAGAACATGGCTGGCTGCATTCTCACAAAGTTCTTGTAGTGGGTTCCATCCTCCATCAATAATTCATTCATGAAGTGATCGTATTGGCCCATCTGAGGTCTTTGCAATAGCCACAATCTCTTCTTTCTCCTTCTCTTAATGACTGCTTGTCTTCTTTCTGCAGCTCTTCTGGACTGTTCTTCAGCGTGCATGCTAGCCTGTGCAATAGTTGCTAGTTGCACATTTAATTCCAAGCTGGCCTGAGCCAATTTTTCAATGGTTGTTGGGTGGTCTACTGCATGTGCCATGGTCCATTCTCTGTGGTAACAAGGAGCAGAATGAAGGCTACAGACAAGCAGACACTTATATATTCACATCTGCCCCTCCACTGTGACAGCCGGCTTTCAAACGTAGTACACGTAGTTCACATAGTTAACTCGCCCGGTCATTCCTTGTAACCTTCACAGTCGTGATTGATACGTGCTTGATACGCCCCTCACACATACAAGCCTGTAGGTGGTACATAGATGCCGTGGAGTCTCCCGTCCTAAACATGATTTACCCGTGGCTCACCGGCATCAGACCAGGCATCAGACCAGGCATCAGACCAGGCATCAGACCAGGCATCAGACCAGGCATCAGACCAGGCATCAGACCAGGCATCAGACCAGGCATCAGACCAGGCATCAGACATCGGGTTTGGTACGGCCCCCAGCGTTTCGGCGGATCGTGAAAATTGTACTTTTAATTGGTTGAAAACTTTACCAAACTCGACTTTAAGACATTTTGTTTCTAATTGATCTTTTGAAATTAACATACATATCTCCTTTAGTTCCCCTTTAACTCTTCAGCGTTGTTGAGCAGAAAATGGCTACATCTGGCACCAAAGCCGGGCACAGCGCCATAGTAATGAATAGGGTTGGTCAGAACATAGGTTATTACTCGTTAACTAATGCATATAAACCAGTAATTTCAATTGTCGTGGCACAAGGACATCCTAAGCTATTCCCTAAAATCACAAATGAACCAAACATACTCGCTAGATTTGTATTTAATGACCAGTGGAAAAATGTAAACAAAGGGCCGTCTCTCCCCTCACTGATAATATCCGTAATTTGACGTAAATTCTAGCTTATTTCCCTCTGACAACACTTGAAACATGCTTATGCGTGAATGTCCTAACAATTTTGGTATTTATCACTAAATGTCCATAATAAGTCCATTATTAATGCATTCCTAAATGCGTGAAATCGCACAAACCTAGGCCATGTTTTTATTCTAGTGAAAAACCGTAGTGCATTATGGGTGAAAGCGGAATATTGAATACTATCTGGCAGTAATAACAATTGAGGAGCTTTGAACAAAAGCGCTCTGAGATATGGTAAGAGTTGGTGTTAATTGATAATTGACTTGGTAGAGCACAGAGGATGGCAAAACTAAGTGATGAAGGCGACTTGCGGTTATGCGTTGTCCTTGTGTATTTGAGCATCTAGAATTTATATTGTCTGTTGTGTGTTATTATTGTTCCATGCAAGACATTGAAGACAATCACAATTGATGAGGCTAAACAAATTACAAACCAGAAGGAGACACAAAGAGCAACTTTTATAATTATGTTAGCAGTACAAGGAGTTTACCTTGGTCTGCAAAGTCACCATGCCTTTCTTGTAAATTGATAACGTTGCTGGATTTTAGAAATTTAGATAATTCTATTTTTTTTCTTCCTGAAATGCTAAAAGTGCTCTTGTTCTGTGGAATACATCAACCTATGGAACTCCAAATATGCATGTATGTTTTGAAGGTTACCTGATACTGTATTATGGTACACTCTTCTTCTAATGCGAAAATGTGCACATTCCATCTTTTCAAATTATTCTAAATTGGCTAACATGGTGTACCAGTCCATTGTGTCATTGAATATGAAAAAATTAATTGTTATAACAAAGTTTTTTAAGTTGTTGCACAATTAAAATAACACTTGTGTAGAGTAGCGGAGGTTTAAAAAGGAAAAAAAAACGAACTGCATTTTACCAGAGCTAACCATGAAAATGGCCATCCTTTGTTTGTGCTAAATCTGGTCATAAATCAGGGTCTACTATACTGCACTTTTCCCCACCTAGCGAATCTCCCAACCTGTGGGTTCTAGTTATTTTGCTTACATATAGTTCCACAACATGATTGGTAGAATTGGAACCCCGAAACCGCTTTTTGGCCTCTTGAACCTGTTGTGTTTGACATTTATACAGCATTCGTATAGAGCTAAGAAACCCTATCAATATTGTTTTGACATTTCATTAACTGTTGGTGGCGATGGATACCCCACATTTTTTTTATAAAAAAGGTTTTTGTCATGGCATTTGATCAAGATTTTAATTTTTGAAATGAACTGCATGGAATGATTTGATAAATGTAATTGAGTAGCTACTATTGAGACGAGCAGTACATTTTAAACCCAGCAATAAATGGACAGACAGACGGATGAACACATATGTCGAATCGTCGATCACAGTAGGTTAAACTTAGGCCTACACCGTAGCCTACACGTATAGGTACAGATCCTTTGTTTGAATGATTGATTATTGACTGTTATAGATAGATAGATAGATAAATAGATAGATAGATAGATAGATAGATAGATAGATAGTACACCACTTTACCGTCAAGACCACTATTTTCGTACTCAACCGATGTGTTCTATTTCGATCAAGACTTAATTATTTATTGTTGTATATGAATATCAACAAACTGTCATGGTAACACATTCAAACAGTCATATTATTAATTCCTTTGTTTTGGTTCTGCTGTAATTTGTCACACTTATAGATACCTTTGAATTATTACTCGTTTGTCATATTTGTTATGCATGATATGAGTTATTAGATGTAACTTTCACCAGGGTAGCTGTTATTTCAGTGTTTAATGCCTTTTTAATCTTTTAACACTTAATTACTTTTTTCCTCTTAAAACGTTTGGAAGCAAACATTTTTTTTAGGAAAAAATGTAATGAAATTTATGTTTTCAATGAAAAAGCCATACATTCATGGTACGTTGCCTTGTGAACATTCATAAAAATGTCACTCACTGAAAACCGATAAATTATCATTATGTCATCATTGCGTGTTGCCTTTTAAATAGGATTTATTGTTTGATAACTTGATTTTATTTGTTGAAAAAAGTTCGTTGCGGTTTAATTAATCAACTATATATCGTCCAATAGCCAGGTGAAATGTCTTTATTGTATCAATGATACCGGTCTGAAGTTATATGACCAGATTTATAATAATAAATCTGATGGAATGATGAACTTCAATTTAGTACACAGCTTTGAACTCGGTGTCTATGCTGAGGCTAGTAAAAGACACCACCCATGGGGTAAATTTGTAACATGGTGTTGACTCCCAAGTCTTATCCAATCATAACGTTTGCCTCATGCAGCTGGTCATATAAGCTGACTAGGCTTCAGAGTTCAGACCCAGTGGCATTGAGTCATTGAACTAAGAATCGAACCTAGGACAAATAGAAAAGATGACAAATGCTTTACCGACTGTCTATCTAACTGATAGGTGGCGCCAACTGTGTGACCCTCGTCGTACCAACCCTGATCATCCATTTGATTCAAGTCAATCACAGATACAATGGCATGAATACACATATGTGCAACTTTTGATGATCTTGTTGGTTGTGTGGTCTTAGTAGCGAGGTGGTGTTAACACGAGGTAAAGTTGCTGATAAGATGACATGTTCTCTAGTTTTCAATGGTGGATTTCTCAGAATTAAGATTGTTCTATTTGTTTCAGTCTGATCGGAACAATTCACTAAGATCATCTAGTAATACCATCATCATCATAATTATCATCATAAGCTTAGGCTGTCTTTCGAATGATAGTTCTAGGGGTCAGGCATTTAAGAGAAGGGGGGGGGGGGGGGTTATTATTTTTGGCATCTAACACGGCTGCTCGGGAGAAGGGCGATGATGGATGATTCAGGCCGACGGCGCAACTGGCGGGCCACGGATGTCAACCCATCGACATTATCGTAATCCCCCAATTAAGGTCTTGCGCTCCCCCAGCCCATCACCTCACCAAACCTACACGAGCCAACACGACTCGCAAATTAACTTAAATTGACGTATCTCTCCACTTTCGACCCCTACAAAATTATTTCTTCCAAATTAAGCGCCGGTGGGGGGTATTTGCATTTTAAATTTTTCATCATTTGGGAATTTGTCACAGCCTAATGTGTAGTGTGACGGGCGGGGATTAAGGCAGCGTTGACTTAAGCCACATTGGATGCTTTTGCTGCCAGCCTCTCCTGTGATTCGCAGATCCCCGCCTGACTTCATTAAAAATTATGTGTAAGGCAGAAGATTGAGATATCAGGAAACTTGTCTTGGGTTTCTGTTCCACACAGAAGGGGCAAGCTTCCTGCATAAATCTCAAGGAACGCCACTGCAAGCCTTTAAACTGATGAGTATTGGCTTGTGTTGCTGCTGCTGTTGGGGATGGTGCTCTTGCTGTTCTATAATGTTGTTGAGAATGGTAATGAGTTCAAATCAACGACATCAGCCAAATTAAACCACACAATTTAAGCAGAAGAATAAGTAAACTTTTAAACCTGTTGGAATAAATAGTGTAAAATATCACTTTAAGACGATTATTAATTGTGACCACCTCGCCAATAAGACCAGTTAGTATGGTGTAATACAAATGTACCTAAATGTTGAAGTTTTACAGTACAAATTTATAGACTTAATTCAATCTTGCGGTCTTAATGGTGAGTTGTTTCTTATTATCAAGGCAAACTGGAATAACTAGGTTGTCATTTCAAGTGGGCTGTCGTTATTTTTATCATCTATTATGGGTAAATTTTGCTATTTGAGTACCAAAACGTAATTAAAATGAAACTGTAAAATAGTAGGAACGAATTGAGACCCCCTCGATGTTCAGACAAATTTTGTGTATTTTAGAAAATCAAAGGTGTCTCAATTTTGTTATGACTTCAACGATAAAGATCATCGGGAATTGAAATCACCTCGTATTAAAACCACTTTAGTGTTTCGGCATTTTTTAGGGAAATCATGGCAAATCTTAAAAGAGCCCTCTTTGACCTCTGACAGCCAAAAAGGTCTCAATTTTGGGATAGCCTCAAAATTATAAGAACCATCAAAGCAAAAAAAGAAACTTTGAGTTATTAATTGGTGACAACCACAAAATGGGGGGTCACTTTCATGATCCCAATATCCCCCATAAACATGTGATAAAAATCGTCGGGAGGAGACGCCCTCAGGGGGAGCCTCTTTGACCTCTGACATGACCTGGGTCACCGGATCATGTGACCTCATTTAGAGCCAAATATTCATAGATCCGATTCTCATGGTCATAAAACATCTGGACAATGACCAGGGGTATAATTCTGGACCCCTAGACTGTGATGCTGTGATATCTAGGTTCCATTTATGATCATCAGCGTGTTAGGGTCATTTCAACAGATGTTGGGTGGTGCTAAGGCTGGTTTGTCTCAACTGGATGTAAATCATAACGTGTGAACATGTTTATATATATATATATATATATTTTTTTTTTTGGTGTATATTCTTTATTGTCAATGAATGATTATGACTTAACTAACTTGGCTTAAAAACCACCTCACCTAAAAAGACATCCATACCATTAAAACCACCCAATTTCGGTTCCAATGTATGCTTGCTATTATGGCAGACGCATCTATGATTTATCAACGTTCGACAAATATTTAACGTTTTGTTCCTTAAATGACAAATTTATGATAAGATATAGCTTCCTGAAATTTAATCCAAGAATAGTGGGGGATACATGCATATTTAGTTCTAAAAGATCTTTTCATCAAAGGAGCTGTATCACTGCAAACTTATGACCTTGGTTTTTCCTCGAGGGCCTCGGAAATCTTCTGGAATCTAGGCAGGTTTTTTAGGCCTTTTTTTTTAGGGCCTAACTGGTGGAGCCCCCTAGTGGGGTCGTGTGTGTTTGATGTATGGTCTGGGAGGGTGTTGGGGCTGTGGCAGTGCCATGGGGGGACCAGGACATATTAGGAGCTCATTTGATCTTTGCGACCAAGCCAAGTCTTAAATCACCCTTGGGACTGTGATCAGATTAAAGCCCGCACCAGAGGTCGCCCTAGTATAGCCGCAAGTGACCCTGGGTAATCCCCCACGGCACCCCTCGTGCCGTTTCGCGTCTCTATTGCTATGGAAACGCTCTTAACATATTGTTTTTAATTTGACGAATCATTCGTGGCGCTCGACCCCACTGCCCCCTTAGCAGCCTCTAAATTCTACCTCGGCCATTTCTCTGTCACTCTCCCTATTCTGTCTCTACTTCAAGTCCTTCTTGGGGACTATAAGCCAAAAAGTGACTGCGTTTCTGCCCTCTCAATCTCATCTCCAAACTTGAGACACTAACTTCCCCACTTTTACATGCCATGTATTTCTAAACTATATCATCAACATTAAACAATTCACATATACAAAATTATGAGGAAAATATATATAGCATAATATACAGCTATTCAGATGTATGTTTATGAAGCATTTGATTGGCGTCGTCAGCTCAATTATAATGACGTTCCTGTTTAAATGTGAAACCGTAATTGTGAGATATTAATGCAGTTCATTATTTGCTGGGTCAAGTAAAAGACCCCATTCATGGGGTAAACCTGGTGTAGACTCCCAAGCCGTATTATCTTTTCATTACATCCGCCTCTCTGCCCTCTCAGGTCTGCAAACTTAAACTGCTGCAGCCCAGTAGGATTAACCGATGTAAAACATGGTTAGTTGATGAATCATTTTCCGAAAGAGGCGCCAAACATATTTATTTATTTATAATTCATTTTACTTTTTTTGTACAACTCAGCTGATAAGGTCGACTCCTACACGTTGTCATCAGTGATGCTGCTATATTGTAGGTGATAAATATATATTAATTTATGCTATCGGCATTTGTCAATAAACTAAACATTATTTTACATCACCACACAAGTACAAAAAATTGGGGGGAAAAGTACATTAAAATCGAAAAGTGATGAAAATTTACTAAAAAGGCATTTTTGTATAGGAAAGTGCAATGCACAAAAAGGGGAAAAAAGAGCAGACTATTAAATTTTCCACACTGCATAAATCCAGCAAAATGAACATCAATGAGTGACTTTGAATTGGATTTGGCCTCAATCAATCATATGGGCAAAACATTTTGGTCTGGGGGCAATAAAGTTGATTTCTACCAATGACAGTCGTCATAATGATCATGAAAACGTTTGACTGCCCTCTACTGACACTAAACTTTCTTTACATGTGCTGCATAGTTGATTAGCTGGAATAAGCTGTTTGCTTATGATTCGGCTGTTGGAGGGAGACGACAAGGATGCGCACTTTGCCAAGTTTTATGAGCAATTCACGGTGCCCTTTCTGATAAATCGATGTTTTGGATTTTATGTTTTTTTTTGTTTTGTGTGAATAGTACCAGGGACGAATAAGTCATATAAATGCTAAATTTATGACATTACAAAGCAATGAATTAGCAATTTGCGGACATTTAACTCCTATCAATAGTTGTTGTTTGTGAGTGCTCGTTTGAGTTAAAATGGCAAGGGGGAAAGTACTTGGTATGGTGTTGTCACCAATTTTATTTGATGAAGATTGATAGTACATGTGATGGGCAGCAATCCAGGCCACAACATCTACTACATCAGATGATAAAATACTCTTTGCAAGCCAAACACTGCTGATGATGGTGCTGTTGCTGCTGCTGTTGCTGCACTCACTGATACAAGACATTCAGTCTATCCTCTCCTGAAGGTCATTTTGCAATTAAAACCACCGACCATTAACTTTGCAGCAGGGTGGTCTAGTGGTAAAGGCATCTGGACACTGTATTTTCGGAAGTCACTTGGGTCGTGCTTTAGACGTTAAATTAACTGGGCATAACTGCCATCAGTGTGGTAATACTGTATGTGTCACATTGAGCAGATACCAATATTATTCTTGTCATATCTAAGATATTTACTGAATACAAGTATCATTTGATTATTCTCATCTAACTTATGACTTATTCGTCTCTGGTACTAGGCTAAAAGATTGTCATTTTAAGCTCATCATTTATAAAATGGTGAAATAAACGAAAGAGTAGATTTTGAATTCAATACAATCCAATTGTTATAATTCAAAGTCAAATTAGTTTTACTTAACAGGATGGGTATATATTTAGGAGCAAATTGTTTTTGAGATGAGGCTTATTAGACAAATAAAAAGTATATGACAGATAAACGATGCATTGAGGAAAAACAATTCAAAGAAAAACGTTAAAATTATAATACCACATCACCACAGTTGATGGTCCCAATATTGAGGATCCAGTCTGCCCATCCCTGGTGGTCTGGGGGTGGCACGCATAATGACATTTAGAAAAACCAATAGAGAAACAGCCAAAGGCAGTGGCACCACCTAAATGTGATTTCTGGGCTAAAGTGGCGAGATTTCCTATGTGCCACAGGTCCTCCTGTGCAGGCCTAGGCCTATCAAAAAGAAACCAGGGGCAGAGTGAGAAATCAAATTACAAGACCAGCAGCCCTGCAACTCTTCCCCCGGGCATATTATCCCTTTCTCATTAGCACTTGGTTTCCGGACGCTTCAAGCTGTCTTTGGGGGGAGGGTCCTTCTGCTGCTGCCACCGCTAGGGGGCAGTGTCCTGTAGTTCTTATGCACGGCAAAAGAGGGCGGTACCGACACCCGTTGTCATTTATTCGAAGTCACGTTGTAGCTGCTGCAAGTGAAGCTTAGATCCTGACGTTAGTTGTCCCAGGAAAAGGAGTGGAGGGGTGGAGGGGGGGGGGGGGGTATTCCACCCTCCTCTTTCTGTTTGCTACTCCGATTCAACCCTTTTGCTTTACCCCGCACCCCATACCCCTGGGCAATTTAAGCCGACACAGCGGCCAGAATTAAGTGCGAGAAGCTGACTCAAATAGAATCAGTTAAAAGCTGCTCTGCCATTACTCCGGAACTAATTACGGTTTCATTGACAAAGAGTGTTCACTGGGTGTTCACGGAGGGTTCACAAGATGTCCCAGCGTCACCGAAACGTCATGAGGTGCTGCGTCACCGTCACGAGGCTGTGCCGTGTGATTTCATTCCAAAATGCACGGGCGCGCTTCCTTAAATGGTTGCACACTTTGATCACCTATAAAAGACAAAAAACCACAGAGTATTTCCCCCACCCCCCCCCCCCCCACTTATCCGAACCCTTGATTACAAGACCAATGTTGATTCACCAACAAGGCACCCACAAAACCTACAAATACTCTTGAAAACAAGACAATGGTCAACTGACTCAACTCCAACCAGGTAACCAAAACATCAGCCAATTTGAAAGCCATAAACCACCAATTAATCCAGTCAATATACACCACAAATTGCAATAGAAATTCTTTTGCTGCCAAATTGCTCTAAAAGGTCAATAGAATGAAATATGAAAAGTCCTCCTAAATCAAAGAATTGGAACATGCCCAAATTTGCATACATTCATAATGGCCACACAGATCCTATTACTAAAATTTCTTGATATTCATTTGTTATCTTATTATATCACTATTCCTGGTTATTTTTAAATTAATTGTGTTTAAGGATAATTTAATGCATTTCAGCACACTGTGGTACTTATATGTATGCAATATGTGTAAATTATTTCATTTCTTAAGTATGCTTCTAAGTATAAAAAATATACTTTACAATGAAATTTGACCTTGATTGATACTGTAAACATATTACCCAGTATATGTCTTTCCCTAAAATAAGTTACCCAAAATAAGACCCATGTTCTTTTCGTTTTTTTAGTCCATGCTTATAATTACGACAAATTTGCATTTGTAGTGTTAAGTGGAGCAGTAAAAAGAATCCTGGATAAAACTGTATGGTCTGCAGAGAATACATAACTGACAGAGGATGTGAGGATATTAGTAAAGCCTGTGCGGCCAGGGGTTTTGAGATTTCTACTATACATGGTGATCACTATCTTATTGGAATCAGTTAGCAGTCAGAAATTTAAGAGAAAGAGCTCAATGCAATTTATTAGCAACATTTCTATGATCCAAAGTCTTGTATTTCTGTTTTATAGGTTGCCTTGGCACTCCTAATTATATAAATGTGTCCAAACTGTTTAGTTCTTTAAAGTTTGAACATTCCAGTGGTCACCTTTTTGAAGATAGCTGAAAATTAGTAGTGAAATTTTCCCTATCTCCACGATTTCCCCATCAGCTCGAAGAAGATTTTGGTGTCTTCTTTTTTTTGGTGGCTGGATGAGGTCTGCTGCCGATAAAGGACTAAGGTCACATTAATGTAGACGGTACATTAGGGATTTTTAGTGGCGGATGACCACTATATTGAAAAGCTCCGACGACTATCAGAATCATAAAGTACCGTATCATCAACAATCTATGTATTTTGATTAATTTTACGGCAAGCAATGAGTTATCCTATGTTTAATAAAGTATATTATATTCTATTCTAATCTATTATTTTATTCTATAGAAAATAACGGAATATGATTTGAATTTCTGTATATTGTTGACCATAGCACAACTTTGTATCATAAGTTCAATAAAATTGTGATTGATTTTGGAACATATTGTAAATTATGTCAGGTTATACAGATCATGTGATTTCTTGGTACATACTTGGGTTGTTTGATAAAATTGTTGGATTAGCTCTTGTTTAAAAATAATGTGTAAACCCCCTCCCTTTGATGGTGAGGGGGGGGGGGGGGTTATCCTCCTCAGTACCCCCTTCCCCCTTATACATGCATGAGATATATATACAAGATTATTTAATTGGATGTGGTCATCGTTCAGGCATCTCTTCAAATGTTACTTTTATTCAGGATGACAATCAAATAAACTTTTGATATTGCTGTATGAATGAATAGATGATCTAGAAATGTGCAATGTAAAATAATGTGTGTGAAGCAATTTACTTAACGACGTTTTGCAGTATTAGGAACAGTGAATCTATCCCAGAACTTGTTGTGATAAACATTTGTGATATGTTCCATTCTGCATGTATAGTCTCAAAGAATGTTAAGTTTAGTGCTGAATAAATTTATTGCATTTATTAATGTTAGGAAATGGTAAAAACATAGTATGTTACATACATCTTTGTTTCGATAATTGTTTCGAAATTTCACTGAGTATATGTCAATATTACATAATTATTTCATATAAAAACCTTTAACACCATATATGAAACTGTCTCAATTACTTTTGAAAGAAAATATGATGGTAGAGGAGCTTTTTTATTCCAAATATGGGAAGCTTTTGGCATTGAATCAGAGCTAAAATGGGAGAAAATAATGCATTTGGTGGCCACTTTGAATTTATGCAAATTAGGGCATGTTCCAATGTTTTGATTTAGGAGGACTTTTTATATTTCATTTTATAGACCTTTTAGAGCAATTTGTCCGAAAAATAATTTCTAATGAAATTTATGGTGGGTTGCCCCACTATTTTTCATAGATTGGCTGGACCAAATAGACGATTTCATTTATTAGCAATCTTGAGTTAGTTTTGACTTCACACCCTTGGTGCAAGTTATGATGGTATTAATGTCGAGGCAGTCTTACTAGCGAATGGATTTATGTGTGTTCTTTTGTTGACGAAGTGACATCTATAGCATAGGCATAATATTATGTAATAGAATAATCTACATTTAATAAATTTCTTTTACAAGGGTGTGACAAACTAGTGCAGGGTGTTATAAACCTGTCATTTTCAAGGTTACGTTAATCTGCAATACATCTTGTATGATCTAACATCCATATATGCAACGTCTGTTCCATAGGCGAAGGAGGTGGGGGGGGGGGGGGGGGGCAAGTGTCCAGGAAAGCCAAAAATTCGGGCAAAAAGTTGAAAAATTCGGGCATAAAGGGGTGCTAATAAAAGCCTTAAAATTCGGGCAAGATGACCTTTGCCCCCCCCCCCCCCCCCCAAAGAAAGGTTCCTCCTACGCCTATGGTCTGTTCAACTATGTACAACTGGCAAAGTTGAATAATAAACCAAATTACCTCTTTTGATATACAAATCAACTTTTAAATGGAACCCCACAATTCGCCCAGGACCAACTGTATAGAAAATAACAATACTTTACTAATGGGGCCTGGATTTTGGTTTCCACTGTATGGTAACATGTTGGGCATAGTTAGACCATGGAGTCACTAGTGACTCCATGGTTAGACCAAACTTATTTACCTTTAAGATCATCCAAGCTGCAATTTAGTGTCATCGTATTCCACTGAACTTTACCTATATATATTTATGGGCACTTCGCCAGTGAAATTTGTCCCAACAGTGCATGGTTGAATGGCGAGGTTCCACTGATAATGATATTTCAGAAATGTCAATAATATATTGCACATTATAAGAAATCAAATTAATGGCAAATCCAACCAACCATTGTCACTTTCATCACTGATGTCTTATACATGCATTCATCATGGCTGTGTATGAATCATGCATTAAAGGTCTTCACCGAGACAGATAAAATATCAGGACTGGTCGAGTCTGAATGGAAATGAAAAAATGATGGGGGACAGAGTCATGTGTTGTCCAGATGTAGGGGGTCAATCGGGCGGAAGGAAGAGCCACGTAGCACGTGCTACTTCAAAAGGACACGTGACTTGTGCGTCACCGGAAGTAGCATTCGACGCTTGATTTAGCGCCACCTATTGAGGAAGTGGGGCAGCTCGTGGTGATCGGTCTAGCGGAGCAAATTGAAGCAGTTGAGATTGGTGCTTGCCACTAGAGGGCAGCAAAATATCCTGTCAAGGCTGAAGTTTGTCTGACGTTTGTTTGACGTTCGTCTGACGTTGTTGCTAAGCGCTGTCTGCCCTTGTCAACTGGAATGCCAAGTCAAAGGAGGGAGGATTCTTTCAAAGGGGTAGTGGGGGGATCTTGATGGGGGCAGATCGGCAGTATTCGGCAAAATGATAATTACAGTTTGGTTGCAACATCTGTGATATTTTTGATATTCATATGTTCAAGAATCTTGATGAAAATTTAAGAAAATAGTGGCACAACATAACCAGTTACCTATTTGAGCCATTTGCAGACTTAAGTTATCATTTTGAGAAATATGAAACATACGGACATATAACTGGTTAAGAAACAGACTACCAATTTAATCGAATATATCAAAAACATCGTGTGTTTAATGCCAATGTTAACATTAGTATGGCGTGTTAACGAGCAAGACAGAATTGTTTGAACTTCATGCAAAACGTATAGGACATACCCAGAATTTGATTTCTGGTGGAATGAATAGTAATTGGTGGTGCCTTATACTCGGTGTCTGTATGCTGGGGCAAGTAAAAGATACCACCTATTGAACAAGTGTGTAAGCTGGTGTGGAATCCAACCTTATCATCTCATCATTACGTCAACCTCTCGTAGCTGGTCATATAAACTGCCTAAGCCTGAGACCTGGATCATTGAGACTGGATAATACACAAATACAATGAAATGCCAGTTTGATGTTCGCTAGTTCTTCATCTTAAGTTTTTATCTGCTCATGATATGTTCTTAAAAATGTATTGATGGTTCCAAATTAACAGCCTGGTGTTACTTGTGAAGAAGAACTCAGAGGAAAAACTTCAAGATAACTCCAGAAAGAGCAGAGCAAAGGGGTAAAGTCATTCAGGGCAAACCGTGACGTCGCACTAACGACGTTGGGGGTTAAGACCTTCTTTGAAACCTCCCTCTAGCGGCAAGGCAAGGAATCAGATAGCTCCCCCCCCCCCCCCCAGCACCATCATCGTTCGATAAAATCCTGAGGCGAGAAAATTTGACATTGAATTGAGTCGGGATTGAGACCAGCCAAGCATGGTAGTGTCTTGCAGTCAAGCCATCAAGCAAGGCATCAGACAAGCAACCATGCAAGGAGTCGACAGGTCATGTCTTACGTCGTCTCACTGATGTTGTGGTTGAAGCAGCATCTTGAGTTTTCGTTTTTAAGGAACCTTGCTATTGGGACCCCCTTAATGGCATATATACATGATACATTCAGACCCGCTTATAATAACGAACTATTCGTGTTGTCCTTGTTATAATGGACTTTTGTTATACTAGACTTAATTTCACGTTTATAGTTGAGAAGTAAGAATTCTCACATTTCAGCTTCCGATAGCGTGCTTGTTATAGAAGGGTATGACCATATGGTATACTGGAAGTGATACCACAAATTGTGTGGTTGACAGATGAATTGGCAAGATTAGACATAAGTTCAAGAAATGGACCAAACGATATCACAGAAGATTAAATTTTTGCATAGTGAGGTGTTCTATGTTGTGAGGTGAATTTTTATGGCGGTTGTTGGGTTTATATGTGAAGTGATGTTTATTAGTGAGATGGTCTTATGGGGGTTGGTGCCAATTGTAATTTCACGGCAGATGCTGTTCTCTCCTCCACCTCTGGCTGCCCTCTCCTGCTCACCCTCTAGCTCTCTCTTTCCCTCTAGAATTCATAACTCCCTCATTGATCTGTGAATTAGGATTTAACCTGATTTCCCACGGAGGAGAGAGGACTCAGCAACTGCCAATATGATTTGAGCGCAAGATGATTGCTTGCTGAATGGGCCTCGTCTTTGAATCTTGTTACCACGGTAACAGAATTAATGCTGGCTGCCGCCGACAAATTAGGTTGCAGTTATCGAATCAAGAGATGCGACAAGTGACTTCTGTGGAATCGTGGCTGAACCTCAGCTCGACCGCTTCGTTTTCGAGGCAAATGGAAGCTTCGTTAGATCGTCTGCTGCTGATGCTACATCTGAGGCGCCATAACAACGCCACAGACAACGTCTTAGACGGCGTTGCCACCGTCCTGGGTAGCGTCGCGCGCATCGTTCTAGCGTTGCACGCAGCGTTATGGCTAGGAGGCACTGTTAAATATTGGCTTCGTCAGTGGCGCCACACAACAGCCGTCCTAGAAACGCCCAAGGAATCTTTACTCGCAGAGGCCAGAGGCAATTAAATGTGACAAGTTTAATGGTGTTCCTGATTTTTCCCGAATTAGTGACCATTATCTGTTTAATTTCATTGAGGCTGTGTCAGACGTGGAGGTAATTCCGCAGCCGTTGGGAGGCGCGCGTGACGTTGCAGTGGTGGCGCCGGCGTCGTTCTTTGTGCTGCCACTTCCGGGCAGACGACGTGGCTAAATGCGTCGTCATTTCGTCCTTTTCATCGCACAGAAGCCTCTTCTATTTGATTCGTGGCCATCACGGACCAGGAGAGCGTAATTGGTCGTAGGCCGGTGCCTACTGTTTGCGCTGCTCTCCCCTCCCCTGCCCGTCGTATTTATTTTTGTCATTAAATGGAATTGACCGCTCTTGATGGGCCCGGCCGTGATAAATTAACTTAGTCCGCTAGGCGAGTACACTAATAACGCAAGCGCACCCTGCGATGTCAGTAGTGTTACTGTTGGTCGCTACTGGCAGCACTGTGGCGCCTCAGTGAAAAGCAGACGAACTTACATTAAGCAGACAAGATGTGTTTGTTGTGTTTTGGGCGCGCCATCAAGATCTCTTTCTAAATATGCGCATCACGTGATCAAATTGGTTTAGGATGACAGCCGCGCCACGCTGCGGCGGACATAATCAAAACTCGCCGCGTCACAGTGCTGTGACTTTAATGGGCAATAACAAATATTATATGATTATGGGCCTTGGCAGAGCACTAAGTGGAATGATGATCTTTTCCCGTCTGTAAGAGGGGCCCGCAGCCGGATTAATTCGCATAACGATAGGGGACAAATTAGATTGGGAGTTTGATGGAGTTAGCTTCCTTCGACATGCGCCGTTATTTTGGGCTGGGGGAGGTGCAGTTTGCTTCAGCGTTGGGCATAACGCTTAACCCGACAATGATGTTGACTGGCCGGTAGACAGCCGCCGATTCATCACCCGCCTCCAAAGCACAATCCACAGCGCCAGCCATTAGTCAGATTAGCGCCCAGCTAAAAGCCTTATGATATTATTTACCTATTCATTAAATTTACCGGGGGTTTTTCGCGAGCCCGACACGCTGACAGCCGCTACCGTATTCAATCAGCTCCCGCCATTCAGATGGTAATCGTAAAAAGTGCATCGCATGGAATGTGATAAACACAGATGAGCGGCTTTATCTGTCACAGCTGACTCCGCTGTCAGCCATAATGCCATAGCCTCACTGCAGCCTAAAAAATGGATGCAAGAGAGGTTACGCTGACCAAAAACTTTAACCTTTGTCATCCCATCTATAACAGAGCTCAGGAAATCTCGTGAAGGTAATCCCCATCATAGCGAAGCGTTCCTACAGAGACGGCTGCCTTAAGACAGGGAACTAAAGGCATTACTTGGGACTGCGGGATGTCGTTTGGAATAAATTTCTGAGGCGAATATCAGAGCAAGACGTCAGATCAGCGATGAAGGCAGGCTTAGGATCTTAAAGATCCCCAAAGCTGAGTTGCTGCTGCTGTTACTGCTGATGTTGCTGATGTTATAAGGGAGCTCGAAGCCCAGGAAAACCTGTCTATGAATTCACCATCATTGCTCCTAGACCCCCCCCCCCTCTTTCTCCCCCCCCCCCCTGTCCCTTACAAGCTAGTCCAATAATCCCTTCCCCCTAGTCTCGTCTGTCGCGATTTCGTGTCCCTCGTTTCTGCGGAAATGTGGAAATCCCCCTAGGATCATGACTGGCGAAAGATGGCGCTGGATCAAACAGCAGCATCCTACGATAACGCTTGTCATGACGTCAGTTCTACGTCGTTGACGACGTTCTGGGATTACGACAAGACAAGCCAAAGGACACGGCATCAAACTGGCTCTGCGAGACGGCTTTGCAAATCTCCATAGCGCTCCCAGCAAAAACAACAATTACAGATTCCTGTTGCTGTCTCAGCCTCTGTTTCTACTATGAATTGCCACCACTGGATTTATAGATAATAAGTGAAATCTTTCAACAGAAATCCCATTGTGAACTTGAAGATATGTGGAGGTGGGGGTCATGGTTAGAATGGTCAGTTTGGAGGGTAGATGGGAGAGGCAGCTGTAATGATGAGATGGTAGAACTGAGTCCACACCATGTCAGACATAATATCTAAAACGCAAGGCTACCCAGCTTTGAATAGTGATTTAGAATGATGGCCATCTAACAAAAGTTTATTTGCTGCTGAATCTCAGGTTAGAAAACTTCCCATTTGTCAAAATTTACTTATTATCTAAAGTAGTCAAATATAGCTCAGACAGAAAACCATTTAACACCAGTCAGTAAGTCACTCGGTAAGTCTCTCGTTAGTCACTCAGCAAGTCACTCAGTAGGTCAGTCCGTAAGTCAATCAGTCAGTCAGTCAGTCAGCACGTCAGTCAGTTAGTCAGTCAGTCAGTCAGTCGCCTTTCATGTCTATAGAAACTATAATTATTACTATCCTTTAACTGTGAGTGTTTTTAAAAATAACACTTGAAACCGACTCCAATCATAAATACAGTCAAATCTTTTCTAGCGGACACCTGTAATGAACGACCACTACATTGCAACCTTCATAGTTAAACCCCTCTAGGAAGCGGCCACCTGATCTAAATGACCAAAATTTTAAATTCCTTTGGGTGGTCGTTTAAAACAGGTTTCTCCTAATTCCTGAATGCTTCAATTGAAACTCTTCCCTTAAGCCAGCATTTGCATTGCTTGATGTCTTATTAACATACCATGCGTGCTTCGTTTAGCTATGATCATGAACTTGACGTGGGGGATCAATGAGCTAGTGGATAGCGGCTAGAACTGCTTGACCAGTGGCCAGTTTATCATGAGACGGTGCTGTCTTAGGGGGCCATCCTTCATGCAACTGAGCTTTGGTCCTGTCCATGGCGTCTCTTTTGTTCTCTTCATTATTTTCTAGCTCCTTGTGATTCAGGGCATGTTCAGGGGCCGACAACTCTGTCGAAAATCTTCCCCCTTCAATTTCGCACTTGGTTGCCTTGGCGACTATCTATCGACCAAGAGCGGCCATGCGACTGACGAACGACCCTCGTTGCATGAAGAGTCAAATTAGCCCCGACAAAACATCCTTTCTCAAAGATGCACTGTGTAATCTTTCTTCTTGTAGTTTTAAGTCATTAATCTTAATGGGGTCATGCATTTGATTTAACCTAACTTAAAGTATCCTTGGTCCTCTATTTTCATACTGGTCTCAACCTTAGTTAACTATATGACCAGCTGCCAGAGGCTGACGTAATGATGAGATAAGGCTTGGGGTCCATACACCTCTTGAGGTACCATTCATCAACAGCTGAAAAAATTAAAAAACCAACAAAAAAGTGACTGAAACTTTATCTTCACAGAGCAACAAGAGAAATGAACGCTAGAGCGCCATGCATCAACGTTTTCTCGTCAATGCACTGACCCATGCTGAGGCAGCAATCCGTCCCGCCCTGATCATGTTGATTTGGACACTCGATTGGGAGGGGTTAACAGCCCGTGAACTACAGCAGCGCCCCCTCATCTGCACGTGCGAAAATGGGCACTTCCTGTTTGGTGGCCTGATCTTGTCAGTGACCTTGCAAGTGCAAAATGTTTTCGATCCTTTTAAATAATATCCACAAATATTCTTTTATAATGCATGACATTGTGTATTACAACCATCGTTTTTGCAAAAAAAGAAAAGTGTCATAATGTACATACTGTAGGCCTATTCCTCGATTTTGAGGTCTACTTAGTGGGTCCTAAAATATTTTTTTGTCACATTAAAAAGTTCAAAAGTTTATTTAAAGATCACTTAAGTGATTCCCAACGGTGTTTTTTTTTTGATTTTTTTTGTTTTTTGAGGTTACATTTTATGATAATTATAATATCACGTTTTCAAATTATGTTACTCAAAATTAGCGTCATATACGATAATGAGTGTACTAAAGATAGTAAATCTTATATGCAACGGAATGTGAAGAATATTGAAACAAGCATTAATTTGATTTGTGTGTTGTTAACTGTTACTCAGACTTCAGTAAATTTGTAATAAATATGACAAAAACACAAATGTTTTATTGCGTGAAAAGCTTCAATGATAAATGCGTTATGTAGAAATTTTGCAATGAAATTTTTTTATATTGCTCCATCCAGCACCTAATTTTGATACGTCGCCAGTAACAGCAACATTTATGATTCTAAAACTGGAAATGTCAAAGACATATACCAATTTACAGTTTATGGATTTTCTGATACAGCTTAACGTTGAATGTTACATACGTGAAAAAATATATGCTTGTCGTGTAACTGGAGAAAAGCAATAAAATTATTATGTACTTGAAATGCAATTCAACAATATAGGCTATATGTCACATTTATGTGCAGTGAAATCCCGCAATTAAGACCACCCAAAATTAAAATAACCTAGATTTAAGACGATTATATGAATCCATAAACTGCGATTGTAATGTTGGAATTCTAGAATTAAGAACATCTCGATATTAGGAGACTGATTAAGAAAACTAGTTTCCCAGGGATGGTTTTTACTATGGGGAGTCATTGTAGTAAATATGAAGAAAAGCTATATTTAATGTTAGAAATCTTATCTTATCAGTGGTGCGCTGATTATTGTCTCAAAGTATGCCTGGATGGTATAAGATCATATATATATATATATATAATATACTTGCAAATGAAGTAGTGTCATTGTCCTCACTTTATCTCACAATAATGCAGTGTGAGCATTTTGTTTCCACCAGCATAGTCCGGTGAACATTCACAATGAAAATAAAATTCTGGAAAATATTGTCTGTGATACAGAGGAAATAATATGCAAAAATATGTACACAGCGGTCATAGTTAAATTTTTCAAACATATAGATGTCTATAGTATTAGTTGCTGGTGATGTTTCCGGAGACTTAATCATTAATCCAATATCTTATATGAACCAGTCTGTATTATTGAATAATTGAAAATCACCTATTTTCGCCAATTGCAGGAAACATAAACACACACAGGAAATGTAGTGTAAATACGTGTAGACATTTTATTTGAAAAGGAAGCTAAATATCAATAGTCTTAACTGCTCTTTTGTTTTGTTACAAAATTTTATAAAAGTAAGTTTTCCTTTCTTTCAAAATGTCCAAAAGCTACATTTGTGGTTGTAATTTGTGCTACCACGACAACTGAGCTTCGCATTGGGGTAGAGAATTACAGGTTATTTGAACCGCATCAAAGATACATAGTTTGGACAGCTCATATATGATCATTTGTTTAGCAGGCAATGCCAGACATAATGATGAGTTGATAAGGCTTGAGAGTCTGGTGGCCGAGGAGTACACTTTGCGGTCTCCTGGTTTTGTGGGGAGACATGTATCCTTCGCACCACAACATTTCCAATTTTCGCACCACAAAAGTTATCAACTTTCTCCCCAAGAAACTACCAACTTTCGCCCCAAGAAACTACCAACTTTCGCCCCAAGAAACTGCCAACTTTCGTACCACGAAAGTACCAAATTTTGTACCACAAAAGTACCAACTTTCATGGTACGAAAGTACCGACTTTCGTACCACAAAAGTTACCAACTTGCCCCCCGAACAGGCAGTTTTAGTTGATTATCTCCGTAAATATTGGACGTACAGAGATTTTATGCAAATCCACGGATACGGAGTAACGGACAATAAACAACAGGTGCCCAAGTCTCATCTCATGCGGTCTGGGAGCCTGTGTATAGGCGCTCTTATCTCTAGATATATTTTATCTAGAATAATGGTTAATACATTTTTAGAAATTTTGTTTCTCATGCTCTTAGTTGAGTTTTTAATATCGTATTTCTACAGGTTTTAATTTGTGTACATACCAATAATCTTTTAAATCATAAAAATTGCGTTTTGCACGGTTGTCAACTCAAGATTGTACTAAAACTAAAGACTGTAGAAATAGGATATTACTAAAACTAAGAGAGAAAGACATCACCCTCTAACATAGACTTCCATTAGTCGCTGGTTGATTTATTGGATACCAGCCATAGGTATACCTACATAATACACACCTGAAAGGTTTCTTATAGATGGTGTATGGGAGGAAGAGGAGGAGGAAGAGGAGGAGGAGGAGTTACTCTTCCAAAGGTGCATACCTGTAGTTAATTAAATTAGCCTTCACTTTCGTGGTGCGAAATATTATGATTTTACTACAGCTTGAGTAGGCTGTTAAGATGATGTGAAACTTCGAATTGAAGTTTGCTCAAAGTGAAGAAATGATTACTTGCAAGTAAGAAGCAAAAAAAAAGGGTTTTAGGTGACAGAACAAAGAAGACGGGGGATAGAGAGTAATTTTTAATGAAAACAAATGACAAGGGGCTTCCTGGTGGAGTTGCTAGGGAAACGGCAGTCTAAATCAGGGCCATTTAGGATGTGCTTCAAGACATGAGATGAACCTGTTGTCAGAGGGGACACAGGCGGCAATTGTGAAGGGCCAGCCTAATAGTAGGCCTAATGGTGATTGGAGAAATGGCGGGAATTTGCCGTTGCGGAAGACTGTTAGGGCAAAGCAGACGACACCGCGGCAAGCGCCCATAACGCCTTCCGAAACGTCGCTGCAGCTGTTGTCGTCAAAAGGTGAGCTTTGATTTATGTGTTGCTGCGGAATTACTAGGAAAGTTCACAGGAACAATTGGTCCTCTAGCAGTAGCACTAACACTACCCAACTTCCTCAGAATAACCTTCTGACATTGCTAAGAGAGGGCACTTGTTTCGCACGAAAACTAGTAGCGCCACCAGGCGTCTGTAGTTCTAGACCGGAAATGGCGCTCACCGTTCCCCTCCACTGCAGCATTTTACAGGACCGGAAGTAGCAGAAACGCTCCCCTAAGATGTAATAAAGCATGGCATGCGATATTGAGATAACGCTTCCGAAAAGCTTCCGATATGCAGCAGGAGTGATCGGTTACAAAATGGCTAACCCTTCATGTTCACGACAGCATTAATTCGGCTAACGACCGCCAGGTTTCCTTTGCTGCAAAATCAGCCGGTCGTAACGAGATTCTGGCATCGGCGAACCCTACTCATTTACGGTGCCGTCCAGTGATGCGGTTGGATTATTCATGAAGTTGATGGGGCCCTAACATGACTATTGGCAGCAGGTGGTTTTATTCGCCTCACCTGAGACCCTGCCTGGTAAATGTGATCAGTGGAACACCAAGATCATTTACAACCAAAAAAGAACCTGCCAGGATCATGTATGATTCAGAGTAAACGTCCATGTGATAGTTTGCTGTGGTGATAATTTCCAAAGTAGCAAAAAAAATGAACAGGAATTAAAGCGACAAGTCAAATCCCAACCACTTCTGTTTAAAAATACCTTACTGCAACAATAAACATACACTTTATTGTTTGTTCAATAAAATTTATTTTTTTTACTCAAATTTGTGGTCCAAGATAAACAACAGAAATTACAATAAAATTGTGACAGAGGTGCCTTTAGCAGTTAGAAATTTGGGATTTGACTTTTTGCTGGCATTTCTGTGCGTTTTGTCGTGCTGCATGCTGTGTCATTTCATATGGTCCTCATAGCAGAGTGCTCTTGACTATGATGTGGTCTTAATATTGTTGTGATCTTTATTGTGAGGTGGTCTTAAAGTGGGGTTCAAATGTACTCCTAATCATCTTGCAAATGCTGGTAAAAATCTTTGGCAAATTGTCAGAATTCGAAGTAGCGTGTCTGTCCTAAATTTATCAATAATAACCAATAACTCTACACGCGTAACGAGTCCTTAAAAAATTCGGTAACAAACGCATAAACAATGTGGATTTAAGTGGCCACAGCGTGGAATGAGCATCCACGAACAGCAACAAATCATTTGGCCGGAGGCCAAGCCTAAAAACCGCACGACTGAAAATGACACTAATTATTTATGCAACAGAGCCATAACTGTGACTTGGAGCGATAGAAATACATCAATTTGTACATGGTGAAGCCCACTTGTCCACAATTGCTGTTCATTGACTGTTCAAGAAACTAATTTAGTGCTCACGCCGCCATTTATCACAATAGAAAGCAAAACACAAACGATAGGACACAAACAATTAGCTGAGCTGTTATTAGCTTGTCAACGAACCTATACGTTAGTACCCCAGTATACTCAACACCGGCCAAATTGTCCATTATCTTACACAGCAAAAGCACTTAAAATTCTATTGTTGATTCTCACTCCACACTTATGCTATTGTCTGGTGCAACTGTTAGGGGTCAACAAGCCGACCATAAAGTGATTATCAGCCAAAAATAATCAATTTTACTGGATTTTAATAAGCCACCAATACAAAGGCTAACTAGGTGCATAATATATATCCGGTGTTATAAGCAAGTACTCTGTACAGTAAAGCCTCACTTAAAGATTACCTCTCAGTCAAAAATAATATACCATTGTACAGTCTTTTTTTTTATTTCATTGTTTTTTTTTTCTTGTATTACATTGTTTGGTGTAATGTTGTGTTGTATATTAACAGCACAGACAATTAGTGGTCTGACGTTACAATTCGTCATCTGAACAGTCAGTTATAGAGGAAGATGCAATGATGAGATGATAAAGCTTTTTTAGTCAATAGATTAGAACCTCTAATGAGGCCACACCACTAACAAAGCTACAAGTCAATGAATCTTCCCTTTGATTAGGCTCATTTGGGTTAATTTTGTCGAAAGCTACCACTGTAGTTAGGTCACATAACAATTCCACTGGGAAGATTTCAAATCCCCATATTTTAACGAAGTCTAGATTTTGATCAATTTTGCCTTGCAACTACTACTACTACTACTGCTGCTGCTGCTGCTTCTGCTAATGCTACTGCTGCAGCTACAACTACTACTACAACTACGACTACTACTACGACTACTACTACTACTACTGCTACTGCTACTGCTACTGCTACTCTTATACTACTCTTCACGGAGATTCAAATTCATTATCGGAATGACAAGTCATGCCTAGTAACAGAAGTCTTCATATTTAATACTACGTTGTCATGCTGCAAAGATTGGGTCTTTTATATTCCACAGGACATGTGTGAAAAACAAATGCGGAGAAATTGTCAGAGTAATGGAATATTCAGGAGGTAGGCCATCAGGCACACTGTGAAGATGACAATAACGGGTTGGGGACTGGGCTGAGCTTATGAATACAGAGGCACCCAAATGTAAGACCCCCACCCCAATGTAAGGCTCATGGATTATAAGATCAGGATCAGCTTGTGGGGTTTCATGTTAAGATTGAATGTTTGTATACTTTCTAAGTGGCAGAAGATTTGTTCTACCTGCTTGTAGAACTATAAGACACCAAACAAGTTTGTATTTTCATCATTGAAAATATTAAATGAAGCATGTCTGTGAGCTCCAAAATAATTCATGATGAAAATGATATTGTGGGAATAAAAATTATTGTTATCGATATTTATTATACAGTGCTGGGCAAATGTTTCCGCACATCCATCAATTAATTGAGCAAGATTTTGGGCTTTTATGTCAGTAAATAGTTATCAAATTTTTGCCATATCAGCCAATTCAATACAATTAGGAGAACGCAAAATGTATTTGGTGTAAAAACTTGATTTCAACCACTTAAGGTTAGCAGTCTCAACAATATAAAGTATCAATGGTTATCTATATATTATAAGTTCCTCGATTCTCAAGGATGGTCTTAATTGTGAATTACCACTGGACCAAAAGCGAAGAAAACAAGCAGCAGCAACTCCCCCCCCCCCCCATCTTGCCCTGCCCCCCCCCCTCCATTTTGCTTGATGCGTTGATGAGGTTACAGCCTCTGGACCGGGGCATCAAGCTGGAGAAAGCCAGCTGGCTGTGCCATTTGCACTGGCCCCAACAAAGCCTGTCCATTGTCTGACTTTGGAAGGCTCCAATCTCAATATGAGTGTTGCCCCTTGTTGCCATTTTGGACACAATTGAGGTCCATTGTAAAGCTGTGATGAAGGAGCCCCCCATCTCTTATTTGCCTGCCTCCAGGCAGCCATATAGGTGATGAGCTGTCCACCACTTATCAAGAAGCATAAAACTTTCATAGCCATGAAGTCACTGCCATTCTAGGTCAGTGCCGCAATGGCTGTATAGCAGCAATATATTCAGCCACTGTGCCACTAGATTACTAACTTTAATAGCCGAAGGACGTAGGCCGTATGATCAAACTGGATGGTCACGTGACCCACGATTATTATAGAATTCAGCAAAATGTCAATCTCGCGCATTCGCTCGGTGAGGCAAATATCATGATGAGCGTCGTCTATTCGAAAAGTTTTATTGAATTTATGTGAAAGATGGGCTGCATAAAAAATTGTTGCATAAAAAGGTGTTGCACAGCTAATAAGCTTTAATTACGTGTTTTCAGATCGAAAATAGACCAAATATTAAGCGATAAGCAACTTCGCTAGCGTCATGGCGAGCGTCATGAAGAGCGATCTTCTGCAACAGAGTGGTATACCATAATTTAGTTATAGCTCACGCTGATTCTGTTCGTGTTTTCGAAAATAGACCAAATATCAAGCGAGATATTCGTCTGAGAAGGCAGGCAGCTCCCACAAACGTCCGCACGAAGTATATAGAGTTGGAGTACAAAACTGATCACTGCCAATAAGTTCCGGGGCAATTTTAGCGATCTGACTTGCTCGTACGTTTTATTTAATAACTTCGTCAATTTTCATCCAATTTTTTAAATTAAATTTTTTTCTAAAAGCTAAGATCTCACATATTAGGACTTTAATAGCAAGGTGGTTGTAATTATGAGGTTAAATTGCAGAATAGAGTTGGGACGAAATTCAGTGATCTTTATTGTGAGGTTATATTAATGGTGAGGTGAAATACAATGGCCAAAAAATATATCTGGTGTCAAAACTTTGGTGGTCTTATGGTTTGAATGTATTATTTATATATAATACAATGGTGTGAATATTGCCATGTGGTCTTAAATACAATGGCACCAACACGTACAGGTCTTAGTTTGAGGTGGTCTTAGTATTGTCATAACTGTAAAGTGGTGTTTCTGTACCATCAACTCACAATACCTTTCTTGCATGCCCTATATGATTTCTAAAAATGTAATCGTGTTGTTCTGAGGCAAAATGAAGTTGTGGAATTTAGCTTGTAATCGTGTAATTTAGATGAATCAATGTCATTTTTGTAAATGAAATAAAAAAAAACAGCCATCAAAATTATAAAAATTAAATTATATAAATCTAATATCTTAAAAATAAGGATACGATTTAAATACCGGAAATTAATAATGAAGCATTTATGGTTTTTGTTGTTAAATTTCTACTTTGCAAAATATTGTTTTTACTCGTTTTTTTATGTTATCTATCTTTTTCTTAGTCTTGGTTATAGCTTATTTAAAATGTTTAAAACTTGTGCATTTAACTATATATTTAAGGCTATTTAGGGCTGGATCCATGTAACTAGGAAAATCATTTTTATAAGATAAATATTCCGCACCAAAGACTCCATAAACAATTTGTTTACCGACCTTTTAACAGAAAATATATTTATTGTTGTTTTCACATTTACAAGTAGTTATGCTTGAATGTAATTGTATGATGACTGACTGACTGACTAAATAAAAGTCAAATTGAATCATTTACAGTGGAACCTCGCCACAAAGACCATCATTGGTGCAATCTTTATTAGCATTGATTGAATTTGATGGCGAAATGATTTTGTGAAACAGTGGTAACCCCAATGGCAAGGTGGGGGGTCTAGATTGAGGCCGGATTCCTGGAGATAAATGATATAAACATGGTGTGGCGAGATTGTATTCACCAAACAGATGTTATAGACCTAAACACTTTGTTCTGCGTGATGGCAAAATCGACGGCTGTTACCATCAAATATCACTAAGTGACAATAAATTTGCTTCTACTGTGACGAAAATATAGAGAAAAAAAAACCCTGTATAGTCATTTTGTAAGGTCGTTTTTCTTCATCAACATACATTTTGAAATGACTTTTAAAACCTTTCAAAACTCCCAGTTGCTCTACCCATTACATTATTCAGTGCAACATGAAGTTTCCACAAACATGTCTTGCCTGCATCTTAACTATTTGGGCAGTTAATTCGAGAATTTCGTGACGATCTTTTTAAATTATTGATGTTACTTTAAATGGGGATCAAAGGTCTCTTTCACTGCTAAGATGTGATCACGACATAGAGGATAAAATTGTTGCTGATGTTCTAAGATGCTGATACAGCAGAACCCAAAAATTAAGACCATAGATTTTGTAATAAACGTAATGTAGTGGGTCCAGGGTCACAACATTGTGAACATTGTTTGCTTTACATTGACAACCTTGGCAGGCCAAGCCAGAGTACTACAGAGGAGCAACTGCAGTGACTTTTACAAGTACTCAGTCCCATCACTGATGTCCTAGGTGGAGTGAGGCAGTGTTTTCAGGATTTGCACAACTCCACACCATGCCAGTGAGGGAGTTCAAACATGCAACCTTATGCCTAGAAGGTGTACTCTTTAGCCTGGTAATTAGGGACCATTTGGCATCGAGGTAGTATGTGAATAATCGCAGGTATATATATTTTTGTACAGGTAAGATTGAAATATTCAATTTAATTTAATATGAAAATGCCAGAAGCATATATTTATATAAAGCGCGGGCGCGGACGTCAGCGGGAGCACAACAAAACCTGCCTTCTCAGACGAATATCTCACTTAACGTTTGGTCTGTTTTCTTTTAAAAGTCGTGAATCGAGCGACGCTTTAACAGAAGTATACTAACTTGTTTGGATAGGAAAACACTAAAAAACAGCCTAGCATATATTGTTTCAGTTAACATCACTGCATGATTCAAAGTTCAAAGACCTGCTAAATGAAACATTAATGTTCCTTCAACATTGTTAGGTTAAAGAGCAGGTGTTAGAAACTCAGAACTCTTGAATTTGGGACGGTGTGATTGTTCCATCATGCGATGGGTAGATCGATCGTGCATCAATCTGTCCCCCACCCTTGCAGCAGCAGCAGCAGCAACATCTATAATAAATTGCATGGACCTGCATGCCTGCTCTCTGATTACATTGACTAATACTCTGAATGACAGATAAAAAACAGCACTGTGCATGTTTGATGAAAACCCCCAGCAATAATGAATTGAGCTACATGATGTTTCACAGGTCATTACGAACTTCCCCAAGCCTAATTGGATGTTGCATTGCGGTCGAGGGTGTATTAATCAAAGGAAAACAGGAGCCCCCTGTCAACAATCCATGTGTCAAGACACACTAAGTGAGTTGTCAGTTGACACACTGCGATATCAAGTGACAGTTGATTGGCAGAAATTAGTGTCAGGGAGCAAAGAGGCTCTCAAGTGTTGCTGTTGTGAGAACATTCCTTTGGACTTGGGGAGACACAGACTGATTCTTTATGTTCGGTAGCATCAAATTCATGTAATATTATTTAGATCAAAAATAAATAAAACCGTACCATATAGAAAACGTTTTGATGACAGACTACGTGTATAAATTACATATGTGTACTGCTGGATAACTTTTTTTCCTGGAAATTTCAATAAGACAGAACGTTTCTTGATGTGAATCATGGGAATGTAGATGGCAAAAGATAAAAAGAAGATTATCTCCAATAACTTGGTCATCATTCTTTCCTCGACTGGCAAACTCCGGTAACAAGGGGAATTCTGAGATAAACTAGTGGGTGATAGGTCCATCAACCTAGGAATATTTAGAGAATAATATTCTAGCATCAACCAACTCAAAAATTGGTCAATCGATCAATCAATCAATCCATCTGAAGACAAACATAAAACTTGGTAGGGCAGAGTGGAATGAGTGACCAATAATGTAGCTTTTGACTCACATTTAAACAGGAAAAAAAAAGTTCAGGATGTCTTTTTTTTTTAGGTGGCCACTTGTTTTAGCACCAAATGGGTGACCATGGGCTACTTCATGTACACGGGCATGAGATACAGCTAGAGCATAGCTCTCGTTTGTAGGGTCAAGATAGTTTAGGAATGCAGGTACAATGCTCAATCCATCAACATTGGGTCGGATGGTCAGTTTTCATTTGGGCAGGCCTTGTCCATGAAGCTTGTTGTCCAGTGGGGTCTCAAGGGCTTGGTCAAAGCAGGTGGTCTGCTGTAGAGCTGCCATGTAGCGTCGCAGTCCAGTGCCCAGGACAAGTGACCAATGGCCAGTCATAATCCCCAGAGAGATCGGACGGCGAGGGGCAGGGTGTCGGGGTGTCGAGGATGAGCCATGGTGTGGTGTCGGCTCAACATTCCGCCAAGCAGAGCAGGCAGCCAAGCGCGAAATTGGAAGGATCCACAAAAAATCCTGGTGTGGACTTGAATGCCTGATGTGGGTCCCCACCAAACTACCTGACACCCACAACCACTGTCTGACAGCAACTGACCAATGTGTATCACCACTGTCTGACAGTCAACCAGAGATCTGCAGCATCTCAGGCCACTGCATCATCATGTCACGCGGTGTCATAAAGTGTCATGCATTGCCACAACGTGTCATGAAGTGTCACTGGTGAGCCACTGCATCATCGTGTTATGCAGTGTCATGACCTGTCATTAAGTGTCATGAAGTGTCACTGGTGAACCCAAACATTGGCCATATATATAAACCTGCCTTTTGTTAATATAGAATATTTGTGCCACAGAACCTTGCTAAGAAGACCTACCGTAATGCAACATGAGCAATTAACATATGCAGTGGAACCTCGCCATTAGGCTCAACTTTGGTGCACATTTTACTGGTTTTGATGGTGGGACCTTCAACTTTTGAGTTTCAGCTGCAGATCTTCCTACTACCCTAAAACCAGAGTCTTGTTTAGTGGGTTTCTGGCACTTTTGGCGACTACTTGAACATTACTATAGCTACTTTCAGCCATAATGTCAAAGTTTTCCCACAGAGGGAAAAAGGTTTGATGATAAATATTTCCTTTAATTTTCCCTTTCGTTTTTGTTTCAACAAAGTTCTATACTCTGAGTTTCTAGGAGTTTAGTTGACACATAGATGTCAAGTATTGACATTACCCAGTCGGGGAGTCCAGCTTCCCAATCCCCTTTACCCCAACCTCCGTGTGATGCGGGGCTCACAACAGGGCAACAATCCTGTGGGGTGATGTCAAACACACAGCGAGGTGTGTCAAGGGGTAGAGGGTTGTTGGCAAGGGGTGTGTTGGGAGTAGCAAATGACATTTCTTGTGAGGTTAGATCTTGCTAAGACACACTGGCTACAAACTACAGTGGCACCCCCATTTTATGACCACTTCACTACGTCAATATTTGATTTTTATTGTCTCAATGCTATTGATCTGAAGTTCAGTCAACTTATATGGCAAGCTGCCTAAGGAATTATGAGACGATAAGGTTCAAACTCCCCATAATATTACACATTTACCTCATACACCTATACGTGGGTACTTTTACTTGCCCCAGCATAGACAGTGAGGTGGTCTTAATGGCGAGGTTCCACTGCATGGTACACTCATTTCTTATATCTCTTGAGACAGTAGCTTGATAGCCAAAGGCCCAGAGGCCGTAGGCCGTATGGCTAAGCTGGCACGAGGTCATGTGACCCACGATTATTGAAGATCTCAGCAAAATGTCAATCTCGCGCATGTGCAAAGGGTACCCTTGGAGTTTTTTTCACGTGAGATTCTCGAACGGCGAGGCAAAAATGATGAGCGTTGTCTATTCACAACTTTGAAGTAATCTTGTAACAGAGAGGCTGCTTAAAATTGATAATCTCGTCGTATAGTATACACCTTTCATTGGTGTATTTAGATCGAAAATAAACCAAATATTAAGCAAGATACGAATAGGAGAAGACAGAGAAGCAGACCCCCGGACGTCATTGCCAAAGTCATGAAGAGTGTCGCCCTATTCAAAAGTAGTCTTACATAACAGAGCAGAAGTCCATCGTTTAGTTTAGCTCATGCATGCTGATTCCGTACGTGTTTTCGGATCGAATATAGACCAAATATTAAGGGAGATAGAGGCCGGAGAAGACAGGTCAGCAGGCGGCAAAAACTAAATTATTGTGGATCCCGTGGATTGTGTTGTGCTGCGCTGCGGTCTTTTGGCATTTTCATATTATGTTTTTATGGATTATCAAAAGAGTCATAAAAACATTGGAAAGGCAGTGTGTGAATATTGATTTGATCAATAAAGCTCATTGACATAGAAAAATTAAATATCTACATAAATAGTATTGATGATGCGTGATCATTTAACAACTTTTGTTGAATTTGATGTGTCAGTTGAAATAGGATGAATGTCAGAGGGAACGGGAGTTATATGATGTGACATTAAAGTTGCATGGCTTGGCAGTTATTATGGGGTTGGGCAGGGCTAGGTAATTGATGTTTGTCTTGTAGGAGATTATGAATGGGACTTGGAGTTTCACTGAGAGGTGCCACCATCGCAGACTGACCCCATGGCCATTAGGACACTGCTAGAAGAACTGTGTACACTTTGGATGCTGTATTAACTGACTGTGAGCCCATCATGGTGCTTCAATGGACCTCATAGTGCTCTGTCGGTGCTCCAGATGTGCTCTGGCAGTGCTCTGGCAGTGCTGTCTGTGCTGTAGCTACAAGAGGTGAAAGTTTAATGTGTCGCCACATGACTGAGATAAAGCCACTGCCTTCATCTGTAGCACCAATTATGAGCCAGAGTATTTAATAAGTGCCATTAACTAAGGGTGATTAATTGCAGAGTCACCAAACTTCTCAGAGCTAGGCACACAACTGCGTGATATGGGAAGTCAACACAATGATCCAAAGCTTCCAGGAGAGCTTGGTGCCTTATCTATTCTTGTTAGTGGCAGCTTGACATCATGATCAATATTTAGTTTTATCATTTGCTGCTGCTGCTGACGCTACTGCTGCTGCTGCTGGTGGCGGACAAGCACTTCAGATATCCGTGATGCGGCAGTGCTGTTATCTTCGACTGGATGCCCTCGATCCTAAAAATGAGTACTCCCCCCCCCCCCCCCCCCCAAGCACACTAATTGAAAGTCGTCCATCTGACCCAGAACACCGAACGCACAATGTTTGTATTAAGGCAGGCACCAGGTTTGTCACGAGCCCTAGAAAGGGGCGCCGTCTGTCCAGTACTGCCATGAAGTGGTCCTGGAGGGTGGAGGAAAGCCCTTGGCCATCCTCCCCTCCTTATCCAACCCCCTTGTAGCAAACAGTCATCCTGTGTCACCCTTTTCACAGGCTTTGTTTACATACCCCTTGGTTTTACCCTATCGCTAGGCACGTGGACTGTTCACACAACTAAACGTTGCCCAACGTCCAAAATCTTGAAAATCTTGGAACTTTTGCACCCAAGTTAGATATCGGGGGATGGAAGGGGCCCCTGGGGCCAATTATTGCTGCAAAAACCCTCAGGCCACAATTCTGCACGTGTGCCAAGTCCCCCCTTTGTTCCAAGGCTGTAAAGTGCCCACTTTATTGTCAGCATCGTAACTTACTGTTATTGATCTGTACACAAAACTTGTTTAATGTCTGCGAAATGTTGATTCTCTGCCATTACAAATGTAAAATGCAACACTCTGTCTCTGCCCCTTTCATTTTGTCGGTGACAGGTCAACATACTGGCAGCATACTATCTCATTATTATTAAACCCTTCTTTAAGACTAAGATCCTAGAGCAATGAAACCGTGTTCTTATTCCCCAATTGCAGCTTTATCACTTAAAATACCGGGTAATACGGGCTGGGTGATCTGCATTTCATACAACACGGAATGATGTTCATGTAATGCCCAAATAAGGAAACTAAAGACATTGCTATTTCAAAGTAAGGAGGAAACGCGCATCGCCGAAAAACCGCCCGTACGAACACAGTTTGTCTGGTAGATTAATAAAACATTTACATTCTGTTATGAATTTTGCAATACAAAATAGTTTACGAATTGACCGAGTTATTACTCGTCTCAGATCTGTTTTGACAGATCAGACTCGAAGGGTGCTACTTACCCACCTCGTCTGATCTGTCAAAACAGTGGTTTTCCTGTGTTACCATTTTGGTTTGCCTCGCCATTAAGACCACGTTGACATTACGACCACTTTGTTTGATCCTCTTGGCGACATTATGGATGAATACCTCCAATCAGGCTGTCCTTCCTTAGCCTATTCCGGACATTAATGACTTTTCAGTTAACATAATATCACCAAACCAGCCATCATTACAATTTTAGAATCTTCTTAAAACAAGACCACTGGATACCAAAACCACCTCAGCAACAAAATTTTTTGAACCTCCATATTACAACAGTTTATAAAATTCCACTTTAAAAGTTATTCCCAAAGGTAGTCTTAATTTTGAAGATTCATTGTATGCGTGCATTGAGAATTAAACTGGTTAAATTAAGCTTGAATGTGGTTTGTGTTATAAATGAGGTGAAAGCACTTGTCGTATTGTGGTTTTAATAGAATTTCGTGCAACCATTCTTAAGAGATCAAGTGTAGTGTGTTGTGGACAGGTCATGCTGGGGTTTTGTATGCTCCCCTGGCAGACCACGCAAGGTGTCTGGGGGTGCGCTGTTGGTCATGCTGAGAAGGGTGATGACAACCACAAAAATTTGGGTTTTTTTTTTTACTCGTTGAAAGGGGGGGGGGGGTAAAAAAAGCAAAAAATTGAGAATACTAAACATGTGATGCACAAATGGCAAAGACAATGAGAGACAAAAAGGGGGGAGGGGTGAAATGCTGACTGGAAATAGGGTTGTGTTCTCAAATACCCATGAGTGGGGTGGGGGTGAAAGAGGTTGCCCTAAGACAGCGAATTAGGCGAAACGGCACGCGTGGGGACCAGGACAGTTTCGTGACACTTTTTGCATTTTGCTGCTACCCAGCATGGGTTGGACAGGTGAAAGATATTTTGACTCAAAACCAATCAGACCTATTGCTTCGTTAACACGGACACATGGGGTGAAAATTACCTCTCGACTCAACCCCAGGATAACGCTACTTGACGCCAACGCTAAACGCAAACATTGATCACTGATAGGTGATAAGCTGGGAGCCCGATTCCAACAACAACAAAAAAATGTCTGCTCTCGAATTATATTATATAAATGGATTGAAGTACTTGAAATGTAT